>JASKOS020000004.1:10000000-11250000 GCA_030770465.2 Perdita meconis | reverse complement strand
GCTACGTAAACGGTTAACGGGACCCGTCCTTGTACACTTCCTAACTTTGTTCATGTTTTTGCTTGATTACGATTTTATTATTCCGTAATTAAGATACTCGGTAATAATTCGTCGAGTTGTGCGGGCCTATAAATTCAGTTTGACGTTCTGATCAAAATGTTTCAGTGGCCGATTAAAGATATTTGACAACGATATATGTAGTAGGTTGATCTGGAGATCAACATTTCGATTTGACTGAGAGTCGACGTTGAAAAGTTGACATCTGATTACGAGGTAGCGGGTAAACTGATTATATCGAAATTGATGGAGTAATAGATAATACCTCGGACTGAGTGCAAATAGTAGATTTACGACTTCTAGATTTTATGTCCGAAGTTAATTGCTATGTCAGGCTGGAAGTTACAACTAATTTTAGAGCTTTCAATTTCTTAAGTGTCCATAAAAATGTAACTGTGTTCAAACGATCAAATTAAGAACATTGGACGATCTGTTTTTGTAGTTTTATGGTAGTATTACAGTTAACACGTTAATAGCTATGCTTCTGGAGTCTTAGAAGACTGACTTACATGAATATACATAGAATGATGGATCTACTCTTGTACCTCGCCGGCGAACAAGAGAGCTTTCACCTTGTAAAAGCTTCTACTCACAAGAGGGTACCTTCAGACACTTTAAAGTACACGTTTAGTCCTTCTACAGTAGTTCTACCAGTTCCCTGAGAACTTTGCGTGAGTCTGTCTCAGTCAAGACTTTTAAACCGTCTACCGTTGTATTCCAAGATTGATACAATCAAAAAATACTCTCACAGTATTGAAATTTATATTTTCACAACTCAAGCTCCCACAGCTATCACTATTTGCATCTTCCGAGTACAAACCACGTCCAACAGGAATCCTACCTCAACATTCCCATTCAGAACACTTCCATCCAATCCCAAAGGACCAAAAGAAATAGGGAACAGCAGTACACCTATCCGACAAATTGCGGAGGCGTTTTTATTAAATCCCGTTTGGGAATTCGGGTCGAGCGCGGGGTATCGATGAACAGAGAGCGCATCGCGGGCTCGGTATCCGCGCAGGTGGAAAGAGAAACGGGAAGTGGAGAGAAGGAAGAGGCCGGTAGAGAATGCATCGGTAGGCGATGATGTAACGGCGTTATGAATATGTACAAAATAACAAATGGTCCCGGGACAAAGGAACGGTGACAGGGTACCGCGCGTGTACCGCTTCGCCGCTCTGCCCGTATTCCGCCTGTCACAGCGTCACCGTTGCTCGCCGCTACGTGATCGCGTTGTAAAACGCCGTCTCGATTTCAAACCATTTTTCGCCGAGGGCCCCCGATACACACCGACGAGAGACCTCGAACACGAACGCCGGGGACCGCGTAATAACGCTCGCGATAATCGCGCTTCCGATTAAGATTCCTCCGTCCAACAAACAAACGCCGGGCACGTGTTCTATTGTGATCGCCTGCCACCAACAAAATGATTCGCGCGATCGCGATTTCAATCGTCACGGCCGCGGACTCAATCCTCTGCGAAATTAACCAATCTTTCCTTGGAACTTTGGCGAACCTTTATTGACTTATTTTGTGTATACGGAAGTTGACGATTTTGGAAAAAGATGCTCAGGACATATAGTTCCTCTACTTAATGTGGAGAATTCTAGATTTGACCGTTTCGAATCGCAAAATGAAATGAAGTTCTCCTCGAGTCGTTACCACTAACGAAGCTATCGAATTGAAGAATATTTATAGTAAAATCAGGAGCTTTTATAGAAAAAACGAGGGAGAAACGCAACGATGAATAGCGAAACGCTCGGGGGCCGTTGCACCACTGGGGAATTTCGTTGTTGTTAAGGTGGCACTGCGCATCACCGATGCCAGGCAGGAAGTGGGAATCGCCGAAGCAGCGAGGGGGCCGGTGCGGGGCAGCCGAGGGGCACGGGGGGACCGACGTTGCATTGTGGGAGTGAGCGGGCGAGCGAAATGAAAAAAAAGGCATTATAGCATTATGCGAACGAACGGGGCCCTAGTGACGCATTTACACGGCTGTTATTATCCCCACCCCCGCCACCCTCAACTGGTAGGAAACGTAGGTATCTACGATACCTGCTTACATGCTCGACCAGGCGACCACGCGCGGAAAACGCAACATATGTTACTCGTTCTTGTGTATCTTTCTATCCAGTAACGTACAACGTCATTCATCATGTTACCGTTTGGAACTTTGGCACCCTCAAATCTTTTGCTACTTAACACGATTTTTTGTTTATGTTAAGTAGTGCAGGACGTCGACGATCGAAAGGGCAATTACCGGAAATGAATTCGAATCTTTCAATAGTTTAAAGGAAACAGAAAATGTATTTATTCTTGACAGTCACTGGGATCGATCGCTTCGCATGAACTCGAAATCGTAACAAACTCTCTTTTCTTTCCTTGCGCAGCCGATTTGCCCGTTTAAAAAATTATCGATTCTAGCTTCACAATTAATAATAGTCAAAATACCTGCAGTACATTGTCTATAATTCAAATTTTACTTCGCATTACACAATGTTAACTAAAAAAATCTCTAAAGCTCCAAGCTTACCTCAAAGTAGAATGTTTTACCCGCGGATCAAGAGATTCGCTCAGTTGACGTTATCTAGTCAAAACAGTGGGCATCCATCGGTTGTTTCCTAGAATTCCACTTCGTGAGGACTCCCGAAAATTCCTCCAAAGTAAAAACCCTCGCGATGCCATTGCTTCGCGGGGATTCCTTTTCGCCACAAGCCGCTCATCAGCGACAAAGAACAATTAAACAGCCCCCGTTCGGTTCTCCTCCCTCGTGATCGGAATTCAGAGCGTTTCGTCGCGTGGGAGTTGCTCTCACCTCGCCATCGATTCCCGGTGCAGCGGACGCTGATTGCTGCCCGTTGAAAAACCCTTCAGCGATTTGTACGGGCGGCCCGGCGCGTATCGTCCGGTACCGATGACGGATTAGTTTGTTACGGCTTTCGGCTTACGGAGAGGGCGCAGGTAGGCCATGCCGATACGCGTGATTATTTATTGTGCGGACAGATTGGATCATTCAGAACACGCCGACGGGGGTCCCGGGGCTGTGTGCGCCCGGGGAATCGACCCGCCACGGGAATATAACTCGATCCAACGAGCGATACGCCGCTGCGATATAACCTCCAATTTTGCGTCAGCGGCGGCCAGGGGATGGAGGGGATGAAACGTGATGATTGGCGAAATAATTCGCGGCTGTGCGCCCTGTCGTAACTCGAGCACTGTTGCGTAACAGCGGGAACACGTGCTCGTCGAGGAAGAGAATTCGAGACTCGTGTCTGACGGGTCCGATCTGTGGGGCGGATTCAGCGGTTTGGTTTTCAGGAGGGGGAGGTATTTACTGTTTGATTAGACTGAACAGCCTGTACAAATAGCTTTTAATATTGAAAGGAATGCTTTGAGAACCAGAGCGAGTTGCTTGAATGACGTTATCGCGATTGGTGCGGAGGAGGGGTGTGAAATTAACTCGTAAGTGCCGTGTACTCATTTACAATTAAATTTGCTATTCAATTCGTCAGTACAATAGCTTTCATATAAGCGATACTTGTACTTGTTAATTTAATACTTTGGTGCCGAGCTTTACTTTTTAAAACGTAAGTTTCCCGATTCACATTTTTGAGTCGGAAAATTCCCGACGTCGAAGAGCTACTGTTCCTACCCCACGAATCGCACTGTGTGAAGCAGTTAAACGACAACCGCGTTGTTAATATCAATGACATGCATTCAACGACGAAGCTATTTATACAGTCAGTAGAGCTGCGCGACCAACTGCACGATGACTAAAGGGTTAAAGCTCGACGATTGTTTATAAGTTGTAGAAAGCCGCAAGTAGACAAGTTCCATAGCCGGTCGGACATTATCCCGAGAAGGGAGCACGTCATTACTTAGTATGCCACCCCACCAATCAAGGATCGATATCAAGTTAATTGACTCGGTGTTAATGAAATTCGTATTGTGATTGCGATGGGAATAATTCTCGGGACGCGGGGGGGGAGGAAAAGAAAGAAGAAGAATTTCGAATGCAATTAGCAATCAGTTTTACGGTTACCGCGCGCGGTTAACGTTCCCATAATGTCGATAGCGTAGGTTGAGGCCCGCGCGTAAACTGGTTTGCCGATGCGCTTCATTCGAAAACAAAGTAATTATATGTAGATAAGCATCGTGGCCGGTGGTCAAACGGAATGTGTTAAAACCGTGGAACAATGTCAGCCGGGGGCTTATCAATGCGGGAGAAATTATTAACGGCCCAGCCATCGCTCTATTGGTTTCATATCGCGTTATTGCTCACGCACCGGCCGCCATTAACGTAATTGCGTTTAATTGTCTAGCCCCCGTTTCGATTATTCGAACAATGATACAGCCGTTAATGGAATAGATAACCTTTTACGCGACATCCAGCCTGTCCAAAACCATTACTTGACACACATCGTGTCTTTTTTATTGAGCTTCGGGGAAGTCAATGTTGTCTCGTGTCACTTCCGTGATGTTTAACAGGAAAACAACCTATTCCACGATTTTAGCATTAGAACTATCAAAGCAAATAACGCAACTGGTAGGACTGTCCTTTCCATACAACCTATTCTTAGAACACATTATGCTTATTTAGAATCGACAAGGAATAAACTTATAGAAGCACATAAATAAACGTAACTTCTTTGAATTATGCATTTTCTCAAAAACCTGTTATTTCGACATCCCGGTAGATACAGGCGTACGATAACCCGTCGGTAGTTCCAGTAGTTAGTAGTTAGTTAATTCCAGTGTCTAGTATTATATCTTCGGCAATGCATATTATTTTCTAGTCCAGTCTAGTTTCTTGAAAAGGTGACTCCTGTGCCATTCAACTTTCCACCCCGTATCGACATCTATTCCCGAACCCCAAAGAATTTTCCACGACCCGTGAGACAGTCGCACGGAACCACTTCATCCTCTTCCATTTTCGCGATCGCACTACCATAACCTTTCGAAACCTTCCGAAAGTTTTATCGGCCGTGCCTCGCGCCGGTGTAACTAGGTTGTAACTACAGTTAACAGAACTACGTTGAAACGGCGTGCCGCTATCGGCGGGTATTATCAAGTCAAGGACTACATTTTTGCAAGCACCAATTACGGCATCTACGGCCAACATACATCACTCGATAAAACTCGCGACGGATATCGGTCAACCGTTCCGAAGCGAAGGAAAAAAGTCGGAACTTTGCGAAGTAATTTCTTAGTGTGCTATTAGACTACGAGTGGTCAGTGAATCAGGATCGCTCATGGTCAGACAAATAGTCAGCTATGTAGAAAACGATTTTAGAAATTGTTACCTATTCCTGGATTTCTTCGGACTTGTTACTTGCTTGCGACAACTTTGTTACTTGGGTCGATTTCCCTGGAAACTATTTTGAGGGGATGATGTGCTCTCAGCAGATTATAAATATTTGTTATTACGATAAATTCATCAAGTACAACCCAAACAACAGGTTTATTAAATCCTTCTGGTTCCCTTTGCATACTAGAATATCCGGGAATGAGAAAGCAGAAGACCTATCAAGAACAACTACTAACTCAAACATTACATGTAATACACAAAAAAGAGCAAAATCAAATACTGCAAATATAATCAAAAGTCAAAGCTACAATAAGGGAAAAGAATATTTCCTACATTATTACAGCGACAGCGATAAAATCATGGTACATAGTTATGAATAGTTATGCCCATAGTTAGAATAAATCGAATTAAATCTGTACATTACAATTCGGTCGCCTACCCTACTCGCATTAACATTCTAAGCGATCTAAAATGCAAGTGCAATTAAGAAAGCAAAGGCATTAACCACAAGATCTGGCAATGTAAACTTTACGGTCACCAAAGAGCAAAGCTAGTCCAAACCCTGCGAAAATAAGTTACAGTTACCACCTAATATAGAGTCGCTAATAGTAAAACCCAATATTGCAGCTTGTATGTGTAGCTTCGCTTTATAAAAGAAATGCAATTTGTGTATCTAACTTTTATTCTTCGCATATCCTGAATATTAAGGAACTCTGTATTGATTCCAGTACGATCACTGCTATATTGCAACTCCTATATTGTAATTTTAATTAATTGTAAATCTAACCCATCATACTCAGACATATACAAATGATTGAAGTTTCTTAAATAATAGTAAAAAGAAATATTTGTTCTTTTTGGGTTGAACTTTATGAGATTTTGAGGAAATTTGAAAGAGCCGAATTTTGTTTATTATAGAGAGAAAAAAAAATGTGGAAGATGCAGTAGATGAGAACGTTTATAGCCAGACAATGTCAACTTGAAAATATGTACGCAATACAAAAATCTCCAAATCATTAAAGCAAAACTAATACAAAATTAAGAAAAATAAGAAATTCTGATTAAAATTGTTTTCAACAAGTAGATAAGTCCATTGAATAGCCAGACACTTCTGCAGAAAATCAAATTCACACTAAAACCCGTTTCCTTGCTGTACCTCGAGTTTCTCTGCACTTCCAAGGATCTCGCAACCCATCGCGCGAAGCAGCTGGGCCCGTCAAAGTCCCAGGCTCGCGCTGCCACGAATCGTTTTCATTTAGACGTAGATTATTCCTAGATGCCTCTCATAAATATTAAACAGGCCGCGCTCTCGGATTCACGCAGGCGAAACGTTGCCGTACACCTTTTTACTCTGAAACCTTGTCCCGGCTGCTGCTTGTACCCCGGTGCTCCTCGCTCCCTCTCACGCCCCTTCACCCTGCGGCGACGATCTGTCGCTCATTGAGTATGCATCGGCGATATCGACAGCGGGGGCTGCGTTGCCGGCCTCTTCGTCTCGCCGTGGGCGACGTCGGAAGCTCGTCGTTGGCTTCCCGACGACGTCAACGGAACAAACGGGACGTCCTCCCCTTCTTTGTTTTTCCTTGGACGCGGTGCCGCCAAATAAATTTGCGCAATCACCTCGCGAGAATATTTTTACAAAATAAAGCCTCTTCAAAAATCTGACTCCAAGTCATGTTGAAGATGCATCATGAACTTCGTTGCTTCCTAAAGTTTAGTATCCCTCGAGGAAGTCGAAAGCAGATCCGCGATCGATTTCAGAATTGCGTCCACATCATAATGAAGGTTCAAAGCAGATCTCAAGTTGCAATATCGTGGGATTGAGAGCTCCGAACCGCTTGTAAAAGTGAATTGCACCGAGGAAAAATGAAAGCTCGCTTTGGGATGGTGAGTCTACCTGCGGTTGGTCAGTTTGCAAATACGACTGTCACGGATTCAAGTCCCGACGCCGAAACCTCTTTTTCTTAAGGTTCTAGAATATTATTCCGAGAGAACCGTGCACCTAACAGCGTTTGCCACCGTGTCGTGCTTCAGTGGCCGTCGGCGTTATGCTTGCTCCGCGGCCGACGCCTCTTCTACGTCTTCTTCGTGTTCTTCTTCCGTTCCTTCATCCCCCCTTCAGCCCACCTTCCATTCGTGTACTTATGTATTCCGTCGCGAGGCGGTGCTGACTCGTCACGCGCATTTGCATACATTTCGAACCGCGAACCGAACGTTTTTTGCCTGAATTCCTTGTCCGCTGCCGTCTAACCACTGTCCCTTCGCGGCCTTGCTCCCAGACTGATTGCGGTAATCGAGGCTGGAAGCACAGCGAATGCCCGGAGGAGAACGATGTACTCCGAACCGAGGATTCGTGGAAATTTCGGTAGATATTACCGAGGTTTCGGGGTGGGCTGAACTTATTCATTGGTTTTACGCATTATAGTTGTATAAATACGTGGACTTCTTTTCTTGAAGCTTGCGATCAACGAGCGTCGGAAAGGTGCGACTATAAATTTCGCCGACTGCAGATTGCAGATATGTAATCGCAGTTTATGACTCATTATCATAGAAAGTGAGCTTCAAACTGGGCCGTTGTTTAGAGTATGCGAAGTGTAATCGCGTACGTGACTCTACGCGTTACGCTCATTTTGATCTTAATAACGTGTCTGATCTTGATCCAAGATCACTTATTAGACTGCTAGAATTATAATCTGTGAAACTTCCGACACCGATTTAAGAGCTGATATATCATTCGATGTTAGTTATTTCTATGGCATTTTGTGGTTATAGAGACCCATTAGCATTTTTGTTACAAACAAGATGTGATTACTGTAAATTATTACCCTGTGAATTTGTGCAGAAGTTCTACAATTCGACGCAGTAGCATATAGTAATTAGTAAGACAGGCGTAGTAGCATAATTTTGGAAACTGAGATGTTCGCTTCTCTTCACGACTAAATTACATACTTGTGTTTTAATTAGTGTCACTGATAGATGTTTTGACTTGCAACATCGATATACCGTGCAAAACTACTGCTTACACTATATTATATTTATGTTCATAATGTAAAACGACATACATATATCACAAACTTTCATTTCCAAGTTATTCATATTTATTACTTTGAATTTCAACAGAGTCTTTATAGACGTGCACTTGTCTTTCTTCGTTGAAAACATGTATTCCACTTTCCAGGCCCCGAGTAAAGCATTAACACCAATTTTTTCAAACATGATTCATACCCTTGTTCCTTATAACTACTCAAATGACGAACGATAACATATTCCCTACAAACCCGTTTTATAATCAACCAAGAAGCATCGTCCTCGCCTCATACCTTCCAGATCCAAAAACGTTACCACCCCCAACCCCTATACATCCTCTCCACAATCCACCATCAATTTTCCAAGGATCAAGCTCCACTCCAGCATCCTATCATTACCCAACACGACAGAAACCAATGTCATGTCGGTCGAAGAATCTGCACCTGCGTATGACGAAGGGACCACGCTCCGTCCCAGAAAAAAGAGACGTAACTTGCAAGCTTCACCTTTCAACAAAAGCGTATCTGGTCCCCGGTGCGTGGCAGCCTCCAGTGTCACGCTGGTTGTAAATATCAATAAACAAAGTTGTGACGCACCGGCGAATGCTCAGGGCCCCTCGACCGTCCGACGAAATAAACCACGCCGAGATGAGGTTTTAGCGTTGGGCCCTTTGTCGGGCGCCATCTACTCGGCGCAACCGCGGCCGACTTTTTCAGCGAGCAATTAGAAAGAGATTTATTTGCGCCGGCACGCGGACCGCACGCTCGCCAGAAGGAAGAAGGGAAGCGAAGCCTCGCTTCGGCGATACGTTGCCGCGGCAACATATTTTTCGGCCCGGTACCGCACGTTGCGCGGCCATTTTGCTACACGGCACACGTTCCCCTGCAGTCGCGCGTTCCCCGGTCTGCGTGCACGCTGCTCCCCCTCGTGCCCCTCGCCAGGACGTGAAACAATGCGAGTGGTGCGTTTCTTTCGAGGGCTAGACAAACCCGCACTGCGGTTTTAATGAACTCGTTTTGACGTGACCACGCGGCGCCCCATTCGCCTCCTTTCTCTCGATCCTCTTCCTCGCGGCCCTAAGACACCCCGCCGCTTCCCGCCTCCAGCCACGAACCCCGACTTAGTTAATTAAAGTAACCGTACGGTTTTTGATTGACGCCTCAAGTGTAAAAAGTCGTTGACGCGTCAGCGCACCGACGCGGAGCATCCGCGGCGATTATGCAACCCCGGAACCGAGGGTGATGGCAATCCACGCGTCCTCTACGTGTCTGTCAATCGCGATTCCTATCGGAAAAGGGAAGGATGCAACGATTCTTCTGAGTAGTCCGAGGTGCGATGATTAATTGCGGTTTCTTGGGTGATTGATTGTTATAAAGGGTGTAACAAAAATGTTGCACGTCCTTGAAAGGAATGATTCCTGAGATGATTTTAAACAACTTTTTCCTTAGCAAAAATGTTAGGTGGGGCTTTGTTAACGAGTTATCAACAAAAAACACCAGCCAATCAGAGAGCGAGCACAGTAGACGAACCTTGGCGCGAGCGAAGGCAGACCAATGCTACGCATAGTTGTAGCCCGCGCCGAAATTCGTACACTTTACTCGCTCCCTAATTGGTCGGTGTTTTTTGTTAATAACTAGATAACAAAGGCCCACCTAACATTTTCGCTAAGGAAAAAGTTGTTTGAAATCACCTTAGGAATCATCCTTTTCAAGGACGTGCAACATTTTTGTTACACCCTGTATCCAACTTGTGTACTGATAATCCACTGAATTTAGAATAATTGCTTAAGATACACACATGATGTTAGAAAAGAATATTGTTTGAAAAATTCAGGATACAGAAATAAAAGGTTATTTAACCCTGCTACGTTCTTTTTGAAAATCCAAAATGGAAGAACATAGAAAAAGAAAAACAAGTTAAATAAAAGTGCTTTTTACTTTTTACCTTCTCTAAATACTATCGGATGTACCTTATTTTTTATATTTCATGTCCTTTTATATCTATCCACATCCTTATCAAAATTCTCATAAATGCATTAACATCTTCAGTCTGATTATTATTATCATGTTGTTATAAATGTAGATAATGAATTTTCTTCTACAGTGCAAAGGAATGAAAGACCTAAACATTAACACTAAATTCTCACATTTTATCCCAAAATAAAATAGTTGTTAAAGGAAATAAAACTCTCTAATGGGTCAAGAAAGACCCGAAAACCGTAACAGAGTTAAGAAATTTAGATTCAATACGTGTCGACTCCTCAAAAACCGTCTAAAGCAAAATTTTGCATTTTGTAAAAATATCAGCTGCAGAATTTCCTACTAACTTTCATCACTGACTACAAACATCCACCTTATAATTATGAGAAATTAAGAAGACTCCACACTTTTAAGTCTTCAACTTTCTAAACACCCTACAAATGCGCAACTCTCTTTCAACTCCCAGAATGCAAAACTCCGCAATCGCTAGCAATTTTCTTCAATGGCTACAATTCGCGGAAAGTCAAGCGCATTTGCAACCTTCTCCTTAAAAAGTCAAAGAAAACAACCGTTCTTCCTCTTCCTGCAGTTCCCCGGAGCGGAAGAGTACGACTTTTTTCCTCGCGTTTCGCGTGAAACACGAAAGAAACATTCTTCCTCAGCGTTTCTACGGCTTACTGGCAGCGTGCATGAAGCAAGGTTACGTAAGATTGAACAGCGCGTCACGTGCAGGCTGCGTACGCATAGATCGCAAAAGCACACCAAAAAAAATGCCGCGTGTGCAATCCTAACGGCGGCATACGCGCATTAGTATCCGCTGCAGGCCGTGTTCGACGTTCTATGCGGCGTGTAGGCAGAGACGGAGGCAAAAGAAACGACAGTTACGAAACGAGCTGTTCCTTCCTTTTTTTCCTGTCTTTCTTCGGCATCAAACCCGGTAGCGCCGCGATGCGACAAGGTTGCGTTCGATTTTGTGCTGCGGACGAGTGCTGCGACGTGCATCTTGTATTTATACCTGCCCATGACTATGCGAATAAAATATACGCGATGATTTTATACTTGGAGATAGAATTTTAACCCTTGGGGTATGAAAAATGATGCTGTTAAGCGCATTGTTAAGCATATTGTTAGGAGTAGTCAAAGTACAAGAGAATCTTGATTATCGGTTTCGCAATTATCCCAAACTTTTATTAATCAGGCTTTCAATTATTTAATTGAAATTTGACACATAATTTAATAATAGTCTTCTTATAATAATCATTTTATATGGCAAACATGAAATCCGTTAATCAGGGTTTTATTGTGCTTCAAAGTAAGAAAAGATAATTTTCTATTATTTAACCATGTTTCTGAAACAAGGTTTGCAATTTATGACCACGATCACATTTTCGTAACGATTCGATAGAAATTCAGCTCACATAATGAATCCCACGAAGTCATTTGCATTCAAGATTTCGCGGGTGATCAGCACCTAGTAGGTGACGTTGATAATGCTATCTAGAACTACCAAAGCAATAATAATTAACGTCAAATACTTTACACGAACTTCTGATAGCAAATTTTTTTTTTCTCGGATTTTCTTTAAAATACGTAGGTAATTGATGTTATTAAATTCTTGTATTAAGTCCTAAAAGATACAAGATCTGGAGGGATCATAAAATGCAAGGGATCACATTCAGGTTTTAGCTTATATTAGCAATGGGTAGCACTGTTTCTTATCTCCAACATTTTGACCAATAAAACCAGATTCAAGCCTTCACATATAATAAAACGCTCAGTCAACCCGAGTAAAAGACCTCACACTCGGATTCTCTGAAAGCAGACTTTCCTGAAACGCGGCTTAATTACACGCTCGAATGGGACCCACATTTCTGTGTGACAATTTTTGTGTCGTTTGCCGAGCCGATTCGTAGAGTTATGCCCGCTAATAATGAAACCTCGCGCTCGCGCGCAGCCGAACAAGCGTATATCATTACGCGTGCGTTTGCGCGTGTGTACTCGCAGAAACTCATATATCGAAGCCTGTAATTATCGGATGTTTGACGGACGGAAGGACAGCGGCAGAGACAGTGAAAATTGCCGGCTTCCCACGTCTCTGGAACTACGTTAAATAGTACATCAACCGGCGCGACCGACTCCTCTCCTTCCCTTTTGGTCTCGCTAGCACTAGCTACTGACAACTCGCGAAACGAGTTTCACCTGACCGGACGGTTCTTTTTGATTTTTGTTGCAGGTGAAAATCTGGTTCCAGAACAGAAGAAGTAAATACAAGAAGATGATGAAGGCGGCGCAGCAGGGCGGTGGGGGCGGCGGAGGGCAACACGGCAGCCTCCTCGCCGGTGGAACCGCTCTACCCGGAGGACCATCCCCTCAACCGGGTCAACCAGGAAGTCTCATGCAAGGAGGTAAGCTTTTTTACTATTTTATAGACACTATTTAACAGACGTAATTAGAAAAGGAAACTCTTATAGTAGAAGTACAGGGTTTAATTCAGGCACACTTTGTACCATTTTTTTATGAATCATAGTTAGATTCGAGAGATTAAAAAATTTGTTGAGAAAAGAATTGGGATTGATTAATAGATTGCAGATGTTTATGCAAATTCCTGTTTCAAGGGTATAAAGAAAAGAAATTCAACTTAAATGAAAAGTGTCTTTTATCTTCTAAATATCATAGAATGTATTTTCATTCTGATATTTCATGTACTCATACTAACTATGCAGATTTTTATTGGGTCTAACGCACCTGGAAAAATATTTAAGCTAAATCTATTTGTATGATTTAAGCATTGATTTCATGCAATTCGAATTGATTCCTCCAATTCCTCCATGTTTATTCATTTTGGCACATTCAAAATTGCAATAAATGTATAAATATCCGCAGTGTACTGATCAAATGTATCTCTAAACAATAATTTTATGCAAGTAAAATAATCTCGAGGGACATGATATTTAACCCTGCTACGATCTTGGACTCTATTTTAGAGTATCTAATTATACATTTTATTCTTTTTAATATTTCTCACGATTTTAATAAAAATACATACATGAAAGTTAATATCTACAGTTGTTACACAGTAGGACCTTGATTAACCGACCTAATATTCATCAAACAAAATTCTACCAATTAGTAAAACGTTGTTAATTCATAATGTAAGTTTGACTTGGAGTCCCACTGTAATCTTACACCTAGTGTTTGAATGAATTGAAACCCTACATAATTAGAAATACAGATAACAGGGATTCGGATAATCGAGGTTCTACTGTACTTTAATATTCTATAAAAATTTCACTGTCCACATTTATAATAATGTGCTTACAATCGAAATTCTAATACATCAAATTTTTAAAAAGAACTTAGCAGGGTAAAGATGATCTTGTACAGTTTCATAACTTGTTCATTTTTTTAAATAATATTGAAGAACTCTTAAATTTATCAAAAAAATTCTAATTGAAGCTCAACTATGAAAATAGTACATACAATAGAAAAATTATATGAACAAACTCTGAGAAACGAGAAAAGGTCGCAAAATATCTAAGCCAGACATAAGTTGTCCAGCTCCTGACCTTCCATTACCCGAATCCAATCGCTCAAATCATAATCTTCACTCCCGCAGCATTCCTTTCTTCCATCCCACTAAATCTGCTCACCACTGCAGTCATCATTCAGTCACTTGAATGACCAAATTCCTTAAATCCTTCCTCCCCAACAGTATCCAGTCCAAAATTCTCCCACCCTTTCCTCGTATCAAACTAGACCTCAATGCAGATCCTTAACTCGCTAGCCATTCTCTTGATTAATAAAGTTTCAAGCATTATTTAATATAATATAATATAATTCATTCGTGCGATGTAGAAAGTAGAGTGCAAGTATTGACGATTCGGTCGAGTTTCGAGTGCACATTGAAAAGAATAGCTCCGAGCAGGCAACTTGGAGGAGCTGCCACGCGTCGATGATGCGTCGCGAACCGCATCGACGCAGCCAGTCGTGTCGTAAAGTCGATTCTGAGATGTGGATCAGCGAGTTATCGAACGGTTCTGTGCCGATGGCATTGCGATTCGATCTCTCTAATTAATTTACATCTTCTGACGGGATTCATGTGTCTCGCTCGTTCTCCGATAATGATTGTCCCGATATCATCTTCCTCGTTTCTTCTACGTTGAATCGACTCAACATCAAAAAATTCCCGTCCTTAACAACTTTTGGTCTTCGTGGACCACCGGTAACGATATTTTAATCTATACTTAATTCCAAATAATGTGATTAACTTTCGGTTTTTATAATTTGAAGCACCACTAAAACTCAGTCACCTACCCGATTCAACTTTCAGGGCACGAAAAATCTCTTTATCGAAATTACAGATTCACTTTATCGAAACCGAAATTTCCATAAAAAATTATAGATCGCCAAAGCCATCGCTTTGGCAATCGAGCTATTAATTAGCGAGCGACCAATGATATCCTGCGCCGGGTTTAAATACCAGTCCCGGGGCACAAGATAAGTCGGTATCTGGAGGACTAATCTCGAACGTTCTGGGTTACGTTTCAGGAGGCGGAAGTTCCGTGTCGGGCAGTCCGACGACGGGTTACCTGGGCGGCATGGGGGGTGGTGCAGGGGGTCACACCCCCGGCAGTTCGAGCCCCGGAAGCGAGATGTCGCCTCAACACAACGAGAGCCCGCCCGCGCCCGCCTGGCCGGGCGAGATGAAGCACCATCCGCATCCACACGCGCCGCCACACACCCACCACCACCCTCACACGCCTGGCCACCATCCACCGCCACCTCCGCCGCCCCCGCACCACGCGGGCTACATGCCACAGTACTCCTGGTACCAGGCGGACCCCAATCCTGGACTACTCACGTAAGTGTCACTTCTGGATCGCGCTGGACCCCGACTGACGATTTCGACTGATCGACGGCGATACCATTCTTGGATCGCACGAGGAGCGAATTCGGGGGAATTTTTTGCGAGAAGTCGTGTTTGATAGCTTGATGGATTTTGAGTAGCTTCGAGATTTACTTGTTTTTGTGTGTAAATAATTTTTATTTAAATTGTTGACATGGGGAGTAGAGTGGCGATTAGTTAAAAGGGATGCGCAGATGTTGAGGAGGGAAGTGCTCCTGTGGGGAATTTGGTTTGCAACGTGAGATGAGTTTGTAAAATCTGTTAGAACGTTAGAATTGTTTTTAACATCACCTTTTCAATCGGAAAATGATTGTACAAATTTTAGATATACCTCAGTTCTGACATTTTGTACAAATAATTCTTGTTTTAAGGCGGAAATAAAGGAATTGTTTACGCAATCCATATATTTCAATTTCTCATACCTCAACCCATCTACTAACTTCACTTTACCTTCATTTGTGATTAATAGACTGCGAAAGTTTATGCAGATTAATATTTTCAAGAGCAAAGGAAAGGAAAAGCAGCTTAAATAAAAGTGTCTTTCCTTTTAAATATTGTATAATGTATTAAGTTTTCAATATTTCGTGTATTTTTGCATCTATGCACATCCTTATACAGGGTGTTCCAGGTTTTAATGGTCGAACTTTGTCAGTATATACTATGGATTTAAACAAGGAAAATATGTTACATAAACATAGGTTGTTCAATATTTTATTCAATAGTTATGAATAAAAATACGGAATTGAAAAGAAAAGTTATGCGATATTTGCATGTAGTTTTTGGCGAACTGTATCTGTTATTCGTAGTCATTAAATCAAATTAATACCAATTAATACAACTTAATACTAAATCTTACTACTAATATTGACGTTAATACTGAATTGTTAGGTACAGCTAATATTCCATTTCAAAATTTCCATAGTTTTTAGCTATACAATATTGACAGCGGTGCAAAATAGAATTTTTTATTGTAAGAAGTTTCGTTTGTGTTTTATTTTATCTCAGAATCATTCATTCTTTGTATCAGACCAATACGCGCAATTATTCTTCTTTTATGAACATGTAAATATTGTCTAAGTTTTCTGTTTAAATTCCGGTTTTTTGCTTATAACTTTTCAATAAAGCGTTAAACAACCTATGTTTATGTGAACACTTATTTTGTTTGGACTCACAGAATATGATGATAATTATGGATTAATTACGTAGTAGGTCGATATAGAAGAGTCGGTCTGACATGACACCGTCTTATTCTCCTGTAGACTGTTTCGAAAGGAATGGTTAGATGTTTGCGTATAAGTTCTATAAATCAAAGTAAAAATTACGTAAAAATCTTAACTAATTATAATTCTATGAGTGGAGCAGCTTAAATAATATTGCTATTGCGCCTACAATTTAATGTTTCGCACAATTTGATGAATAGAACTCGTATCCAAAGTTTCGACCACCCGTTCGAGTCTGCCGACTCACCCCATCGAAGGCACGAGGGTTGGGTTCTAATAGCTCGTTCGTCTGTGGTATTTTTCAGGGTGTGGCCGGCGGTTTAACGAAGATGTCCTTCGAGCAGTGTTCAGGAGGAACCGCTTGTTCGTAGCACCGCGGACGTGCCAGCGTCCCCGCCCCAAACTGTGAATATGCGTAGCATCTATCGCGACGGAGTTCGATGTTAATATTGTTGTTTCTGTTCGATTAGAACAGCGATAAGAAACTCGCGAATTCGCGTCGATCGGGGGCAGATCCCTACACGTGGGCCGTCCGTCGAGGTTGGAACAGTTTACTCGCGACGTCGTGATACACGTTCGCTAGGCGAAGAGCTACTAACGCTACAAATAGTAATTTAGCCCCGTGTGAACGCGCATCCCTGGATCCGATCTACCGAGTCGCGCGAAATTCGAGAAACGAGGCGAAACAATTTCCTCGAGGACCAACTAGAGACTCGCGGCGATTCGTTCTCACCGACAGTTCTAGTGACCCGAGCGAACCACGGAGATCGAGGATCGAGTGATCTCGAACTCGTTTCGATTCCCAAATCGTCAGACAAAGAGGACAGCGACCCTTCGACGCCAGGAGGGCCAAAGGTCAAAACGACGCACCACCAAATAAAAGCGGAGGAACCTTTCTTCGAATCCCTCTCGAGGAGATCGAGAGCTTCAAGGATCAACCGATCTACCAGCGATCAATTATCGCCCGGGATTCAATGATCGCGAGCGATTACACGCTCGTAGGTTCGTTAAATGTCAAGATAGCGGTCGGCACCGCGAATCGGCGGCGAACGATTATCCTCGCTCGGACAAAGGATATTTTTCACCACCTCCCGCCGCGGCTTCGGCACGATCCCCGCGGATAAATGTCAATCGACGCTAGATCGGTCGATCCCCCTTGTGACAGTTGCCCAACCGAGCCGCTGACCCACTTCGTGCTGGAAACTGGATCTCGCGGATCGAACCGCGGCGACGACAGCCCGAGAACGGAGGCGAAGGAGAGGGGAATGGGTAACGCCGACGGGGTCCAGGGGGACAGTCAGGGGGAGGGGAAGGGACGGAGGAAGGGGGACGCGTTGCACAAACCCGGCGAAGCAGCCGTTCCCTCGAGGCGGCTGGAAGTAATGAAATCCTAATGACATTTTCGTGAGTCAAACGATCTCGGCAATCACGGCGGCGCGGCGTAATCACCGGTCCCTCCTTTCCGGATGAAGCAACCGAGCCTCCTCCGAAAAGGAGCGGAGAACGGGCGCGATTCTGGGGAACGGGAGGCAAAAATCGTCGGCTCGGCTGGGACAGCGACGCGCAAATTGGATCCGCGAGGATCTTTCGATCAATTTTGAGACGCTGAAGTCCGTTCGCGTCTTCCCCTCGACTTCGCATATCAGCGTACGATTTTCAGGATCGCGATCGGTTGTCGAGAGGATTCTGGATCTTTTTCTTCGTCCCTGCCGATTCATCCCTCGGCAAGTGCCAGAGGCTTTCGGAAGGGGGTTCCATGTTTTACGCTGTTTTTACCGCTTTCCGTCGGCCATCATGGCTCACCTTTGCCACGTTGCGCTTCCCGCGAGCAGCCAGCCAGCTTTCAAAGAAACGCCACGAAACCGCAGGAAAGACGGTTGCGGTTTTGCGAGCACGGGAAACTGGGAGGATCGGGGAGCCCCGCCGCTGACCCAAATCCTCCGGCACGCCGATGCAACAATAGTTGTCTCATGAGAACGCGGTCTAGCACGGTCCCTTTACTTCCTGATTCTGCCTACTTTTGCGCTCGATTCAAGGGGATCCACGAAACTGCGTAAGGCAGCATTCTTTACCGTTTCTTCACAATATTAATTATCCTTTATTCAATTTTTATTACGATTGCTTTCAATTGGTTCGAAAGTCAAGGTTTTGCCATTCCTTTCGTGACAACGGAGAAATGTTTATGCATGAAACGCTTGAAAGAATTGCGTGCTTCATATTGCGCTTGTGATAACTAGAAAAGTTTTATCTAAATTTGGACTAAAAATTCTGTTTTGTTGTGGATAATTATAATTAAGCCTTGACGTTAATTGCCTACATAATACATAATACATTGAATTTTTCGAAGTATCGTATATTAGAAATAATAAAGTTTGTATCCTTCATTATCATCATAGAATTTAAAAACTATTTTACAGTCTTAATTCAAGAACCAATTTATCAATAAAATTTACTATAAAGTCAAACAAAACAATAACTAAAAACTCATACAATTCTTCTATTCATGCAACGATGTAATCAATACTTAAAACATATTGTCTAGGCTTACTATAAACATCTCTCATAAAAAAAAACAATAAATCCAAACCTGTGTTTCGTGTTTCCCCGAACTCGAATGAACCCTACAATCGACGTCGCTATCTCCGCATACCATAAATCGAATCACGGATCGAACGATCCGTGTTCCTCTACTAGGAGACCACAGTACAAAGCCAACTCGACTTGAGAGACCCTCCCAGAGTCTGTCCGTGATTTCGAGGTCTCGCCCGCGCGGAAGTCGCAAGAAAGTACGAGGAAAGGAGCGCTGAGAACAGCCGCGAGTATCGACGTCGTTCGCACGACATCGATCGCGGTTCCTGCATCATTCTGCGAGGACAATCGAGACGACGCGGTGGCGTCTCGATGCGTCGAAGCGCGGGGAAACGCTTCGCCGCGACGACGATTCCTTGTCGTGTATAGTAATAAGTGCCGTTAGATTCGACCGCAAAGCTACGAGGCGCGGAACAACGGCTTGAGAGCGTAGAACGAGGAGACGGAGAAATCAGCGAGCGATAGAGAGACAGGCGGGTTGTTGCGTTTAGATTTGGTGCAATAGTGAGAGAGAAAGAGAGTGTGAGTGAGAGAGAGGCGTGTGCGTGTATAATTTAAGACGAAGCTCCCTCAGTTCCTAAATTGCGTGTAAGAGAGCGAGTAAATTGCGAGAAAAACAGCGTAAAACGGCTCGCGGCTGGACGAAAGTGTTGCCCGTCGCGTGATTCGACGCGGGCGGACCGTTACTCCGCGTTTTTCCGCTCGAACCCGCTCGAGCTCGCGGGAAGTCGACGGACGGAAAAAGTAGCGATTTCGAGCAAGCGGGCGATTTTTTCCCTCGCGGGAAAGCGATCGAACGGTGCTACACACGCTCGCGGTTTTCGACGACGTCGCGCTTTCGTCGAGTTCGCGCGGAACACGATGGAACGCCGGCCGATCGAGGTGACGAAAACCGCCGCGGGAAAAAGGAATAGGATCGTGGAAAGAAGAGTCCGTAGAATTTCACTAGCGTTACTAGTCCCGGGTGCAAGCCAGCGGGGATCGATCCGAACGGACCGTGGACAGACCGATCGATCCTCGAACGCGTGTAAATATTGCACCGGGGCCATTCCCCACCCTCCCCTTTCTTCCCGTCCCTCCTCTCCCCTTTTAGCGTGTAAGTCCGTAAATGAAGAATCTGTGTAAAATACGATATTGTGATAAGAGTGTAAAGAGACGCGATAATGAAGCCAGAAAAAAGATCGTCTATATACATATAGGTTTACGAGAAAACACACGGCAGACCCCAATTTATCAATTTTATCGAGTACCCTTGTACGAATATAGATACATACGAGGACTAAAAATACCTTAATTATGATTACTATTGTATAAAATATGAATAATAACTAATTAATTCAATTTACATGGCGGTGTGTCGTTTTTCATTCCCCCTGACAACGAATTGGAGGATGGGTATTAAATATACATCGAGTCTCTCAATATTTTTTAAGCAACTTCTAATATCAGATTACTTTTAAATTACAAATATTTTCTAATTAAAGATATACAAAACTTATGAATAACTAACCTTAACTAAGAAGTCATTTTACCTATATATTTATTTATTTACTTATGTCGTTTTTATTACACCAAACCTAAAACACTTTCTATTTACTTATTTATTCACTAGTTCTTTTAAGAATTTTTAGAGTCGAATATCCAGAGGTCAAACACAACATGGTTAAAGGAAAGCAAAGAAAATAATTGATAACAAAAGGGTTTGTACGTCCCGCAAAGTGTTTCCTACTTCACCCCGTGAATTTTAAAAGTACTCCAGTGAGTTCCTCCTAATTAGTGATAACGGGATTGCATTAATGGCGCAACATTTACGTCCGAGCACGTATACAGGCTGAAGGAATTCGAACGAAAGTGCAACAAACTGCTCATCCACGATGACCTCCCCGGATCAGCCCGTTATCAAGCGATTCCCGCTCGCTTATTCAATCATTCCTAAGCAACGGCCACCTCTCGCACAGTCGCGGCGAGTCCCGATAGTACACTCAGAGTTCCTTTTTCTCCCCCTTTTCTCTTTGTTCGGCGTTGCAGCGGACACCACCTGCCGTTCTACGAGCCGGCGTACGCATGCTCTACTTTTATGGATAACTGTACTCCTATCTCGCTTAAAGCGAAGCCACCGACTATCCCACGTCTTCGTCCGGGTGTCTCTACCCGGTGTCTTGGAAAAGCGACGGGTCCGTCTCGGACTCGGTGCACCGCCGTCGAGCCCATCGATCCGTCGGACGCTCCGACGTCGCTGTGACGTCACCTCTGATCGATGTCGGGCTCGGTGACGAACACCGGAGTTGCGGTTCCTACCGCACCTGACGGATCGCCTCCTCCCTAGGTACCGAGGCGACTTTCTGCCCGGTCCGAGAGATGCGAGTATCGACCGCGGCCGAGCCTCCCGGTATTCGAGAGCTTCGACCATCGGCCGGGAACCGCCACTTCTCTCTCTCTCTCTCTCTCTCTCTCTCTGCTCCGACAACGCGTTGCCATAAACAATCAATCGTCGATGCTCATCGATGCACGGGGCATAATGCAGTCGAACGCGATAATCGCCGGACTAATAAGGCGATTATCCGTCGGCCGATTAAATCGTTCGAGTTTATCTGGATATTGATTTTCGCGAGACAAAGGCCACTCTTTTCCCCCCCGACAAAAGCGGCCATGCCTAGGCTTGCTCGGCCGTTCGCAACGCGCGACTACGCTTGCTCGTCCGTGCGGGACCACCGGCAGAAAAAGGTGCACCGATGTTCCAATGAATGCAGTGTGCGCGCCACGGCCGCGGTTTCCAAACGTAAACTTATACTCGGTGAAAAGGGAAAAAAAGGGAGGATTGGATGGGAGGAGGGAACCTGAGGGGGAAGGGAGGAGACAGGGAAAGAGGGGACAGCGTGGCACGACAATGCAGCGGCATAAAGTCTCACAAGACGCACGGGAAACCTTCTCGCAAGAGGGACAAAAACTTATAATGGACACAATGGTCGATGGATCTCGGCTCTCGGCTGGAAGGCGCCGCGCCGGTATTCTTTCGCTCCTACCTTCGAAAAGATCATGTCCGACTGGATGTTCGCCTCTTTTCCTTCGTTCTGGAGCACGCAGCGATTCGTTCGACGTTCGTCCCGATGTTATTGTACTTGCTTTTTATGATAGTAATCTCTCGGGGGAATCGGTGACAAGGATTTGGAGTAATGCTCTTGCTACTCGAGTATTTGAGTCGTGAAATGGTGATTATAACTTGAACTCATATTTGAAAACCGGTATGAGTACTTTTGTTACTCGAGTATCCGAGTAGTAACAAGTATTCGTCACAAACCGACTTCTTTTCAAAACTGATTATGAGTGAAATTTATAATTTGTTTTGGGTAGATAGTAAGCTACCTTCACAGAAAGAATTCATCGATTATTCATTTACTCGAATCTAAATTGATTGAGTATCCGAGTACTTGGATACATCCGGATATTCTGGTCTAAATTGAGTGAGTGAATATCCGGATACTTGAATATATTCGAGTACTCGGATCTAAATTTATTTATTTATTTAGAAAGAGTACGGTCATACGCTTGCGCAATTTATAAAAAATTGGCCAAGGAAAGGAAAATTAAATCGGGAAACCTTCTCCTTTTCTCGAGTGTTGAATTGAGCGAATATTCGAGTACCCAAAGATCCGAGTAACGGCAACAGAAAATTTCTTATGTAGGTAAGCTAAGAGATTTTGTTCATTTTATTATCTTATGTAACGCGGCGTAGAGACATAATTTATCAAAAAATATTTTGTGCTTTACATATAGATATCTTATTAATTCAACGTACTTATCAAACCAATCGTAGGTTACTTTCAATATCAAAAAACTATATTCCAAGCGCAAGATAAATCGCCAATTTGATTAATTGCGTGCTTTAAACATAAAGCAAAACCAATCACAAGTTAATTTCCACAGCGTAAGATAAATTTTGACTTATTACTCGGTAATTGCTGCCTTCGTTCATCTTGATACATTTCTCTTTTCTCCTGTCAGGAAAATTCAAAATCTCATCTGATTAGTCGAACGATTCACAATGCGCACACGGTAGATATCAATAAACCCGTAAGATCAGGTCTAACGAGTCTACCGAACCGCTGCATGTACGCCACATTAGCGCATCATGTTAAAGACCTCAACAGCCCGTCGATTCTGTCCTTGCATCTAGTTTTATATCTTCCTGGAAGATCGAGTTTATAGCCTCTCAACGAAACATCGATCGATTTACTTTCTACAAATAACAGTACACGCGTCAAAGCTGCAGGAATCTACGTAAAACGAGAGCCGATAAAAACAGAAACACGCATCTACTTCGTGGCGTTTATAAATTCAGGTACTAGGCGTAAATCGCGATTAATTAACACTTTATCCAGCATCAAGCTTCTGTGCGCATTATAAATGCGCTCGAGATATTGGTCGATAGGGCGACGATCGCTTCCGTTCAATCAAATCAGAGTCAGATCGCGTCCGAGACAAATCCTGTCAAGCGGCGTGTAAAGCCTCGTTTAATTTAACTTCCCTCAACATCCCCTATTCTATTAGATGGTGGCCCCCCGCTCTTAATTGCGTTCCCCGAAGATGAGATCCGAATCTACGCGAGGAGAACAAACAGGAGGCGAGCAGAAAATTAAACTATTAAAGTGCTCGGAACGGTGGTGTATCGCGCGCGCGATCATCTTCTTTCAGCCTGGCCAAACCCGACCGTATGCATGTAGGTGAGCAGAAGAACCGCGCGGACTTCGTGTAGCTTCGCGTTTTATCGTGGCCGCTGATCGTGGGCTACGACCAAAGGGGGTTGCTCGACTTTAAGCAATTAGCATTTAACCCACATCGGATTTCGCCTCGGTTAGCCAGCAACCGAATTTGTCCGTGAAACGCTTCTCGGAGAGTGTTACGTCGATCACGCGCACTTGATATGCTCCTACATGTACTGGGAGACTAAAAACTGGACTCAATTTTTAGCTTTAAAGGCCGAAAAAAATTTTGAAATTGATGAACAACTTCAGATTTGTAGAAATTTGGATTCTTCAATTGCAGTTATCTGTACTTCATTTCTACAGGTATTTTCGATGCATTCATCTTCTACTTTAACACTATATTTTGATGACTACTAATTTCTGAGAATCTCTTAATATATCTCACAAGGGAATTTAGAAGCTGGAAAAGAAATATTCTTAAAGCCCACTTTTCTAAATTTTGTGTTTTGTCTGATTGTGAGATGAATGATAGATAAAAATTAAAATTCGTCTACTCTTTTCTGAATCAGCCTGTAGTAATAGATGCGTAAGTATAGTCGAGCAGGAAAAGGAATTAGTATCGCACAAGGGTCAGGAAGAGCTATCCTCGGCCTCGTAAGACGTCGGACGATATCGAATAAACAAACGAACGAGTGGGAGGCGGAGGAAGTGGCGGATATTAAGGTCTTCGTGACGGAACTTGCCTCGTATTATAGCGAGCTAAGTGAGGAGGCCTCCTCGTCTGGTCGAACTAATTCTATTACTTCGTCCCTTCCTTCCACTGTCATACCGACGACTCCTATCTGCCGTGGATCATCGTTAGACCTCTTTCGGCCCTGTCGCTAGATTGTCTTCGAGACAACGTAGTTCCGTGACGGCTGGTGACAAGTAGCTGATAAATGTGTCCTTCGTTTCAATCTTTGCTCCATCACCAAATTTTACAAGGGCGGCGTTAAATCTTGTAGTTGTAAGGTAAAAGTACGTAGTATGTCACACGTTTTTATTTTCCAGATATTGACGTATAAAATGTCAACTATCAATACTGTCTTACATACTTTAACTTTCTTATATTTTTATTTTTAATGGAAAATATTCTTTTAAATTTATTTCTAACGTACAGTGACTCAAATTTATTCGCGAAGACTATATTAAATTTGTTTAAAATCTAACAGAGATGTTTGCTTTTATACGATAAGAATCATGGAAACTGGAAACTGAACAATAATGAACTGTAAAAGTTGGAAACGGCACAAATTGAATGGTAAAATTAATAGTGTGGATTTCACAGTTTATTGACGTTTGGAATATGCACATGCGAACAAACTTATGAGTTACTCTATATATATAATTCTTTTTTTTTCTGATAAAAAAATTGCACTTTCTGGATCTCAGTTCAGGCATAATCTCAAATTTTTGAAAATGTGATATTGTAAGTCATTTTGCCTTACCGCCACAGAAATATAGAAAGCATTTGGAAAAGAAAATTTACTGAACCTTTAGTCATTTTCACGTTGAGATGGAAAATTCATTGGATCTAACAAGGTAAGCTATTTCAAATATTTTATTTATTTATTTTAGTATTTGCAATTTTGGACAAATTTTTTCATATTAAACCATAAAGAGCTCTTAAAAATCTCACCCTTAACTCTATAGCTTTTCTTCAGAAAAACCTGATATGTGATAATTGTTATGTTCAGCGCATAAGAAATAGAAAGTATAGTGGGATCAAACAAAACTCGAAGAAACTTACAAGGGCTGAAATGGATTTGCGTTACCCAAATTGAACTACACAGTTTTTTCCTTTCTCCTTCTCCTAAGACACTGCTCGTCTAAAAATTTATCCCTTGGTACGACGTATTTTTCAGTATTAATTATTCTACTCATTCAACAATCTTATTGTATAAGTAATTAAAGTTGTTCCTACCTTATTTAACAAAAGTTATCAGTTGAAGTAAATTTAAATGACAATGAAATTATTTTCCAAAAAAAAACAACAAAATTTTCCACTTTCGTTTATCCAATATCGATAAATACATTGAGATGAATCCTAAATTCTTTCTTAACACTCCATACGCCACGTTCCAAATTATTCTTTCCAATTCGAGGTTCGATGATCCTAATCACCGGAGGGTAGACAGAGGGTAGCAAGGGGTTGGTCAGAGGAGGAAAAATCGTGGTGGAGGGAAAGTTAGGTGGAAGAAGCAAGAGGTGGTCAGGTTGGGGTGCCAATTTGCGATTCCACGCAGCAAGAAGGGCGTGGCGGTCTCGCGCATGGGGTGGCTCGCTCGTTTGCGCGACATTGTCGGGCAACCCTAACCTTCTAGCCGCCCCTGCCATCTTTCCCCCGTCGACCCTCCGCGCTCGCGCGGTAATCCCGTAATTCTCTTATGTGGATAGAAACCAATGAATTCGTCCTTGAAGACAAACGCGACCCGAGGAAACGACGCGGTAGGCCTGAGAGAGCGATGGTGTCGCGGCTGCTTTCGCAATTGCACATGGTACGCTAGGAATTGTGGGTACAAACTATTTATCGAAAACTCGGATGGGCGATGATTCTCTTTAACCAACACGAAGCTGATTTTAATTTTTCATCGAATTCTTTCGAGCAAAATTTTATAATTTATTTTATAACATTTTTTTTTTTCAATTTTCTTAATAATCAAGTTTTACTCAATAAGTTTCCAGAAATAATTTCAGCGTGAATAAGTAAAATTAAAATCCTATTTCTGAATAAGTTTTCAATGGTTCAGGACAGTAAAATTCAATTCGATTAATTGAATAATACTTGGATCAGTTGAAGATTGATTATAAACGCCAGATATTGACGCGGGGGCTTTATAAATACCCCAACACCGTTAGTGCATAATGGCTTAAATATCGAATTGTCGCGAGGCCTTCTGGACACCCAGCTGGCGAAGTTGCACGGCGGAGAGGCACAAAGGTCGAAAGGAAACGAAACGCGGAACTCCGCCCAGCGTATCGTTTGTCTCACAAGGGTTGAAGCCACGTGGCGGAAAGACGCACACGAGCCCTGTGAATTAAATGGCAACGCACGAGGCGATCGACTGCCTTTTGCACCACGTTCCCTTCTTTATAGTTACCACGGTTTAAATTTACTCCGGGACGGTTAATCTTCTTGGCGGTAATGAGTTCTGTATAAATATTCAGCGCGTCATCAAAAAGGTAATGCGATTCGCAAGCATGAAGTAATACGTAAAGGAAATAATTGATAACGAGACATTGTTGCACGCGAACTGATTATATAATAGTTCGATTGTGAATTATATGGTAAATGTAAAATTCTAGGTATCTAATGAGATGTAACTTGATAAATAAGTTGCAGAAAACATCTATTTATGCATTCTGAGAATGTTACATAAAAAGTACCCAGGTGACTCAATTAGTAATCATTAATTGATGCGTCGTAGTAATAGAAGTTTACTGATAACTTCAACGACTGAACGTATAAATTACCAGCAAATTATTTATAGTCGGAAAATAATGCATTTGCAAAATTTTATAAAAGGCAGAAGTATTTATCAATTTACACTATGTTTTACTATAAGAAATTTATTTCTACTCACCGATCAACGAAACGCGGAAAATCCTTGTACTTTGGTATGAGTATGAATTCAATGTTCAACTTCAATTCCACTCAACTTTTATTTTACACTACCTCAAATTCCATTGAGATTAACGCGTGTAATGGACGACAGTATTTAGCACACAAGTAAAGAACGATTGATCATAACTCATTTAAATGCAACAGTCGCTATCGGTATCTCAATGTACCAGTTAATGAAAATTCCACGCACTTTCACACTGTCCGTCTCGATGTAGTCGCATCGGCAGTCTCTTTGATACTAAATTAAATTTTATTTATTTAGACCTTAAGAAGTTTCGCGGTCTTCGATTCTCAGAATTCGTACATCTGAGGTCAATGTCACGTTTGCCGATCTTCGCCGCGTGTAAATATCCTGCGACCGAATGGAATGCCGTAAGCAAAAACTTTCTTTTTATGACAGGGAATTCAGAATGCCATGTTTACAATGGATCTGCCTTTATAGAGGTCTGTTGTACTTTCGATACAGTTTTTAGTGCTCGGTTTTTCATGTACCCTTTTCGGAGGAACATCGATACGTTTCGCGAGAATTTCAACTAACTTCATCAGCGCATTACGGACCCTTTAAGGAAGCTGAATGCAATGCTCACAAAACGTTGGGAGGCTTCTTTCAAAAAGACGCGACTTGCATCCGAAAGGATCATCAGTGAGATCTGTATAATACTCGACCGTCAAAACTTCAAATTTCTGAATGATTAAGGTGAAAAGGTATTTTCAATATTCGAACCATTTATTTCCTATGATTCAGAGCTATAAAATACTATGTATGCAGGGTGGGGCAATAACTATTAGCACCTCAGATATCTCGGAAACTATAAGTTTCACAGAAATATTTGCTGAAATAAAATTGCACAGTACGAAGGGGGCCATCCGGTGGTGATAATAGTTTTTTTGCAGGTGGAGGTACTTCGGACATTTGAAGGTCATCTCCATTTTTTTAAATGGATCGGTATGTTTTTGCTTCCGTATCATGATAGAGGATCTTAAAACGAGTTTAACGACCTATTAGATAAGGTCATTGAAGGTCATAAAAAGTAGAGAAAGGCGATTCATTTACTACCAAAATCAATGACCTTGTGTAATAGGTCGTTGAACTCGTTTTAAGATCCTCTATCATGATATGGAAGCAAAAGCATACCGAACCATTTAAAAATATGGAGGTGACCTTCAAAATATGTTCGAAGTACCTCCACCTGCAAAAAAACTATTATCGCCACCGGATGGCCCCCTTCGTACTGTGCAATTTTATTTCGGCAAATATTTCTGTGAAACTGTGTTTCCGAGATATCTGAGGTGTTAATAGTTATTGCCCCACCTTGTATATATGTATTATATTTATATTATAGAATTCCGGATATTAACAGACGTTTTTATAAAGAGCTAGACTTTATTTTGATATTTATTTCTCAAATTCGACAGTTCCGCAGAAAATCCCAAATTATAATGTCAACTTTTATTTTTTCTACTAAGCCAATTTTAAACCGATCCTCGATCAGCATCACACAGTTATCGATTTCAATTGAACTAACATACTTCACGATCAAACGGTCAAAATACCCGCATAATATATTTAATCCGCCATTTTTCTACATAAATATCGATGACAAAGTATTGATTGCAACGTGTCCCTGTGGCATCCCCGAAGATGTAACGTCGGTCGTCACAAAACAGTCATAAAAATCACAGGAAAAAATTCCGTAGCGATTATCCGTGATCACGAATCATGCCGGAGACGCGTTGCAAAAAAAGGAGGAACGTCAGACGAATCGGCATAACGCGGAGAGTATATCGGATAAATTGGTTTTTATTGGTCTCTCCACTGTCCACGGCGACGAGTTATGCGCATGGTGATCGTTAAGGTGATTAAGAAATCACATGCCATTAACGCTCATTAAGGAGTCCGGGCTAATCCCGTCGTATCAACTCTCGGTCTCCTTCTTTTTCGTGCCCCCCACCCCCGCCGAGGTTTTTTCACTTTTCCATCCTCGTAAATCATCTCGTTACGCGCAAAAAGACATCCTCCCGCATCGTCACTTCAGTCGTGAGAATCCTGCGTCGTAAACAGAATTTATTGCGAATCCGTGGTCCACTTGAGTCAATCGGAGACGAAAAATAGGAGAGACGTTCGCCGATTTCCTTTCGGGAAAGTCAAGTGGGTCGAACCGATCTGTCGACATTTTCTTTTCTTCCGGCTAACGTTAAGAAGGATTAAGGAGATTAGTAAAGGTCCAGGGGACCCTGCAGAGGACAGGAGTCCTCTATCCAGCCACCGTGGCCCCGGTGAAAGGACCTCGTGGGCCCTACCTGTCGGTCGAAAGCCGCGCAAAAATAAACAGATTTAGCGGGGAGAGAGAGGCCCATCCAGCGGGACGGTAGTCGTAAAGCCGAGAGAATTTAAAGCCCATTGGACAGCGGGCGCGCGTCCGACCCTCTGACCCACTCTCTCCCTTCGCAGAGTGGGGTCACTTCAGAAAAGGGCTGGTGACACTAATCTGACGTTAACGGGCCGCCGCGGTAATCTTAGATCTTATCTGATACGCCGCGCTGCCTAAAAACGAGAAGGTAATCGAGGACCCGATAACGACCACCGCCCTCGGTCAATTTATTCGAGGAAACGGGTGAATTGAATCTAATCGAATAGTCGTTGCGGATTGCTCGCAATATATTGGGTGGATGCGTATGTTTGTCCATGCATGTTTCAGGGGTCCTAAACACACGCGAACTATAGCATCGGTTGGTTTTAACTTCTCTCCGACGAGAAACTGTCGTAGGAAAGACCAACGTTCTATATATTATTCATTCGACCGAGGAGAACGCGGTCGTTTGTTCGTCGAGAGTTCACTTTAAATTTTTGTGTTGAGGAACTAAAAGTCTACTGGTTTATCGTCGTTGCTTGCTGATAAAACATGAAAATGGTATTTTGAAGGCCAGGGAAAAGTGAATGTTTCGTAAGCTTGATTGACTTGAGGTTTGTATCAAATGTAATGTGGCGACAAATTATTTCGCGAAAAATCTTTTGTTTGAATTTGTGAAAATAGTTTTATCTATTAGTTGATAGAAGCCATTATGGATCCAGTAGACCCCATCGAAATACTGAAGCTAATATGGTAATACAGTCTGTATATGTATACTTACATAACGTTATTAATTTCCACAGAACTTTTAGAACATGTTTTCTTATCTCTTACTATGATTTATGACTTATTTGCATCTTATGTCATCGATACCTCTTTCGTACGGCTTTTTTAACTTCTTAACTGAGACGAACATTGAAAATATTCGACATTAGTTCTAGCTTCCAGACACCGTACGTAATGCCTGATGTGAAACTTGAAAGTAAGCTAACCAGTGTGTCACTCTTATTAATTGACTACGCATATCTAATTACTTTACATAAACCTGGAGTAACATTTAATCTTGATCGCTGGATATTTGCATGGATTTACGACATAGTATTATTAATAGAAAATCGCGTTAGTGAATTTATGGACAACGTTGTGATTCGCTTGTAGAAATCGTGGCGAGATCGTCGCTGCAAAATCGAGGGGCTATACGGTCTTGAATGTTCTATACCCCGAGCGAAAACACCCCCTAAGTGTCCAGAAGTTTCGAGGCAAAGCTCCCAAAGGTAGGTCGATTGAAAATCGTAGGTCGAAGTCGAAGGGAAAGAAAAGCGAACAGACGATTATACACTAAATAAATAATAGGAAAAGTTAGGCGAACTGACGTTCTCTTCCCCTCTTTCCGTTTTTGTTTATCAAATCACAAGAAAAGAAATCTAAGAAGATAATTGCTTTTCAATATTTCTTTCTTTCACGAGCTATGTGTTCTAGAAGTAGAATACATTAATGGTAGAAGTTCTTCTTTTGTTTTGTAAAATAAAAAGAAAGTTATTTTAAGATTAATATGCATCACCAAATACAAAAGACAAAAGTTCCATAAAGATATTTGCAAGAGGAGAAAGAGATCAACAAAATCTCAGCTCGAGTTTCGACGACTTTGACTTCGGACGTCATTAACTGTTTTGTCATCCTCCATTATGACTTTTCCTGCTTTCTCTGCTCTTGTCACACGTGATATACGTCACTCATATGTCATAATATTTCCACCTTCAACTTTCATATTTTTGTCATTAGGTATGCCACTTTATGGGCTTTCAAGACTATTTATTTTGATTATATGATTTGATAAAGCCTTAGTAATGATTTTATGTTCATTTTTTCAGTGTCTTCAATATTGCAACTTTCTTATTTTCCACTTCAGACTTCTATGTGTAACTATATTATTATATCATTATGTATGTAGGTAACGCAATTTTAACAACTTGTCAAGAAGTAAAAAACATAGACATTAATATTCACCAATTTAGATTTTCCTTAACATTGAATCAGTCGTTCAAAGGAATAAAATGCATGACTGGGTAAAAAATTTCTGAAACCTACAAGAGGATTAATAAAACCCTGAACCTGATAGTATATCTGAAAAATAAATTTTTTAAAAATTGCAAAGGCAAAACACCCCCATGCCCTATCATCCAGAAGTAAACTTGCAAATCTCCTTAAGCGTTTCGCTCGTCGCCAGCTGCACCAACGGTTCTTCGGGGCTTGTAAATGCGAAAAACGCCTCGAGGCCAGTGCCGGCATCGACGAGTTCACGCCCCCGGTGTCTCGGACACAATCGCGATCGGGTCGCGACAGCCAGGGGGAGAGGGGGGGGGGGTTAAAAAGCAAAAGAAAGGAGGTAAAAAAGCACGCGCGCGCGATGTAAAAGCCGACCGGTGTTGGGGCGCAGGGGTACTTTACAATGTGGGAGGAATCCATACGCGCCCCCTGTAAGTTTTTTTTTCACCCTGCCCGACGTTCCTCCCTCTCCCTGTGTCTTTTCTCTCCTTTTGGTCGCAACCCCCGGCAGTAAGTCGGCTCCGCGTTGCACGGTACCGGGTGCTTCCGGTGTAATCGGATATCGTCGTTCGCATTGACATTAATTTATAAAATATTCCTGGCGACACCCTCTCCTACACCACGCCCATCCACGTTCGTCAAACATGATCTGGAATTTTTTTTTTAATGGGGCTGGATAACGGTGAAAACATAAAAGCTTGACGAGGAGGTACTGTACATTTTTTGAAAATATTTTATACTCATTAATGTAAGATTCTGTGGTCTAAAAAATATTTAGTGTAATGAATCCCAACTCCTGACCCACAACCATGACCCATAGGTATTGTACATCTACTCTCAAGTTCCTTCTTCTTTCTTCTTCTTTCTCTTCCCTCTTTTTCCTTTATGCCATTTTTATCACTTTTTAATTACGCGCTAGGGGCACACTCGCCAATAATTTACAAGTTATCGCGGACCGCATTTGCATTTTTCTCGTTATTCAATAAGACGCAACGCCCCTTTATCGGGACTTGATAAAGCTTAAACAGCCGAGTGGCCAATGCAATTGACATAAAACGCCATAAACGTCGCGCACCTTCCTCCCAGCCATTTTTTCCAGCATTACAAACAGCATATGGCACCTTAGATTTTTGCACGAAGAGGCATACGCGTTCAAACGATCGCGCGCTCGAAGGAAAGTCACAGACGTCCACGTGTCCTTATAGCCTCGCATTCCAGGTACCCCCATCCCGTCGTACTTTCGTCCAGGTTCCAAGCGTCTTATGCGTATAAAACGGAATTTACGAGCACCCGTTCGAGCCTGTTCGTCTGATAAGGTATAAACGTGAAACGGCGTCACTGTAAACACAGATGATATCTCGCAAACGAGTTTAACGTTTGAACGAAACGCGTCCCCGCGTAAGATGAAAAATTAAGGGGCGGCGAATGGGGGAATCCCTCGTGCCGCCTCGATAACGAAACAGTCGAAGGCACGGGGGCAACGGATCGCCGTTTCAACCTATCATCGCCTCCGATTTCAGGGTTCGGGTGGCACGCGTCAACCCCTCGCTCGCGGCGCCCTTCGACCTTTGTCGGGCACACGCATCGCGCGTTTTATTTTACAACGGGCCGCCGGGGGCTGTTATTTCCGAATTTACCGGACAACGGGATAGACGGAACTTAAGACTCCTCGGCTAATTACGGGGGAGATTTATTCGGGGAATGCTTCCTTGCATTCCGGTTCAACCCTTCGAGTTGGTCAGAGCAACACCAGGATTTTGAGTTTCTTTACACAGTTTAAGCGGCAGTTTGTCTCGTGAACGTTGACTGTCTCCTTTTCTGCTGATCGGGGAAGACTATACATACTTTACTCTATAAATTATTCACGCTATGTTTGCAAAGTTAACAGAAATAGAATTTATGAGATTCTTATATGTATGTACTTCTGCTACCTTAGAGTAATGAAATTTTTATTTCCTACCCTTCAGAGCTGAAAGGACATTTTTTATTTGCAAGGTATTATAATCATAATAATTCACTTGATCTTCTGATGAATGGTTGTCCTTTCTTTTAACCCTCAAGTGGATATTTAGAGCCGTTGCGACGCTATACAACTGTAAACTAGCAACTGTTTAGAAATTTGAGGCTTTCATGGCCCGGCATCATACAGTTCTCACTGTTAAGGCTTTCGGATGTAAGCCGTGTTCTTATGGAAGAAGTTTCCCAACGTTTCGCAAGGATTGCAGCTAGCTTCATCTGGAGGTCAAGTGATACACTGAAACTTCTTCCTTAAAGACATGGCTTACACCCGAAAGCTTCAACCGTGACAACTGTATACTAATTATTTAATAAGAGTGGATAGAATTAAATGTAATATTAAAATTTAAAATGTGAATTTAAATGTTAATATTAAATAAAATTGTTAAACTCAAATTAAAGAACATCTTAAGGGTTGAGCGGCCCTCAGGCGGTCAATATTCAGTATTGCACAATAATATTGATCGTCTATGGATCATATCGAAAGAATGTACAATAGATTGCGCGAATAAAAATTGTTTTGATATTTATTGTGCAATGTGGAATAGATTGCATCATCCGTGGGCATAATTGCGTACCATTAATTCAGTTTTTACCTAAACGCCAACGATTACAGTGCCTTATTAAACATACTTAACATGAACAGATTAAAATTTCGAAGAAAATTATATGATTTTACACTACCCACAGTTACTTCAGAAAATTAATTTTTATACTCTCACTAGGTCGTTTAGGACCTTAATCTTAATCTTTTTATCTGCTTTGTTATAAAAAGAATTTTATTTTTGTTAATCCAATTAATGGGCTTTGCGAGAGCTGTTACTTATGAGACACCCGGGTATTCGGGTTACCCGTGAGATACCCGGGTAAATGAAAATTACCCGGGTAAACGAAAATTATTCGGGTACCCGGGTAAATGAAAATTACCCGTTACCCGGCTACTGGGGTAAATGAAAATTACCCATTATCCAACTACCCGGACAAATGAAAATTCAAGTAACCGGATATTTCATGTGATTCTCGGATACATTTTTTACAAATTATTAGTACTAGGTGCAAAATTTTTATTGCAAAAAATGCAACTTACCTTATTTATTATTCGAGTAGATCTCGGGTATCTGGGTATCCGGGTACCCGTCGGATCGGGTAGGATTCGGCTACCCGGGTACCCGACGGACCGGGTAGGATTCGGGTAATTATCCTTATCTTGAGACAGATCCGGGTCCCCGGGTACTCGAATAACCGGAGTACCCGGGTAATCGGTCATTGCTCTACTTTGCGATATAGATAATGTATGTATGATATAGTAATATAGTAGACTTTTTAAAAAAATCTGCAGCATCTTTTAAAAATTGATTATTGCGAATCATATAGACATAATTTTAAGTGTCTACACTATGCGACCTCTTTGTTCTAATGTTTTCTTTCTCTGCTTTTTGTAAATAATTATTTAGCGACATGCTATCTTTGTAATGATCTATGATACTAATAGGAATTTCCTCTCGTTCAATAACAATAATAATAGTAACCTATCCGCAAAAGTAAAAGAAAGCCGTCTGACACTTTGCAAAAATATTGTGCAACATATTGCTACAATAATATTGACTGTCTAGCGGCCGCTGTATTATCATTATTACGTCTTTATTGCCCAGAAAAAAACAAGTATTACAAGAAATATCTTCAAAGAACAAGTTAGAACAAAAATATGAAAATTAATTGTTGCGTGCAAAGGAAAGGTTCTTTAGTTACGTATTCCGCATATCAGAGTTCAGCATAATGGAAAACATCGAGGTGAATTAAAAGTAAGTATTGTCGAAAAGTCGGCAATAAAAGACTTGTAGAGGAACCAGTCTAACAGGAAGAAATTCAGCAGTCTTTGTTCCCGATTCCACCGCGTAAAGGTAAAAAAAAGAATTCATTAAACTCGAGGATGCGTTGTCGAATTCAATTTGATGTACAGCGCTAAAGGGTTAATTACCGCAAAACAGCGCGCGAACTTCTTTCTGCCCCAGTAAAGGCAGGTCCTGGGCGACGGTAGAGGAAGAGGAGCCGCACACAGTTAAGGAGGAGCACGCGACTCGAATGTAATTGACGCGTGGTTCCGTTTGCAGAAAGCTACCCGATGCGGAGAGGCTCGCTAGTAAGAACGGACAGTCGGTTCATTCCATAATACGCTTAATGAGGGACCGTTAATTACGCTAATGAATCCCAGAATCCCATCGGCTTATACCTGACCACGGAGTTGCGCCTGCTGCGCCGACCACTCCGCGGATCTACCCTCCTCTACGCCGCGCCGTTCCTTTCCTCGTAATTCGAGGGGCTATTACGTCTCTTCCCTTGTCCACTCGAAGCGACGAAAGTCGCCACTGAATACTTCAATTATTTTTTTCGCCCCCTTATACCCCTTTTCCGCCGCCCTCTCGATTCTCTTATCGACAGGTGGACGGCCAAGTACGAAAGGGTGTCCTCTCTGACGTTTCTTTCTAATTGCGAGTTAACGAGGACGATGTGCAACCAGCGTAATTAGACCAGCCGACCGGTTTAACTTGTTAACTCGAAAAGACGAGTTAACGAGAAAATACAACAGGTCCTGTGTAATTTATTATTAGTGGACTGAGGCAGGTCAGCTTCGCGAGAAATTTAGATTAAAAGTGTTTGATGATCCACCTCAGAGTACAAAATTCAACTCAAAATTTTACTCATGATTTATTTAGGGATTAAGTGCTTATTAAAAATTGATAAGACGAAGAACCGTATTCTTATTTTTGCTTGCTTATTGACAGCTCAACACGTCACGGGTTTTGCTCGTCAAAGGCTGGTTATCAGTTACTCGGGATTCCAAGGCATCACCTTCGCGGTCGTACAGTTAAACGCTCGCCATTCTAGAGGTACGCAGGTCGGTGTTATTGAACGTGTAATGAACGACATTTTCGCGAGATGGAACGAATGTTTTCTGCGATCACGAACGATCATGGAACGCGGGGCATTCGAAGAAATGGCTCGTTCAGAACACTTTGAATTTATTTGATTCCCTTTTTATGAGAAGAGTGTATCAAGCGAAGTAATCATAACATTTACGATTTCATTACCAGGGTTAATCAATTTTATCATACATAAAAAACATTTCAAGCTTATTTAAATTAAATATTGCAATTCATTTTCTAAGTATCCGCTAAATTTTTTGAATCTTCTGAAATACTCCTACTTTAAATAAAAATTCTTCAAGGTAATGTCCCACTTTTCTAAAATTGAAGTTTCTCACTCGTCGTTTCCAAGGATTTTTAAACCGACTGCGTCCTCAAAAGTGAAGTTCTGCGGCGCTTACAGAAGAGAGGTAGAAGACACGGTGATCCACGCACGAGATGCCGTGTGTATCGTGCAGAAATGACAATGGCCGAAAGGCAAATTGCGTGGCTGGCACGAAAAGCCGTGCTGCAACCTTGACAGACCTCGCGAGATACATCGGTAACGTGGGATAAAGGCTGGAAAGTACAGTAGAAGTCAGACGCATGGATATACAGGAGAATGCACGCTAGAATTTTTGCCCTTGCATTCTTCCTTTCCGACTCCCCCCGTCGTCCCCTGCACGTCTTGAAGAATGAAGGATAGTCACGAAATTTCTGTCAATTCCACGCTATACTCCATTCCAGTTAAAGGTACAGTACAAACGAACAGTACATTTCTTGCGTGATGTTTAAACGACGCAAAATACGATTGGACCCCCATTGGTTCTTCTATGGTGTATTATTTCTTGTCTCCATTATTTCTTCCACATGTTACTGATTCATTTTTTCTATTTTTCAAAAATGATTCACCTTTAATTCGAATAGGTATGGCATAAGTATGGTCTGTGTAAATCGATCGATGTTAAGTAACGGAGCGTCCTTGCCAGCCGATGGATTCACGAGAAAAATCCGTCGGTTCTCGGGAAATCCGTCTCCGTGATTTCATCTGTTGCGCAACCAACGACGGTTTTTCTCTGTTCCCTAAGAAACCGCGCTCCTGGCGTTTGTGTGCTAATGCGATTACCCGTGGGGCACCATTATAATTGATTCTGTACTGTATCGGGCAGGGAGTAAAGGACAAACCGACTGACAATGATGGATTAGAATTCCAGGTCTAATGAAGTAATTACAACAAGTATGCGAGCTTCCCGGAGACATAAATTATTACTGATTGATACTTTCGACGTGTTTACGGACCATACGCCCCCACCGTCTTAGCGAAACCCGACATATTGCGACAGGATTCAACACATTGTAAAACATCCGAGCGTTCAAGGAGAAAATGTAATTCGTCTTCGTTCTTCCATCGTGGAGCACTGTTCGACGCGTTAAGGAAAGAAAACGAGAGACGGGATCGTTACTCCTCGATCACCCAGTATTATCGCGTGGTGTGACCGTCAGTTGCGTGGGTTTGCGTCTTTACAGGCCGCTTCCGACCTTCGTAACAATTAGCTGCAATTAAAGCCGTCGCGGCAAAGGCCGAACGCTGGTTGTCTTAATTTCTGAATGAACTTCCTGACATCCACCCCGTGGATCAATACACTCGAACGCTGAACCGTACTGCCACACGGAATCACCTGTAAACCGACACTGTTCGAAATAATTAGGAGGGCGATTGTTTAAATCGCTCTATTGCTTAATGAGGAATTAGGGAGGCCGTAACGTGCTGTGCGAGTTAAATATTTGGTGAATGTTGCGTGTCTTCGTCGTTTCGAGAAAGTGGAGAGGAAGGTCGGTGCAATTATTGGAATTTTGTTTAAAACTTGCTCACACAATTAAAAGTTTATGAAGATTCCCACATATTTGTGAAAGCGTTTTACAGATTTGTCAACTTGAGTTCGACCTAAATTATTGGAGTGCTTTGAAGACTATAGAAAATAGGAGGAGGAAAGATTCAGAATATCCTTTTAAGCATCTAAAGAATTCTATTCTTGAATCTCCTACAAAAGACTGACAATAGTGCTTTGTGCATACAGAAAGGATCGATATTGTCACAAGTAGAGAAAACAAAAGGGCTCAAACAAATTCATTATTAATGAAACGTCAAAATTTTAGATGCTACTATCACTCCGAAATTCACCAAACGTTTATCACACAAATGAACCAGTTCCAAAGAGTTTTATTGTTATTATGAGCAATTTATTTCAAAAATTACTTTATGAATATCAAGTCAGAACTTCGATTATTGAAATAAAATTGTACATCTATGGACTTCAATTATTCAAACCATTATCAAATATTATTACTACAGTAGAACTTCGATCAATCGACTTGATTTTACTCACATATTTATTCACGAATACTATATTAAATATGCTTAAACCGCAGAAATATTTGCCTTTATATTATAAAAGTTATGGGAGCTAAGCAACAATTAATCGTGGAGCCTGGGAACGATCCAAAATAACAGAAAAAATTAACTCTTTGAATTTTACAGTTATTTAACAATTGCAACAGACCTGTAAGTTACTGTATTATTCTACTAATCATTAACATAGAATGCTAATGATTAATAGAACATTATTAAATAATATTTGAAGTGTTACTCGGAGTCCCACTGCACACTTATACCTAATGCATTAATTAATTAAAAATTGAGATTATTGTGATTCGGATAATCGAGGTTCTACTGTATATTGAATGAAAAATTCTCTTACAAAACAAGGTTCTATAGCAAACTTCACACAAGACAGCTGCAGATCGCTCGACATCCCCGCATCTTGGAGTTCCGGTTCCATGGACGGGACACCGTAAGAACGCCACCGAGAACCGAGAGCATGCCCCGTGCACCCCGCAGAGCGCACTTTCGAGCATCCCCCTCTCCGACGCCGCGGGGTTTCCACGGAACATACTCTTTCTCGTGCCATGGATATGCACGGGGTAATCCCTTTCCATTTGAGAGCCGGTAAACATCAGCCATTGAGAGGGGCATCCGCCCTCGGTAAATCCCTGAGCCACGTTTAACGCGATCATTTCGAAAATCGGATTTGGTCCTATTGTCCCCACTTAAGGGGATGACACCGATCTTACCCTCGACGGGTAAGCTACTTTCCGCTTTGGCGATGCATACCGCAACACGCCGCGACAGACAGTCCTCTTGCTTCGTTCCTGGTGGACCTAAGCGAAACATATGCCGGTATTTTGATGCGCTCGGTCCCTTCACGGGTCTGCGATTACGACGAGACTGAATAGAGTGGGGTGTAAAGATTAGATACTGCTCTATTATTTTGATTTAATCCTTGTATACTGAGATTACGATTGGGTGCAATTACAATTTTATATAAGTCCTACTTGGTCACAGCCATTTATTTACTTCCCGTCCTTTTGCTGCGAACATTGTTTCGTTTTTTAGCTACTCTGCTCTCGATTGACAAATGCGTATTAAAGGTTGGCCAGTCCACGTGAAAATAGGAAAGGCCAATTCGATGGGCATTCTTCGGGCTCGCCGCCCCGCGAGAACGACAAGGAGCATCTAGCACACGATCCAACGGACCGTGAAGTCTGTGACACGGACCAAGTGGACTTTCAAGCTGCACGCTTCTTACAAAAGCTCACAAAAGGACCGCAAAAAGGCTGCAACGATCCTCTGTCAGAAGGGTAAGAGGGATGGAAGCGAAATGGCCCGGCAGAATGATTCAGAGCCGCTGATCGGGAACATCGCTTTTGACGGACTGGAAAAGAGGTAAACCTGGTGGTGAACCATTCGCAGATCCGTGAATTTATACATTTTTCCCTTCGTGTACAATCTTTGATAATTTCACGCATATTTCATATTTTATTTAATAATCTAATGCAGAAGCCTAAAAAACGAAACAGAGTGGAAATTTGAGAAGATTAATTGGAATTGAATCTCGATTAAGTGGCTCTTAATTATTTTATGTTTCTATTATTCTAGGTCATAATTTCTCAATGCATGAGTGACAGGAATACAACAAAATTTCGAGTAAAATTTAAACCTTGATGTAAAGACAGTACACCAAAAACATGAAAATTTTGCATCAAGGAAATGCTTCAGTTTTCGACTCACACGTTTTAATGTGAGGTTTTACACGGTCTACCCTAAAAACACGTCAAGAGCGTTGTGGTTCTTTGCAAGACAATTTTGACCTTTACCAATACGCACGGTACGAAAGACCACGTTTTCCTTCCGCAGTCAATATGCTAAACCGATTAATCGAGGTTCTATTGTTTTACAATACGGTACAAATATTTCATACTGATATTTCTCCACTCAACTTAGTAAATTGATTATCTTACTTATTAATAAATTTCCCAGTAATCTAAATAATTCCATCTGAAACATTATTTACCAATTCCCTATACCGATCTCGCAATTTATAGTACCCCCAGGCAATCAACAAGTTCCACACAACACCTACCCTCCTTATCAAAGTAATCGCATAGTAATAATTCCAGCCTGCCAGCGGAGGGTGAAGTTCGCATGAAGATGCACATTAATTACCATGAATTTAAGAGCGCGGAGGAAGGGAGGAGGAGAAGAGACAACCGGAACGGTTGGTGTCTCCGAAATCTCACGGTGTTGTGGAAAGAGCGAGAGGCACCCATGAGATTAGCGGGGGTTCGGCCTTAGCCCTCTACGCGGATGGATAAGGGGGTTTGAGCATTAGCGATTATACGCACCGCGGAGCCCATACATCGGGTGTCTCCGTGTGGAACTAAACAGACAAAATGGCCACGCTCTGGCTCACCCTCGATTCCGCTTTTCCTTTCATGAGCCACTCCGTTCGTCTCTCTCCTTCCTTCCTCCCTTCTTCTTTTTACCCAGAAGGTATTGCCTCGTGACAGGGAAGAGGCGAGTCACGAGATTTTCGAAAGTGCTCTCTCGCCTCCTCGGCATCTCTGCGGATTCCTTCTTTGGTAGACGCGGTGATACACATACACCGCTCTCCACTCCATTATCGTTGCATCTGTTTTATACGCTCTCCTAAGCATTCAAGATTCCGCTATCGTCGAAATATCGGTCGCATGATAAGTCGAAGGATTCCCACTAAAAAATTTTCGAAATGGAAGAGAAAGTTAGAAGGATTAAAATAGTTCCCTTCGTCAATCGTTGCTGAAATCAAACTTTGTAACTTTCATTTTCATTTTCACTGTAGATCTTCGTAGTATTCAGCTTCTGAAAGACGGAAAAGATTGTCAGATGTGTGTTAATTTTGTCTCGGTAACCTAATTTTTTTTCAGCTGCCAAAAATTGAATCGCACAGCAGGTGAACAATGGTCGTTGTTGGTTAAATATAAACTGTCAATTAAGGAAAGATCGAGTGATCCGAAGGAATTGGAAGTGGAGGATGGGCCGACTTGACGAACGAATTTCCCGTCTTCATCGCCGAAAAGACCTGAAGGCGAATTCCCTCGGTCGATCCGTTTAGCCATCAGAGGAGTAGTAGGTACTCGTCTCTGGTCGCCGTCGGCCTCTGATTGTCCTTTATTGGGTTAAATTGAACTTCCTTCTCGTGATACGCGGCTCGCATCAACTCACTCGCTCTGAGTAGTTGCTTAGCTCTTAAACATCTGTGTAGGTACGGGGTGTTCTTCAAGTATCTCGATTTATCCTCGGCATGCGACTGTAGACCATCTATTAACTTAAAATCGAAAAATTCCACCATCTACGATTAACACCTCTTCTATCCCGACTCTGACGTTAATAACCACCGTAAATAAACTAATTTCTTCATCAGCAGTCTTTAAAAACTACCACTACATAAACGAGGATAGAAAACTAAATTCACCACCGAAAAATAGCTACTATTTTCTAATTTATTTCAGAAAAGAACAAATGATGATGAATTGTCTATAGGAAATCTGTGCTACGTAAATTTACTGTAAGATGAAGAAAGGTGGATAAATCTGAGTGTAATGATGTCGAAGGACACCCTATAGATCAGGCAGGCGGCCGAGTCATGCGAGCTTAAGAGTTAAGAGTTTGGGTTTGCGCTACGCAACAATTCGCGAGGGGGCGAACCGCGGCTCAGGAATTCAGAGCGGGTAAATACGGTGGGCGTCTTATTCTTACGTGCGGAGAACGCGAATCCCGCGACCTGTGAACCACGCTTAATATCGCGACATCGCGTCAAAGGCGTCGCTTCGCTCGACGGAGACTCGGGCAAGTTTAACGACGTTAACAATGTCGGCACTTTACCCGAAAGAGGCTGGCTAAACTGGAACGTTCGCGTCTTGTTCCGGTGAAACGATTACGGCGTCGGCCTGCTTGTCGTTCGACGGACGAGTTTTCCCCACTGGCAAATATTGATTCCGGACGCTTCCGATCCGTCAAGGTGAAAGAAATTCACGCTCACCCCCAGCATCGTCTATCGACAACCATTCGCTGTGCAAACAGAGGTCGAGCGATCGGCGACAGTTTCGCTCGGTGCGTCGGTTGAGGATCGCTGCCTGAGGGAATCGTACTGATAAGAATGAATTATGCAGATGAATGTTGCGGCGATGTCGCCGATGTATCAAACCGCCTCAACTAGCTCATTCTCCTTCGTTATCTATTCGTTGACGAGCCCGACGTGCGCGCGACGTGATCGTGGACCAGAAATCCGGACTGTTCCCATGTTCCACTTATAGCATTTGGTCCAATCGCACGCGTCTGACTTTAGACGATGTCTGATAGGCCTGGAATCAACACCGATCTCGAACCTGCTGACGCAAACTGTCCCTATCGAGTCTCCAATGGCCGCTAGAGGATTCGAGACTGACGCGCTTCCCCGTCCGTCGCGTCTCCGCCGGGTTTAACGACAAACGTCTCCATCGATGAGACGTCTAACCATCGAGGCATTAGTCACTTTGACGTCCCTCGGACGTGCCAAAAGTGCCGCGCAATCCATCGAACCCGAAAGAAGTCCTTGATTCGATCCCCGCTCGTTGCTAATGATCTTCAAACAAGTCTCGCGTCAATTTCCAACCGAACGGTTCCTCGACTCGACTAACAGGTGGAGTACGAGTAACGAGGCAGGAGTCACCTGACAGAATCCTGTAGGCCAACGGGGAAGCCGACGAAGAACGAGGAGGCGAAGGTGACGATGGATCATTAGGCGGTTGACTCGGTTTAAGCAACGGTGGCTAATTACTCCGGCGAGAGTTAATAACCCAGCGAAAGGAAGAGGAACGGAAGGTCACGGGTTCTCGTTGTCGATATTTAATTCTTGGCGACTGCTTGTGCTGTCAGGAATATCTCAAACCAAAAGCAGACAGAAACAGACGGTGAAACACTGTACAACACAAGTTCAACGCGTCTATGCAGAAGGGAATATATCTTGTTTATCAATCGAGTCACTTTTCTACTCATACCATTCTCTTCACGTCAGACATCTGAATATTATTGAAATAAAAATTCGTTTGCGGTGAAACCTTACCAACGGTGAAGGGTTTACCTCTTAAGGGTTGAACGCAATGAATTAATAGTCAGCGATACCATCTACTGGTTGGAATATATTTAATCGACAGTCGGCTGCTCAGGAGGATACAATAATGTTCCCAGCGATTGTTTCTCAATTTGTACATGCCTCCGCGGACAAAAGTCTGTCCGTGGCGGAACACACGAAGAAAGAAGGGCGACACGGGAAGGTGAGGAGGGAGGTGACTTAATGATGCCGCATCCGGGAGTCGCCAGGACATTGTACCGCGCAAAAAAGGATCTTATAACGCGTTCACAGCTGGACCCGCATTCTACGTTCCCCGCGCTCGAATGGGAGACCCCGATCCATTAACGACCCGACGCAAACATTAATAATCCGCAGCTTCGCCTCGATTGCCGTGCGGACGCGAGCTGCTGCAAGGTGGCAGCCTTGGCCAGGTGACGTAACAGGGGCCGATCTATCGCCTTCAGCTTCCTGGAGTCCACTGACTTCGTTGATTCTCTCAAAACGGGGCAAAGTTTAATTGAATACTTGGAAAATAAATTTAAGACATTTCTGGAGAGGTTAATATTAGGATAATTATCCGAAAAGTCCTTAGATTCCTCTACACTTCCCAATTTCGGGAATTAGAAAATTACTCTGAAGGTGCAGACAAAGTCATTTAAACTGAGGACTTCAGAAATGCGACAATCTCACATCTCTGAGAAACAAATGTATCTCAGAATTGCATTCAGTGTAGTAAGCTTCAGCAGAGTTCACAGTACAAATGCTGGCTATAAGAATAAATTTGGAACATTTCTCCCATAGGACATAGACCCGGAAGCCCAAAGCCACTGCCCCAGCGGCGTCGAGTTCATTAACAAAAGATAATAAATAGTAGAACCAGTTCCAGGTAACCGGGAACCGTTTGGTCGAAGATCCTTTCCCGAAGGTGAAACAAAATCGATAAGACAGAGTTGTAGAGCATCGACATCGGGTAGGGCGATTCGGTTCAATTTCAGAAAAGCATCGGCCTCCCGCGGCGAGCATTCTCGTTCATCCATTCATCCAGCCGCGAGTTACGTTGTCTTCCGCCGCACGCTGAAAGAGGGGGAGGACGACGCAGGCGAAGAAGAAGAAGAAGACTACGACGACGACGAAGAAGAAGCACGAGGCGGAGGAGAATAGAGCGTACAATCACGATGAGTAGCGGCCCTGAGGTGCGAGCCGCGAGTGGAAAGGCTCCCGGGCTGCCAACCTAATAAAGCAATTTGTCACGGTTGTCGTCCGAATGCCAGCCATACATTAACACACAATCTCGCCTCCGAGATAGTCGGCACCGTTCTCCTCTTCTTTCCTATCCCTGGACCATCTCATCCTTTCCTGCTTCCCTCGTCCCGCCGCGCCTTCGCGGCCTTTCTCTGTCCACCTTCTGACCACCCTCGGCTCTTTCGTCACGGCCCGAAGATCTCCTAGAATCTGGTGACCCTCTGGTAATCTCCGCGGTGTAATCAAAATTAGTTATCGCCACGATTTTCGGCCCTCATTCATCCGGACAGAATAACGCATTAGGGATCCTTTGATCGTAATAGCTTAGATCGGGATTCCTTCTGTCGGGTGTTTAGGTTCTATTAACTTCTAGATGTACTGCCGGCGATTGTGTTGGGACATATTTATTGCCTTGGAATTGGGTACAGGATTTAGAATCTTCAATGAGCTTCATGATTAAGGTGTGATTAGGGATATTGAACTTGTAAGTATTAGAGTAGATGCATCTGCATTTAGTTCAGGACAGTAGGTTACACGTGTCAAGTGACACGGAGAGACGGCAGGAACTGATCTAGGCACTTGACCACCCACTGCATTCTTCAGACATTGGAGCTTCCGGTACTCTTAATCTAACTCCACCCAAGACACTTTAGCCCTACAAACCGTATCGAGCTTCTTTATTATCATTGATACGATTAGCTTGCCTAATCTTCTCTCTTTGGAAGTGTTTAGGATTGTTTCATCTCCTCGAGAAGAGAGGAATTTCTAGAAGGTACATTTTCTTCCTTGATTATGATAAATTTATATTATTTCTGATTCATTTCTTTTGTATTAGAGTAGATGGTAAGATTACAGCACTGTCTTACAACGTTTATCATATCATGCTCCATTTCATTGTCTGAAGGAATTAATGTCTTCTAGCATAATAATTAACCAAGTTCTCAATACTTCAGATAGAAAAATCTACTGTATATTCGCGGTAAGGTGGCAGTAAAGATGACACAAGGGGAAGGGAAATCTTGCTATCAGATTTGTATGTGTGACTGTTTCAGCGAACAGTAAGTTAGAACCGAAAGTACGTGTGACATTGACCAATCAGGCTCACATTCCACAACTCTGCCAAACTTACCGCGAACGTACAGTACTAGCACAACGTTTTACTTGCCACCAAAATATTCTCTCATTAAGAAACTCTAAGGAAATTTGATTAAAGAAGTCTCATAAAAATGACTGATTATCATATGTTCCTAGACGTATTTCTGGTTATAAAGAAGACCCCACATGACCAAAGAAATAAATAAATAATTTCTTTTGCAAAAGGTCTTTTCTCTGACGACAGTCCGAAAACATGGCAATACCGTGGTCTTCTCGGCGGTACAACGGCCCAAGGATTATTACGTGGTTTTTGCGCGGCGACCCTGGAACGACCGAGTCGAAGGATGGATTCTGACTTCCTCCGCGACGTCGTTGTAAGAGGTACGAGGTTCTGCAGGTTCTTGCTACCGGCGAGAAGCAGCACTCTCGGAGGTGCGGGACATTCGTGATTGATGGATCCTCTCTCCGAGTGGTCTCCGGCGAATCAGACGTGGCTCTCTTCCCTAACGTTCCGTTCCTCCCTTCTTCCCTTGCTTCGCGTTCTTCTCCACGTACGCCTTCGCATCCGATGGACGACGACCGGCTTTCTAATCAAGAATTATTGGTCACACTCCGACCTGGGAACAGCAGGCCGACTCGGTCGCGGTGCGGAGACGAATTCGCTTACCGTAAAGGCGGCACTGGGGATCGAGAAACGGATTGCCGAGCGGTTCCACCGTTAGGTAATTTCACGATAAGTCGGTGGATTTTCAATCTCCGCGCGGATCTAAAAATATCCGCATCTCGGACTGTTCGACCGTCTGTCGGGATTCGGGATGCCGATATTTCTAGCGACCTTGTTCCAGACCCCGCGTCAACTTTAACGTTTGCGGAGCACGCGAGAGCATGCTGCCAGGACCCGCATGCTGATTCGAGGAATCAGGGGACGATACCGTGTAATACAATGTAGCGCAACGTGTAATTTCCTCCACCGACAATGTATCGCGCGTCGATCGTTTTTCTCCGTTTGGAGGTTTGGAGTCGACCGCATGAAGATATTAAACATGTTACGCGCCACGCCTCGGTAATTCAATTCCCGGAATCGCGGCGTGCCCTTTATCGAATGCCCTGGAAAAGAGATGATTGCCACACGAAATCACTGCTGCCCCGCTCGCTTTCCTGTAAACGTTTAAGGTACCGTACGAACGCAATCAACCTTCTTCTTCGGGGTGTTCCCCCGCGTTTGCATCGCCGATGGACCGTCGCGGACCATTGCAGCTCCGAAATTGTTCTGTAATATATTTAAGAAGCCGACGGATGCCCTGAAAATTGAGTGACAATCACAGACTTTGCTGGGCAATTCATTTAATTTCCAGTTCGGGAGAAGCTGGAGATTGATGACCTGAAGATCTTAAGAAATTGAAATTCGGTAGCTACTTCTAATTATGTCTTGTGCATGCAGAAGTATTGTGTATTAGTGCTGGATGCCCAATTCTCCGCTAACCATGAATCAGAGTGTTAATCCGATCATTTTGTTGTATTCCTTTGCGTGATATTTTATTGAATAAAACACTCGTACAAGCAATGATATTTTTAAACGTACAATAAAAACAACAACGTACGTCTTACACTATTTAGCAATGATGTTTGATAGAATGCGAAGGAAAGTTTAACACTGGTATACAACAATTTCTATCTCGCCGCTGTTTTTAAAAACATCCTAATTACTCATCTCTTGCTCTTAAGAGCCTAAATTCAGTCTCCAAAAATGCCGACTTCCTCAGATTTCATTTGTAAGCGTAACCACTAACTCTGTCAGTATCTACCTCAATCTTACAATTGTCACTGTTGAAGCTTTCGGCTGTAAGCCGAGTCCTGGAGAAAATACTGCTAATGGAGGAAATAATGCTAGCGAAACGTCGGAAAAATGTTTCCTCCAGGACACGGCTTACACCCGAAAGCTTTAAGAGTAAGAACTGTATGACGCCGGGCCATGAAAACCTCAAATCTCTGAAACCTCAATCCTGTCCGAGTACATACAAGTCTCTTGTTGTAATTCATGTAAGTCTCGAAATGTATTTATTATTATATATAGAGTCATTTGGGGTAAAAGCGCGCAGCGGGTAAAAGTACGAAGTGCCGTTTTCTCTGGGGGGGGGGGGGGGGGGGGGCGAGAGGACGGGGATACCGGCTCGTCGGGATTGGGTGCGTGTGGGCTGCCATGTTGTGTCAACACCTGTTGAGCGGTGCGAGTCGCGCTTTGTGAATTACAAGTAAAAACTTAAAATTGACGTGTAATTTCGATTTTTTTCGTACCAGGGAAAACTTTGTGGAAGTATTATTTATGTATTCTTAGAGGTAAGTTGTTTTTGTTGATTTTATATAGTTACTGAACGATTTTTTCCAGAATAACATTTTAACCTAACTTTATTGAAATTCGAACTAGTACGAATTGTTTTGGATACCGGTCAAATGGGGTAAAAGGACAGAGGTAATAGTACGCACTGGTATTTAGGTTACTGTATACTTGTTTGTGAATTCTTAATAATATTTGGAGTAAAAACATATCTGCTCTGATAAAGGCTTGAGCATAATTTCGTTTTGTTGAATCTATGAAAAATTATAATGTTATGATAGTTTCCTAAATTTGAAGTTCCTAATTTCTATTGTTTTTGTCATCTTTAGCTTAATTTATTAAAAATAATATAAAAATATTTTCCACCTGTGTATTATTTGTTCATTTTCTTTTACTACACCTGAATGCATACTTTTACTCTACATGCGAACTTTTACCCACGCGACTGTGTATTTTTACCCCGCATGTCGGGGTAAAGGTACGCAGTCTGACCAAGTCACTCTTTTGCTTAATTTAAAAAAAAACCATTTGGCCTATCGTCAAATACTCGTTACATTTTATGAGTCTATTAAATATGCTACCGATAGCGCAAAAAAGTGTTCCTAATATCATGATAGTTTCGGCTCAGTCAAGCACAAACAGCAAAAGTGTGTCCTTTTACCCCGAATGACCCTAATCGGTATTATTCGTTCGCCGGGTTTCCAACACCAGAACCTTAATTTTTACAAACCTATCCTTGAATTCTTCATCTCCTATTCAGTATTCATTCGTCATACACACGCTACCATCTTATCAAAACCTCAAAGTTACTCTTTAAGCGAGTACCCCGTTTTTGCTAACACCCCGTAAATGGTGTGGCCGCGTGATTGCGGCGGGGGTAGTTTCGTGGTGGTAAAGTTGGCGTGGATCCATTGGTCTGTCGTCCGGGCGGTGGATGTCAAGGTCACCGAGAATCTAGGATGCTCGCATGTCCCAGGGAACGAAGCGACGATGTATCGGCGTTCGGTGGTCGACCACATGGCGAATTAAGGGTCAGCCCATTACCGATTTGACCTCGGATGACCCGGCAGTGTATACAGAGCTGGTTGCGTGCCGCTTGATTCAATTAACCCCACGACACACAAACACGCTCGCGCGTACACACGCACCGCGCGTCCTGTGCGGACGCGGACGCGTTTGCACGTGTGTACGGGCTTCGAGAGTCGAAGTCTTCTCGGTCGAGGACTGAGGCACGACCGATGCCACGACAAATTACCGGACCTCGTTGTCCTCGTGAAAGACGAAGACAAAAGGGTGAGGCCGCGAGGGGTGAAGAAACGGGAGGTATCGAGCGAATCCGAGGTCCGGCAATTAAATCGTTGATTCTGTTAAGAAAAACAAGCCACGTGTCGCGGCTTCATCTAAATCGTAGGAAAGTGGATAATTCGCGGAGTGGATGTGACAAAGTCGTGGACGGTAAGGGGCTCGGAAGGAGTCTTAATTGTTCTGTGGATGAATTAAGAATTTAGCCTGGGGACTGCGAGGTTGAATGGTACAGTCGGAAGCAAAAGTCAATGACGACTTTGTGAATCGGTCTGGGGAAAAGATGCTTTACTGATTTCATGAAACAAGGAAAGCAGAAGTGTACTGTAACTTAGAGGTGCGACTCGGGATAGGCAGCGTGCCATGTCAACATCAGGTATCGCCTTTATGCACGACATGCGACCGCATGCGGCATCTCGCACGGTGCAATTACTTAAGGAGCTTCGGTGGGAAACTTCCCACCCTCTGCATACTCCCGATCTCGCGTCGAGTGATTATCACTTGTTTTAGATTTCGAAGAAAAAGGGGGAAACGCGGAAGATTGACGGGGATCCTAGGAAAAACACACTCGACTCGTACTTCCAAGCTTACCACTTAAAAATTAATAAATTACTAAGCCGGGAAAAAGAAAACCAGCCACGTTATCTTCACACTTGCGATAGGGTGATATAAACTTCGATTTGCGAGTCGCATTCACGTGTTGAACGCGAAACGCAAGGAAATTATAGGCCAGCTTAATTTAAATATATGAACGTGTATATAAATGGTTTGAAATTAGCAAGTTAACAACCGTGTCCAGCGTCATTAGACGGAAGGTTGCCGGCGTTGAACGTGGGTGTTAAACAGATCAGAAAGTCGTTGGCGGATCGATAAGCTTAAATCGCTCTCTCGTGTACCGTCTGCAATTTGCCAAAGGACCTCTTAATTCGATGTGGTTTTCTGAGCTGCCCGTGCCGGCTCGCCAAGCACGAACAACGTGTAAATATGTAACGAGTTCATTAGGCCTCTGGTCCGGCGAACTTTCGTGCCCGCCATAACGACGATCGCGCCGCTAATTACGGTTTCACCGAATTTCCTCGATTAACGGACACAGACTAACTCCTTGCCTGCCCCGTCGATGCTTCGACATTCGCCTTAACGACGAACTTGCCCTCTCTCCCCCCTTAAACGATACCGATTAATCGTGCTGCTTACCCTCGAGCGTAACCCAAAATTAAATTTCATGAAACGGCTCCGCCGTTTACCTGTACTTGACCCACCGGTGGGGAAGCTGAAGAAGAAACGCGGACTCGCGGCTTTGATTCAACTCCAATTAATCTTGCGTGCAATTTCGGGCAGCTTTAATCGCTTCGGGCGATCGTCCCGAGGCTCGCAGAAACATTGTTAACCTTTTTTAAAATGTTGTTCTGTTCTTCAATTCGGAAATGGATAATGACATTTTCTTGGATTTGGGGAAGCGAGAAATTCTGGAAGAGGTCTAAATAATTCGGTTTCGCACAACTGAGGTAAATCCTTATCTTTTTCCCAATGTCAAACAATTTTTAAACGACGATTTAACAAGTTCTCCTCAATTAGCAGGTTGAAATCGTGCTGCTTTGAAGTTGTCTCCGTGTTCCTACGCGTATCGTGTCGCGCGTGGCAGAACTGCGCCACACAAATCCCACGGAGCCGTTTATTCATCCCGATCCGTCATCGCGAGTAGACGGGGATCTAATTCATTCGACCTCGTGGCTACCTACATCCGCGTGCACCGAAGATGCTTTGTCCACCGTGCCGCCGAGATGAAAGAGACTTTCTTCGGCTCATAATCGGCCAGCGACGGAAGAAAAGATGCTACGAAGGCGGCCGAATTCGTCCCGAGACAATCGGCTCGCGCAATCAGCGCCGTGTTTTCCCTCGGGCCCACGCTCGTTCCCTTTAATGCAACGTCAACGCCCAACAAATGGACTTCTCGACTTCTATCGCGTCAACGCATTTGATAAGAGGCGAGGTCACCCGGTTACCAGTCAACAGATGCGGCCAATTGGCCAGTCTAATGCCATCTCGACCAGCTCATTGCCAAACACGACTTAAGAGTCTTGATATTCGCGTTACTGAGAATTCTACCCTTCGCTTAATCTGCAGATTTGCTTTTAATAGTATCGGGGAACTAATTAATATTACAAGATAATATGGTGAACCTCTTGAGGATTAGAATTTTTTAAAGGAAAAAAGGCATATTCTACACTTTACCCACCAAATTTTCTAGCAGTCTTTTCCATAAAAATGGTGTACCGTTAATTACTCCTCAACGGCGAATCTATCTTCGTCACGGAAGCTCGCAGCCTAAACGAACATTATACATAATAATTCGATATTAGTATTTGCATGACAAAACTCGTTTAAACCTCGTCCCCGGCGCGACAATACGCACTCGACTGCGCGCGCGTGCATTAACGTGTATGTACGTAATCCTGTTCAACGACGATCCTTAAGTGTAACTTAACTTAACGCGTAATGCACCCTATGATATTAGGGAACGCACACACGAACTCAACTTGCATTGTGTGCAACGATCGCGTCGTCCTCGTTCGACGCACGCCTCTCGTCGCACGCATTTACCGAGCCCTTCGCTTTTGCACTTCAACCGACTGCCTCTCGCAACAGCACTCTCCCCATCGAGCCCGCGGTTCCCTCACCCCCTGGACCCCTCGTCGAACCCCCTCGTGGCCTGATTGAATCTACTCCGCGCGGCTTTTATTTCGCGCCGTGGAAACCCGAGCCAATCCGCTCCCATTCCACGAACTGCGGCGCGCCGAAAGTCACGTTTTGTTACTGGAGCGTCTGTCGAGATTTTTTCAATTAGCTCCGCGCATCCTCCCACGCCCACCCTGCGCGAATGCGTTTTTTGTGCTTTTCGGCGACGTCGGCTGCACCTACGTTGCGGTATCGTTATTGAAAATGTACAATCGGTGATAAGAATTCTTCGTGTCCGGAAGAAAATTTAGATGTTTATAGTTTTGTTCAGGTTTTGGATGCTAGGGGGTAGTTTTCACCCCTATCGCTAATATTTAATTGGAGGCAATTTTAAAGTGCTCGTTAAACTAGAATTCTGTGAAAATTTGTGGACGTTTTAGGTAGCTCACGGTGCATAGTTCAAAGAGGATCACATATTTTTTGTATTATTTATAAGCTTCAAGTCTTATGCTCAGTTTAATGGCTGATTGAGACATGTTTGGTAATTTAGTCAAGTGGCAACATTGTTTTAGTAAATTAAGCGACTAAATTATGGTGTTCATACATAGTAAATTATTAAAATACTTGCCACTCTACTAAATTACTAAACGTGTGTGAATCTGGAATTGAACTAGTACCTAGTATTGATGATTTGATCCTTAAAACTTGTACGTAATTAAAACACATAAAAGAGATTATAAATAGATAGTCAAATTCTGAGACTAATTTTTACATAAAGCTTTTCGTCAATGATTCTTGAAATCCTTAAGTATTAAAAAACTTTGAATTCTTCAGTACTCTCTAAATAGTAAAATTCTTCAGTTTCTACAAAAATCTGAAGTCTCTATGGACTCACCCCCTGCTGCAGTGCTCTATCTTCTACCACCATTTAGTTATTACACTACGGCACCCGTGATGCCTAAAGAAACGTTAAGAATGAAGTCGAAGTAAATTGCCACCCCCATTTCGCTCGAGTTTGCAACAAAATAGAAGGATACAGCTGCGAAGGCCTCCGCAGGCCGGTCTGAGGGAGGGAAGGCAAAACGTTGCGCCCACTTCTCTCGCAGGAATCAGGGCATTCAGGGGCCTCTCTCGAGCCGGCGAATCGCGGAGCCGGCCGAAGTTTTGATGTCACAAGTTTCTCCTGGATGTCGAGAGTGGTTGTTAAAAGGAGTGTCGCAATCGTCGGCGAGCCACCGTGCTGCTGAGCCCGACTGCGCAACTGACGTCTTTCTGTAATCTCTCAAATCATACGGACGTGTATTATGTACCCACACATACGTACCCGGAGACTTTGCACGCGCGCGTACAAGGGTCCACACACCAGTTACAGGACGAACGCGTTATTGCGTTCTTACCTACTCCGAGTGCAATTATAATTTTCGAGGTTTTCTGCGGTCGAGGTGTAGCAGAGTCATTCCTTTTTTCTCCTTTTTCTTCATTTTTTGTTTTCGACAGCCGCGAATTCCGCCAGCTAAATTCAACGAAGCTGCTGACTGCTTAACTGTACTCGCAGGCCAACGGTAAATTGCGTTCAATTATTCATTCCTGGAACCGTCAAAGTGTCCAGAATCTGTTGTGACGTGTTAGATCATCTCCTGAATGATGTTGATCTGCAACCAGGATTCTTCGGAAAAATTATACTTTTTTCGATTAATTGAATAGGGTGAATATTAGGTCATTCCAAGAATGATACTTTGAAGTACAGTAGAGCTTCGATTAACCGGCTACTAATTATTTTTTGTATCTATTACTTAGAGTTCTAATTATTCAATATACTAGCAATGAGAGTACAGTAAGTTTTCGAGTAAATCTCAAACTATGATTTAAGGGCGATATATTATAAATAAAAAAAAAATTCTGCCTGAAGGAAATATTGCAATTTTGACTCTGATATTAGGCCGGATAATCCTGATATTAAGCCGGAGGTTCTACTGTATTGGTATACTAAGAGATTGCATTGAAAGGGATGCCAGTACTTTTAATCCACTGTAAGTGAGTGATAGTTTAAAATGAATTACTTTATGTTAATGATGTTAATTATATCTTTGGATTTTCGTGGAATTCTTTCATCCACCAAAATTAAAGAATTGCTACCATAAAAGTACTTCAACACCAACCTTTCGTGTTCATAGTTCGACTCACTCCGTTCCCCACATTTTCTAACCGAGTAATTCATTGGTTCATCGACTACCAACAACAAAATCTTTCCGATGAATCATTGCATCATTCCATAAAGTAGCCACAAGTCCGAGATGCGTCCCCATAGAAGTCAAATTGCAGATTAAGCGCGTTTACACCGATAGTCTACACTCGACGCGGTGTGCGTTCACTCGTTCAGAATTGCGTTTCTTCCCCCACAGAATTCAAGGAGCAACGATTCACGAATCGTCACTTTCGGCGCAACAATTAAACCATCCGCATTCGATAAATCGACCCTGGATCCTCTCGAGGCGCATTCAGGTTCGCGGAACTATGCGAACACGCATTTCCCGCTTGAACGCGTGCACGTAATCGCACGTGCGTGCGAATCGGGCCCCCCGTGCCCTCTCTGTCACTGGTCATTTCGATCCTTTCTTCGTGCCTCGGATTCGGATTCAATTACCATATTCATAAGAAAACGTGTTGCAAGCTGATCATTAGCGGTATCGAGCTGGACGAGAGACTGTCAGGGACTCGGGATGATTAATTGTTGGAGTCGATGTCCTCCAGTCATCGGATCGCCGCGGATTTACTGCTCGCCGGAGGAAACTGAAAAACAGATGCGATTCTTTAAATTAATTTTTCTCGTAGTAGTAATCAAGAAAAAATTGTTAACCCTTTTGATATATCAGCTGTTTTTTGAATTCTTTGCGCCACAGTTTCTGTCATTTAGCCTCCACGAAGAAATGCTAAAATATTCTGGATTTCAACTTGTATTTGCGTTTCGTGTTTCTTAATTCGTATTCATACGGTTTTAAGAATACTAAAACAGAACTGATCCATAGCACCTCATGAAAAATTCGTAGAAGGTTAAAGGGTTGATGTCGATTGATTCCTTCACGAGAAACTTATTGACTAAGGAACGTCTGAGACTAAGCTCTGTTAGACGATTATCGGGATCCATAAAATCTCCGCGACCGCATCGTATTAAGTTAATGTACGTAAGCTTCGACTCAGGGGAGACAGAAACGCGGGGAGTCGGCGGAGGGACTAGACGAGAAGAGGGTGAGCTTTGATTGGTCCATTGAGGACACGTGCTGGCAACCCCGACGTGGGCCAGCCCTCTGGCTGTGCATCTCGTTACGAACTCATTCAGGAACTCCAACGTCGCCAATGACGGAATCAAGTGGGATTGTTAACGGGGGCACCGTAGGTGGCTGGGACACAGAGAGAAGCCGATAGAGATCGAGGCCTAATGACAATCGCGATATAATCAGATGGGATAATTCGCTTTACATGATCGCCAGGGAATCTCTCGATCGCCGCACCGAGAAAACGTAACGTAAACTTCCAAGAACACTTTGATCTCAGAAGGGCGAACCCCATCGAACATCATCAGACGCATTGGTGACACGGTCGACCCTTGGACAACATTTTCGCGAAGTCGACGTCGCAGGGGCCAACGGTAGAATAGAAGACACTCAATGCCGGTCGCAAACGTTGCAACGGGCAGATTAGACGCGTACTGCAGACGGAAACAAAGGTACATGGAATAGAAGTGAGAAAAATAGAGCGAAGGAGACGAAGGAGACGGAGAAAGAGGGACGGTCCGCGTTCCCATGTGTTCCTACCAAGTCGATCAACCTGGTTTGTTCGAGCGAGCATGTGGGCCAACAATGCCCACTTCGGGGAGCAACCGCGACGCACTTCACTTCGTCCATTATTTCGTTCACGTTTCCATGTGGCCGGGGGTATTCCCCGTCGCGAGCGTTGCCAACAACATCGTATACCAGAACTGCCGAGCCTCCACGGTACCACCAAGGGTTCTCCACCGCGCCGGCCACTGTTGAAAGACCCTGAAGAGCACTCCTCGAAATTCGCTACGCGGCAAGTAGCGTCGAGTCGCAGTGGCGCTACCTGCGTCCTCGAGCGGTGATGAAGTCGAAGGAAACCCTTCAGCCGGACACGGAGGGTTCGGGTGACCAAATTTTTGGTTCCTCGGGCTCGTCTCTTTCGCCGGTCTCGTTACATTTATGTACAATTTCTTCCTTCTTTACTCTGCATGATTACAAGTCACACAGAGCCTTAAGTGTCCGCGATGGAGTCATCGAAATTATGACTCTATCAAGAAGGATGCCTCTACCTTTTAAAAGAGGGTTTACGACTTTACCATCTTGTACTGAGTATACAAATAAGTAGTTGTCTGATCCTTTATAGAAGAAAGGGCAGAGATCAATACGTAAATTTTACGCCTCAGTGATTGATTGTAAGATCTACGTTGATCACTTTTAACTTTGCTCAGTGAAAATTAGAAACCAGTAAAATACTAAATGCTTTTGCCATCGCATACAAGTTGACCGTGATTAAGCTTAACGATGAATTCCAAATTACCTAGAAACTAATCTTTCACAGGTCTATTATGATAGATGTTCAATTTATCAACTTCCTGCTAGTTTCGGATTTGGAACACCTCGAGGCTAATCTTTTTAAAGCCCTTCTAATATATCTTTATAGTTCATATATCAAATAAGCAAAAGCTCAGGTAGTAGACTTAGATAGTCGATATTTTCTTCTGATATCGTTTGATAATGTAGCTAGGTCTACCAAGAAACCAATCTTATTGCTTTCATCTGAAACAGCTTCTCATCAACGCATAATTTTTGACCCGCAACGACAGTTTCATTCCTAAGCGGCTGGACCCCGGGGTCTGGCTCTCCTTTAGGTCGGTTAGAGGTGCGGGTACGGATGTGAAAGAGAAACGTACGTATGTACATTCGTCGGTACCCGAACGAAGGGTGAAACAATAAGCGACGAACGACAATGAGGATTTAAGTGGCGACCTCAATGATATCAACTGCACGCTGGAATAGAATTCAATTGAATTGAAGGAACAGCAAGGGGAGTCCTCCTCCCTCCCTCCCCAATTCTGTCTCCTCTGGACAACGTTTTGTAAGCACTTTATCAACGTGTTTGATGCTTTCTGTGTAACAATTCAACGGACGACGAAGATTTCGGCTCCGAACCCTATTTAACTTGCGCGAGATTTTAATCTTCTGTGCTCCCTCTTATTTATTGATTTCTACCTTTCTAAGAAGTAAACTTCATAGTTCATTCACGTGATTAAAAGTTTACTTTTCCTAACCGTTCCGAGAAAACGTAATAAGTACAAAGTGTCGATTACCGATCTCATACCAATCAACGTGTTGAACAATCTTATTGCTCCTCCAATACAGCCTGCATAGACAGTAGGCAACAACTTATCCAACATTTATGAAAATTAAAAGTTAATTGACGTTCAGTGAGTGTTACACGCCAGTTTCTCCCGATTCACTGGAATCAGAAGCTATCGCGAACGTGCCCAGCACTCTCCATCACCTCGTTCGACAAGCTCTCCACGTTCGATCCGAAGTTTTGTTATACAACGATTCATTAAGAAGCCGGCAATCATCTCCGGGCCATTTCTTTTCAGGGTATATTAACCATCGTCTCTCCCCACTGCAAGGAACCGCCGGAGCGTTTCCATCCCCGGTGCCTGTGACGCAACCGCATCATCTACATAATTAATAGAACCGTTGATGCGTCTACGTGTAGCTACAAACAGGGCCTAGCATGCTGTTAATACGTCGTGCAATCGAGCGATCGCGCGCGATTATGATTTCATTGCTCGGATGTTACATACGTTTTATCGGCCCATAGAAAGGCTTTATCAAGCGTGTACTCGGCCATTAGTCGAACACACGCGAAAGTAAATATAAAATCGCGGAGGAGCACCGATGAACGCGAACCCGACGGTCGTCCGGGACGGCCGGTGCTAATGTTCATCGGTGTACTCGTAATTGCATTACACCGCGATTCGGTCGTCCCGAAACACCCAGACACATGGAACGCACACAGGGAAACCGTCCGGAATCGGTGATGGTGATCATCGTTCCAGGATGAGGCTTTTTGTCAGTCCCTTCGTTGGGTATCGGCCGCGGAGGAATCCCTGTCCTTCCACCTTGCCTCGCGCACTGCTGCCAGAGATGTATCGACCACTATGGTGGCGCCATCTCTTCAGGAAGTTGCGAACCAAATTATGTGCACCAGAATCGGTTCGTGCCGGCGGAACAGTACCTTTATCGCAGTATTGGTGACTCTGGAGGACATAAAAGCATTGAATTTGGATGATATATGGTCTGAGGACGTTTATTAATCTCAAATCAATCAAATTTAATTTTTAAATTTGTGGAGACTTTGTTCTAGATGTTAATTGGAGTTGATTTCAGTTATAGGAACTCATTACGGCTACCCCTTCATGAAGTATGTCTTTGGTAATTAGGTTCTTCACTTTAAGGAGTACTTATACAATTATATTAAGCCTAAATGAAACTGGTCCTTCTTCTCTAGGATTTTTATATACAGGATGAGTCTCCCAACATGATTATTTTAAATAACTGAAAAATTATGTTCTGCATAAAAAAAGTGTTTCAAACAAAAATCAAAGCAACAAAACGTCAATTACAGCATAGTATATCCCCCTAGGAAACCATGCAACTTTTGATTGATACATTTTCAATACTGTTACTAGATTCATCCTGTTTAATAATGAAGCAATAAGACATCACACTATACATTTTCTATATCTGTTGCAGCATTTCTGTTTGAAATTCCATATTGATCAAATCTCTACTTTACTGTGTTGGAGAAAATCAATAAATTTAATAAATTCAAAAAATTGCAAGGGAATGTTCAAACTTCTGATCTATTGAACCTAACAGCAGTTCCCAGCCAGAAAGTGAACTTTGAAAGACTGCGTCTGAGAGACTCTCTACTTTCGGAGAGGATCCCATGAACCGATCCCGCGCGATCCCCGTCGGCCTCAGGGTGAGAGTCTCGTTTTTCCCATAGAAACGAGAAAGGCCTCGCGACGCGGCGTCCATAAAAGTCGAAACCCGTATTATTTCATTTTCGCCGTAGTCGAACCTCGTAAAGGTTACCACGTACGTGTCCCGAAGAATGTCAACCGTTGTCGTTTCCCTTCGCTCCTTGTTACGCGCGAATACACACGCACACGGACGCGTATACATATACGCGCGCGTGGCCGAGGGGCAAAAGAGTTGCAACGCGCCGCGGCGCGGCGGTGGCAGCATAGAGGCGACGACGTCTGTTTAAAAGCGGCCGTCCCACGGGCACCTCGGTCGATCCTGCTGGAAAGGACCAATGACCGATCGGGGGCCCGTGGAAGGAGCCAATCGTGCTGTAGGAACGCGCGGTATCCAGGACTCCTGGTAAAAACCATCAAACGAAGCCGCCGACATTCACGGAAAGCACCGACCCTGCTGCACCCTCTCTCAACCGTGTCCACCTTGCGTCCTTCCTGCCGCATCGACCGCATTTTTTCGGCTCGCCATCGATCGTGCCGTTCACCGTTCGCGAAAAAGATCGTCGAGGGAAAGGAAAGTTCTCGCGAAACCACGGTTCCGCGCCGTCCACGCGCTGGGATTTCACGAAGCGGATAGGCGCGTTGCCTCCGTGAGGAATAATCGCTTCGTTAAAACATCGGGGACAACATTTCGTACCTTTGACGAGGAGGACATTTTGAAACACGCGCGAATTGTTTTTTAAATGTAAGAGAAGATGCAGGAAACAACCCTTAAAAAGTTGGAAATAGCACCCCTTTACCATTTGGTAGGAACGTGGGGTTTTCTGTTAATGTAAAGAATTTCTCTTCTGTTCAATAATAGGAATTTATTTTTACTGATTTTATAGAAGACTATGTGATTTTTTTTCTAACAAATTTAGAGAATTTCATACTTTTTTTTCTCTAAAACGGAGAAAAAGCTTCTTGTAACTTTTCGGAGTTGTTTTGTATGTTCTTCCATATACTTATATATTCTACTGCACTTTATGTTGATTTTGTTATCATTATCATTATTCTCATTATTTGTATTGTTGTTGTTATTCAAATTTTTTTATTCGTATGTTTGTTATTTCTAGTTTCTATTTTCTGTTTGATTTTTTTGTTTTATCTTTTACTTTTCAATCTTCTACTTTCCTTGATATTTAGTTTGTAACAAAGGGTTTATTCCGTAGATAAATAAATACATATTAATATTAAAATGTCTCATGGATGTTTCGCACTCAGCATATATTTTGGAAACTGTCCAAATGAAAGAAACAAAGACGCAAACATCAGCAAGAAAGTACGGCCCTCTAACAAATAACACAGGATGCATTTATGGTTTGTACCTTAAAAAGTATCGCATAGCACACCACTTGAGTGGGTCTCGCCTGAAATTTTATTTTTCGGGTATAAAAACCTACGGAAGTGCTAAAGCTCACATTTTGAATGTCGACACAAGAAATTTAACACCTTTCTCCTGAGTTAATAACTTAAGAACCTCATCATGTTTCCATTGTATGCAGCACTTTAATTATGCCTCTGCTCTCATACTGGCAATAGTATAACTTTCTGCTAAGGACAGTATAAAAATAAATGACTAAAAGTAAATTGCCAAACGTTACATAAATTTTATCGTGTAAAATCTTGCGGTAGCGTAAATCCTGGGACTCAGTGTGTGAATAGGTTGTGCTGCATAGGGGTTGGGACCACGCTATGTCTCTTCTAAGTATGTGTAATACGCTTGCAGGCCCAAGAGTCGGGTCTCCGGCAACACGCCTCGACGTGATCGCCTTTCGTGCGTCGCTCTATGCAAATGATCTTCGTGAGACCGTTCCGTGCGGCCGACTCCTTAATACATGGAGGAAAGTTGGATTTATTTCTGGGGAATCGAGCGGAATGCACGGGTACGCGGGTATAAAATGTTTATCGCTCGGTTTACCGGCGATCGCGACGCGAATTTCAAGACATCGATAAACCGCAATTTACACCGAGGTTCGAGGATTTCAGAAAGTTCCCTTTCACTTTCAATTTCTTCGATCTAAACGCGGGAAACGATGCGCCTGCGAACTCTTTAGACGACGTTTTTCTTCTTCCGACGGAGGGCTTGCGAGCTGACGCGATCTGGAGATTGAGGACGAATCGGTAGTCTTGTGAAATCGGTTCTGAAAGGCAGAAGCTGGGACGCGTCATAATTTATTAGACGAATTCACGATTGTTATGGAAGAACGCAGTGTTTGCCTCCTTCTTGTCGCTTCGGCTGCATTCTTGCCGTCGCGTCCATCATGCCGTTTGCTGAAAAAAGCCGGATGAGATGAAGACAACTGGCGGACGAACGGCGACGGTTAATGTATTATTCCTCGCATCGAGTTTACTCGCCTTTTTCCAAGGGATTCTTGCCCTTCGATGGTATCGATGTTAATGCAATTAACGCGAGTAAAGGTGTATGTCGCTGATCTCTTTTAACTTTTGAATCGAACCTATGATTTTTGATATTGCAGGACAGAATCAAAAGCATCGATTGTTGCTAAACATAGGTGAATGTTAATGTTCGCTTTACTCACTCTTTTATCATTTCTGTGAATTGGAAGTAATTTTAGATTGGCGAGGAAAGCACACGACTGTTAATGTTGCGTGATAAGCATGGCAGAAAATTCTTAGAAACGATAAACATTAGATGGATGATAAAGAAAGAAAAATTATTCACAGATTTTTTAGGAGACTAAATATAGATGATCTGAATAAAGGATTGTTCAAAAGTTGGAAATGTCGGACTAAAATTCAAGATGAGAATTATAGAGAACTTTCAATATTTTGTTGGGAACTCGGCGAGCGAATAACACAGATTATATTATAACAAATATATTTCTATGACTAAGTAGACTGTAGTATGAGTGAGTTTGAGATATATGTATGTATGCGATCTTAGTGAGTTGGTAAGTGAATGCTGAATGAATTCTGAGTGAGACCTAGCGCGTTTTTAGAGATCTATATACAGGGAGTAACAAAAATGTTGCAGTTTCTTGTAAGGGGTGATTCCTGAGGTGATTTTAAACAACTTTTTCCTTAGCGATAATTTTAGCTGGGGCTTTGTTAACGAGTTATTAACGAAAAACACCGACCAATCAGGAAGCAAGTACAATAGATGAATGTCAGCGCGGGCTCCAACTGTGAGTAGTATTGGCCCGTCATCGTTCGCGCCATCATTAATCCACTATACTCGATCCCCGATTGGTCAGTGTTTCTCGTTAATAACTCGTTAACACAGCCCCACCTTTTTCGCTAAGGAAAAAGTTGTTTAAAATCACCTCAGGAATCACCCCTTTCAAGGAATTGCAACATTTTTGTTACACCCTGTATAATAGAGTTTAGTGGGGAGAGAGTGAACTTAGTGATTAACGGATTAACGTAAGATATAACTAGGATGTTTTCGAAAACGCGACGAAATAGAACTTATCGGGCTAACACTCTGAATCATTGCTAGCGGAGAGTTGGGCATCCAACAATTTTTAATAATTATGGAATTTCTAGAATTTTTTTTATCATTGTAATTTAGAGATCCTCGAGCGCAGAATGCCTTCCAACACGCTGTCATTACTCGAAAACAAGCTCGACAGTAATGTTAGGGTCGCTGGAGCTGGTTTCATTCCTAAATTCACAGTAGTAGAACGAGAAACAGTTCTGAGAAAGACACATATTTGAAAATCTTTTGTTTGTTGTTTTTTAACTTCTAGTTCACCCTCAAACATTAATTTTTCATGGACAGAATACTACTTAAAAGTACTTACCTGTTATCAACTAATTGGTTAAGACAGTATCAAGCGATGATAAGTAATAGAGATAAATTAAAAGAAAAAGTGAGTAAAAATGTTTAAAACACGATAGTGGCTTATGAGACAACATAGCCCAGGGTCTCACCTTTTTTTCACGCTCGAATTGCCATTCGATAATTTCGAAACAGTCAAGGTGCACCGCGGTATTCACTTAGCGCCACTTACACGAACGGACGTAATTGCATAGATCAATTAGCCTGTCCTTGCTGTTAATTTCTGCCGGAATTAGCCAGCAGCGAGACTAATGCTTTTGCGCTATTCACGACAAAGCGTAACGCTAATCAACGTGGTCGGTCCGAATGCTCGTAACGCTTCGGACGCGATGAATTGCGGCGGACAACATCGACGAGATAAAAGTTTACATTCCGTCGATCGCGAGACGCTCGCAACCGGAGTATAATTGAAGGCGAGGAAACCTACCGTCATCTCGGTGAACGTAAATACAGAAATTAAAAGATGCGCCGCGAGTCATAACGTCGCTCAATAATTGTCTCAAAAATCCATGAAACCCATTACCGTGGCATTTTCGATTTCTCGTTATCCTTCGATCGGTTGCAGACACAGAGCTGCTCTTACTTTGTCGGATCGCGGGCAACCGAATGACACGATAAACCCCTTTGCCCAAGCTCGCGGCACAACAATGTTGAACCCTCCGTGACGTTCGGTATAATTAAGATAAGAATAACGAACTTCTAATTGGCGACCATCGACAAAATGTAGGCATAAGGTGAGCATAGAGGAGATTAGGAAAGTAGAGCGTTTACGCTGCTTATTTAGTTAATTATTGCGCGTTGTGTAATAGCCGGTTATAGGGCATGCCGTGACGATGCACTCCTGTTATGGCCTCCGTGCACTGCAAAACTCATCGGTAAATATTATCAATTGTCCGACGGATCGATTGGTTCGGAACGGATGCCCGAGCTCTGCTGCGAATTACGCACGCTTCCTGCCAGACCTCCTCGTTCATTACCCATCGATACATGGCTCGGGCGGATTGCCTCGATCGTAACGTCGTTAAACCATTTCTTCGCACCCCCTTTTTACCGATCACTGTAATCCTGAAGAAGCGTACGCGCAAGAACCAAGTACCGCTAGAAATTCGTGATATAAGCGAGATTTCCCAGTCTCCTTCTTGGTAACGCTACTTATTGATCATTTTCATTTAAGTATGATACTTGAAATAATATTCATAGTACTAGACATTTGTATAAACAATTATTCGGTTACTTTAAGGAAGTAGAAAACGTCGCTTAATGGTCAGGCAAAACGACGATGTCACATTTAAAAAAATGTTATTTTTTGCCATAACCGAGATCTAGAAAGTAGAATTAATATTTTTATTGAACAAAAAATGCAATGGAAGAATGTTTTACATTAAAAATACGAATATAATAAAATTCGATTACATAAGACAGTATTGATGTTTGAAACTTTAAATGCGATTATTTCGAAAATGAAAACATGTGGCATGCGTTGTTTTACGTTACAACCACAGGTATATAACATGTGAAAATGACGTGGAAAAGATTGGAGAAGGAACAGCGTGAAACTATGATAGAAAAGGGACAAAGATGGATGGTGGTGAAAGCTACTGTGCAAAATATTTAGAAAGAAGTGACTAACGATGCGCTCGCATTTAATAATAATAATAATAGTAATAATAATAATAATATTTATTGAATATCAACGAGTTAAGACCCTTTGTTACATATGTGTGAAGCAAAGGCGAGAGCGGTGACAAAGAAGCAAGAGAATAGAATACAATGAGATAAATTAGATTGCTATGAGTTACATAATGTTACGTGTGAATTTTAAATCAATTACAAATTACGCACTTTAAAGTTAACCGAACGTTTAAAAGAAGATAATGGACTGCTAAAGAAATCCAATGTGCCGCAGAAACGGTTCGCATTTAGGCAAAGACGATTGAGACAGTTGAAATGCCCATATAATGTTCGATGCGTTTCCAGTGAAAAAAATAGTATAGCTCCTAAGATTTACGGAAGATTAGATATTGACTAGCGGGTATCTAACAGATGGATAAAAAAAGAACAATATTATTAATAGTATCATAACATGCCTATAGCATATCATCATTTTCAAGTTACCATTTATTGCACACATTCTCTTCGGTTTTATTCCCCTTCAACCCTTTCAACCCCTCGCTGACGAACTCAAACCTGGCTTACTTAATTTGCCAATTTTTCCATGACCAAGGGACGTAATTCGAGAAGCTCCTTTCACAGTGTACCGTTCCTTGCTTCTTTGTTGTGCTACACCAGGCGCGCGTACACTTTCTGTCTTCACTCCCATTAATTAACTCCAACCGGTGTACACGGTAGTTCTCTCGTTTCGAGAACCAGGAACGACCCTTGCGCTGTATCGCCGGCCTACAACATCCGCCCTGAATTAATTGAATACGCGGGACTCGCGTTTACACGCGATACCGACTAGCACAGGTTCCGAGCGAAAAAATTAAAAATTCATTTGGCGTCGCACTCAGGATGGACTCCTAGTTCCTGCGAGGCTATAGCGTTGCGATTCTTACCCCGCGTTCAGCCCACCGTGAATACGTTCGGGAAGAAAACACTGGGCTTCTTGGACATTGCTCTGCAATTATTGAGCAACTTGTACTATCCCCTGGGAAGAGTTTCTGAAACGAGGTGTGAACGACTTGGATCCAACTGTCGATTCAGTTGCGACTTAGGCCAGTCTCCAACGTCCAGTCCCCGCGATTACGCCTTTGCGTTCCGCGAGTGGTACACTGTGCAACCGGAAACGAGGGCAGCTCTATTATCGCTCCGGCGCGGCGGTTGTGCTAGCCGAAGTTTCATCGCCGCGGAGTTCCAGGTACAGCAATATGTTGCTTTATGGTGCAATCACGGGGCGCGGTAATAATCATTAAATCTATGGGCCGAAGCTGTGGGCACCGGCGACTCACGGTCACTCGAACGAGCCCGTCGTTAGCCAGAGATTGATTCGTTGATCTCGTTGGTGTTCTGGTTTTAAACGTTAACGAGGAACGCTGATACTTTGCCGACAAAAACAGTTGCTTATCTTCAACGCGAGAGTGGAGGCGAAGTAAGGAAAATACAGGATTTTTTAGCTGCTTGGAGTTGGAGACGAACCATCGCATCGTGGAAACGGCTAATTCATGGTAGTATCTTGCATGAAAATATGGAAATCCAGCTGCTCTGGATAATTTCAGAAAATTGCGAAAATAACGACGCGTTCAGAAGGTAGAGTGTTTCTCCTTCCTCAACGAGAAGTTAAACTTTTTCACGGTTCAACCTATCTTAATTTTTTGTCGCCGATATTATGAATGATTTATATTACTTGCGAATAAATTATGTTGCGTACTCTTTCCAGAAAGAATCTCCTTTACAGAAAGCCACAAAATCAAGGTTCCTTTCTCCTTAATTTCCACCTAATTTACACCCAAGATGCCAGGTGACTACTTAAGAATCTTTTCCCTTGATTCCACCTCCGACAGGAGGCAGAAAAAGGGGAGAAGGAGGTCGGCGAAGAAGCGACTTGATCCATGGTCACGAGGCGGTTAGTTAGTCTTTTATATGATGGTCGTAATTGCGGTTTATTGTCTCAATAAATATATACGACACGCGGACCGTATCAAGGTGGAAGGACCGTGGTCGTTGATCCTTCCCGGGATTTGAAATCAAGCGGCTTGTACATACACAAGCCTGCGAGGAGGAGTTTATGGGCCTGCTTAATATGGTTTACGGCGTTTTGTCCTGCTTATGCTGGCTCGCTGCGGAACCGGAAGACGTCTAATGAGCCCAGAGACGAGGACCAAACGGCGACGCGGTAAGAATTCATTACTCGACAAAACGGTGCCAGTGAAAAATGGAAAATATGCCTCGAATACTTGGAGCATAAAAGAAATATTACGTGTCATGATTGAGTGTTTAACTTTGTAATTCTGGCGAAGTCGCGACTCTAACTTAACGTCGTTAAAGTGGGGCTTGACAAACACAGAGAAGTTGCTTTCTGTGAAAAAACAAAGTTTATGATATCAACTTAAAATATTTGATATTAATATTAGAATTGTAACGTTACTATTATGTCTATTTTGAGTTCGAAGAAAATAACTTTCTGAAATATGCGAATAAAAAGATGAATGAAAACGGTATCAGCAACAGACAGTCGTGGCAACGAAGCGGCCGACAGGGATATCGCTGGAAACGAGGACAAAGAAACAGAGCGAAGAAGCAGGAGGGTGGGTCGATGGACAAGGGTTCCTGGAGCCTAGGGGGCAGCAGCGATTGCAGAAAGGGGCGCAATGCCACAAGAAACTGACTAACTAGTAATTAGCATATTTCCAGGATATTTCGGCAGCACGCGATGTTCCGGTAACTCGCTCCGAAAATGCTCCCCATCGCTGGGATTCCAGCGAAATGGGCCCCGACGAATGCACATCGCGACGACGACACACGATTCTATTTCTGCCCAATCCAGATCATTACAAGATTCCGCTTTAATGCGCGAGGAAATCATTTATTTCACCCCTTCGGTGGCGCTTTTTCCCCCCCTCCGTCATCGAGCCTTTTTCATCGCGCTTTCTGCTCCACCGGGAATAATTTCATCTCCCCGTCCTTCCTCCCTGTTCTCCTCCCACCGACCTGTTATCGACACAATCGATCTTGCAAAACCAGTCAAGGTCGATATTCTAACCGGTCATTCGCGGAATAATCATTCTTTCACCGACGGTGGCCGATTATCCGCGTGGGTAATTGAGCGTAATTGGACATCGATCTACGTACGATCTTCGAGCGATCGGCGACGCGGTTTTCCCGCGGCGTTGAAACGGAGACAGAGGAGATCGTTTGTTACGACGAGCGATTATTACGCCGCTAATGACGCGATGACTCAATTAGACGGCTACGTCCAAACGGAATTCAGGCGCCTCGCGATTGTCTTTTACGCCCATTCACGCGCGTTTCTTTCGTTCTTTCCTACTCCCACCATTGTCGTTCACCGTGCGCGATATCATTTTATAATTTCGTATATCCTCTCGGATCCCGAACGTGGGCCGAGCGGAGCCGAGGTGGAGCGTGGCACGAATCTAGCCGCGCGAAGATCGTATCTGGTATTATGCACGCGCCATTAGTATGATTAACGGTACTCGTGGGTAATCGAGACACCGAGTATTGTCCTCCGAGTGTCACCGTTGGATCTCATCTTGGTTTCTGAACGGTCGAGGCGTGACCTTAGCTGGAAATACTTTGTCGTGGGCGCAGCAGACGTTTCGGTTCGGTTTTGTTCTATGTTCGACACTTTTAGACGTTGAGTAATTCAGTATTAAGAGATTTTAATTGCAAAATGTATTGGAGTCTGTCAACTGCTATGGAAATTAATTAGAGTACTGATAGTAATAACGAGAGAAATTGCTTTGATTGGATTTCATCGAAAGTACTTCAATGACTGCTTGAAACACTATAATTAACGTTTATTGTATGTATATATTAATCTAAAATATACATTAATATAAGTTTCCATCATACTTGATATTTACTGGTCTACTTCTTTTATAAAGAAACAGGTTGTTTCAGTTTCAATGAACTCGCCTTATGTAAATGCATTCCAGTTTTAATTGAAATATATTATATATCACTGCGTCGCCAACCGAAATCTATGAATGTACTTGAGTTCGTGGTTGACGTAAGGCAGGAAACTACAAGGTGTAGATCATAAATCATTGCTCATAGTAAAAAGATCCTAGATCCAGTAGTCTCGCGAAATAAATGGTATTTCTTTGTTAAAACCGCGCCAGAGGGTAATGGATATTTGCGAGCTTTCATCAATCATTCGGTGTGCTGGCCAAGGATGTTTCCGATGGAAATCTTTAAGTCAATGTCCTGTCCACGTTCCTGAAGCAAATCTTAAAGTCGTTAGCGTAACGCGATGCTAACAACGAGTGCTGCTTTTGCATTTCCATTAATTGCTCGATAGATAAGCGAAATAACTTCGTGTCTTCCACAGCATTTCGATATTTGACAACTAATTTAAAAATTCCTACATATCATTCTAAGAATCTAAAGTTCTGAACGATTCGCAAGGCACACCGATCACGATTCGAATTTTTTCCTCAGCGTGATGTCGTTTCACCTTCCATATGAGCTTATTCGCTAGGCAAGAACGAGATCCTTCGTTCCGATTTACAGGTCGATAATTTCGTGGCTCGCGCTCTTCTGGGAAAACCGCGGAGTCCGACCGCTTTCACTCCACGCCATTTACGATTGGTTCAAGGTTCTCGTTCTCCTTTTTCCCCCTGTCCTGTGTCGGCGCTGCACCTGCAACAGAAAAGAACACGGAAACGTGATTGCCGTGTCGCCGCCCTGCGCAGCTTTTTCCAATAACGACGAATATGTGAAGAACAGACGAAAGAAGGGAGAGAAAAAGAAGAAGGAGGGAACAGCAAAAAACGTTCGACACGTGAAGGGACCAATTTAGGTTCCGCTCCCGAACTCGACAACTGCACGCGTTTTCGGTTATACCTTACACGTGCACACAGGCACAGAGAGAAGAACTCTGCTTACTCTTCTTCCATTTCTTACGGGCTCGTTACGTATGCCACGGCGAAAAATAAAATTAATTCGAGGGAGAAGTTACAAACAAGCCCCTAATCGGTTTCTTATACGCGAACAGGAAGAGGGGGACACGCGTCTCTGGTGGTCCCCCGTGTGAAAAATAAGGTGGGAGAGTTCGAGGGAAAACGCGGCTCCCGATAACATTGGTTTGCATTCGAGAGGAAGGTGGCTGGCTGATGAGGCACGCGATCTGAAAATTACGGTCACATCGATCAATACACGCAAGAATGAACCAAGTCGCGGCAACTGCATCAATGGCCGTTAATCTTCTCTCTCCTCGTTCGCCCGTGCGCTCCTCGTTTCGCCGAGGAAACGATTTCTGGTTTCCCTGCAGCCGACCGCTGCTCGCGCGTTCCTCCGGAAAAAACAAAAGCTCCCCGTTGGAACTTCGCCAGAGGAGAGGCTAGCGCGCGTCGGACGCGAGACAACGTTAATGGAACGTTGATTAACGCGCCGAAGCGCTTGTACCTAATTAATAATTAACGATATCAGCAGTCGTCCATGTAAAGATTGCGGTTTTATCGGACTTGGGATGAGGCACGCGAGGAACGCATTGTCACGTGATTGCGAGCTCGCGGAGTAAACGACAAGATCACGCGAGCCGCGGAGAAATCTGTCGTTCGTATCGTGTTTAACAAGCTTTCTTGTATTGATAATTTTGCTGAGATCTAGGGAGATCGGCCACTTTCACTCGAATCAAATTAATTTTGTATTAAGTATCACAAACGTCACATGGAGATGGTTAATGCCTCTCTACTGCGCTTTTCGTTCTTCTTATACCACGGTTTTAGTTAGGAATATATTTTTTATTTTCAAGATCCAAAAATTTTTTAAAGATCTCAAACCTCTGAAATTATTACGTTTGTTATGCCGATTAAATATCTCAAAGTTCTTGAACAGTTGTAGAGATCTCGACGAATGCTAAAAGAAAGGTAGTTGCTCTATGATTGCTAACAGAGAATTGCCCACGTTTTTCCTTTTCGAATAAACTTCCCTACGAAATCGACCGTCGAAGATCGCTAATTATCCGCGTTCGACGGATCCGTAGCACGCTGGCAATCCCAACAGTTTCTTCGTCTTCAAGGAGCTCCTCCACTTCCCACGTCTTCGAGCGTACCCCGTAATTTCTTCTACTCGAAAGGAATTGCGAAACGCTTTGTTCGGTATTGACAGAGGAGAAGGGTATTGCGGCGCAGCACGGTCGAGCAGTAACACAGAAGAATGTAATTAGAGTCCTCGGCGTATCGATGCCCGATAACCCGATTATTAGGACAGGAGCAGCGGAGGCTGCGAAGTGAAAACTCGGGCCAACGATAATACGACCATAACGAGATGTCGATGGATACATTTTATGTCGGATATGTTCCGCTTGTTTGGTGAACATACTGGCGAATCAATCGAATATCGGGAGTCGAATCTATTGATCGTTTCTACTATTCGAGAGGCTGTCTGTCGATACGACCACGTGCTACTTGCGGAGAAACTATGTGTACGATACCCGAATAACCGTTACGTTGATCTTCATGCGTCGGTGTGGAGATTTTAACACTTGAATCTGCCTATATGCTCCTTTTGAAAATAAGTGCAGATTTTGAAGCCAGGGGGATGCATCTCCATTTTTACCTGCTTCGAGTAAATCAGGAAAAAGTATTTAGAAAATGATTGCTTCGACTTAATATTAAAACAAGAATATTCAATAGTATTAGTAATGGATTTAGAATGTAGAAAAATCATATACAATTTCTTTTCCGTATATTGTACGTTGTAATTGTGACATTGTCAAAAATGGAGCTGCATCCTTCTTGCTGCAAGGTCCTTAATTGTCGTCGATAAGTAACCTCTGCAACATCTACTTGGCGTACTTCCGTTTCCATCCCAATAAGCTGATTAAAATATTCCATACAAAATCTTTACACATCTGATCATGGAAACTTCTTTTCTTCCGTTTCCTTCCTTGAACTTGTAAATAACGTATATAAACTTTGGAAATCAAACCCAACCGTACGCTCCAAATCGAGGCAATAAGACTATAATTGGCCTGGAATTTCCAGTATAGTTACCAAACCGTATCGCCGGAAAAACAAAAGAATTTCCCTATATTCTCTATATACTACTCTATAATATCCTATATTTCCCTATATTCCCAGCAGAAGATAGGAAGTCCCGATAGCCAGATTTGCCACCCCCGACGCCTCTCGTCCACATTCGCGATAGCGGTTCACTTATCTTGATGTTTCGCGTGGGGTTCTCCTCCTAAAACGAAGGCAAAGCTAAGTATAGTGAACGGAGTACCCTTCCCGGTGAACGTTAGAAGGGCGAAGGAGGCGATGACGGAGCGACGAAAGAAGAAGAGGAAAGAGGTGGTGGATCTCCGGAGGAAAAAGTGTGGGCAGGGGGAAAAAGGAGAAGATGGAAGAAGAAGAAGACGAAGGAAGAAATGCCTAACGCCGATCGAAGGAGACGGAGCTCCACCTCTTGCGAGAGCGATGCCGTGTCGGGACAGGCCCGTCGAATGTTAAGGAGACGCGGGGAGCGAACATAACCTCACCTAACCTAACTTCACCTCCACTCTCGGAGGCCGCCGTGCGGCCTGCGATGCCGCGTATGATTTCCAGTCGGCTTCCCATTGGTCGGCTGGTCGGTGCGCGGTTACCGCCTTCGCCATTAAATAAAACCTTGCCAGAAGAGAGCGATATTAAAAAACGAAGGGTCTCAGGCCCTCCTCGATACCTTCCCGACCTTGCCCCGACACCGTTTCGGTACCTACGCGCCAATTGCGATCGGTCCACGACGTGCGGATCCCCTGCGAGACGCGTCCCCATCATTCAGACTCCAAAATGTATTCTTTCATTTTCTTTTCCTTTAGGTTTGGCAAGGAGATCAGCCTCAGGATTTTTTCGACTTCATTGATAGGTCTGAAATAGGTCGAAGTTCAAACCAATTACGGGAATACTAGTTTAGTCATTTAATAGATTTCGAATGACATCTTCAGTAACTAGTACTTTATAGGGTTGAAGTGGACTAAGTTCGAAGATAACTGATAACTGATAATTGAGAAGTGAAAGTTGGAGCTTCATCGAGCCAAAGATGACACTTCATAGCTAAACCTAGGGTCTACGAATACGAGTTTGAAGTAGACTAAGAAACTACTTTGGAACAGACTAGAAACTATTATAGTTGCTCTAGTAGAAGTGAAAGTAAGTCCATTAGTGAATCCATAATAATAACTTACAATAATATTTGTCGCAACTGTCTTCGCAAGTGTGAAGACTATTGCTACTACTCAAACGTGACATCTCATAGATGGTCTCATTGGGTCACTCATTTTTTCCACTCAACTTCTACGCGATTAGCCTAACACAAAAGTACAAGAAGAAAACCATGTCTAACCATTTTGCAACTAATGCGCTGATTCCATAATAACCGCAGTAATCTTCACCACTTTTAAAGTCTTTACATACGAGCGACAAGTCGCTGAGTGACCAAAAATCGATTTGGCGACCGTTTCGACGACCAACAATGTTGAAGGTCGTCGATATCGGGAAAACAGTCAAATATAAGGTCTGTTTTTTATTCCTACTTTGGCTGAACTGATGCTTCCGTCTTGTGTAATGGAGTCATAGAAGAATTGGTTCATTCTGCACTAATGCAGCCAGTGCAGCCATAAAGTCAGAGCTATAATGTTAAATCGACGACCTTCACATCACTGTTAGGCGCCGAATCGGTTGCCAAATCGATTTTCGGTCGCCCGGCGACTTGTCGCTCATATGTAAAAGCTCTTAGACTCAACTATGGCTTCCGCAGAGGTTCCTTTATAATGACCTCCACCAAAAAACCTGTTGTTAATATTATACATACTGCAATCCGAACTGGCTCCGCTGGCATCCAAAATAAGACACCACCATCAGCCAAAACCTTATAAACTGTTCATAAACTGAATCAATTTCTCTCGAAATAGAGTCTTCCCCCGCGTTCACAAAAGCGCATCGGATCATCCCTCTGGGACGCAAATTTGGTTAGCCCGAGGCTTGATTACAAGAGTTAACGAGAGCGTCACGACGCCCTCTACCGATCCTGAAGACAGCTGGCTGGCTGAAGAGGGTTCGGTCAATTTTCTGGCCGACAGATTCGCGAATCCGCGTCTCCAGCGTGCTCTCTCCCCCGATCTAAGCCCTCGGCCTCACCCTCCGCTCCTCCGACTCTCTTCCACCAACGGCCCTCTTTCTCGCTTTCTCTACTTGCCCCGTAATTGATATTATTATGGGCCGGTGAGGCCCTCCCATTACGTTATAAATGTTACACGGGTCGATTACCGCTCTTTGTTCCGGACATACTTACAATGTCCGCGAACAATGCTGGACCCTCTTCCTCCTCCGGTCCCTCCGCCTCTCGGCCCCGTTGCATCGCGCACGAAGGAAGAAGACGACGAAGAGTTAACCCTCGATTTAACCTACACGAAGATACGGAGATAAGAGGGAATCGCGCGCGAATCTCTCTGGTTTCCAGATAGTGGCGCTATCCTCTGACCACCCTGACATTAAACCGCAAATGACAAACTTTACCATAAATCGCTTCTTTCCGTTAAACTGTGGTCACCGATCGTCTAATGTTACGGTATTTGTGGTGTCCCGCGGTATCGACCGCGACCTCCTTTCTTGCTTAAATTACTTCCAGTTTCCTTGTAGTACTTTGCATTCTTATGTCACCTGCGAAATGACATGTATTATGCTAATTATAATTTTCTCTGAAAGTATTAAAGATTATCCGTAAACTATCAATGTCTTCGAATCATTCGTGCTGGGAAATCCAAGGATCCAGCCCCATGACCTTCAGGTTTGACTCCTTGATCCTCCTTAAAAGATCTCAATCACCAAATCTTCTGCCAGCTGCGCGTTTGTATTGTTTTCGATTCTTCCAAACTTTGCCGATCCTCGAGAGAATCCGGAGGGTTCGGCGGTACCAGCCGCCCTGGCCACCATTTTGAGATGGAGCGAAGCAAGTCTTGAGTCGATCCTCCTCTTCTTTTTTGTCCTTCATCGTCGGTTCGTCTTCCTAATCATTGTTATTACGAGCGGTCGCCCGTTCGCACACGTGCTTTTTTCCTCCTCCGTTTCATCCCCTGCATCCCTCCGCGCTCACCCTCCCGCCGAACCTCCCCGCAACCGCTAGATTTCGGTCAGGCCAATTACATTTTTTCCCCGACCGAGGAAGGAATAAAACTATGATACGGATCGGTATCGTCGTTCCCCACCTGCCTTGTACCTATTGCGGCGTTACCTCAAAAGAACCTTCCACCCCGCGCTGGCTAAAAAGGAAAAATTCGTAGGCGCGACAGACACGCTTGATCCTAATAATCATTCGGGCATCATTATCTCATAACCCGACCAGCGGGGACTTTTAATCTCCCGGTGGATTATGTTTGATGAAAGTTCGCGGAAGATATCGGCGATGATCTACAGTAATTTTCATTCATGCTCTACGGAGAACGATCGTCTGCACGGAGAAAGAGGGTAGAGGCAAGGAGGGTGAATTTTAAAGAAAGCTTTCGAAAGATTGCTGTAAGTTAATTCTGAGGGCGACTCTATATCTGGTGAACATTTATCAAATGAAACTTTGCATGCTTATCGAGTAGTTTAGACTTTTACTTATTTATCAAGCGCAAGTTGAGTCAGTGAAACAACCAGTGTAACTTTCGCCCCTGTATAATAGAGAATAGAGCAAAGTTTACCTCACATAAATATTGTATGAGTCATGCATCTGCGTGGAGTCACAACACGAAGTATGTAAAGAACCTTGTCAAATGAAAAAATTGTATCGAATTTTTAGAGTACTATCATTTTTTAGAATGAGAAAATGAAGTGCCCTTACAGTGAAATTAAAATTAGCTGCAAGTACTTTAAAATTGATGATAGTGTAAACACTTAATGAAATACGTGTTATCTGGTTTAAACAACGATGAAGCTTGAGTCTCATGTACATAACTTATGCGACGGTGTTTATGAAACTTGGGAAATGCATGTATTGTGTTTCAGTAATTTTTTAATTATAGTGATAGACTTAAGTGGTAGTGCATGTGTCGTTATTATCTTTTAATTTAGTTTCAAAAACCTTGAAACCCAACTCGGTGACATATAAAGAAAGTTACAAAAGATATTTTTGCTTGCTCGAGAAGTTTTCCATGTTAACTATAAACTTCGACGTTGTAATTTTATTTTATTGACTGAACATCGCCTATTGGTAGAAAGTTGTGGATATAATTCGTAGTAATAATAACCGCATTTCCAAAAAATAATTCCAAGCATGAACCTAAAAAAAAAATTGGACCGCGAAGGCTTAAAACGTCCGACATCGCATTCCGAGGAACCTAATACGCAACGCATTTTACCCGTCCCCATTCGTACGCTTCGAAATTCCTCTCGAGACAGCGCGGCGCGCGCGTAAAATCCGCAAAATGCGACGAAGAGCCCGAGGAACGAGCGGTGCTTTCTCTCGACTCGGCTCGAAATTGACCGCGCAATCCACCGATTCCGAGCACTTCCGCGTGAAACGGTGGGAAGGGCGTGCCGTTGACGGCGACTTTCTTGCAAAACGCGACTCTCTGGTGGCCAGAAAGTGGAGCGCGGCCGTAATGTATTCACGCGATTTTCTGCCTTTTCTTTTCCTCCTCGCCCGCCGCGCCGGGCGAAGGATTAAAAACGCGCGACGGCGCGGCGGACATTTCGGCTTTCCGCGAAGAGTGCATCCGACGATGAGCGGCGATGCGGTGCGCGGCGGTAAAAACGCGGGAGGGAAAAGAGGGCGAACGAGCGGCGCAGTTATGTCACTATTAAAAACGCATTAATCCTGAATTCGCCTTGGATCGGGCTGGTCGGTTGACGGGGCGAGCGTGCGATTTAAACGCTCGGTTTCCCGGCACCGCGATTTCACGCGTTGCACGCGCATTACTCGCTCCGCCCGTTTTTACTCCCGCGCGGGAACGCGTCGCGATTCCATCCGAATGGATCGTCCTATCCGCCGGAAACTTCCAACGCCCGGGACGAAATCAAAATTGATATTAACGATTCAGCGCGGCGCGGCGGATGAATTGAAATTGGTAGATTCTTGTACAGGAATGGGGGTAGGTTACATTTTTCGATTTGCGACGGGGTGAGGATATGGATCGGGAAGAAACCCTGTTGGAATAACCCTCCATGGAATCGTTAGAATGGATGCAATATCGTGAACGTCATTCACGATAAGAGAACGACGACGACATCGTGTTTCTGTACTCGAAAGCTCGGCGATGCAACCAGGCGGGGAGGCTGGAAGCTTCTAAAGTACTCGCTGCCGCCGCTAATGGCACTTCTCCAGCCAACGAGGGGGAGATTTTAAGCTCGTTTCGCGGAAAAACTGTTGATTTTCCACGAACGAGAAATTACTTTTCCCGCGCGCATTCTTCCCCATAGCTCCTTCGCTCTTGTCGTTTGAGAATCGATAACAGCGATAGGGGGAGGACGTTTCAATCGAAAAGAATGTTGGGATTACTCTGCACCGGTTGATCTACTTACAAATCACACCCTTCTGAATATCTCTCTGAATATTCTATTTTTTTTTTTTTTAATCAGCGAATTTGAAAATTTGCTGTAAGAATTTAAAATTAGGATTAAGGATATTACGCAATTTTAGACAGGAAAAGCAAATTTGAAACGTTTAGGTCTTCTCGTTACTGAAGAAAATAAATACTAGCAAAGAAACCAACTTCCGTACTGAGAACTAGACTTTCAACATTTCTTATTGGTTGAAGCAATCAAGATATTTCAATAAATATTCTTCCTAACAGGAACCCGATATTCCATCACCAGCAGTGGACTACTCATCGCAATAGAATAAAAAAAATTCACGTTCTTTTTTTTACCATTCAGCCGCGTTATGGTGGGATTTCCTGTACACGTCTGACGTTGCGGCCAGATATAACGTCGAAACGCACACAACGCTTGTTAATCTACATGAAATCCATTCAATTTGTTTTCTCTTTGTTTTTATGATGTGTGCGGCTGGACGCAGCGTTAGACGCGTATAGGAAATCCCACCTTAACCCTATAAACAAAGAATTTATATCGCCGAAAACATCGTGTTACCCACGCGTATCTTTTTATTTCGACGACACACGCGTCCCGCCAGCATCGTCTATTAAACGTCCCAAAAAAGCGTAATCAGGCCCAGTCGGGGGACCGTCGAACGATCGACCTTCTACCCCGTCTTTTTTCATCAATTAGAAAATCATGCGAACGTAACGACGTCTCATCTAATATCGGTGGGACGCTTCCCTGAACCGTTTTTAATATCAGCCGGGGACCGAAAGGAAGAAGGAAGAAGGAAGGGGCTTCGAGGGTTGTCCACCGCGTTCGCTATAAGAATGAAGCGTCTTCTGGTAATGATGCTCGGGGCCCCCGTGAAAAAGTGTATCGGCGATTCCCCTGAAAAAGAAAAGGGAGAAGGGGACAGCGGTAGAGGCGAAAGGGTGTAACGGGAAGATCGTGGAGAGTCACCCGCCTTCCTAATTCGATCGAAGGCTCATTATGATCTTAGAGCTGGTCCCAGGGAACCTAGCATTAGTATAAACACGGACGGCGAGTACCATTATCCGTCCGTGGCGGTGGCCCATTTTGAATACGTAAGAAGCAGAGATATTATGTTAATCGAGCCGACGATATTACAATATAGTAACGCCACGATGTTCCCGGGGGCCGTACCCCGCGCCAGACTTTTCGCCTACGTCCCGATTCGCGGGGTATGCATATATGTATGGCCCCGACCGGTCGTCGCGACGCATAAGTTAGCCGAATTAATTAATAAACGAAAGGGGAATCGGCGGGGCGAGATGCAAGAAGCGACGAGCGCGGTGGCAGCACGAGCCACCGTTTACGACGGCGTTCTCCGTCGAGCCGAGCTCGATGCGCTCGTGAAAGCTCATGAATATTTATCTGGGTCAGACTTGACCGACTTGCCGATTAAAGCGGTGGTTTGACGCTTCGTTAGACCTCCGACAAAGGATCCGAACGGTGGCTGTCCTTTTTAACTCCTCCGCTAATTAGACGTCGCGGCCCCCGGCTACTTGTCCTCCTAGACACTTCGCTTGACTTCCTGCCACCAATCAGCGGCGAGAACGTCGAACACGATCGACTAGCAATAGCTACCGATTAGGGACGCCCTGCTTGGATATCGGTAGTCGCGCGGATATCGCTCGAATCGCGGGAATGTCGGGCCTCGCGGCGCAACCCGATTGATTATAGCGAGCGATTCTCACCTCGACGCGATTCTCCATTTGCTGGAATTCCTAAAAGACATCGTCGGAACGCGTATCCTCTCACGAAAATTGCGTAGTGGCTGTCTTGGAGCTCGAGCGGATTACAGGGGTGGCAGAGTTGAATGAAGGGTGTAGGAGGGCTCGGCTACTGAGGGATCGTTGTTGCCATGGCGACACCAACCCCGTCCTCCGACAGTTCACCATTTCCCCGTGCGCCAGAGCGATCCCTCCGACCTCTGGGGAAGGCGCGATCCATATCTGCTAACGCGAAGTCACGTTTCAATGGCCATTTTGTGCTGGTTGCCGATAGGAGAGGTCTTCTGCGAAACGTTACTCCTCGTTATCCTTCGGCTGACTTTCTAATGCACCATCTACTTAAACGTTGCTTTTGCAGCAGACATTCTGCGAATTTTATCCCTAGTGCAACCTTTTATCTCGCATTTTTCTTTCTTTAAAGCAGATGCAACCCTTTTTGTTCCGATATAAAAAAAATAGTATGTTTAACTCTTTCGCTGTTTAGTCCGTACGTCGTACAGACTGTATAGGCGGAGCGTCGCTCTGCTATAAGCGCGATGTTTATATTATCTAGCTCATGTTTTATACGAGGCGGAATTATTAATATTGTATTACAACAGGTGACGTAAAAATACATGGAAAACGTTGTTTTTCGTTCTTTTTGGTAGAAATGTAACAAAAATGGAATATTTTTGGAGACTTTTTCGTAATTTTATTCGCCAGCGAAAGGGCTAATTTATTCGTGTATAAGGTTTTATGAGTATTGCAATTTGCATCCTATTATGTGCCCTATTTTGCTTTGTTGTTTTTGTATATTGGGCTACTTTAACACCTCTTTTCTGAGATAATATTTAAATGTATAAATTAGGTTGGAGAAAGTTAAATTACGGCACAACTTTTCACTTTAGTTTAAAATAGAAAAAAAGGCGCTATGAGACCTCGTGTCAACTGTGACGAGTCTAATTCCGTGTCATTATATCTTTAAGAGTCTACAGAATAAAGATACGTTACACTGAATTTCACTCGAGAACTAGTATCTAGGTTTCTAAAGATCTACTTTCTTGACATGAATGTAAGTAGAAAAAAACAATACAATTATACTCGAGAGTAAACTGACGGAAAGATACATCGTAGAAAAGTTAAACATCGTCGTGATTAGGAAGCGCAACATTGTATTGTACGTGTACAAAAAAATTTAGCCTCGCGTTCAGATAATGGATGCAATGAAAGACAAAAATAAAACGTGAGAGTCATTTGGGAATGAAAGTGGAAACAGAAAACATGGAAGCTAAAACAATATTGCATGTAACTATGTTGCGTGCTCGTGTTTACGTAATTCCGCAGAACCTTCATTCTATTTGTGAATTTATTTAGCAAGATAACAATGCCCAAGATGCTAACATTTAGTTGTTGGAAGTGTTAAAAGTTCTTTTGTGTGAACTTAATAATAACGTAAGTAATAACTAGACTGCGGATTTTATGCATTTATAACAATACAAGGTATGCAAAGAATCTACAATATTGTTTACATATTCCAAAATATACAAAATATCAAAAATATAATTTAAGTTAGAATATTTAGAAAATTAAACATGCTGTTATTCAAGCTCCAATTGTTTATTTGTGCTTGTAAAAATTTTACTTTGCATAAACATCTGCAGTCTAGTAATAACGTAATAATGCAAGTTTATTTTTCTGTAATATTATGCAATGAAATTCGAGAAGCTTTAAGTTCCCCACACACCAACTCGAATTTTTCGCAGCGGCAGCGAATGTGAGAATACATACAAGCGAACATGCATACATGTACATACGTATACATACATACAGATGGGAACATGCGTACCGCCAGCGCTGTGAATATTTCGCTGCTGCTGCGGAAAACTTGCGTTGGTGTGTGGGATACTTTAAAACTAAAAAATCAATTCCAAAGGGGAAGTCTTTAGCGTACACCCAGTTGCTCACGAATTTATTAGTGAAGAATTAAGCCAACTGATTTAAATTTAAAAGCTAGAAGCAAGACAGCAGAAATAATGCAGCGCAGCTATTCTGAATATTTCTTAACGGCCTTGCGACTCGCCGCAATAGTTCACAAAAATACGAAAGAAGCAAGCTTAATAACAAAAGACAATCCTTTCCAAGACATTAGTCACAAGGTTTCTGCGTTACGCCAAGTGCTTTCGACGGCATTCCTAGGGCCCTCGAATTCACCCCACGCGTAACCCGACGCCCTCTTGACGGTGCATAGGGGTGTACTGTCGCGACACTTGCGCGTTGCCCTCGAGCACCGATTTAAGAGTTACGGGGTCCTACAGCCGATTACAACGTTAAGAGGAAACAGTGGTCTGGATCAGTAATTAAACGGCGAGGGGGATGAACGGAGCTCGCTCGAGTCACCCCGTGAACCTCGCGGCGGTATCGAGATACATCGACACTTTGCATAAAGTCGCTAATGAGCGCTATTAGCATGCGTGCGATCGACAAGTCAACAGGGATCGAGAAATTCATCAGTTTATGCTACGGGCAATTACACGCGCGCCAAATGAATTATCGCGACGTCAATATCGATAAAAAGCTCGGCGCAAGAAACATCGTCGCGCTCTTGTTAATCAGTGGTCGCGGCGAGGAACAGCGGTTTCTAACATCGCGTTGTTGCGGTTCGAACGGGTACACCCTCGACGAATTCAAAATGGAGGTGCGCGCGTGTACATCCCACCCCCTCCTCGAATTTTTGCCGTCCTACCTATCCTCGGCCCGGTAATTATTTTTTCGCGAAATCTGGGGATCTCGATCAGGCGATTTCCCCTCGACGATCGCCGATTCGTCGAGGGTGCGAGAGAAAGGGCGTATATATTCTTCCCGAGAGTCTCGGGGCTGAGCTGCGTGGTGGAGACCCATTTGCGATGCAGGTAACTCGACGCATACACACATGCAAGACGTGTACACACGCGCGCGCTGGCCTCGAGCTGTCTTCCAGGCTCGGCGGGCCGCTTCCTGTACGTGTGCGCGTGCACGAGCTGCCCGAGGTGAGTGTGGTGGACGATGCACATGCAGACAGACCGGCGAAACCTATCTGCCATGCACGATCGCTCGGTTGCATATAAGCCGAGACGCGCAGCACGTCATTACGCGGGCAGAAAGCAAAAAGACGATAGCCTCGCGGCCGGCCAATCGCCGTTCGCGTGCTAATGAATCTGAACCGACCCGACCAATGGCGGGACCCCAGCGCGCTCCTGGTGAACCCGCTTTGTAACCCCCGTGGCGACGCCGCGGAACCAGAAACCCGGGGTGTGGTGCGCGCCCCGCTCGATCAGGAACCCTCCTCTTTTCCTGCGATCAGGGATCAACCACGGACCCCGTGGATTTTTTCGAAATTTCTGATGGCTATTACGCAACGCCGAGGCCCCGCCGTTAATTTATCGAGCCGAACGAATACTACGGACGCGTCTGCGATGCATCAGCATCCCCTCGAGCTCGTGGATCGCTCCTGCCCCTCGGATTATGGTTGGGGGATGATTGCCTTCGGGGCTCTATGCTCGGCGCGGTATGATAATTTTGAGACGGAGAGGTGTGCGTCGTTAGATGATGTAAGATTCTTAACGAAATGCTGTAATATTTGTCTATTTTTTCGGATAGGATGAAGTGCTTGGATTTTTTAAAGTTCTTATTTAAGATGGAAAGAGAAGTTCTAAAAAATATGTGATGTAGGGTAACGCATACAGAAGTTGGCCCCCACATACAATTATTGATCGTTTCAAGAAAAGTAGAAGGCATAATATAATCCTTTCCTTAGGTATATTTCAATGACCAGATGTTCTTGTTTTTGCATACAATTAATATTTTAATATATAGGAAAAGGATTATATTATATTTCCTACTTTTTTTAAACAGGTATTATTGTTTATAGGAGTCAACAGCAATATGCTTTATTCCATGAGTTTTTCAAATTATATAAAGTTTCACAGGACTTAAAAGGTTTCCAACTTAACACCACAATTGCTTCAAATTTTATTTGGAAGGTATATGCAATTTAAAGAAAATACTTATACTACATATAATTGAGCGATTACTCATTATTTGAAATGAGGAAGTGCTCTAAATAATAAGTAAACAGCGGATTCTTATGCAAAATAAAATTTTTGCAAGCACAATAAATCACTATACACTTCATAATTACACTAACCAAACTGTTTTTTTTAAATTTCAATTTGTTTCGTACGACAATCAAATTCTAAACCTTAAGTTTGTTACAGTCACGAGAACAAAACTAATATAAAAAAAAGTAGAACAATTAATAATTGTCAGTTTACACTTACGATTAATTGTCAATTATATTTCTTTCATTCAAATTTGAAATAAAATAATATTATTTTATACAATATATCATACAATATTTTTCTTCCTTGTAAACTCTTAGGCCTTAGGCATACAAAGAGCGGTAAGCGGTAGGCGGTAAGTATTAAATTGCCATTAGAATGGTAACGCTAAACAGCATACTCAATATTTGATATTTATTATTTAATATCTGATCTAATTATTCATTTATTCCATGTAAATTTATGTTTCTTATATTTTATAAGATTGGGAAGCTGAAAAACAATATGTTTAATGTTCTAAACATTCTAACTTGAATAGTATTGTTGATATTTTGTATATTTTGGCAGATGACGAGAGACACGTAGATTTTTTACATACTTAGCATTACCATAAATGCATAAAATCCGCTGTCTAATAAGAGTGCTTCATGAGGCTTTCATCTAAGGAAAGTAAAGTAAACCCTAACAAATTTTCACGTACCCCTAAAATAATATCTGGCAAATAAAATCTATCACTAAATATTAGTTGTACCCAGGGGTTGAAAACAATTATGATATCGATTCTAGTTCTCGAAACAGTTATGGAGAACCGAAATGATGTTATAACTGTTATGGATATATTGGTTCTGGCCTATAACGATTACGGTTCCGGTTCCCCAGAACCGATATTACTTCGGTTCTATAACTGTTATTTTTCGACTCTTTATCAGTTTTGTATTAAGAACCAAAAAATAATAGTTATTTTTTGGTTCTTTAACAGTTCTGTATAAAGAATCAAAAAATAACAATTATAGAACCGATATAATATATATATATGCGAACCGATATAACCGTAATCGATATAGGCCAGAATTGATATATCCATAACAGTTATATCATCATTTCTGTTCTCCATAACCGTATCAGTAGAAACCGAAATATACCAGTTTGAAACAGTTATTTTCGCAACCGTTTCAACCCCTGGTTGTACCTACTACGAAGATTTCTCAATGAATATTCCTTGAAAATTAATCCTTCGTTGAGGAGCCACTGACATGCAAAACTACCCTTACGATGCCCTCGCAAGTATTAATTCCTAGAAATCGATGGTTCCAGTCAATTCCAACGAACAATTAATAAAGGAAAATTCACCACCATATGCTAATTATATAGTATGAAGATTTTTTTAACAAGTATTCCTCGTAAACTAATCCTCCTCGAAGAAACCAATCACACAGTCTTCATGACTATCGAATTCCTAAAGTCGAACTTTATGATCAAGTTATCTAAACAAATAAGAATTATTAACGATCATCCCTCAAAAATTAATCTTCTAATGAACAGCTAATGGCATCCAAAAAGTGAAATACTCTAACCGAACCATATAAATAAGTAACCGCATAAAACCTACTTTAAAATACTATTTAGAATATAAAATTTTCTTACCAAACATCCTCCAAAAATAAATCCTCCCCTAAGAAACCAATAACACCCAAAACCACCCTCTCCTGCAATGTCCTCGCAACTTCCCAAAAGCCGATCTTTCCAATCGCACCTAACAAACAAACAAATCGTTGCCGATGCACCCTAGGAGTGCAAGGGAGCGCATGCAACGCGGCCATGCACCGCGTGCGTGGGTCAGCCAGTCACAAAGGAGCAGAGATGGCGTGCATACAGATAGAGAAAAGGGTGAGGTCGTCGGTGGAGGAAGGAGCGCGAAGGAAGGAACGCCGCGGCTCGGCGCAGCTCGGTCTCATTGTTTCCCTCCTTTCTGGACGGTCGTGTCGTAGGCTCTCGTTCGCTGTTCGGGCGACACGTAAAGTGCGTGCACGCGTGCATGCGTGCCTGCATGCCGTGCAGCGGCACGGTGCATGTGCACACAGCGCGTAGAGACGGCGGCGCGGCGGCCCCGCGGTACCGGCCGACGCGACGTGCAGAACGCGCGGCTCGGTGCACCGTGTACCGGAGTCAGAGAGCCGGCTCAGGGCTATCATTATGGCGGCAGTAGACACTCCCTCCTTATCGCCGGTTTCCAACGCGAGTCTCGGCCGAACGAACGCTCGCAGCTCCGCTCGCTCGCCATCATTATATTTTCCGCGGCGAGAAAGGACGCGCACACGAGCGCACGCGGCCGGAATACGCGCGCATGCACCGACACGGACGAGACCGACGAGTTTGTATTGGTTTATCCAGTCGAATTTCTTCCTGCCTGCTTAAATATACCCTTCGCTTTGATACTTTGTAACCGATACTTCAGGGAGAAGCTTGGTGGAGGCTGAATTAAAGAGGAAAACTGGATGAGGTTTTTAATGGTTGCTGGCGGAGCAACGCATGACGCTGGACGAGAAAAGTCGACTTCCCTTTAGGCTCCAATTTATTTCGCTCCTTCTTAACCCTTCGCCGCTATGGCAATGTAAACCGTGCTGGGAAATCACTGTAACCTCGCTATACGTGGATACTTCCAATGGTGCGAAATGGGGGAGGACTGATTACAAAATTGTTTATACTTTCAAACGAAACTGAAGTTACGGTTCTGCAGACTATAAGTTGCAAGTGAAAGTTTTATACAAAATGCGGATTGTACAAGCTCAATTTCCGAGGTATAGGTAGCTATTTACGGATGCATCATGATTTGAAATCGGGAATGTTAAGCCGGATCAAAGGAAATTCTTTATAATGCAGTATTGATGTCCAATAGTTATGTCATTTTGCTTTACAACCTCGGCTAGAAGGGGTTAAGTAACGCGGTAGAACTACCTAAAGCATGAATAATAAAGTTTTAAGTGTAGCTTCATCTAAGTAGCAGTAAAAGTAGAATAATGATTGTGGTGCTTATAAAACCGCCGCACCAACCAAAGATTAATTTGCTTTTACGGTTATATGTAGATCAGACATCCTGGAAACTTCTGCCAAGTTCCAATCTAATTACCGACGAGTTCACAGCTAGGGTTCCTTCGAACAGAATTAAAACTTTTTCGTACAGCAGAGATCTTTCATTTCGTGGAAAGTATTTCAGTTTTTCAACGCGCGCGTTTCCTGCGATCTGTTCTTTCGATACCAGTTAAGACCCAACCGGTCCGCGGCGAAGTTTTTGCGAACGAAATCGGGGTTTCGCGAGAATACTTTGGATTACTCGCGAAATGATCGACCGTATAGTATCCAAGAAGAGCACAAATTTTATTGGGTTTCGGATTGCAACCGATCATCGTTATATTCTAAGCGCAAGAGTAGCAGCAAGGAAAGATGTAGCGGATCCTTAACGAGGTGGCAAAAAATGTAATAGGTTCGTCTATGCTTATCAGCTTACCAGTAATGTTGCCGAGGCTTTTTGCAGTCGGGACGGACGAAGGAATCGGTACGATCCAGGAAACGATCGGTTTTCAAACGACAATTAGCGCCTAACTCCGCAAGTCGCAGCGAAGTCTTGCAGCGAAGTTTCGACAAACTTGGCAGGCATCCAGTGACTGACGCAGCTAAACGGAGATACAATAATTGTCATTGGCCATTTGTCGCAGTAAAATCGAATGCCAGGTTAAACTGAACCGAAAGTAGATAAATTGGAACGACGCTATCAAGTATTCAACAAGTTTTTTTTTATCTGATATTACCTGGAGTATCTATTCATCATCCTAGCCAGTCACGTGGTGTCTGGGAACCGCCATATTCTGTCACTTCACTGCCGCCAAAGAAATCATCATTTTACCAAATTATTTCATGCTTTCACCCACGAACCAATCCTTCCAACTTCAACATCCTTTGCAGTAAATAAAATAACTTTGCAACGCACTTTTATATCACAGAAATTCTTCATCCGTAGGTGTCTCAACAATTTACAGAACTTTGCACTGACAATTTCCTCCGTCCGCTGCTCGCATTAGAACAATAAGTTCAATCCCATTGTTTAATGAATTCTCCTGAACGCACTTGAAATCCACGTGGCCAACAGCCGGGTTCGTTGATCGATAAGAAGAGCAACCTCGAATGAGTTCGTGGCGGTCGTCCATCGGTGGTCGCTGTTCCCATTCCATTCCACGACCCCGCGGGTCAGGAGGAAAAGGGAAAGAATTTTCCTCGCCGGTGTAAGGAAGTCGATACGAAGAGGAAACACTTTGCCGTGGCACGAGCATGTGACAATCCGCTCGCATCGAGGACCGAGGAGAGACTCTATAAGGTGGTTTCCATCCCCCAATAGCGGCTGGCGCGCTGGCGGACCCGACGCTGCAATCATTCCCCGTAATGATTGTCATTACCGGGAACGGGAGGGCGAGTGAGCGAGCGGGTGGACGAACGGGGCAGAGGGATTGGCCTGCATTGCGATTGCGTTTCTGTCTGGTCCCATTGGCCGACAAACTGCGACTACGGACGAGTCTCTGTGTTCCGGTAGACTGTGCGACCTCGGGCCCGACTTCCAGACTTCCAGCCTTCTCGCCTTGGTATTTCTTTTCAGAGCGGGTAAAAAAGCGGTTTTCGGAAACGATTTCGCGTCCCCCTCGGGTACCAATCGACGCGAACTCCCCTACGCCCCGGTCGCTTTAATGGAACCATGCGCGGAGCTTAACAGCAAACTCGATAAATAGAGATCAGCAGCGCGTTCAAAGAATCGTAATGATGTAGTTGGCCTGCGGTGGGTGATGGTAGGGACTCGCGGCTCAAATTATATACCCTCTTCTTCTCTTCGACAGCGATCCCCGTTTAGCACCGGGATGCAATGACATTCGAGGCTTAGAGTTACGCTTTGCCTCCACCTTTCTACATGTTCACGATCAGAAACTGCTCTTACGAGTGCAATCTTTTATACAGGGTGTTCTACGCATCTTGCACACCTTAAATAACTTCTAAAATATGCATTGTATGAAACAATAGTTTTCATTATCCGTTATTTACAAAAAAAAAAGTATATGCACTACATAATGTACGCCTCCAAACCATGCAGTTTTTGTACAAAAACTTATTCTGTAGAACGCATACATCGGAAGTTATTCAAGGTATGGATATACTGAACTTGTGTGGTATAATTAACCATCAGAAAAGTTCATGAAATATTATTAAATTAGTTACCAATGCACATTAACATCCAGTGAATCAGTTTTACCAGTCATCAAACTTCTAAACACAACAGTAAAACAAAATTCGCTTCAAGCTTGAATGCGCTTTACAGTTTGAATGAAATACAAACACATTATGTTTCTTCTCCGAAAAAGTAATACCGGAAAAAGCAGATCCCAGTTGGTTTTAGCAATTGATAGAATTCTCCTCCATAGTTAAAAAAGCTTTTCAGTATTTTTTATCTGCAAAAGGTAGAACAAATTAAACTCACCCCGGTAACATAAGGGGTTAAAACAACGTTCAAGAGTTACTCTTTTTATCTAGAACCTCCATTGTCCATTACGTCGAATTCTCAGTGAAGTTAATTGCTCCTTCGAGGACCTTATTCATAGCGACGATACTTTTATTGAGATCGTTACGTCATTCGGATCATAATAAAGCGGCGATCGATGGAACGGAACGTCGGGGCGGCGCGTCGCCGTCGGTTCAAGGATTTAAAGTGTTAGTGAAAAGAATAGATTTCGAGCGAGAAGGTTTGGGAGAGGACATCAAAGCAGCAGATATCACGGTGGGGCCTTTCATGGCTGCCATTATCGCGTTACTTCCGCGTGGCCGAACGTCATTTGCCTCACACCCCCGTGATGATTTGAGGGCAACCGAGCCACCGACCCAACCCCTCGTGGCTTGTTGGGGCCATTATGTTACTGCACCGCAGCGGATCTACATTCGAGCCGAATGTACCGATGCAGATTTCTGGCCAGACGGCGCAAACGTCACGCGAAACAGCGTAACAAATGTTTAGTACGCCTCTAATAACTGTTGCGATCAACTTTCATCCATTGACGCGGCGGCATTCTGTTTCGGAGACCTCGTCGAACGCGAGAAAAAGTCGATTAGTCGGAATTTTGTGTCATTTTTCTGAAGAAATTATTCTAATTTTTGGAGAATCTGTGAGAAATGGCCAGCACTCTTCTCTTTAAACTGTCCCAAGTTGAAGACAGTAGACACAAGTTCCAGTGAATACGAATGATAAAATCGTCATAGTGGTGCCTATTTTCACAAAGAGTCTAAACAAACATTCTATACACTTGACAGTGAGAATTACCTTTGCCAGAGGTCTTAAGGTTAGCCGAAGCTTTATAATTATATCTGCTACTCGGCAGATTCACAGTTCAGCAGCTACCACCAAAAAAAGAATGGTCACGGATAAATTAGCCCTTCACTCAATTAAGAGATCATCAAGAAAGAAAAAGTTGGCAGACCACACACGACTCTCGCTAAATCATTTTTCTATAACGAATTATATCCGGAGACCACACTCAACAGTCGCCATTCCAATGGTTAACGTTTACGTATGTTGATCAATGAAAAATGGTACCCTCGAATGGAATCGCATCAAGCATGAAATTTCTGCGGCGTCCATTAAGAAATAAAATTCTGAAATGACGATTTCCGTTGCGGAACGATATTCGCTCGGCGCGGAGGCAGAAAAACGTTGGAAAACAGCTGCGGGACTTCAAAGACCTGCTGCATGGCGAAGTACACCCTTGATGACGGTGCATCCGCGGCGTTCGTCGTGACGCGGTTGGTCGTCGGAGCGGGAGAAATCCGGCGAGAATCCTGGTGCCATGGGAATCCGGCGAGGAAGAAGGCGAATCGTCGGTCGAAGATCTCACGGTCGATTATCTTTACGGGCGGCATTACCGAACCATTAGGAACACGGTAGTCGTCGGGCGCATCGTCGATGACAGTTTCGCTACGCCTCTGACGTCACCGAGCCTCGAATTCGAGCGTGGGCGGGCACGGGGAAATGGCTCGTCTCCCTTCGTCGTCTAAGAGCGTCTCCTCCTCGCCCTCGCGACGGCCACCTCGCCTCCTGCATTAAGCACTTCGCAACGACAATTTGCGATACATTTGCAAGAGCGCGCGACTTCATATTCCCATCTTCCTGCGTGGAAAATTCCTGAAAAGGCGAGCGAGGCGTCCCGATGCGACGTCTGCGACGCTGATAGAGCGAGACGTATCAAGCTGCGAAACGTCCGCGGCGTTTTCAGCCCCGCGTCGCGTTGCTCGCTACGATCGAACAATTCCACACGGACGGCTGAGGCGACAAACGCCGGTTTTTTGCGAACCGATGTTTCACCGCGTCATGGCTCTTTAATCAGCGGTGTACGGAGACCAGAAGCGGTTTCCTCGCACCGTGGAAAACCGCGCTGCGTTCGCGTGCGAGCAGAGCAAATGAACGAAAAGACGCCAGAGAATATTAGACAACACGGAGGAACTAATAATTTATAATAAAGTCATTTAAGTCCAGTCATTAAGGAACTTTATCAGAGGTTGGATTACAGAACTCGTTCCCAGTGCGCCGAAGCATGAGCCCACGAAAGCGGTAATTCAAGGAACGAATGCGTCCGTGGATCGTTAATTAGAATGGTAACTTTCGAAGTAATCTGGAATCGCGTTTCACGGTGGTACCGATGCGCCGCGCACGAAGCCGATTCATCAGCGAGGCCAACCGTTGTCATGGGGATGCGAAACGCCCCTTTAAACCAACTTCCACGGGGGGGCTGCTAGTTGCGCCTCCAGCCTCGAAAATGGTCTGATAATGAAACCGACGAAAGAATAATTTCACGAGGAATACCGTTCGCTGGCCGTGTTGGAAGAATTTCTTCGTCACGCTAACCAACGCCTCGCCACGTCCGAAACAGTCGATGATTTCTCCCGAAAGTCATCGTTTATCTACCGGCAGCATCTCGTTCGCACGGGGATTTCCCCAGATTCGGATCTAAATCCATCTCAAGATTTTGACTGAGACGGTTTTCTCTTTTCTATTGATGGTTTACGCATCTTCCAGGCAGCTAACATTTTTATTATAATTAAAAAGCTGAGGGTAAAATTTTTAAACAAATGTTTATGCTGCAGATATACACATAATTTATGGATAAATCTACTTAGGACGGTGTTGGACTTAAGAAATTCAAGACAAACAGTCTAATAATATAGTTATATCTGGGTTTTCTAAAATTTCTTGGAAATACTGTCTCATTTCCTCTTCGTTCCACAAGACAACACATTAATTGACTCCAGAAACGAGTACTTTAAAATAAATACTAATCACCATGAGAGTTCCCTCAAACAGAGCGTCACTATCATATCAGTTCTTTTTACAATTTCCTGTTAGACTCCTCAACTGAACGCAGTTCAAGAACATAGCTTCTATTCTCCCCACATGTAATATTAACAATTGCATTCAATTTTATTCCACACAGCTCCCACCCCAAATGAAGAAAGTACAGTTTGAAAAGCTTTTCAATAACCCGAATATTTCGGATATCTATGATATCGAATCACGCGAGACTAATTTCTACTGAAGTGAATGATGAGTTAAAGTCTCGGTGTCTGCTCGAATCGGCCGCATTAGGTAACTCTTTCGCGGAGCGATCATCGATCCTCTAACTGTTCATAATTGCGGGACAATCGCAACCGTTCCCAGCTATTCTGGCCGTTTTTGGCGCGTCGGAACCTCGCGTCGCCCACGCGAGGCCGTCGTCCCGAGCGCGCTTCGATTCCTTTTTCCTCGTCCCGTCACCGCGGCTCTCCCACGAGTCCGCTCCGCGAAAGGTATCCGCGGCACTCCTACTTAATTGTTGTTTATATCAAGCAATTTTTCCCGGAGCCCCGCGCCGCGGCGCGACGTAACAAGTACGTGTGTGCATCGGGGAGCGCATTAAAAAGGCGACTCCCGCCTCTTTTGTCGTGGAAGGCCGCATTTTTAACCTCTGAACCGCCGCGCCGACGATGGGTGGCCGCCTCTTTGCAATCTCGACGTTTGCAAACGCCACTCTGACTTCTGTAATTCCACAGAAGCGAATGAAGTGTTTTCCTTTCCGCGTGACGATCCTCTCGCCCTTTTGTCTGCCACTTTTGCTGTTTCAAACGCGCGTTGGACTCGCTTCTTTCTCAAACGCGGCTCTTTTAAGTGTAGTTCAGTGTATTGAGAATTAGAATAAGTTGAATTTGTTAACTATATGGTAGGAAAATATTTTGGAGTGTTCGTGGTGGTATTAACTCAAGTAGCATGTCCAGTTTAACAACACTATCCCACAGTTGGGAAGTAATTTGGATATAGTTAGTGTTTTTATTTACAATTTTTTAACTTCCCGATTTATAGGGAAGTTATTGTATTTGCCCCTAAAATGGAAAATCGATTTTTTAGCAGATCTCCATGTTTCAAGGTCATTGGAGTAATTTTAGGCTATTTTTAACAAATTGTTCGTGTGTGTGTGTGTGTGTGTGTGCGTGCGTGCGCGCGCGCGTATGTATGTATCAAATTTTTCGTTAACGTTTTCTAAAAAACTAATAGTGATATCAAAATGGTCGATGATGCAATCGATGTGTATCAATGTAACTTAGAGCTGAATAGATTTTGTTCTAATTCGGTCCAGTAGTTTTTTAGTTTTTTTAAGAAAACCTAACAGAATAATGCAATCTAAATGGGAGAATATAAATTTATGAGAGAATAACTAAACTGAAATAAATAATATATATACATATATTATTATTATTATTATATTTATATAACACACACACACAAACACACACATATATATATGTATATATACAGGGTGTCCCATTTTAATCCGCCACCACGGCTAACTTAAGAAATATGCATCGGATCAAAAAACATCCCGAACAAAAGTTTGATGGTTTGGAGGGGGACATCTGATCCTGTCAAAAAAATTTCACCCCTATCCCCCTGGGGGGGGTTACTTTAAAATTTTAAATAGGACCATCTACTTTTTATTGCAGATTCGGATTCCACGCCACAAAATATGTAGGTTTTATTTCAAACATTTTTTTTCATTCGCGATAGGTGGCGCTGTAATCGCGAAATTTCGATTTTTCGCCTATCTCGATTTTTCGCCTATATATGTATATATTACAATATATAATTATAATGATATAATTGTGATAAATACATATATATGAGTATATTTATACACGTATAAATATATATATATATATACTCAATAACTACATATTGAAAACAAATGAATATACATAATATCCATATACACAGCACACACATACATACATATATACTCCAGGGGGGTAGGGATGAAATTTTTTAACAGGGTCAGATGTCCCCCTCCAAACCATCAAACTTTTATTCGGGATGTTTTTTGATCCAATGCATATTTCTTAAGTTGTCCGTAGTGGCGGATTAAAATGGGACACTCTCCCTATATATATAGATGTTCGTTTAATGCGACGTCATATAGCAACAATGTTGATAAGTAGAAAACTATTAAATTTCTCCGAATACGAATAATTTTCTAGTTAGTGACAATTAATAATGGTAATAATAAATGACAACTCGCAAATCGGGAAGTTCTTTGCGTGGCCCGTAAAGGGTCACACACAAAATAAACATGAATAGCTACAGGCATCACTACTCGTGAGCGAGTGTAGCGAGCGAGCTACAATAACTCTACTCGCGAGCTCGCAAGCGAGCGAGCGAGCAACACGGACTAGCTAGTTAAAGTAATTTTTTTAGGGTAAAAGAGGTATCATTTGCCTAGGAACATTCAATGTTGGACCTATAATTACGATGTGTACAGGGTAGGCAATATAAAACTGACTGATTTGAAAAACCCGCCATTTTGGACTAATGCATGATCTTTTATTCCGCATTAACAGTTGTTTAGGACACACATGGGAAATTAATTAGGGAGAGTTGCGGTATTCAATGGCGAGTAAAATTGGTTAAGACATTTTATCAAAGTAATTCGGCAATGTTAAAACAATATTCCTAGGGTAATCAATGTACTATTCGGTAGACTAAATTACTTGGCTTAACTGCAATAGATTTCTTTTTGTGGGATTGTCTTAAAAGTACTGTGTATGCCACTAGATCAAAAACAATTCAGCCTTTGAAAAATAATTGAAGAATCCATAGCGATAATATCTTTCGAAGCTTTTCAAAATGTAAGCTCAAATTTTACTGTGCCTAGAGACAGACATATCTCTGATATCATGTTTCATACATAACTCTCTAGTATTAATAAATTATTCGTATTCAAAAAAAACTACTGTTTTCTATTGCGAGTAAAATTTAATGATAATACAAATCGGTCGGTCATTTATTGTCCACACTGTACATGTATCTCTTTATCTACTGCAACCCTGTGGCTCTACAGATGGCGTTCTGGCCTTAACCATTTGCCTAAAGAACAAACGTCAGGTTTTTCTGTCTATCTATTATCCATATCAGCAGCATCTAGGCCCGGTACAATTACTATGTAATTCACAATTTTCTACAATGGCTATAATCATTGGCCAATTCGAAAATAAGAATGACAATTTTAATCGTTAGCCAACTGATAGTCCGTCATAATCCATCAAAATATCTACAGTGACTTACAGATTCGTTCATAAAAAGTATATGAATTTTGTTTAAAATCTGAAAAAGGCTTTTGCACACCGAAACTGAGAAATAATTAAATGTGGGAACTAGAACGGCAAAAATTTATAGAAAAAATGTAATACTGAGGATTTCACAGTAAACTAAGATTTGAAATGCATGTGAACGAACCTGTGAATTACTGTATGTCTATGACTTTTCTGCAGAGCTCACCTGTGGACAGCGTTTCGTGTATTACTTTTATCGTCCAAAGAACAAGTGTCAGTTTTCTCTCTTATCTCATCCATATTACCAGCAGCATCGAACAAGAAACAGTCAAAATATCTACAATAAATAATAATACTAGGGAAATAAGTTAAGTTGTTTCTACTGCGCTGCAGTTAACTTCTAAGTTCAAGGAATCTCCAGCTCCCTCAGAAAACAGACGCTAGAGATGTTCAAACACATATTACAGAGCAGGTTCCATTAAGCAATATTCCCCCCTCGGAATCCACGCAAACGGAAGCGTGTCTCTTCTTTGAATCCCCTGCCACCAAGCGGAGGTGAGAAGAACCCCCTGCTGCGTGTTGTCGGCTACCCGGCTACCTACCACTCCGCTGGTGGAGGTCCGCCTAAGGGGTAGTTTACACTTGAGCATTTCTGGCGAGCCGAGCCTGGTAATGCTAGCACTTCCGCCTGCGAGAGGCCCGTTTTCCCTGACTTTGCTTGACTCTCCGTGATTTTCGCTAGCAGAGGGACCAGTTTTCGTCTTCTGCGCAGCTAGGCACGCGACTCTCGCACGTGTCTAGAGGAGTGCAGACCCAGGTAGAGAGAGCCAGACGACATCAGGACAAAGGCTTCGAAGGTCTTGCCCCTCATTAACCGGGCTGGAGGCTCGGCTCGGAGCGTATCCATCCGAAGTCGGTATTTCGACGAATCTTCAAAGGAATGGTACACGTACAGGACCCACGCAGGTGTGGTAGTGGGGTCCTCCGTATAGTTCGGACCACGGGGTGTTGCCACCCCAGGCCTCGGGGTAGGCAAACAAAATACGCGATACCCACAGAGGTTGTAAAAAAAGAGTACGTCTATAGGTAACAGATTTCCCGTTCTTTTCTACACCTAACCCTGACCTAACCCTGACCTTTTCTGAAAGCCCTCGCCATAGGAGGCATGTGCTTCCTCAGCCATCCTGCCTAAACACTGACGAAGTCTTGGTTTGACTCTACGCTTACGTCCCCGAAGGGTCCGCGCATCTGCGGAAGAAAACTTTACCAGGCTCGGCTCGCCAGAAATGCTCAAATGTAAACTACCCCTAAGACCTCGCATTCATCATCGTGGACCACCTCCGGTGACACTCGTCGCCTCCAGATTAACGATAGACTCCGGAGTGCGCGGCTTCCCCGCTCTAATGGAATTAAAAAAATCTCGGTGATCGAGCAATCATAACAGTCTTCCCGGATATTCACGTTACACAGTGCGTCGTGTCATTTGAGAAAGTATTTAACCATTTAACAGCGTTTAATAACATTGTAGGTTCGCCTAAAGAACCGGTCGGTGACATCAGAACGCAACAGAGGCAGAGATTGATGCCGAACAACGTTGTTAATTCTTCGTTTTGCCCGCGGTATCGTTTAGTGCCCCGTGTACTTACAAGCGTAATTTCTAATATGCATAAATAAGATTGATGGCCTCCACGTGCACGTCGGAATTTCGATGGGGACTTCCGTGGCGCAGCCGCGGCCTTCGTTCCCTTCGTCGACGGACACGAAGGTCCCCGTGATCGGGAAGTGGGAATTAATCCTTCCTTCAGGATTTTTCCGTTTGTCCGAAGTCCGGAGAGTCTACCGGAGTACCTAATAATTATGAACCTTTCGATCGACTCCACTTCGCTAACCAAAACGACGGGCACGTTCCTTGCTTTGTTTCCTTTGGCTTATAAACGCATCACGAAATCGCACGGGAGATACGCAGGATAATGAAAGAACTATCAATGGTCACGAGACACTCGCGGATTCAGGGTCGGGCGAAGTTTTCTGAGATTTCATTCTGGTTTGGCTGTCGCCGGTAAAAATTTTATTGCGGTAATTAAACGTTGATCTTGTATTATTATGCGCCATTAGGGCAGATATCGGCCGTTTAAAAGACGCTTTCGTAGATGACTTGAATAAAGTTTCGTTGAACAGGAAGTTACTATTACGCGCGTTAATAATTCATGAGATACATTACTGTTTGTGTGGTTAGAAAAATTCTGAGACATCACGGTGGGCTCATAAGTTCTGTTTGTATGATAAACATATACTGATTCATAGGTTCGTTCACATTTATTCAAAATCTTAATTTACTCTGAAATCCCCAGTATTATATTTTTTCCATCAATGTGTATCGTTCCAACTCCTACATTCAGTTGTTTCTCAGTTTCCGTATTTTTTATTGTGCAAAAGCAAATGAGTTTTCTAGACTTTAAACAAAATTGATACACTTTTTGCATAAATCTATAAGTCACTGTATGTTATTCAATGATTACAAGGAAAACTATTCCTAATTATCAATTACTACATGAATACTATTCCAAATAGAAGTAATTCTATCTCTAAGCGAAAGACCAATAACAGTGAATCGACTCTGCAGAAGTCGAGATGGAAGCCCGGTCCGTCGGTAATAATCGCAATTACAAATTTAACGCGTCCGTCGGACAGCCGTGAAGTCCAGGACTAGCGCACAGCATCTTCTCCGGGAATCGTCCGGAATCTATACGCAAATGAACTGCGACGAATCGTGGAAGAATCGAGCTCCCGTCGCGGTATCGTCGGTGAGAAAAAATGGCCTTTCAGGGTGGATAAAAAAGAAGCGGTGGAAGTGACTGTAGGTAGCCAGGATGCTCGAGCAGCGGGAGAACAAAAGGACGACGACTTAGTTCCGCATGGACCTTTCACGAACGCCGGTCGCGGTGACGCTCGTCCCTCATCCTGCTCCCTTTTCACTCTCCACCCATTGCGATTCCTTCGCCGTCCTGCGCTTCCGCCGCGAGCCATACGCGCTGCCCGCGGAGATACGCCGATGATGATGATTAATCGTCGCACCTTTGTCTCGCGGTAATGAGATTTTCGTTTGCGCAATGCGTCCACCTGTGGGAGCCCTTTGATCTCACATTCTTTCGCTCGTTCCTCCTTTCTTCTCCCGGTGAACTCACGGACACCATTCAGCGAGACCATCGCGCGCCGTCGATGAAGAAATATGACCTGAACGCTGACAGTTTCAGTCGTTAGCTGGAGCAACGTGGAGGAGAATTGCTTCTCGAACGCGATGGAACTTTGAATTAGATCAGATTTTTCTACTGTTGGATTAAGAGCTACAAAGCTGCAAAGCTTCTGTTCCGAATGCCTCCACTATTATTTGAAGATGTAATTTTATATTGACGATTGATGATGCAGAGATCGTTGAATTGTTGAGAAGGCGCGCTAAAACCGTTGTTGGAAGATTGTTCCGAAGAGGAGTGAGTAGCACAGACCATGATTAGAATCTGGAATGCAGAATGGTTCGCACTGCGTGAACGCAGCGTGAAACGAGTGAAACGCTACTCAGCCGCGACACGTGTACCTCGAAAACGAGAGAAGCCACTGCTAGGGAGGCAAGCATGTGCATGTACAGACACAATGGCGACACAGTGGAGGAGAACGCAAGGGACCGTGGAACATTTGACTACGGGCTGTCAGAGTGTCAGCCAAGCCCATCCTCTTTCACAACGTAGGAAATATTGTAATTGCCCGTACGGTGTTTCCTCTGCGACATACGCCACCCGAACATTACTCGATTCGATTCCCAAGGGGTTCGTAAACCTCGCCTGCCCTTGACCAAATATTGCTTCATTTGCGGCCGGTGGGTGTTGCCAAACCTCTGATGTCAGACGGTTAACGTTTATATTACTTCTACAGACTATTATTACAGAAGTAGATATACTATTAACCGCTGAATACTTTGCGATACTATTTACCCAGATTATTAAATCCTTTGAAACAAAGTTCCTCTTCCGCGCACTTTCACTCATGTCCCTTTCTTCAGATTCACAACTGAAAAGGTATTATGATACAACAAAGCTTCCGATACAACAAAACACCAAGTCGGGATATTGTCGCAAACAGACAATTTTGTCAAAACGCAGCGTTCCGGGATTCCTTCAAAGTCTCTTTCAAAAGAGTATTATACGTTTCGTTGGTTCCCATATACATGGTCGCCGCGAAAGAGGCGAATCGAAGAATAGAAAAAAAAGGAACGGAAAGGAAGAAAGAGAAGGAAACAAGGGGAGAGGATGGGGAGACAGAGCGAAGAACACGAAGTCCGCTTGTAGAGGCATGTCGCAGGACCGATTGTTCTCTCTTTCCCGGCCCTTTCCTGAAGCGGGGCTCGCAAAGTTAAGAGATTCGCCGACTCGGCGGACGCGGCCAAAGCGATTCCTTGAGCCTGGCAATCGATTGTTCGATAATATCGGTCTCATTTGTCAACCGCGGTAAGCCGTTTAAATGCAAATAGGGTAAACAAACGTGGACTGAGAACGTCCGCGAAAACTGGGCAGATGGAAATTAGAATCGTGCCTGACAGGCAATCACTTCATCCGAACCGATGTCTTGGGAATCTTAGACCACCTTGGTGCGATAGTTCAGTTCTATTTTAACCTCTTGCTTAATGATTTCTCTTGGACTACAAAGAATGAATCCTCGAGGAGATAAAGCTGATAATGGTTTTTTCTGCAGTCTTCGAGGAAATCAAATTTTCCCACAATTCAAATTCACAATATCCCTTTATGCGAACTAAATATCCATTTTCCTGCGGCGCAAGCGTCAAGATTTTCTTTCCCAGCGCGAAGATAATTAAGCTTCTCACGAAACGTAGGCACCTGTTCCCTCGCTAGGTGGATCAAGAAAGAGATGCTGCCATTGATGAATGGCTCCCTATAAAAATAATAAATTATCGCCTCCAGAGGGGGTCGTCCGTTCAAAGACGCGCCGACATTGCGCCCGGCATGCACGCGGCTACTGTTAATTACATCGTGCCGGTACCGTAAGTACTGCTGCGTGCAATATCACGATCATTATTCGGCGCTTTGATTCAAGCGTTCGGCTCAATTATTCCGCGAATCGCGAATCGCGTTATCTTCGTAAGCCGCCGGTATCTCGGTAAACATCGGCCTCCGACGGTTGTTAAGAAGGAGCCGCGTCTCGACAAACGCAAAAGAAAAAGATGAAAGTCTGCGGTGACCTGGAGTCGTGGAACCGTGTCAACTGGTCGGTGTCAGCCAAGAAAAAAAGTAACGATAATCCTCTTCCAGAAATAGGAAAAGTCGAAAGCGTGACTCTCGATCCTGTCGCCCGTCGTTTGTCTTCGCGACGCGCCTCCACGACCCATTGTTTCGTTAATGCCTTGACGCAGGGGATCCGTAGGACAGGTCCTCGTTTCCCTATGCAGATTTTGACCTGTCGCCGTTGCGAATTTCTGGCCCGGACGGGATGGGCCCACCTCCGATCTCATTGTCGCAGCCGGTGTTTCCCAAAGCGTGAAGAATGCCGAAGAATATAGATGTTGTCTATTTAAATCGCCTCTTTGCGAGCAACCGGTCGTTTCTCCTTATCCCTGAGAAAACATTTCTGCACCGATCCGACAGCCTCACCAAGGCTACCGTTTTTTTTTTTCAGCAGGTTAGAGGAGTACAAGAAGTCACGAAGCCTTGCGTAACTGTCTTTATACGTGGCACGCACGCGGCTCTCTTTTACGCCCGCAAAACATCGGTACGAGCTCTGCACTAAAAACTCGAACGGCGAGATTCGTGGTTCGAGTACGCTTTTGGGCGGACACGTGATTACTCGCGGTAGTTCGGGTTCGATACATTGCATTCGCGTTTTCTATGCATTTGCTAATCCGTGGATCCAGCTTGAGTTATGGGTCTCCTGTGTTGATGCCATATTTGGTGAAACTTTTGCTTCGAAGCCGGTAAAATTCTATTTTGTCTCCTTATACGGTTGTTTCTTCTTGCGTAACATCGTTCACGCAGAGGAAGATTAACAAATTTCGCCTTCGATCAAGTATCTAGCTTCTGAGTCTCTAATAATCAATTCTCCATACGCTAATCATCGAAGCAACGTCGCGAAAGGGCCGCCGTACACCGGGAGGGAAAGATGAAGTCGAAGGTAGGAATGGAACGAAAGGGAATAGAAGTTGGCAACGGCGGCGGCTCGATTGATTGCGCTGCAAGAAGTCCGGCCTTACCTTCCCAGCGATGGTACGGGTGGACAGATGGGCGCACGGTTACGTGCTACAGGTGCTGGCCGTGAGTCGTCCTCTTTCCTGATCCCGCAGGAACGCAAGCTCCGCGATATCCCCGTGCTGCTCCTATCGGTACCGCCAAAGCAGAGGAAAGGGACGTCACCGCTTTTTCTACGTCCCACATTCCGGCCACGTCGGGCTTCGCCGAGGATTTTGCTTTCCGTCACTCCTTCGTGCTCCTTTGATCGACGTGTCGATACGCGGCTCGTACCCGCTTTTGCCGTCCAAAACACATCTCCATCTAGAAACACGGGGGGGAATCGATCGCAATTGCGCGAAGGATTTCCCTCGGACTGATGTATCGCTCGATATCTGGGGGGGGGGGATAATGAAGTCACGTTGCGTGCTGTATTACACGTTGCTCTACACGTGTCGGGACGCGATCTATACCGGCGTACCTTTAAGTATCGTCCGGTGTCAATGATCAAGCACATGAGAATGGACCTAACAAGTAGTACAACCATTTTTTCTATATCTATTATCAACGACACTATCCATTAACCCATTAACTAGGGAATCCCCTAATCACCTAGTTCTGAATCAACTTGCCTTCCTTTTACTTCCGAATAAACCTTCCTCCTCGAGAAATGACCCAGTTAACAGGTTAATCAGTGGACTATCCTACCAGCAACAAATGGCTCTTCATTCCCCCGTTCCTCTCATTAACCTCGGCAACCAATTTCCCCCGCGAGAAGATGAAAAAACCCCGCGTCCCGCGAAAGCAGAGGGCGTCACACCCGGCGGCCGCTACAGGGGGTGAAGTTGCGGCCGCGGACGACACACGGACACCGAGATGAATTGCGGAACGAAGCCGAGGAGCGTGGTACAGCACGACGGTAGGAGAGAAAGCCGGAGGGAGGAGGAGGAGGCGACGCGGTGGGACAAGGTGAAAGAAAGAGGGAGAGACCGGGCAGAGCGAGATATAAAGGTATTCAGGGTGGCGAAGGTAGCGGCGGCGGCGGCCACATCAAAGCGTCCACCCGACTGCCGGGCTTTGGCTTCGACTTTCCGCGCGTGTTCCCGCGTGCGTGTGCGTGCGCTCATGCACGCGCTCGCGCTCACTCGTGAGAGATCGAGTCGCGGAGACCGACCGGGGCTTCGACGGTGCTTCGATTCCGGTCGAACCGGTGCGCCGAGCCGCGTGCGTGCGATCCCCTCTGCACCTGTGTCCGTGCGTATGTCCCTCTCTACACGCCGAACCTTCAGCCACCGTGTGGTGGTCAACGTTGCCCGCTACATGGAAAGGATAATGTCGCAGCATCCTTCCGAACACCGTGGAACGACCGTGTCGCCGCGTCTGTAGCCCGCCGTCCCGCTTTCACGAACCTTTTTTCTCCCCTTCGGGTACCGCACTTGCGATTTTCTGTCGCGAGGATCCTTAGACGCGTGCATGGAACGGAGAATTGTTAGGGAGGTCTACATACAAAGGATTTTTTTTGATGAAGCAATTCTTGAAAATTGACGTGGACCATATTAGAGCAATTTTAGTTTGTGCTATTGTTGATATACAGTGACTTACAGATTCGTTCGCAAGAAGTATAAAAAAAACATTTGTCTTTGCACAATAAAAAATATGGAAACTGAGAAACAATTAAATGTGGAAGCTGGAACGACATAAATTGATAATAAAAATATAGTACTGGGGATTTCACAGTAAATTAAGATTTGGAATAAATCAGAATGAATGTGTGAGTCGCTGTGCGTGTCTAATTTTAAGAAGGATGTAGTTTAGTTTGAGATATATTTCTATAATTTTTAAAGGATTACCGTTTCAAATCTTTCCGGCTTTAGATTTTGAACTCCTATAGGCACGAATTTATTTGTATCAAATCTGTATATGCAATCCTTTATCTATTTTCCAATTTCACCAAGTGAATAAATTTATTCTAACTAAAAAAGCACTGCGTACAATTAAAATATTCCCAGTATTTTTAGCTATATTGTATTATCCGCCGCCATCGCAAAAAATCGACATGTCGCGCAACCGCATCCGCAACGACGAATATTGAACAGAGTCCGAAAAACTGACGCTGCGGAATGGGCGTAAAAATATTTTGACCGACTGATTTTCGTCGGTTGTGACAGTGGTCATCAGGAACTGCGGACCAGCGGTATACATCGAAACACAGCTAATTTGAATTTCAGTTGAATTGAAAGGTATGTAGCCGTGTGTCGCCGGTACGCGTCAAAAAGATTACGGTAACGCGCGGCGCGCTCTGGGAAGCCGTAACAATAGTAATTCACCGTAATAACTCATCCGCGTATAGAAACACTTCAAATAATGCCTGCCGTGGTTCACGGTTGTTGGGAATCCTAGAATTTCTGCGGTACTAAGAGCGCTGCGAATGTCACGCTTTTCTACGGTAGTGACTATTAACGACAGAACAAACTCGCCACCACGCCTTGCTCGTTTATAACACGGATCTGAGCGTTTCGCCTCGTTGCTGCGTTTTCAGACTTCTGCGCGGGCTTCGGGTTGAGTGAAAATTGATGCAAACGAGCTGAGAGAAAGATGAAGGATCCACAATACTAAGTCCTTTGTTCAACACGATGAATTTGAATCCCTTCTAATAAAAAGATTTGCGACTTTATTGTCAGACTAAACGGAAAAATTACGAAGTCAATAGGTCAGTCGATCAGTTCGCGAGATATTCAACGACGCGAGGAAAAGGGTTAATAAATTTCCCAGCGGAAGAACGCGACTGGTCGCGCGCCTATCGTTAATTCACCGAAACGAGGAGAAAGGATGGTTGAGGTAGAGAGAAAGAAAGAGGGTGGGTTGGAGCGAGATAGAGATTGACGAAGAGGACGCGATCCTGACCACCACGATGGGTTACTCCCGATCGTAAAGTAACCGAGGCGCAGAAACCCGACGAAACGTGCAATTGAAGCGTCGAGCGAGCGTGATTACCGTCATCAGCGAAGTTCAAATACCGGTGTAAACGCTTCGCACTTTCGACTCGCTTGGATATGCGATTGTGCGAGATCGTGAGCGGCTCTACACCTTTGATCGGGGACCCGTATTACGAGAAATCGTAGTCCGTGTCGTGGCCACGGAGGGGAAAAGAAGAGAAATTGAAATCGCTACGAGTTGTAAAATCGCTTGCCGCGTCGCGTCGATATACCCCTCATGATCGGGAATCGACAGGCATTGGCGTAACCTTTAAACCGTCGCGGGGAAAGACATGCTTCGCCAGCTTGTAGCGAGCGTCGGAGCTATGTTCCGCTCGCCGACGAAATTCTAACATTCGAGATCGCATGTTGTACAACGCGCGTTTTCGCTCTTTACGCGTTACCATAACAAGGATAATGTAATGGATCCGTTAAGAGCGTGGCGATCAATGTAAACGCCACTCTAAATTATTCCGGTTAATTTTTCAGCTGTTCCACCGTAATAGCGCCGCGATAAGTAATAACGGTAAGAGCGCAAAGGAACCAGATTATTCGCTAAGTAGTTGGCATTGTTATTATTCAGGTTTGCTTTAATCGGGTAGCATTTCGAGCATAAGTATGTATGTTTGTTCAACGTTATTGCACCTCTTTTATCTAATTAACGGCCACTGGTTTCTTCCCTCATATGCAATTAATCCAGCTTAGCATATTTTAGAACATTCGCGTTTATTGTTGCTCGGTTTCTTGCACTACTCGCTTGGAGTGTATTCGCAATCCGTGGTACTGTCCCTGCCATCTGTCGACAGGTTTGCCAACTTCGAGTTCCAGATGTACATCGTGGCGACCTCTGAAGGAATCCCTGCAAAACATTAAGCTGCAGGCAATGGGAGAAGTATTGACCACAAAGAATCTAGAGTACCAAGCAGGCTTTCGATAAAATCCATTCTGCGATATTATATTAGAGTAATGTACAGTTAAAGGTGTTAAACCGGTTAATCGAGGCGTGTTATAGTAAATTAGAAAAGTAGTCTCCTCGCAGCTCATAAGTTTTTATCGCTATTAAGAACGATTAAAACATTATCTGATAATACCTCTACATCTAAGGAGAAACAAGTATAATTAATAATTAACAGTTTCGAAAAGATTTTTCCGGATCTTAGTTTGCGCTCCCAACAGAGGGTCAATAATTGACAGAAGATCAATTGCCCGGCGCAATCGGTAGCACTAAACGATCAGCCTGGGTCTCCATTATTCACTTACGAGCATCCACTTGCTCTCGTTCAAACGATTCACACGAGACACAGCAATTAACGTCTGTATACTACTTAATAATATAACGGTCAATTTGTCACGATTAGCTACCGTAATGATACCTCGCGCGGATAATTTATTGTTAATTATTCCCGGTACGGTTGTACCGCGCATGTATCCTATGTACGTCCATCAGGCGCCGACAACTAAATTGACAACTAATGGAAATATTGCACGCGCCCATAATCAGTGGAAAAATTAACTCGGCCGTCGCGGTAGCAACTAAAGCCTCGGGTGTACTTAGGCTCTCCCCTCTTCTACTTCTTCGCGGCACATTGTAACACACTGCAACTCTGCCTGATATAATGTAGTAATTAGGTTATCTCGACGATCGTCGGTAGCAATTTGCTGCCGGTGTTAATTGTAGTAAAATTTAGTGGCTTCGGAATGAAACAGATTGCAGCTTTTAATGTGCCGCCAACGCAGATTCCATCTCTCCCTGACAGTCTTCGCGCGCCAAATCGCCTTAACGACTAAGTATTCCTTGCGATCTTATCTCTCAACTAACTATGCTAATCTCTTGATCAGGTATTATGCGATTTTACAATAGTCTCCGTTGTTTGTACTAAATTGACCGTTCATTAGCATATAAAAAATGGTACATGATCTTGTGTGTAAACATCGTAGGAAGAAATAGTTCCAGCGATTAGCATTGATTCTTTCGCCCGAGGCGCGTGTCGCGATGGAAATTTATTTCTGAGTACTTTTTTGTAATTTTAGGTTGGCTACTGGTAGAGAAACTAAATATTAATGCGGAGCTGGTAGATAAAATAAAATAGGGGATCTTTTGGTTCTAATATGATCCCTTTTTGTTTTAGTCCATTTTCGAATTAGCAAATATTCCACAAGGCGTCTTCCCACTTTTGAACCCTGAACAGATATTGCGTTTTGACGCCTCATAGTCTTCAGTAATTATGTAATTATTTCTTTAGGGTGTGTAGATGCACTTATAGCAACTAAACGGTGAATATTCGTTATTTTATTGCAAGATAGCGGTAGCCTGCAATACGCTCTCTCACCTTGCGGATTTTCAACGGCGGTTCACCTTGAGCAGCGTGGTCCGTGCGATTCTTGGGTCTCGCACAGCCGCGGCTCGCTATGCCGCGTCATGACGGCCAAAAAAAAAAAAAAAATGAAGAAACTAGCATTACACGAGGTGCGCATAAAGTTCCATGAATTATCGCGTGGCTCGGCGTGCCCCGAGAGTGCGGGACTTACGTGTTCGGGGAAGCAACGCTCCTGGTATGGCCGCAAGATGGGCCAGAGTTACCGATCTAACCTATACTTACCGTCACTGAGATAATCTAGCGCTGGTCTAACCCACTGTAATCCGAGCGCCGGCCAAGTAGTGGCGAGGACTCCTCGATCTCCTCTTCCTACTCCTAAGCCTTGTGAATGTACTTCTAGCGCGTTCATTAAACAAAAATGTTGCAACTCGGTATCGCCCTTGTGTTCAGTTAACATCACTAAATTCACTGTCTTTGACTTTGAGACTATGCTATCACATTCGCCAAAGGTTCAGGACTTACTTAAGACTTGATTCTAATTGTGAGTGACACAGATTTTGAGATCAATTCATGTTTCTCTGAGAAATCATAGATACTATGTAATGGAAAATGATCTGTGAAATGTATTAGATCTAGAGTTCAGTTTCTGGAGTTAAGTAGTCTATAAAGTTTCTGAAAAAAAGGAATTTTCTATTTATTTTTAATGGCTCTTTCACAAAGTAGATTTTTAAAAAATATGAGACAATTTGAAAGCTCGTAGAATAATTCTGCAACATACTCCATAAGTTCAAAGATGTTCTTCAACTTTTTCTACAATTACTTTCGTAGTGGCTGGAAGAAAGATTGAAATAGTTAATTTGGTAATATAGTAAAGTATACATGGCATTATTTCGCAACTTTCGAGTAACAAATTTGGAATAGGTAAGAGAACTTCGACTTATCCGATGGCGACAAAGAAGGAAAACGTAATTAAGAGAAAATGAAATGTCTTATGTTATATGTTATTCATCGAGAGCGGACATTATTAGAAAAAAGTCTTGTGAACTGTGAAGCATTACATTTTTAATTAACATTATAAAATATATGTAGTTTCTTTGCTATTTCCATCATTAGTTTAATTTTCAGTTTACTTAATAATTTAGTTTTTGTGTTAAATATACATTTTTAATTTAATTCTTATTTTAATTATCATTTAACTGGGGATCAACCAATAATATTGGCATCGTTGTGCCGACTCATTCTACTATTACATGGCTGATCAGTATATGTAGCTCCTCGCAAATCTCCTTATTAAGTGGAGATAGCGACTGCCATTTAAGGAGTAGTAATATAATTGGCAAGTATAGCAACTTTACTGTAATACAGTTTTAGCAAATATCTATACTTATACTAATTTACACGAATAATCCAAGCCTATTTGGTGTCTGTATTTCAGAGACACCCTATAGAGGTCTGACAGTGACCTGCAGTGGGTCCGTTGGCCGTGGGTGGTGTGGTATCTCATGGGTGAGGACGGCTCAGCCAATGGGAATGGAACGTGGGTGGTTGTAGTGGCCTGAGTTTTCTCTCAACTTACCTTTGCGTGGGTGTAGGTTGCACGGGCTTTCAGGATGCACCATCTTTCAAAATGGAGGCCGTGCCCCCCGTCGGAGTATCGCGATTCTTTTCGTTCGATACGGCCGTCGGTTCCTTAAATTCGCGTTACTGTGAAACACAAACGCGTTCGATGAACTTTTTTTCTTCTTCCCGCTACGTGGTGTGACTACGAGAAATAACCCAGGGAAAGGAAATTACACGCGCAATTTGCATCGAGCGTATTTGCCAACACGTTCCCCCATGACAAAGTGGAAAAAATTCTCTTGAGCTGTAAACGCAACCGAACAGACAATATTGCTTCCAGGAAACATGACGGCGTTATTACAGTGCCATCGATTATTGATTTTTCTAGAGGGAAGTGAGAATTGCAATCGCGATGCGAGCCAACACGTATGGATAATGGAATTGGCATGCATCAGCAACCGTAAATAGAAAGAATACGCGATCCATCGTTCCGAGATACATATTGCGAAATCCTTGCTGAAAAACAAAGGGATCATGTATCGAAAGACAAACACAGGATATCCCGAAGCTTGGATTTCAAATTGCAAGGCGTTAAAGCTTGACTGGTTCAATTTGATCACAATTTACATACAAGGCGAATGGACATCAATTATCTCAAGATGATATATATTTTCTCTATGAAATAATTGGTGCCGTATTTCATACGCGGTTCGTTATGACCGATTAGCATCATCGCCTGGGAAAAGACATAAATCATCGACCAATAAAGAACAAAAATTCTAACGCGCAACTAGACTGACTATAATTAAGCGGAACCATCTTCGAGCGTAGCATGGCTGAGTGCCCACCTCGTCGCGAAATATTTTACTCCGAAGAAAGGGAACTGGTTTCCAGGAATTTTTTCTAATTTTAATTGTACCCTGGCCAGGCGCAGAAATAGGGCCCGGAATAGGTAGACTATCTAGTGCGATCATGATGTAATAGGTACGCGGTGCAGTGTGTAATGGGCGTGCCAAGCTTAAACCGGATCAGCCAGGGTTTCTGGTTCGCGCGGCCTAAATTTTTTGCTCAATATTGATTATATTTTCTAGCATCTTCCGTTACATTAACAGCTGGAGCAGCCGGAAGGGATAACGTTCGAGAAACATCCAAGTCGATCATATATTTTTCGCAATGCATGTATTTATTAAAGAATCGTTTCGAAACCATAAGTCCACCTCGCGGCCGCTGCTCTCCCGCGGCTATCTTCGAATCTGGACTGCTCAAAAATGCGTCGTCAGGGCACCTGAAACAGAATAAACGATGCCGGTAAATTTCTAACGGTGCAATTCCCAGCAAACCTAACCACAAGGCAGAGCGCACGATCTTATGGGACCGGATGGTTGAAGGCGCGTGTGCACGCGATTTTCACGCGCGCACGAAGGAAAAGAAAGCCGCTTCTAATTTTCAATTCCATATTTTAACCGTTGGGTATCGGGACCTACAACGAATCGCAATTTATCTAATCTCAATCTCGGCCTGACACACGCTTGCCACCGTTGCACGCTCGCGGAATTGGCTTCCTTGCAGCGTCCTGGTCCCCGCCGCGACGATAGAGCGTCGACAGAAGTTGAAATTCCGCGGGCTTCTGTGCAGTAAGGAGATTAGGATCGTTCGAGACGGTCGTGACTAGCCGCACTATCGATGGAAGGTCCTGTAGGAGGCTATTAACACTTCCAAGTTCCCAGGCAAGGTCTTCGCCATGTTGGTTCCTTAGAAACAATTACGCCTCGTGGCTTATAATTCCTCTGGCGTTGTAAGTGTGTAGTACACTCACACGGCCACCAAGTTTTCGCGCGCGAACATGTGCACCGTGCGCTACGAAGACGGATAGGCTCGTAAATCTATTGGTAGAGCGCATTCCCTCGTTTGCGCGGACTACTTTTTCCTTTTCTGGTGCGTTCGAACCCTGGGGCCCACTCGTTTCGAGATTTATCGCCTAACACCGAAATACCGAAGGCGGCTGATCTGGAAGATCGCTTGGAATGAAAATAGTTCATCTTTCCATTAACTCTGAGGCATTCCAGTGGCGATCTTGGAGAGCAGTATTTAAATTGAACTGATAATGAGCTCAACACTCAGATTATTATGGAATGTTCGATTCTTTTAATTTCAGTGAAAACCAGACACTCAAAATGTATCAAATATGTAATCCTATTAGTTGAAGAAGACAAGAAAAATGTCAGTTTGCCCAGAAAGTAAATATTAAATATTATAGTGTAATGCTATGTTTGCAGTAACATAAAAAAAAAGTATCATTAATATTAAATAACAAGTAGCTAGTCCGCATTCTGTAAATTTCCCCTAATAATAAGTTATTCCGCTAAACAGCTCCTTGTTTGGCAAGTTATGGACACGTAATTCTCCTTTGTTTTCCAACTGATACCGACCGGTGTTTAAGGGAACAACCGACATTCTAAGAAACTCAACGCTAGGATGGGAAACTGTGGTATTACGATAATGGGGATCGACAGAAATAATGTAATTACTCGTTCATCATTTTTTAAGACTAACGAAAATGGTGGATTTTGCCCGTTTCAATGGCAGCACCCGTACTTCGTCGTACGCTGGTTGTCACTCAAACGCACAATCGCATGTCACGAACGTTTTTCAGAAAGTATCGGCTGTCATTTCTGTCGCTGTTTCGAAAACAATTACACGGTCGATGGTGGCCGAGGCAACTGGGGACCGTAGACAGGAAAATTTGCAGAACGGGGAGCGACGAATGGAACTACTATTTCTACAAGGGACGGTGGTTTCCAGTTTCTCACGGCTGCGTCTAGGCGGCGCACAGTGGGAAGAAAACCGATTTCACTGGCTAAAAGTCAATTTTTTGGTAAAAAAAAAAAATAAAATAATTTACTTAAGTAATAGAGGGTTGTTTACCATGCACGAATATAAAAGGTTTCTTTTCTAGGATCTCTTATTTTCAAGTTATACGACTTTGAACTAATCTAGGTGGATACCGCAACCGTAAATAAATTAAATAGAATTTAACAGAACAATATTTTTTGTTTCATTTCCTTTTAAATAATAATACTGTGAGTCTTTTACGATAGAATGAAGCGAGTATGGATGAAATTATTTAATTTTACCGCCTAGTACGCCTTTGAGTACGCCTTTGAGTACGCCTTTGAGATATAATTATCTTTAAATTAGTATAATATTTGAATACGGTTACAGATGGATATAATCATAGAGATATAAGAATAGAGTGCGTGAGCCGTATACTAGCCCATAGGTGGCAGCGATGAACGATTAGAAAGAGAACACTGAATAGAGACCCCTGTGTCTTTGTTTATTAACGCATGCGCAAAACCAGTATACTATATCTTGGGAGCGGGATCGTTCAGGAGTTCCATAATTTTTTCTATTTTTCTTTCAATTAAGAACAATTAAATTAAATATAATAAAACTGTATAAAAAATTACACAAAATTAAAAATTCATATAAGAATAATACCCGATCACTATGTTTAAAAAATCTTTTATCTACAGACATCTATAAATAATAAAATTCAAATTCAAAAATTATAATTTCATTTTATTTTATTACGGACAATGTAAGACAAACAATAGATAATTTTGAAAACATGTACATTTTGGAATAGGTAATTGAATTAGCTTCCTTTTTGCATACCATACACTTTTTGGGCATTTTGTGTTATTTTAATTTGCTTCAATATATCTGTAATAACCTATATATTTGAAACGTCAAAGAAGCTAAAAGAAACATAAACGTAACTATGATAACTATCTGAGCTGATGCACCTGCGCGATTAGACAAAGACACAGGGGTCTCTATGTAAAGTTCTCTTTCTAAGCAGTCATCGCTTTTTCAGCCCTCTCGCGCACTCTATTCTTATATCTCTATGGATATAATTCTTGGCACTGTGATCGGAGAAATATGATGCAACAATATGGCGTTAACAGCAGAACTGTCAAATGTCGTCATTCTTTTGTTTCATATACGTCATCAACTCAAAGGCGTACTAGGCGGTAAAATTAAATAATTTCATCCATACTCGCTTCATTCTATCGTAAAAGACTCACAGTATTATTATTTATTAAAAGGAAATGAAACAAAAAATATTGTTCTGTTAAATTCTATTTAATTTATTTACGGTTGCGGTATCCACCTAGATTAGTTCAAAGTCGTATAACTTGAAAATAAGAGGTCCTAGAAAAGAAACCTTTTATATTCGTGCATGGTAAACAACCCTCTATTACCTAAGTAAATTATTTTATTTTTTTTTTAATAAAAAAATTGACTTTTGGCCAGTGAAATCGGTTTTCTTCCCACTGTGCGGCGGGTTCCTTTTTCTGCGTCCCCCGGGACACCGCCATCTTGTAGGTCAGAAGAATGCCCGACGCGGGGCCCGAAAGAAATCCATACACCACGCGCTGGAACTTTTCTTACGCAGGATCCGTAATAACCCAATAAATCAGACTAGCCTGCCGGTGCAATTACGTCCCGCGGTTGAAACTCGGCGGAACCCAACCCTTCTCGTAAATATTGCCCTCCGCAGCGCCGCCAGTATCTCTTCTGCGCTCCGTTTCTTATTTTCTCTCGGCTTTTTTTCTCACTGCTCTCACGACCCCAGCCAGAAAGATGCCTCTCTCGTCTGAACCCCCTATGCTCTGGGGTTGTCGATGATGTCTGTCTTCTCCGTTCCCTTTCTCCTCCCTCTCTGCTTCCCCCTTTTCGCATCTCCTTTCGCTGCTTTCTTTTTGTACTCGCCAAGAATCGAGCGCATAGTGCAACCATGGGAACCGGCGGAGAGAGAGCTAAACTTTGGGGGGTTTAATTGCCACCGAACGATCTGTTAATTCCCGAGTGTCAGGGCGAGCAAGCGGCTTGAGAAAAAACCGCGAAGGCATGCAATAAAAGAGCGACATCCCAGGCGTAGGGCAACGGTGCCAAGCATTATACTTCCACTTGATGTTTTATAAAGAGATGCCTGCGAATCCGCATGGGAAAACGCAATAAATATTGGCGCGCGTCATCTGCTCGACCTGTTACCACGCAGGCAAATGAAGATCGACAACGTGGCGCTCGCATCTCTATAAACCGAAGCTGGGACGTTGGTTAAGTGGCCGAAATTACAGAGTCATTACATCGCATTGTGACATTTATTGCCTTCGGATAATACCGTGTCATTTAACTGCCAATACCGTGCATCTTCCTCGGCTCCTTAGTAAGTAAACTAACAATTTACCTTGCGACTACGTGGGCCAAGTAATGAAAAGATATCGGATGATGTGAATATAATTATCGAGATCAGTTTCAAGTACTTCCCCACGTTCAATTAAACGCGAACAGGAAAATATTCAGTTGCATCCTTTCGGAAACCATTATCTACCCTAGTGGGTAAGACTTCGGCGAAATCGAGCGTCATATGGTTCCGCGCGAAACGAAGTTCCATCAAATTACTAGGAGTACTGCAACAGTGCCGGTCAACCTAACCTCAAACTGTGCTGCGTACGCCTTGGCTCTTGCACGCAGCAAATAAAACGACCGGCAGTCGACATCGAAATTATACGTATAGATGGCATTGATGTATGGCCGAGCGGGTTTTGATAGACCGGACGGCCCTCGTGGCCGAGTATAATCGCGCCGCAGCGCATCGTTTTCTCGCCGTCCCGACCAGGTCCTCCATTTTGAGTCTGGACTCGGTAACCTCGCCGTCACGGTCGTAGAGGTAGCTGATTATTGGTGCTGCTATTCTATCAGTTCGATAGATGAATTTCATCCCCTCACATATCATTACCATGCTCCCCCATAATTCTCTGTGTCTCCCTTTTGTATATGGGAGGCATAAAGAATTGGACCACGGCGTGGAACACTTTACTGGATCGATTTGAATTATTTCTGGGCGGGCGGAATTCGATTCCATTTTAGGTTTGCAGAAAGATTACAGTATATGGTATTATATAATTTCTGAACTTGGTACCCAATAACAAACTTATGCAATATGATATTCAGTCTCGGTGCAAGTTCATCTTTCTTATATTCTACCTTTTTCAGAGGCATTTCAGAAATTTGGTTGTTCTGTTAATTGTTCCAGCTCTAAGGAGTTCTCATCAACGATCACTACATGTTGTGTAGTGTTCGTTTGGAATAGTTTTTCCCGTTCCTCCTGTCCTCTAGTACTTTCAATTAGTTAATGGACAGGGAACTTTAATCATTAAGATGGTAATGCGTTGTACTCCGACTGAAATTCGAAACAAAGTATTTTCAGCTGGCGTGCCTAATGCAGGTAAGACTGAAACGAGCAAGTCCGTGGAAGGAACCTCGGCCCCAGGATATAAATCTTCCGCCGACAGATGCGCCGCCCTCGACGTTCACCATCGACCAACCAACCGACCAGAATTTCCGAGGGTAACGCCCTGAAAAACCAGACTCGCCTTGGATGCCCATTGCATTTGCATGTCATTTCGTAAGCGATTGCACCCACCCCAAACCCGTTGCAGCGCATTCGAGAAACACGAGAATTCCATCGACTGCGCAGATCTTTTAGTTGTTCATTTTTTCATCTCGTAACCTGCATCTAATATTCCAACACATCGGATAGTATAAATACACACCAATTTAACATTCTCACTTCACTTCGCATAAAAAAACGAGGAAAAAATTTATTATGCGTTTCTAAATTTGAAAAAGTGTAGAATTCTAGAAGTGCCACCCTCATCCTATACTATCGCGTGTGAAGCAAGCATTTACAAATCCACAGGGAAGAAACGGTTTCATGTGTATACTATAGCGTGCGTATTATATGCCAGTACTTTCTCCCATAACGCGAACAAACATTGCACCGATAATATTTTTGTATTGTGGAATACGCACGCATCCTATCAGCCAAGCTGTCACGAACAAGAATGTAACGAAGGTTGAGCCCAACCGCAGGGAATTCACGAATCACGCAACGCAACTTCATTCTGAGGTTAATCTCCTCTCACACCTACGATAATTTCATTAGTCGCTCCGCAGAAGACACTTTCCACAGAAATGTAATATAAATTTATCAAGGAACTATAAAAAAAAAAAATACAAGACATGCCTGTTGAGACGCACCAGAGTTCATTCCTCGAGGCCGACTACTTGTTTCAAGTTTCAACCAAACTTTCCAATCGCGTTCGTGTCAATTTATTACACGCGTTTATATCGAGTGCATCCTTGTCCAGGGAATGACAAATTCTTCCCGGTAATCGACGAATTGTGTCAATATCGGCAATCGTTTATTCGATAATAGCAGACTTCTTTCCTCGTTGGATGCCTTCGACCGTGCCATTGTACAATCATGCTGCGATCGATGAATATTCAAGAGGCGACGAGTCCGATCGCTCTTTCTCAAGACTTTAACTTATATGCACTGTCGGATTTTTCATTATACCGTCCTGCTCGAGATAAAACACGGACGTGCAGCTTCTTACCGCCATTACTCTCGCCCCCCTCAACGGTGACGTTCCTGTACATTGCTTTTTCATTGATACATGATTTATCTGCGCCATTACAGTTTTCGTGTCTCATACTTTTACACTTCTTTAACTTTCGATTCAGCTTTATGGTTGTTTTCTCGTACATCAGAATAATTTACGGGGTTGCTTTTCAATGATAGCAAGATAGAAGAGTTCAATGTAACTGACCCTTTTTAACATCCTGAGCTTCCACTTTTACATCGTTTTGGATCCTTTTGAAGGAAAATACAAGGTAAGACCTCGATCAATTGAACTTCGATTATTTTTGATACCCAGAGTTTTGATTATTCGGAGCGTTAATAATTCAGTAGTCCACAATTGATAATATTCTTCAAACGAGGTCTTATATTATGGTACCGTAGTTCAACAAGAACAAAGAAGCAGCTATCAAAAGGCTGCTTTAGTGATCCGATTTTAAAGTGAATCGAGATCCTGTTACGGTTTCTATAGGTTGATCAGAGTTTTGTTCGTGCCTGTTTGTACGAAGTTGCGGAATTTTCGTGCGGCGTGATCGTTCGGCGGCTTTAAGGTCCAGCGTCGGGCTTGGAGGTCGTGCATCACAAGAGTCTGGCAGGATAATAGCTCCCTCCTTCGAGAAGTCTTATTGCCGGACCATGCGCCAAGTGATTGATAGGCACCGAACTATAGAGCGGGGCAACGTGATATTTCGAGAGTTACACACGCGGTTGAGGAGCGATGCTAAGGTGCATAACGTAGGAACGCGCAGCCCTGCGACTCGTGCTGCATGCGGAAATTCGCGTGAGAAATTAGCCACGTTCCAGCTGGTTACGGCTCTTGAATGTTATTTCCTTCGACGCAGAAGCATGAAGTTCTTCTTCGCAGCGTAATGGGAAAAAACTAGCGTGTCATTCTGTCGCTGAAAAACGTGAGGATTCTATCGACGTGATTCTATAATGCAACCGAGCTAGTATATCGCGAAGGGGTAGAAGAAGGTAGCAATTTGAATGTAACAAGAAGAGGATTGTTCTTTACACCGACCGTTGCGATACCAACCTTTTTTCATACTCCAACGAGGAATGTTAAGGCGTGCAGAGCAATAAGGAAAAAGATAGGACGGGGTCGATGTCAATGTCGTGTACGATACGAACCAAAGAACGCAACCTGAAGGCTTATTGACTTGAAACCGAAGATGAATGTGAGCTTGTAAGAATGTATTGGTCGAAGGTGAACGATGATTGGACAGCTGGCGCTTCATTTTGTTCCGTACGCCAGGTGGAGCCACGCAACAGACTGTGCGTACACTTCACATATTATTATGAAAATTGTATTCAGAAGGTGTACCCCGCGAACGCAATGACGAATTATCGCGCACATGCAGGAAACCGAGCAGAACCGTATGCGACACGTGATTGGAAGACGAAGGGTAAAGAAAGAAGGTGCGATCAAGTGAAACTGGCGTGTACGGCGGTTCACCCTTAGCGAGGAACGACGTACAAAGGTACCTGTTAAATTGTTCACGAAAAACGGGAATACATCTTCGGACATGCAAAGTTTAACTACCCTCACATACGGCGAAGAAACGTCTACATTGATCAATTTTCAAGTACGGCTGCCCCAGGCTGAATATCGTTGCTATTTCGGTCTGGCACGCGTATCGACCTGGTAGGTGTAGACGCCACGGCTAGAAGCTACCGCCGGAAACCATTCTTCCACCAGCCGCCCTCTCGGTATCCTTTCCGGTGCGGAGACTGTAAATCTTTTCCAGCACGCCAACCGACACGAAGTCCGGCCCGAGTCCTCGAAACTGCCCCATTTTCATCGTCCTATCGTTCCTCGCCCTTCCTACCGCCGAGTGCTTTAGATCGCAACAACGATCAGCGAAAGGTTAGCAGATACCGCGAAGGACTACGCCCTTCGAAAGAAGGCAAGGTGTTCCGCCGGTCTAAGGTAAACTATACCGTGTTTAGACCGTTTCAACCGGCTTGTTATGAATATATTATTCGGTTTCGCTTTCGCTTCGATGGATTGGTTAATGCTAGGTATCATATACTGCAAAGGATACTTCTAATTGCACGCAGGACGAGGTCACTGGTTCTTCGTGTTCATCGTCGAGAGTTTACTGAGCATGGGTCATTCTTCCCGGCAGTAATTATTGCCACTATGATTTACAAGCCAAAAACTTGCTGATGTGAAGAAGTAAGGATTCCGACGTATAGCAATGTGGTTTGTTCGAAGTTAATATTGGAAACTCATATTGAACCCTCTCGAAATCATTATGAATATTATAGTACGAAAGTCGGGATAGATAATTTTATTCAAGATAGAATTGAATTGTTATGTTATTCAATGATAACAGAGATTTAATTAAAACATGTATGAAGATGTAATGACTAAACCCTCTATGAACTGAACTCTGATAATAATTATCAAAGTAAGAAAAAGAACTGTTATATTTGAGTTGGAAGTATTATTGATTGCTGATTGAAGTATATAGAAAGCATGACAATGATGATAAACACCGCATTATGGTTATTTAAGTCATGAAATAGTATTTTTTGCCTCAAGAAAATAGTGGTGGATCGAAACGAAGCGAGACCTTCAAAAGCAGGCCTCTTGATCATGAAAATTCGTCCCTAACGGTTTTCACTTGGCTCTCATTATCGCCTGACCTCCTTCCATCGTGATTGCAACGACGGGTATCCGATCTGCGGTCACGAAAATGGTTATACATCAACCCTTCACGGCGAATTGGTCGCATGCCTTGCGGTCGTGCGGTCCGCGAAGAAAGCACACAACCCCAGAAATCCGAAACGTGCCAGGATCGATCTACGGCTGACGCCAGACGCCACATAATGGATCGGTCCCCGGCTTCGCTTCTTCGACAGTCTTTTCGACCAGACACCGTTTCGTCCCGCTTTGTCTCCTATTTCTTTGGCATTTACGTGGACGAACGGGTCGCGGATGCCTCGCGGTAACTCCTCGCGCGCCTCCGGCCCGGAGGGGCCCCGAAAACCTAACCTCAAAACGCACGCGGATAATTGGGGATAATGCCGGGGTTGCCGGGGCCCCGTAATTGCACGAAGCCAGGCCCTTTTCGAGGCCTCCCCTTCCCCCTTCCCCATCCCCGAAACCCCCCAACAGTTCCTCGTTCTTCGGCACGCTGGGCCCTCGCGCTAGCTGTCTGTCCATCCGTCCGTCCTGGGCTACGTCCGTCTGTCGACCGCTTTCGCAGAACCCGATAGTACCTAATTCGTCGGTTTGTTTCGTGCTGCCGTGTTATTACGCGGTCCTGGCACCGGTGTAACCGGCTTATGCGATCCACTGTCCATCCACGATCCGCCGCCGAAGACAGCCGGCTGTGACCTCGAAATTTCGACCTCTGAGACACTCACGTTTCGACCATTACATTGACTTAACAACATCTGAGCCCCGTGAATCTATTCTGACGCGTTGCCGTCGACGCTTCTGTCTTTATTGGAAAGCATTGCTCTTGGATTGGGGTGATTTATAACAATATGATCTTTTTGTTCTCTGTAGCTTATCGATTGATCCGATCGGCAGACAAGGAGATTGAAACTGACCTCTTTATGAGAAAAAATAATAATGCTTTTGTCTCTAGAGAAATTCAGAGCTGTGAATTCATATACCGAGTCTAATGTACGTTGCCTACGAGAGATTGCTTAACTGCTCCGGTGGGCTCCATTTTACTAACCAAGTAATTATGAAATTAATATGTATTTTGTGCACCGATTACTTAAGATTCAGAAATTATATTGCTGTAATCTATTAGGGTACCTTGCAGCAGAAAAATAGAGAGAACAAAGGGAAATGTTCCTACAAGCTGTTGTTAAATCGATAATAGAGTTGTTGTCCCACGAATTATATAGAAATATGATTGGAATCGATTATGAGGTACAAATCTATTCATTGTTTTGTCACGGTAAGAGCATAGTGCCAAGATTGCGCTCAACAACCTCGAATTACATTGTCCCCTTCAGATCAAACTTGATACAATTATCCAATCCACAAGCAAAGTAGGGGCAAACATTTACCCCTCCCGTTTTCAAGCAGAACTAGTATCAACGCGTCCATAATGTGCTTCATCAGCGAGGAAATTTTTAATGCTTGCGGTATTCATAAATGGAGTTCGTTTCACTCTCAATTAACAGAATTAAAAATACAAAACTAAAACACAAGGGATACTGATAAGCAAATGAAAATAGTATTTCCACACTAAATAAATATATAAAAGTTTAATTTAATGGAAAAAGATATTCAAAACTATGATTTATGAAGAAATAGATCTGCGCCAACATTGGTTGAACAAAAGAAGCCCGGTACCAGAAGCCGTCGCAAAGGTGTTCCTCGGCATCTTCTAAGTAAGCAACGTTACAAATTAGCAGATAATCAATTAACTGAAACTTCCGGTGTGCTTGAGCAAACAAATGACAGAACTGGACGAGCGGCTCGTAAAATTTTTGGTAATTAGAGACCGCCGGGAGACGCGGGGCGGGGTCAGGCCCAGCTCTAACATCGGATCGCCGTTCTTCCGAACAGAGTCAACTATACGGAACTGCGCAAAAAGGCCGTGAACTTTAATTTCAAGGTGAAATACAAAACATACCGTGAATCTGCATATAGATTGAATTGCTCGTGTGATAGAGACGTCGGAACCAGTTCCCGAAAACCCCAGTTTCTTTCAAGAATTCAGTCAAGAAATCCCATTTCCGCTCACGCGAATCGCCTGCGGTCCCCGTTTGTTCCGTTTCTAATTTGATTGTATCAAGTATTGTGTAATCGAAACCTTGATCGATGAGGCCGGAATCCTAGAAACCTGGACGAGTCTTCCTCGAAGCGGGACACATTGCCACATTTGGGCTATCATTATCCACATCTGCTGCGGCTGTCCCGTAAGATAGAAGAAAGTCTGTAATTATCGTCTTAAACGACGTATATTCTTCTATTCTTATGTCTCAGTCTTTGTTTCCGCAGCTCGGGGTCATCGTATCATCGTTAGTGGCTGTTGCGGCTGGACTAATTCAAAGGTGCTTGCTTGGGATCCTGAAAACGACTTGCGTCGCTACAGCTCCGTTCGTATGCGAGTGCTTCCTCGGAAATTATCAAGCGTTCTTTCTGATTTCGAGGAAGTAGAACATTATCGTCTCCTACGGACGTCCTCAGCTCGTTTGGCTTCTCCTTTTTGGAACCACTTCGAAGTAAAACAAAAATTTGTTCTCAAACGACGTGCACTTATCGTCCGTATGCAACACAACTTCGTTTTCTGACTATCGACGGTAAAGCCTGGCCGTCGGACAAGTGTAAGAACACTCAATCGAATGTGTTTCGTAAGAGGATGGTTTGAGACACTTCGAGGAAAAAACTGCCCACGCACACCAGCCAATTTTACAGCGAATCGTCCTTGTAGATGATCAAGGCCACATTAATAAGACACAATGAAATCAAAAGGTGGAGGGATCGGGGCCGCCTGCGGGAATATCGAAACCCGTGGACGGGTTCTGGTACATCGATCGTGAACGGGAGTCCGTTCGATAACTAGGAGGATCTTATCTTCGGGGCTCCCAGTTTCGACGGTCCTCGTACCTCGAACTCTTAAAAGGTGTACCCTCGAGGGGCGATCGTGCTTTGAGGGCGCCGCATCGCGCCAACCACGCCTTCTCCACCGTTATTTACCTCCGTCCTTTTCGCCCTTGCGGTTTTATTTCCTCTTTCTCCCCCTTTTTCAACGTTGGTCCAGCAAGCCCGGGAGCGATAGATATCCTCGGCATCAATAAGGATCCGACGGCTTCACCAATTCTGGCATCTACATGAAGAGCCGCGCGATACTAAAACTCTTTCCTGTTTTTGGTTGAAATTCACTAGGTTCGTATCACTTTCGTGTAAAAACTAAGAGTAGTATTACTGTAAAATATTATTTTCGTGGGGTCGTAACTATTAGGAAACCATTCTATCTGGTCCTGCTAAATTCAGAACGATGTCTGTTAAGAAAGAAACAAACCTGTAGCTAGACAAATAAAGTAAGAAGTAAGCACCAAAGTGAACAGCATTATATGCCGGCGCAAGCATGTAGTTTTCGAGGAGTATAAATCTCCCTTGACAGTGATGTCCGTGCCCGCGGCATGTCGGAGGTGTAGAAGAATTTGTCTGATGTGTAAAGCAAACCGAAGAAGAAAACTCCTTTGGCAAGTAGTTAAAAGTTCGAACATACATGCGTGCAGTACCAACACAATGTTCTACAGAACTAAACACGTGTCATTAATCCTTCTACCACATCGGTTAGCAACATTATGTATTTTCAAGCTTTAAATAACATTCGCGAAATGAAATGGCAAAATACGTTCATTCAAGTTTTCATCACTCACTTGCTCAACATATTATGTATATTGTTGCATAGTTTAATTTTTCTAGAAACAGTAACACATTACTAAGTTAAGATTAAACGCGGGGCAAAGTTGTGTTCGCCAAAATGGCGGCTATTCGTCTTCATCATCCACAATTTGTGACATGATCGATCGCTCATTTCTGAGAAATGCACTCATAAAGATGTAAAATTACGCAATTCATCACAAAAGTACACTTTCCACGGAAACAAATAAAACTACACTACCCATATTGCCTGTCACGTTTAAATACATGTAATAAACAGGAAGATCGAAGATATGTATAGCGCGGGCTTCCAAGAAACATTCCCCAAGGACACCAAAATGGCCGCCACAAGAATGAACGTCGGTAGTTCTGGATGACACTGACGCGTTGTCTTTAGAATCGAAACAAGACGATGCGTTTCACAAGCAAATGAAGTGACTGTTACAAAGTCCAGAGCGGAGCACACGAGGCGGGCAGGTGTAACGCGCAGCAGCAGTAGACACCAACTGATCTCACATAACAACGGCCGATAAAATTGTTGCGTTTCCACCAAAAATTATCCTCTTTTTTTTCCCTCGCAGTATAAAAAGTACAAAATTGTGGTAATTTAGCCCCCACCGCTGTAGCGGCGATGCTTCGCTCGCTGTCCATAGGGAGGAAAGAGGCAACAAGCGTACAGGAACGACAAGGACAAATAGCACGGCCCAAGGTAAAGAAGACGAAGATGGAAAGTGTTAGGGACCTGAAAGGGGAGAAGAGAGGCGGGAGTAGAAGAGAGCGAACCGGGGGCCTTTTGCCCGTGAATACACCGCACCAACACAGGACAATTATGGTTCAATATAGCTGACGTTAATAGTAATAGTTGAGGCGGCTTCACACGCTCAGCGTGCTCCTTTCTCCTCTTACTCGCGGAAAAAGTATCCTGCTTAGAACGTTCCGCGAACATGCATATCGAGTGATCAGCACATGTCGCATGTTAGATTGAATTTTACATTCCAACGTTCGATGTACAGCTATGACACCGATTGCAGTCCTGACTGTGTACTCTTGAATTTATACTTTAATCGTGGCACTATTGGGAAGAGTGAAGTTGAACTTACCTTAGAGTAATGTCTTTTGAGTTACTGTTAATGCACTGACACTTCGTCGTACGTCACTTCAGAACTTCAAAGGTATTCTACGCACTGCGTCCGTTACCGCGAGTACGGATACTCTAGTCTTGCACTGCCGCCCGTGTGAACTCGCCCTGTGCTTGAGCCACCGAGAGGGGCATACTATGAAATTAGTATAATCACGATCAAAATTACTCGCACCGGACTGAGCTGGAACCACCAACCGCTGCTCAAATAGCCCGCCCCGCCATCGCCAATCAGTGGTCCCGGCTCGGCGGCCATCTTGCGCAACGCAGCATGCGCACCGGCAGCTACGAATTACCGCAAAAGTGGATAATCTCTGCTCGCGAGGTGCGTACTGTATATCGGTCGGCGAATAGGCTTCGCCAATTCGCTCGCTTCGGTTCCAAGGAGCAGGAACGAACAGTTTCAAAGTTTCAGCGACGGAGTAGCTATAGAAAAAACGCTCCGGATATTTTATATGGTAAACAAAACTGAGCGCGTGAAAATTAAGATAAGGTATCGCTCCTAATTTGAGTCACGGGCACGAGTGTCAGCTCTTTCCATTCAAATGATAATCCATCTCATTAAGTCTCCTTTGTATCGTCGTGCAGAACTCCTTGTAACAACACACAGAACTTCTGCATTATTCTGTCGCATTCAGGGGAGGCTTTCCTTTCCGTGTTCAGCGTATGAAAAAAAAAACTGCACGCAACCAAGACCGCGAAACGTAATCGTACTTTGAAGTCTCTCACGCAGGCTGCTACAAGGTTGTCGTCTTCCATTTACGGCACAGTCATGCACCATGTAATTATAAGAACAAAATATTTAGACTGCGCTGGCTCACCGTTGCAGAAATAATTCTCCGTGCACACTGTATATTTCACACGAATCCATTCCGAATGCCTAATTAGTCGTTGCTACTTATCTTTGTTCAAATTGAAGGATTCCTCCTTTCTTAAATTATTTAATAACTTTAATATACCCTAACGTGTGTATAATTTACTTTGAGCTGCTAGTTGGCATGGCTAGCTGCTGGGTGATAATCAGATAGTTTAAACCCGTATCATACTTTCTTTATTTAGCTTGATACGAGTCGGTTCGTGACACATAATAAGCACAACCATTGTTTACCATCTTAACAGATCTATCACATATTTTATACGCGTAAAATTCATGTATACGCAATCGACGAATAGGTCTGTATTCAGCTTATGCAAGGGATTTCTGAAGCGCTGTGTTATGTTTCGCTACTGTGCATCACACACATCCGCTCCACCGATTATAGTCGTTAATTGTCGGTAGCTGCAGCTAATCAAAATTAAAGGATTCATGATCGCTTATTCCTCTCGTGGTAAAAGTAAAAATAACGTTACTTATTACGCTGGTATTATAATTTTAGATGAACCACGGCGATTTTCAATCACCCATCAAAGACTCGACATTTATAACACACCTTAACTTTAGCGATGTAACGAGAATCACCACTTGACAAATAGCAATTGCTGCCATACTTGCTACCGTACGAGTTCGTGTCTATTAATGAACATGCATAATGGACCACGGGTAGCATAAAAGTGTTCTCCGGGGATTTCGTCAGAATCACAGAACACCGTGGATTACCGTTGACCGTCCAAGATTTGCATTGCAAAAACGAGATAAGAAGAAAACGGCAGATACGGAGGAGGGCGTAGCATAGGAGATTCCTGGCAGTCCTTCCGCCGTTTTTCGAGGCACATACTATCTGTTACACCCGGGGCACGAATACGAATTAGGACCGAGTCGCAACAGGACCGAGCCCCGCCGATTTCGAGTATGCTGGCGCCTTGGGCAACGATAAGTTGCTGCAGTGGGTCTAGCCACTGCTCTGCCCTCTGTAATTATACCGCATACAACCCGAGCGCTGCCTCGCTCCTTCTTTCTGCGTTACTTTCTCCTTCGTTTTCCACCGATCCTCTTCTTCACCGATGCTTCTTATTGTTCAACGTGTGTTTCACCGACCGCGGTCCTGCCGGCGGCGAAGGTTGCACACGAGCAGCCGTCTTCGAGCAGCTCTTTTCCTTCCCCGTCCTCCTCCTTTTCTTTCTTTACTCTTAAGTCGCCACACTCTGCTCTCATTGTTCAATGTTCGCCTAGCTCCACCACCAAAGGAGCAAAGAGAAATTATGTTAAGTTTTCCGATCGAACACTATCTGTTAACGTCGTCGATGTATGATCAGGCCAAGCACCTAATTAATGATCCTCTTGTAAGCACCACGATACGCGTATTGTCGTTCCAGTGCTGTCACTGCACACGATCTCGCGACAGACGTGTTATTTGCATCTCCGTTGCCCGAAGCACAAGATGTTTCGCCGTGGATACTCGAAAGATGATAATTGGTTCAGGAGCGATGTTCCGTTCGCGCGATCACTCCGATATGTATCTCCAGATACACATCTCGAGTACTGTTTCGCGACGCGGCAGTAATTTTGCATCTCGATTTAATATTCGCGAAAAAATAATCTGCCACTGATTGCTCGCCGTCGGATGATCAAGTCCTGCTCCCCTGATTTCTATTCAGGCATTTATTGTACAAATTACGATCGTGTTCCTCTCGCACTAAGGTTCCTTGTTTACCGGTAGCAAGGAGGAGGATATTAAAAACATTATGTCAATCCATTCGCCGGTTCGACCAAATAAAACCGTTGCCTATCGCAGGGCTTCATAATGGTCCGGTGCCTACGGCAGTCTTAATAAATTGTAGTAATTTCAGTTAAACACCATAACTCATTTGATGCGACATCACCGGCGAACGTGTAACGTTACGGGATGAACGGTGGACACGAGGCAAGCTATGTTGTGTCCAATGTTTGCACATGTGTACGCGATATATAAACGTACTCGAGATGAATACATGAATATCCCCCATGTGTCGACATTCAGAAACGCGCGGGCAACCGCACCGCGCCGGCGTACGGTTCACGATTTTCCAGCTATGTACGCTCGCTGACTACGAGATTTATGATTTGTTACGTAACCACATCTCTGGTAAATTTAGTTTCGTACACACGATGTGTATAATCATTTCACAGACTAGTGAACGCATATTATTCCTGGGACATCCGATAGTAGATAATGTATGCCGTGTACAGTTGGACAGTGATATACTGCCTGTTAACACGAATCTGAGGGTTCATTAAATAATTACAGTAGTCCAAATACATTAAGTTCTGCAAATTTTCATGCTTGCTTATGCTGCATTCCAATACAGTTAAATTCTCGTTATTTTCTGCACGAAATAATTTATTGGATCTTGTTACTGCTTTTAGAAAATGACTATTCATGTGCGAAACTCGTTGAATTAATTACTAACGTGTTATATTGCTCCCTTTTTACGTATTTCAGTGCCTGATGTGCAAATTTCGTTTGGTTTGTCAAAAAAAATAAGCACGCTCCATCACTTCTTTGAAAAGATCCTATTGCGATTGGTGGTACTCAAGTGAAAAGGCATCTTCGGTACAATTGAAGCGGCTGTTAGGTAAGAAAAGGAGCTGTTGTGACCACAAGCTTCATATAATATGCAAACAGTACATTCATCGCAACGGACAGCACACAAGAAGGTTTCGATCGCTGGAGGCTTGCGTGTCAGGTACCCGGGCGATCAGACGGAGAGTGTTAGGAGCAGGCGTGATACCGCTTTTTGCGGGTTAACCGACGACGATACCACGGCATGCTAACGGCCATGCGATACAGTGGGTCACGCAAAAAAAAACGAAGTGCACGTCGATATGCAACACTTTCGTACCCGTATGCAGCATAAAAAGGAGAAGACTGTAGAACTCTAGTGTCCTGCTGTTCGTTACGTAGCTTAAAATTTTGTTTTGCAGCAAAAACAACCACGACCCGATATAAAGTTCCTCTTGATTGCGGTAAGCCATCGAGATAGAAGGGTGCGAAGGTAATCCACTTTACTCGTCACACCTCGTACGCCATGCAGAGCATTGATTTTGCATTATCGTTGCCAGCAAACCGAACCGATTGGCTCTCTTTCTCGCGGCGTCTGTGTACGAACACGAGACACTCTACTGTAGAGGTGTACGTTTTACACGCTCGAAACCATTCGCGTTCGTATTTGTACGAAGGGAGCAAGCTTTAACGCGGAAGGGTGTAGCACGCGAAGTCGAGGGCGGCGGCAACCGCAATATTAGATTAATGGCGGATGTACTTCACTTTCAGCTGCCATATCGTTCCTCGACGTGGATCCCGTCGGAAATTAAACTCCTCGAGTGGGACTCAAGAGAACAAATAAGATTTCTCGCGTCGTCGTTGCTCTATGTATACTAATTAAAGAAAGTTTACACACAATATACCTTCGCTTGTCATTTTTTCATGTTGGGATTCAATTCAGGGAGACCAGAATTTCGAGATGACCTGCTTATCTCCGATCTGGAGATCCACGGAGATACGGGACGCAGATGCTTCGTGAAATTTTAAGAGATCCACTGTACCACACGGCGACGTATCGTCGCGTAGTATAAAGAAGCATAAATCAACGTGCAAAAAGTAGAAAGTTATAGCCACCGAGACGTCGGGGCACACAACGTCTTTGCTTGAACAAGCGGCAGCACCGGCATGGCCCCGAGGGCTGAACGAGGTGGAAGAGCAGAATGGGAGATCCCGGGCCTTGATCGTGATAAGATGCAGCGGCGTTGTCGGTTGACAAAGGGTCGTAGGAACGCCCCCTCAGATCCGACGTGCAACCGCTTGCGGGGGCGTACATATTAAAATTGGACCCCCACCTCTGACCCTCTATCAACCATTCGCCGATCTTGTTTATTACTGGCACGTACAATCACGTTACCAGAAAATACGATCGCTTTTACCGAAAAGTTCCTACGTTTACCTTTACGATCTTGTACAGATTGTTCAACAAAGGGAGATTCAAAACCTTAGAGGCTTACAGTTCCCACTGCGAGGGGTAAAGAATGTTTGTATATAAAATATAATATGAGTGAATCTCTTCTCAATATATTCAATATAAACAGGAGAATAGGACTAGAAGTCAGTCAGATCAAGACTACATTCGATTAAACTGAAGTTTTGTATTTCCTTTTTCAAGAATTCATAAAATATTAAAGGTAAATTCTTTGGTATAATATCTAGAAAATACATCCCTTTTTTAAAAACCATGTATTCTCGTGAAATAAATTCTCTTGATTACTTATCACGCAAAGTGATATTTTATAGTTGCTATTTTACTTATCACATAAAACACCTACTACAATGAATCGTAAAAGCCGGGAAAAAGTTCCGATTATCTTTAACAGTTTCTCAGAAAACAGCTCGTAACATTTTACGTAAGACACTCTGCATACTTTGCAATATTATTTTCCTCGAAACTTTTTATTATTTCCATAATTTATTTGACATCTGACCACTAAGGTGCCTGATACTATATTCTCGATAATCAATTCTTAAAATCGTCTATGTAAGAAGTTTAATCTCAATTGTATTCAAAAGCCTGTGCATGAAATATTAATACATAAAAATATCACGCCATCGAAGAAGAATTCATAATATTGTTCGTTAAAAATGTGATGTTCCTAAAGCAAACAAGAATCCATTACGTGAAAATATGATTAAGATTTGTAAACTTGTTACGAGGGCTTCTATCACTTATTACTATCTCATAAATTTATTTGAAAGAAAACTGATAAATGCTCTACTCTAGTAGAATTCAATAATAAACGCAAACAATTAAACTTTAATCAGATGCGAATGTAGAGAGTTGGCGCCATTGGCGCCCCTAGGCCAAAGAGTACTACTCTTGGCCTAGGCTAACAAAGTGTCTGCCGCCCTTTCCTATTTTATGTACATATTAAGCAAATACCATATTCATCCGAGACATTTTATTTTAGAAAGGAAATCTATGCAGTTATTGTTGACGAAAAAATAGAAAGGAACAAAAACATTTTACCACCTTCTTCAATTTCTTTCGTTCTTAATTTACCGCCCTAGGCTGCAGCCTACGTAGCCTATGTGTAAGTCCGCTTCTGACTTTAGTCATTGTCTACTGATATAGTGATCATTTTTAAAATTTTATATCCATACAAATCCACAAAAGGCCTAACGCTACAAAGGCGGTTCTTAAAATATTATACCTTAATACCCAATAGTCTTCTCTACTTCTTCCTAGATTCAGATGAATATCAAAATTATTCTATCTTCCTCTCTGCTACGTGAACAAAACTTTTCCTGTGGAGTAGTTAACGCTATGACACATTCGTCGTGCAGCTCTCGACAGTATCGACTTGAAGAAGTATCGAAACTGCAGCTAATGCTGCCCTCTTCAATTCGCTGGTTCAACCATCGTGTTTGTAAACCGTCGCGAACACGCTAAACTTGTTTTTACCGCGACAACTTGCGTCGATTTTCAAATTGAATCTTGTCACGATTTTGAATTTACTTGTTAAAAAACAGAGCAACGATGTTCCCGCAAAGTTCGCAGAAAAAGTACTGGATGTTTAGCGATGAAACTGATTTGACGATATTGAGGGAGAAAACGAATGCTGAGTTTATAGAAAGGCATGGTGCGAATATGACGGTAAGTTACTTTATTTCTTGAGACAATTCTTAATTTTTATTTGACGTGACAGATTTCCAATATATTTCAAATTTTGTGTTGTATTTTATACTAAAACTCAAAACTGCGATTGCACACCGTGTTGTCTTATAGGTTATGCACGCTTTAGCTCTATCGATAAATCGAATGTTTTTAATTTGAACTTGTTGATACGCATGCATATTATTTTCTGTTTTCATATTTTTTTATATAATTTGTTGTGTTGTTTATTGTGATCGTATATTTTTTTTAACCAATATTGTTGCAACATGAATGTGTGAATGTGTGATTGTGCGTTGGGTGGAAGTGATAATTCAAATCAATGTATTTTCAAAAGTCAGAGGAAAGGGAAGAACATTTCTTATCACATACAGAGGAACGCACATTATTGCGCTTTTATGAACTACAACTGAGAGACTTTTGTCGTCGATTCAGCCCACCAATGCCACGTGCTACTGTAGCAACAGCATTACATTATTTCAAAAGGTTTTACCTCAGGAACAGTGTCATGGACTATCATCCGAAAGAGATTTTAGTCACATGCGTCTACTTGGCTTGTAAAGTAATTATACTTTGGCTCACATTGAAGTTCATCTATGACCTAGAATTATCACAGAGGTCTCTTTCAGGTGGAAGAATTCAATGTCTCAATACATCAGTTTGTTGCCAATATTAAAGGTGACAGAGAAAAGGCATCCGATATTATACTTAACAATGAACTGCTTCTTATGCAACAGTTAAATTATAATTTAACAGTGCATAATCCATTCAGACCTGTAGAAGGATTGATGATAGACATCAAGGTATATCATCAAAGCCATTATGCTAAGGTCCATCCGGTGTCTGGATAAAAATAACTTACACGTTTTTAGACAAGGTATACTTCTTTGGAAAATCCAGAAAGATTACGACCATACATAGATGAATTTTTGGAAAGGGTTTTCTTAACAGATAGCGTGTTACTGTATGCTCCAAGCCAGGTTGCATTAGCTGCAACATTGCATGCAGCATCCAGAGCTTCTGCAAACCTGGACAATTATGTAACCGATATTCTCTTTTCAAAGGAACATTTGGGGTGTATAATTGAGGCAGTAAGAAGTAAATATATTATTGTTTTTGCATGCATTATTAGTTTTAGTAGTGTATTGTTACTTATGGAATAAAAAATATGTATTATAGAAATAAGATCTATGGCTAAGTGTGTAGAGCCTCCTTCAAGGGATATGGTGAGGGCTTTGGAAAAGAAATTGGAAAAATGTAGAAATCAGGAAAATAACCCTGACAGTGATATGTAAGTATAACATTAATTATAAGTAATCTTGAATTAATATATAAATAAGTTAAAAACTGAACTAAAAAACTCTGAATTATAAAATTAATTTGATTTACTAATATATATCATAAAATTATAGTTATAAACAGAGAATGCAAGAGATGCTGGATGAAGAAGATCTACAGGACAATGAAAAATATGCAAAAATTATGCAGGACCAAGCAGCTCATGACGAGAAGATTTTAGGAGTTAACAAAGTTCTATCTCCATCAGCTCTGTGATACTTAACTCACATTTAATAAAAAAATACTTTTTTTATATCTTAAATTGTAGAATTATACAGTCAATAAATAATTTATTAGTTTATTTTTTATTGTATGTAAGAAAGGTTTATAGTATTATTTATTAATATTCTTTGTATATTGTTTGGAGATAAAAATATATTTGTTCAGCTTCTCCATAAAAACAGGGGATTCTTGTTGAAAAACTATACACTATGTTTACTGTGTTTCTTCTTAATAAATGCAAAAAAATATTCGTGCTGCTTCTATCACTCATAAAAACACTTCTCATTTAATTATAAATATTCGATACCTCCAAATTTGAGTCTTCGAATGTGATATGTTTTACGTAGTATCGCAAGCTCCGACACGATTTTTCTTTCGCTTCTTTTACCCACCCACGCGATGAAAAATTTGTCGATGTATGAAATTCACTTTCCAATGCTCCGAAACACTTACATATAAATTACAATACAAAGTTCTAGAACTAAAGCTCTCAAAAGTATCTATCACACGTGATCCCAATTTTTCGTGATTGCAACATGCACCATCATCGACATTGGTCGTAGGTTTCACTTAATACGATCACTACTCTTTGTCCTCCACGCTTACGAGTTCTGATGCCTAAAGTCCAATCTTTGACTCAAGTGATAAGTCGGATTGTTCGTAGGTATATTTTGAAAAATCGAACTTTGTTGGCCCATCGATAAGTTACTTGGTAGGGGTTGAACAATAGGCATCGAGGGCGGTAAAGGGACTGTTGTTAAATGCTGTGGGAAAATTGGTGTTCCTGGTTGTGGTTGTCCTGGGTAATTAAAAAACCTGTGGCAAGATAACAATTTCATCGTTAAATGGATGAATATATTTTTAATTGTTAAAAGCAGGAAGCTACATACCATAAACGATCACCCACAAAAATCGGTCTTGGAGTAGGAATCCCCAAACTGGAGTAATATTGTTGCGCTAGTAATTCTACGTCATTTGTATACTTTCTTTTCCACTTGGTGCGTCTATTTTGAAACCAAATTTTAATCTGTAAACGAAAAAGCAAGAGAATTGGATGAGAAATTTAGAAAAGTCATGAATATTCTTATCTTTAATATTACATAAAACGTCACACGCGAATGAAGCAAACTGGAAAATGCTTGATTAGATAAAATAAATCACTGCATATAAAATTCAAAATAAATTGTATAAAATCCAAAATAATTGCCCCGGGTGAGGATCGAACTCACGACCTTAAGATTATGAGACTTACGCGCTGCCTACTGCGCTACCGAGGCATTCGAAAACCTCGATGCAAATCTGCTTCAAGCTGGTAATTCGCGAATCTGTGCTTTCAGTATTCCATTATATGCATATATTTACAATACTCATTTAAAAATATCAGACATTTGGAGCAGTTCATGGAAATGGAGTAGGCTGAACCGTCTCGCAGAAGCGAACATATGATAGTACTCCGAAAAAAATTTCGTCAGAATTTTCGGAGGGGAAAACTACGCGATACCAGATTCGGAGCGTACTCGAGCGGTAATATATCCTAATTAAAAAATCGACGCCTCTTCGGTCCGTCGCTTCGGAGCATCCGTCGTCCGGGACGATCCGTTCTTATGGCATGCTGGAACGTAACGCGCTTGAATCGTGGAGGAAAAGACCAAGAGAAGAAGGGGACCGGGTCGGAGCTGGCTCGTTAACTACGAGAAATATTGTGACAGTTATGTCTGCGGCACGACACGTCTCCTTCTTCCCTCTGATCCGTCGTCTGATCGTCTTCCCTTTGGCCGTGATCGCGGGGATAATTATCCGGCTCGTTCGCGGCCGCCCCGCGATATTTCTACCGTTCTGGAAATTGCTGCTGCATGCAACATTGCGTACGGTGCGATTGCAACCGAGCAAGACGCCAAATATCCCGGCGTATTATCGTAAATTAATTAGTTTAAAGCGCGGCGGCCCCCTGCGTTACAAAGTAAACGCGCGAGAATTATGTAATTGTTTTAATCTATTTCACGACTTCATCGTAGTTAACGCGGAGATTATTTAAATCGTCGAGGCCCGCGTGTCCCGAGATAATATTAGAAACCAAACAAAATTCCGTGAAACTTGCATGGGAAGACGGTGTCACTTGATTACCAACATCCCTGAACAGCAAAAACGATCGAATTTCGGAGCAGAACTTCGAGCAGACACGATGATTAATTGAAGATTTCTGCGAAAGGAAGATGCAATCGTTTTACTCCGTTGTACTCCGCTCACGAGAAGAAAAGGCGTATAAGTGCTAATTGGTCCTAAAAGGGCGATCTTCCCCCATGGCGCCATCCCATGGCGCCTACACATGTGCTGGTCCTCGGAGTCATAATTCAAGGGCCAGTTGATTTTGAGGAACTCGGGGACTCGGGCTACAAGGAACTTAAACTATTTCAGGTGCCGATGCCTGCGGAAGTCATGGACGTTATCGCGATTTATCGCGTGCGTTGTGCCTTGTTCCAAGCGACTTCCGCGGAACGTGTTTCCCTTCTATCTTGGGGGAATCTGAGCCCAGCTTTTCTCATTATTGTGAAGTTTAATGGGATCATTTTTCTTGGTCCCGTTGCTAGTCAGCCTTCTGTTAACACTGAATTAATGGAGCGACTGCCTGATCACTTCTATTTAGCACTTGTTTTTCACACGTGTTATTCATCACCTTTCTTGCTTCCCTGTGTCTTCACTTCTTATTTTAAAATCTAGGCTTGTGCGAAGTCTATGATGAGTAATGATAATACTCGGTCTATTCGTTTTCTCGCCGGATTTTCAACGGTTTAGCGCAATGTTTGAGATGAATAATGATATCAATTAGGTAGTGAGTACCTGAGTTTCAGTCAGCTTAAGACTCTTGCTGAGTTGCAGTCTCTTCGCGACGCTCAGGTATTTGTTCCTCTCGAATTCCGCCTCCAACGACTTAATCTGCGCGGCTGTGAACGCGGTGCGTGGCCTCTTCTTCCTTTCGTCATCGCTAATCGTGCTGCCGCTTTTTTCTTGAGCATCTCTATCCGCACCTGTCGTGGAATTGGCACCGCTGCTGCTGGTGCACGCTTCTGCAAACACACGAAACAGATATCGTTCTTTTCTCTCGCACGTGTCAACAAGTATCAGTCAAGAACGATAATTAAACAACAACGTTTCCTTATCGTGTAATTATCGAATAATTGCAGCCACCGCGTTACTCTGTCGCGATTAAATGGAATGAAAACGTGTCGTAATTAAATGAGCTTCGACTAACATGCGTGTCACGAGAGATTAAACCGAAGCCGTCGCAAATTATAAACCGTAACATTGTATTCGACGTTTGATCGGGACGAGCGGAAGCTCGATTGAAACGCTACGAGCAGGGGTTAATCATCGATCGGGAGGCTTGTTTTCCATATACAGAGGCGGCTCTGTTTTCGTTTTAATTGCTTTTAAATGAGATAGACGGCAATGTAAGGAGTAACGGTGGCTCGTAGAGCCCCCGAGGCTCAGTTACTCCCACAAAATTTTCTTCCTCATCAATCTCGTCGGCTTCATGCCCGTCGATGTTGTTTATATTTATATTTATCCCCGGGTTACAAGCTGGTCGTACAAGACGTCGCGCCTCGCCCATGAGGAATGTCCTCGGGGTCTCTTTTAGTCGACTGGTAACAGGACCACGCTCTAAGCAGCGGGGATCATCTTCTAATTATCTGCCCATTCGTCATCCGACGAAAAACCGTGGCACCACAGCGCTCCACCACCGAATGTATGTCTGCCGCTACTTTGGAGAAAAAAAAAAGACATCCGCGACGCAGTGGTTTCAACCGTGTCAGGAAGCGTGTGTTCTGTGTATCATTTTATCATCTTGGAGAGTTCAATTCTGGAGGGAAATTACTGGATTGGAGCATGTGAAGTCTTGCGGATGAAGGTAGTAGCTTTCGGCAGTGGAAAATTAACTATAAGTCGCTGTTTTTTAAACTCAAAACATATTTTGCTTTTAGTTAAAAAAGTGACGAAGAATTGAGAACAATTTGTAAATGATCTTTCCACAAATTAATATTAACTTTCACTGAGGAATCGTTTGGGTAGTATTTCATGTAAAAATATCATAATTTAAAATTAATCTCACGGATTGACTGGGCCAAGCGACTTGACGATACACAGAACTCGTTTATCAAGCCATCAAATGTAAAGATCATACGGTTATTTTAGCATCAATAAATCGAAGCCCGGTGCTTCCTTGTCCGCGTGGAGAATGAATCGAGCCGCGTCGACCCTCGTGGCTGGTAAGGCAATAAATATTCGGAAAAAAGTATTCGCGACGTGGTTACCAGGAGCGCAGAGTGTCGTTTACCGGCTACTAATTGTCAGATGGCGACGTAATTGTCGCGTTTCTCGCGCGTTTTTCGAGTCTTCCCTTCAGCCCCGAACACTAGCGCGAGTCGTCGTCTAAAACCGTACCGCCTCTAATTCACTCGGCGTGAACCTCGGAGTCGTGCGACGTGCACGCCTGTGCACATGTAAATTCAGGAAAGATTCCAACTGCGAAGCCTAAATATCCGATGTGTAGATAATAATATCAAATCATTTTACAAGTTGCGCGCGTTTACGCTTCGATGAAAAACGTCGTTCAACGGGGGGATCCACGGTTACACCTGCTACGACGGTTCAGTGTTCAAACGGTGCCAAGTGAGATTCACCACCGTCATTTTTTGGGGAAGCGAAGAGAGGATAAACCGTGGAATTTTCATGCATTTTCTTTTTTCCACGGGAAAGTCGTAGGCCAGGTTCTTCGGCGCATTCTTTGCCGGAAACGTCTCGGCGAACGGAAGAGAAAAATATCCCTTGGAGGGTGATGTTCTCTCTGCGCGGCTCATTTGTCGTCGAGTTTCTGACTCGGTTGCATTGACGAACGAGCTCCGCGAAGATGGAAGAAAGGGTTCGGGGGAAGGAAGGCAACCCCAAATGCAAAAAGGGAAGTTAAAACGAGGATCGCGGCGTGGAAGCCGACGCGAAGGAGCGGCGCGATGCGAGGAGCGACGCCGAAATAGAACACCACGCCCTCTAGTTTACCTAATTGCCGCGAGCCGCGGTGAACTTGTCTCCTAATTATTCGGTGATGAATGGCGTGAGCACGAGTAGAAATGCGCGATAAAGCGTGGCTAATTTTCATTCGTTCGGCGTTGCACGATTTCACGCTCGCGGCCAACCACCGGGATAATTAATTCGCGCGCGAGCCTCGTCGATTGGTCAAGCGGAGCATCGGGACAGACAGATAGTTAGGCCCTTTGTTATGATCTAGGATAGAGTTCCCGGGTTCACCGAGTCTATTTGTAAGCAGATCTCTCCCTTATTTCCTTTAATCAATTCCCCCTGCAGTGCTCGGCACGCGTTAATGCCTCAATTATCAGTACACTGTAAAGATGCAGCAATTACGTATCTTTGTTTTCGGATGTTAATGTTTAAAGAGCCGAATATAGAGATTGTATTTAGCTTTTTGTCTCGTTTTCACAGGAAAAAATTCTTTAATACACTTCGTTGCTAAAAATAATTCCTTTGAACACAATTAAGAAGTAAACTTAAATGTTTGAAAACGCGATATGTCTCTTTGGTTTATAGCCATAGATATGATTAAGACTTCTGTTGTTGCGAAAAAGCCATTGCTCAAAGGCTTATTAGTCATATACATCTTCTATTTTATGTTAATTCTCTTATATTCACAACTCATCGTACACTTTGACCCTATTCTACCTACAACTTCTTAGAACCTATAATTTCGGAGACTGCGTCAGAATTTAGAGACTTCAACGGAACGTGTCGCGTTTTCAGGTTTCTCAGAATTAAAAGTCCAAATCCGTTTTGTCTAGATCTTGTCTCCTACATGAAACCAAAATGGTCGTCGGGAGCAAGTAAAATCGGGAGGAGTAAAAGTTGCGCAGGCGAGTACGCGATAATACGCGAAACAAACGGCTCATTAGAAATCAGAAAGGTGGGTCCCGTTTAAAAGAGGAGTATCTTTTGGACGACTTTACTCGTTCGCGAGGCTGCCCTCGTAAAAGATTTACGCGTCGCGTTGACGGCTTTGTAGTTGGACGCGACGTCCCACATATCTCAGCCCGTGCTCTCCGCGCAAACGAGAATTGTCCTTTCCTTAGATCTCGAATTTATCGCGGCGACCATTATGCTTGTGTAAATCACGCGTCCCGAGGGTCCTTGGTGGAAATTAGTCGTCGGGAGTCGCAAGCTCTCGTGGGTGACGCGAAATTGAGTTGCGCAAGACGTCAATAGTCGATCGTAAATCAAGAACCCGTTCTGTCAACAAGTTATACCATTTATCTCCCTTGGAAATATTGTGTGAAGTTATTGTCATTGCAAAAGATACATTATGATACTGTCCTAACACAAGAATTGCGAATTATCTTCGAAATGAATAACGAAGGAAACCATTGGGATATTATTGAGTTAGTAGGACGTAATTCATTAATAATGACATTCGACTAATTAACGAATTGTTTTCTGGTTAAGCAGTTATAGATAGGAGGATATTATATCTAATCGGAGAAATTATAATAGAAAATTTATACAGTACTAGACCGTAAAATTGGAAAGGATTTCAATGAACTTATTTAATAAACTTCAATGCAGAAAATGGAGGCGCATTTGGATTTCTTAACTATTTGTTCTGCTAATAAATTGTCGCCTATTTCACAGACTTTTAAACAAATGAAAACAATTTTGCTAGAACACAATTTTCTTCACTTGTTGACTAAACAATTTATCTTTTATAAGGGATGAAATGAAATTTTTTGCGCCGATAAACGCATAAAACACCGTAAAATAGACGGAGAGTGTATTTTTTTTTTATTCTGCGCCAGTAGGTACGGCGCGAAGGCACATTTTGCTGCATTTCCATGGCAGAATTAGCAGGAGACAGATAAATAGTGGACGAGGAGCAGGAACATTGAGTGGGCGTGGACCCTGCAGGAAGTAATGGATCAAACTCACGGGCAACGGTCCTCCGCGCAAACTTACGAATTCGTTACCACGCGAAGGAAGCGCGTGGATTCTGTAACAATTACTCCTTTTCAAGTCGGTAACAATATCCGAATTAAGTGGAAACAATTATCCTTCATTACGCGGTGTGTAATAACCGTGGGTCCCGAATATACAAAGTTACCTTGCCGCCCCTGCGTCGACTCGGTAATTTTTCATTGCACACAAATCTATACGATTAATTCTTCTTTTAGAATTCAATAAAAAAATTTGCAAACAATAGTTTCGAGTAATTAAACTTCGAACTGCTTTAGTATTCATTCGTTCAAAACGCGTTGTAAAGAATAATTGGTGCGTTAAAAGAATGCGCAAGGAAAAAAGCGTTTCTCGGAGGATGTTTTTAACTGTGATGGCAGTCGACTAATTATTGCTTAAAAAGGTATGAACATACGATTAACGTACGATGTCTTGATAGCAGCCTGTCATTTGGAATAATTTTATTATTACTTGTTATTGGAATTTTCAAATTATTGTGACTGTATGCTCAGTTGATATAGCTTCGCTAATTGAGAAATCTTATGCGTAAACTTGCAAAGTAAATACAAGTGTAAGGACACCTGTGTAATCTGAATTGTAACGCATTACCTTTGAAAATATTTTCTTACTGATCATTGCAATAAACATTACTTGCAGACTGGTATTAAACGAGAGTATATTTTAAACCGATTATTGAGGCCTTTTTAAGAATACAGTTCTCTTTATGCCAAACTTAATTTCTTTTCAAATTAACAATTATATGTAAGCTTGAACTTACCGTAACACATTTCTGGTTCAGGCGAAGTGGTGCAGACCATATCGGAATCGTCGAATTCGATTTCTTCTACCATGGACATGGAGGAATCTGGTGCTACCAGTTTTCGTCCCTCCGAATCACTCGCTGCTCGAAACAGTTCGCGTAAGTTGTAAATATCTTTGTTTCGCCAGTAAAATTATGCGATTTTCAGCCTACTTACATTCATGACCATGCAAATAAACTTCAGTCTGAATAGGCACGCGTCTTTCATCCTCGGTGCTTTTCTTACTCGGCGCTAAAAGACTTTCGATGCTGAACGAGCATATTTTGGGGCTTTCGACCAGTTCGGTCGATTCCTTGACCGATTCCGATACTTTCGCACGTTCCTCTGACATCCTAAATTCTCACCGCTTTTCAAATGTCGTCCACTACCATCTAGATCTTATCGCCATTCAGTATTTTAATCATACAATGATTGAACGATTAGATATCACCCTTGATGCTTTAAAGATACGTATCTACACTTTCGAGAGGCGCAATTATTGAAATGATATTATCAATTTGTTCATGGTAGTTCATGTTCTTTTGTATCAACTTGTTCAAGACTCGAACCTCCGCGAATCACTCCACATTTTTGTACCGTGCTAATCACTATCGCGTCACAAACACTATCCAACGTCGCGAAGTTTCAAGCCTTTGTGGGAAATCAGCGGAATATCCGATTATTTTTATTCAAGAAATGTAGTTTCGTGGCGACTGGTGAAAATACTGAATACGAAATCGATTAAGGCCGATCATAGACACCCTGCGATCCGTTCGCGGGCTTAGAGTTGAAACCAGCGACTGTTTGTCGGGGTTGCTCGCGATGTCCAACAATATTTTTTTTGGCACCCAAGTCAAATTCTTCGTTCTATGAGGCGGTGTCGAAAAGCCACGTGCTCACGACGTCATCGTATGTTCAACCAATCCCAAGTGTCTCTGGGCGGTTCTTGGCAAGCACGTGCGTTTCTGGAAGGAGCCCCTAATGATCTCGTACAGCGCGACGGTAGCAGTCACTAAACGGTGGTAATGAGGTGTCCATAAATTTCTGTCACCGCTGTGAAACGCTATTTAATAATTGTCTTGACAGCGGACAGTCGTGATTCAATATCAATTCTCAATCCATCGCATATGGAAGGGAGAAAAACTCTACTATCTTTTCGAATTTTCGTTGCTCCGAATCGAATTTTGGAACCACGATACAGTTGAATAGTTTTCTAATACATACTTTTAATTTCTTATTGCGACTTCTTGATAAAATATCTAGCGTTTCATTGCAAATATATCGTCAATTCAAATAATTACACCTTGGCAAAATCGCGTAGGACTAATCGTCGCAGATGCTGTTGCTGATGGTTCGTTTGGCTTAGGTCGCGAAATATTTTTTGCAGCGGCATAAAAAGGACAATAGTTATTTAAATAAGCAATTCTTCGAAAAAAAATTGAATGTGCCTACAGTAATGGGGATCGATTATCCACGAAAATTGGTAACTTTGGAGCGCACTCGCCGAACAAAATGTAAAACTAAATGGCTTGGATGTATTATTAGATCGTAGCCAACAGTCTGCATCGTTCGAATTCCTATGGATTCACATAAAATCGCACGGTGCGACTAGTTTGTCAGGTATATCAGGGTTCCGCGTACAATCGCCCATAAGTTTAATGAGATTATTAGACGCACAATCGCGTGTATTAACGCGACGATGATAGGGTTGATATAGTGATACAAGAACTGTCGACAGATGTGGAACTTGGCTACGATTACGCGAACCAGCAAAATACACCGCGGAAATTTGTTTCTGCAGTTTACTGGCCAAGCCGCGATTCTTCTCTGTAAATCAGGGTGCTAGAAATATTTGCGGCGGCGATCTGTTCGACCGACAAATTTCAATTAAAATTTATTTATGTAGGCTGACGCTTGATTTACTGCAGTCTTTGTATTTTTAATCGGGGCTTGGGGGTTAATAGAATGGAAAAATGACAAAGGTGCGCGAATCCCACGCTTCCCAGGCGCGGAGCGTCTTGGTCAGAGCACAGTAAGCACAGCGAGTTGTTGAAAGGACTAGTAGGTGTGTCTGTGAGATCACGTTACTCGCATGACACTCCTCTAGCAGGTTCTGCGATATATATTGCCAGAAAGCTGAGACTTGTGGAGGAACAAGTCAGCCAAAATGTTTGTTAATTTTACGCTTAATTGGTGCCACGATCGACAGCTCCGCAGGAAGGGTGTAAATTATCGGTTCCACCCGAACGTGTCGACCGCAGAACAAGGTGACTGCGGGACACTTCCTTGGCGTTTGTTTCCCCTCGCCTTGAACATATTTTTGGAGTCATGTTTCGACAGACGAAAAATCTCGCGTCACGATTCCGTGTTCTCACCGTTGTAATAAACCGTCGTTGTATCGTTTTACCGCATGGTCGGAGTCGTGTAACTTGGGCAACGTGCCCTTATTAAAAACAGCAACAAGACTGAATGCTTTTTTTTCGGGAGGGAGAGGCCAAATGAGAAGCAAAGATTGTGCAAATTTTTTGTACAGCTTTATTTGCTTGTTAACAGAATAAACGCAGTATTTAATGTGCTTTACTTTTCTTCGTAAAATAAAACGATAACATATGCTGCTGCGCTCGATGATATTCTTGGTATCATCCGAAAATATAGAGCAACTCTGATTAGAATCGTGTAATAAAATAATTTGTTCAAAGTATCTCTAAACATAAATTAACTTAAAGACTTCGGTGATTCATACAATACGGATACGAGGATATAATATATCAGAAATTTCGTGTAGGCTTATCTGTTTTTACGCAATTGTGTGATTGCATTTGGTCCGTGTATCGTAGATAACGCATTAAAACCAATTGTTAATGTAAATATTCCATAATATTACATCGCAAGGAATAGTCTTTCTTCCTAAACGAATAATTATATTAATCAACTAGGACGTGTTGACGTGATTACATCGTAAATCTAAACACTCGGCTTGGATTGCGACAGAACGAAAATATGTAAAAGTTTAACAAAATATATGTTTAAATAAAATAATATGCACATTTAAAATTCTGGTTAATTAAACAACCCAGTTGGCTGGAACGTGACTGATCTACGACGATCTACATTTGTTGCGTTGAATTACCGTTCCATGTGTTATTCTCATCATTATCATCCCCACCTGAATGCAGCCTATGTATATTCCCCTCCGTTTTGATGGTTGTCCCCCCTTGATTACTCAAATATCTTCTGACCAAACTGAATATCACAAATAATAGTTCAATTAACTTTATATTTTGGATTTCATTGATACAAGGCATCCTCGTAGATTTAAAACCTACCCTGATGAGTTAGCAACATTTTGAAGGTTCGGTATAAGTGTCCCATCTGAACTGTTTGTCGTGTCTCTGTTTTCAGCAGAGTTGCGCTGTCTCTGTGTATCTTGTCGTGGACCTCCCGAAAAATACCCTACCAGATAATTATACACACCTATGATAGGTGAAAATAGGGACCACATGAACCATGATAAGAAACCAGCGTTTTGCGTTGTAGTTACGGTTGCCGTGATATTAGACTGAAATCACAAAATTACAACAATGAAATTTTTCTGTCGAAACCAAATTTTCCTTAACCTGTAAAGCTTAATTACATTTTTCAAAGGAAGAATCAGAATAACAGCTGTAGGAACCAGCTGCAATTCCAAGAGAGTTTTATCGTCTTCCTCATGTGTCAAGTCCCTCCGTGGGAACGAGGTTGATATTGCAAACTGACGGAAAGGCAGATCAATGTTTGCAGCAATATACGTGCGTATATCACGTATAGTATTTGACGGCTCAAATTGTCCCAAATAGTGATTGCCCGATGGCAATCTGAACTGAATTCGAGTTACAGTAGCATCGCTTGCCGAAGCAGCTGATGATTTAGTCGGCTGGGGTTCTTGTTGTTTCTGTAGTTGTTGCTAGATTTAACAAAAACGCATCTTCATAATATATGAAAATATTCTTAGTTATTATTTCTTTATTAAAAATAATGTATACAAACTTGGAGAGCCATCTCTTTTTGCTTCCTTTCCAATTTATCTTGCGCTATTTGTTGCCTAACTTTTTCTCTGGCTGCTGCGTCAGCAGCTTTTTCTTTCAACCTTTCCTCATGAACTTGCTTTATTTCTAAATCCTGTTGCCTTCGTCTCATCTTTTGAACATCACGTCCAAGTTTACGACGTTCTAATTCCCTTTCCCTCTCCTTGCGTTCTTCTTCTTCGACACGCTGTTTTCGTTGCAGCTCTATCATTTGTTGCGCTCTCTTCGTTTTTTCCTGGAATCAAACAATACTCGAGTATTTTTAACTATTAAATAATCGAAAAGAAATAATATTGTAACATACCTCAAGTGACATTTCACGAGGAGGAGACTCTTTCGGTGAACTGTTTTGTTCCTCTTTTGTCTCATTACTTGGTTTGGCAGTTTCAATGGTGCTTGCACTAGTGGAAGGTTCTGCTTTTGTATCAGCTATAACTGGAGCTTTACTCTCACTCTCTGGTGATGCTTCTGTCTGTGGTGCTTCCACGTCAGTCTTTGCCTTGTCGTCATTTTCTTGTTTCACATTTGTGTTTTTGTTAGAATCGCTGTGACTGCTGCTGGTAGCAGTAACTTTTTTCTCAGCATCTATCATGTCAGCAGAAGCATTTTTATTTTTCCCAGCTTTTGTTAGAACTAAATCAATCTTAGACAACAAATCAGATACTGTTGTACTGCCAGCAACAATTTCCAGTGGTATGCCATTTTCACCAATGAAGAATATCGATGGAACAGGCACCAATTGATCTTATCAAGGACATTCAGGATGATATAAAATTTCAATAAGTTTTTGTCAAAAATCTCATTACAGTCGCATTACAAAAAAGGATACAAATCTGTGCAAAGAACCTATAAGTTTCAGACCCACTTTCCAATCGTATCGCTACAAAGGACTCTTGTTCCAAACGACAAGAAACCTCTACGGCATTGATCGCCTCAGCTACTTGGGTTGATGTGTCATCCTTCCCTGAAAAGAAATTGCCATATTATTTGACTCATAATATTGATTAGACATGTGTAGGTCAATTGTCAGAATTTGAAGGCAAATGGAATAAGGCAAAGTGAGCATGACTCATGTGTAACTTGTACACATACGGAATAAGGAACAACAGAGACAATGGATTAACCTAAAATTATAAATATACACCTTCAACAAAAACAACGAAAATAGCTTTCTTAGATTTCGATGTTGCCACTGCTTCATTGATACTGCCTTCGAACCACTTCATTTTTTAAAGTAATTTAAAGTAATTAAGTTCTATTGTACTTTCGACTGATAATGACGTAACGAAAAAAGTAGTTTAATCACTAGAAATTTTCCGTAGAACTTGACGTTTCAAAATCGAAGTAAGGTTTGGATAGGTGACTTTTGGACTGCGCCAACGAGTCAGTTCAACGGACTGACAACGAACATTCTACTTTTACTTTGCGTTAATCAGTTGCATAATAATTTAAATAGCACTAGCGTTGACTGCGGTCGTGTATAAACTTGCAGCAGTGGCCAAAACGAAGTGTAAATCAATGATATTTGCATATATTTTGCATTTATTTTTCTCCAATTGGCGAGTAGTGTCATTGTTAAATCGATAAGAATTTCTGTCGTTGAGAATCAGCCGTTAGGGTCTAAGGTTAAACAGGGAACAGTGGAAGTGGACCACTTCAGTATGGTTGGTGCGAAAATAATCATGGTTAGGTAGAAGTTCTGTGTAGCATAATTTTTATTGTGAACCATTTGATGCCCTTCCTTTGAGAATCATATCACGCAACAATGGCGCATTTTGTACAGAAAGGTGAGTCTCATTCACGCTATTCTTCACTCGTTACAGTTAAAAACGTATTTGAGTAAACGAGTACGGCGCATCATTTTGTTTTGTTGGCCACACTGTTTGTACCGCCATGTTTCTCGCTTTCCGTTGGATTGTCACAAGGAATAGTGGAATGGAATGTGGTAATGGCGAGTGCGTCTGTTCCGCATATTTGATGTTGTGATAAAGTTGGGCGTACGCGTCCGCCTTATCAATCGCGATAAACTCTTCTGTTTGAAGTATGTTCACTTGATTCCGGCATATACGGACAGTTTTTGAGCGAAGATAATCGATAATAGAAAAATCAAGGTGTCCAGTGCGCTGTGTCGGTGATTCATTATCGGAATATGGAAGTGCACGACAGATAATAGAAGATAATCGTATTATACGAGCAAAAGTTTGAACTTCGTATGTTTTGTAATACGTGCACCTGTTCCGCCGTGACCACTTGTTAACACGTCCAAAACAATTTCGAGTGTGTTAGAACGTTATAGACAATCGGTACGCGCTCATCAACGTATCACGCGATAATATGAAATCGGAGCGAGCATGAAGGTAACTGTGTGTTTCGACAACGTTAGAGTGGTGGTTCCTTGCGGCGATGGAACCCTGCTGGTTAAAGACTTGATGCACGAGGCCATCCTGAGGTATAAAAAGGCAACTGGGAAAAACGATAATGGATTAACTATCAACAGCTTGTCTTCCTTGACTGGAGGTGGTCTGCTGGATCCAGATGATAGGTTATGTGATGTAGCTGATGACAGAGAGCAGATTGTTGCTCATTTCGTGAGTACAGACACTACGCATGCCGGTGGTGATGGGGCTAGTTCCGTCGGAACTAACAGCCCCGATTTTTTCCACTCAGATGGCAAGGAACCATCTTATGCAATAGACACACATTCCTCCATACCCATTAGTAGTATTAAAAGAGAAAGTACGAAGAGATTGTCAATGCATGCACTGTCAACCAGAGAACCATGTTTAACAACATATTCTGCTCAATCCCTTCCCAGAGAATCTCGGCGTAGAGAACCACTGGGACAAGATGCCAAAGCGTCATTTGAGTTCGCAAATGCTAATATTGAACCTGGAGATCAAGGAGAAATTCGGGAAATTGTGGTAAAGAATGAAGCAGGACCACTGGGTCTTCACGTGGTGCCATGTTACGACTTACTTGGTAATGATCAAGGGCTTAGAGTTGAAGGTATCGAACCAAATGGCAGAATTGCTAGGGATGGACAGATTGATTTGCATGATAAAATTATAAAAATAAATGGCCATAATTTGTTGCATATACCGTTCTCTAAAGTGCAAGAAATCTTTAGAACCTGCAAGACTGAACCTTGTTTACAAATTTCTCTGGTAAAGCATAAAAAACCAAGGGAGAAATCGCTGCACAAGAATCCTGGGAATACCAGCAGTGGATCAGAGAAGATAGAAACCGATGATAATGTTAAAAGGCTTCAGTGCAGCAATTACAACTTATTGCAGACAGCTAATACTCGTAAAATTGGACGTATGATAGAAATAGAATTAACAAAAGGGAACAATGGTCTTGGATTTAGTGTTACCACTCGTGATAATCCTGCAGGAGGTCATTGCCCCATCTACATTAAGAACATCCTACCAAAAGGTGCTGCAGTTGAAGATGGAAGATTGAGGCCTGGGGACAGACTGTTAGAAGTGCATAATAAAGAAATGACTGGTAAAAGCCAGGCAGAAGTAGTATCTCTCCTTCGCAGTATTCCATCTGGTGGCAAGGTGAGAATAGTGGTATCGCGTCAAGAAGAAGTTTCTTCCAGTATTCCAGATTCCCATGCTAACGTCACCTCCACAAGCCAGACGTCAGATACCACAGATAACTCCAAATATTGGAATACACTGAACACATCACCAGTGAAGAAGAATACAGAAGTACAAGAGAAAATCAATTCTCGTAATTACGATACATTCAAATCAGTAAAATCAACAGAGGATATCGTTCTATCGCCGCGTAAAAATCGAATGATACTAACGTTGGACATACCGGTGCACGATTCGGAGAAGGCTGGACTTGGAGTTAGTGTGAAAGGGAAGACTACCAACACGGATGAAAATACCAACATGGATTTGGGGATCTTCATAAAAAGCGTCCTTCACGGGGGCGCAGCTTCGAGGGATGGACGGCTACGAACCAATGATCAGTTGCTCAATGTTAATGGAGTGTCCTTATTGGGTCTGTCCAACTCTGATGCAATGGAAACACTCAGAAGGGCAATGCTCAATACAAATAGTTCTGTAACAGGTGTAATTACTCTCACGATAGCCAGGAGGATATCTTCCTACGACGGTAACGAAAAAAATCTTCCAGAAAACTTGTCTTCTCATTGTAAATTAGAGTCTGCCAACAGTATATACATATCCGACTCGACGAAGACCAATGAGGGCAGGGTAAAGGAAAAGAACAACTTAAATACCCAATCGGACATTTTAGATAACGGAGGTCTGTTGTCCTGCGTGACTGCATCCCCCTGGAACCCGGTTATCGATCGACTCACAGAACAATACAATAAGAACAGTTTGCGGAATGAGAGTTACTGCATCGCCACCAACAAGACGTGGATCGAGCCCATTAGCAACGTGAAGAAGATCACCATAGGACAGCGCGACGAACGTGTGGAACCAGTATTGTTAGAAGACTCTAACGACCTACAGTGCAATGATACTAAGAGGAATGCGGATGATAAGGACAGTCAATATTCCGGGGATCCAACTTACGACAGTCAGCTGTCCCTGGAGGAATTCAACTCTTCCTCCAATAAGTTTTCCCGCGACGCTCTGGGTAGACAGAGCATGTCGGAGAAACGGCACGCTGCCTTGGACGCGAAGAACACTGACACATATAAGAGGAACAAGAAGCTGCGAGAGGGACGAGAGAATAAGAACCAAGAGCAGGCGAATCAAAAGTCTGCGAATCAGTCGACGGATTCGGAGGATCGGTCGAGGCGGAGCAAACAGGACAGCTTTGAGAAGAACAAGAGTAAAGGCAGCATCGAGGGGAGCACGGCAAGTGACAGCAACTTGAAACGATATGAGAAATCCGTTGACCCTGCTCAATCGGAATATGTTTACACTATTCCTGGGTGTAACAATAAGTTCACCTCGCCTAGGAAACATTGGCTGGTGGACGATGTACACGGCGAGATAACGAGTGGCAATAATTTTAAGGACGATCGCGAGGGTTTCCCAAACGCTCGGGGAGACGTGAAACAGGCTTCTCTTAATTCAGCTTTGGATGATCGATACAAGCGCTCTAGAAAAAAGGGGGGCATCCGTTCGATGCTTCGGTTAGGGAAGAATAGAAAATCGCTCAATTTCGGGGACAGTATAGACGCTCGGCACGAATCCAGTAATTATTGCAGCGGGACGATTAATTATATCACATAATATTAAAGAAAAGAGAAACCGACGAATGGTATTTATAATTTAGATACGGAATTCACGCTATAGATATATACATATATATACGTAATTGTGCATATCGTCTAAAAACATATTATACACATAGACACACGAATACACGTTTTAAAACTCATCGCACGATGCGCGAATCATGTACCCGCGTACGCGTAGACATATATTTACATGTATGATTTGTTCCAAAGTGCCTTATAACGTTGCAAGGAAAAATATGATTAATTCTGTATATAATTATATAATTTTTGTACTCGTCCTCAATTCGTACCGATCATGTATCTATTTTTAAAATAAAAAGAATCGTGCACGCAACTTATTCCAATGTCTATGTTGAATAACCAATAGTTGGCGAACAAGAACCATTTCGTTGTTACCATTATATTTAGGCTCGGAGATCGGTATCTTTAAGACACCCGTAATTTTGACCGACACTTGTAAATTCCACTTTGTACACGAGGAAGCAAGCATTTGATACAAACAGTGTGCAACGAAGCCGGAAAGTAGCACGGTAGGTACGCTAATTGGATGGGTGATGGATAAGCCTTGCCCTCTTAAGATGTAGAGCATGTTTCTTCTGTTTTAGCATTTCAGTTGGCTCCGAATCAGTTGTTGTACCAGCAGAAGCGTTTCAGAGGCAAAATAAACCTCAAAAAGCCGAAAATATTTTTCAAGAAAGCAGTACTGAATGATCTTTTAACACCGTTCTTCGTTGACCCCAAGAAGGACCAGACTATAGAAGAATTATGCGCGGCGGCAATTGCACCTGAACCCGAAAAGGAACTTGAACCTTACGACAAGATTCTAGTGAAGGATATCCGTAATTGGTTCGATAATTCAAGAATGATCGCGTGTATACATGTAAACAGTATATCAGAAGAAGACCTATTCGATATTAGACTCCCTCTGAAAAGAGCAAACATGTATTACAAGAAGTACAATCCTCGTCTAATGCGCGAAGTGGTGAAAGATTCGCCTTACGAAGGACTTTCACCTCTGTTTAGCATGTTCACTGGATGGATATTCAGTCCTGATTTGAATGTCGCTACTCTGGAGAAAATTCTTAAAAAGTCTTCAAAATTGCACATTTTGGGTATGTATCTATTGTAAAAACATATTTTGCGACTATTATTAAGCTAATCGGTTGATTCTTTTTTTTTTTCAGGGGGAGTATTGGACGGATATGTCATGAATTGCGCTAATTTCTTGACGTACGGAAAAAGGGATCTAACGACATCACAGTTGGGCTTGGTTCAGTTGCTACAGAATGCGGGTGGTGGTAATCTGAATCGACAGATCACACATCACCAGACTACGTTGGTGGCACGGTTAAAACAGATCGGTACAGACGAAGAAAAAACCTCTAATCAGAACGAACAGTCGGTGCCTACATAATCGTAGAACTACCTGTACCAATAATTTATTACACGTTTCATCATTCACACGAAGCTTTAAGTAAACACTACAATTTATTATCCCAAATCCTTTGTTAAAGATAGAAAATAAGAATAACTGTTAGAAATCGAGAATGCCTGCCTCTTTCATTTATTGCTTCATATTACTTCGAATTCCACGAAGGACGGTTCCGCGATAAGGTTAATCATTGAGCAAGCAACGTATAACGTACAACTTATCAATATCAGTTTATCGGTTATCGAACTCCTTATTAAGCGATCGTCGAGGGCGGGTTCCTCGCTCCGACCATTAATTGTGCACGTCAGCGACGATATACAAAAAAAATTTCGTTCGTGCTCTTCTTTTTTCTTTTTCCGTCGTGTAGATAGTTACGGCGTCATCGCAACAATTGCATCTTTTCATGGTTCGTCTCAGTGACAGTAATTGCAACGAGGATGACACTTGACTCCATTTTCGCCACATCTGCAGCCTCCAGATGTGTCCCCTTTTCCCTGTGAAAGCCGGAGGAACGATCAATAAAGAAGTGAAACAATCAGGTTACAAACGTGTACATTACCATTCCAATTGTGTACACATATCTCGACTTATCGATTACTCACTCCTGGACCCCAACGTGGACCTCTCGTTACCCAGCAAATTTCCGTCTTGCACATCGAACACCTCAGCCAGTCGCAACCCCATTTTTTCATCAGCACAACCGCGCACGTAGGACACGCGAGTGCTTCACCCCTATCCACCATCTCTTCCAGCATCACGGCTGTTCTTCTCGACTCTTGATCAGTTTCTTTCGACAGTCTTAATTCCTGTTGGTACTGTTTACAATTCTTGCCAGTGTGTATAGCCTGCAGTAGGTAAAAAATGAGTTTCCTCTTAGTAATTTCGATTAACATGCAATTATGCGCTATGATTTTATTTTGTTTACCTGGCAAGTGAGACAATTATTTGCACCACACACTGGGCAGAGGAAATTATTTACGTCATCGTCGTAAATACACCAGCCAGGGCAATCTGGAGTTTTGCAGTGAAACGCGTTATTCCCAGCGTTGTTCTCTGCTTGAGCAATCGACTTTGCGAGATGCTGTTGATAAACCTCTGGTTCCACAAGCTGAGCACACACGTTGAGCGTGAGACACTTCTGACAATTATTCGGCAAATATTTGTTAAACTTACCGCCTTGATCTCGCGTTCTTGGAGAGTTGATTCACAGGTGTATTCTGAATCTCTGTACGGGCATTTCACTTCGGCTTCTTCGCAGTATCTAATCGTATTAGCAATACATGACCTAGAACAGTTAGTGTAGGTAATAGAAGCACGAAATAAAACATAAAGTTGATTTATTTTGTAATAGATTGCATCCAAAAAATGTTTGAATCATTCATTTCGATTATCGAAATTAATCAAATCTTCTGCCCTCATATTAATGGAAAAATGGAACTAAGAGTTAAGCTAAAAGTAAACTACGATTAGAATTGGAGGTATAAGCAACTTTACACTAATTTTTTTTACTTTTACTGTATCTAGTTCTAGTTTCAGTTCTGACCACTAACAGCGTTGCAGTCATATTCCATTCTGAATCGATAACATAAGAGTTTCGCAAATCTATTTTCCTTATCATAATAATAACAAATACCTGCAAAACATGTGTAAGCAGTCTCTCAGTATCACTCCTTCGCGCGGACCATATGTAACAAAGCATACAGGACACTCGATTGGCTCCGAATTAGGTATCACGTCACAGTTCTCCAAAGAAATTAGTTCTTCGTACCGCTCCATCTTAGTCTCCTCCGACGTAATTTCCTCTGTTTTCTATTCGCATCATCTCACAGATTAAATTACACTCTGCGTCATTAACCACAAAGGAAGTCATACCTGAGATTCCTCGACTACCTCGTGCTCCTCCTCCACCGGCTGCAGCACCTCCGCGGACGAAGTTGCTTCTTCATTTATCACATTTGTCAGCACCTCTGCCCTAGGCTTGTCTACTTGTATCACATTTTCAGGTTTCAGTTCTAGAACAAAGGACGTCTAATACAATACAGATGTCTCTCTTTATCACTCTATCTTACCTGGTGCTACGAGATATAAAAATATAGGAGATCCATCCACCGCCTGTAATTCGTTCAGGCTCGCTCCGTCGCGATCGGCCAAATTCTTCCCAATGATCCATCGCTGTACATTCATCGGAATCTCAAATTCCGTGTGTATCTTTGCTTTCAACTCGGCCACTGTCATCCTGCTCGGCAACTATTGCGATATTCAATTAGTAAATCATTTAGGCAGCGGGCACTTTGAATCGAGCGACTATCGTTATTTACCTGAAGAGGTATGGGTCCCTGGTGCGCGAGCTTGTCCTCAATGTACATATTGACTTTTATCAGCTGATCTTTGAGACGGGCCGACCGTTGTCGAATCACGGAACAGTGGATCTTGAGGCGCGCAAGTTCCTTTGCCAATCCCGCCGCTTGCTGATGATGGCCGGACGCAATCGCGGCTTCTAGCTTTCTGAGTAATCGGTTTATGGCGAGCGTGTTCATGTTTTTTCCCGCTGCATTGTCCTCTGCAACAAATGAGATCGCAAGCGTCAACAGGGTAATAGGGAAAAACGAACGACGCGCAGCGGAAAATAAATTTAGCCGCGTGATTCAGCCAGGCAAAAAGAACGAGAAAGAGTCATACGACCACCGCCACCGCTTTAATTACTATCTTCCGTTACCTTCCTCGCTACCCTCGATCGAGTCCTCCTTCGTGTTTACTTTCCGCTCGGTTAACGGCGACGCGTTCACTATTGCGTTGGTATTATTAACTTTCTTCGCCTCGTTGTTCCGCGGCGAACCAACGGCGGGTTGCTTCGTCGACGGAGGGACATGGGCGTTCGCATACAGCGACTGTTCGATCACGTTCGCGTAAGTATTTTCGCCGCGAGATCTCGTTGTCTTCGAGGCTTCGATTTCGGCGAAATCGCGCGGCCGTATCAGCTGGAAGGTATTCTTCAACCCCGACCCGCCGAGGTTTCTCCCGGACGTTTTGTAGAGAACGTTCTCTTGTTTCCATCCCGAGGTGGACGGCTTCTCGGAGGACGTCGAAGGTCGATTCAATCTTCGTATATTGCCACTAGTCTGCACCGAACACGACACCTTCCGTTTATCCATCTCGTAGTCGTTTTTCAGGGCAATATTCTCGACTTTCGTCACGGCGGACACAAAGTACGTCGTCTTGTCCGGTGTCTTCGTCGCCGCCTGCTTGTTTGGAGAAACCTTCTCCGTTGCGTCGGCGTTGTGTGTCGCAATTTTTCCAGGCTTCGAGCGCTTCGGTAACGAGTGTTTCATTTCCTTCAGCATCTCTTTTAAGTCCGTGGTAATTGGATCCTCGACGGTGCTCAGCATCGGGGACCTGGTCTTAGCCGATTTCGCGTTTGGCTCGTCCGCGCGGGAGGCAGCACCGACGGGTATCGATTTTTCAAACGGCTGCTGTGTGCTCGTCTTTGTCTTCGCATCCTTCTCCGCCTCGACCAGGATATCGAGCACTTTAGTTACCTTACTTGATATTCCGGCTTCCTCCTCGTGAACTTTACCCCTCTGATTAGTGGCTGTCGCGTCCGTGCGGGCCGCGCGGCGATCGATGAATTTCAACTCCTTCATACGGAGCTGTTTATCGATCTCATCGAAGATATCGGAGAATTCCCGCTGCACGCCCACCAAACGGTGTTTATCCGTCTTCCTGACCTCCTTGGGAATGCCCGGCGCGTGCTCCTTCGTCCCCGCAGCGGCACGGCCGCGGGGAAACAAGTACCCCCTGGTGTCTTCGTTGCTCGGCTTTGTCGTTGCCTCCCTCTCTCTTCTTCCGCCGACGGCTTCCTGCCTTGATCCAATTTTTTCCTCCATTACAGCCGCGGCGGTATCCTTCTGAGGGATTGTCGGTTCGCTCATTCGATTTGCAGCCAGTTGACTCTGCAGGAACGATATTCTGCTGGAAGTGTCCGTGGCGAGGCGGTCGTTCTGCTCCTTAGCCGCGGCGATCCTGCTTCCTGCCAACTTTCGGTCCGCGTTCTCCACTTTACTCCTGGCCTTCTGTTGCGCCGGGAAGTACCTCGAGATGTCCTTCTCGACTTGCCCCATGTGTCCCGCGACGTTCTGCGCCGAGAATTTCGGTTGCTGCTTCCAGTCAGCCGCGTGCTCGAACGCTCTCGCATTCCGCACGACGTCGCGCTCGAATTTAGACGCTGGTGGATCTCTCGAGTTCTTCGCGAAGAAATTCGCGTTGACCGTGACCTTGGTGATGTTGCTGATGGCATTGAACTTGGAGATCAAGGCCCGAGTGCCACGCCTCGGAGACGAGTTTTCCATGGCGGAGGTGACCATGTCTTGGACTATTTCCTCGTTCACGTCGTTCCTTTTTTCGAACGCGTCGACGAACCTCGAGGATTTGAGCAACATCGAGGCTCTAGCGCGAGCTTGTTCCTCCTGAACGATTGCGGCAGCTTCCTTGTCCAGCTCGCTGATGTTCGTCAGAATCGACAGGCCTGATTTCCGCTTCGCCTCCCTCTTCCTATCCTCCGGCTGACCGCCGCGGTGGAAGAAGCTCAGCCTCGACAAAGAGGCGTCCATGGAGTAGCTCGCGGAAGCAGCCATGTTCGTGGCGGCGCATTCTTCTTTTATTTCGACCGCCGAGGTTGTAGGCCCGCGGAGAACATCGCTCCTCCTCGACGGCCCGGAATCCCGAGAATGTTCGAAGACGCTGCGTTTGTACCAAGGTCGTGGCATGGCGGCGTTCAGAGTTCCAATGCCAGCTCCCGTGCCCGTGGTATCCTGAAGAATGGCAGTGTCTGACGTGCCTGCGGTCGTGTCTTTCGCGTTCCTCTCTCTCGCACTCGGTTTGATCTCTTTTTTCGGCAGCAGGACTCCTCCTTGAAGTACCAGCGTGTCGTTGCTGATCGTCTGTCCGTCTTCGGTGTCTCCGGTCGTTTCTACGTCCATTCCGCCATCGGCGGCCCGGGTCTCTCCCTTCTCCGCGAGGGGATCGCCGTCGATGCTTCTCTCCGGCGGTTTCGGCGCCCGACGCTTTCGCCTGCTGCTGTTCCTCGGCGTTTCCCGTGCATTTACCTCCGTTGTTTTCGTTGCTGTTCCCGCGGGAGGATTCGGGGCGCGCCGCTTTCCCTTCACGTGCACCCTTCTACGCGTAGAACCGACGTTGCAGCTGGCACGTCTGTCGTCGAACCTCTTCAGCGAGCCCAAGCGTCGCTCGGAGAACGCGAGGTTTCCGCAAGAGTTGAACGTCGCCGACGGCTGCAGCGAGTACCTGGCGGTGATGTCCCGTCTGTGGGAATGAACGTTCGCGGGCAGCGTGCAGGTAACATCCGCCGCGTCGTTCTCTTTGTTCCCGACCAGAACCTTCGAGGCGCCGGCGGCGAACGGGCCGACCTCGGCCGCTTGCTCGAGGATGTCTAGCGCGAGGCCATCGCATTTGCCCAGGGTGCCAGCGTGGAAGGCGAAGCTGCGCACGGTGGTGGTGCTGTAGAAGGTGTCCACGCTCTCTACGCTCGACGACACGCTGCGACGCTGACCGTCATTGTCGCTGAACTTGTCGATCCCCTCGCGACGTTTGTCCACCGTCGACTCGCGATTCCCGGATCGTTTGAACCACTTGAACAGAGAGAACCTCGCGCTGCCGCGACCCTCGTGCACCGCGTGCAGTACGTGATCTACCGTCGCCTCCGTCGCGACGACGTTCGACGTTCCTCCGTCCCGGTCGCTGATCCGTACGCCATTGGGGAACGTGTTCGCCTCGACGCTGCATGCGGCCCGCTGTACCATTCTTACTCACCGCATATCCCTCTCGCCAGCCAACTCCGCCCCACCTCATCCGCGGCTCTGCATAGTTCTTTATTTAGATTCACTCGAATCCACGGTTTTAACTTCCTTCCAGTTCCTCTCGGTAGGTGAACCCCGAACCCGTGAACCCACCGGTGTCGCGTTCATGCATCCGGTCGCGATACCGCGCACATCTTCACTCCGGGATCGTGCGGACGGTTTCCTTAGCCTTTATCCGCGCACACCTGCCCTGCGACCGCGGCTCTGGTTTCGCGATGTTTAAGCGCATCTACCCGGACCAGATGGGGAATTCACCGCGTCGCGACGACAACGGGTTGCCAGACACGAACGCGAACTTCTGCGAAACATCGCCTTCCGATCGAGTTACGCGCTCGCCGCCACCATTCTTCTCGCGGCACGCATTCGTGCGGGTACGTGCGAGGAATGTATCGCGGAACGGTAAATCGACTGACGAATTTTCTGCTGCGAAACCGACGGACGGGGACGCTGCCGAACGCGCGACAAAGATACTCTCCGGTTCACTATTAATAGACTCGCCTTCTCCTGCCGTCGGTTATTTTCAAGTCCACTCCGCTCGGTTGTCTGCGCGCCGCTGTCCGAAATCAAAACAGAGAAATACGGGCTCGCGCGCGCCACTTTCAATCACGAACATCCGTGTTCGCTTAATGAATATTCGGATCATTTAAATAATCAATTATTCCGAGAACCGTCGATCGAAAATTCTGTCGCGACTATCTCGCGGAAGCGAGGAAAAATCGCGGATCGCATCGAACACTGACGTACGTCGGGTGGTTTTTATTGAAAGAAGTCGCGAAAAATTCTGTCGGACGAACGATGAACAATTTCCTGCAGTATAATTGGCTCTCGGTGTATAATTGATTCCTTGGTTTTCCTCTGCGGTGGGAGAAGTAAATTGTAGTATAAATTAGAGCCGAGGTGAATATTTAATAGACCGTGAGTCGGATTCAGGTCCGAACAGCTTAAATCGTCCGATTTACAACGGCGCAGAGATTTCTACCGCAGTGTGTGCAAACACTGCTCGCCCACGGTATTATTTTGGGATTTGACTAATCCCGTGAGAGGGCATGGACCAGCGAAGTGATGACCAGCATCTCGCGCCGAGACAGACGATACCGCCGCGCTTATTTCGCGGCCGGATCGGTGTCGCCCTCGTCGTCCGAAGAATATTCGAAATCGCTCCTATATCATTCTATATTCAACGTCGAAGAGCGCGATGCTCCGAACCAGGAACCTCGCGAGTTCCTTTCGCGTTAGTCGAATCGAAATTCTCTAAAAATAACGTTCGCACGCTGCTTTCCACCGCTATATTTCCTATTGCAACCTCTAAAAATAAACGATACTTCAGACTCGATTTTCGCGGGCCGAACGATGCCCGCTCTAAATAAACCTCATGCGTTCGAGTCGTTCTTTTTGCCTCAACCTCTGCACCTTTATCGTCCTCCGCCAGTCGCAACTGTAATAAGATCGTCACGATACTCTACCATTTTTTTCTTTTGTTTCTCTTTGCGCGTAGATTTTTGTCCGCGCCTATCGGCGGGACTTCTCGCCACGGCGTGAACTCGTCATTAACGAAATTCTTCAATGACAACGCGGCCGCGGGTCTTCGGCTGTGTGAAAATTAACCGGGCGAACATTTTTAATTACGTTCGCCCCGCGAAGAAGAAAGTCAGACTTGAACCGTTTAAGGACCACCCGCTTAAGAATTTACCAGGCAGGTATCTCGAAAAGCGAGCTGTTTCTATGGACGCGACGCATGCATCCGTGTTGCATGCGCGTGCGAGCGTATTTACGCCCGACTCAAACAAATGAGGACGCACAATGCGCGGTGTCAGTCACCGGCAAAGAGATTCGCGCAAAAGGGACGACGTCCTGAATGAAAGACTAGGTGTTTCTGTGTTTTATATTTAATTAACAGCACAATACTCAAAGCCCTCACACATTGTCGCTCTGTTGATCGCGGGGGGGGGGGGGGGATGGGGCGCGGAGGGTGGTTTCATTCAAACGAGTCGCCGAGATACGCGTTTTTTCTGGGGTGACATCAAAGAAGCCCGTTGTTAACGCGGTCACGGTTTGGTCTTATAAGCGCGGATCCACTTACGCGTTCAGTGTTGATAAGTTTCTCAAAGCGGTGAATAGTGTTCTAGGTAAATACTGCTTTATGGGGTAGGGTCACAGCATTTTAAAGAATATTTTGAAATATAAGCATGATGAGAAAAAGTTGAAAGGATTTTATTAAAACTATCTCGTTCATTTTCTTTGTTTTATCTGCATCGCCCTGGATTTTGTTACGTTGTATTGTTAAAAGTCGCTGTACAATTAATTGTAAAAGTAATCACCGAGGAATATACTCCGTTTTATATTTATAACCCATCAGCAGATTAGCATTTGTTTTTAAGAACTGTAGAGATATTGTACTGGTTGAATTCAACAAATTTAATTATTAATGAGAACATTAACACGATGAGGACATTAACAGAAAGCTGATGACTTTAGGTCTTTTCATGTTTTAACGCACTTAATAATTCGGAATTATTGCAATCTAATAAGAAAATATCCTGCCGAAATAGCAGTAGATCGTGGACATTGTACTACATGCAATTTTTTTTAGTGAATTATTATTCAATACTGTTATTCTTTTTACATTTCTTTGTGATTTCTGTCCGTTCCGATTTTGGTCTTACAAAACCATGGATTGCTTCCATTCCATTTCAATTCCATTCTATTTAGTTATAAAATGGCTAGCCTGTTCTCCAAACCTTTAATAAATTGAAAATACGTGGAGAACACTATGTGTATAGTTCAATGGGTTTGTGCAGAAAATCGTCAATATGACAGTGTGTAAGAGTGTCGAATGGCGATTCTTCTAAAATAACAAAAGCTCGATAGCAAACAACCAAATGCATTACTAAAATCAATCAAAAAAGATTGTTTGAGTTGACGAAAGTCAGGGAATCGCATGATTTATCAATTTTTTTATTAATAAAGTTCACTTCGTATTAAGTTTATGTTTTTATTGTCTTGCATTGCGCGCGTTATAAATATGAAATTACTCGAAATTATCGGTTTCTTGAATTTCTTAATAAAACATTTACAAATATCAGTGTATTAATAAAACTCTTTTTTTTTGTATAAGTTTTCATCATAAATTAAGTTTGTTAAATTAAGCTCGTACAAATATCTGTATTCAAATTTAAATTCAAAGTTTATTTTTTCAAAGGCATAAAAAACAAATATCAACTTAAAAGTGTCTTTTATCTTCTAAATAATCAAAAATGTATTTTATTTTCGATATTTCATGCATTTCTGCATCTGTGCACATCCTGAAGCATTTTAGCTCATTTAAAATTATTACAAATGCATAAATATCCGCAGTCTAGTTATAAATATGAAACGGAATTACATTGCGGAGATCCTAGAGTTGCAGAAGCCAATATAAGTTCTACACACTTGTTAACAGGACCTCTTCCATCTTGATCCACCCTTTATCCTCGCCATTCTAGATCTCTCTAAATGTACAATTAAAGTTTTACGACGTACGCACGAGCTGTCCGACGCAGAGGCTTCCTCGAATGACAGGTTAACTCGTTTCCCCAGTTAACAGGTTAATCTCCAAGGGAATCCCCTCGCCTTCGCCACTTCGCTTCATCCCCTATCATTCATCGTAATCGATAACGGCGTCGTGTTCCCTCTCGAAGCACCGAGCGTTACAGTTATGTGTTTCTGATACCATTTCCGTACGCCCGCCCATCTCTCTCCCTCCCATGGAAAATTATCATCCGTTCTCGATTTCGTTCGATTATAGCGAGCAATGAGACGGCGAGCGGCGAGCGACGTCGCCAAATAAAGTCTCGGAAAAGGCATCCTCGAGTGTTCCGTGGCGGGTGGAACGACGGTACACCGTCGAATCGACGGTGCACGTTCAAGTTTGAACGACGTCGCGTTGGCCGCGTGTGCGTGGTCTTAGCTCACTTTTATTGTCGGAAGCCGAACTGGAGCGCAAGAGTCTCTACCCTCGTTGCGCCCTCTTCTCGCTCTCTGGCCTCCCCCGCGTCCCCAGGCTCGCGGAGTTTATTTCGCGAATCCACCCGCCGCCCCTTTGGCTCGAACCCTGCTACACGGCTACGTACCAGCGTCATATCGCGTCCTGAATACAAATCGCGATGTTTCCTTTCGTGAGTTCCCGGAGACTTTTAGGACGCGATCATTACCATTAATGAAGAAGTCAACGTTACGTCGTCCCTTCGTTCTTCCACCCCCGCGATCTTTCTAGGTTTTTTCACGATTCGAGTGCTTCCGCGAGACCGAGAGGAGGTACTTCTGGTCCCATCTTCCGGCCCGCGATCTTCTGGTTTTCCTCAGCGACCTCTGACCTTTTCTCCACCACCACCGAGGATCTTCTCTGTTCCGCGTAACTCAAGGCTAGAAGTTTCGAGGCTGATCGTAAGGCACGATTATTTCCCGGAGTATCGAGCCACCCAGCGGGGAATATTCGCGATTTACAATTTTTATGCCTGAGCTCTCGGCGGAGCGCTACAAGTCGCGGGCGCATGCCGCGTGTCGTTGAACTTTTGGAAAAGGTTGCGGAGGCCGCGGCGCCGTGCCATTGCTTAAAATTTAGTTATCCGGTGGATCCGGCCGATGTTTTATTCAGTTACGCGCAACCCAGCTTCCATGGACAGGGATATAAATTAATCGGGAGATTCGGGACAATTTTTGCCCTTGCCTTGCCCCCCCCCACCTGCTCCCCTCCTTCGGCTTATCGGCAAAAAGTTTTTCCGGTATGTAAAGCGCGGTGTCGATCGTGGAACGAGGTGGCTTCATTTAGACGGGCCCGCTCCTTCTTTCGCGTCTTAAATTAAAATTAAAGCGGATGTACTCGGCGAGAATACAGCTCCGTTGCTCGTTTCCTGGCGCTGAGGCCTCCCCCGAGCGGGAATGTCTGTAATGTATCAACCCCCGCTGGCTGGTTATGCTTGCCGCTGATACTTGAGTCTTTTTCATTCATCTACGGGTTTGTATTTATAGAAATAACTGCTTTCCGGAAAGGAGTCCCAGTCCGGGGTGTTTGTAATGTAGCAACCCCTATCATTTGATTAACTCTGTTGCTATTCTCTTTCGTGCGCTGCCTGTGCCTTTAATTTTGTGTAAATAGTTGGTTTATGCGCTGGCTTCTCGAGGGAGGATGCTTGCGTATCCCTCTGTTTGTTATCTAAGTAGACGCTGTCAGGGGCAATCTAGATTTAGGCAGGGACCGATGTTGATTCTGCTCATGATATTCCTCAGAGATTTTCGGTTCCTGTTTTTTCTATGTTACTCCCCTCGAACGATTGCTTGTTTTTGGTGCAAGTGTTCGTATGTTTTATTACGAGACATACATATAGAGGCAGAAAAATATTCCGGTAGAAATGTTTCGACAACATACGAACGCCTGGAAAGTGGAAAATGCAACGGGTTTCGCGCCCGGAGTTGCAAATTTTTATTTCCTGACGCCACTTTAGAATGTATGGCGTTACCTTCGATGGAAAACTTCCTGGTCACGAGAAATGCAAACGAACTCGATCGTCGATGATTCTGAATTCCTGAACTAGTTTATAAGAAATCGCGGGGTCTTCGATATGGAAATTTCACCCCATCTTGCGCCTATCGCGGGCGTTCTCCGACAGGTTGTAAGAGAAAAAGTCTGCGAGATTCAGCGCGGAGATTACTTTATCAAACAGACAATATGTATGCAGTTAGAGTCACGTTTTTTAATTCTTTGCATTTCCACTTTTCCGATCTCAATAGTTTCCATTTTTTAATTTTAATTTTTCCTAGCTGATCCTAGATATTTTTTAATAAGGAATCTCAATATTTATGATGAAGCTGTGGATATTTATGCAATAATATATCTGTGCAAGCACAGCCAATGAAATGAAATTTGAATAGAAATGTGTTTTATGTTTTAAACGTTGTAGCCTGCATTTTATTTTTTATATTTTATACATATTTTTATTCTTGAACATTTGCATTTTTCATAAATGCGCAAAAATCTGTACTCCATTTATGATTAAAACCTCATAGATACGCTATCACATAAAATATCCTATAATAATATTAGAAGAAATTCCCAAAAGATAGCAGGTACCGTCCAAAGTTTAATCGGTCTTCCTCTCCATATTACCTATTAAGAAAGCATTTACCGTGGCTTATAGTCGTAGAACAGAGAAAAGGGAACCCTCTAACCCGCAGGATCTGTTCATCTTACCGAGGGAACAGAAGGACCCGTGATACGTGAGGGAAAGTACTCCTTAGACGGACTTCGGCTTGTGTCGAGCCACGAACCCTTTGGCTATCTCCTTAGTTACACCGCTGTTCCGTACGTGAGCAAGATAGTTAGATTGTCTTCTCGAAGTTATCCACTGTACGCGAAATTAGACCCGGCTTCTATCCGTGTCCATACGTATCACAAGCTGTGAGCGTGTTCCGGTAACATCCGCTGTCCCTGCTTGACGAATCCACTCTGTCACCTTAAGTCACGTTCCTAAGCATTGCAAGGCGCACGCATTGTATTAGGTACCGGAAACATTTTGAACAAGATTAAAATATTTTAAACTATTTTTAAACCGTATTTTATGTAACAAAGTAATCACTATTTACTTGAAGAACTCTCTTTCAATATTTTATACGTTATTACTTGACAGCGGATTTTATACATTTATGGCAATGCTAATTGTAAGTATCTAAGAAATGTACGAGACTGTTAACATATGTCAAAATATGCAAAATATCAACAATATTATTCAGGTTAGAATGTTTGGAATTCAAACATACTATATTTCAAGTTCCAATTCTTGATTCGTGCTTGTCAATATCCGCTTATTGTTTCAGTGTTGATTTGAAGAACGGTTGGGTTTCAGAACCGAGCGCAGCCCTTTTTCGAGTCAGGGTTCGATCCCGGCCGCGTAACTCAAGGCGGCCGCGGTGGAATGAGGAGATTCGCACCAGCGAAGGAGTAGCGAGGGTAGAGAAATCCGTTTTTCGGATCAAACCCAAGCGTCGTTCTTCGAGTCAACACTGTATTACATTTCTTTGTTGTAAGAATTTGAATTCATTTTTAACAAAAGAGCCGCACGAAGTTTTTTTGGCACCTAATATTTACAAGATAATATTATTTAACACTTTGTGAATCCCCTGAAGTAGAATCCACTTATAAATATTAAGTAGTGTTTTGTGAGAATTCTAAAAACTTTTGGCAATGAGCATTGAGGAAGAAGAAGCGAGTCACGCCCTGAGGAACGATAATATTCTGGGCTCAAGATATGTAGAGTTTCACATCTTCTCTATTTTTTGTTTTGATTTGAGTTTGTCATTATTTTTGTATTTATTTGTGGGATGCCAGAATTCGTTATAATTATTACAATTATAATAAATATAAAATTTAACGTGGTGTGAAAAAGATTATTTTGATCTAAAGATTGTCAAAAAGTTAATATTATAATGCTATGACGCGTTAAAAGATTCAGAACGAATTATTTCATTTTTATTCATTCATTCAAACGTATCAAGTTCCAGTCACCATTTATTTTTATCTTTTGAAATGTCAACCAGACAAATACTTTCGCACGTTCAAATAACGGTATGTTACGCTTAAATTATACTAATATCTACTATGTACAATCAACGGCAAACTCTGAAAATACTCCTGTTATACGTGCGCGAAATGACATTCGTCGTCAAACATTATTTGAGAAACGGAAAATACATTATGAAGCTCCGAATGGAAGGGTGGCTTTGTTCGATGAAAATTGGATTTCTCTGCTATTAGAGCGTTGCCAGTCTACAATTTAGTCACCTGCGACCAATTACCATTACGATGATCATAAAACTGATAGTCTAGATCGAACCGCGATCGGTCAGACTGCATATGACTGCATATCTCTCATCAAAGTGATCTTCTCGAATGAAATCCAACCATGCATGTCTGCTGAGCCTGCCGTAAAAAAATCCATCGATCTGGTTAAGTTCGTAGTCTCCGGTTCGCAAGGTATAAGCGTCTCTCTGATATCGCATCGCGGCAAATCCTGTTCCCCGATCGGACGCTTCGATCAGGTATGAAATGGACTCGCAGTAAATCTTCCTCTTCAATTTCGCAACACGGTTTAATGCGCTTTGCGCTCCACGTCACGGATAGCCGGTAGTCTTCTGAACGCATTAACTGAAACCTATGCGATCAACAGAAGGCCGGATGGTCATTTATCAGTAACAGTAGCGAATCGATCCTGATAATCGTCGACAGCATTTGCGATGACGAGAGCGAGGGGTTGAAGGGAGAGGGTTGTTGGCTGCCATTCAACCACGCCGCCCCCGCGAATCGAGGGCGAGGCATAGGACACGATCCTCGCTTATCAATGTTGTTTGTTGTATTTACCGATGAAAACGAGCACCGGCTGCCTATTATTCCATCGGTCGCTGCCAGCGACGATACTCGACATGTCACGGATAATAATCATGGCGAAAAGCGCGGTGACCGACCCTATTGCGCGGCGGCCGTGTACGATTCACGAATTAATTGTTATCCGAACACGCTGCGAAATTTCCGACTTTTCACGAATGCGAAATAAAACACGTTTAGCATTAAAGGTATTCGTTTTTATGCCGGTCGAGCGACGAACACTCGTGGAAAGTTATTCGTTGATAAAACGCGTACCCCTCATTATTGTACATTAATCAGAATTAATGTTAAACGAATTGGAACAGGGACGCGTTGCATAATTCAATTAAAGGATAGCAACACAAATCGCTTCAAAGCGCTCGCTTCAACTGGGTCACTCGATGGAGGCGGTGCGGTGGCGCGAACTCGTTCAAGTGTTATTCGCTCGTCTTTAGAGATCCACCTGATAGAGACGCGTCCATGTAAATCCGCTCGGTTGCTTGTCGTGTCATCACGCGAAACCGATCGTTTCGCATACGAAGTCCAACGCGTCGTTCGGGAATGATTATTAGAAACGGGATGGGCTGGCTCTCGTGCACATACGGCTGTCCTTTCCAGCGCCTCGCCATGAAATAATTGTATCCCGTTGCGGTGATCGGGCTGAATTAATCAACTGGATGGACGCGGTGGATTCAATTAAGCTCCTCCGTTTTGTCCTTTCTTCCCTCTACAGAGATCCGCGCCCTTTTTGCGCTTCCTGGTACAATCGTTCACCTTCCCCGCTACCCACCGGTGTATATTTATCTCTTTATCGGTTTTTGCAAGCAGTAATTGCAACTTGTCCGGTTGCACACCCGGCTCGTAAATCTTCGTCGCATCCCTCCCGCCACCCCTGGGAATGACGGTTTTTCCTACGTGTTCGCGATGTAGGTGCACGTTAACAATTTTCGATAGGCCGTGTTTACCCCGAGAGTGGAAGGGGTCAATGGTAGTTTACAAACGTTTTGACAACACTTTAGCAATCCGCGCGATCGACGGAGCCACGACCACGCGTGGTTTACAAGTTCTCAATTGCCTCGATAACAGATAACATTAAGCTTTCCGGTCGAGAGGAGTGCAGTTTAATCGGTGAATTCCCAATTTTGATGTTCATGAAACAACTCCACTAGCGTAATGATATGGATAGGATATTCGTGCAGTCTGGCGCAGACAGTTACCTGTTCCCTATCGATCGTAAATTGTCCTACTGTGGATAGTTAAACAAAATTTTTCATCGATCACTCACACCTGGGAAGTACGAGTCCGGTCAAATTCACCTGCCCCTTAAGTACACTTCCCGCATTGTGAATTAAACGAGGCTTCTGCCCCTGCTGTGTCAGGTCATATTTATATTTTAGAGGTGGAGGGTGTGCTCGGTGAATGATGGGGGTTGGGCGTAGTACTTGAGACGTACTCGAATGGCGTATAAGGTGATACTCTAGAAAATACTTGTGAAGCGTGTTCCCTCCTCTTATTATTAAAGGGCAGGGTCCGAATCGTGTTTGATTGTTGAGCAACTGTGATTAGTCATGAATTAATCTCCTGTAATTGTAGATTTTTGGATCTTAATTATCTGACTTGACGTTAGAACTATTTTTAACAGACCCAGTTCAATAGAAACAAAACTCTATGTGGCTGCAGTATCCAAAGAAAGAGGAACTTATGGCAGAAAGAAAGTTTTCAGAATTTTAAAATAGCCAACTCTGACCCAGCCGCAGTTCCCCACGAAAAGAGTAATGCACTCTCCAGAAACGCTATAATGCGACCCATCTACCAGATTCTCTCCGTATTAATATTGGACGATAGATCAATTACTTCCCCGCGATTTATTCCCGTCGTTATATCGAGCGCCGCGTCGTTTACAATAGAACAGAGAGGAGAGGAGTCCCCTGTTCGTATTTCATCCGAGATACTTTAATGCCATCCGAGACATCCGTCAGGCTGCGTCGTTGCAGAATCTCGAGGCGGAGGGTCGCGGCGCGAAACAACTCGAATTTTTCTCGTCGCCGATTCACCCCCCGATACACCTCTGACCGTAAGCTCCCGTGATAACTTACCGTCTGCACAAAGACAACGATGTTATACCACCCGATATCGGGAAAGAAATATGATGTATCTCCGGTGTCTCTGGCCGATGCTATCGTGGCGCACGGTCACAACAACGCGATCGTCTTATGTTTGCGTAAATAGAAATTGAACGCTGTTCAGCGGTCCAGGGTAGACCGAATTTCGGGGGTTGGGGGATCAAGCTCCTCCAGCTAGGCTTAGCCTGGTTTCGGTTACATCTTCGTGGGACTCGGGTTAGGTGTCGGTTGGGACCTGGTTAAGTCTAAGGTGGCTTTCGGTTAGGCGTCGGTTACATCTGGGTTGTATAGATAGATACACAAACAGACGTTCGAATTGGAGCTTACACGTGTATCAACAGTTGTTCTGGTCCGTTCGGTGGAGGCGGAAGTAGCTGTCCTGAAATCCACTTTGCCATTTCATTCTTTCATGACTTTAAGAATAATTGAAACGGCCGCGTTCATGGTGACATTTATTTTTCTTGAATCCATTTGCAGCGGACGCGTATTTGTTTTTATACTTCTTATTTATTCAACAAATTTGATATGTTATTTTTTGTGGAACGTATTCCGGTAAACAATGGTTGTAGCAAGTCACTAAAGAATTCTCATTTTTGCTGGAGGCTTTATATTTAAACGTAACATCGATTTTGGTAGAATTGTAGGATAGTTAGAAATATTTGATGTAGTCTTTAAAATTGTACTTTGCATTAATATCTGAGACTGCTCCAAATTTGCAAACTTCCATAAAAATCGATATTGCTTTAAATACGTTCTCGGTGCCAAAAAAGTGGATCACCCTAGGAATTTTTTTCCTAAGGAATAATGAAACAAATCGACAATGTAATAATTACATCTTATTTTTAGGATCTTTATTTGCATAAAAAAATTTGTTTAGCACTTATTTGTCCTATTTTGTCTTCATTTTCAGTAATTTCAGCAACTACTGCACCAACAAGGACTAATTGTCAGCACGATATTTGTCTGAGGAAGTACACAATTACAAAAATGTAACAACGAACTTATAAAGTGGTGTTGTAGCGATGGGTTTTCGGGACAAAATTTTTGGATTTGTGGAAAATAAGAAAATTATGTTACTTTGAAAAAAGAAAACGAATTTTTGTTGAAAATTTCGATATTTATACACATTAAAAAGAAATATTAAAAATTAAAAATTTTTGAAACTCGATGGCTTTTAGAGAATATTATGCTGTCTGGAACAGCGCAAAGTTCATGAAAAAATGTTAAAAATTGTAGAAGTTATCATGCTGACCAGTTCGAAGGACGTAATGCAGTGAGAAACAAAAACAACGCGTTTAAGTCTAAAGTTTCGATTTTTCAGTATTTTTTAACTAAATAAAACTATAAACTTATTCAATTTCAAACATTACTTACGTTTTTACTATACTTTTATTAAGTAACATAATTTTTGTCGGTTGAATTCACTCGAAAATACAATTGGAATCAACCACGGACTAAACGTATCGCAAAATTACGGTTGACACGATATCTGCCCTTTAGTTCGTATAAAATAAAAAATTCCAATGTGGTTTTATTTTATACACATATTGTTATCGTGTGACCTATAATGAAACCAACAGAATTATTTTTCGAGGAATAGTGAATTGGAAATTACCCAAACTTTTGTTAATTAACCAAACATATGTAACCTATTGTTCAGTCCGCAGTTGATTTCAACTGTATTTTCAAGTAAATTCAATCGAAAAAAATTGTTACATAATAAAAGTATGTTGAAAGCATATACAAAGTTCCAAATAATGACGTTTATAGTTTTGTTTGTTTAAAAAAATCGAGATTTTCGACCAAGAAAGAAGAAATTCCCCCCTTAAAGTTAAAAAACTAAAACTTAATCAGCCATTATATGTATAGTTCATATTTTACACACTATGAAAGTTTGATTTCAGTGCAATATGACTTGGATTTTTTTTGAAGTTGAGAACGTATGTAACCGGTAAGTGATATATCTCAATAATTTTGTAAACAGACACCATATTTCACAGATTCAACCTAAAAGACTAATGCCAAGACCTTTTGTCGCACAGTTTTGTTTTTGCCTAATACATACAGCAACCAGTGTTGCCAGATCGTACTTTTAGGTACGAAACACGTACTATTTGGTTACCTGTCGTACTATTAACGTACTTAGCTTGATATCGTACCTAAATCGTACTTCATCGAAAATTAAAATTTCAGTTTTTCAAATGAGATCTTTAATTTCAGATAGGTAAAAAGATTAAAATACAGTATTTAAACCCTTGCTTTTCTTCCTTAAACATATAACTACATCAATTTTGTTTTTAAAATTCGCACTGTCTCAATAGTTTACAAACGATAGCTCCAAACATTTGTTTTATTTACAAGTATGCATGTGATATAATCTAATGTGAACATTCACAATTAAATTTTATTGGAGCTTTACATAACTTTTTTTCGTTGTATCATAATTATATGTACAGGCATCTATCTTCCCTTTTATTTTCCTACAGTAAAGCTTTCCTTTTTCTATTGACGTTTTCTTTACTATTTTAGATATCTGGACGTACTAAAGTGAAAATCGACACTGGCAACACTGACAGCAACGAACCTACCTCGCAGTTCCAGATTTCGGTGTAACTCGCCGCCGGCTCTCCGAAGGGAGTAGCGAAAGCTCGTAACCGTGCCGCTGAAAAATCGCTAAATTTTCCGACAGCCGCAGATTTACGACGGACGCATTCCAGAAGCGTCCAAGCGTTCTAAACAAAAGAAACGCTGACAATCGAGTTAGACACACGAGCGCGTCTCGCGGTGCACTCGCATACTAATGCGCGCAGCTAAACGCGTGCAAACGCACATGCGACCTGCGTTAAATAACGCGTCGCGTCGCAGCGGGCGAGGAAGACGCCGAAGGTTTAGCGCGCGCGAAAAGGGGGGAAAACGCGACCCTCGGTGCGGGTTGTGCGAATTTTTATACGGTGGATTTTATGTTTCGCCGGGCGTTTGTTTGCCTCGGCTCCCTTCCAACTCGGCGCGAAACATTTTATGGTCTCGCCTATCCGCAGCCCAGGGTATTACGCCGAGCGTGGACGATCCTCCGGCGGCACAATGCGCTTTTCTCCTGCGCTCCTGTAGTTCTTCGGGACCCGGAGGCCGATATACTGCGGTCGGGTTACCGTTCTTACCCCCCGACGATATATATTATCGGTTTACCGCGAACGCACCTGCTCTTTGTCGCGACTCATGGAAAATTAATTATTCCGTCTTGCTCCCGTTTCTCTACGCGTGAATCTGCACCACGGATGTCGCGTTAGTTAATGCGGCACGAGTAAATTAAAAGAATTGATGCAGTCGAGTCGCAATTCAGGAAAATGGACTTTTTCTACACTGCAGTGTGTACGGAATCTTCATATCGAATCGATGGACGTTTTGTTATTAAATAATTTTATATTGCTTTCGTGGAGATAACTATTTACTATTCAGGGCAAGGCGGAGGAACTTCATTTTATATGCAAAGCTGCTCTCGTTCACCTTTGACTTTCTAGATGCAAGTACTTCGACCAATAATTTGTCTGACCCGTGCTCGACCTATTCTACTACAAACCAATCATACCCATATTTCTCTAGCACATCACATTCTAAATCTCTCTCCCTAATCTCTGGGGAGGACCGAGAACAAGAACTTACGTAAAGAATTGGTTTTCATCTGCTCTACTTCGATATTTTTTCGTTTTTCCTAGTCTCTAGTAAGGATTAAAGGAGAACAGTAGTTAGTTTTTCTTTTTCATGAATCTCTGTGTAGAATGACTTCCTTTAATCACCATCAAATCGTCCCTAAAGTATCGGTTCACATGCTTCTCTTTCCATAATCGCAACTCCAAAGTGTTCCGATTTATTTATTTCCCCCCGCGCGAAGGAAAATGTTAGCGTAACCGTGGAGCGAGTCGTATCAGCATGCGAGTGTTTGGCTTCGAGATTGAGATCGGCCGAAAGAGCCAGCTAGGGAAAGAGTTCGCAAACGAAAGCACAATGGGAGAAAGGGAAAAGATGGGCGTCCCTTCCTGTCCGGTGGTCACGCGGGAACCGAAGCGTCCACCCTTCCACGCATTCCTTCCAATAACGCAATCGGCGGGGGATCGATTTTCAATCCAATCATCAGAGAATGCAACGTAAACCGCGGCGGAAAGTGCAATATACTTTCATGAGTGCCCACCTATGATCAGCCAGGGTGCCGGAAAGGGGGGAGGCAATGTGGATAGTACGTTGGTTATGTGGGACGTCGGAGGGTGGAACGCTTGAAAATCGAATACTCGAGCGAACTCCTTGTACCGGTCGTGGGAACCCCGGCATAAACTCATAATTTCACATTTTTCCACCCTCTCCGCGATACGCCCCACTGTCCCCGCTGTTTCTTTTCGTTTCGCGTTCTCTTTTCCACCCTCAACTATGCGTCTCGTAACAGTCCCGCGACCTTTTCACCCCTCCGCGAGTAAACGTTCTCCTAGCGCGATTCACGATGCATCTGGAACTGGATTCCCAGAGACGTCGCCTATTGTCACCGGCTGACGTATGGCGATCGGAGATCGATACGCATCTGATTTGATGACTCGACGGAATTGGAAATTCTTCGGCGACGGTTTTCTTCTCCCGTGCGTGGAGGGAAAGATCGTAGTCACGTGTTCCCGATGCGTCACGAAATCGTGGGGAGGAGGATCGACACGCATTGACGCTGACGTGATGTAATGCGAGACAGGATCGCGATACTCTCTCCTCTTCGCGGGAATTGTCTCTCCCCGATCGATATCATTTTCCGTGGTTCCTACGAATCACAGTATTCTGGGTGATAATTAAATCGTTTTCGACTGTTCTATTCTCGCCTTGCAATATTTCGACGGTGAAGCAGGATCATTGAACTTTGGAATTTATTGATAGTTGAACTTACAGTTATAGAAGCATGGGGTACAGATTAGAGCTATTGATTATGAGATACCCGGGTACCCAGGTACCCGGGTGAGATACCCGGGTATACCAAAATTACCCGTACTACCCGGGTATCTCACGGGTACCCGAACACATGAGATAGACAAGAATCTCATGCCGAATTAAGTCGAATTGAACCGAATTGAGCCGATAGTTTCCCGGTATGCGTTTCTGGATTTTAAAATAGAGCGAGAGAGAGAGAGAGAGAGAGAGAGAGAGAGAGAGAGAGAGAGAGAGAGAGAGAGAGAGAAGAGGGAGGAGAGAGAGAGGACTAATTGTCAACATAACCACGGTCCATTAAAGTTAATTTTCATCATGTATACAGAATTCATTTCATTCTGAAATTTTTTTTTATTTTTAAAGCCACAAATACATACCGAAAATCTATCGGCTGAATTCGGTTCAATTCGACTTAATTCGGCATGAGATTTTTGTCTATCTCATGCGTTCGGGTACCCGTGAGATACCCGGGTAGTACGGGTAATTTTGGTATACCCGGGTATCTCACGAGTACCCGGGTACTCGGGTATCTCACTCGATTCACTTGAAATCTCGAGCCCTAGTACAGATACAATTAATATAATCCATCGTGTTCTGGAAACATTGGTTATGTGTTATGAAACGTATGTCACGTATTTTCTGTAATTAACGCAAGTATTATTTATCAATGCGTTGGAGAGGAGAGCCTAGGGTTACACGAGCGTCAAAATAACGTCTGTTGATCTCCCGTCGCTATGCCCGTCGCAACGTCCATCGTAGTATAACATGAGACAGACGTAGCAACGGACGATCGACGGACATCATTTTGACGCTCGTATGACCCTAGGCTAAATTGTTTAGGGTTGAAGGGCCTCAAACACTAGCGAATTGCGAGCCGGACTACTCGCCTCAAAATCGAACCCCTGCATCTACACATCCGGAAAGTAAGATGTGTAGACGTACCAGTGAGGTTTTTTACGAGCAATCCAGCGAGTAGCTTGTTAGTGTGTGGAGGCGTGAAAGCTTTAAGCCTTAGGCCGGACGCACACGAGCGCACAAAATACGTCAGTCGCAACGCACGTCATTTTCAACGGACGTACGGCCTCCGCTGGGCGCACACGAGGGTGTTAGGCGATGTGCGTTGGGTTCGAGCGTTGCGGCCGATGCGACGCGCGTTTTTGAAATACACTGGAGTATATGAGAGTCCGCACACAGCAAGGTGCGTCAGTTTCAACGGACGTTGCAACGTGCGTTGGATTTTTCACGACGCATTTTATGCTAGACGACGCGCGTTGAGTTTCGACGTCGACCTGAGGCGGACTACGTGGGGTCCGTGTATTCAAGCATTCGAGACAGGGTTTCGGCACGGCCACCCGACGATGGTTTATGGCATCAATAAAATTTTTGTTATCTCTCGATATGCATTGTATCACTACGGAAGTAGCGCCAATCGATGCCTTATCATCTCCCGATTAAAATAGTACGAAATGTCGTGTAAATCGGATTATTTTTAACGAAGTTAGCTTCAAAGCACCAAAATCGTTTTCCCCCTATAACTCCATGGTACAAATAATACGAAATACGTAGTGTTTGGTGGCATTTGCATCAGGTACTTTAGTCAAAATCTAAATTTACTTAAGTTTAATTCCGTGCAGACCAAGTAGCAGGGGTAAACATACCAATATTTGGGATCGTTTCATAGGAGAATATAATATTATAATAAATATTATATTAATGCTGTATTTTAATCCCCTTTATGAATAAATATTTCCGATTAAATTTTCTCCTCTACAAAAGGATCCTTATTAAATATGGTATTAGTAATACCATTTCACGAAACCTTTCACGGAATCGAGCCCCGAAGCTCTTCGCTCGGGGTTCAAAGGTGAAGACCGTAGGAACGATTCCCGTGCGGGGGTCGGATCCGAAATTGCGCGACGCCTGGCGCCTGAGTCGTGCTTGTCTGCGTGCCAGACTGCATTAGGGGTGGTACACACGCCATCCGTCGAAATTCCCGGGGATAATGAAAGAAAAGGCCGCGGAGACAGCCGGCGCGAGAATAAAGTATGGATCGCTTTTAACGGGGCTCGCGAAGAATGGAGGCGATAGATAGAATAGAGCCAAGCTGAGATAGTGGCCTATAAGGCCGGAGCCGCCGAGGGGTGGGTTTTTCAAGGGTCTGGGAGGAACGCGGAAGGAGGAAGAAACACGTACGGTCGCAAACAGGGAAAGATAGGCGACAACCGGTGTTACCACACAAACACACCGCACCACAAAGCGGGCGGGAAGAAGGGTGGGTGGTTCACCGAGTGCTGGCTGCAGTCTCGATAAAACATTCAGTTCGAAAAATGCTGTTCCATAAAAATTCCATTCACTATTATGCCTCGCAATCTGCGGTTGGATATCGATTATTGCTACCAGCAGCCATATAGCAGCCAGATTTACGTACGGCTGCTTATAATACCCTCGCCCCGGTGATGATTTGCCACTTGAACTTCGCTGGAGCGTAGAGTGACGCGCTCAATACCGGATCCGGATACCCTTCACGTTGCGCATTCGCATTTTTAATAAACGCCCATTTCATCGGGTCGTTTATTAATAATTTAATATCCCTGCATCGATCGGTCTTTGGGGACACGTGCGATGGATAGCAGCCGAAAATTACGGAAAAATCTCATTGAAACCTGTATGTCCTAATGAACGGAAGTATTAAAGACTCTTGTATTTAAAGTATTATTTGGCTCTCATTAAACAGCAATATCGCATTGTCTTCGAATCGAAATAATTAGCCTGAGCAGCAGCCACCGTTGAATACCGCACGCCATTATCAAGCATATGCTCGACGTAATATATTTCCGAAGCTGAAAATTCGTTTTCAAGAGTCGCCTACTTCATACGTCCTGCAGCATTGTTTCCATGCAATATCGTAACTCTTATGAAATGTTTCGCTACGTGACTTTATTGCCGCGCGTATCTTTTTTAGCGTCGATGCACGGGTCTTGGTGTATTTCGATAATGTCTCCTTTCAGATGCACTTGGTGTTCCGATGATGCAGGAAAAGCACTTAACTATTATTTACTGTTTTTAAAAATATTGAGGCATGTAATATTTTCCTTCGAACGCTGTAGATTTTTATACAAATTTTCTCCTTTATGGAGAGCACGAGAAATGGTTTCTGTACGCGAATTGTTACTCCAAATTCCTTAATGTGCGTATAATATTCTCTATTCTTTCGCATTTAAGGTGAAATACACAGAAATCACTAATTTCCATTTCATTTAAAGCTGTAAAAATACCATCCCTACCGATAATCAACTGCATAGCCAGCCGCGCATTCTCTTTATAGTCAGAGAAATTCCGCTGAATAACGCTTAAATTTCCAATAATTAAAAATATACCAATCTTACCTCGCGCGTATTGCACGAATCCTTCCAAAAATGTTCGCGGAAAACGCGGAAAAGTCGATGGGAAATTCGTTATCATCTAATTCTGTCCAGACACGCGCGACAATATCGCATCATTTCGAAATTCCCTGGCGTCATACCCACTATTACACCAAATAAAGTATCCAGTTCGCCAATAACATAGCCTTGGGACGACGGAGAGAGAGAGAGAGAGAGAGAGAGAGAGAGAGAGAGAGAGAGAGAGAGTAATAATTCCCCGTTTCACAAATCAACGGCAGCAACGCGAACACGCCCCAATGAATCTCTTCAAACAGGGCAGTCCAATTCTCCTGGATTATGCGTGCATATACGCGGGCACGAGCGCGCGCTCATGTATTCGACCTCGTGCTGCGTTTTTCGCGATGCGTACGAAAGAGTCTAGAGCGGGTAGACATTTAACCGACGAAAGCGTGGCCTGTCGTGTCATTATATACGAGGAGAAACGACGCCGGTCAGCCGTACATATTTCCCGTCGCGACGCCGGGAGACGCGGGCACCGAGCACAGCGTCAGTTTGCACGACCACGGTTATGATCTTCCGCGAGGTCGACCGGAAAAATGAAAATTCCAGTATGCGCCAGGCTCTATTATGTTTGCCGCAGCCCGGAGTGCCGCGATACTAGTCCTCTGCCCGTGCCCCTTCGCTTTGAAACGGGCGTTAGGGTTCCGACCTCTGGGTCTAAAGGGCATCGTGCAGCGGCGTTTTATGCGCTTTTTACGGTGTCGTTCGCTCCTGAACGAATCATGCAACGCGATCTCCCGAGGCATCTGCCTATCGCGAGATCCTTCTTCCCGGGACGTAGAGAAACACTGGGAGGCTGGTTTTGTGCGCCCGGCACAATAAGACGCATCGAGGGAACGAGATATTTCCATTGGGTAACCGTTATCGGGAAACCCCGGTATTTTTGAGGATTGAAAGGGAATACGCGGGATTGGATCGCTGATTTCTTTAGGAGATTGAATGTTACGTGCATGGAAGGCTTTCGTGGGATGTTGCAGTTTATAATCTTCGATATGGAACTGGGTCGTCTTTCAGGGATCTTGGGTTTATTCGATGTTTCGGTGTCGCGAGGTTGCGTATTGGTTCCCGAGGATGTTAGCATTTTCTGTTACTGCTCACCCTTTCGATGGAAACCATTCGGGTATTCATCTTGTGATGTATCTTTTTATGGTTCTACGGTGGCTACCATAACGGAAATTAAAGTATAATACATGTATAGCACAAACTAGGGCTCTCACTATCCAAGTATCTGAATTAACATCTTATTAAAATATAAATAAAATTAATAGGCGTTTTTTTTTTAAATTAGACTTTATTTTACATTCATTTCTCAAATTCGACCGTTCCGCAAAATATCTAATATTACAGTATCAACGATTCGGATTCCAAGTTAAAATTAGTATGTTACGTATGCATCATATGCATAATTATTTTCTCGCTCCCACGATTCTTCGAGCTCGAGTCTGGCAAGGAAAAACCCTCTTAACCTCCCCTTACCGCTTATCTCTGGATGCAGCTGCACCCTAACCAAAATTTCGAAAAAGCTGACGCAACTTTCGAACTTTCTAGAACTTTCCTTATTTGGAAAATTAGAGGCATCCCCACTCATTTTTAGGCTTATATAAACTCACTGATTTCATCCCTCGTAGGTTCGGAATCGTACCGTCACGTTTAGAGACAACGTTGCGTCACATTCTCTATAGTCGAATATTGTGAAATCGGGCTAAAGTTCCCCTTCGAATCTAAACTAACCTTATAGGATCCGCGAGTCGGCATAAATTTCTATTTGGCAATTCTTTCTAAATTCATTCTACTCCCGTATTGCCTGTGCGTGAAAACCGAGCATCAACAACTATTTGGTAAATTCTAAACATTCTTATTATACACATTCGTGACAAACACTACACGACACATTTGTATTTAAAGACTGATTTACAATATATTTAGAGTTAACTTTTAAATTCTGAGTATAAGTTTGAACCTACGATCTAACTCCACAATTCTTAATAGTAATCAAACGTACCCACACGAAGTATAACTTTACCGTTCGAGTTATATTTCTAATTTTATTATTTCAAAGTTACGAGGCTAAACTAACAATCCTGCGGCTCCCTAATTTCGTATTAGGTTCGTCTGTACGTTTTCCAACCTCCTAACAGCTCCCTGACTTCGCGTCAGGTTCGTCTGTGTTTTTACCAACTTCCTAGCAGCTCCTCAACTTCGCGTTGAGTTCGTCTGCGATTTTCAATCCTAGTGGCTCCCCGATTTCGCATCGGGTTCGTCCACTTCACCTTCCTGCGGCTCCCTGATTTCGCATCAAGTTCGTCCGCATCTGACTCCATTTCTTAGAGGCTCCCTGATTTCGCATCAGGTTCGTCCTCGCCGTCAATAAATCTAGCAGCTCCCTGACTTCGCGTCAGGTTCGTCTGCGTACCTTACTAACAAACTGACTCCATATTCCTGTGGAAAATATACACACACACTCGCCGGCCTCAAGCGTTGCACTCGACCCTGGCTCGTAACAAGTAATTCGGATACCTGAATAGTACAAGTCCTAATTTTAATCTGAATGAAACATGTATCTAGATATTCAGATGTCCGACTACGAGTTTTATTAATATCCGAGTACTTAAATATTCAAGACTTGGGAATCTATAAATCAGAGTGAAAGTCGTAGTAGAAACCAGAATAACGAGTTTAATACCAGGGTCAAAGCTAAAACACCCTCCTGATGAATATCCTTTTTATTCTTCGCAGTATTTACATCTTATTAGGAAAAACGTTAATCTGAGATTTAGGAAATTTTAGGCCTCATTCTCACCTGTTGATCCTGCCTTTTATACTATATAGAAACATAACTTAAGCCATTTTTACATCCACGTACTTCATTATTAAATATGATTCGTTTGAAGTACATTACTTTTAGCCCCGATATACACGAACGACAAAACGTCGCTGCGATTCTGCATACTACTTTGTTTTTCACAAATACAAATAAATTGGGCAACGTCAATGACATAAAATCGCAATGATCGCAGACAATCGCAGCGACTTCGTGTCGCTCGTGTACATCGGCCCTTATCCTGCGCTCTACGAGAATGTAGCTTTAAGTGTACTCTTAAATAAATTTTTAACGTGTACCTGTAGAAACACGACTGTACATTTAAACTATTTACACAGTGTACTATGATATTTACACTCTTTCGTGCATTTCCCCCTGCGTGTCTCATTCACATGAATGTATGTTTGCCTCGCTCCCCGTATTGCTTTCGTGGAAACGTGACGTAAGATTGCTTCGCCGCACGAGCTGTAATATTGTCTGAAATTCTGAGCACTCTGCACGATTTCAGGACGTCGGAACGCGGCTTTACGCTCGAATTCACTTATCCGGCCTAATTCCCGCGTTATCTGCTCATTAATAACAATAAAAAAACTCGTCGCGATAAAAATATGTACACTCGGCGTTGCAGTAATAATTCCCGTGCATCACCGCGACCATTAATTGCCCCAGTTCCTCCGGGGCTCTCTTCATAGCGACACGCCAAATACCCGGGTCCCAATTGTATCATAATTCACAAATAGAAACTGCGCGTATCAATTGACTGAATTGTCGTGGCTAAACGCGTTTAAACAATTCATTGGCGCGGTCGAACCGAACGCGATTGACAACTCGTTAAACCTTTCCCTGTTATCTCTCGTTGACCGATCGGTGGAAATTATTCGTCGCACAATTGCCGCTATTATGCGATGCCATCGAGAGGACGAGTTCGACGTTGAAAATTGGACGAATCGGCGTAATTTGTAACGCATCGGCCGAACGCGTCGGCAGAATCGAGGTGAAGTGCTTTTTCCGTACCGCGAGCTGCTTTGATTAATAATCCTGAAAATTTGACGCGTCGACGCTCCGTCGTGACCTCCATTCGCCTTCGCCTCGATGTCTTAAGTGTAATCAATTTCCCGGCAGCGGCCTGCGACGGACGGCGTGTAATTTTTTACCAAACGGCGCCCTCGACTCGCCCTCGTGATCATCAGCCCCCTCTGCTCGCGTGACACCTGTGTCCGCCTCGCGATTACATTATGGCTTCGTTTACAAAAAGGAACGGAGCGAAGAAGACGGTGAAGGGGACGGGGGTTGCGCGATCGAAAACCCAGCGCGCCATCACCCCTCTGTCAGACTTCGTTTTTGCCTGCGGCTGCTCCGGAGGCGGGGCAGGGAAGCGCAGGGAGCGACACGAGGGAAAACGAGTTAGGCACACTCTTGAAACATTGAATTATCCTCGGCGTTCGCGAGGAACTTCGGAAAACGCTCCGCCCCGTTTATCGGCTCGCTCGCCGGAAAAACGCGCTCGTTAAAACGCCGAGGAAAATAATGCTTTCCATCTGACGCGCACCCTACGGACGTCCTCGATCGTTTGCTCGTCCGTGCGTGTAAAAGCGGCCGTGGAACGGTCGGGAATGAAATTAAAGACGAGGCTGCGAATCGGAGCGTCAACATCGTTCTGTGTCAACATCATAACGCGAACCGGTCTGGTCCAAGCTCATTTCCTTCTCGAATTTCCGTCCTCGAGTTCCGACGCGTGCACTGTCCACGTAAATATTAATGGCTTCGGACCAGCAAGTATTTATTTCGAATTGTTAATCATGACGAGTTGGGTGGAACTGGCGGAGAGCTTGTAAATTCAGGGAAAGAGGTCTCTGCATGGTCAGATGCGATCGCGCCGCTCGCCGTATTTACACGCGGCGCTCGATTTCCACGTTGAAATTGCCACGAGCGTAATTTTCGAAAGCAAAAATTTATCTCCATTACCGGCCACATTCGGGATTAGCAGCCTTCACTTTTTCTTCGGTGTCCCTGCCCTCCGAGACCCTCGCAAATACATATTAATGGGGAAATTATACGAAAGTTATCTCGGCACATTGATACATGGGTCGCGGCGTCTTTTGATCCCCCATTTGCCAACGCGGAACCTCGAAACCATAGGAAATGAGCGCGTCGATGTGTTTCCTTGAAAAAAAATAGGTTGACAGGTGCGTGGATCGCAGGATTACGGCGAAATAGGATCGCGGGATGGTATTAGATCTTGCCAGAAGCAACGCGGTGGATTTTTAGTCGGGCAATTTCTACGTTCCAGGCGTCGCTCCGCGATGAAAGTCGGTCGAGCAGTAAATCACAAAGATATGATTTTTTTCCTCACCGCCGGCGGAAGACGAGTATCCGACCGGAAGAGGCGAGAAAGTCCCTGCTTACTCAGCGACGTTGGCTTTGCGCGTTCCCCCAAAAATGGAATAGAATGGATTTTCCTACGAAAATCGAGACAAAAGATTTGTTTAATGACCAGAAGAGGGAAACCTATTTTTACCCTCGGAAAACCAACACCGTCGCTATAAAATTCCTCTAGAAATTATTGAAGAGCTCTAGTATTTCACATCTTCGTTATACTTTAAATATAAAATGAATTTATGAAGCTTTCCTTCTGAAACAGTTGTCTATTAATTGTTTAAATGTCTGATCTAAATCTTGTTTTAAAATTCTACGTTGGGGGAAGGGATTGCTGTAATCCTTATTTCCGTCTTATGCTTTATTATTCCACTGCTTTTCAGGCGTCGACGTAGCTTCTCCGCCCAAGTGTCTCTCGCACAATGGAGACGGTTCGAGCTCGGCAGTGGCCGAGTGTCGGGCGAAATACGCTTTCGCGCGCGTGTAAAACATTTCACGGCGGGGGCGGCGCGCGACGGTGCTCGTCGTTCGACGACGAGATGAATGACATTAAATTTAACGCTGCCAATTTGTCGTGGTGCACGCACCGGCGGATCCTGACGCACACGTGGCGCGTTTCCGAGCGTGCATCGACGAGCTCCCTTCGAATCCGCGTGTACACGAGGAAACCTCCGGGACGTGCACGAACGACACGCATAAAGCACGGCCGTGCAAACACGTAGGTATCATTTGAGGGGACATTCGATGTGCTGCATAATATATGGACTGCGGCATGACGCCATCGTAATTGATTGTAGCGCCCTGTGGTTTGGCACCCGCTGGTCGGAAGTGTTCGCAATTACTACAATGGAATCGAGCAAAGTTAATGGTAAAATATTCATTTCCCAGGCAACGACGATTCCCTCCGCCCGCGAATCCATTTTCGCCGGCCCGTTCTCGTGACTCGGCCCCGACTTCCTCCCTTGAAAATCCCGCCGGAAGCAACCTACAGCCGCGCTTCGCGCGCGTTTCCTTCAATTTTGATGGGTCGATTACCTCGCGCGTGCAATTATAAGTACCTTGTACCGACTAAATTCAGACGTTCCTGTCGAAATGCTGTTTATTGAACGGCGGATAAGCTAAAGCTCTCTGGTAGCTCGGATTATGCTCGTATTTTAGAAACGACTTGAGAGAAGTTAATTTTGCGAACGGATTTTCGTAAGACCGGGTTGCTATGAAAAGTGCAGAAACTGAAACAGTCCTATTTTAGGGAAAGTTAAATATACTATTTGAAGATCATAGGTTAGTTTCTATTTAAGGGGTAGCCTGGTTCACAAGTTAAATATACTCTTAATTCGGAAAGTTCATCGAATCAGCATATAGACTAAATGACCAAATTTGCAAAACACATTTTAGATTTTATTCAATAAACAGAAATACTAAAAGCAATAAACTAATTAACAGGAAAATGTCAGAAACGTTTGTCGTTATGCAAAATATAATACAAAACCAAAATCCAGAGTACAACAGTTTAATTCTCTAATATGAGTCAACCGTTCGCTAATCGTGATCTTATGCAATCTAAAATCTTGGAAGGAAACTTGCCCCCAAGACAACCATCATTCTCCCCCTAAGTCGTAGTCCTGAGGTCAAGATGGAAAAATAGGCCCCAAAATTGGCCAATTAGAGCTAAGGTGATCTCTCGATTGCGCAACACCCGCAGTTCTCACACAATCCGTCCCGTCAACCGAAACTGCAGCGCGTTGCACAAAAGTCCCTTGTTGGAAAGATCAGCCATAAATTCCAAGTCCCGTCGATGTTCGGTGTGTGGACTTATGTTACGTTAGTTTCCGTTGGGGATGATCTAGCTGGCAAGGTCACGAAAAAAAATTAATGATGCTTTCCAGTCAGATTCAAGTCCAAAAGAAATTTTCAACCTCTAACAGATGGATTCTCAAAAACTGCGTAGTTCTGTTAATCGCAGCATAAACTCAAGCACGTGTACTTAACGTGTATTTTATTTTTAACGCGGGAACAATCTGAAATAATTTCGAGTTTTATAATATAGTTTTGTTAGATGTATGGGAAGGTACATCTCTCATGCGTTTTCGAAAAGTACATTTTTTAAAATGTTTCAATTTCGGTTGATGAATAGTCTCTACAAAAAATTGAGTTTGTTCATTCTACATGCTCTCAGCAGAAATTTTCACACTTTTCAAAATTCATTTCCCGAAAATGAGAAAAGGTGTTATATGTAATTGTTAAGAGTTATATGAAATTTCTACTTCTACGTGTAAGAAAAATTTGATTCAGAAATTTAGAAGACACTTTGCAATATTCTACGATAAGTAATTTTTCTGACATTATTGTGTTTTGCAGAAAATTTGAATTTTTTTCATTTTCTGAAAGAATATCGTAATAATATGAAATAAAGTCAAACTTCAGATATAAGAATTGTTCTGTTTTATATGGTCCGTACGCGATAACAAAATTCTTCAAGGAAGCGTCTAAAACGTACGAAATTGCTGCACCACATAGAGCGAATAATGGTATATGCTTGACGTGCTGAACGCACAGTGAAAGATATTTCTTCCAGTAGTGCAATAGACCATATAAAGCTGAACAATTTTTATGTCTGAAATGTTGTTTCATCTCGTATTGTTATCATGTCATATTAAAAAAGAAAAAATGAAAAATGGAAATGGCTAGCGATATCCTCTTAAAATGAATTTACGCCGAAACAAGGAATAGTTTTATGAATGCTTGATTATGTTCCATTACCGTATAACATTTCATTGAAATAAGATTTTGGAATTTAGCTTGCATTTTCCTGAAATTCAGGTTAATAATAGGTCCTTTTTATAAACTTGATCTTTTTATATGTACTCGACTACTGCGAAACGTATCACTATGGCGAATCTCAGCTTCTCGCAAACAAATCTTGACGCTTTCTATTGCCAGGTCATCGCGAGCGCAGGGTATTAATGGTGGAATTAGGACGGGCATAAATAACAAAGTATCCGACGTCGTAAGTATAATAAATAAAAGAATATTCGCCGTCGGCGTGACGTGGTGCAAATAAAACGAAATATTTTATACAACGCCGGAGGGCTCCGGCTATAATCCCGTACGGCGGCGTGATACACGGCGCTGGCATCATCGTAGCGCCGTTTAAAATTTAAGCCGTGCTTCGATTTAGTGTCAACCAATTACCACCGGCGAATCGACGTTAATCCGGGGTTTAACGCGTGGATCAATTTTCGAGCGGCAGCTGTGAACGCAGATTCTTTCCGGTGGACCATGTATTTCTCGCCGTGAACGCGTGTTTCATTGATTTTCACCGCACCGAATGAATGTTCTTGGACCTTCGTAAACAATCCTCTCTTGACACCGGAGTTTGCAGACGATCGTTCATCGCGATTTATGGGATGCCGCGCATCATGATAGGGGATGATTTGCGATGATTATGAGGCGATGTTTGCTCGTAGTCAATCTTTTCCCTTCCTGGCACTACGACAACACGAATTAATAAAAAATAGACAGGGATCCCCATTATCTATTTACCCTTTCAACGTGTTGACTGTCACGTTACATATTTTAGAAGTTACATCATTAATCAATTTTAGATGGGAATTATTTGTTAGATATTTTCTTTGTTAATACATTTGTGATGACGTTGAAAAAAGTGAAAATATTATTTTTTTAGTTTCATTGATGAAATGTATCGAAGGGGGTGGTTCTCCTATTAACCTAATAATTAGGCTGCGTCTAATGTCAGATAGTAATCATATATTTGAAAGTTCTGATGGTTACAGATCGGCAACACTGTGAATTCCGTGATAAAGATAAAACAAACGTTTTATGATTTTCAGCACCGACGAAAATATTAATTCGTAAATTATTATCGCGTTAATTATATTTTTAATTAGTACTTTTTTTATTACGTTCGAGTGTTTCGTATGCAAGGGACTGGTTCTGTCTTCTAATTTCCGACAGATTGTTGTCCCCTATAATCAGATAGCAATAATGTAAAAACATTCATTAATTATGTTATGAATATTAGAGAACAGAAGGAAAGCTTGAAAAAAAAAGATTAGTAGAATAAGTAGAATAGGGAAAATGAATGAAACTAAAGCATTAACAGTGAAGAGCAGAAAAGAAAAGGCTGCCTGTGTAATTTGCTCGAAAACGCATCATGAAGATTGGATTCAGTGTTTCAGTTGCAATAAATGAGCTCACGAAACTTCGTCTGTTATTTCTGAATATTTTGATAATTACATATGTTATTACTGTATATTATTTTGAAACTGTTCTAAGTTATATCATTAATTTCTCCTGTTATCGCTGATAGGTGCCACTTAACCCATTAAGGAGCAAAACGGATTTGCTTAACACAATAAAAATGTTGCGTTAATGCAACATTTAATTATAAAAAGTATACCAAAGTTTAATATTAATTTATATTAATACCATAATAATGTTGCTGATTTTGTTTCTCTATTTTGCACTCTAATAATGTTGACTTGTAATTAATGTAACACAAGAAGATTAAAATATCATTTTTTGCTATTTATTTAAAGGAAACTTAAGTGTCCAGTAATAGGGAAACTTTCTCTACTATCAGCAGATACGAGAGATGTGTTAAGTTTTAGTTTAAGTGGCATAATATGGAACATAATAAAACAATGAGTTTTACGTCTCGACTGAATTTCGCTTCAACTCCATTTTTCACTTTCCCTTCTAGTTTGTCTACTTCTCCTTCCATAATAGTCCATTGTTGTTCAAGAAACAGCAGGAACAGTGATTAACAGAATACTCAATCGCTCGGGAACCGAAAGCTTTCTGAAGGTTTCAAGTGTAAAGCAAACGAAACCGATTTTTCTTCGGGATTCGCGGGTGCATGGGGTAGGGGGAGATTCAGTCGGGGCGGGCGCATTAATCAAGATTCGAAATCCCCGCTTTCACGTGGCCCGGTTGCAGGTGCACGCGGCCATAACGCGGGCTCGAAACTTCACCGGCAACTATTCGTTCGACGGGTGGGAGAGGAAGGGAGGCGCCACGACAGAAACGTTTAAACTTACGTCGGAATCCTTCGTGTTGCTTCGTGGGCCAACTCTGTCGCGCATAAATCAACCAACTTTACATAACGTTCACCGCCCCGACGACGTTGTCGTCCTTCTCGTCCTCGCGAAGTCATTCCCCGTGTAAGCTGCACCGCGACGTGCCACCGGAGAACTTTGCGATTTTCAAGTTTCGTCTAATAAGTCAGCCGAACTTCTACTTCCGACGAGTTTCTTCGTTTTTAGCGCCCCCGCCAGACACGCGATTCTACTTCAGACACGCGGTTTCTAATGAACCTGTCGCGAACACCGAGCGAATCGGCGAATTCGTGCTTGTAGACACTGCTCAAAACTTGCTTCGTATTTCTTCGCGCTCGCTTCATATACTTCTTACTATATCCTGAGTGTATTAGCTGCTCAGACGCAACAAGCTTTCTTTGTGGTTCCTGTGCATCGCGTTTAAGGTTCGTGGACACGACAGTATTTCTGGGGAAAGTCTGTGATAGATTTGTATACCCTGACGATTTCTTCCGACGAACTTTCATTGCGTGATAAAACAGTCGTACAGCCTTGACGTTCAATCTTTGCTTACTGCAAGACGACTGATAGAACCTTCACAAAAACACAACTCAATGGTTTTAATCAAATCCGCAGGTAAATTATAAATTCTTATCCACCAACGTAGTTCAACTTAAGATAGATTTATCTAAAAAAATTTGTCCGTGAAGTTTCGTCATTTGTTTACAGAGAAATCTCTCCGCAATGCATGCGTTCGACAATAAAAAGTAAATTCCTGAGATATCCACTCAAAATTCTCTCTTCCGCAAGTATGCTCGCATTCATTTTCAATCTCCCCCACAGAATGTTTTTCAAAACTCCCCCAACAACGATCAACAAATACGCTCCGGAGCCCCTTACGCCCCATTCACCTCCAAACGGCAAGTCCCTCCGCTTCGCTCGCGTCCTCCCCCTCGCACACGCTTCCCAATTGACAATCGCGCGTACCGGCGCATCGAGAATTTCTAGCAACGTTCATTTCGCGACACAAAACGCCGCGCATGAAAACGACCAACCCGCGCGTTAAACGGCTGTTTGATTTCGAAATTGCGGTCAAACGAGCAACCATCCGCGTGTAACCGGCCCCTTCCACCCCTCCTCTAGTTCATGATACCGGTGCATTATTTAAGCGTCGATAATTCGAACAAAATGACAGCATATTTGCGCATTGTGTCGCGTGAATCGTGTCGGAAAATTGACATCGTTCGGTGACGAGTCAACGCGGGGGAGTGGAACGAACACAGATTGGACTCTTGACGGTGTTGGCCCCCGTTGCTAATGCCCGGGGTACATAAATTCGTGGACGAAGGCGGGCCTCGCAAATACGCGCGTTTCGGGGATAATCCGTCCTCCTGTTTCATCGTTTCGCTCCGCCACCGGTTATCCGGTATCGTCGAATTACCTGTTATCACGGGCAGCGTGCGCGCTTTCTGTCCCCCTGCCAAGCCAATCTTCCCCGATCGAGGACCATCCTCCTTTTTCGTCGTTTCTTCTACTTTCGCCCGAGGAAATATAGTTCCATCCATTGGCGGTCCATCCGCTCCCCCCTCCTCGTCGACTCGGTAATTGGATCTCTGTCGATCGGCAGAACATTTCGGCTAATGAACTGTAATCGCGTTTCAATTTGATCGTCCCGTCGCGGTATTCCACCGTGCCGTCCAAGCATTTCGACTAATCCGATCGAACGTATGGGTTCTGTTTCATTTATTCGATGTTTCTTGAATTGGGGTGCGGCAATGATGTCGGTAGATCAGTCTCTTCGAATTTTTCTGTATTCCGTGCACCCTTCGTTTCTTTCCTGATAGCTTTCCTTTATATTTCTGCTGTTTGGATTCATTTTCTGCTCTTGTCATCGCTTATTTGACGCTTTTCTGTTAAGTGTCCTCGTAATCTTGCCACCTGTTGAATTTCGAATTCCTTATTTTTCACCACCTTTGTTACTCTTGCACCTATTTGTCCCCTTTTCCTACAACTTTCCCCTTATCTACAGACCCTTGCTTTCTATATTTTCATTCCTCCTGGTGGATATACCTTTTCTCTGTATAACATTTTCTCTTTGCTGTTTCGCAATTTATTCTTTCTTCTACTATGTGTATTCTACCATGCGTGTTCCGTTCGAATGTTCCACCGCTTAGTCACTTATCCCTTTATATTCTAGTTTTTGATCGAGCTTTATTGTTCTCTCTACTCAAAATGTGTCAGTTTTTGACATTTATTTCTGCATGTCACTCTTGTCGAAAGGTACCAACGTTCACCGTGTCATATTGTTGTTTAACATCTGGAATTTTGTATACGAGCATATAACAATTTAATTAACCTCAAAACCGTAATTTCATATGCATGAACCCAATATATGCGAATACAAATACTAACAAATGACCAAATTTCTGCCAAAATAACGTTCATAGTAATCGAAACGTTGCCACGAATCTGCGGTATTACATGCAGGAGTCGTTTGATTTTCAATCTCTAAATACTTTCACAGTCACTGAAGATAGTCATCGAATTGCCCTTCAACCACAAAGTTGGCCCCTTCAGTTTAACCCTACGGTTAAACCCCTCAACAATGCAACACTCACCAATTTACTCCACAGAAATTTTTAGCGGTGAAAACGTTTTTCATCGTTTGTGCGAAACGTGTGTAAATAAAATATAATGAAAATAAACAAAAGGAATTAACGGGGGAATAATTAGTCGAGGCGCGAGGGAGGAAGGAAGAGGACAAGCGAGGTAGCAGGTACACCGCGACGATGGCGCGATGCACAAAAAACAGCCTGGTCAATATTGTTTCCCACCGCAGAATTTTAACGCACCACGAAACCCTCGTTACCGTTGACAGGATTCTGCCGGTGGGTTGCACTCTTTGTAACGCGATGTTACGGAGACTGTAGCCCCCAACCCTCACCCCTTCCCTTCCACCGCGCGTCAACCTCGAGGGGTGAGTACCAAACCCACGCCCTCTATCCCCTGAACCCTTTCGACCGGTACAACCGCCCCCAAAACCACCTACTCTTTGTGCCGGGGTATTCAACGATGCGCGGCAGGCACGATCGCCGTTCCCCTCTTTCGCCCTCCACAACCCGCTTCGAGCTTCATAACGCGGCGACGGGAACGACGATGGTGGTTCAACTGTGGGGAAGGGGGGACATCGCGACGCCGCTACTTTATTTAACGCTCGCGTAATCGCCAGGCATTCTATCGATGCTTTCTGAATTGATGAGACGCGAATATGCGCCGTGAAAACGAGAAGGACCGCGGCGACGCGGGTTTTCGCGATAAATGGGCGACGCGAGGGGATTAGCGGATGAATTTATTTCGATATTTTGTATGGCTCTTGTCGCAGAGAGGGAGAAATGGACAAAAAAAGTTTCGCGAAATTTTCAGTCGAGGCTCTCTTTGCGTTTCGATGGAATAAAAAAAAGTGTCGAGATTGGGAACACCAGAGTTTTTGCAGCGGAATTTCTGTGGCTGAAAAAATTAGTTGTTTGACGAAAGGGATTAGTGATTTCCATATTTTTCATGCCGGAGTGAGTTACGGGGGATAGAGATAGTTATGAATTATTATGCTGAACGTGATTGATTTTTGTTCGCATGGAATCCCGAGGACAACTGAGAAAACTATTCCCAGATTTATTATGGACTGTTTGATTTTTTTATCTCGTATATTTACTTCGACTTTGTGTTGAATAAAACTCAAATGAAATATGAAGAAGGACTATTTGACTTATTTACGAGTTATATCAAGAATTTGTTGTTTTGGGATAATTCTACTTTAGAACGAAAAGGAAATATTCCTCGTAGTTTATATAAAATTGGGATCTGCGAAGCATCTCCATTCCTGTTAGGTTAGTACTAGATTAAGTTTTGTATTGCTTTTTAAAGCACCACACATTTTATTCCATGGTATCACCATTTCAGAGCGAGCCATCTAATCTTATTGCAACGAGATACAGAAAGGATCAGAGATTCCTGTCTTTTTTTTAGCTCAACGGTGTCGGATGAAGTAAAACACGACCGAGGGAATAAATTCTGCATGGAACAAGTGGGAACGAAACTTCGCCTTCCCCGATCTTCAAGATTTACCTTCATTTCCTGTGGGATCGTGACAAGCAGTCAGATACTGCGAGGCAGTAGATATGGTCCGTGCTAACTCAGACACGCAACTCCATTGTCAGAATATGCATCGGCGCAAGTGGTTCCCCTTATCAGAGTTATTATAGCGGTTTATATCCAATATCCCTTATTGTTTTTACTTCTAGAAAATTTTAGCTCCTTCAAGTAGTATAAAAATATGTATTAATTTTAAAATTGGAGGCAAAAAACAAAATATTTTAGCATTTCTAATTAATAACATGGGGATTGTTTTATTGAATATTTAAAATTTTTAATTTATTATGTGCCCGAATTACGTATCAATAGATAGAAAATGTGAATTTTCACGTGACACTAGATCTCACGACAGTATGATACTGAAAATTCGTGGTATGAATTCAGTGCCATTACAACGCAACTTCTAGTTTTTACGATCACGAAATTCATGGTATTTAGTGTCATGACGCTAAACACGTTACGTGAGAATGTATCTTAAACGGAGCTCGCATAAAACTTATAAATATCGCGTAATTATTCTCTTTGAATATCGTATTTTTCTTTATAATTTTTTAATAAAGCTTTAAACAACCTATGTTTATATGATATTCTTTTTTTACATCCATAGTTTCTTAACATCTATTTCTTAAAATTTGGCACTTTAAAGCTGGATACCCTGTAGATCTGTACCTAATACAGTAGGTACAGTAGAAGTAAAATAGACTGCGTATATTTATACAAATTCGTATCTTTAAGGGCACCTTAAACTCTTTTTAAGTTCCACCTCCTAAATATCATAAAAATTATTTTACTTTTAATATTTAATCTATTTTTGCATCTATGTACATCTCTATGCATTTTAGAACATTTAAAATCGCCATAAATGTATGAACATCCGCAGTCTAGTCATTAAACAGGTCTGTTTATAAGTTCCCTCCTCTAATTTATCAGAGAGGATCGATACTAAAACTATGTTCTGTGTCTTTTCCACCACTACCACCCACGTTTTCTTCGCGCCCTTCGCGAGGAAATAGTCGCGCGGCCCGGTAGTTCGCAGCTTAATCCCGAATTCCGCGAAGTTCCCCGTAATCTTGATCCAGGAGGCACGGCGAGGCAGCCGCTCACGCCGATCTCGTCGGCGACAAATCGCCGTCGGAACGTTAAATAACCGATAAAGTTGGCGCGTCGTGTGCCGGTCGTAATTCACGGGAGTGTATCACAGGAACCCCGGACGGGGTTACTGCTCGACGTTCCCGGATTCTCGAGGTTGCATCCGGTTTGTTCACCTCGATCGGGCCCCTTACCTGCCAACGCCTACCCTCCTCCCCTCGAGCTAAGTTTGAGAGCGGTGGGAGTAGTTGGTCTAGTAAAAAGGGGGCGGCTGCGAGAGGTCGGAATAAAAAAGAGAATATTACGGGAGCCAACCGTGGAATCGAGCCGCGCCATAAAACCGCCGTTACTTCCATATAAGCCAAGCACGACCGGCTCCTAACGCGGATCGATGAATAGAAATCACCCGGGTTTCGCGCACACGTACCGCTCGGGGACGATGTCGCGCGACACGCGTGCAGAATATGGGAGCCCATAAGGCGGCGTCGTGCCACCAGCCAAGACCTTCCCAACGATACGTGCTTACGCGTCATGGAATCGGATGATTTATCCTGGTTATCATCCTGACCGAGCAACGCGTTACGAGCATCATTCTGCTCGGATGATGCAACGCGGGAGGTTCATACCGCCTCCCCCACTTTTGACGTCTGAGGTTGTTGCGCAGGGGGTGGAAGAGGTACGTCTCTCCGATGAGGAGACAGATATTACCTGCGCGATCGAGGGGAATGATGAAAATCTCCCCTTCAGAATGAAAATTCTAATTCTTATGAGGATTTATGTATGCTTTGTGCGACTTGTTGAAGTTTAGAGATTGGATTGGAACTTCTTTCATTCGCATATGGGGGAAGTTTGAAGCTCATTAAATTATAATAATGATAAGAATAATAGTAATAGAATTTATTTACAGGTATGCACCCTTTAGTGTATACAGCAGGAAAGAAAAATCCTTTTGGCATACAAGTTGTCGTTGCGAATCGTATTTGAATCAGTCATGTCCGACAAATCACTGTCAGTGTTTGAACAATTTTATTAGTTTGCCTTTTTGCCATGGGTGACCACTTCTTTGTAAGCAGATATTGCCAGTGTGGCAAGTTATTCCACATGACTTGCAATTATAGGTTTTGCAACCACAGTCATGCATCCTTTGCAGATTTTTTTAATTGACGTTATAGAATAGATGTGAACGCTTATGGATAATATTTTAAATTTTCTTAACCAAAATGTTAAGGAATGGTCACTATTTGTAAGTAAATAAATGGACTATTAATATAATTTACGATAATTGGAATGTTAATTACAGACAAAAAAAAGGAAGCGATACTATGAAAAAGCAGTATTCAGGGCACTTTTAAAACCTTTTAACAGTTTTAAAAGAGTTTCCACAAATAGGTTGGGATTTTACGGCTTGTCCGCATTTATGTACATCAATCGGTTGTTAATCGTAACCTCATTTAACTTCATTTCTAAAGCACAAATGCGGTAGGTTAGTCAAATATACAAGGTGGGGCAATAACTATTAGCACCTCAGATATCTCGGAAACTATAAGTTTCACAGAAATATTTGCTGAAATAAAATTTCACAGTACGAAGGGGGCCATCCGATGGCGATAATAGTTTTTTTTGCAGGTGGAGGTACTTCGGATATTGGAAGGTCACCTCCATTTTTTGAAATGAATCGGTAAGTTTTTGCTTCCGTATTATGATTGAGGATCTTAAAACGAGTTTAACGACCTACTACATAAGGTCATTGAAGGTCATAGAAAGTAGAGAAAGGCGATAATACTTATGGTTTTGGTAGTAAATGAATCGCCTTTCTCTACTTTCTATGACCTTCAATGACCTTATGTAATAGGTCGTTGAACTCGTTTTAAGATCCTCTATCATGATACGGAAGCAAAAACATACCGATCCGTTTAAAAAAATGGAGGTGACATTCAAATGTCCGAAGTACTTCCACCTGCAAAAAAACTATTATCGCCACCGGATGGCCCCCTTCGTACTGTGCAATTTTATTTCACCAAATATTTCTGTGAAACTTATAGTTTCCGAGATATCTGAGGTGCTAATAGTTATTGCCCCACCCTGTATAGGATGCTTAAAATTAAATGTTACTCAATAATTATAGACAAACACACAAATTGGGGGCTCACAATTTGGGACAGGCACACTAATTGGGGGCACAGTAATATGTTCAATGCCTACCGAAAGGGCACATAAATAGAGACAATAACTTCATCTCTAATGTTAATGAAAACTTAATGAAAACATAATATTTTTTATCTTATAAGAATGTCTTTACTAAAAAAAAATAGGATCAAGGAATCAGTATAAATTTTGAACAAATGAATTTGAGACCAGATAATTGCATATTTACTTCATAAAGAGTACGTGCTTGCTTAATAGCACACTAATAGGGACAGTTACTCTATTCACTCAATATGCAGTCAATCTCACTCTCTTCTCGATGAACAAAATTTCCACCTTTTCGATCTGAATTAAAATTATTAATTAAAATTCCTCAAAAGTATTACTGACGTAGTTTAACATTTCAACCTCAGATATATTCAAACGTACACAAATTCCTATCAAGCATCGTTAAAAATAAGCATCGAATCCTTTTACCTCCACGAAGTAAATGGATATGCCAGATAGATCTCTCGAACCTACGCTCTTTTTTACAAGCCTCGACGTAACCCAGATCCCCATAAACCTTCATCAAGACCAGAAATCTTGGATCGAGGAAAATCTCGCGTAAACTGTTCGCCGCGTATCGTTTCACCGCGATTTTCCTCCCCATAGCACGGGCAAATTCGAGCAAACTGATGAAGTAATCCCTGTTATTCTGCCTGGAAACGTCCGAGCTGTTCACTTGGGCAATAAACAACAGATATTATCGCGGATAAGAAAAAATACACCCTCCCCATCCCTGGATGCCTTCGGCGCCCTCCACCCCCTTCGCTCCCCGATTTCCATCCATCGCATCGCCTCGTTCCGTTGTTTCCACCGGAGGAACTCGTTAGGCATTAAGACACGGCCAACGTTTCCTCCACTTTTATGCTCTGCTAAGGCATAAAAGAACTGCCGTAAAACGAGGTATCGTAAATACGATCGAGCAAAAGGGACCCCATTTCGCGCGCAACCAGCTTCTCCGGTATCCACGACGTTTCCTCGTGCGTTATGTTACTTTTATGTCCGCGGACAATGTCGGCCCCGCGGTATTGGACACGCGGCGGGATTTATTCGTGAGATCTACGGCGATCCATGCTTGTCCCCGCGCCCTGATAGCTTCTTCGCGCGGTAGTCGCGCGCGCTACCTTCAAGGGGTTAATTGCCGTATACGTCTTCATGAAAGCGGAGTCGGGAGAGCGTGGTTTATTGCGCGTGCCGCGACCGACGCGGACGGATATCAATGAATCGGTATCCCTCTCCTTGTCCCTCGACCCCGCGATTACTCTTCGTGATCGAGCGACGAGGGCGTTCGATACCCCAACGCGGCGGAGACCGTGTCTAGCGGCCTGTAACGTTATTGGGTATGCCGGTGTGGTCGAGCGTCTTTTTGCAACGGCATCGTACATCCGTGTGCCGGCAATAAAAACGAACCGGAAGACGTGGATTGAGTGTAGAAGTGCCGAACGACAATACTTGCCTGCGGTCGCCCTGGCTACCTGCTACACGTCGCCCTCTGGATACTCGCGCCGAGTCATAGAAACTTTTTTCTTCCGACTCACACCACCGAGCGCGCCGTCCCTGGATTGCTCGATCCAAGTAACAACGTTACGAAACTTACTTATTTCCTGCTCCCGAGACTCCGGTAAATAACGCCCGGGTTCCCATCAAAAAACATATCGGCGAGCTTTCCGCTGGACATGGCTGGAAATCGCGAAAACACCGCGGAAAAAATTGCACCGTGGCGCTGGGAATTGGGGTGCTCCTTTATTTTTCCCCGGAATTAGAATTATTTTGTTTCGCGACAGAAGTTCGTGTTATCTCGTATGAAACAGCGCGCAGAATAGATCGTACGTGGAATTGGTGTCCGAGAAATAATTAAAGTTTTAGCGATTCAGTGTTATTTGTCGATGGAAAAGTTTCAAAGTTCTAAAAGCTGGAAGCTTTCGTGTCGAATTCCCTGCGAGATACATACATTCAGATTCGTGGAATTTATTCACACGCATCGAACATCGATTGTTCTTCGCTGTGAGTTGCGTCGCGATCTCCTTGTTCTCGCTGCCAAAATTGCGACGCGATAGCCGAAGAACTATTCGTGCGCTGTCCCCGTTTCGTGGACTTTTTCTGTTTCTGATGCGTATAGATATACATATAACGTGCACAGTATGGGGTACACAGAGTTTCTACTATTAATATTCGGACGCTGGATGCTTTTCGGTTCATTGATCTGTAAGAATCTGAAAGAAACAGAACAAATTTTCCGATTACCTATTATAAAAATATTTAGATGCTACCTGAAATTGAACTTATAAGATGAAAATAACGAATATATCAAAAATAACTTTTTTGTACACAAATATGATATCCGAAAACTACTGGATTATATTTTAATTAAATTTCATTTCATTTGAATTAAATAGTTAACTAACGCAATTCAGTGAATCCTTACAAATATTTTCCTGACAAATACAAAATCGCAGAATACCTTTGTTACATTTCCCACTCACTGCTTGTCAAAATACAAAGCCAAATCATAGATCCCAGGCATATTGACAACGCAGCCTGAAGTCCCATTCTTTCGACAAAACATCGCCCGATTGCCGACAGGCACCTTTACGCGAAACGCTACCGAAATGCAAATCTTATCGGCGAATTTGAAGGGAGTTGGCGAGCGGCGAGAGGGGTGGTCGGTCGGTGGGCCGATACGCGAACGGAAGTTACGTTTGATATCTACGTCCGACGAACGGCCCCGTCCAACTCATCCCCGTTTCAGGGAGGTTTTATCTTGGCCAGAGGATACTGGACGCGCTGCGATAAATACCCACTCGATATAATGGATGGCGCGCGCGCGTCTACCAATAGCGACAACGGAATAAATCCTATTTGCTCCGCAAAGGGCGCGTTCCGCGTTGTATCGATTGCGAATTCGTGCCGTCGAAATTGATATTAACTATATAAATTCGTGAACGTCCTTTGTGGCGTTTCGGGTGGCGGATCAAGCGGTCGATTTTTAATACGGTCCACCTAGCGTTCAGAATTTGCATTTGGCTGATTTATTTTTTACGGTAGTGCGACTCGGACCCGCGTGTTTCCGTTAATAAAATAACTACGGAAGATAAGCGAGCAACGATGATCCATGAAATACGTTAACGCGCGTCCAGCGTTGGTTAATCGCTATACGTCCCTCATGGCGCGCTCAATTATTTTCAATTAATCCAGTGGGGGGGGGGGTATGGTGGAAATAAAAAACAGGGAGGGGGTGGATGGGGGCGGGAGATCGACGGTTCCAGTAAATTTAAAATCAATCCTCGGCCCGTGTTTGCAGCCGCGCTCGGTTACACGGCCGAATACCACGGGCCATTGAGTTTTCCATACGATCCCTCGACAGGGGCTCCTACCCCTCGCGAAATCCTTTCGAAATCGTGCGGTAAGTGATCCCCTGATCCACCCGTCGCGTACCAGACCTATAACTCTGCCAGCACGACTTGGCCGGCTTCCATTCGCGGAAACACCCCTGCTGCCACCATAGAACAACCTCCGTTTGGGGTTGGGGACCGTGGATTTTGCGGGGTGGTTAGTTTTGACTAGAGACCCGGTTTATGATACTGCTCGGTACTTTCAAATCGCATCTCGGACTTCCTAGCAGTACATTTTACGTAAACTTGATCGTTTCGCCGGGAATGGGATAGTCTGCTCTGATTTTGAATTAAAGGGACGAAATGGCTTCTTGAAAGATACATCTTGCTTGCGAAGAGGCGATCTAGTGTATTATAAATTTATAGATTTGAAGCAACTCCATTACCATAGGTCTCTAGGGAGACATAGTAGAAAAATGACTGGAAAAATTGCTGAAAAGATTATATGCATGGTTTTATTTTTTAACTACTCTGAAGTTGAGTACTGTATACTCAGATTTAAATTCACTTCTAATATAATTATTCCTATTTTTGCTCACAAATGAAAGTCTGTAATTTGAATCTTTCATCCCATCGTTCAATTCTCCGATACTGAAAAAACTTTGTAATTAAACTCATTTAATCAAAATCCGAGAATTTCCAAAAATTATCATGGAATATTCATTCTCAAATAAAGGAAGAATTATCGGGTTCTCGACGGCTACGTTTCACATTTAAAAGATTTCCTGAATAACAATTCTTAAATTTCCCTCGCTCAATGCTTTTATTGTACATTTCAATTCCGTGCAACACGAGACGTGGGGTTGAAACAACACTAAGCCCCACGAAGTTTATACCGACGGTGGCTATAATGTGGAGTCGGCGACGCGACGCGATATTACGTCTTGACTAGACGACTGGCTTATGATTCCAGACAGCCGCGTCTTGCGTGACGTTGGGTATGCCCTCCTACGCCATTAAACTCAGTCAGACTGCATCAGCACTACGATTTTTTAATCGATTCTAGGAACGCTAGCTTCACTCTCAACCACTTTTACATAAAATAAATTGGCCTCCTTATTTTCTCCTTAATTTTCTTATATAATTAATAAAGTTTTTAGGATTTTAAAGTTGGTAATCAGCGACGTATTCAAAAGGAATTGTATTTCAGAATTTTTTAGCAGTAATTGATGTTTTGTGATTGAAAGAATGAATGACAAATTTTTGAAATATAGGGTTAATAATTCCTAAGGCTACACAGTAGAAACTCGATCAGAAACCAAGTTTCAAGCAATTGGTACAACTCTTCGGCTGCAGAGGAAATTTGCACGACCCGAGGCAAGGATTGCTACTTTACAGATGTTCCGAACCAATATGCAATTTATTTCCCGGCAAAGCATCAACGTAACGACATTGTGCAACGGAGAAAAAGCGTAAAAACGTATTGCATGCGGATCGATGTGCTGAACTCATATTATTACGAGTACAAAGGGTTAATGTGCACAGTCAATTCTTCTGAAATGTCCCATATTTCAGCCGACAGCCCGTAGCTGACCGAACCATTAGACAAACAAGTAAGCATCGTTCGAGTAGCCATCGGCGGAACAAGCACCCATTCTCCTTGAGCCCGGAGCTCGAAGGCTCGCGGCAAATTGCATTCGATAAATTACCTGGTACACTGATATTATCGGTGATCACGCATTCGCAGAAACGCCGTCGACGATTTGTCCCGTTGCGGCTTGTTTATAATATACGTTGCATCAAGTCCGCCCGGCGAAGTCGGACAAATTAACTCGGCGCACGCTATGAAATTAGCGATTTCAACATTAACTCTATGACGCTTTAATCCGCCTAGTCGCGCACAATCGGACCGCAATTACCGAACGGGGATTTAATTAACTCGTTCCGGCTTTGTTTCAAGGAACGCCAGCCCCCGTCGCGTTCCCCGATTATTGCCAGGGTCGACGAGTACCGCGAATATTTCGAATCCCGACCCATTCCTCGACGAATTTCGCGGGGGGGGGGGGGGAGGAGGAGGACGAGAGAGGCAAGCGGATCGACGCGTGTACAGACTTCCGAGAAATTTCCTCCGCGTCTGCTGCTGCCTTTTTGCACCGCGCGGATCCTCCGCATTTCGTGGAACAAAAGACGGGGGATTTCAAGCGAGCGCGGGAGGTAAACTTTTATTGGGTACAACTTTTCGATCGACCCCGTTCTCGGTGTGTTTCGCGCGAAACAAAACAACGGTTGGAAAAAATAGTATGCAACGCGTGGAATAATAGACCGCGTCCGCTGATAATTGCTTGGATTTCGCTATTTTTTCCCCTGTACCGTGCGCGCGGAATAGGAGAAACAAAGTTAGTTTGAGTTCCAATTCTGCAGTCGTGAATGGCCGAGATCGAACAATTGAGAAAACGTCACGTTTTTATGACGCAAAATTGAAGTAATGGCCATTGTGTTATCGCCGTTCCGCGGCCCGAGCGAACTTTGCGTTCCGACGGATCGAAATCGCTCGCGCCGATTAACCCGACGACGATATGGCATTTAACACTTCGACTACTGCGCCGCGGTGCGTAACGGTGGAAGGAGAACCGATGCTCTGTAAGCTTTCAAGCTTAAAGAATCTCTATCGACCACGTCTATACACTTTCACATAGAAAATTTGCCCCATTTTTCACGTTCGGCTGGAGAGATCCGGGAATCTTTTGAACTTCGGGAAGTTTTATGCGATCGTAACGCAGTACCTTGAATTCTTGTTAGTATACATATTTAAGATACTAGTAGCTTAACGGTAACAACTTCTGAATATTGTTATACACTGTAGTATAGAAATTGTAATACAGCCGGTCGAAATAAAATTCAGTATACTTTTTCGCTCGAAACTTTATTTTCGTGAAAATCGATTTGATACTATTACAGCACAATGTCGATGGTAAATTTCTTTCTGCTTTAGAGATTCAAACAGTTGAATTTAGAGATTTCAAGAAAACTGGACGTTTGGAAATTTTGAAGTTAAAATTGTGAAGTATTTGAGAAAATAAAATTGAAGATCTAGAATTGAAGATATGAAATTGAAGATTTATAGACTTGAAGTTGGAGATATTAAGCATTAAAGTCAAAAACTTGAAGAATATTGAATATTTCAGGTAAAAAATTGATCTTTCGAATTAAAAGATTTTTAAAGTTAAAATTGCAAATTCGAAGGTTTTGAAGTTCAAAATTTGAAAAGTTTAAATTGGAGATTGGAAGATATGAAATTGAAGACTTGAGGTGAAGTTGCAGATTTGAGGCGGAATATTTGAAATGATAAAGATGAGGATTTCAAGATTTCGAGTTGGAGACCTGAAAATTTCAGGTTGGAGATTCGAAAATTTTAAGACACTGATTTAGTGGTTCTTAGAATTAAGATTAAGAATTGAAGGGTTTGAATCTTGGAATATTAAAATTTGAAGTTGGAGATACGAAAAATTAAAGATGGAAATTCAAAGAGAAACTCGGAGAAGCAATATGAACATTCTGACAGGAATGATTGAGGAATTAATAAAATTACTATCATAGTTTATGTATTACATGTCATATGTCATAGTCATGTAGTACAATATTATCATAGCCTATCATAGTCTAATTCATATTACATAGATCATTGTTTAAATTGTTACTCACCCTATACAATTACTAAAACGCGAATTTTTATATATTTATAGGAATTATAAATATGCGAAAATGCATAAAAATACAAAAATATATAAAATCTCGAATCTGGCACAGATTTTATAATATTTAGAAGACAATATACATTTCCATGCAATCTTCACTTCTTTTTCTATAGCTGTAAAAATATGAATTTACATAAAAAATTGAAACAGTCCAACGAAACTTGTGGAATTTTTGGGTATAAATTACGACTACAACGCGAACACCACCACAACATGATAGCAAGGGATGACCCACACACGTTCCAGTTCTAATCTGAATCGTGGGGTATAGTTTTACGAGGTACGTAGATTCGTCCGGCTGTCGTCTCGGCCGTTCGTTCATCTACCCTGTTACGGTTTATGGTATCACCTTTACGACGCCAGCATCTGGCCTACGTGACACCTCCGACGTTCTTCTCGGCATTAAATCAATGGGACCAGGTACGGCGTGTTCGGGCATCCAGGAAGAGGAAGCCGATCGTCTTCTGGCTCGCCCGAGGTGCGCGATTCCGTGTCCAAAATTTTCCCCGCGTTCCCGGCCACACGCGGGGACAGAGATAAATCCCATCCAGCCGGACGTATATATCCTCGAAATCCAGATACCGTGCGCCGGGGATATTTATTACGTTCTCCCTCTCCTCTAAGGCGATCGAATAAAATAAATAATATTACTCATCGGTGTCCCCGGCTGTATTATTCTTTCGATGAACGTCTGGCTATAATTTTCTCCGTCGTTGCCTCGATAAGAAACGCGCCGAGGGATTCCTCGGCCGAGCCTCGACGACGTTTTCCACTCTTTAACGATAATGTCCAATATGTTCTTTGATTTCTTTCTTAGCTTCGGAGAGCAGAATTCAACTTTCAATTTAACACTAGAACTACCACCGATTGATCTACAGTCGGCTGCAAAGTCTATATATAGCTAAGAAGTATAGGAAGTGTATCGGGTTTATCGAATTTGTAGTTCTACAGGAAGAATTTTTACTTCAAACACCGGGAATTAATAATAGAAAGTTTTAAACGGCAATATCTCGAAAATGAAAGCTTGTGATTTAACAAAAAACAAAAAAAAATACTTTATCTTTAAATTTATGACTCAGTTACGTCCTCGAAAACTATCGTCTTTTATTCTCATATCGTAAAGCCTCTTGTATCCTTAAATTTACGGTTGTTTCATCACTTTTGGGCCTCGTAACGGTAAATGTTATAATAAAATCGGCATTACGATTCATGTCGTAAAGCAAAACTCGCGATAACAGTCGCCCCTGAGGCTTTCTTGAACGGGAGAGCGAAACCGTTCGATGGCATTTTTCACGGGAGTAACGGACGAAGTAGTAAAAGCGTTTCTTGGTCAGACGTCCGCAGTTAGTTTTATGGGGAAACGTTGTCAGCGTTCGCGGATGGTTTTGAGACGAATCTTTTTCGGTGAAAGAATGGAGACTCCGACGTTTGGATTCTCCGGTGCATAGAACCTTTCGTGTTATTGTAATATTTCAGACAAGTTAACCAGGAGAACTCAGAGAATCCTTGCCCCTGAGGCGATCCTTTGTAGAGGTCACGCAATCTTCCATCGTTCTCTTTTCCTTTCTCGCCCTCGCCTCTATTCTTCCCCTTCGATTCCCACCCCTTGCCGACTGCTCCGATCCCCCGCTTTTTCTCTTGTCCCAACATTCCTTAGCACATCCTCGGACCGGTACAAAGATCCCCGGGACCCTTGTATAGAAAATACCAAAGCCTCTGTGGATCGCTAAAGGACCATGCCAAAAGGCATACCTCGAATTCAGAATAGTATTTACGCGCAAATAGTATCCGGTGATTTCCTCGGCGTTCCCCGAGGCACATCGAATAGCGCAGAAGAGAACGCGACGGTGCAGAAACCGTTAACAATTTCTCTTGTGCGTTAATTTAATTACCTCAAGAATTAAAGTTTTACTATGCACGGTATTTCAGGACCACCGGCAAAAATTCCATTCGGTAATGGAACTTCCGCGGAGTCGCTAAAATTTCTAAATTGAGTTACGTTTGCGTGTTTACTTAGGAAACACTTTGTACGACGATACTTATTCATTTGCGAGATCAATTTTCCCTGGAGAAACAGCAATTCCCGAACACTATTCGAAGAATTCGGGTGAGGAAGGACAAATTCCTTGGTCCAAAGGGAAAGCAGAACCGGTTCTCTTGCCTTCAACTGAACTTTTCTTTATCATCCCTCTCATAAGCCGAAATTCCTATTTATAAGGGTGGAAAACGGCCACGGAGAGCTTTTCCTGGGCAAGCAGTAAACGCGTTGAGAGCCAGCACAAAGAAACAATACCGAGCGAGCGTGGTCTGGTGCGGTTTCCAGTGAATTCCAGACGTGGTCACTTGACTCGAGGCATGCCCTTTATCCCAACACGTGTACACATACGACATAGATTCTCCGGCGGTCCTACTGATCCCCCGGTCTCTTTCTAAAACGATCGATCGAACGTGCCAGGAAGCAGGAGGCGCTTTAGAATGACTGCGCCGCGACAAATTATTCAGAGCTCGTCGATGTCTTCGTCTTAACAATGCATGCACGCTAGACGTGCTCCTCGAGCATTCTTTTGCCGAAAGAAGGGCACTTTAGTCGAGGGTAACCTTTTAAAATTTCGCGAATGACCTGTCTTCGATGCACAAAACATCGCACTTCTTTCTCTGCTCGATTTCTTTTCACTTTTTATTCCCATATGTTTTATTGGGAATCTCTTTTTATCGATTCGTATTCAATTCCTCTTTCAACTGAAATATTCCAGTACTTTTTATTCTTCACGGTTTAAATTTTGTTAATGCAATTGACCCATGAATAATGCGAGTTTCAGCAACGCGGATCCAGTTATACTAGAATGTTTCCCTTTTCTTCAAAGTTTTTTTGCTTCTCATTCTTCAAGAGTCAACTGTATTAGAGGAGCAGTCGCAAAGATTCTTTGATTTTGAGAAGTCAAACATGAAGTCTGATAATAGGAAGCAACACGATCGCAGATAAGCTAGTTCGTTGTACATTCAAAATACATGCAATTCACTTTGTAAATCTGATACGCGGTATTAATTTAGTCCAGATCGGTTATTAGTATAATTACAGTGCTATTGATAAAGGCTACGTGTATAAATTTAGTCGAATTATTGGCGTGCTGCACGATGCAGCTGCGTCACTGTGCAGCACACAGTAAAACGACTACGAGGTGGCAATAACGTCGATGATATTTCTTCTAATGAATAATACCCAGACCTTTATGAATTATTACCGGTGTTGCGACTGTGTGCGGATGATTTATGTACTTGGTGATTCTTGAAAACTGATCAATAAGATTGCGTCTATAGCGGTGCGAGTCAGATAGTGGTACAATGCGAAAAAGACTGAAATTACAAAATTTACAACCGATTTTAAAATACTCTGTACACTTTAAAAATTGTATTTAATAGACTTTTGGGGTCAATTTCATTTGTTTAAATGACTTTAACATAATCCCAAGACGGGAATTTCGGAACAGAAATTCTATTTACTTGAAATCCTTCGACTTTCAGTCGAAGAATGAAAGACCTATTTATGAAACTATAGGTATTTAACGTTACTATTTCTGACGAAAACAAGAGTTGTCAAATTTCTGTCAAATATTTAAACAACACAAATATTAAGCATATTAACATCATAACTAGACAGCGGATCTTTATGCAAAATAAAATTTTTACAAGGACAAATAAAGAATAGGAACTTGGAAAACAGTATATTTAATATTCTAAAGGTTCTAACGTGATTGAAACTTTTGGTATTTCGTATATTTTGACATATGTTAACAGCATCGTAGATTTGCTGCATAGTTAGCATTGCTGTCTAATCATAACAATAAAAAAATTTGAACATGCAATATAATCTACTGATAATTGTCACATAATTTGACGTTTCCAAAGAAGAATGTGAACTTTTACAATCGACTGTACATCCCGTCGCGAACTTTAACATCGAAACTTGGAATATAAAATATAAACTGTAGATTTATATCGGGCATCGGGGGCTATAACATCGACCGTTTCACTGGGGCCGCCCTGTACGCACACCATTACTTTCCGCCGCTCGTTCCAGCTTAATTCCATTTCAACGACCAGCGCACGATAATTTGTTCGAGGGCTGGGGTATCGTTGCGCCCGACTGGTTGACATTAATCCCTAATTACGCCACAATTACGGGGAAATAAATAATCCCTGTAACAAGCCCGGTCTTGCGTTAACCGAATGCGAGGGAGAATTTGTGGGTGGGTGTTGGAAAAACAGGGGGGAAGATTTCTCAAGTTCGACAGACGTTTCTGATCACTCGAGATGGGAGAGTGCTCCGTTCGTCCTTTCAAATGATTCTTCTTGTCCTTCACCCCGACCTTGAACTCTCCTGAGTTTCCCAGTCAGATCGATGACACTCATGATTCCGGCGAGAGGGTCCTCGAAGAACGACGGGCGAGTCCTTTACTGAACTCTTTCAAAAGAGCGAGGACCCGAAGAGATCCTAGGATTTCTTCCATCCTTCCACCCCTTTTCCCGGCTCATTCTTCCGTTGCTGTCTATCAAGCCCTTTCTTTTTCACCACTCGTCCGATCTCTTTCTTTCCGTTTCCCCTCCTCTCGACCCGCGAGAATTGGGGATTTGCAGTTTACCGGGGAGCGTCGCGAGCGGCAGACGCAAAAAACAAATGAACGAGCCACGAAGGGGTAGCGCGAAGGACGGGAGAGGAGGAAGTTCGGATCTGGAAGCTCGTACCGGTCTCGGTTCTCGTTTTTTCCTTGCTCCTCCGCTCGTTTCTTTCCCTCCTCGCGAACTCGCTCCCAACGGAGGGTTCGTTTCTCCGAGGAACACCTCTCTTCTATTTCTGTTTCAGCTTCGTCCTCCCCCTAGTCGCCCCTCTAATTCCTTCCCCCTTCTGCCCTTAAAGCTTCTGTTTCCGCGAGTTATCGCCGCCGGCCGATAAATTCGAACACGAGCGAAAGGAAACCAACGGGCCGCGCTGCAACCCGCCGCGCACGCCATTTAACAGTTATTTTAATTTTATCCCGTTGTTGTCGAGACTTGCCCGGTTAAAGCGGCATCCACCTAGACCCATTGTGCGCCTTTTGATCGACCTTCGGGAGTCCACGGGAAAAAGGTTTAATGGACGGACCTAGGCTAAGTTATGGAGACATCGCTCTTTCGCTGCTTTGTTCTTTTCGAGTAACACGCGAAACAATACTCGATTGTCCATTAAGTTGATCGATCAGCCTAATTGTTACTGTTAATAATGTTTGATTGGTACTTATAAAATTGCTCTTCTGAATGATAAAGTTCAAACAATGTGAACCTTTTACTTTTTTTAACTATTTTATTTGGTCAAGATAAAAATTAATATTGAACAGTGATAACATGATAAAAATTAATATTGAACAGTGATAATACGGCATAAATTGCTGCGTTTAATTAACGAGTTGATGATTCGTATCTATATGTATGTATTATAGAAACTGGTATTAAAATAAAAAGAAGGACAGTTAGTAATTTTAACTGAATAATTTATTTTCTATTTCAATTTGCTTTCCTCAGAGGTAATTGATCATTTTCAACGAACACACACGAACGGTATAAAATCGAGGTAAACGAGTTAAAACCGATATAAAAGAAAAGGCAAGCAATAACTCGAACGCGATAAAACGTAAATAGGGAGACGAAGATACGCTTGTGGCAATCTATGGTCAAATATCACCTCGACGTATCTGATCAAGTGTCGCTCAACAAACCATTGAAAGGAAATTAAACAGGGCCAATATTAAAAAGCGCGTCGATCAACGGGATCTCTCGTCACGGCGGCTCGAACTGGAGGAACAATCAGACTGACAGAATACCGCAGGAGAACGTGGAATACATATTTCTATCGATTTTCGAACGAACAGGTACATGCATGCGCGTCGTGTCCACGCATCGACGGATGAACCATGAGCTTGCGTTGCTTTGGAAAACACCACGGGCGACGGACACGTTACAGGGTAGCGATGGGGGTTGAATCTGTGACAGGGATCGTAACTTTCCGCCGCGTTTGAGGTTTGGAATTTTGGTACTTGCGGAATGTTCGTTTGTAGCGACAGGTAGTTTGAAGTATTCAATAGATTTTGACGGCTTTGACATTTTCTATTGTTTCACCAACCCCGGAAGAAAGAATTGTTTGATCTTTTAACTACCACTGACATTTTTTTCGTTCTTTTTTTGAAGAAGAAGAGCGGGAAGTGCGTCACCTACTAAAACCAATTTTGGATGATTGGACAATAAATGATTACGGAAATTCGACACGAACGAGCGAAGTGACTAATTGTTTATGAATGAAATAACGAGTGTTGTGTACTCAGTTCGACGATAATGAGCGAACTGATTACACGATTTGTAAATGTTTGAGTGGTTGAATTCAAAACGAATGCAAGGTTTAAACGATGCGTACAGGGATGTCCTACATGTGGTATAATTTCCTCGAAGCTCGGGTTCCAGATTCAAAAGTGGGATTTTGGGTCCTTTCAAAATTTCAGATTGTTGAATTTCGAGAGGAAGGGAGGAGCCTTCTTCAGCGTAATTAGCTGTCAGAAGGGGAAACCTCTCCTTAGGTAAAGAATCAACCGTGTCCAATGTCAAGGAAAATGTCTACCTCCACCATCCTTCTATGGTTACACTGTTCCACGAGTCATTCTATCCTTCGGAACCTTCTATGACTCCAAACTCGATCCGAATTCATAGAAGTATAATAACGTCTACAATATAACAAAATTTATGCGAACAAAAGAAGCTTGAGATTTCTAATTACAGGTACTGTTTTGGATTTCCTGAACTGTCAATCTTCGTGACGCATCGAACTCTCCAGATTTGATTAAAACTTGATTTGATATTCAATTTTGATATCTCTGATGCAGTTAAACGCTATTGTAGAGTAGAACCGGCTTAGTATTTCTAATATAAAATGCTAATAATTAGTTGAAGTTGGTGTGGTTCAAGTTTTAGTCGAATAAATATCACTGTACACGAATAGTTAATGAATAGACTGCGGATGTTTATGTACATTCACATTTTCAAGTAGATAGAAAACGAAAAGCAGCTTAAATAAAAGTGCCTTTTACCTTCCAAATATTATACAATGTATTTTATTTTCGATATTTCATCTATTTTTGCATCTATGCATATCCTTATACGTTATCATATTTAAAATCGCCATAAATGCATAAACATCTACAGTCTACTAATGAATGTAATAATTGGAACCCTGGTTAATAAAAATTTAACATAACTGGGAGTCAGGTGAACGAGGTTCTACTGTATTTACAAATGCGACGAATAGTGGAACTCCAAGGACTCGGCACGATGTCTCTATTACTAGCGTCGGTTAAATTCCAGATTCGATCACTGGCGTCCCTTCCAGCGCACCAATAAGGTGAAGATCAACAGTAACGCTGCGGTGCAAGCGGAAGTCCTCGAACCCAAAGAATTCGAAGCATCCTATCATGGACTCAATGCACTCGCTATCTTTTGTCCAGTCGAGTGCGGCTCGATATCGTCGCGCTTCAGTATCCGAAGCACGCCAATACGCGTTTCTCGTTGGTAAGGAAAAGGCGGCGCGAAGTGGCGAAGGAAACCGGGATGGAAACGGTTATTACTCGCACGCATTTACGCGCGCGGGCAGGTATCGAGGCGACCGGAAACGGATGGCGGTCGTAGTTTTCCGAGAGTACATCATAAAAATGGAGACGGTCGTAAAATCGAGCGAGTGCGACGACGACGACACTCGCGAAAACGGAATCCCGAGGTGGTTGCTCGGCTGCCGCGGCCCTTTTCAGACACACGGGGAGGAGACCGGAAGGCAGCAACATCGATATAAATACAAACGCTTCTCGCGCCTTGTAGCAGCTCTCGCACGGGGTTCGGGTGGATGGGGTGGAGCCTTATGAAATCGCGTGGAGAAATCGAGCGGGTGGCTGGAGGTTCGCGTGCCAGACCCGCCTCTGGCGTGCCTCGAGATTATCGATTCGACGGCGTTTTCTTGGAATACAAACGACAGCCACTTAGTCTTCTATCTCTTACGTAATTCCTGGCGGCGCTTTTATTGGGTTATTACTTTGATTTGTCACTTCTTACATGGTTCCGCCGTTAGAACGCACGCGGCGACGCGAGCGGGGTCGCCGCGGTTTTGGCAAGTGTCGCCATTCGATATCGGGCTGCCTGCGTTCTTATGCCATCACAGGATACAGTGAACTTTTGGCTGAGCGATGGAGCGATCGATGCTCTTTCGTTTTGGAGTTTCCGACGAATACCGTAATTTATTCATTACTTTGGAAATTAATGTTTCACGGTGTCAGTGGAGGTTTCAGCTCTTGCGAAGAGAAGTGTCTAACCGTGTAGAGTCATTGCGACATGTTGAGCAGCTGTACCTTCGACTGTCAGCGAAGTATTAGAATGAAAAGGGACAGGAAAAGCGGAAGGAAAACTCTAGAGAAGTGGTCATTAGCAGGTACGCATGTATCATTCATAACTCCGAAGCGCCAACGAAGAGCGCGACAATTAGCCGGCTCCCGGTGTGCGATCTGGTACATGGTTAACGAATCCCAGCACGTAGGAAACGAGCAGGTTTTAAGCTCCACGTGAGACGGTAACCGCGGCGATCTAATTATGCAATTTAAATTTGAATCAACGCGCGCGGCTGACGGCACAGACTGGACACATGTGCGCTCATAAATGATGAGAGCGGAAAGATTGTCAGCTTCAGCCGGATCTTTTTGAGGGATATTTGACCGAAGAAAGCGGGCAAATGGGAAGAAAAAGGTTGAGAGCTGCAAAAAATTTTAAACGAAATTGCTCGCCCTTCATTAGGAACCAAAATTGCAATTTGTTTAGACTTAACCCTTTTGAAGGCACACAGTAGGTACTGAATTTATAAAGGAAACAAAATCCATCGGTTCGTTTTCAAAAACCCGTGAAAAAGTTTCGAATTAGAATTTTTCACAATGGTTACCCCGTCCTGTAATTACTGAGGAAAATTATTAATGAGCTAAAAGAGTAATGGGAACTTGTCTAACGTCTCTATAGGAATCCTCGAAGTTATTCTCCCGTGATTTCAAAACAATTACCAGTTTGATCAGTTTAGGTCAGAATATCGGGGCTGAACCTTTCACGCAGCTGAATCGTAGTTTTTCCATCGGAAGCAAACGGCTGATTCGCGATGGGAAAGATCGAGAATGAACAGTCACTGAAACGAGATGCGACAGGAGAGCCAGCACGTTGACGCCGGGCGACGCTTGTTGTACGTGTATGAAACGCGCGGATCCCCTGGCACAGTTCCGGCTTACACGTTTGACAGCTGAGGAAATTATATTTCTCAACTGCCATTTAAGTTTGCGCATCGCTTCGTTCATCAGCCCGAATAGGCAACCGGCGTCCCCCTGCTGGGGATTTCTCTCCTTCTCTCTCCGTCCGAACCCCTCTCGTACCCTCTCTTTCATTCGTATTCCCCACGCCTCCGTTTCCGTTATCCTCCTCCAGATCCCTGGCAATCCAACTTCGTGGCTTAATCCCTTGATGGTAACACGATCTATATCCTGTGAGCGCGCGCGCGCTCACTCGCGCGTCCCTCGCACCGCTAAAATCCGCGTTGACGTTTGACTGTGTTGCTCCTGACAATCGTATAATATGTATATCGTGATATTACTTCGTTAGGGGGAATGATATGCCCCGAGGGTGGCCCTCGTTCAGCGCTCGGTTTACCCAGCAACTTGATTACAACGTTAATCAATTGGCTTTTCTTTAACGAGGTCGCTCGTTTCCTGGATGGAATTTCTTTTCCCGTTTGAACATGAGATTTCGAGAGTGCTAGGGAGTTAGTACCGTGCAATGAAATTTCTTTTTCGTTTGAATTTCATTTTAACCGAATGAATTTTTATTTCTTCGTTTATTCTGCATTTACAGATGCAATTACGAATTCATCAGGTTGATTTGATTATTCCTTAATATGAACATTCGGTCCAGCAATTAAATTTACATGGTTTTACGATTCACGTCACTCCATTCATAAATAGTTGACAGGCAACTCTTGACGACAAGAGAAAGATCGTCAAGATTCTCTCCATATCTAAAATCTATAATAATCTTGTCGATAATCCTCTGTGATTTCAATTAATCAATTTTAATATCTCTTTGCATTCCTTATGCAATATTCCCACAGGTTTACCGTGCTTACTCGTACAAGAGCGATCTAATAAGATATAGCGACCTCGTCATCAGAATATCTAATTATGCAAATGGCATCGCTGACCGACCTTTTCTCCGATTTGATAAACAAGTACCGACAATTCACTTTGTATGTATTGTAGTTACTGTTAACTCTCAATCACTTTTAATCAATTATCACGTTATTGTTCTTCATTCTCGTGTTGCTCATTCAGCTTTTATTTTTTGTGCTTATTATCTCAGTTCTTTTTATAACATAGCAGAGACATCCTTTAATAATTAAATAAATAAATTGACATTTATTTAATCGTTCCGTAGATTGAATATTTATGAGTTGCATGACTTCGTATATGAGTTCATGGCCCTTTCAATATTAAGGCTTATTAAATTTGTAATTTAATTTGCCTTATTGATTGGTATCGCAGTTGCACCGCAGAACCTCTTCCTTCCGCAAGCAACGCAGATGACAGGTCAGCTTAATTTTTAATTTCCCAGATGCACCATCGTGCACCGGGAAGAGAGCCTTTTATACGATCCCATCAGTGACTGAGTTTGACGAGGTCAACGCGACGAGACACGATCGGAAGACAGGCGAACCGAAGCGTGACAGCAGCTTCGGAGTCAATTTGAAATACTGGCAGTCAGATCGTAACGTTGCCTTTTAGGGGGATGAAAGGAATCAGCATTGGAAGTGTCGTCGGATTTAAGCGGGGCTCCGAGTATACGGAGGGGAAAAATAGCGCGGCTCTCGTTGTCTAACGTATCGCCGAGACCCAGATGCGAAGGGATGGAAAAGGTGAAACGGTCGGGAGGGGAGGAAGCCGATGCAACGGTGAACGTCTAACGAACTTGGAAAAGTACGTCGTAAAACCTTGCCATCCCCTGATTGTCCCGTGGGCTTCGGATAAACCGTGATGACCGATTCGGAATTCAAGATTGTGGTAATAAAGATTAAAGGGAACGACGTCGGAATAACTTATTTTTGGTAACCATAGTAAAACTTGAACGTCACGTAGTCGCTGAAACGTTGCTCGTCCCTCAAACAGAGTTTCCTCTGTTGCTGCCTTCCGCTTCTATCATTGATGAACCTCTGCCCCTAATCAATAGCGCAGGGGGCAGGAAACGGGGACTCTAAAAATAAGTGGACCTGGGATCAAAGGCTCATGTTTTTTTCATTTAGTGCAAGTTTGAGTCTTTCGGGATCCTATTTCATTTCTAATTATTTTGTAATCAAAAGCAGCTGAAAAACAGTATTGACATTTGGTTAAAATTTTCACCGAAAATTCTGCTTTTCAAATACCTACCTACTTTTGTTTTCTTATTAGCTCCAATAATCGAGGTTTTACGTTGTCCGATTTATCCGCTATAACAAAGGTTATCAAAATCGATGTCCTCAATACTCCCGTCATCGTCCGCTGATTACCCCATTCGTAGTTTCCACGTCATCAAACCCAAAGGGGAAGTAGTCATTTCTCATAAACGTATTTTCCCCGTCGTCGTATTGGCGGTCTCGAACCGGACCCTTCATATTTCTTGAATGAACACAACACGCTACTCAGTTGACGTTGTAATTCACGGTGATAGCACGTACGGATCCCCAGACCCGCAAACCCGAATCGTCTCAGCACGTTCCATATTTTATTTTTGCCTATCCTTTGGGCGCCACGTTTTCACGGAAATATTAGGCGACCACTTTTCTCGCGGTCTCCGCCAGGTGGACGGGATTAACCCGTTCATTCGTATGCGAACAGCCGCGGCGACTGCAGTTGCTTCGCGCATATGTTACATGCTTAGCTTGCTGTCTATCCGAGGCCCCCTCTGTTACGGAATTCTGCGTGGATCTATCGGCCAGCTGGACCTAATGGTCATTTCACGGACGAACACGTATCTGTTTCGCGTAGGGTACAGTTACGCTCAAAACTCGGCCGTCTTGGCTCCACTCCGTCCCACCCCCTCCGGGTCCGGCGTCCTAATCAGCGTGAAATTAACTGTCTCTGCTGGACGAAACTCTCGCTACGTTGTTACGTGACCGTCAGAGATGGGATTTTAGCTCGAAATAACGGGGAGGACCGAGACCCGTGGCGCGGCCACTCGCGTCGCGCGTCGAACTTCGCGTGGGAGTGAAGATCAAAGGACCGTGTGTTGTCACTTTCTGAGTGCATCAGTCAGAAGGACAGCGAGCAATAATATGTGGATGGTGGTTTATACGTGAACTTCGGGCGTAAAGGGTAGCTGGATAGTTTCGCGTTGATGTTGCCGCGCTGAGGAGACAACGATCTTGCTAATCTACTTCCTGGAACTTCCCTTCTTATGGCGTGTAAAGTCAGATTTTGTATATAATTGTATTTAGAATAGAGATTCGACCGAGCGATAGCCTTTGTAAGAGTCCTACTAAACGACGGTGCCAATGTTGACAGGTGTTGTTCGATATTATTTGCCTGCTGACGTTAGCAAACATGTACACCACACGGTATTCGAACGTGAGGTATATGCATTATATTTACATTGCAATTGACGCTGATTTCCTTTGACATTGGCTCCGACTTGGCGTTTGAAATTCGTCTACGCGAAACACACATAGCGCGGCATTTGCATTATTGATCGAATCGTCTGCAGACACCTTAAAACTGTGCGTCGATTTCAGCGAATTAATAGGCACTCCTATTATGCTGGTGAGTTTTTTTTATCTGCTAAACACAGTCTGCGTCAAAGGAAAAATACCTCGGTTGAGCCATCCCTTCTTTACCTTTCAAATAGCCCTCGACATTCGTTCACGAATTCCATCCGCAATTCACAAAATATATCCTTCGTTATTTACGTGACTCTGCTTTCCCTGTTACTTCGCGCAGAAAGCCATCGTCGGAGATCAGCCACACATCCCGTATCCCGAAATCCAGAAACTCTAACGCAGTTCCCGTATCGCCTGCGGCCGGGGTCAAAACTTACGACCCTGAACTTGAGAGTTACGCCGTTTGCCCTTCGCCCGGGATAAAACACAAGGCGAAGTCGATGCCACGAGAAAGCCTCGGGGAGCGATAAAAAATCCGCGTCGCCAACGACGCCGGCAAATTTATGGTGTATATTCTCACCCCTTTCCTCCCTCAGACTGCGGCGCTCCGTCCTCGCCAACGGTTTATGAATCTCACCCCCACGATCACGAGTCTCTCAATCGACTTCGTGTAAAAGGATGCGCTCTATCTGTCGAGAATGGCCGACCGCGGTGTTTAATGTCTTCCGTGCGCGGCCGTATTAGAGTCGTATTTTCGTTAGCCATTACGTTTTACGGTGCCGTTATGTCGTGGCACGCAGCTTTCGGGGTGCGGCGACGGTCTCGTGGCGAAAGGGGTTGCCGGGGGATGGCACGGAGGGGTTGCTCGGTCTTGGTTAATGCGTCCCTCGCGCGAGCTTTCTTGCCCGGGAAATTACCAGAGCTCTTTCCGTACTCTGCGCCCGACCTTCGCTCTTGTCTCTTTTCGTCGCCCCCGCGTAATTGTTTCTCCCGTATATAAGGCGTCGCGGAGGGAATTTTTCACGCGACACCGCCCCAGAAACGTGATTCGTTTTCACCCGGTGTAACCCTGAATTAAACGCGCGACGGATGACCGCGATGGACAAACAACTGGCGTCCGTGCGGACAAAATTTAATTGAGGGGCTCGTTCTGAAAAGTGTATTAAAGAATTTGGGGTGGAAGTTCTTTTCAAAAGTATCTCCTGCTCTACAGTGTGTTAACTTTTTGTGGATCCACAGATCTTCATAATGTTTTTAAGGTATTTTTATGTTGTTTATATCAGATGTTGTATAATTTTCAATGTTCGAGTTTATAGATGAAAGCGTGGGAAAAGTATTCAATTTTTAATTTATTCATAATAAACGGGTTTCACAACCCTTTGATACAAAACCATTAGATACATTTTCACGTAAAAGTTATCACTTTTGATGTCAACACTGTGGCACTGAAAATTCATGGTATTGAATTCAGTGCTATAATAATGCGACTTCTAGTTTTCAGGATAAAGAAAGTCACGATATTTAGTGTCATAGCACCAAAAGTTACTGCCAGATGGTTGTGATAAAATCCTAGGAAATCTGACAGGTCACTTGTTCAACAAGAGTCTTTCGTATCCATAGACATAGTAACTATAGACTGCGCGTCAGCCTGCAGCCGTGATCCAATTTTAAAAAGAGTTAGATGCTTTGAGAGGACTTGCAATTTCTTCGTATCTTTCGATTTAAAAAAAAAATAGCAAGTCCTCCCAAGGCATTCAACTCTTTCTAAAGATGGGTCGTTCGCTTTGCCCGTGATGCGCAGTCTATTCTTATATGTCTAAGTTCGTATCTTATGAAGGGAATCGTAGAAAACATCAATATCACAATACAGGTTCGGAGTTCGCATATACGGAGAATAGAATTATATCTGGCGAGCAAGATTCGATGAACTTTGACATTAAAAATTTATGACGACTTAAGTTCCTGGATATTGAAATTAAACTTTTCCAGTATCGCAGGACAGGCTTGCATACTAAGATCATATCAGATATGATTCTCCTGTTTTCGAGAATTAATAAATATAATCTTCCCAATCGGGGTTTACAAATATGACATTGGATAGGAATACTATTCGTAGATTTAAAAGCTATCACTTTCATAACTTTATGTTAAATACTCTCGAATCTATTATAGTGGATCTTGAAATATGGAGACAATACAATCGAGTCATATTCCAGATCAGCTTGTACAATAGCATTATATAATAAAAGCATAGATTGAGCAAATCAGTACGGCGAAAAGCGAGAAATAATTCCAAGTGTTTCATTAGCGGAATTAATTACTTCTTAAAAGAGCTGTTTACATGATAAAGTGGAAGTAAAAATTACTCCAAGACCAGTCATGCTATGCAATATATTTAAGGATGTGTTTCCTAACTTGTATTGATACTGAATATTTACGATCTCATGGCCGAAACGAATCATGTGGTACTTGGAGATATTGAATTTAAGATTTTATAAGTATTGCAATTTGTAAGGGTTCAATGACACACAGACACTACCGCCTGTCCTGTGATACCCCATTATTTGAACCAACTTTGTTCATGTTCTAGTTCAGTGGTCTCCAATGAGAGTCTTTTTAATTGTTGCGTAAAAACATGATGACAGAGTAGTGAAAACCAATTGGCCACTTAACAAAATTCTCATTGGCGATCAATGAACCGGAATATGAGCAAGCTCCGCTTAAATAGTGGATCACCAAAAACACACACAAGTATAAGTGTGTTAGTTGACCCCTGATGAAACTCCCTACGCTTTCAAAACCTTGAAATACTTTTACCTAAAACACAGATCTTCCTCGCTTGAACCTCAGCAATAAGAACTACAAGACATTGAGAGTTTAATAAGACTAAATTTCTCTTTCCTTTCTGCGATTTCATCTCTAAATTTAAATTTCTTTCGTAAAGACTTTCCAAACACGATTTCGCTAACAGCCCCCATCGGTTCCCAGATGTTCATCTATTGGAGCATCCACCTAGTGCAGGGTAGGTTAACTTTAGTAACTCGACTAGAACACAGTGGTTCCAGCGCGGCAACGGCCGTTGGCGGAGAAATAAGGTTGTCAGGTTTCTCGATCGGGTCGATCCGATCGATTCTTCCACCGCGATAAAGATCTCGTTACTCTTTCTAGCTGTTCCTCCAGTCCTTATTATTATACGGTGGCGCGCGAATTTGCATTATTGAGTTTCACCGACGGGCGAAATTCTAACGGGTATCGATTATTCTTTAAAACGCTTACCGGCGGCTGGGACCGCGGTCGGGCAGCTGTTTCCTTAGTAACCGGTAATTTCGTAGATCTCTCGTTCGTGCACTCACGTTTTTCGCGGAATCGACGATTTTATTCCGGGTGCTGTTGCAACTTTTAACAGGGTAACTGTTGTACGTGATACCAGAACTATAAAGACAGCCGCAATTATACAAAAACGTGATCGAACAATTTAAGATACGAACAGAAGTCATTAAAGCGAAATACACGTGAAACATTTATTCGCTTCAGTCTTGCAATCACAGTATTGTATCATGGAATTTCTCTCTATTCCTTTCACTTTTTATTTTTATGAAATACAAATATTCCTGTTCTGCTCTGTAATAAAATTGAAATCCTTCTCAATTAAATTTAAAAAAAAATTCGTTGTTCATGGCAGTAAAAATTTCACGTAAAACTGATTCAATATTATTAACGGAAAAAGGGGTATCCATGAGACGAGAGCAAAAAATGATGCGCCCCGTGGTCAATGTTCCGAAATTTAAGCAAGTTACGGTGCACGAAACTGACGAAATTGAAGTGGCGCATGGAAATAACGGAGACACCTCGTGACAGAGACGCATACACACTGGGAAAAAGGAGGAGGGTGTCGCGTGAGGGTTGGTACCCCGTAAAAGCAGCTTCGACCAACGTTCCCAATCGATCGGTGAAACCGGCGGCGTCGTACTACTTGGTACGAGGGTATATTTTATCAATTTTTACATTCGCCACGCGTTTCGTCGCCGAGTTCGGTCCCAATTGCGCCGTTGAATTTGCATGATTAATCATTCGGCGCCGCGCGCTGGTACCGGCTGATCGGTTAAATGAACGATGACGAGCGCGATCGTGAAGGGACCCCGGTCCCAAATGTTTTGCCGTTAGAGAAATTATGGATTTGCTGCGTGTTCGAGCACCGTTGAAATATGAGCTCGAAACTCGTGCAGATTCAATAATAAGTGAGAGACGAAATTTCAAAAATTTTGTTTTATATTTCAGCGTGTGAAAATAGTTTTCGTTCGAATATTTCAGTGGATGGGATCGGTTTTTCAATTTAATTCAACAAATTCTCTGTAGATAGACGTATACTGTATTTCCTAACGAACTCATTGGCCTATAATATGCTGCTTCTACAAAGTAATTCAAGGCCATGCATCGACATTCAAAACTTCCCATCGTTAAACGTCCAGAATAGTTCCTCAAATAATTGCTTATGCAACTTGAAACGAGACACCCGTTGTATTCCATTGTGTGCCGCAGAGATACAGTGTGCCAAGCACACAACGTAGACATTTATGAACCAGAGATCCTACTTACAGCTAGTGGAACTCATACGCGAGATCCATGAATAACACTAAGGGAATAGAACGAGGTTCATGGCTTTTTAACGACGATCGTTAAGTCGACGATTCCGCTGAGAGTTCAGCGAGGTAGAACCAGCGCGTGCAGTGGTCGGGCGTTCTTCTACCCGCACTTTGCACGCGTAACGCGGCCGTTTTCGGCGCACGGCGATCTATTTAATGAACCGGCCGTTAAACGTGACAGTCGCAATGATACGCCAGTGCGTAAAACGGGGAATGACCACCGTCGAAAATCATCGCTGCGAAACAGAATGGCGCCTGAATAATTCGTCGATAGGCGGGCGGACGTAAAGAAGATCCACGGATGCCGGCCGGCAAATGGAATAAGTTAAAGAATGACAAACAACATGGGAATATTTAAGGCAGAACCGGCCGTTCGAGAGGTCGCTTAACTCGGATGGCTCGTTCTTTTTCGTGGACAGAGTCACTCCCGGGATTGAATTTTAAAAGTTCGCGTTTTGCATGCGCGTCCCCGCCTGTAAACGGAAATATTCACGAACCACACAGAAGTTTGCATATTTACCTGCGCTTCCGGTTTATTTCCCGGCATAATACGAACGATCGAGGTACACATCAACGTTTCCCGAATTTATTCTCCGGTTTTTCGAAAGCAGTTACGACGGATTCGAAAAAAACGTCGTTCGTCGCGGAGATACAGTTTTAATAATTTTGAGGAGCGGCGAATGACTTAATTGCTCAATTACCGGCGGAGCAATTACGAGAAAAGTCACAGAAAACGGGGTGGCTTTCTGCACGAGATTCTTTGAGAATAACTCAGCCAGCACGTCGTAGAACGCACCCTCAAGACCACGGGAATTGTTTTGGCTGTAAGTTCGCGGTTAAATGCTCACTCAACCCACATTCAGTAACTCCGCCAAGTAATTGCTACTCCGAGCTGTCAAGGTACTAAAGCGTTTCACGAAGTACCTGAGGAACTGTTGTTCAAGCACCCCTGGGAACAAAGGAAGATTGTTTATCGCGGAAATTCCGACACTATTATCGCTGCGCTCGAACGAGTGAGCTGCCGTAGTCAAACGAGAGGAAAGAATCGACGAGGGACAAGACGCTCTGCCGTCGACTTAACAAATTCTTTGTTAGTTAACGGTTTTTCATTTTTTTAAATACCGATGTTTAATTGAGATTCTTCTTTATAAAGGAAAGAATTCTTTTAGTTCATTCGTTCACTAACAATACGAATTCTACTTTCCGAACATCAATTATTACACTAAAAATGTTCCGCCTTGCTACAGATATCGTGTAATTATGCGGGGATAAAAATTATATATTAAGTAAAAGCTTAAAAAATGGGCGCAGAGCGAGTAGCGAAAGCTAATTAAAATATCATAAAAGTAGTACGCCCTGAAATTTTAAAAGGCTTTTAGGGCCATAGAGTATTGAATTGAACGGGGTCCATTAATTGAAGTTTTAGAACTATTTTTTAATGACACGTACTGCTCCAATTTTCCCGGCCAAAACTTCTCCGAAAGTCAACATTTTCTTTTTAATTTGCCTTACAACGAAAATATTCTGGCAAGTGCTCGATCAATTATCGCGTCAGTTGAATAGCAAAGAAAATAGAACCGGCAGCGCAAAAAATGAAAAAATTTTCGATGCGTAACGGCTTTTTCCATTTTCCGAAAAATAACGCCGATTCCCGTTGAACGCGCGTGCAGAAAATGCCAGCGAGACGCGTATTTTCCGGCACGCGTGACCCCTGCGTTTTATGGTTTATTAGTCGTCGCAAGTTTGCCCGGTGTCGTAACCTTTCCACGGTAATCCGTACGGCTCTTTTTTATTGCTCCCCGCGATACCGTCGGTCAGAGACTCGCTATTTTCTTCTTTTCTCATCGGCCCGGGTTATTTCACCGGCGGGGGAAAAAGAATTTTCTACCGTGCGGAACTTCAAAACCCTATCGATAACCGTCCGCCGAATGGGTTCCGCGTATCGGTGCCCACGGCTCGTGAACGAGATATCAAAGATACGTGGCAATCGTCTTCAGACTCGACGTCCAACTATCAAAAATGCATCGAACGACGGTAGAAAGCCGATAACCTTTCGATATCGGCGTTTCCCATGGACGGATTGATGCGCGTGACTCCGACTCCCGTCCCGTACTTTTATTAACTGCGAATACGATTTACCCGTTCTGCGCAAAATGTCCTCCGTGAACAGCTGTTTCGACATCGTGCAGACGTACGATGGGCGTTTACCTTATCGAGAATAGCGCGAAAAATATTTCTGCGCGTCAAAGGATTTCTGCTCGTTCGAGTGGTTTGCAGAAGCGCGAGCGTACTCGATAGAGAGCTCTCCTGACGGGAAATATCGAATATCGTAACGTTTCCCCTCGATTTCTGCGCGGCCATCGAAATGATGAGAAAGAACGACTAAATAAGATTCGAAGAGGAACTGAATTTTTTTCATAAGCTTTGTTCACTTCGAATAATATGAAATAAATGTTATCGAAAACTTTTGAAATTGGATCTCGTGAAAGAATAAATATGAACTATAGTTTTGAAACGAAAATCACTATTGAACAATTTTACGAACTAAACGCTTAAACAGAGTATTTGATGTTAGATAGGAGAAAATTAATTAAAATTGAATCAAGCATCGTACATTGCATCTTTTTTCAGGGCTCAAAGTCCTGTGAACCAGTTCTGCTGGCAGTAATAGGAGCGTGTATCAGATTTCATGCAGCTAATATGCTTCTTTATACTGTAATCGAGGTAAATTGCATCGGTCTATCAATTAACGCGGTTTTAGATTATAGAGTTGTATGGAAGTTGGAAACGTGTTCAAGTGGTTAGAGGAGGGCGCGGCCGAACGTCGATGGACCGTGGAAAACGCATTGGAGCACGATAAAAGCCACGAAACATTCGAAAGTGCGACGCATTAAAGGGTAAAACCGATTCGTGTGTTCCTGCGCCCGTTGCTGGAGCTTTTATCACGCGACCCCCGCAGAAGCTGCATTGATCGCGTATCGAGCACTGTGTGCCGTTCGTGGAGCGTTTCGAGCCGGAACGTGTGCATTTGGCGACGCCGAATCCGGTGATTACAGGAAATTGTAAGAACACTTACCTGCTTTCAACAATATTCGCATCTGCGACGATCCACATAAGGAAAGTAAAAATATAAAATCTTTTAAGACAAACGAAAAGTCACGATTCTTTTTATATTTTATAGCTTTTCGGATGATCGAATAGTTAAAATGATAATCGAAAAGTATTATACCACTCCTACCAAAAAAAAAGTAAAATATATAGAATCTTCAATCCTAAGAGGATTTAAATTGTAAAACAAAATCCACGATAGTTATTAAAAATGGATGGTGATGTGGTTTCCAGGCTTTCGTTCGAGGCGAATTTCATCAACGTTTTATATCACCAGTATCAATTAAAACTTGTTACATGCATTCAAGCGATTTCATAGTTACGCGAATCGAAATAAAAATACTCGGTCTTGTATCACGTGACAATTTTATTCAAACGTGTTCTGTCAAGTTAAGTACATAATTCGAAGCTTATTGTGTCTGACCATCTCGCACGATCTCACTGCACGCCTCACCGGAAGTACGTCACTCACCAAAACTCTCCTGCACGCTCGCAAGCGTCGACCTATCCCCGACGAACAAGTTTCCGCGAGAAACTCTCTCCGCACCAGGATTTCCAGAGTTCAGCAGCCCGGACGAACGGAACAATGGACGAACAAAGATTCCGACGCGGTACAACGAAGGGCGGTAACGTTTTTCAGCTGCGCGAAAACAAAACGCGTGTAAGAAATCTAACCGTTCGACCGAAAATATCCCGAAGAATACGTGCTCTATCGGACAGGGGTCGATAAATTCCGGCGGCGATCTCCCCGGGAAACCGAGAATGTCCATCGATTTCTCGTAAGAGGAACGCCCGTCGATTTGCATAAAAACAAAGTGGCCGTCGTCGATAAGGGAAGCTTTCCGGGGTCTGAGTCTGGCCGGCCGAAATTTTACGTTCCCCATGAACACTGGTCGCTCCTGATCTCCGACTCCCATCGTGTCAGGGTCTACGAGCGCCGAAGGAACCCGAACTTTCGACTTTATGCTCGTTCACACCGCCCATTTCGACCGGCTAAGGAGGGGAGAGGGGCGATGAGAGCGTGCCGGCGAGAGTGTAACAGGTGGCACATTCCCTCTCGCTCCCGCTCCGCTCGACGACGTGCGATTTCGCGCCGCACCGTCATTATTGACGCTGCCACCACCCCACGCCGAAGGGAACCTTCCCTGACCCCTCGCTCTTAAAATCCTCTCCGGAGGAATTCTCCGTTCACGCTCGATCGAGACCGTGGCCCCCCGCCGTCGTAACCACTCGCCACGCGATTCCGCTCGCAATAAAGCTTCCCCTGGCCGCGTGCACCGACCGGAATAGAAATTGCACTTTCGTCGAAGGGAAATTCACGGGCTTGGCTCGCGAAATCGTCGTTACCCCTCCGCGCCCGCCGAAACACGATACGACCTCCCCCATTAGACTTCGAAATGTAATCGCGAACGTTCGCTGGATCGTTCGACCGAGACACGATAGGAATCCTCGGCATTTTCTCTTCGCGGTAATTACTGAACATTTTTTGTCGAGTGGAGGCATAGGCTATTCGTCGCGTTTGGGCACACGGTTTCCCGTATTTTGTTGTGGGTCATCTTTTAATTAATTTCGGAATTTAATTGATTTGTGAATCAATTAATAATAATAGTGGTTAATGGCATCATTATAATGAATATATCATTGGAACGATAAATCGGGACGGTTCATCATTACTACCGCTCTAATTGAGATGTTATTTTCAAAATGCATGAGATTTCTGGAGGTGAAAATTCAAAATATAAGGGCGAGTTCATTTTTTCTGCAATGTGTAGAAATATTTGTTATTTATCTACGTTAGATTTTTATGTTGAATTTTTGCGAATCAAATTATTCGTAAATTTTGTAAAGCGTAGTTACATGAAGTTTGATTATCTGTAATTACAACAAGAACACGTCCACAAAGTTTGCCAATCAATTCCTGAATTAGAACTCACAGCAATCGCGCTGTTAGGAACACGTGTGCCCAAATAGACAAACAGCAGTGTCTACACAAGATTATTCAAAATTACTGGCATCACGAGTGGCTTGTTCAAACATCACATACAAAGCCTTACGAATAAAAAAAAAAAGCAGGATTAAAAATACATCCATTAAGTACAAAGTTCTCTCATCTCCCCCTACTACTGTCCCTTCGATTGACCAGTAATTCTGAAATAGCCTGCACGATCGGGGCGGTCAGAAACGTCTGGAAATGATAAAACGAGGGACAAAGTGATCGATGAAGGGTCCGGACGAAAGAAGGTCGAGAGGAGATTTCGTTCGAGCTGCCTTGGTGGTTCGCAGTCAATTAGTATTCCGCGGCTGGCCGTGGCCTGCGGAGGACGAGGATCGGCGCGAGCGTCCTTCCACGAGCAGCGACTGCGCCATGCCGCGCCGGTCGGCGTTGCAAACACCCTGGAAACATAATTCCATGGCGTTCGCTGTTTACCAGGCAACGCCAGACGCTGAAATATTCATGAAACGAACTCCCGGTCGGATCGCGTCGCCCTATTGCTCGTCCCTGCCTGCAGTCACTCTCGATGGTCCCTATTGTCTACCCTGTGTTACACGCGCTTATTCTCGCCGTCCGTGTTCCTTTCACCGGACGCTTGACCCGCTCCCACGCGCACACACGCACGTACTCTCGTCGAGAGGACACTCAGAGCTTCGTCTCCTCGTTCCAGAAGGGATCGGCTGCGCCGCGCGCCTGATGGCTCGCCTGCGCCCCTCGACGAGATTCCCTTTCACTCTTTTGTCGCGCGTGTCAAAATGCGACACGCACTCACGCGGGCTCACGTTCGCGTCAGGGGGTGCTTTTCCGCCAGTTACGTCTCGCTCGTGTCACAGACGTCAATTAATCTTCGATTAATAGCGCGGCGTGTTGGCTTCTATGGGGAGTCGTATCACTAATTGCGGTGGCCTTGTCTGTGAGCCTATTTCGGCGTTTATTTTGACGGATAATTTCTAAGGAATTGAATCGAGTTCTGTCTCATTGAGGAACCGGTGGCACTGTTGGCTCGCTTCGGTCGAGAGTTAATTAACCCTCTAATAGGAGTATAGAGGCAAAGCAAGCGGCCCACGTTTTCTGATGGACGAGCGTCTGACTTATTAGCGGATCGTTCTACTTGAAATTCAGTGTACTCTGGTTTCTGATTGCTATCAAAGTTTCTGGAGATTTTGAGTGATCGAACTGGAAACGATCGAAGTCTTTACACTAATTGCATAGAGTGTAGCATCCACGTCTACTGTTGCTGACTTTCCACCCCCTGACGATGCCATTTCAATTATTCCAAGATCCTCACGCACACTCACTCGGCAAGAAAATCGATTCACGTGAACATTCCTGTGGTTTTTTTTCCATAGAAAAAGTCTATGCGATGTCCACTCTCATGGCTCTATTCGTTGATCTACCTGACTTGAATCCTTACTGGGCGAATGGGGAGGGCGAAGGGGTGGGAGTATAGAAAGGAGCGTCGTCGTTCGTTACGTACGTAGCTAAATCGTCCTCCAGTCACAACGCATTGTCTTTCGGCATTTATACCCAGTGTATTTACAAAATTACATATGTATATATCGGATATCGCTGCGAAATGAGTGTCACGTGTGTACTTATCGTAGGTATGTGTGTAATATGTTCGTGTTCGTGTGTTCCGTGTGTCCTTAAGCAAATTAGACTCCGTACAGGTGGTAGTTCCACACACGGTCGCTATGTAGGAAATCTTCTAAACGTTACAATATTAAATGTATTTTTTTCCATTTTTTTTCTTTTTTTATTGATTTTGCTTTTGAGATTTTTTAATAAATCTACGCCTACGCGGTAGGATCGTGCCCTTCGAATGGGCTGCGCGCTTCGTCGGCAGTTCTCTTCCTTTGGCAACGTGTGTTCTCGTCTAGCACCGCCTTCGTTTTTGGCGCCGTCGGTCTCTCTAAACCAGGATCGCAGTGGAAGCTTTCGTACAAAATTGGCAGGAATTATTTTTCGCTCTCTTCCAAGGATCGATTCACCGCGCGTCTTCCTGATTCTCGTATCCGTTAATACTAGACTCTGGGGATGAATTAGTGATTGCGGGAGCAAGTCGAAAAGTAAGAACAGCTCGGAACGATGGAAAGCTCGTACAACTTGTCAATATCAATCGGAATCAAATATTTGATTGCCTCGAGAACTCTCGTGGGTCCTTTGTTGCAAACAGAAAGTACCTTCCACTATTGGTAAAGTTGTTCGATATTGTCAAATATGTATATTTGTTATCGAATTTCGTCTACGCGCAATTCCCAAAATTTTAGATATTCGTAGCACTTTTTCGACTACAACTTTCGTCATTAATGTTTCATCACAAATTTCGAAGTTCTAAGGATAAATTCATAGTGGTGGCGTAAAAATCACCGCTTCTACCTTTCGACTTCCCCTCCGATGCAAAGAATGCAAGACATCCCCGCGCGCCGTCGTTCCAAATCGATTCGATTCGCACTAGGCAGCCTCCCGAAGCGCAACAAACAACGCAAGAAAGCGAGGAATTCCAACGCGACGCCAGAATTCCCGACTAACTGTGCGATTCGCTCGATCAGCAGGCGGCCGCGTAATTAGCGCGTGCACTCGCTCGACGATTAGGCGGTCTATCCGGGCCGGTAATTAACGTTGGCATCGTTAGCGCGTTAGTCTCATTTACCCTCCTCCTGCCCTTCGTCGCGCCAAATAGAGGGGCTGAATGCGGCGTGTGTGCGTGTGTGTCGGTGGATGGACAAGCCTCTCCAGTCCGTCCAGCTCCGGCGAGGATTAAAAATAATAACCCGCTGACCCTCCGCCCCTCGAGGCGGAGACGTTAAGCGTTCCCATTCTCCTTGGAAATGGCCACGGGAACGATGCCTGTTAATTAAAACTCCCGATAACTCGCGACGAGGAGCAGCGGGATAACGGAAAAAAGGAGAAAGCTCTCACCCGTTTCTTTTCCCCTCCCTTCGCTCCGCGTCGCGGCGAAGCTTCCCGACTCGGCGTCCTCCAGCGGGCAATAAATCCTCGCGAGCGTTTAAACAGGCTCGCTTTTCGTTCTCCCGTAACAATGCGTTCCGCGACGAGGGTCGGAAAAATTGGGATCGTACCTCGGATTCGGTAATTTCGCGGTGGCACGCGACGACGCGTGCTCTCCGACCCCCCGAGTCGACGGAGGGTTCACGGTTTCGTGTCGCTCTCTTGTTCTCTCGGCAGTCCGCGCTCTCCTTGTCAGCCCGCTTTCATGGCTCGGTAAGTTTGTTGTTCCGCGGCGAACTGTTACTTCATTCCATTCCGCCGTAAAAACTTCGGGGCTTCGATTCAACCGTCGCCGCCTCTACCCTCGAGCGGCCCGATTTACTGCGATCTCTCTTTAACTTGACAGCACCGGAGATAACTCGACTTCTTTTCCCCCCGCGGCTTTTAATGGACTCTCGTCCCTCCTCCCTTTTTTCTCTCTCGATTCTTGTCCTCGAATTTTATCCTTCCCCCGCGTCGCAACCATTAATCCTCTCCCTCCGACGCGGAGTAACGCAAGGACAGGAGACTCTTCCGGGCCACTCGACGTCGAAATAGCGCTAATTCCGATGATTTACCGGGGCCAAGGGGGGTTGGCGGCCGCCTGTCAGAAGAGACAGATACAAATACACGGGACCGTTCTAATTCGCGGAGAGCACGCGAGGACGCGTGCGTTCTCCGACGCGGCATTCATGAACTTTCCACCCTCGGGGCCGCCCTCTTCTGTTTGTTTCCTCCGCGCTCTATTCTTCCTTAATTTATCTTCCAGTAACAGCCGCGCCGTGACTTCCTTTGCGCCGCGAAACTTCGTCTCGAAGAAAAATCTCGGCCCACGTAGACCGAACGTAACCGCCAGCCGGGAAACGGAAACGGACTTTCTTGCGTGCTCGCGGAGAAACGAAAGCAGATCGTCGAGACCTGGGATACTTTTACCGATAACTGTGCTTGTCTCTGATTAAACATTTTCGCGTGATGTTGGGAAGGTTGTTGCACGAAAGTCTGAAGTTTCTTTGTAACCGTTTCGCCTAAGTAAGCTTCGAGAATTTTCCAATGTCGCGAAGCTCTTTTGGGTAAAGATAAATTCTATCAGTTTTAATGGTGAATCGCCAAACTTCTGGAATATCTTCCCTCGCGAATGATATGGTCCTTAAATTTCAGGATTTATTGTGATGCTTTAAGTTGAGCAGCATTCGGAGCTCCGAAGTTCTTAATAGCGCGATACTCTTCAACTTTAGGAGCATTGCCTGACTAAACGCGGTTTATATCACTTTTGTTGGAAAGCGAGGATCCGTTAGACCTTAAACTCCTTTTATGAACCTCTAGAATTTTGTGTATCCCTCCGAATCCCTGCAATGCTCTCGGTATTCTGAATCCTTAAAATGGCACATTACGCATCATCTTAAAATAGTCGTTTCCTACCTTCCTTCTTGAACTATAAGCTCATATTCAAACTAGGAACCCGTCCGCATTGATCTCGCTGATTTTAAATCAGACACTGTCCCCGATTTCCTGACTATTTGCAGAGTAGTCACCGTCACATAAATTGCTTATCTCCTAAAATACCCTCTTCCTTAATCTTCTTTCGTGAGTCCAGTATCCAATCGAGTTCGGAGGTTCACTTCCAGGTACATTCTACGCGGCGCTTGGCACAAAATCCTGACCTTTTCCATAATCGCGACATCATTTTTATCCCAGAAATCCTGCTTTCAGATTTTATCACTTAATCGCGTGCGCGTTATTTTCCAGATCGCGGTGCCAAATTCGATAAACCGCGCGAAACGTCCGTCGGTTTTCGGATTCTACAGCGAACAGGTGGCGCGGGTTCGCTCGTCTGCGATCCTTCTTCGAAAGGCGCAAGAGTTTCATCTGATTAAACACGTAACTTGGTAAATCATGATGTCATGTTCAGGAGACGGAACAGGATTTCCGTTGATCTCCAGATTCTACGTCGCCGCGGAGACGCGTTACAGTTCACTGTCCACGATGTTCCTCGACTACTATCTGGTTAAATACGCTTCTCGCCGCATGACCGTGTCGTGTTCGATACAGAGCGTAGATCCCCAGGTTCTACGCAGCTTGATGCCCCGTGAATTTCTCCGGCAACGGGATCGTCGTCCGATTAAACACGTTTCCCCCGGGCGGATCAGAATCTCTTGATTGAAAGAGCGCGTGGTTTTCAGCAATAGCTATAGCAATAACTGTTTACGGTTTCTTCCGACTGCTGAAGTTTCGTCCTATTAAACGCCCGATTTTATTCGATAGAACTCGCTCGCTATACCGCCACCGCACTCTGATTAAATACGTTCCACGGTGAATCGTGGCCGTTATGACCGACGCGCGACGTGAATTTCCAAGATCTATAGAGCCTCGAAGGATCCACGGTTTCCTCCGAACTCCAGGAGTATTGTCCAATTAAATACATTTCCGACGGTGAATCGCGAATCCTGTTCGACGGAGAGAGCCCGCGGGATGTTCCGTCGTCTACGCCGTCAGAGAGACGACACGGTTCACTGGCCACGACTTTCTGATCGACGGATTCCGTGGCCGCGAAGACGCTTCCACGGCATTCGAATAATTCCTGACGGGACGATCGTGCGACCAGATGCCTCGCGCTGAACGTAGACGCTCGACGGATGCGGTGCTCGAGCGAATAGCTTTTGCCGGCGGCGCTGCCACTGGCATTCGTGCTGTCGTTGCTGCCGTTGCTGTTGCTTCGCTCGTAGTCGGCCAGCGGGGAACAATGGGTCGCGACGGCTAGGTCGCCAGGTTCTGCAACACACAATGACACGCAATGATGAACGATGGCCTGGCCCTCTGTTGTGTGCGAGCGCGTGCTCGTTCGCGAGCCCGCGTCAGCCTCTGCTCTCTCGTTAAAACGGTTAAAACGCCTAGTGCGTGAAACGCGCGCGAATTCTAGATTCCGAAGCGCCTCCCTGTTTTAGATTTTCCCTCGCGCGCGCGCGCGCTTTTTTTTGTCGTCCCCTCCTCGTTCCTTTTTTTTTCTGTACTTCTGAATCAGCTTCCACGCATTGTTCGGGAATTAAAGGGACGCCCCGCGCGCGCGACCGAATGAATAGAAATCAGTCTCTAATTCCGCGCGACAATGTCCGTTAACGAGGGATAGGGTATTCCCGAACGGCAAACGAAACATTCGCGCCCTTTGAACTCACTAATTTTCGTCCCGTCGGTCTGCGGAAATTCACCGATAAATGGTGGGTGGGGCTTCAAAGTACCGACAGTCGTATCAGCGATACGGTGAGTCGTCGATCGATTGCGAGGGAAGGACTTTCGTTCGAGGAATTAACCGTGGAAGAATCGAGATTCGTCTGCTCTAATCGTCTTCCAGAACCACAAGATTTATTCGTTAATTTAACACCTTTTAAACCCGTCAGATTATTTTCACTTCGGTAGATTTACGGACAATTTAAATCGCTTTTAGAATGCTACGCGTTTGCCTGAATTTTGTGAATTATTTTAAGGATGATACATCACTTGTAATGGCATTACATTCCGTGTAATTAATTAACGTGAAATGAATGAAATTTTGTCCGCTACAGACGAATGAATATTTGACCCTCTGTAACCGGATTTCTCGTTTGATTGTGAAAATACAATTGTAGAACGGGAAACTGGTGTATAGTTTACTCGCTGGATACGTATTAACAATTAGATTTCATTTAACAAGTATTCGGTCTGTAACTATGGAGGAATTGTAACAGATGTTGATACACATTCGTAAGCGTTTAATGAATTTTTAATTAATGTGTAATTACACGTAATAACCTGGGTTAAATAAGTGAAGTGGAATATAAAAATTGTAATATGTTGGTATGTAATTTTCCAGAAAGATAATGCTGTGGAGAGTTAAATAAACGCAAAATTTATCTGAACAATTTAGATTAATTATTGAATGAAAAGAATTAATTTAAATTGTTTTTTTCCAAAATTCCACTGTATAATCATACGACATAACATAAATTGAATTTAATTGTTTGGTTCCTTATGCTCTACCCGCGTCTTGTTCGGACTAAACTGTCAAAGGCTTGATGTATGCGCGCCCGACCATAACATTCCCTATACTACTAGCCAGCCATTGAAGAAAGCCTCGAGCGTCCCGTTTGCCGGCGATCACCGACCGAATCAAACGCCTCGAATTCGCTGATCATAATTTCCAGAGAGATAGGTACATCTGCTCGTCGACTAATTTTGCACCGTATCCCACGGTGTGAATGAAAAACCGATAATCCATAAATCCGGCGGTGGTCGCCTCCGTCCGGGGCACGAAGATCTTCGTGGCCGATCGCAATTTCGGCGATCTCCGATATTGCTGCCGGCTCGTTTCGCGCCATGAGATATTAACACCGGAGAATCCCTCTCTCGCTCTCCCCCCGTATACCCGCACCCCGGCGCATCCTACTGCGTCGTCTACCCCCTTCGGCGGATCGAGTCCGTCTCCCCGTGTTCCTGAATTAACCGTGCTAAACCGATCTGCGGTGGGTCAAAGTTCTACCGTGGACTGTACGCAATCAGCTGCTAATTGGGAAATGATTGGAACCACCTCCGCCGATGGTATCGTGCCTCTAACTATCCCCGGGCCGGGCATAACCCGTGGCCCCATACAAACGCCCCCATAAATATCGGAATGGGCGAGTACACACGCGCACCGAACAGTCGCGTCGCCGCCGTAGCATTGCGGACCGACCGAGCTGCCCGAACGCGTCTATTTCCCTCTTCCTTTATTCCGCCGTCCACCCTGCCCGCCTGTCCACCCCTTTTCGACGCGCAACCGGGTCTCCTCTGTCCGGCTGTAATTTCATGAAAGATCAGGGAAGGGGAACCAAAGAAATTCCTTTGACGCCGGACGGCCCAAAGGGCTCGCTCGGAATACGTAATCGGCATAAATATTTACCACCGCGACAGCGACGCGAAATATCCTCTGACTCGCGCAATTTTTTCCCCTTTCGCCCCTCCGATAAATGTTTTATGAGGGCGCTAATCAAACGGAAGGCTCCCCTTTACTGTCTCCGGTCGGCCCGATATTGCGTGGCGGTTTTTCTGGAGATTTCAGAGCGTTTAGAAATCTCGGGTTTCGATCGCAGACAGAAATGTTCGCCCCCTGATCGTCCAAAAATTATACCAAGAACACTAATCAAATATCACGCAAGTGCTTCCCTAAATTGGTCCCATTATTTACTCGCGTTGGCTCCTGCTCACCCCGAAGGGGGCGGCGAGTCCTCAAACACGCCGCAAGGTTAAAAAAAAATTGTTCAGTCCCTTAAAAGTCAACATATCCCACTCGTGAATTCGTAACGAGGTTCTCCGCGCCCTTTACAGCAGATTCCAAGCGACGGTCGAGGGGGGAAAAGAGGGAGGGCGAGAGAAGAAGCTTCCCTCTTTGGTGTAGACACGACATTAACCTTCGTTACGCGTGTTTGAATTTCCCTGCGACGGGGGAAAATGCGACGGGAGTTTCTAAAGGGGAGAGTGATAGCGGCTGATCATCGTCTCCCGGTTTCTCTCCCTTCGGCTGGAAAGGAAAGCGCCGTAAAACTAATTGCGATGGACGCGGCGTCTCCTCCAACCCCCGTTTCTATCGCCTCCGACCACCCTCCGCGTCCCGTGAGCCGACCGCCCTTAATAGCGTGCGGTTCATTACAGAGGAACGACAGGCGGCGCGATTATACGCACCACTTTCCCCTTCGTACCCCCCCCCATCAACCCCTTCGTTCCTAATTTTCACCTATTTACTTGAAGGAGGAACTTCGTTCGTGCAGTTTTCACCCGCCGTGCCGCGGCGTGGAAGGTCGACGGAGGTGAGGGGCAACACCGCCTCGTGAAAAAATGATAGAGATCGCTCCGGGGCGAAAGTGTCGGAGTTTGGGAGGGAAGGATCGCATTAAAATACATCCGGGCACTCTAAGATATTGCGGCGTTAAATTTGACAGTAGTTTCTGCCACTCGCGGCCGAGCATGAATCACCGTGCCGCAATCATTTTAGCGATGGAGCGTGTTTTCTTTGTCTCCAGCGATCCCCTTCGGACGTGTTTTCGCCCCCTGACTAGGTAAAAGTAATATACCCGGTAAATCTTTGGAGATGGTTCGTGTACTCCTACAGGGTCCAATGGATTACACTAGACTCGCAAAAAGCTCCAACCGAACGCTTCGGGTTGCGCAGCTTGCAGCCGCTTTTTCGTGCCTACTTTGTGATGCGTACATCTTGTTCTTTTCGAGCTTTTTGTTTATTCGTAGCAACGTTTGTCGTTCCATCCTGCCTGCGAGTGCCAGACGAAGTCACGTGGAAATATGCTTGCGAGTTTTCTGAATCGCATACTCGAACTATCTTTGTCGAACTTTGATTAAATTTATCATCATTATCATCAAAGCTGTAATATTCTGAATTATTTGATTTCATCTGCAGTTATATTCGCGGGTTATTGCTCAAGCGGAGACTTAATCTTTCCAGTCTTTCGCATTTTCTACCGTCAAATTTATTTATTTGACGTTATCTTCCTGGGAAAGGTTCTATAATATTCTGGAATGAATAAAAGGTGTCCTGGAGGGTCCAGGACGAAGCAGTCTTCTTGTTCCTCTCGAATTACTCACTTGAATCACCTCAGACTGTTCTGACTAACACATTTATCTTCTTCATTTTCTTGAAGCCTGCTTATTATAACTTTAACGTTCTTATGCTACTTCTGGAATATTTCATTTCAAACACAGTCAAGTGTAACAATTGTGAACTAATCCCTCCTCAGAATACTATGGAGCATTGTCATATTGATCATACAATTGTCTTCTGTTACCACCTTTCTATTAATGTAAATGTGTATCGCTGAAATAAAAATATGTATCATATTTGTTTACATCGTATCGCATTGGTTTTGCGAACTTCTATCTGATTTTTTAATACAAATCTCTTACTTATTTTTCTTTCAATTGATTAACTGTACGTCGATCAATGTACCTCTTATTAACCCTGTTAATTTTAACGCTTTATATCGTACAATGAGAATAATATCATTATTCAGAGCAGGTGAATACAGAATTTATAACATGGCGAATGCACATCATACGAATCTTTACGTTTTCGAATTAAAAAATTAATGTGCAGAAAATTATCATTAGTATGCACATAGCTCTATATAAATTCAAAAATAAATACCTATTACAAAGAAATACAAATCAGAGAGTTCAGAGGAGTTTCTCAAAATTGATAGCAATTTAATGCATGATTCCTTTCCAATTGTTTTAATAATAAACACTGAAATTATTGAAATAATAACGGAATACTTATTTATACGCCAAACATATCAATAATTGTAATGTTTACATTTATATTGCTTTCAATTATTGATTATCATCTTCGTGTTGTAACCTATGCATTATTTGTTTATGTTTTTCGCGTCCCTAAATTCGGTTCACTTTATTATTTTTGTTCTGTATTGATTTCTATTAGCGGTGGCATCATATCCATATATGTATATGAACTGAATAAATAAATAAATAAATTTGTTCTATTTTATTCCTTTTTATACAAGTGAACTTTAAAGAGCAATCACCCGACTACTTCATCCGTTTATTTAGAGTGTATCGATATACAAACATGATTTCATATTTCAATATTAGTACTTCAGGAAGATTTCCCCCAATTATCCTGTCGCAAATACAAAAATGCCTTCATTATGAGTGGCATTTTCAGTACGAGTTATGTTCCCGTTCCCATTTGTCCACCCGAGAGACCTAGTTAAAATTTATTCGAATTCGTTATGGAAGGCTTAAACTTCAGCACGGTTAATCAGTAATTGCGTAGTTCCAGAACGCAGCGGGACAAGTTCATCTCTTCTCCGTCTTCCCGTCTCGCGATTTGTGCGATTTCATCGAGGTCCCCGGAGCTATTTTCCAGAAACAGAGAGAGAACGCTCGGTAAATTGCCCCGACGATTATCCACTAAATTAACTTTAACATTCTGACACGCGTTCGCTCCCCGCACCGCGGGTAATTATTTTTTCCCCAAAGTTTCCGAAACTCCAAGTCCATGATGATCACAAACAAACTTTCGCATTCCGTCGGCTTCTGTTAGATTCCCGGACCGCGTTCTCGCGTATCTCGTTGTGGTTTAACTCAAAACGAATCTAATGCAGAGCGGCTAGGCTCGATAACAATGTTAATCCTGATGAAATATTTTGCTGGTAAATTAATCCACGGTCGACTGGGCATTGTTCCGCCTGATATTTAATGGAATGCCTTCTAGTCAATATGCATGAAATTTCTTGTGTCTATTCGGGTATAAATGTAGCCCATATTATAGTTGTAATTGTCAGAACGATAGATACGATTTGCTGGACTTTAATTAATTAAACTACTTTGAGCACTTCAGTTCAAATATTTCCATATGACTTGAGATCTATAATTATTTTGGGAATATCCACTAATGGTTCTATGAATATTAAACAAATTTTAGAAGTCTCCAATGTTTGTCCTTAAATTTAGTATTTTCCTTAATGCGCAGCGAGCTCTTGAAATAGGAAACTTTATCATCGTAGGTCTGAAAATACTTCATTTCCAAATTGGTGTTTCAGACTTTACTATTGGAGGAAATTTCCTTAATGCATTTCTTCATTAGGTTCAAATAGCTTAAGAATCCACGATTCTGAAGATTTCCGAAGCTTCTTCACGTACGAATCGCTTCTTTCACTTGTTGCCATTACCTTAACCCCTCTTCAAATACGTGAAATATTACTTCTTCCACGTTCCAACTTTAACATTCCTCGCATTTCCAAACTATTATACCGAACCATCTGCTTCGAAACGCGTTTCGCAGACTCTCCGAGGAGCACGAGATGCCTCTCTGAAATCCGTCGCGATCTTTTCTCGGGTCGCAGCGATATTTGCGGACGATGCGCCGGGTTTCATTTGGCCGAAGCAAGTCTCTACGACACCGGCAAGTACGACTAGCAGGATATGAGATTGTAGTGCCAACTGTGCTCACCTCTAACAAGGTTTCACGAGGCCCGGCAGCAGATACCGCGGTGGCTGTCGCGACTGCGTGTTCCCCGCACGCCGTTTCGTCGATCCACTCGAGGTTTCCTGTCTATGAGGGTTGCCGTTGTAACACCAAGGGGTTGGTAACGGATATAATCGCGTAGATAACGCCGTTCGCTCGCTACACCACGGGGTGCGTTTAATTGCCCAAATTGATATCGCGTACCGGGTAAAACCATCCCCCAAACCCCCCCTTTCACTCGAACGCGTCGTTGATCTTCCCTCCAAGTTCTACCCTTTCGGAACGGCGATGCTCTCTTAGTTAGATTTATTGAATCCTCGCTGAGTCACTATGTTGCTACTTTGAAACAACACTCGTCGATCAATATAGCACCTTTTAGCGCTGAGCGATCCAAAATTGAATTCGACATTTTTTGGAGTGGTAATTGATCATGATAGCGATACAAATTTGTTCGCGAGGACTATGCTAAATGTGCTTGAACTATAAAAGTTGCGTTTGCTTTTGCATGATGAAACAAGTCATGGAAACTGAGCAACGATTAACTGTGGAAACTAGGGCTCGAGATTTCATGTGAACCGAGTGAGATACCCGAGTACCCGGGTACTCGTGAGATACCCGGGTATACCAAAATTACCCGTACTACCCGGGTATCTCACGGGTACCCGAACGCATGAGATAGACAAGAATCTCATGCCGAATTAAGCCGAATTGAACCGAATTCAGCCGATAGATTTTCGGTACGTATTTGTGGCTTTAAAAATAAAAAAAAATTTCAGAATGAAGTGAATTCTGTATACATGATGAAAATTGAATTTAATGGACCGTGGTTATGTTGAAAATGTGTTCACTCTCTCTCTTTCTCTCTCTCTCTCTCTCTCTCTCTCTCTACCCCTGTCTCTCTCCCTCTCTCTCTCCCTCTCTCTTGCGCGTGCTCTATTTTAAAGTCCAGAAACACATACCGAAAAACTATCGGCTCAATTTGGTTCAATTCGGCTTAATTCGGCATGAGATTCTTGTCTATCTCATGTGTTCGGGTACCCGTGAGATATCCGGGTAGTGCGGGTAATTTTGGTATACCCGGGTATCTCACCCGGGTACCCGGGTGCCCGGGTATCTCATAATCAATAGCCCTAGTGGAAACTGGCAATAACTTAAATTGAAAGAAAAAATTAATACTGCATATTTTACAGTTAATTAACATTTGGAGTGCATGCGAACAAACTTGTGAGTCACTGTATAATGTAATTACTATGATTTCCAAACATTTTCAGGAAATTCCCTTAAAATTGAATTGAATTTATTTAAAATTGAAGGGCATAGAATCCAATCAGTATAAGTCACAAAATATGTTAAGAGGAATATTTAAGTGAGAAATTCGTTAGACTACTCTGTAGTTAATGAAAGTGTAATTTTATATTAGTGAAACGTTAATATTATAATTAAATTGCTTCGTCGACTGAAAATTGTTACAAGGAATGAATATTTATGTGGCATAAGTTATTTGTAATGAAAAGTGACTTTCATTTATTGGTTTCTGAACCCTCCAATTGATAATTTTATGTTTGCCAATCAAATAAGTTCAGTATAATAGCAATAAGAAACACACACATCATACCTATCTTGTATCTCTTTGCTGGTAAACGCTCGATTAACGTAACTCTTTCCTTTCCAGACTACGCTCGCATCGATGGGACTGAATTATTGCTAACTTCGTTAAGAATGTAATCTCGCTCCGTTGATTGCTACATTATTTGGCGCAGTTACCGGAATGAGCAATTTTCTTTGGATTGTTCAAGGGTTGATTCCGCATCGATCAACGTCCAACACCGATTTTTCCGTGGCATCGAACGAAAGCCGATTTAGACCTTTGCGTGCGAAGCAACGATTCTTTGCTGCGGTTGAGAAACAATCGAACGATTTTACCCCCTCTAAAACGTCACGGCGTGGCGTCTGTATAAGCGAAACAGTAATTAAAAATAAATTGTCCACAATCGATTGTACCTTCGGTCGTTACTCCGCTTAAAAAGCATCACTGCAAGGTCGTTGCCTTCGCTTCGACGCGCAAAGGAGGAAATATTTTATCGATGCATCGATCATGCCACCTAGGACTGATATTTGATTCGTATAATAATTTCATACTTAAATGGCATGCATTATTTACTGAAATCAGGTATATCCTGTGTTTGCTAATTGAGGGTTACCTATCTGCCAAGGTTTATGTATTTATGCATAATTATATAATATTTATAAGATAATGGTTCATCCGTATCTGCAAAATTCGGAATTTTTATTGATACTAATAGTATTTCGACTTAAATTTTGGCTGAGAATAGTAGACAGTTTTTGCGGCAGAAACTCTAAAAATATTTGAAAGGCGGAAAAAGATCAAAGAAAAATAGCAGCACATTAATAACCGTAGATATCAGTTCCTTTTACAGGCAAATCTATAGAGACACCGGAATCCGCAGAACAAAAAAGCGACTTTTCCATAAAATTTTTCCGCGTCCCTCAGCAATACAGAAACGCCAGGACGTAGTTCCAACGAGGAAACAGGATATCCCAGGGGAACCGTGGCCGTCGAAAAACCGAAATTGATACATTTGGACGCGGTCGTTGTAGTTTAGCGTGAAATATCACCGACGCCGATAGAATCCAATAATATGCAATCTCAAGTTCGAAAGTAACTCTGTCGCCACGAATCGATTCGACGTGCCGTTACAGGATCGCGAAGTTCGGCGCCGGTAAAAACCGACGAGCGGAGAAGGTGTTCCTCGCGGATCGGGCCGACAGGGAGTTCGATAATCAATTTTTATCCTCGGCTGTTTTGTAACTTCGTTACGCGTCGACGTCCTGGTGGAACTTTCAGGTCGAATGCTTCGCGGATGTTAGCAGAGATAGCTTAGCGCTTGCCTCCTCCTCTCTCTCTCTCTCTCTCTCTCTCTCTCTCTCTCTCTCTCTTTCTCTCTCGTCGTCACTTCGCGGAGGAACGTTCTTCTTTACCATTGCTCGGAATTTCGCTCGGAAGCGCTTCGAGTTCAAAGAAACAGTCGACTTCCGACAACATGGCGGCTGACTGCAAGACGGTTCAAGAGAGAAAAATTTGTCGGGAATAAACAAACGAGAGCGCTCGTTTCTTGGTACGCTTAGCAGATTGATAGGGAGAGGCGCGGTGCAGCGAGCGTATTGCCCAGCGTAAGTAGAAAACGCTTCGCGTACTCTTCTTCCCTTCGATTCGAATATCGATATTCTGGATACACGTCTTCCCTCGACATATGCCCCAGCGACCACGATAACGACGACGCGACGTCCGCGTCTTGGCCGCGTGCCTGAATCTTCCGCCGGAATTCTCGAGTAAACGAAATGCACGCGGCCAGAAATGAATACGAATCGACGGGATTGTTGCTGAACCGACCACGTAGATTGCCTACGTGTCATCGTACGAGTTGATTTACTGGGCCGAATGTTGAATTAACGCGAGACAGAGTGACTTGGACTCTATCGTACCTCCATCCCCATGATGTAATGCAGTTTGTTTAATGTATGAGAAATAGCGGAGGCACGGCTTGAAAAGTTCACGTTCATAGAATACGGTTTTGTTATTTTTTGGTGGATAACTTCGTAGCTGCTTGGTTTGTGTCTCATGAATAAATTCATTTGTCTTTCATTTCGAAGATGGAACGAGAGATAGTTAACTTTCCATTGCTGATTATAAAGATGAGCTTGCCTTCGCAATTTACTCGTTCAAGTCAGCTCACGAGAATTTATTGATCTCTGAAATTTCTGAACACTTTCACAATTCATCACAGGTACCTACATTTTATTTATTTAGATATTATTAACGGGTAAAAGAACCCTTTGGTATACAAATTAAAACGAAATATACATAGTATATAAGAGTTAAAATTTAACATACAAGGTGTAACAAAAATGTTGCACGTCCTTGATAGGGGTGATTCCTAAGGTGATTTTAAACAACTGTTTCCTTAGTGAAAATGTTAGGTGAGGCTTTGTTAACGATTTATTAACGAAAAACACCGACCAATCAGAGAGCGAGTACAGGGGATTAATGATGACGCGAGCTCCAGCTGTGAGTAGTATTGGCCCGCCATCGTCCGCGCCATCATTAATCCGCTGTACTCGCTCCCCGATTGGTTGGTGTTTTTCGTTAATAACTCGTTAACAAAGCCTTACCTAACATTTTGGCTAAAGAAAAAGTTGTTTAAAATCACCTCAGGAATCATCTCTTTCAAGGACGTGCAACATTTTTGTTACACCCTGTATAGTTAAATAACATAATTAGTATATAAGAGTTAAAATTAACATATTTTAACATTGAAACAAGTGTAAAGCGTGTGTGACAGATCTTTTAAAGCTTTGAAAAGACTTGTTAGAAATATCAAAAGAATGGCAAAAAGTATTTAACGTTATGTAAAGGCAATCGATACAACTCCTTTGACCGTAAAGAGCTCTATGATGTTGTATGAAACAAAGAGTGCGACGTCTAAGATCTCTAGATTGTTACAAATAAACATTGTTACAAATAAAACCTCAAACATAGCACGCCTCTTCTTTAATGACATAAGATTGTTTTTATTATATTGATTCATAATCATGAATTTATTGATTCTATAGGATATATGTATACAGTGTGGGGCAATAACTATTAGCACCTCAGATATCTCGGAAACTATAAGTTTCACAGAAATATTTGCTAAAATAAAATTGCACAGTACGAAGGAGGCCATTCGGTGGCGAGAATAGTTTTTTTGCAGGTGGAGATACTTCGGACATTTGAAGGTCACCTCCATTTTTTTAAATGGATCGGTATGTTTTTGCCTCCGTATCATGATAGAGGATCTTAAAACGAGTTCAACGACCTATTACATAAGGTCATTGAAGGTCATAGAAAGTAGAGAAAGGCGATTCATTTACTACCAAAACCGTAAGTATTATACCGATCCATTTAAAAAAATGCAGGTGACCTTCAAATGTCCGAAGTACCTCCACCTGCAAAAAAACTATTATCTCCACTGGATGGCCCCCTTCGTACTATACAATTTTATTTCAGCAAATATTTCTGTGAAATTTATAGTTTCCGAGATATCTGAGGTGCTAATAGTTATTGCCCCGCCCTGTATATGTAATATATATATTGACTCCTTAGATATTCTCAATACTTACGTTAGATAATTACTGCAAATAGTTTTAAAATTAAGTACATAGATGTAAATAATGATAATTGTTTACTTCAAGTGGATTTTTATTCCAGGATTTTTTTATCTAGGATGTATAAAAAGAATTTATAATAAATTTTCTAACAATTAGTGTCGTGCGACTTTTACTCTCTTTTGAGCAGTTGAATGCTGGAAGTCTTCGACCGTTTGTTGCCCCTGTTTTACTAAAACACCGTTACTAGAATATTAACCCTTCCACAATGTAGAACGAGAGAAACTCGACCAGACCGTGAAGTACTGAAGCGCATTGCCTGCAAGAGTCTCGAGCAACGTAAAACGCCGAGAATATTTAGTCTGCCATAAATAAAATACGGTTCTGTAAATTTCTTCCCGCCAATAATTTGGAAGGCAAGAAGCTATATATTTTCTTCTTGCACTTTATCATTTTATTCCTCGACGGAAAAAGTCGCCTCGTTCAATGCTATGCATTTTCACGCGGCAGCCCCAATCTCTTCTGTCAAGTCGACTAAACTGTTGCACGGACGCGCAATCACAGTCAGAAAATCGACAGAGGGTCGTATATCCCAGTCTTCCAAAGGGACCTGTGCGCAAAGGGCTGTAACACGTGTCTTTTGACGGCGGCGTAGGTATTCAATCGATATTGAACCCGACACAAGGAATATTGGCTGCAGATCGGGAAGGCCAGGGGGCTTCCGCGCGATAAGAACGCGCTAATAAATTTCATGCGCGCGCACGCGGGTGCTCCGCATATTTTAATATTAATTTCGCGTCCCATGAATCGTGTCGCCAGATACCGGTGATCCCGGCAGCGTAACCTTTCAGGCAACCGCACAAAGGGCCACGACACGGTGTCCTTTTCCCCGAGGAACGCTGATCAAAGCAAGGAACAAGGGAGGGGGGAGGGGGCGAAAGCAGGGAACGATATCGGGGTACGAAGCGTAATACGGAAATTTCGCTTGCGGCCAGAGGCGTGCGTGGAACGCGCGCGACGCCCCGACGTGCACGCTAAAAAAGAACCGTGGCTGCGGCAAAGGGCCATCGGGATTGGTTGCGCTGGAATTGTCATCAAGGGATACGCCCTGTGGCGCTAAAATATTTCCACCGGCTGATTTCTGCCCCGTCTCTGTCCCATTCTGACCGCGTTCTCCTTTTCCTCTCTTGGGCTTCCCTTTACAGCAGCGCGCGTTATTACTGTAGCCGTCCCCTTGTTCCACTCCCTCCGTCCCTTCTGCCGTGTTATCAACCACTCGTGAACCACTGACGCTGCGATTTCTGCGCTTCCTCAACTCTTCCGGCGGGGGGATGAAAACGCGTGCGTGCACGCCCGCCACGGTCTTTTGATATTTTTCGTTGTCGGGAAATATCTGGGGTGTAAAATTGAAAATTATGAATTAACCCTGGGGAAATTGGGGAAAGTGTGGAAACTTCGGTTTTACGAGGGACGCCGTTTGATCTCGCAAGAAGTGCAATTTTCTCTCTTTCTCTGTAATTAGTTTTTTACCTTTCATCGCGTTAAAAGGTAATTCTTGTGAAGGATTATCTCCTTGACTTTCCAACTATTGGCTATTCGAAAGCACGTGTTAGATAAAACTTAGTTTGAGTGAGGATGACGCGTATTCAACACAATTTTGTTTTTAACCAGTGATGAGATGTAAAGATCCGTCTTGCAAGTAGAAACGCTCAACGTGAAGTCGGACATGTAGTAGTAGTTCTAGCCGTGTACGAGTCAGCCGTCACTCTTTAACTAACCTCATAACGTTGACAACTTTTCGAGTCCACTACTGCAGCAGTTAGTTCGGAATATGATTTTCAGTTCCTTCATAATATTTTAGAAAACATACATAAGTCAAATATAAATGGACAAAAGCATAAGAAACTTGCTGCTAATAATTATTTTTCGTTTATATTCTTTGCTTTCTTGTTACGAAACACTGACAGTGAAAAATAACTGAAAACTATTCCACTGTTTTATTCGACAATGTTAATTTAAGATTGCCCCAATTCAGCAGAGCAAACTTCAACCTCCGCCTTCGAGAAATTCAAGGCGGTGCGGTATCAATCTCTACTCGCTGCCTCGTGCAGGCAGGTTTGCCCCCTGAGTAACTATTCTTGGGACAACTTTTGTCGCAAGGCTCTTTGATGAATAATTTCGCGGCGCCATTCTCCACTTACGTTGACGTTTCATCACGCCTTTATTCATTTTTCACCGGGGGCGTACGGTGCGCGAACGGTGCGTGGCATCGCGACGTCGTTGGTAGCTTCCGTCGCGCGCGATCGTTCGCCGGAATGAAAGTTTAAATCCTTGATAAAGCAGCAGAACGGTGTAATAAGAAACTCGCCCGCGGGTGGGAGAGAAAAAGGAGAGTTCGCGTCACTTTTCCGTGCTTCTTGCATAATTCGCAATTTCGGAGTTTTGGCGGAGGGGTGTTAATTAAGCCAGCAATCTGTTCCCTCGTTACCCGTTCCTGAAGCAACACAGCTGACGCCCCCGCGACACCGCTCAACTTTCCGTCTAACATTAAATACATCGTATTTCGTTTGGGCCGGTCGAGCCACTCGTTAAAACGAATTTAATGAAACGAATCTTTACTCCGATAAAGCCCCACCCCCGACCTCTCCTCTGGTTAATTAACGCGCCTTCGTACCGCATTTTTCGCGGCATTCCTCTCCCTCCCACACCTCTTTTTCTGTCTCTCTTTTCCGCTTTGAAGACCTGCCGTCTCTCGAGACTCGCTGACGGTTAAGTTACGGAAACCCCCGTGGGAATCGGTTTTTTCCAGCAATCGCTCGGTCCTATCGAAACACTTGAATTCGTCGACGAGAGCTTCGGGGAGGGAGGAGGTTTTAATACGCGTTCGAGTGGGCTGCGAACCGAATCGAAAACGAACTTTACGCGTGTTTGCAGATGCGCGTGTTGGGCGGAAACGCGACGCGGGTCAACCAGCTCGGTCGAATTGACGGCGAGACCAATCGAACGAATAGTAATTACTCGTACAGCGGTGCCTGTGTCGACGTTCAACCCGCGTTACCGAGTTTTCGGTTTCAGGCCGCGTGATCGGCCGCGAATTTACAGCGCGTCGCTCGCGACACGCGTCGCCGATCCCGATAAACCCTTCGCGACGTTATGCCCGCGATAATTAATTAACTCTCGTCGCCTCACCAACGAAAGTTCGAACGAGCCGAGCACGCGGCACAATGCGCGACAGACGAGCGCGAATTCTCATTGGAAAGTTTGATTCGAAGCGTGGGAAATTATTAACCGCCTGAACGGCGACCCTTGAACTCTGTCTGAAACGCATAGTAATCGTATAATTGCTTAGCAGCTTCGCGTGGATTCGAGCAGACAATTTGTGCGGTCGGAGGTGTTTCCGAAGAATTGAGGTTACGAGTTTCTTTGTTAGGAAGAAAAGATATTTTTTTTTCTTGTGGTGAGTCAAGTTTTGGAACTTTAGTTTTCCTTTGTGGAGTTACTTTCATTTCGAGGAGAGAGATATTTCTTGATCTCGGAACGGAAGTTATGGGACTTTAATTTATTTTTAGATAGATTTCTGTGGAGTTTATAGGAAAAATATTTTGATTTTTTCAGTTGGTTCTTAATGAAAAAATAATACGGTTGGTCTTTGAATAACGGAAGTTGCAGTTATAGAGGTCCAGTTATATGGTGATGTTTTTCTTGTAAAATTTCGGGGCCAGCGTGCTTATTTTAAATTAGTATATTCAGTTAACTGTATTTTTCATGGAGGTAAGTAAAAAAGCTGAGAAAGAGGAGACTCAAAAGGAAATGACGCGAAGTATTGGTTATGACGAGGCAATGTTTGTACAATGCGCTGCTATCATATTATCTTTTGTAGTCATACATAGGATCTTGAAATAGCTCTATATTTCTAACATATTCGCGAAGGGTAAAATAAACTTCGTCCAAAAATGTACACTTTAGAATACCGCGATTTTACGTGAGAAGATTTTGCAATATCATCAATATTTTCGATTATATTCAGCTGTCACACTTCAGGAATAATTATTCTATGATTCTTTCAATTAAAAAATAGCGAGATAAATTTTTCTATGGTTAGGCAGAAGAGTGTGAGAAGAATTCCAGTGGTAGTAGTAGTTAGAATTAAGTAGACAGGTTTTATAAATCCAAAAATGTGTTTCTTTGTTGCGTCTTCACGACTAAACTATTAAACTAATTTCAATGAAATGTAGGAAGGATGTTGCCTGAAATTTCGAGAAGGACACAAAATACTTTTTATCTCGAAAGATTGATTAGTTTTTCCAGGGGGAGCCAATTAACAAAGGATGAAAAACCGAGTATTCTATGTTCAGGCTATCTCTATCCCAGAAATTGAAATCGTTTCTGTTATACACACTTTCAGGTTTATATTGTATTGTATTGGTTTATTGATCACAAAAGCCATTATAAATGTGTTTAATTTTAATACAAATTAGCAAGTAAAATACGAGATATAAAAATCATAAGGATAAAATACAAAAAAAATATAAATATCACACATTAATAATTCAATGACATTAATTAAACAGTCGATTAGTAAAATAATATATTTAAAAAGATTGAAAAGACGACAAAAATAACGGTGATACAATTCTTCGTAGGGTAAGACAATTTAATAAAGCTGTTACTAGATAATGCTGATAGTATTTTACATCGCGATATGGTTTCATTCATGATGATAAGACGGCGAGTTCTATCATTAATTTTTGATTTCTAATTTTGCTGTTTAATTTGATATTTGTGGAATGTTTGATTTATGATTTAGGTTAGTTTTGGTTTTATTTAGTCAGTTCGCCAGGTTTCCTTCCCATATCTTTTGTTATATAATTTTTGCTAAATTTCTTTTCACAAATTGGTATTAGTATAGAAGCTGAGTTCAATCGGCGTCAGCAGCTTAACAATTAGGTACCGCTTAAAACAAAATCCACGAGGGTGAAGCCGCGAACAAAAGCTAGTCATTAATAATCTTTCCTACTCACTTCATCGTACAAAAAATCACCGCCATTACTAATATTCCCCGCCTTCAAACAATCCGGCAAGCTTAATGAACCGCGAAAAGAATACAAGAGCCCCCCCACTAAAACACTCTCAACCCAGAAACCACTTTAGCAAAGCCAATCCCGAGGGAGGTCTCCGCCAAACGAAGTCCCGGTTGCCCAAGATAATAAAAAAGGCAGCTACTTCGCGTCACGAGCCTCTGGAATAATTTCAAGCAGCCGGCCATTTTCGCTCGGCGAATGGGGGCCAAAAAGAGCGGATCTCGGAGCTCGACGGGGACGGAGGGGTGGCGGCTCTCTAAAACGGTCAGACCACGTGGCAGGTCTGCGCGGCTGGCGTATCGTGTCCTAGCTTCCTCTTTTCCATCGGCGCTTGCACCCTTCCCTGCATCAGCCGTTCTCTGCCTCTATTTTGCAATACGTGCACGGTGCTCCACGTCAGCACTAGCACCCTGCCTGCCGGATGCAAGAACCCTCCGCCTCCCCCATCCGTCCCTCGGGGCCTCTGCGGCCTCGGCGCTCCGCTCTTCTCTCCTCCATACATACGGTCGACCTCGATGCAGCTGCAGTCACGGGCGCCGCTGCAGCTGCTGCCAGATCCTACCGTGGATCGGCTCGATGCTGGGCTGCTGGCACCGATGCTGTTACCGGGCTCGTTTCGACCTCTCGTCAGGCGAAAACGAAATTGTCCCTCTCGCGCTCCTCTCGCCGTTCTATCGCCGCCTATGGACGGCTCCCGAAACGTCGAGCCGAGATGTCGGGCTGCTTTCAAGTGTTTTTCTTGGGATATTGATAAAACAATGGGTGGTTTGGGCAAAACACACGCGATGATAATTAAGAGAGGCGGTATGGAGTACGAGAAATTTACAAAAGAGGCCTTTTGTCAACTCATGCTAGGTTTCATTCATAGAATGAATCATTTTGAATGATGGATATATCAAAGTTTGTGAGTATCGATTCCTTTCTGGGTAAGGAATTGTGTTTCAATTTTTGCAAACTATGGAAGAGTTCATTGTGTAAGTCTTAGAATACGGAAGATCATTAAGTGGTGATTATACATTAGGTATGGAAAATGAATATCCGATTCTTGATAAGGATCCCGTACACTGTCAATAAACTTGAACAACCGTAGCTTGACGATATTATTGTCAATCCACTTCAGTGCCATTTTCTCTAATCACTCTAATGTCTTTCTTCCTTTTTAAACTTCAATCTCAACATCAATCCTACCATCAATATCGATTGCACACGTTCAATAATATCGTCCATGCAAATAAATATTGATAATATTATTGACCGCGTGCAGGTCACTTTGAACTAATAATAGTATTGCCGGCTTTGTCGCTAATGACAGATATTAATGAAATTTCGTTCCTTTTCTAAGGATTAAGTACCTAGATGCAGCGAACGAAGATAAAAAATGAATTGTATTGTATGTGTGCAATAAACTGTAAAATTCCATGTGTTCGGGATCATTCAAGATTGATGAAGTAATTCAAGCACTCAGTTATTTACAAAGATAGTTCAGAATGCGAAACGATGGTAGAAAGACAAGAAGAAGATTAACGATGATGGAACTCTGGGTCCCATCTTCCCGCAAAACGCTTCTTGGAGTAAAAATTTATCATCCTTCCTACTAATTGAACCTCGAAATTACCTGAGAGGTTTTTTAAGTTTTTACTGTGGCTGTAACAAACGAAATAATAGAATCACGTAAAGCCCGCATTAATATAAGACTGTAAGAAAAATGTTCCACATTGTCTGATCGCACGGTGTCGTAGAATTTCGTATTCGTGCAATCAATTCTGAGAAAATAACCCGTATTTTTATTAACACCTGGTATAATCCCATCCCGCTTCTTTCCTTCCCTCTTTTCTTTTTTCCCATTTTTCTAACCGATCTTTTTACCTACGCGTAGCTTCATTAAAGACGGTCGTTCCCACGACCCAATAACCAAAAATTACACCCCAAGATTACGGTTAACGAATACGTACGTGATCTAATTACCAGTTGCGAAACCTTAATGTGGGTTGCATTAAGTGGGCGCGAGTCTCCGCGTCGCGTCTGGGCAGTTATAACCGGCGCGGCGTGAAACGCGGGGGAAGCGTGCGTGTAAAAAGAGATTCTAATACTGGGATTGCGGGATCTAATAGAGTTCAAGGCCATTTACCCGAGGCTGGCATTCTCCAGGCAGTTACCTCGAGGATCTCGGTCAATGGTGTAGCTTGGTTTTCGGGAATGCCTCGCAGTCGAGGCGGAAGCGCGGGGAGGGCGCGAAAGGATAATGGAGTTCTCAAGTTCCCGTAAACGGGAGGACAAAACCGTAACGGTGGAAGTTCGGTAACGGGTATCGCATCAAAGGAACCGTCGTATCGATAAGAACGAGCCTCATAACGAGTACCGACGAGAACAGACTAATTAACCCCGCGTAAGGGAGTTTCACGATCGACGGGAGACGGTGTTCCGCGAACGAGAGGAATGCGTCCCCGCGCGGTTTTAATTAGAAATACATCGCGAATACGGGTTTAATAATCCCTCCCCCCACCCTCCCGCCGCCGCCTTCTCCCTCGGCAAAGGGTAATTCTATTTCCTGCATTTGTCTTCTGCGCGTCGACGATGAATTCTCGGCGAATTTCGCAAAACAACCACCGAGAGGAACTCGGCACCGGTGGGGGAGGAAAGGGGAATGGAGGAAGGGGAGGGAGGAACAAAAGGAGCTTGCAGAGGCGAGAGAGAGAGCTTTCATCAGCTCGCGAGAGGCTTGGAGCGGGAACACGCGAACCGACCCCCCGTTTTCGAGTATTTGCCGCGACCGTGATGGTGGCAAGAATATTTCATAACTAGGGACAGTGAATTGCGGTAATGGGTTCCGCACAATCTCGCTATTTTACTATTTATTCGCCTCTCCGTGATATTATCAAATTACGCGAGTTTACGGCCAGACCGGAACGAAAGGCGTGTAATCAATTTTAATACTCGCGTTCAACTTCTTGAATAGCCCGCCTTCCCTTTTTTTTTCTCCTTTCCTCCCCTTATTTCATCCGGCGTCTTTCGGCTTGTTTAAAGTGGATTTCAGACTCTCCGGGTTAAGAGCTATGACGTAACTTCTCGACCGAGAGTTGGCGAATTGTTCTACTCTGTCTTTTCGAGATTTCTACCGTGAAGACTTCGAGGCGAAGTGAAGACAGCCGGAGAAAATGAATTCTACAGGTTGTTCCGTTGCTGGACGCGTCGGATTGGTCCACCGAGTTTACGTGTGCACGCGAAAGTCCGTGTGTGCGTCGCGATTGCTTACAGAGGAACTTGTTCCACTTGGAAAACCTTGGCTGACCACGGGCAAACTTGTTTCACTTAAAACGGCGCTCTGTACATTGAATAGCAGAAGAGGAAGAAAAGAGTGACTTAGCGAAATTTTATAAGTAAAACCTTTCTATCTAAAGCGAAAAACACTTTCAAACTTTTCTATCACTATTCTATGCATTTTTACAGTTCAGATTTCGACTTTTGGGTATTAATTAGGTCTGTTTTTTTACCAAGTTATGTAATTTATTTAAGACAACAAATGTTTCAGTATTAAAAACAATATAAGCAACTAGTGTCACTATAAACGTTTGCCGCTTAACATTCTATTCCGTTTTCATAAATCCTGACTTTTAAAAGGAACGTAGTAGGGTTAAGAGAACTCAGTAATGTATCTACCAGATTTTCCTTTAATGTCTAACACACAGGTAGTACGAATTTCTACTAGCGAATGATGAACGCGTTTAAAAGAACAAGAAGATGGAACTAAGATCATCCCAAAGTAACACCGAAAATCTCTAGTAGTAAAGGGATCATCTATTTCCGGATCAAGCTCGAAACCGAGATCCCCCGTTGTCAAAGGCAAACAAATCTCCCCGGTTCGATCCATTCAGGTCACTGGGAGTCTCCGATATTCAAAAATGGCTGTCGCCCGCGAGCATAAACTCCCATTCAATAAATTCGCGCGTTCGACGGAGTACCGGTTACGAGAGGAGCAGCCATCCATCGAGTACGAAGAGTGAGGTGGGGGGGTGTGGAATCATATCGTCGCGAAAATCCACGCGCCGCGGCGTTGACCCCCCTCGTGTATCGACTATAATGCGACGCTGAACGATCCTGTACTCGGCGGTGTTGGTAGCATGCAGTGTTCCGCGATAATGTCGGGACTCGGTGACATAAAAGGTGGAGAGTAAAGAGGAGGAGGCGAGCGGAGGAGCGTAAATAGAAAACGAGAGAGATACGTACGGGAAGGAGGAGTTGGGTGGCGAAAGAGTGAGTCGAGGAGTGGCGAGCGGGTAGGCGGGGGTGGATGGGTCGAACGGGCGGATGGGCGCTAGAGCGTAACCTGATATAGCTGCCAGCAAGCTGCCGTAGACCGGTATCGCATCCTCCTGCCCCTCTTCTCTCGCCCTCTTCTCCCACCTTCTCGCTTCTCACACCGTTCGTCCCTCCGTGCTCGTGGCACCCCTCACAGTCTGCATACGCTTCCTAGAGATGCACGCTTACCCAGGAATATTCCCTACGTAAATGCAACGTCGATGTTTTCTCAGCGCCGAGGCCTCTCGACAGATCCTTCCTACTCCTCGCCGCCCGTCTTCTTATTCTTCGGTTCCTTTTCCCTTTCTCTGTCCGCTTTCCCTCGTCATCCCTCCGCCGCCAGCCTCCTTTTTATTCGCTGATCCAGAAGACAGCAGCTGTTACACAGGCACCGCGCCCGATAGGGCGACTGTTCGATATTCCCCGAGACAATTGCGGATCCTCCGCCTTAAAACCGGGTGTAGGCGTATGTTGAGCGTCGGGATCGAATAGAATATCGTTTTGTTGCGCGGCCAATCTCGGATGGAATCGCGTTGCCCTTTATCCTACTGAATTTCGTGCCTCCTTCTACCAATTGAAGGGAGAGAAAGGACGACGATGACTCGTTCCCCGCGAAGAAGGTAGGAGAGGGCAAAGCCGTCGTGGATTCCGGTTATGAATCTATGCATTCGGATCGGCGGAGATTCCTTAAAACGTACGCCCCGATAGAGAATATTTAGCTCCGTGTTGTAGCAGCTATCTACCCCTGGACCGGGGAGAAAGCGTTTTACAAGTTCGAAATGAAAATTTATAGGACAAAGTTTCCGCCGCGCCGCGCCGTACTCCTCGCCGAACTCCCGGAGAATTGGCTTCTCCTGATTTCTTCGTTCGACGAGTTATTACCCCGCAATTTTGACAAACCGAGCAACTTTCCGCCCCTCTCCTTTTCCACCCCTTCGGGACCACGACTGATAATCCTGCGGTCAGAGAGGGGCACGCGGACGCGGCGGATGTCGCTACGTCAGCGGACAAATTGATATTCGAAGGCTCGACTTTTCGGAGAGAGGCGCCTCACCGGAACGATCACCAGCTGCCGTGATTCCGTGTTTCCCCGCCGTCAACCCCTTTTTCTCTTCCTTCGCTTTCACCGACTCGCTTCCGGCGGCGCGGTAATCACGGAAACGGGATTTGAAATTCGAGTTCCCACTAATGGCCGGCGACACCCGTCCACGAGTCGCACGGTAATCGGATCGACGTGGCTCGTTCGAGAGCGTTTCTCCATTTGCATTCGTTTTTCTAGACTCCCTCTTCGTCGTTGTCCTGGATCCCTTGATCCCGTGACAGGAAACGAAACAAGGTCGCGTGGATCCTCCTCGCCACTTCGTGCGCGCCGCCGACGAGATTCTTTCCGCCACTCGACCTCCATGTCCCAGTTCTAATTTAGCTCTGTGTGTCTCCATTATCTTCAACGTTTTTAAGCCAGTGAGCTGAATAAAGCGTATTTGGCGCATCTTCTGGTAATTCGTGGTCCTTGAGAGCAGACTGATGCGGCCCGCGTTGACTGCGGTTATCTGGAACTGACGCTGGTTGGCCACAGTTACCTTCTTCGTCAGCTCTTTTGTTTTCTCATTCGGAGCGATTCATTTCGGTCCTTATACGCAATTACTACGGGATCGAGAGTGGACTATTTGTTGGGAAAACAATAATAGCGCGTAATGATAGTAAATTTGCCGAAAACAAGCCTCTAACTTCTTAACTCCCGGCGTTCTCAACGCTTGTAACTTTACACAGTTCACCACTCAACCGATGCTCGACCCGATTCTACTGTACTCTTAGAGGTTGCTCTCAGACATTCCACACTCTCCAGGCACGGAAAATCCAAATTTTCAGATGCATTCCGAGAACTCTCATTCGGTGTGGAAATCTTAACTCAACGTTTGTCTCATTCACAAAAGAAACTGGAAAGCCAAAAGTTTAGAAAATTATAATTTTATACGTGCAAGCAGGAAAAATGGAAAAATAAATTTACGAAGTATAGAAACTCAGCATTAAATGTTTCTCAAGTTTAATGGATTTTTTAAAAAATATTTCAACTATTTTTGTGTGAATCACTTTTTCATATTTGCCACTATTCTGGAACTATTCTACGGAATAGAGGAATCCGTATATTTTTTTTTTAATCAAAAAGTAGTTGCTACCCCTAAAGCCGTATAGTGGCACCAACGAAAAATGCTTTCGTATTAGGTATGAACTATTCCGTTTGCAGAGAGTTTCATAATTTTCTGAATTTTCGGCTTTCCTAACTTTCCTTGCCAGTTTCAAACATTCGCTCGCAGCAAACACACAGCTTACCCAAATAAATTTCATCCCACTAATCTTAAAGAATTTTATAATCTTCTATGAATGTGTAGAAGGATTTTTAATCACCGGACTGAAGCAAAGTTCACGCTTCTGTTGCCCGACTCCTTGCCCTAAGTTTAAACGGAGGAAATAGAAAACTACCCCTACAGGCTTCTCCTCCATAACCGTAGTAAATCTCCTTTGAAATCTTCCTCGAAGCGGCCACTAGATTCAGGGATAATCGCGTGGAAATATTAAACTGGGACAGCTCGCACGTACTGTACACGGAACTGTGTAAACTCCCGTGGTCATGTTTGATTGATGACTGTTTGGGGCCGCAGAGGGCAGGGCACGCCACTGTATCCAGAAATTCCAAAGTTCCTCGGTAACGAATTTCCACGACCTCCGCTCTATTTGACTGCGCGGCCAAGTCGCCCGTTGCATCTTCACTAGTCAATTCGTGGAGAGGCAGACGCTTCAGGCATCCGCACAATAAACCCAACCTTACCGAAATCCCGACAAAACGAGTACATTAGCGAAATTGGACTCGTTCGTTCCCCCTTCTTCGTGGCTTCCTCTTGATTAACTCGACGGAGAAAGGAGGTGGGAGGAGGCCGAACAACGACGCGCAGCCGGGGTGACGGTAAATTAATGCATTAATTAATTACAAGCCGCGGAGACGAATCTAACGCGTCGAGCTGATCTGGATCATATTCCCGACACGACTGATGGACAATCCCGTACAGCTATCCGAGGGGTTACCTCGAATTTGTGCTGGCCTCTGTGAATCTGTCCACAGAATCGGGTGATTTCTAGTTGATTCGCATGCTACGCTCGGACAGCGCGGATGCCACCTGTCTTCTCTAACGAGTTTACACGCGAGAATGTGCACGGTGGGTCGCGTAATTGATCATTAACTAGTCCCTCGAGGATGCAACTTTTAATAGTCTCTAATGTGATTTATTTCCAGTGCTTTCTCCGCTTCCACGCGTTGCTTTTGTCACTGGTTTGTTTGATATATTGTTCGAAGAGCAATGATACCTCATGAAGAAATAAAAAAAAATCTACATATCTTTTAAACACTAACAGATAAGAACTGTATTAACTGTTCGTACCTTAAATTTTAATCTTAGGTTTAATATATTCATAATCTTTACATAAGAGGAGATGTTTAATTATTTTAATTTCAGCTGAAGCTGTTTTTTATCAGTATTTTCTACCGGTTTACAACGCTTCTCTTCCTTGTTTTTATTGGATATACTATCTTTATCTTGTTTTCTCTTGCGCTCTTTTTCTTTTATGTATTGTGCACGCCGTTCCCACCTTGGATATTACCCTCCATTTCTTGCACGATTATGTATTAGTCTCACTTTTTTATACTAAAGGGCTTTGCTCGTTTAGAGAAAAGCAAGCAAATTCGAAATTGCAGTTCAGAGATAGAAATTAAAACCGGAAAAAGTTTAATATACGTAGTAAAATAATGAGGCCGCCCCGAAAATGATTCATACAGCGCTCTAATTTCTCAGATTCCCACGAATACGGTTCACAACGAATTTTCTTTATGATCAATCCCCAATCAGCAACAAATCCTACATACACTCCCTATTCAAACGTAAATCCTACCTTTGCCGACCAAATGTTTCACCAATCGATCTATTCTATATCCAACTATCCGACGCAAAATCCACCCGCCGCTTCCCCCCGAACAGTAATTGACCACTGTCCCGAATGTAGCGTCGAATTTTTCGCTCGAGAAGATCCAATTAAAAATAGCGAATATACATATACACATCGACCGGGACGAATTAGTGCAATCTAGCCGCGGCACGACCATGCCGAGCACCCAGTATACAGATAAACCGTTGTGCATCGTGCCGCACGCCGGTGCATCGGTCAGCGGCGCGGCGAGCTGATGCGTTCCGCACGCATGACGAGGAACGAACGGAATCATAAATGTGTGATCTCTGGGTGTCACGGTTGCGGAGAAACGCGAGCGGGTCGTGACATTGCGAGAAGATATCCACGGGGCCGCGCATTATGGGGCGGGAATGGAAAGCGAGCTCGAGGGTTGGGGGTTCAGCCGCCGGAGAAATTTATGCCGTCCCCGTGATGGGATTTGACGGCATAGACGTAGATTTTCAGCGTCGAATCGCCAGCAGGAAATGCGACCGCCGCCAGCGACGAACCTCCGACCGCCCGCCATTGTTTCGTTCCCTACCTACTTGCATTACGTAATTCCCCGGGCATCATGCTTCTCTTCTTACGCGAAAAGGCGTACCTTCCTTCTGCGGCTTGCGTAACTGCGACATTTTCGTATTCTTCCGAGGGAAAAGGCTGCGAAATGTTGCGATTACGGGCGAGTACTCGGTCGGAGGGATATTTCACGCGCATTGGAGCAAGTCTCTTGCGTAATTTTTTTTTGGAATGCTGTTTTATTGATGTGGTTGGAAATTTTAGAAAATTTTACAGTGTAGTAAAACCTCGATTATCCGATGCTCAATTATCCTCCATTTTTAATAACCAAGGTTCCAATTATTATTAAATGCATTAGGCATTCCAGTACAGTAAGACTTCGAGTAAAACTGGAACAATGCTTCGGTAATTTCCAACTAATTGTTAGTATTTTATATTAGAAATTAAGTCTGATAACCGAGGATCTACTGTAGAAAGTTTTGGGTACAAAATGTGGCAAAAAAAAAATCTTCCGCATTTCAAAGGTCACTAAAACAGGTAAAATAAATGCAGTTTAAAATTATATTCTATAGTATATATACAAAAGTATACATATGGACTATAATTTGCTTTTATGTAGTTTTAAATGATATCTTAGTTTATGATAGTGGCCTTCAATTGCGATACACATTCGGAATCGATTTTTGAAACTTTGGTATTGACAAATTTTGATGAAGTTTCCATTTCTTAGTATATAACAGCATATAACATTGTCAATAAGTCTTTTACAATCCCTAGCCACTAAATTAGGATCATCGAAAATATTTTCAGCTAAACTGGAAATTTTGATTAAACATGGTTAACAAAGCTAATATAGCATGTTTAATGTAATAAATACAGTTACGAATTCATAGGTACTCTATCCATTGCGATATTTTATAAAATACAACATAGATAGTGGCATAAATATTAAATTGTTTATCGGGTCGAAATCAGGAAATCACTGAAAATTGTATTAAAATTGAAATCAATAATTAGAGAATTTATGTGCAGGGGTCAGAAGTGCATAATATTTTATAAAATGTGCTTTAGAAAGTATAAAATTTCTCATAAAAGTTACTATATTGGAATCAGTCTCTTAAAAAATTTAATTTTAATAATAATAATTTGGTCAGTCTATGGAAAATTCGTAATTTTTATGGGAATATTATAATTTCAAAAATGAAATATTTTGGTGTGGTCTTAATTCAATGGACAGGGACTAGATTATCAGCAGTTTTTGATCGTTGTTTGTACGCATTGTCTTCAAATAGTCCCAGAAAAAGAAATCATAAAGATGAAGAAAATTTGTAGAAAAATGGTCAAGCTTTGCACTTGATATTGCATTTTCATTTTCTTTTTTTTCGTCAAACGTGAATCGCACATCAAGGCTGACAAAACCACATGAAATCCAACTGCATTCTGTGTACTTTTAGAGTACACAATCGAATTTTTAATTGCATTGACTCTACCTGCTTTATTTATCTCTAAAATAGATTTTTTTGTCGCATCCTGTATATTACTTCGGAGGATGTTTCCATTCTAGTTTCCGTTTTATTCATTATTAATGCCTTCTTCTCCCAATCTATAAACCCGTGATTAAAATATAGCTCTAGTTACACTGTGCATGTTTACAAATGTTTAAGTAAGATTGATTTCAAGAAGTTCACAAAAAGAAAGTGCAGAAAATATTAAAAATAAAGTCCGTATACGATGTTCAGAATATGAAAGACACTTTTATGCAAATCACATTTCTTCATTCGCGATCTGTGAAAAGGTAAATCTACATAAACATCCTCACTGCCCTTATTACTTTTTGATTAGTAAAGCATTGATCTTTCCAATTAGATTAGCCGCTTCCTCCGTCTACAGAGGCACTTTTAAATAACAATTTGAAAACAACTCCTCGACTAACATGTCGATCCACGGTAATCCTTTATTAAAGCACATGAACGTAATTGAAATCTAAGCCCGCTCTACCGTAATCAATAACGCATTATCGGTTTTTTAAGGTCACTTGCATCATCATCTCTAGTAGCTGGCTGGCTCCGCACCGACCAACACTGCCCGCGATAACACTTTGATCGTGCTGCTTTACATTTTATGGTCCACCACCGACGCCCTGTATCTCGGCCTCGTCTAACCGAATATGCATCCGCGTCCATCAAGCGTACACAGAGATAGCGTTAACAAGCTGTATATAAGCAGTGGCCCAGAGACCCGATCTGCTTGCCAACATCAAAGGGGCTCCGTCCCCGGTGTGTTTCCTGCTCTCGATCCATCGAGTCTGGTTGGTCGTTCGAATCGAGCCCCCGGAGGGCCCAGGACGGTCGGTCAACGGGGGTGTGGAGCGACCACCAGGGGTCGTGGGTGGAGGAGCGACGTGTAACGACAACGTAATCGTCTGAGGGCGAAAGGAGAATACCGAAGGTGGGTCGGTAACGCGCGGAAAGGTTTCAGCGAGGCCGGGGGCAATGTTTCTGACCGCCAATCAGTCGGTTGGCCGATGATCACGGGTGGGCTTCGTGCCGCGTCAGTGAAAATCGCTACCAATCCTGCCGACGATTCAAAGGGGGAACTTTCCAAGTTGCGGTTATTGCGACCGATCGATCGACGCTGGTAACCGTGTAAAGCGTTATGGAGAGAGAGGGAGAGAGATAGAGAGAAAGGAGCGAAGTGAGAGAAAGAGCGACGAGAGAAGGAAGGAGAAACGGTAAGTTGCAACACTCCTGGGCCGCTACCTTCCACTCTTATCCTCGACCTCCGAATTTCTCCTCTCCTCCGTCCGATCCGTCTCCCTTTGCCCCGAAGGGACAATGGAACAGTGGTCCCGGGGGAATATCAGAGGATAGGAGTAGCGGTGCTTCTCCGGCAGCCGGCGATGTAGCTACCCGGCCATTGGCCGGCGGTGAGAGAGCACTTCCTGTTAGCCTCGACCCTCGTCCGCAACCAGCCGCAGGCCGCAAGCCTCGGCTCCTGCGAGCCGTAACCTCTAACCTCACGCTGTTCGGCCTGACCTCCTGCCGACAGCGTAATTGTTTAGAAACCCCTTGATCTGTAATTTCAGCGCCCGGCCTTCTCTCTACACGAAACATCGTTAACATGGCTCTCCCTCCTCTTCTCGTCTCTTGCTTCCTCCTACTCACCCACCTCTCAGTCTTTCTCTCTCTCTCTCTCTCTCTCTCTCTCTCTCTCTTCGTTTTCACACACTGCCTCCCACAAACTTTCTCTCTCTACCTCTCTCTTTCTCTTCATTCCTCTCTTACTCTGTTTCTTGCCCTCCGCGAGAGACTCTGACGCCTTGCCCCCAACTCCGTCTTACTTTCTCATCCTTGTCCTTTCTCTGTTCCGCGCCCTGCCACCCGCAGTCAATATGGCGCGCATGCACGCAGTACCTTATACTGTGAACAACTGCGAGTGGAAAGTTTGCGCCTGGTGGAAGGGGTGCAAAAACGAATGTGTCGTCATGTGAAAGTGCGCGCTTGATTGCGGTGTCTCCCTCGGACAGGGAGATTCACTCGCGTCTGCGTTAGCTTCGTGATTATAGTTTGATGGGGTCACCGGGATCGGAATTGTTTGGTTGGGATTGTTGACCGAGGAATTTCGGACGCTCGGCCGCGGGGATGTTGTGCCTTTAACTTAACGAAGACTTCTATTTTTCTGAATAACAATTGGTTGATTGAGAAATCGTGTTCGATTCGTTTCGTCAATAATTACGGATTAGTTATTTATTACTGAAAATAAGCAGATAACCAGAATAGAATTAATAGAGGAGATAAATTATTTGGTATACCAGTGATTTAATTATTATTATAATTTGAACCGACATTATAGATCTATTATCACCGCCGATACATCATAAATGCAATAGTTTTGGCACATCGATCGTTTAATAAAATTCAATATATTATTTCTCCAACATCTATTATTGCTGCGAATTTCTCCAATATGAATGATCCTCTGTTATCATTATATCTCCGAAACTGCGGAGAAGCGAGGAGTCAAAGGAAAATTTGCTTAACAAAGTTGCACCATCGGGCAATAAAGACCCCTTTGAAGTTCTAGATATAAGAACCACCCCTGACTTCTATGAATATTTGTTGCTTTATGATGTAATAGAGTCCGTACAAGGGAGTAGAAGGACCTACGTAACGAGTTCCCTCCAGCTAGACTTTCAAATTTCTCTGGATCCTCACACGCTTTACCTTTACACAGCCTTGCTACTTTTTCTATTTCAGGAAGCTTGCGCAACCGCAGGCGTCTAATTCGCCTCATTAGTATGTATAACTTTGCCAAGTAACAAGGGTTAAAAGCTATCTTTGGTCGCTCTTCTGTGTCAGATATTTGGATTTAGCTGAAGGATGTAAATTACGCACTCCAGCAAAGAAAATACATATAAGCTAATTCAGAACTACAGATCACTCGGACGGGGTGTGATAAGCCACGATATACTTGCAGTTATTTTCTTCCCAAGATTCTCCAATATTTACCAAAATAATGTACTATTTCTCTGAATAATTAAACGTTTTTGGGAATTTAATAATTTCACGCCGATCTTCAATACAACGAAAGCCACTCGCGATTGTCTAAAGTTCGATTGGGAAATTGTTTGTAACTCGTCGACCAGGATACACCCAACGTCCCAGCCACTTTGCATCTCATTACTACATCGTCGAGTGTATGCAAATTCGAAGATATTCCGGGCGAAGACGTCGGTTCCTGACCCTCCAGGGACCCCCGGACTTAACTACCCAGCTACTTGCTAACCCCGCAGGGCTGCCAGTCCCCAAAAATGTTGGCCGAAGGAACCGACGTCTTCGACGAACGAATTCACTCAGCATTCGTTCTACTTACGATCTCTTCCAGTTTGGAGCAGCCTCTTCTCGCGGTGCAGGCGAGCGCGACGATCACACCGCCGCCGAACATCAGCAGCAGGAACACCGCCAGCTTCCATCCGTTATCCCTTTGGGGGATGAGCTTCTTGGCGCTGGGCAGTTTGGCGACCTCCGTCGTCGAGACGCCGAGACGGGACGCCTTCACCAGGATTGTCCTGAGCCGCCTGCTCGCCTTCTCGCAACCCATCTTCGTCGGGTTGCTCTTCGAGGACGACCTCGACTTCACATGCACATGATCCATCCTCGACTCACGTGTTCAGGCTTCGCGTGCTGAAGAACGAAAACACCTGCGCGGGGGCATAACAATAGCCCTGGATGACGATACGCGACACTGGTTTAAGGAGAAGTGGTTTAATGTCCTTTTCTTCGGGCTGCACTTGTGTTAGCGAACATTCATAGCTCCGTTTTCTTGTGAGAGGATAGCTTCTCTTAATAGAATGGGTTGCTTAAGAGACTATTTTCGAAAGGACTTCCCTTCCTTTCCCCGGGGCTCAATTCGAATCAACGATCGCTCGAGGTGCGTCTCCGGAAGGGTCTCTTCGTCTTCCGGCTCGCTCCGCGTGGCACAGATACACTGCCCAGGATTTAGTCGACTGTAGTCCCTTCAAATCCTCTTTTCACTCACACCAGCGATCATCCGCGCGTATCAATCACGCGGAAGAGTCTCTATCTTCCCTCCGAAGCGATCGCTAATCCTCGCCAATAACGCAGACGGACTACCCGAGGATCGGTCCCCGCAGAATCCTCTTCTCGCCCACTCGGACCAGAGTTGTAACATGCAACGGCGATCATTCACTCGTGTCCACCGCGTAAAAGTCCTTTCTTCCCCTCGAAACGGCCATCAATCCCCGGGAATAGCGCGAGTAAACTGTCCGAGGGGGTAAGTTCGCCCCGGAGAAACGCCTAGGGTGGATAGCTCGGATCAGGATCGACGTTAATTCTTCCGTCAACCGATGTAGCTATCGCGTAGCTCGGAGTCCACGAACAGTCGGAAGCGTCCCGCAGGAATGCGAGGCGTACCAATTCCGAGCTTTGGAACGTCGTCGACGGCTTTACCGTCTCCCCCGCGGATGGACCCTTCCGGGGTTTTATGAGATTATACCTGGCGATCCTGCGGTATCACGCGACCCCGTTCCATCCGCCTGCCTCTTGCCCCCGTCCTCCATAAGCCGCGGCCCTGAGTCGTTATATTTTTATGCGCGCGGCGCGGTCGGAGAAGGCGGGGACACGTTTGTCCTCCGAATGGAGACCCAGATAAAAGGAAATGAGCGAAGAAATTCAAAGGGTGCGAGCAGAGATAGGACGAGACTCGCGTCCTTATGCAACCTCCCCTCCTCGGCTTTCTGATGACCCGGCGCTGTTTTCTGGCGATTTCACGATAGGCGGAGCCGACGGTTATTCACGAGAAGATCGCGCTCGAGGAAAGAATCGGCGAGACCAGATACTATCTTCCCGGTCTGGTTAGTGCTAGTTGGAGGAAGGTGTCTCCTTTGAAAAGGTCCCTCGTGATCTTGAGTCGTTCCGGAGTTTGCATGTGTCGACACGCCGCTAGAGGGAAAGTCGCTAAGCGCTCGTTCCTCGCGAAACGTGGCAGTGAAACACGTCCTTCGGCTCGTTTTCGATAGACACTGTCTATTCGCTGTTTACCAGCAGCGTCGATCCGTAAAGCATCCCGAAGCGCATCGTTCCTCCCGTGTATACTCTTCCTCCGGTTCGGTTTTACATGATTCGGTCCTCTCCACTTTATTATCCCGATAATCACGCGCCTTGTATCGTTTTTACGACACCCCCGGTTGAATATCCCTCCGCTCTCTACGCTCCGCCCGGCGGTTTTTGCTTTACGAGAAAGTGGTCCAATGCACCGGTGGCTTCTCGCATCCTCGTGGCTCGCGTTCGCTTCTTTTCGTCGCACCTGCAAGTAAAAACGCCCGTCAGAACGTTGCGGCTGGTCCACGAATCGTGAAACGCGAGCTCGTTCAACGGCGAAACTACCGCGCCAGCTTAATTGCTGGACCGTCCTGATCGCCGCTGGAAATCGCAGCCCCGACTAATGCGTCCGAGGACGAACGGCGGTTTATTGCCCTGCATTCCGACCGGGATTATTCGCTGTTGTAGCCGTGACTGGCGATATTGCGGGATATTTTGCGGAGAAGACGACCAGAGTTAAAGAATACGGAGATGTAGTTGGGTTTTCGGAGGGAATCCGGACAGACGCGGAATTTAGAGGCCGAGGGGCTTGGGAATTAAAGCGTTTGTTCTACGCCGACGAGATAATTGAGCATTGTTTGAACCGACTCAAATGTGTACTCTTAGATATTTTTGTGCAAACAATAATTATTCTTTATTCGTGGCGAATTGCTCTTGCTATTTGTTTAATGAATTTTTCGTTATACTTACCGGTGGTATATCTAAACAATTCGAGGAGTGTGAATTGCATTTTTTAAAAGGAGAGTGTTTTAGTAGCTTAAGTAATAAGGCATTAGCACAATGCAACCATGATATTGCAATGATAGTGGCAGAAGTAAAATGATACACTGCCACGAGAAGTAAAAGTTTCGTGATATTTGTACGAGCAGCAAGATACCACCCCTCTGCAACCTGATTCCAGTAGAACAATAAGTAACTTGATATCACGAAGGCGTTTCATACAATGAATGGAATTCGCTATTCAGTAACAGCTGGAATTTGTCTACATTTCCGGCACTATAAAGTATTGCAGCGCACAGTGAGCGATTTAATTATTATGATAACATGGAAAAATGACATATTTTACACCGAGTTTACTGAAAATCGTCGTACAACCCGAAGGAAGGTCATTCCTGGTACGAAAATAAGTCGAAATTGTAGAATGAAAAATTTTTATATGAGACTCCGATTTTGAGGAGTCAGCTTTGAAGTTTCATGAAGTACATTTGCACTTGATGGACAATAAAAGTTGGTTATATGGATTTCTTCATACTTCAGAGCTTTGTTTCTATTTGTAAACATAAGGAAACTATAGACGAATTAATCCTTCTGCAAATCTTCTAAAAATTCTGGAGGGAATATCTTTTGTTATTATCATGTTATTAAGATAATGAATTTTAATACAATGTTAAGGAATAATGAACTTACATATTGGTACTAAGTTTCTCACAATTTTCAATACTCAGATGGGTCAAAAAAAGACCGGAAGGCCGCAGTAGGATTAAGGACAGAGAATCACTCAGGCGCTTGAAAACGTAAATGTTCAAAACACATTGCCAACTGTGCATGCATCTGTAATTCGTAGAGCAACAATTCGTTTGAAACAAAACTGAAAGCACTTTCTGCAATTTGTAGTTGAAGTACACAAATGTATCATCGAAGCCATGTAGTAATTCAATCCATCTCAAATCATGAAATAGTTTTAAACAGCAACATCCAAATACAAAAGAAACCCGTTCTACTAAATCTTGTTATCTCTCAAGTGTAAGTGTCTTTAAAACTTGAAGCCGATTTTCATTTTAATTTTCTATTGTACATTATTGACTTACTTTTACACGAGGAATAACCCCCCTTCGAATTGTACCACGATTTTCAGTACACTCTATATATTTGCGATAATATTCAAAATTACTTATTGAAAATACTAAAATATAGGCATTTTGACTGTTGTTAAATGTGAAACAAGTTGTTTATGCGAGATCGATAGTTTTTCTCAATCGGGCAGATTGACCGTAGGTACAAGGAAAGAAGGAAAATAGTTGAGTTGCAATTGTGAATCTGTGCAGAATAGTCGATTTGTGCATCCTATAAAAATACAGGGTGTTTTGCAACAGGTGGGAGAAAATGTAAGGTGTGATTCTAGACGTCAAAATAAGAGGAAAATCAAGAGTAACGAAATGGCGGTAACAGTTTTGTTTTTTAGTTATTACACCCTGTATATCTTTTTCGTTTTTTAACAGTAAAAAGAAATATTAGAAGTCTGATAAGACGCAATTAACTGAATTCAATATAAATGTAAAAAGTTCCAATAACTTTTCAATCGCCCTCGATTTTAAAGCAAAACTTGCACCATTAGTGGTCTTAAATTGCAAATCAAACGCTGTTTTTATGAAACTTTTCCTAAGAAGTACCAAACCTTCACTATTATGAGTATTTAAGTTACAAGCGGTCCACTTTACGTAACTTTTACCTCAACTCTCCAATTTATTACCCGGAACTGATATTTCAGAAGATAATCTCGACGCTATGCCGTGTCTCATTTAATTGCAAGCTTCCACAGGTATAGGGGTAGCACGAAATCCGTTTTCCCCGTAACACATATGTGAACGGAGGGATGAAAGTAATCAAGGATCGATAGGGGCTGTTGAACGATCAGTCTCTACCTCGGAAAATGTTTCCGGAAGGTAACGTAAGCTCGCCAATATAGAAACGTCGGGACGATCTTATTTCTGCCGATCCAAACTGGACGTACCATCCAACAGGGGATAGATTTTGAGTGCATTAAAGATGGAGGCAATATCGAGGATAGGATTATCTTCGGACGAGCGATATCATGACGAAAATACTTCCGTTGCACTCGAACGAAGCGGACGGCTCCTCGACGCAAGACCGCGTCCGAGGATTAAGCGAGAATTACCTTGGATTCAACCCCTCGAATTCCGTCCACTTAATCCTGTTTCTGTTGGTCCCGCGTACACGTGCAACCTGAATGCCATTTTCTTCTCTGTAATTCTTCCCTGGTTAATCTACAATTCTCTGTAATGACTTTATGTCATAAACGAAGACGAGGTTGACGAAAGAGCGCAGCCTGCTGTTCTTCGTTCGCTGTTTTTCTTTTCGCGTCGTTAGGACAAGTAATAAGTTGAGGCGAGTACTTTTTTCTGAAGAAAGGCGACCTAACCAAATTCTTGAAAAAAGTGTGTGTAATATTTTATACACGAGACCTAGAATGGACATTAAATCCACCAACTTTCTCACGAACTGTAGAACCAGTATTAAAACAAGCGATAACTTTCCGAAGAAAATTCCACCCACATAACACTTTGCTCAGTAACAAACGGGACAAAGCAATTTATAAAACCATTTACCACGCTACCCAAAGGAGAACCGTATCGTCGTGCTCCCACGAAAAAAAAAAAATAAAAAAAGAAGCAAAGAAAGAGAGTACACTTTAATTACCGGCTTTCACCAAGGAGATCCCTTAATCGAGGCCCCAAACAATGTAGAAAAAGGGGGCGGGCTTTTAGCAAGGTAATCCCGCGTAGATGAAATTATGACGGACAGGTATTGTTCCCGATACGATATCGCGGCGGATTAAGAACGTTATCGTGTTCGCGCCCATACGTACGCGAAACTTTTCCATGGATTTCGCTCGTATCTAAATCACTTGGCGCTAACGATAATCTCGATCCAAGAACGTAAGCTTAATCGCGCCGAGCTAATTCTCGCTCGAAACTCCCCAGACTGCAATAGTCGTAACATCCGCATGAAAGCCCGCGTATGAGAACGTGCCAAGAAAGCTCACCGTTTCGAGAGCCCCCTCGTACCTACTTCAAACTCGAAAGTACTTTCCTTTTAATCGCGTATGTATGTAACTTCTGGGTTAAAAGCATGTTAAAGGCTCAGCCAATCCGCGGGACTTACATCTCGCCACCCCTCTTCGCCCTTCACGAACCTCGAGAGGGGTAATGTCCCGTCCGCGATTCATCTTTCCCTCTCCGTCGGACGGCAACTAATTAGCGCGATCTAATGCAGACCCGACACTGCGATTTCGGATAGTATTTTCGCTGTAATTCCAGCGGGCGGTGTTCCCTAATCTTCCAGAATTAATCACCGCTGATGTAAGCTCCGACTCGGTGCGTCCCCCTCCGATGTTACATCCACCGGCGTCTGATACTCCCGGGGAAGTTTCGACGCGGTGAGCGACTTAAATTGCGAGTGTGCCAGGGCGTCCCGTACCTGGTATTGTGTCAAAGTTGAGTGATGAATAAAATTCAACTGTGAACGCGCGAACGTAAAAGCGTGCCGAGCGATTCGGAAAGTCACGAAGATAGTAGTTACTTTATATATTGTCTGTTTGCGAGGAGAACACTCAGGATTGAGATTCGAAGGGTGAAAGACTCTCGCGGGGTTCTTAAACCTCCGACTCTTCAAATTTTATGGGTGCCTGGGAATTCTACTGCTGTTAAATGGAAGATATTATTGTTTTACGTCTTTTCACGCTTCGGAGCTTTTTATGTGAATTATCCATGTAGGTAGTTCCCAACCGAGTGAAATGCTTTCATTCGTTTTTGTGGAAGAAGTTTATGCAATGCCTTAACAAAAAAAATAATTGAGAAGAATGGAATTATTATTATAAGATTCGTCCGGGAAGTTTTCTTTATAACTTAATAATTTCATAAATTCTACACCCAGTTTTAAACATATGCAATTTGTTCATTTGTGTCCCCCCTCATCAATACAAATTTTTTAGCATTTTAAAAGAGTCTGAAAGACCCTGGAAATATCAATCTGTAAAAGTGCTTTTAAGTACTGTGTTTTATAGTGTTTTGAATTATGAAATTGATTGATATTATATATCAATTTCTTTATATTAAGTTTAAGTTTTAAGAGGAAATAAAAATCTGCAGATACAAAGTCCGGCGAGTGAAATGGTTGGAAAATCATTGTCACCGGTTTCTTGGAAAAAAATGAGCTCACTAGTGTTGAAGCGTGAGTCGATGTAGTCTATCTGACTAGTCTATCTTTTACTTCCTCGTAAAACCCTGCGATCATACATATAATTACAGTTAACTACCAAGATGTAAATGTAATTGTTGCACGTGTTACCAACTTGAAAAGTCGATTAGTATGTCAAAAAAAAAAAAAAAAATCATTCCGGGAACCTTTCGAACAAACTGTGTACTTTCTTTACCACAGGAATTATTGTTTCAGATTTTTGAAAAACATACGAGTCTGGGAAATACTTCTTTCTTCACGTGGAGTGACCTCCTTACTTCTGCCATAATTACCGGAACACCCTATATATTCTGGACTGAAAATTCGTTCGAGACTGATTACCAGCGTGTGCAGCAGCGAGCGCATCGTGGAGCTCGGCCGCATTGTTAACAAGATCGTCGTCCACGTCCGACGTAATTCAATTCGAAGGTGTCCGCTCGTTTCGGAGGAAGTTCGGGTCGGGTGAGCCGGGGATCTAGGAGAGCTAACTAAACCTGAAAAGGTGCTTTTTGCCGGCGGTATTAGCCGTCGATGTTGACTCGTCGTGGTTCTTCGGTCGTGACTCGCCGCTAGTTCTTCCGGCGAGGGCAGATCGGCGCGCGGCTTTATTGCATAAAACTCGATGAAGAACTACGGTGCCGAAGCCATCGACCCACTGGGTCCCCAGTAGCCCCCCCCCCCTCCGAAGAAAATGAGATACCTTAATAAGGCGCCGTCCCCGGCTGTAATTACGCGTTCCAACTTCCTCGCTATTTTCGTGCTGCGAGTAATTAGAATACCGATAGCTTCAGCGAATGTACTTGCCGTCTCCCTTCTGCCCACTCTCACCCTCTTCTACCGCGCGGCCTTCTCTTTTTAGTTCCGTTCAAGAATGCGTCCAGGATTTAACAGGCGTACAACTTCCACGACATTCCATCGTATACAGGAAACGCGAAGGCGGACCAGGGAAATCGACGATTGCTATAGAAACCGTTTCACGCCAAACGGAAGATTTAACCCTTTGAGTTCAACGCAGATTTCGTAAATAGATCGGCCAATCTTCTGCTAAAAAACTTTAAACTCTTTAAAATGTTGTGAAGTATTTCCAGTTTTTTAGACATAAAGGATTAATATTTTTGGAAGTTTCTGCTAGTGAAATTAAACTCCGTTTTTTTTCGGTGTACCGTAAGATTTGCAATCTTCTTTTCCTTATCGAACTTCGCTCACAACCAGGAGCAGATGAATTTTACCCAGACTCGCATCAAAGTGACCGTTTGGTGTAATATTAAGTAATCTCGCAGATGGCGACTCAAGGCGGTCCATTACGCCCGTGGATTTTTCATTAACCGTGAAAAAGTGAGCACGTCGCAATACCGGCGAATGAGCCACGATTAATCAAGATGTTCTCGGTACACTATCTTAGAATAAAAAAGCTTTTAGCTATTTTAATGCAGGAATGAGTTAGCAGCGATGAGTAACGACAGGTTTTATAGTTTTAATGTATTCGTTAAATAAGTGAAAAACGTGAAAATATGTTTACGTGTGATACCTTTGCATTTAGAATTTTCTATTTATACAGTTTTCCTCGTCAAGTTTTTAATCCCTTTAACTGAATCATCCCTTAATTTGAAACGTCTTCAGTGAACTTTAAATCAAATATTTAAAATGAAATTCAATGGTTAAACACTAATTCTTTCGCTTAATCAAAAATAATGCCTAATACTAATTCCTCGCATGACAAAATTCTCCATCCTCGGTTAACAAATACTGTCCACTTTAGAACAGAATTTTTTCTCCCGTAACTTCGACTAATCTAATGAAAAATTTCAGTTTGTAAACCTCATACTTTTCGAAGGTTTTCAAGAATTCCAAATTTTCTGAAAATGCAACGCTGATCGAATCCCAAGTCCAAGACCCGGCTAACCAAAGTTCCCTAACTTCTCCGTGCTCGCCACATCTCTTTCCCCGATAACTTCGAAGCAGTCACTGGACGTATTGCGATGAATCATGTAGAAAGAATATCTTCCGACTGCGCAGAAATCAAAACTTGCTTCTCCCCCTCGCTTTACGTTTGTTTCAAACAGCCGAGCTATTTTGCGTTGAACTGCACGATGCATTCCCAACGATTGCACTCTGAGATATCAAAGAGTATGTCCTTCTATTTCAGACAACGGTAGAACCGATCGAAGAAGGATCGAGTTATTCGCAAAGCAAGCAGCAATTAGGGGTCCGATGATTTCTATTGACCTTGGATCTTCGAACCCGGAGATCTCGACATCGCTCGCAATCTGCGCTCCGGACTACTGATAAAACAAACTTCCCTAACTTCTTTACTGCGCGGCGTGTTTCGCCGCTCAGCAGCGAGGCTCCGTCGCGAACGTAATCACGATCGCGCATAATACCGGCGGCAATCACATTTAAAAGTAAAACCGTAGAAAAATACGGCAGAGATAAAGTACGCGGATACGGGGATCCGAAGACACCCCCGTGCCGCCCTCGTCGCGCGCTTCGTTACGCAGTCATAAAGGGAGAAGTACGAAACCGCCATTACGTAAAATTTTATACCCGCTTTTACTTATCCGTAAAACGATTCTCGGCCGCGTTGAAGGAGCAATACCCGCGATTATTCGCTTCCCTCGCGCTGCATCTTTCCTCCCCTTCTATCCCATTGTCCCCCTGCCTTCCGCTGTTTCCTCGTCATTTATTCAGACCCGTTCCAAGACAGAAATCGTGAAAGTTTCAGAGGTTGCAGGGACTCCCGCGTCTCGGACACCCGAGACAATGTTCATACGTGCCACGTACACATTTACAAAGCGGGGAGTTCATCCCGTATTTTTCTCTCGGCGACAACGTCGAACTCGTTCTTATCCGATCGAGGAGAGTCTGCCATCGCCCGGCGCAATTCCCTTCACTGCCGCGCGCGCTCTGCTGCCCCATAAGGTGAGCGAGCCTCGACGTTTTTCTCCGACTCTCTCTCTTTCTGTCAGACTGTTCGCCCGTCCACGCCGCCTCCGGCCTTTTCCCCTCGCCGATGAATAAATAAAAATCGGCCGGGAATCTGCCGGCGTAATTTATCGACACGCTATCGGCTTCCCGATCTGAGAAGTGCACTCGAGAAAATCGAGGACATTTCGCTCGTACATCAACCACGCGGCTGGCGGAATCGGAAAAGTGGCTGCGACGAGGGGAAAAAGATACACTATCACGGAAACGGTTTCGGTTGAAATGTTAGGGTGAAAAGGGAGCAATAATGTCTCGGTAAGTGAGTGTGAGTGGATGAGTTCAGTGATCAGTTAACGGGGCCTTACAAAGGTAAGTCGATAAACGAGAAATCACCCGTTTTATTAAAATCGTATGGAAGGCGATAAATAGGCTGCGGATTTATATGTAAAGTCATATTTTTACAAGCAGAAATAAAGAATTGAAACTTGAATAATTTTTCAAACATTATAACGAATTATATTTTTGATATTTTGTATGTTTTGACATGTATTAACATTCTTGTAGATTTTATGCCTAGTTAATCATAAAATCCGCAGTCTAGTAATAACGAACAAAAATTGTTCTATTTTACGAAGACTAAAAGTCCGGGACACAAAAATTCAAAGAAAAAGGTTTCTTGTCGAAAAATTCTTAGAAAAAATTAGAGTAATTACGTAATGTTTCGTGAAAATCAAAGGTTATCACATGCCTTGTTACTAGATTATCAAATTCTATACTTATTACAGAGTATTATTTCCTAAGTAAATTTAATTATTTAACACATTGTGCAATCTTGAACGCGGCTTACAAAGCCGACAGTATAGTACGCAATTTCTGGTTTACAAAACTGTTACTCATATATGACTAAGTAAACTTGCAACTTTTATACAAACTGTATTGGATTTTTAAAGTTTCCTGCAATAGTCGATATAAAATATGAAAAGAACAAAGCATTCAATTTTCAATCAAAACAGTCGCAGCAAAACTTAAGTTTTCCTGCATTTGGTTGAATATTACGAGATCGATGTTAAATCTGGCCCGGTGTTAAATACCACGGTTAGTGTTACAATAGAGAATGCCTAACATTTGAACGATGGTGTATTTCGTCCCGAATTCGCTGTCGCCAGCGTCCCCTTACCCTGATTCCGCCTCTCCACGAGGGATTATTAATGCCTCGTCTCAAGTCAGGCGCGTCGACGAACCGGAGGAGGAAATTATATCGTTTTCTCGTTACCAGCGTTGTTTCTGCGCGGAGAAGGAAGGGAAGGAACGAGACGAGACCGTGTCGAGCCATTCATAAGGATTTGACGGGGAATTACGTCTACTTAAGCGCGTTTGGTAATACGGCGCGGCGGCGACGCGCCGAGGAGTTCGGGCAAGAAGAGGAGAGAAAGAGAAATTTGTCCGGCGACCACGTGCTCCCTCCCTCCCATTGATATATCGTCCCGTTACGCGCGGTCACGGGACTTCGAGGGCTTAATGTGATTTAGAGGAGGGACAGAAGTTGCTCGCGATGGACCGTATGTTTCGAAAGCCCTCGGAGAATTATTGGATACGTGACGTCGCGAGTTACCTGCCTCCCAACGCCCGTTCAAGCGTGCTCTCGCGACGCCCAAAGTGGCAAGAATCGATAAGGCGGCAGACGCCCGCGAGATATAACGTATGCCCAACGCGTCGGTTGTATCGTAATCAAATACTTCGCCTACGCCCATCTCTACCCCACTCCAACGTCGATGGATTCGTGTATACGCTGGACACGCGCGAGGAATGCGATCCTTCCAACCCTCCTTCACACCCTGACTCAACGTCCGTACGAACTTCTGATAGTGTGCCTTGCACGTAAAGCACTTGCGTCGTTGCGACAATAGACTGGAACTTTCGTTCTGTCTATCGTGAATCCAGTTGTAGGATGGATGTTGTTTGGTCATGAATACTCGATGAGTAGGAATTTGAAATGGAACCAAAACTTTTTCTATCAAAATAACTAGAAAAATAAAAAAATAAAATACTAGAATATTGAGCACTATACAGTAGAATTTCGATTATCCGACTCTCAGTAATCCTCAATTTTTATTAGTCAGGTTTCCAATTATACGAGTCCAGGTATACGAGTACAATAAAACCTCGAGTAAAACTGGAAGCACGCTTCAGTAATTTCCAACTAATGATTAGCATTTTGTATAAGAAATATTTAGTCGGATAATCGAGATTCTACTGTATGTCTGTTATATGTATACATAGAACGAAGCATCTATTACTAGGATGCGCTTTATTTAGACGAGAGGACGTTTATATATCAGGTTTATTGAATGTCTGTTTAAATACGGGAGATTCTACTGTATTCTCTTCGTTAAGAGAAAATATTAGTGATGCACCGACTAGGGTTTTGGCCGACTAGCCGACTGGCCGATTAATCGACCTCCAAGAAGCCGACTAGTCGGCCGATTAGTCGGCTGTGCCGATCATTTTCTTACACCGCGCCACTATAAAATGAGGCAAATCACTTCGTTCATTTTCATTATCTTTCGTCCGTTTTCGGACTCTCCTTAATGCGGAGAGTTCAAAAAATTTAATTATCATACTTTACTCACCTTTATTACAAAAAAGATTCAAAATTTATTATTGTTTAATATTATTCAAAAAGGAAATTGTTACATTTATTTTATTATTTTATTGCATTCTGTTTTTTGTTTTAAAGAGTTTTTTATTTTGATAAAATAAAAAAATAATAACCAAAGTTCGTAATAGGTCCGTAATCGGTATATTTTTAGTTGGTTTAAATAAATAATAATTACTATTTTTAATGTTTTATATAATAATTATAATTATGTTACATACAGATATGTATAAGTATGATAAATAAGTAAATATATGTACAATAGACAGAAAACATTTTTTTCTTTCTGTGATATCACGATATTATTGCTACTAAAATTCAAGGCCGATCAATCGATCTTTTTTGCCGACTAGTCGCTGACTAGTCGGCGACTACAAAACTGGCCGAATAGTCGGCTTAACCGACTAGTCAGCCACTAGTCGGTACATCTCTAGAAAATATTATTAGTCTTTACTGCTATAGAAAATGCTGTACTATTTAACATTTGTTATAAAAAATGTGTGTATAAATCTACTAATATCAGTAGCTTTGCTGAAGCGAAACAAAATTTCATACAGAGTATTATAGAATTACAATTTTTATGGATTATAATCTTTACATAAGCTTAAAATTTTAATTTCGATTAGAAACTAGATGAGCGAAACATCAATTAAAAAATTATGAAAGAAGATTTTAAAATCCTCCTAATCATTTTACGAAAGATCTCTTTTCATGGACGAAGTTATAGTAACATTATTATGCATAATATAATTTAATAATATAAGTCATATATTAATAATATAGAAATGATCCCCATATCGCAAATTCCGTCTTCCAGATTTTTCGTTCGCCGGATGTTCGCGCTATCTATTGAGCTGGCCAGACTATAGACTGACTCCTTCTACTTAAGCCTGATAGAATAGAGCGCGCTGGTCTAGTGTCCCAATACTGATTACGCGGGGTTGCGATTATGGAGACATTGATTCTATGGCTCTCGCGATTATCCCGACAGTTAAACAGAGATCCTCGTGCTTATGATATGGAAACAGTTTCGTGTTTACATTATGGATCGTTGGATTATTCGGTTCTAGTATATTCTGATGTATGCAACGCGCTACGAATCTACGAATTACGTGCTGCAGTCCCAAATGAAGGGGTAATGCCGATTCTGATAATTCGTTAGAACTATACGGGATTATTACGCGAAAACACACGGATTGTCCACACTGCGTAAGTAATGTTAAGGCTTCGAAATTCCGCGAATAAATCAACGCTATTTCTCTGATATATTTATAAAACTGATGTGCACCGTCTCGCAAGATTAAAAAATTTAAATATACAGATATGTATAACACAATTAAATTCCTTTCATGATTTTCACGAATTTTTATCCGATTAATCTATAATTCTGAACCATCCGCTATCTATACTCGCAATGTTTACCGTTATAAAATGCCACTGTCAGAATTCATTTCGAACAAGTCCACTGTAAATAACATCGCCCAGCGAATCTCCCACTCATATTTCCCTGCGAAATAGAAGGTCAGACAAGCGGAACAGCGTTATTAAAAAGACGCTCGTGGCGACACGTGGACAGGAAACGCAAAAAACCCAGGTTGGTTCCCGTAACGGATGACTCGGATCGGCTGCAAAACGATATCGAGCGGGGTGACACGCCAGCATCTGGAATCTCTCGAGGGTTCAAAGGTCGAAAGGATCCTTCCCTTAAACCTATTGCTCCCTCGTTGACGCGCTCATGCGTGAGCAAGCCCTTTTTGTTATTCCTCGCTTCTCATGGGACCTTTCATCTCAAATTCCCTTATGTAGGTGCAAAATTTGCCTCCCTCCCTCTCTCTCTCTTTCTCTTTCTCTCTCGACGCGACGGCAGCTGCGAATTTTTTGCAAGGTCTCGCCCTCTGGTTAATGTTTGGAAGATGGATACAGTTTCTGACGAAGAGCAGAAAAGGCGATTCACTTGGAAAACAGGACGAAAGTTTATGTACACGGTCGAGTTTCGCGTCAAAATATTGCACGTAGCAATTAAACCACTATTTTTCTTCTCCGCTGTTATTTTGCGCCTCTGCTAGCGTGAATCTCCCAGCGTTACGCGACGCCCGAACGCACAGGAGAGTTTCGATTATCCAAACCGATCGGGCGACGCGATATTTCGAATAATCGAACGTTCTGGTTAAACACTGCGCGAACAGTGGAATAATTTTACTCCGGAACGCTGCTTCTCGACGCCGGAGAATTTTATCTTGCGGGAAAGGATTTCCTTCGGATCAGGCATTTTCGGGAAATGGAGGTGATGCTTTTTACATTTTTCGGTCCATTTCGCTGCGAGCACGAAAACCCTCTGAAGCTCCGTGTATTTCCTCTTAAATTGAACAAAACAAAATAAGCGAACGTATGGGGGGAGACAGAGAAGAGAACTCGGAACGGCTCCACTCCCGCGTTTCATTCCAAACGTTAATTTCTCTGGGAAATATGACGAGAGACAACGGGGGGCCGAATACACGTCGTTTGGAATTTCAAGCTCTATAAATTTTGGAATTTTGCGCGGCGGTTGAAAGGGATTTAACCCAGTCTCGCCCAGCCCTCAGACAGGCACTCGCCGATGATAAATTTTAATCGTACATTCTGATCGAAGCGAGTTCTCCTCTCGGATATCGACGGATAATGAAACCTATTTACATAAAACACTCGTTAGTCTTGCATCCAGTGCTCGTTCAACGTTTTGATAACGGCACGGTCGATCGTCGAGCTTACGGAGATTCAAGATCCCTTTCCAGATGCTTTTAACGCGCAGTGACTTATAAAACGGGATTGTAATCGACCAATCCGGATACAATCATGGAAAATAAACATTCTACCTTCGATGTGTATTGAACGATCTGGACATTGTTTGTAGAATTTACTCAAACAGTATATTGTATGGTATTTGATTGTCATTTTCAGAAAATTTTGCTTCAGTTTACTTTGTCGTGGTGTTTCATTATTTGATTATTAATCGAACGATTTGTCATTTCTCTTTGTACTCAAGCAAGTGTTTTCCCAAGTAATGTTGGAAATAATTCACGATTCCCTCGACATAAAATGTCAACTCTCACAGAATGATGTCCTTTAAACTTATAATCATACGATATTTTACTTGAAACAATAAATTATTTGGATATTATTTATTCGACCTCGACACAGAGTGAAATAATTTTTTTCTTTGAGTTAATGATCTTTATACAAGTTTGGAATTGATTTATAGTCCTATCAATAAAAAAGTTAGCTTATTGAACCGCGATCTTCTTGCAGGTTTTGTTTATTATGGCATCATCAGGTTATATTTCTGCGAAGTTAGTTACAATGTGATTTACTTCGAACTACTTCCCTTTAAGCTGTAAAGCAGTTATCAATTCCCGTCGCTTTTGTGCCTGTAACTTCCATATTTTACGAAAGATAATAGTAAAATATCGTAGCACGCTTCAAGGTTTAATGCTTCCCTTTATACTGTCGTTACGAGCACAATACGTAATTACATTGTGTAACTTTTTACCGTTTCAGGAAACGCCAGTTAAGACCGTTACGCTGTACGTAGACCAGTTTCTAAATCCTAAAGCCACGTAATTTCTGCACGAAGCTACCATTCCATAAAACACTATTTGTTCTGGTTTTTATTCACCTGCTCTTCGTCACGAGCCATATTTCTTCATATACTCTAAAATCCCACAATACTCTCACCATCAGGAGGGATTACAATTCTAATAAATGTGTATAAATTCCTTCTCAATAAAAGCTTTTCTAATTTTATCAACTTTATTAATAGAATCAGAGAACACTGAATAACAACTATTTGGAAACTGAGGTAGTGAATAAATATTTAAGTAATAGTGGAGTTTCGAACATTGAATAAATTCGTTTAATTGTTTAAAGTTAATGTTCTGTGCATATTCTATTTGAATCCTGTTTCAGATCATAACCTAGGCAGATCGAATTCAGCCTTAGTCAAAAACAACTTTGACACTATCGTCTAATTATTTATAAGTCAAATTCTACATTTACTATTTAAAATATTTCTCGTATGTAATTACTAGACAGCGGAATTTTATGAAAATGCATAGTTTTATAGGAATGGATTAAAAAACGGGATTTTTACAAAAATGTGTTTCACCACCGGGAAATCTTAAAAATACATTTTTTAATTTGTATATTTGGCATATTTGCATATACGTTGCATGTACTACATGTATCTTGCATATATTGCTTATATGTTGTATATGTATACGTTGCATATGCCACATATTTCTTGCTTTTACAGATTTTGTTTCGAAATTTGTTTATATCATTGTCTGAACTTGCACAATCTCAGATTGTATAACAAATCGCATTCTATAACTACAAATTTTCACTGTACTAACGTTTCTACATATGTATATGCGTGAAAGTTTCATAGTTTAATAGTTCAGTGCCTTAGAAACTTTAAGAGTTCAATGAGTAAAAAGTTGTAGAAGTTCCTTTATAGTAATTTTACAGTACAAAATGTTAAAAAATTTCATAATTGAATAGTTCAATTTCCTATGTATAATATGGTTATTTCATTAATTAATTTACTGATTTAATTAACTTGTATGAATTTTTTGAACCCCTACGAACTTATTTTGCATATATTTTGCATGCATTCTGCATGTATTCTGTATATTCACAGCATATCGATCGTGCCTAAACAGCCGCAGTCTAGTAATTACTTATTTGTAATTTTTTCTTCTACAAGGTTAATTCCCTATTCTCCATCATTAGTATTATTATTATTCATTTATTCACATCAACGGAATAACCTTTTGGTACATTAGTATACAGGAATAGTAAGTAATAATAACTAAAAGAATTCCCATGTTAATTGTCATCTTAATCTTTTCTGTCAACCTTCCCCTATTCCTGAAATCAATGAAGAGCACCTGTCCCGAATCCCAGAAACCAAACCCGCAGAACGTGTCCATTACACAGGCTGAAACTCGATTCACCGACCTCTCTCCGGTACAGTTCATAAAGCCGTTTCTCTGACTGTTCGAAATTTTACGTGACCTCTCGCCGCGCCATGAACAAAGCACTTCGGCCGAAGTGCATTACGCCACGCATAGATCGTTTCAATCCTCCAGCCGTCGAAAACGCAGCGTCCCGAATTGTCGGTTGATCTTTACGAGTGTTGTCCCGCAGCCTCGTCCGTGTCGCCTTTATTTCTATTCGGCCAGGCGTTGATTCAACGTTTCCGCGAGATCGTTCGCCTCTGATCCAGCTCTATCGTCGCCGCTGGCGGTTTGTATTGAATAAAAATAAACGGGCGTCGAATGTGTTTTGCTCATTTACCCTGCAGCGTGTCGTCGTGCCCGCCCGCACATGTCGAATTTCAAAAACACGCGCATCGACCCACTCTCCCCGATCCACGGTATCCCATCGCACTCTGCCCGCGCGGGGGTCTCTCCGTCGTTCGAATTGAATCGATTACGAGATGCCTCGCTGTCGAGCAGATACGCAATCGCGTTTCAACGGGCGGCAATAAAAACACCGTAAACACCGTGCGCATCGCGATTTCTGCTCGTGACGCCGCGTTCTGGGGCGCGAAACGTTTCCCTTTCCGTCGCAAAAGGCCGTCGATGGATTTCTATTACGCGGATCCCCGTCGATCACCCGGCCGAGGTGGAAGTCCCCCCTCCACCACTCGATTCGAGGATCTTAACGGTCGCCACTCACGCGAACCGTAGATCGTAATCGCGTAATAGAAACCTGCTATCTGCCCCTCCGGTCCTTCCAACGATTTTGCACGTATAACTTAATTACTCGCGACAGAAAAGTAACGATAAAGCTGTCGGGTCGCTGTTGCTCGCCAGTTAAATCGAATCACCGCGCTGGCTAATTCGATGTCGACGAATTTCGCGCGTTCGATAAATATTTCCTTCGTGTTCGTTTGGGGATTGATGGCCTGTGTCCGCGGCGAGTTTAACGGTGACTTCTACTACTAACAAACTGTTGATTTCGGTTCGATATTTTTACGCATGTAAATATGCTTATTGATCGATAGAACACTGTTTCGATTAACAATGTACACAAGTAACAGTACCGGACATTCTAAGGGTGTTGTTACTCGGATTAACTCCGATATGGAAAATCGGGAGAATAAATTCGGATTACAATCGATCGATCACACAAAACAATGAGTTGATTAAACACACGAAAAGCACAACAAATAACGCGGGAAACAAGATGTAGACAACGCGAACAACATAGAAAGAGTTTAAACGCAAGAGCGATACGCGGTTGACCGTACGTGTTTGCGGGTTCAACGAATATTGAAGGATCGCGATCGTTACAATTCGAGATAGCGACGTTAGAGTGGGGGGGGGGGGGGGAGGGCTCACGGCGTGCCATCAGCTGACGATGGGTATCACGCCGTAAGTAACGCTTGTCCCTGTATTATCGGCTTGGCCGCAACAAAGGGTTCCAGCGCTGTTATGAAAAGAAGAAAAAAAGCTACGGTGTATCAATTCGCAAACAGTGACAATCCAGATTTTGATCAAAGTGGAATTCAAACTCACCGGCAGTCTTCCATTCATCCGGAAGCTTTCTCCCTTCAAACCAAAGAAAAGTGACCGCTCCATTTACCGTAAACTCAATAAGAAAAGCTTTCAGAGCGTCGAGGGAGAAGGAAACCCGTCGCAAATCACCAGAAAAATAAATCGTTTCGACAAACTTGTTTCATTACGGCGAAATGCTTCATTTTCGAGTGAAAAGGAACGGATACCTCGCCGTGTTGGAAATCTGATACCTCGATAATGACTCGAACGGAAGGGAAAGAGGGAAGGCGGGGGCGAGGGCGGAGGGCATCGGATCGTAAATAAAAATGAATCGGCGTCGCGAGGGGACGATAGATCAAAAGGTAGCTGCGGGCCAGCCACCGGCGCGGCGACCAGCCGAGAAAATAAAAGAGAATTATTGAGGAGCGAAATAAATCAAGGTCTGGTGCACTGGCGTTCGCCGTCGCCGCCGCGTCGGTTGTTCGCCGATGGCGCAGCTCTGCGACCGGCGATGGTGTCAGAGGGGCCGCACTCCACGCTTCGAAATGAACGCGATAAGAGAAACACGTGTTGAGCACGCTTTCTCACCCTCCGTCGCCGTGCCCCTTCCAATCTCGACCCGTGCGTCTCACGTCGATATATGTATAAACCCTCAGTCTGGTCTCTCATATCGCTTCTTCAGCTTCTCCCTCGTATTTTTTTTTTTTCTCTTTCCTCTTCTTCTTCTTCCTCCTTGGAGCACAGCGCGGAAAATACCTGGCGAGTACGACGACAAGCGCCGTGACTTCATTGACGTTTCATTGATGTCGGGCGCTGGGAGCGCGGAAATTTATCAATGAGATTGTTTCAACTCGAGACGGGAACAGATGAAAGGACGCCTTTGAGAAACGCGTTTCGTAATTTCTAGACGCGAAAGAAGTTGTTCCCGTGTGGATGTTTGTGGGAATTGAATCGCGAAAGAGTCTTGAGGGGTGATATTTTGTTAGAACCCTTGAACTCGATGGGAACGCGCGAGTACTTGGAAGTTTAACTTGTTGAAACTGACGAGGCGTTCCGATATAGTTTGTTCTCTGTCATTAGCAGAGGTTCAAATAACTGGGATTCTACTGCGATGAATTGCAATGATGTTACTGTGTGTAATTTTAAACAATTTAACATTTTCTCTGGTTGTTTGTGAATACTGAAATTGTACAATGGGGAATTGGTAAACACTGCTCGTTCGCGATAAAAATAATGAATAAATGGAAATTTGCAAATACTCTGTTGGGATCCACGAAAATGTGTAATGCATTGTATTTTTACTAATTGTGAATATGGAGATTCATCAAACAGTTTTCAATGAATACACGAAAAGACGGTAAATAAATATAACTTCATGTTGAGAAATTTAAAAGTTTTAAATAACAGAAGCTTTGTTTAAAAGATTTTCAAATTTTACAATCCTTCCTTGCAAAATATGAAAATCGTATTTCTGATAAAAATTTTCGATATTCTTGCGTACGTCTGAAAGCACACGCAAAACCCTTTAGAAAATCCTAACAGTACACGTGGTTAACAAGATTCGACGACATAAAATTTACTTCGTAGATTTACTTGGTATTTGGACAAAAAAGATTGGAAGAAAAGACGTCGTGATTGAAGGAACGAGAATAACCGAAGAGAGGGTAAGAGGGCAAAGCGATGGCGGGCGGATTTATACATTGAGACCCGGGAAAAAGGGGACGAGAAAGGGGCAAACGGAGACAAAAGAAAGCGGAAAGATGATTCAGAGAGGGTGAGAAATCATGTTCAACACGTGTTCCTTTTATCGCGCTTCATTTTGAAGCTCGGGGCCGGGATTCTTTTGAGGGTGAGCGTAATAAGGACGAAAACACGGATATCATTCGTGAATTTCATCCAACTCTGACCTCCTAATATGAACTCCTTTTTCCGTTCTTTCATAACTTTAACGTTTAATGCGCGCTAATGGTAAATGATACCAGAGTAAATTCTTTCAAATGCTTTATCTCTAATTTTCCGAGAATGTTATTATAAAAATCCTTTTCAAGATACAAAGATACGATAAATGTAATTGGGAGAATGACCTGCGTAATTAATTTATAACTTGAATTCTTTTGAAACTTCGAAATAAAGGTATAAAGTAAATGTTTCTTTTGTAATTATTATCCATTTATATCTTGCATATTTCGAATGCATTTCTCTTTTAAAAATTAATTGACTATTATAAATTTTGCGCAGCTTTCTATGCATACAACTTGTAAACCTTATCTTGAACTTATTTCACAGATTATTTTTAAAACTAAGGACTCTTAATTAAAAACGTGGTTACATAAAGTTTGCAAGTTGTAAATTAATTGGGATCCACTCAGAAGAAAATAATTTTTTCAGAAGTGGTACACATAATATCTATAGGAATGTGATTAAATTCTCGAAATCGGTTCATTAAAATTTTCATGCCCTTCCAATAGATTCCATCAGTGTGCATAGTTCATTTCTATAATTTATAACCACCTTGCATCGATTCAGCTGGAGCGAAAGGAACCTCCAGCTTCGATACTTTTTAATCCACATCAAACGGAGAGCGCTCGTTTTGGCGGCCATTAGATTTCAATTAGAAAATTACACGCCTAGATGGAACGTATACGTTGAATGCCTAACATCCTTCCGGAAATGCGCGGTATTCGGTAGAACGTGTAAAAGTTGTGGGCGGAACGAGGGGGTGAATTGGAAAACAGCTAGGCGTTTGAGGAAGGGGTCATGGACCTTCGGGATCGTGCTCAAACTTTGCCTCGCGCGCTCGTCAAATACGTTCCGAGTCTGCGGCGTCTAACTTGACTAATTGGCTTCCTGCTGGAACTGAATAATAATTGAATAATGGAATATTGAGAGGCGCGCGAGCAACGAAATTCGCGCGCACACCTTCGTTCAACACGGAATCGCTAAAGTTGCACGTATATTTACATCGGAATAACGTTCAAGAGAAACTTTCAAAGATCGCGAAGGATTTGTTTCCCTTTTTCCTCTCTCTTCCTCTCTCTCACTCTCCTTCTTCTTCTTTCTTCTTCTCTTTTCTTTTAATTCGCAAGCCACTCTAGGCCGCTCGAAATAATTGGATTTTCCTGGGAAGAGCAATTAAGTCCTGTCACACGCGCTAATCACATGCCACTTTTCTGAAGAGAGGGGTTGGTTTGTTATTAGCAGTATCGAGAAAAGGGTGGTTTCCTTTACGGGAGAAAATAAGCTGAAACCGTGAAATGAAGCTTTCGCGAGGGGACTTCCTTTTCCTTTTTCTACGGGAAAATGACTGCGAACGACGAGTACGTGAACGGTAAGCTAAATAGCATCGATGGCGTAATGGGCAAGCTCCAAGTCCCTGTTAACGCCAATGTAATCCTGAATCGGCAATCACAGATTGGAAACCTCGACGGTGCAGCGATTCGAGGTTTGACGGGCGGGAAATGTTTCGCTGAAACTGGCGGAAAAAGGGGTGGTTTCCCCTAACGCGACGAACGGAGGAGAATCATTCTTGTGAACTCAACAGTCAACAAGCTTGCTCAATTGGAAGTTAAGTAACGTACTGTTAATATTTTAATCATTAAACGCGCGGCAAAGTTTAAGATAAATAGCTCAGCTAGTAATTTCTTTAAACAACCACATTTCTATTATTTTAGGTCTTTCATGCAGGCACTTAATCCGGAGAAATATTTTTTAATTAGACCGTTGGCGAGATTGCTTCACATAGTTTCGGCTCTGCTTGAATGCAGTGATTCATAAATTTGTTCTTATAGGATTATCACATTATTCGTCTACAAAGCTTAATATTCGAGCTTAATATAATTCTCGATGTATGCGAGAAGTAAAAATTTCACTATATTAAATATACTGTACTCCTGCCAGGTCTGGAATTCGGCTTTTCCCTTACAAATTACTCAAAAACATTGTTATCTAATTATTTCCAGTATGGAGTTTATACTTTAAAATAGCACTCGGGCTGGCTCTTGATGAAAACGCGATGTAATTACACCGGAAGTCGAGGATTATGCAGGTAGTTATAAAAATCTACATACTCAAATCGAGTTTAGAGGATGAAAATAGTGGCATAAAAAAATCGGTCACCATTTTCTGTTTTATTTTTTATATACATAATATCCGCGAATATTTACAATTTTGTTAGAGTGTGGAAATTCGGTAAATTTGTGTAACGGTGAATGATTATACATAACACGTAGATGTCTGTCGCATTAGAGAGACGTCAGAAATGCTTGTAATAATGCGATTGTGTTATTTATTATTATTATTTATTTAAACTAGACAGGCGAATAATTATAATAATTAAGGCATGGAATTATACATGTTATTATACTAAATTGAGAAGTTTATTCTTAAACGACGAAATTATATCTGAGAAAGAATCGATGTTGTTGACATATGTACTTATTTCTTTCATTATGCGAATTACTGGATCAAGTGATCCATATTTCGGCTTGTTACAACGGGATATAAGAAGTAGCCTCTTTCTGCCGTTTCTTACTGGTTAATATAAATCAATAAGTTAGAGCGATGCAGAACAGTTAACTTTTACATTAATATTTTTACCAAGAAAAGACATCAGTTACTGTTTTGCGCACAGTTAAGGTTTTCATGTTAAATTTTGCAAGTATAAAATTAAAACTATGATTTAAAATAGGCTTATAGATGTGTAATTTATATTCTACGAATCTTAAAATTCTGGGTTGAACTCTTTCTAATTGACTAACATATTTTGTTGAGGTTGGAGACCAAATAACAGACACATACTCCAGATGAAGTCTGATTAACGACATGTGCAGCAATTTTATAGTTTGCGTATTAACAACTCCACAAAGAAATGCTTTCATCTTGAATACTTGAATACTTGAAAACTTGAATAATGCAGGGTATCCCAGCTAAAGAAGGCCACCAAAATATCTCTTTTGTTTTTCATGATATAAAAAATGTTCGCATGTTCAGAGTCATGTCCGTTAGCAACGATACACTTTCTGACACGAGTAAAGTACGGATTGTGTTGCGTTTTTTTATTGTTTCCGATGGAATAGTAGCACACGCACTAATTATGCGGTTTATCGTGTCCTTTTAGTTTCAATCGCAGCAATTTTATGCAATTATTTGTTTTCAAAGTCATTTGAAGGTTATGATTCAGACAATTTTAAATGTATTTTTTCATCCGCTACAAGATGCAATTGAAAAAGATACGAGTTCTTCAGATAAAAAAATAACAATGACCTTGAAAAAACATAGAAAAAATTACCTGACAAAAAAATATGTGTTTCAGGACATTCTTTGATTAAAGCCATTCTAATTATGCCACGAACATTTTTTATATCATGAAAAACGAAGGAAATATTTGCATGGCCTCCTTTAGCTGGGACACTCTGTATAATGCTCGATGAAAAAAAAAATGTATTGTTCAGTGTCATTATATAGTAAAGCGTGGCAGATGTGCAGAGCACACGAATTTGGTTACTTCAGTATTCGCCCGGGAAGCGGCGGAAATGAACTAAATCGTGAAGAAGAAGATCAAAGTGCAAAGCTCTTCATTAAGCTGGAGTACCGCACGAGACGCTCCGGAGGAATTTCGAACCCGAAAAGTGTCGCGTGCCATTCGAAAAATAGCTCCGCAATTTTCCTTAAAATCCCCCCCCCCCCTCCCGAATGAAGGGTTTCCAGGCTGCTTGCGCTAATATCGGCACGTGACTGCGAATAATTTCCCCCGACGTCATCGACAAAAACGTCGCGACGTCCGCCCGTCACGTTCGCCCTCTCGCGTCACGAGATATTGCTGATCATTCCTCGCGATTCAGCGATCGAGGATCGTTTCAATTTCCCGTGCGTCGGCCTCTTGTTCTCCGTTCCGAGCTCCTCGACGTATCATGACGGACGGTTGGCCCCAGCCAGTACCATTTTTCTTCGACGCGAAATTACTTTTCTGGGTCCTTAACAAACGTCGAGTCATTGTTATCGCGCGGCCGAATGACGTGATGCGTTCCTCTTTCGCGGAAAGAAAAGCAAGATGAAATAGCGAGAGCAAGTACGATCTCCGATACTGTCTATCGTTCTATCTGTCGTTAGCCTCGAAATAGAGTATATGTACAAGTTACTCGGGTGAATTTAGTTGGATCAACCGTGGAAGCGGTACCTTTTGGCGACGCGCTCGACAGCGCCTGGGCTGACCACATACGGTTTATTCTACTTGAATGGCCAAGTTAACGAGGTTATTTTTCTAACGAACTCTCTGGTTGGTACACGTTCTATAGTTCTGCGCGAGTTGTATCGTTCGCGGAATTACTATTTGCGTAAGGTGTAATGAAGGTTTATGTAAATTAAAAAAAAAAACAGCTTTTGAGATTGAGACCTGCACACGAAAAAAAATGGTTTAGCTGATCCAGCAAATCTATAATTCGCTGGAAAAAATTTGATGTTATAGCTAAGCAGCTTTGGTACTGCAACAAAGAAATTGTATTTAAAAGCAATCTTGAACTTATTGATATAGCAAATCTAGTTTTGCTAGCTGAAATGATCTGTTACGGCAACAAGTCAGTTTCTATACAATTAATTCATGGAATCGTTTTCTTTAATAAATTCCACTGTACAACACGGGTCTGATTTTGTAAACTTGAGTAAATATTTCTTATAGATTTCGACGTGCTGAATACGAATCTGCAAACCGTTTTTTTCCAGAACGTACAGTTTTTGAAAAAATCAGTTTTGATGAAAATGACAAATTTTTAACTTTGGAATTTTTTTATGCTTTTACCGTAATAGTTATTTAGTTGCTCTTGACACGAAATGATTCTGTGAACTCTCCCGAATAAAATGATACAAATAGTTATTAGATTCTAAGCATCGAAATAGGTATAATAACAATTAAAGTGAAAAGGACACCCAAAACGCACCCATTTTTGCTGATATTTTTCACTTTATTTCTAAAAGTAAGGGTCTAGGAGAAAATTTAACCATACCACGCGATATAGCAAACCTTTCTATTAAGGAAAGCATCAGGCGAATTTCCAAAATTATTTTTGTTTTCAATATAGAAATAAAATAGTTTAGCGAAACGCGCGGCGGCGACAGCGGTACTCAATGACGAGATTTGCTAGGCTAGCAGGATTTTTGGCTGTCACAGCAAATCTTTTTTTTCCGTGCAGCATTGTTTACAGTATAATTTAGTTACTGGAATATATTCGTTTCTGTTTATTACTGTTCTGGGAATGTAAAAGTCTCGTTAATTTAATTGCATTAGGGCATCAAACGTCGACCTGATCACAGTTATCAAATTCTTCTAATATTACAAAAAAATCACAATATAAAACCAGAAAACAAGAATTCGAGTGAAAATTCAATTAACGATATTCGTTCAAATGCTGGCGAAACACAGCTGTCATGTCAATCTATTTTTAGAACTAGTCCGAATTAAATGATAGCTGAATCAACGTTTTCCATAATTCCCCGATCGTAATTATACGAGCTTTAACCAAGGAGAATAACAGAGACTGTTTTAAAGTCAATCGATAAATGAAAATGTCAATTCAATGACAGTCGTAAGTAGATCGCCAATAATTTGTCACCGTCATTGTTATTTATAGTTCGGAATTTATCTTAAACCTGTCTACGAATAAATCACCTTGAGTACATTTGCTTCGAATGCAAGCTTAATTGTCATTCCGTGTGACGAAGTAATCACGGACACCATTAAACTGAAACGGTCTGACAAACAGTGCAATAAAAATTATTTCTGCATAGAGAGTCAATGTAGAAAACTATTAAGTAGTTGAACAATATCCGCTATGCTCCGCTACTCCTACATTCGTCCTCGGACCACTTTATTTTAATTAAGAAATGCCGGTTTCGATCCTTCCATGAACAAATTCCCGAATCACTCCCGTCAAAGTTAACACCGGAAACGTGCACGTACCTGTCAGCGTCGAAGAAACACCCGACCATCCTTCAGGCGTTGAATCTTCATTCCTGGAGAACGTTGCCTCGACCGGCGTAGCGTTAACCCAGCACAGCTTCTTCCCTCTCGATCTTGCAAATCGCTCCTCGTCGACAGAACCAAATCAATCACAAAAAGCACAGCACAATCGTGTGAAGATAGGATCGCGATCGAGCTGAACGCCTCGTGTTACCGGCGATCGCCGATCGACTGTTCCATCCGACACGTTTCCGAAAGCGGCGCGGCGCTCACTGCGGAGTCTCCGCTGCGTACCCGCCCTTATAGCATCGTGTTGCGCTCGCACCGCACCCCCACCCCCACACGCCCCCTCCACTACCGTTTCCCTCGTTCCGAACCCCTGCGCCGCGCCGCGCCGCGAACCACGCAGAGCCCCTCTTTCCCACACCCCCTGTGCACCCCCGATCGTCACCGCCGCCTACCCACCTTGCAGGATAACGCGAACGTTTTGGTATAAGCGTTCAAAAGACCAGCACCGATGCGTTCTTCGAGCGCGCTTCAACGCCTCGTGCGCGAAAATTGAACGGGCCCCCGGAATGAATTTCCTCGGGTCTGCTAGTTTTCGCAATGTCGCTCTCCGGTTATTCCAATTGGAGCGTTTCGGCGTTGCGGGGATACCCTGACCGTACAAAGTGTTTCTCTGAACATTTTATTTGTTCCACCGGTCGCGAGACAGGGCTCTACGCTGATCGTGAAATTCGGAATCGTCCGGCAAGAAGAAAATTAATATACACTACTGAATAGAAATTTGGAATCACCTTTCAATTTCTGTTAAAATTGTGTGCCTTCAGTGCTGGGCAAAATTGTATTTGAAATAGAAAATAGTAAATAGTCTATTTCATTTCTAAAGCATACCAATAATTATGGAAATAAAATATTTTATTTGTGAGAAAAAGTTTTCGACATACTATTTTTAAATGGTATTTTATTTTACGAATATTAAAAATAGTGAGACGTATTTTGTAGAACTGTGTAAAATAGTATTTTAAATAGTAAATAGAAACTTATACTTTTCTGATCTCTTGTTGCGTGTAATGTTTTTAGAACATTGTCGTTTGTTTATCAACATATAGGTCGAGGTCCAAACCGTATCGAATAGCAAAAACTCAGTTTGACGTAGCACTCAGTTGACGTATTTAGCGTAATATAATTTTGAAAGATGTACTTTGTTAGATGCAAATATTTGTACTTAAGCTATAAATAAAACTTTGTTAATTATTATAACTACTATAGTTTCTTATGGTAAAAATTGTAACTAATAATATTAACTCTTTGCTCAACTTATTTTTATTGTAAGGAAATATTTGAAATACAACATTAAAATATTTTATTTTATATATCTCATTATCAAAATAAAAATATTTTATTTGCCGAAATTTTTCATTTTATTTAAAATAGTATTTTCTATGAACCATATTTAAGTATACTATTTGAAATATTTTTTCTCCAAATTTTGCTCAGTTTTGTGTCTAAATAGGTTTCAAAGAGAAACGAGTGAAAATTAGTGGATAAAGTATTTTTTTTTTTTTTTTTTTTTTTTTTTTTTTATTAAAGTTAGGCTATGAATATATATTTATAAAACACATTTTGTATTTACAAATTGTTATAATACTATTAATATTTTTTAAAAGTTCGTATCAGAATTTCGGCAGCTTTACCGAATTTTCTTAACCAAAATGTTAAGGAATGGTCATTATTTGTAAGTAAATGCACAACGAAATATCTCCGGATTCAACGTAATTAGCTATTGAAGCCTATTTACATTTACCTATATGAATGAAGAAATTTTCACTTTATTTATTATACAAAGTGGTCCCAATCTTCAATTGTTTCAGCTCAATGGTTTTTGGATGTTTCTCTAAATTGAAGTTTGAAATTATTCGTGAAGCATTATAATAAAAAATATGCTATATTTTTTAAATCATCTCTGGATATTTGTTATTGGAATTTAATCCTGTGACTCCAAATTTTTCTCCGTAGCAATAAAATTCTATACCGGAGAAATGAGAAAAGATATTGTTTATTAAATATGTTGGATTATAATGGAATCCAAATGGAAGCCAAAAAAATAATGAAGAATATGATGCAGTATGAATTGGTCGCCAAACTGTTTCAAGTGGTTTGAATAGTTCAATAAAAAAAATACTGGGAACAAAAATTCAATGAAATTTATTGGTGTAAACCATTTTCTGTAAAATTAATTTTTATTATTTTAGATAACATGACATATTTACCTTTTCATATTCTTAAGCTGCGCGTGAAACCAATTCAGTAATACAATATCGTGTATTGTATTTATTTGCGATTAACAATCGACGAGTTGATTATCAATACGACAGCATCGTCGCATCGGTATCTAGGTACAAACGTAAATAAAAATATGCAGAAGATAATATCAAGATTCGAAAACAAAATTATCTAGGGAATAAATGTGACTTATGAATCGCAATATACATTAAACCAGCATTCCACCTTTTCCAACAGGAAATTCCATTGATTGTGATTGGCGATCGATTCTCGTTACACTGTATTATATTTGATAATACAATTATGCCATACAATTATACTGCAATTGCGATTTGAAGTCCATATTTTCAGCCATGAGTGCAACGCTTATTATATGAATATAATTAATTTGCAACATAGTGATACGAACCTTCCATTCATTAGTGAAGCATCAAAATATGTATCTGTAAATGGTATCAAATTTCGTAAATCGCAAACAGTTTTTTTCCAATAATTAACTAACACACTGTTAAATATGGTACTTAGAAATCCTACCTGGAAAATCGTCTTCGTTATCGATTTGAGTTTAAAACTTTAGATCTGTCGATGCTTGTTAACATTCGTTTGACGTGCCGCTGGACCATTTTAACCGATCCACAGTATCGTGACACACTCATGTCCTGCATCAAAAGGCCCTGCCATCGGGCGGTAGTTAAATACTATAATACTCCTTCTAAAGGACGCGAGAACGACGAAAATACCGACTGTCCGTAATCCTTCGAATCGTTGAAATTGTGAGAATTCGAGAGCGCGGCACGATACAGATGAAAGCGAGATTTTGGACGACCGTTGTTTTGATCATTTTCATCGGCGTCACCCGCGTGGAATTTGGTCGACAAGTAATACCGGCGAGATTGAACGGCGAATTGAATTCCTCTTGCGTCGAGAGGACTTTTCCTCCAAGGTTCTGGGATCCCTGCGACGACGGGAGGGTCGACGCCGAGCGTCGCTACGTCTGTCACGTAGCTGTGAGCCACGTAACAGTGCGTACACGTCTCCCTGACACAGACTTATGTCCGTCTGTCGCTGCTGAACCCCCCTGCACCATTAATTCATCCATCGTTTGCTCTCAGGCAAACAGGTCGTGACATCCAGACTCATCAGACAAGGGGGAAAGCCCAAGGGTCAGGGGTTAAAAGACAGAGAACAAAAAAAAAACGATACGAGAGGAACACTCCTTTCGAGCGTCTCTAGCCGCTTTCTTTCCTTGTCTTGTGGTGGAGACGGTCCGTAGAGGCAACCTCCGGGTTGCTGTTTCTTTCTTGCTCCGTTCCAGTGGCAGAGTCAAAAGAAATTTCAGAAAGAGACGAGCTACTATCGCTTAAAAAGATGACGCGGCTGTTGCGAGATACCGAGTGTTCCACTGACCCTCTTGACCCGGTTTCTCCTTACAAGGCGAATGAGCTCCACGAAAGGTGTTTCGTCCGAAGAAAACCTTTCCGTAGCTTTTATGAATGGCACACGGTGCACTGTTGCTCTCGCTGCTTTGCGGTTCGAATGATGCCTCGGAGAGATGCAGAAACTATCATTGTCTTTTCGCAAAAATCGTGAAATAAAGCGTGTTTACTGTGCACGAATTCCAAGTCGCGGGAAGCATTTGTCGCCTCCTAAAAAATAAATTTGTCGACCCGACGTTTCGGGCACTCTCGAGGCATTTCTCCGTTCTCGCCCTCGACTTCTCTTTACCGTTCCTCGGGGAGTGAAACGAAATTTAACGAGGTTGGTAACAAAGATCTCGTTTATTCGGCAACCACAGATGAGTGTCGCGTGGCACACCATTGACCCTAGGGCCACGAACACTGAGCAAAATCTACAAAACTGTCGACGTTTTCGCATACGACTGGCACAGAATTTAACCCCCCTTAAACCATGGGCTCGCAACGTTCAATTCAAACGTGCGTGAATATTCAGCGAACACGAAGTTTCGGAATATTCTCAGACGAATTTATCGCTGTTAATATTCCGAACGCACTGGATTCTTTCGAACAACTGCAAACGCAAGAAGAGAAATACGGTGAATTATTGTCTTAACGCACGCATAATATTCGTGACGCGCGCGAATGCATCGCGAGCCGTTTACACAGCGAAAAGTCGCGGAGCCCGTGGATTTACGGGGTTGATTCACGATCAGGTAAATACACGAGACCGTTCACATGGTAAAATTTCTTAATAAACTATATCGACTAAAAATACCCGGGATTACGTACAATGTATCAACGACGGCGCAGAATATCGTGAAAATATTTATCTTCGCCGCGGCGAGTGTCGGAGTACGCTCGCGCGATGAAACTTCTCCCGTAGACGGAAACTTGTAAATCGTAGTGGCTTAAAGTGCCGTAATCTCTGTAAAAACCATGCAAAGATTGAGCTTCAATGACGAGACAGGCTCCGATACGTAGAAAAACGTAGAAACGTTAAAATGCGCATATCAAAGTGATTTACAGTCTTACAGTTAAAACGTTTACAAAAGTGGACGTTTAAATAACCTATGAACTTCGTTGAACCATCACCCGCTTAAAAAAGAAAGCCATTTCTAAGAGACATTGCTTAAGTGTCACGCCCTGATTTTAATTAAACTCTACACGTATGAAAAATAACCAAGAATATTGCATACGCGTTTCTTTCTTTATTGTCTATCGCGCATTGAAGTGAAACCAACCAACTTTCACAGCTGAGTCTTTAATATCTTTTTGTAACTGTTTTAACGATAAGTTCCTCCTCATAAATCATCTCGCTCAACACTAATTTAATATATTATTTGAATAAATCGCTCGCGGAATATATTTGGCTAGCGTACAAATCTGCAAAACGTCATCAAACTCGCGTGACACATGAGTAATGTCCTTCGTTAATCTACCAACTTCACGACATATTGCTCTTGTTCTTCGCACTAATTGGAGGAATCGAACACCCACGCGTAATACTTAAGGCACTTGCACGCGAGTTCCGTCAGTGAAGTGACTCAGAAACGTGGTGGCCAGTTTTCCTGTCTCGTTCGGAATAACAATAATCGGATGATTCGCGCGATGTTTCGCAGGAAAAGCAGTTTACGCGGATCGACAAGGGTCGCAGAAGAAGCTTAGATGCTTGCGAACGAAAGGAACACGATCGATGGAACAACGCGGAGTACGTCGTCTCTTCATCCGGAAACGAATTTTCCCTTTTTCCCTTCTTTCCGATCGTTTCGCGTTCAGTTTCCCTCTACACCACGGAATAGTCCTCGACCAGTATCTGGCCAAAGTGAGTTATCACGTAATCGTGGTAATACATCATTATGCAAAGTGGCTGTCCGATAATGAGACTCGCCCACACCATGATATTGCCCCATCTGGCGCCCCAATGCTGCTCCACCTTCTTACTTAGCATTGATAATGGTATCTGAAAAATCAGTCAGAAAGTTTCGTCCTGATGACGTGCCGCCGCAAATTTATATTAACTTTTTGAAGTAGGAGAACGTTTTATAAAAAGTCTGCTCGGGAAAACTTCTACGAAATATCTACTGCGAGTAATTAGAGCTAAAAGGTCTGGATCATTTTGCATCGCGATGATGTACAACCGTAACTGTAGTTACGGACAAAAAAGTTACCATATTTTTGATTGGTTTTAATTCTATTATTTTTCAATATTAACAAAAAACTTTAGTATGTGTTGAATTTATATTTTCCGATAGGGAATTAAAAATTATGAAACGTAGTTAAGGTTGAATTTACTTGAGTAACACATAAAAATTTTATTTAACATTAAAGAGGAAAAACACATTTGAAACATCTAAAAATAGAAACTTAATTATTTTGTAGTATTCTTGCTTTTAGAGGGTAGCTTTGCATTTTCTTCATATTAAGTGAATTAATTCTTCAATAAGCACCATAGAAAGATCATCGCAACCTTCCTGGGTAGTTGAGTTCACGCTTACTCTCATCGCACAAACTTTCAATAGAGATTAAATATAAGGTTTGTAATATGATTAAGAATTAACCACGACAATCATCAAACTTAAACTCCACTAAATATTTGTGAGCAGAGATTAAGTAGTTTTCTCGGCCCTAAAAATGTCTTGTTCTTATTTAACCCATTAAGGATTTGCTTAAGTGGATTTGTTTAACACACTAAAAATGTTGCGTTAACACATCAATGGGCCCTAATGGGTTAATATTAAATAAAAAGTTTTAGTTGAATAAATTAAATTTTAACTAGGTTTTACATGACTCTTAAATTTCATGTAAGTGACGTTGTTCGATTGATTTTTATTTTTACTAGTGAAAAACATAGTAGTATGCAGAATCGCAGCGACTTTTAATCGTTTGTGTGCATCGGGTCTAAATATATACGGAACTTTAAGTAAATATTGATAAATGATAAAAATAAAAGGAAGCAAAAAAGTGGTAAACTGTGCGTCCGCAACTGGAGGTAGATTCTAATGTATTGGAATTTTATTAAAAAGCAGTAATTAAAAGTAATACTGGGCAAGATAAATTTTTCTGTCTCACCTGTCCCATCATTCCCATGAACGCCCAGATCTTAAAAGTCTTGAGAGGCACGCTGACGAGGTACTCGTGGAAGAAGGCGCTGATGAAGAAGACAGTAACGGAGGCAATATTCTTGTTGTAGCCCATCTCAATGACAGGAATATAAAGGTGTCTGCAATCAAACGAGCCGAGAACGTTTCTACGCTCATTCAACAAATTAACCAGTGAATTATACGTCGAGCGGGAAGAAAGGATCGAGCTTCCGCCGTCTCGTTCGCGGCGACAATTCTCCGCGCGGAGAAAAGATACCCCCGAGAACGTTTTCCTGGCCATGCACTCTCGCCATTACAGCGTTGTACCACAAAGCAGCGTAAGAACGGGGCGGGAAAGAAAGGTCATGCAGATAAGGGCGCGGAGGCGTCGCGTTTAAGGATCAGCGCGGAGGGGAATCGCCTCGAAAAATTAAAGCAATAGCCGTGGAAGTTTCCCGGAATAGCGACACTTTGGTTGTCGGCTCGCAACGAAACGACACAGAGGGAAGCGGCAGCCAGGAAGACATCGTTAGCCGGCTGGTTATCAGTGGGACGCATTGGAAAGAGAGGAAGGCAAGGAGAGAGAAAAAAAGAAACATCGAAAAGGAGCAACGTTAGGGAGAAAGGAAGAGGAAAGTGGAGCGTCGACGACGATGGTCTACGAGAATTTCAGCGAGCTCCGTTGTCGGGAACAGAGGCTGCCTTTCCGGTCGGCGATCTTGGATATCAAATTTCGAATATCAGAATTGGAAATACGTAAAACTCGAAAAAATCCGCGGCGAATATTGCGCCGTTCGCTAATTTCACGCTTAGTCAAGCAACGTTATTACGCCGATCTTCCATTTCAACAGCTGGGGTTGAGCGCGGGCGGCGAAGCCGATCCCGGAGGACGATGAAAGGGTTAAAGATTCTAATCACCTTCGTTGCCTCTTGAAATAGCCTCCGGCCGACTATTTCGTTTCTTCTTCCGTGGCGGAATAGCCGCCGCGAAATATCTGCCAGTTATGGAGACATTATAAGTGCCGGGAGGAATAAACAGCTTTAAGTGCGCGCACCGCGCGATGCGTATCGGCTTTTCCCATTACAAACCTGAAAAGACGTCGTCCTCGTCGACAGTCCTTCCCTTTTCCGTCGTCTGCGCCGCGCCGTCTACGTCCTCCTCCGTCGTCTTTATCGTCGTTGTAGTCGTCGTCGTCGTCTGTGCAGCTTTTCCATTTTCACCTCTCGTGGCGCTCCCTCCCCTCCCCCGCGATCGCATGGCTGCGTGCCAGTTGCAGCTCGCAATTGCAGCTGCATATCTCGAGTGAGACGAGAAAAAAAGTGGGCCTCGAAGCGCAGGTGTGGCCGGAGGACGGGGGACTGAGATAGGTGAAATTCGAGCCTTGGGAATCCGCGGGGCTCCGATGTATCCGCGACTAAAGCCGATTACTGTTTTTGCCCGGTTAATTACACGGAATTGAGTTAATTGCCAGCTGATGAGATCCTCCCTCCCCAGGGGGGATCTATGGCGGTTCGCGGTCCCAGAATATAAACTTAATCGAGCGCTCTTCCTTTTCTTCGCGCGTGTTTGGCGTGGAACTGTATAGGGTGATCCAAAGTTACGGATTTGTTAAATAAAGGAGGACAATTTGACTCTTTCGTTCAAAATTTGGTACTGTCTTTAACTGATATGATTGATAATAGGTCTTTCCGCCTATCTTTATCTTTTTAACAGGGGAGAATACTGTAAAGTTTTGCAAAAACCGTGACAATAAAAATTGATTAGATGAAGATCAGCTTCTAAAGAATTCGTTTGTATAGTTTACGGATTGTCGTTTAAAGATTATTTCGTAAAATTAATTTGGTTATTTATGAAACATTTATTATTGAAACTTCAAACGCGTTTTTCCCAAAACAACTTTTTTAAACTGCGTTGACAGTAAAATAAAAAAAAACAGTGCATCTAATTAATATGACAGTGGTCTCATTTTGTTGAGGAAGTTACACTTTTACACAACCAAGGATTTTTCAAATTGAATTTTTCAGTGTGTTTTTTCATAATAAAACAGAGTCGCTATTTTTGCAAGCGCCAACACTCTTGTTTAATAGCCCACCATTTTGTAAATTTTTTAGTTAGTAAATCTCTCCACGTCAGGTAATAGTCATCGTATAATTTATAAATATTAGGTTTTCCCAAAAGTTCGTTTCGTTTCCAAGTTTATAGTTTTCAAATGTTAAGTTTTTCCGGGAAAGAATCGTGAAAGTAATTTAGTGAAATGTGATTTAAACGACATAGGATCTGTTAGTTAATTGTACGACTCCTTTTTTAGAAACCTTGATTTTCAAAAAATTTCAGAACGAAACAAACTCCAGACAGTTTAATATACACTGCATTAGCCTTTTTGATTTTAGATGAACCGCATGGCCGATTTGCGGTAAACGCCGCAGGTATAATTTTTATGAAGGTTAAACTTTTACTGCGTAAATATACAGTACAAATTTATTTAAAAACATTTTATTTTATTTATATAAATATTAATTAAAATATTCTGCTACTATAAAAAGAATCCATTTCATAATTTCACTGAAAGAAATTTTCTAATTATCCGCATTGTTCAGGTCATTACAGTATTCTGCCCCTTTATACGTGATTCCTGCTGAAAAATAACCTACTCAAAGGGCATAATTAATATGGTGAAAAATATGCTAGATCTAAAGGTACTCCTAACTAAAGGTAAACCTTATTCCACTGAAAACCAATTATATCTCCCAATTATATTCCTTCTATCTGTCATTTTATCAGCTGCAAATGATACCGAAAAATAGCCTTATCAGCCAATAATAAGTGTATTTACACTTCGAAACTCCGCCTCTAAAGAGAAACGCATTCCTCTTTTTTCAATGTATCTCGTAACTCCACGCAGAACTGTTGCTCAATTACTTATCCTTCCAAGTAATTTAACTTCGTCAAATGAAGTAACTCGACCTACATTCCCGTTTCTTATCCTTTGCAGGATCGATCTGCGACTCTGAGACACCCTGTATTCGTACCGAAGAAGAATTATCGCTCCTCCACGTATTGGTCTCGCGAGAAGCCTTCGATCCACGGATTTCAACCCTTCCGCGGCGCGAAAGCCTGCCTCCGTGGCTGGGGCAATAACAACTTTCCACAGTTACTTTTTTCGAGGATTTAAAGTTTTCCACGGTGCTACTTTCGGAGTAAAAACGCTTGGTTCCCGCGGAAGAAGGTCGCCACCGTGGGCGCGAGTTGTTAGAGGCACGTGCACCGTGGAAAGTGGAAAACCCTATATGGAAAGTTTCCCGCAACTTTGGCGATTGTATTGAGCGGGGCGATGCATAATCCAATGTAACGATGACAGGGAAGATGTATGGGGATAAAAAGTGTTCAGTGAGCGGTGGCAACCTTGCGCTTATCTTGCGCGAACTTGCTCGCAAGATTTTCACACGCGGTCGCTTGAAATCGTGACAGGCGTGAAATTTAGAGAAGGGAGGTAACTTGAAATTATAAAAAATTAATGGACGTCGGAACTTTCGCGGACATTTCCTGGAAATCTTTGGTCTGGATCGCGAGTTTACCACAACGGTGCTGTCGTTTCCTACTTTCATATATAGAATTTATCATACTTTATTTTCTTTCTGATGGGGCATAATTTTTTTCTGTCAGCTTTGTGATCGTACATTTGACTGGTCAATTTTTCTTGTACTTTCGCGAAGTTCTTCGTATATTATACATTTTTATACGCATACGTGTTGCCGCATGAACAGTTGACTTAGGTCAACGCATGTTTTGCAATCCAGATAATTTTGTATTATGAACTAACGTGACTGGCAGTAATTTCCGATATAAATATCCGGATCTATACGACTGGCGCGCCGTTTTGTAATTTCTGGAAAAATTTTCGCACGATATGCTGTTTAAACACGTGTACACGTTATTCTAGCCGACGGATATCTAAATAGACAATCAACTTTGCGTTTGGAGCAACTTCGTGTTGTAGACCGATACCGCTGCCTCATTTTCGCGTGTTTCCTTAAAAAAAAAAAAATCCACGACGCGCACGGTATCGATTTTACTGCGGGTGGATGCTGTTTTTGACACCAGCTATTCGGACACGGCGTTCCTTTTGCATTCGGAATGGCTCCATGGAACGGAAGCGACGTATCGTAGAAAAATTTTTCACCGAAAGTACCGAACCGACGTGACTGGCTCACATTTTTGTACTTTCTCTGAAAATTTCAAAATGATATACCAGTTTTGTCACGTGTGCACGATCTCGTCCACGTCAGCTAACAGAATATAACGTTTACTTTAAATTTTCAACGACTTGATGGACGTAGAGCGACGTAACTTCGAAAAATGCCCGATCAGAACCATCAAAGCGACGGGAGCGGCTCGCCATGCCGTTCGTTTTTTTCATTTTCCTTTGAAATACCTTTAAAGTTCAGAACTTGCCGCTTCGTCCTCGCAATTGCGAGCGAAAGGAAAGTAATTAAAGGTAGTGCCCAAGGGGGTAAAACCACCCCCACCAGAACTGTTCTTTTACACTTGCGTCTCAATAGCTAAAGAGACACACGTGTCCCCTACCATTTAACCGCGCTGCAAAACCTGCAAAGTTTCATCGAAATCGGCGGGGAATACTTCGCGGATGTTCCTCGTTAGAGTGGCAGCGGTTATATATAGGAGCGGCGGAGGCTAAAACAATTAGCCGCGCAGCAGTTTCCATGGGGTTGAAAAGGGACGGCGTTGTTCGTGAGGGTGTGAGGGAGCAGGTGCGGGGAAGGTCTCTGATTCACGGAAATTTCTCTTCCTTTTCGGAGGTCCAGACAGGACCCGGGCACTCGCGAAAAATGTAATTAAACCTTCTTAAAGCGGGGCACACTCGTTAACGAAGTTTAGCCGCTTAGGTGGGAAAAAGCTCGATCAAAAGTACGACCCGTGGCTGGATACCGACTTCTTTTCTTACCCTCGCTTACCCTTCCCCTACTTACCGTCCCCCCAGCCCGCTGTTTTCATCCCTCGGTTCGCGCCATTCACGACGAGAAAAGTAAAATTACTCGGTGCATTCTCCCGACGCATTTCTCCTTGCCATTTAGCACACAAAACAGCGATGAATTAAGGAGGTGCTCTGCACTCAAGTGACCAAAAAGAGACGGACCGCTTTTTCTTTGCGTTCGCTTAATGTTTATGATCTCACAAGTAATTTAGTAAATTCGTAGTAATATCGCGTACCGCTGCTAATATCGCTGCATTGTTTTGAGTGGAAGCAAATTGTTTTCGACTAGACTTACATTATCCCTTCGCGTGTAAAATATTGTTTCATGTAAAACTGTGATCTTGAATAAAAGAGCGACGTTGCCAGGGAATAGAAATATCTTTGTGCGTTGGAAAAGTACGAAAACCATAAATCCGTTAAAAAAGTAATGTAACGTTGCCTAAATATTGCAAAAACCCATGAATATTTTACACCTCCAATCTAATGCAACCCTGTGAATTTTTTCTGAGGGACTTCCCTTCCCCGCGATGTATTTGTAACAACGAGGCTTTAAATATTCTACGAGGGCAACATAAAACGAGACTTTATAGAGACACGACGGCCTCTAAACGGGAATCTCATTCATAAGTAACGGCGACGCTCAACCGCCCCATTCGATAGCTGCATCTTTCATTTTAATCCAATTGGCCGAACGTTAAACGCTTCGTGAAAACGGAGCTCGTCGGATCCAGCTCGGTGTATCGCGAGATAACCGCGAGGCGTGGATGACAGCGAAGGCACTTACCTCAAGGCCCACCGATGCACCGGCATGTTCCATGTCCTCCAGAAAGTGTCTATGTTGTTGGCGTTCCACCAGTCACAGTAGAAGTTCCGATCGGCGAAGTGCAGCAGCTCGCCCATCAGATTCAAGTACGAATGGAACATCAAGTAGAAGAAGCAGAGCCAGACCAGGTGGTTCGGTATCTGTAACGCAAACGCACACACGCGATGGAATTGGATTACAATGCGCGAATATCGTGTTTCACGTCGGCGGAACATTTATTTACGGAGGAGAAAAAGAAGCGCGCAGAAAAAAAAAGGGAAGAACGAAATGAAAGCTGCTTTCATCTTTTTTATTATCCGCCCTGAAAGGCTTCCCTTGTATCCGCGCGGCGCTCGCGCGCGTCGATTTTCGTTAGATCACGCGACGCGCCCGCGAGAACGCCGCGGTCATGGATACCAAATATTCCGATGGATGGTTTTTTGTTTCGTCTGGTGCGGTCCGGGGCTCGTTAAACCAATGGGAATTCGCGTCTCTCGGCGTGCTCCGCCGCCGTCGCCGCAGGGCGCGGTCGCAATTTCGCGTAATTCTTAACCGTTGTTAGCATAGAAAAGGAAAAGGAAGAAAGGAAATACGATAGTTGATGGAAGCTGCCTGGAGGAGCTCGCGAACTTCTCGCCAACTGTATTATATTTAAAATGACTTGGAAAACGAAATCGGGGAAGAGGCGAGGGGGCGGCGAGACTCGAAGCAGCTGGTTAGAAAGCGATGTGCCCGTGGCGCTCGATAGCGCGATGTTTCGGCAAACACGAGTTGCCTTTTTGACGCGAACCGCGCGATTTGTCTGCGTTAACGTATTTAGGATATTGAAAACAGCACCCCTGAGGGAAACTCGACTGTTACGAGCTGTCGGGCTATATTAAAGCCACATTAGGCGCAAATTCAATTAGACGCTCGAGGCTGTGTTGAGAAGACTATGAATATCGTCAAACACGACTCCTACATTTGCGCCGTTTGCCTCCTCGTTTGAGAGGAAACCTGTGTAAAGTACCTGTAAGCATGCGATGAGAGGCAGAGTAGGGTGGGGGATGGATAAACACAGTAGCCTTGAGTAGCCAATTGATTCCGCAATGATTAAACCTCTCTCAGAAGTCCTACGCAAATAGGATCTTCTAAGCAAGCTGCTGATAAATTTAGCGACTAAACATCGACGGTAACGGGAAACGCAAGAATTATTAATAACGGAAAGGAATCGAGTCGCGTACGCGCAAAGTTCGCTCAACGCGCCCAAGCTAAACCAACAGTGACGGTTACCTCGACGTCGCATTTCACCGTCGCGTTGCAGAAGGAGCCACAGAAGCAATCATGACGAGGAAGATCAGACGAATTCTTTCGCCGTGACGTTCCTCCTGCTTGTCCCGTCTTGTTCAAGGAAGAATTTTGAACTTATTTCGTTCCGAATGTCTTTCCTAATTCCCCCCTCGAGCGTCCTCGAGCTTCCGTCGGCCCTTTAGCCGTCCCCCCAAAGGACTTAATAATGTTGCCAGGCACAAAGGTCAAGTCTTTTGCGCCGGCAGGCATCCGCGGCACTTTTATGACCAGAGAGAGGGAAGGAAACAGCCTTCACCGAGGGAGCTGTCCTCCCGCTCTTTCGCTCAACCCCTTTCACCACACCGTCTCCTCCAACGAGTCCACGTACTCCGCAAAAACTTACCTCGACGTTTTAATTTCGTTTACCCCCGGCACGCCGCCGCGGGTACAACGGAGAAGTCGAGGGTGGCTGTTTGCGGGACGCAGGAGGGGTGTGGGTGTGGGAGAAGGGTAGCGGAGGGCGGGATAAAACCCCGGTGAACCGTTTGAGAGACGCCGATGATACCACAAAGGAAAAAGCGGCGGCGTAAACTTTGAACGGGCTTCCTGGCCAGAGGCTATCTCGGAACGAAACGCCTTCCACCCTCGACAAGAGGGCTCCATCAACGGGGAAAAATCTTGGCGGATGATATGTGACGGTAAAGCGCAGAGACGAGAGGAATTTGAATTTTCTCGGCTCGTTTCGCCGGCTCGTGCCAACCAAATTTCCCTATTAAAGGTCGACGTTCCAATGAACTTCGGAGTCACCCTGCCTTTTGTCCCAATTTCGGGGAGGTTTAACCCTTCGGTAAAATGAAACAAGTGTCGCTGATGAAATCTTATCCGGGATGGAAAAAATGGGGACATTGTTTGGTTGAAGAAAGATTTCACGCCTCATAAACCGATGTAGGGGAAGATGGAGTAAGGTGGAGAAACTACGAAAAAAATGCTCCAAAATATTATATTTACTGACATTGCATCTGTAAAAAAATATTAGACATAGTATCAACATATGTATGTATCTATAATTATATAAAGTTGAAAGTATGTTTGCCCGGAAAGGAAAATGAACTTCCAAATAAGATATCAAGTTGAAATTTGGTATATAGCTAGATAATACTATTCATATAATGGGAAAATCTGAAAGTTGAAAACTTCTAATTTTGATAAAACAAAATTACTATCAAAAAAGTTCTAGACCAGATTAGCCTGATATTATGAAACATGCGAAATACTTATTAAACTTCACTACGATTTGTACGTGCAGTGAGGCACATGCCCAGCTAGTATTGAGATATAATTAAAACAAACTTGCAAAGCATAGCACAAAATGTATAAAAAAATAATTTCAAACACAGTTGCAATGTTCTGTTTTGTTGCATATACGGGGTAAGGTGGGATGTGCTTATTTACTATGTCGTACATATCCACAATATGTTTTAGGCTTCGTGTTCTGTACCATGAGTTTACAATGACGTCAACCTACACATCTTAAATACTTAACCCAACTGCCTGTAAACATGGAGAACAAGTGATCATACATATATGGTACGTTTACGATCGTTATTGTCTGCTTTTAAACATTTCATTTCGTTTCTGCGGAATAGTAGCTTTTTTTATCCTTCTTCCACTCTCTGAGGTTGAGCAAACTACAAACGATGCATTTATTAGTTTAAATGATCAAATTGATCCGGCCCATCTTGCCTCAAATGTTTGTTGCTTTTTTAATTTTCAACATGGACAGATAATAGAAAGAATCCCGTCTTGCCCCGCGATCCCATCTTGCACCACCTTCTACTATTAAATTAAAATAATTTTTGCACGATATGTTACCGTGAAATTTCAACGCAAATTTACTAAGCCAATGTTTGCAAAGTTTAGCCGAACAGACAGGTTTGATATGAATAACTGACGGCCGATATACTTAATGTTTAAAGTAGTAAATTGTGTTGCAATATAACTTCACCTCCTTGCAAAGTCCGCTGTAACCCTAACTCTCGCACAAACTCCATCAAACTCTGTACTGACTCTCTAACGATCCCCTGGTCTAAAAAGTTTCTCTGACACTGGTCAATTCTACGTGGAAACTTCCTCTGCCTTTTCGAAACCAACATTTCAACTCTTCTCAGTGTACCCTTTACACGCACCTCTGCACACTCGAAACTTTCGAGAGAAGTTTCAACAAAGGTACAGGTATTAAATTAGTGAACAATTAAGATTAGAGATACTCTTTAACGAGTAGGCGGTTTAACTCCATGTAGGAAAATTTTTCACTGCTACATATTCACGGAATGCAGCATTGAATTATCAATAAATAAATCAATCCCCGTTTCATCATTTTTTCAAATCAAATTTTTTACGGTATCCTTTCATATTTTTCGAAATCGTATTTTAAATTTCTGCCTGTTCGTGGAACCACTTGGTTGTGACGGAATAAATAAATATTAACTTAAATTCGTTTACCGATAAAAATCAATAAACGTAAGCTATAATCCCACAAAGGAGGCTTCTACATTTTTGAAAATGTCATATGACATAGAGGATAACGAAAGAGGACGGTCATATCTCCCTTCCCGTCGTAGGACATTGACAACGTTAAAAGATTGAGCAATATCATCGACCTCTAGAAAGTGTGCTCAATTTCTCTTCTGTTCCTGATTGTTATTCTTACATCCCGCTCCTCATACAGTAATAGCTACTCCCCAGATTACACAGGCGCATAGACTGTAGTAAATACTACGGAGACGTGCTCCCATGGGGTCCCAGTGCGCGCGAAGAAAAAATAAACGGAAGCGACAGTCAGGATGGGAGAGGCAACGATCGAGAAGGAAATGGAAAATATCGATTAGCAGCTTAATATAATGCAAGCTCGGCGGACAAACTTAGGCGATTCGCTCGGGGATCTCCGAGCTTTTTTTTACGCGATCCCGGTAACGATAACGCGAATCCCGTGTCCACATTACATTCAGCTATCGGTGAACACATATCGGAAATTCAATGGACCCCCGCGCGCTACCGCCTCGAGTTCGTATCCTCCCGAATCCAATATGCCTGCATTATTGATGGAAATCGATCGATCGGCCTCGGTATATATGCATAAAACACACATTGCAGCTATGCATCCTACAGGACACCGTAGAGGCAAGGTCGCTGACGGATAAGGGAGCAAAGGAGGCCGCCTCGGGACCCTTCAAAATCCTCTCTCACTTGACGACCTTCTTTTTCCCGGCGACGCGACGGGGTCGCGCTCCCGTCAAAGAGATTCCGAAACGAGCGACGAGTGGCCGCAACGAAGGGACGCGCGCCCCTATAGAGCGGATCGATCTAAGGAAACGACCTCGTTGCCGGTGGACTGCAGGAAAATTGCGTTTCCCCATTACGACAAGATTAAAGTCCCGTTCTACATAGCAGCCACCGAACCCCCTCGGTCTTTGCCTCGACCCCATCGTGCTCGAACTCTGTCCCCCCTCCCTCCCCGTCTTCCAAGTCCAAGCCACGTTCGTATATAAGAATCGCAATTAACCCTGTACGGCCATGGGTCGCCCGATTGCAACCAGCCTCGCAGTTATTTGCGGTGTAAACGAAAATAAGGGTCCACGGCCCCTGGGGTAGCATCCCGGTCCTGGCTTACCCGTCCCGCCGTTCGCCAACCGTACGCCAACCCTCCGCTCCCGGTCCCTCACTTCGCCCATCGACGTTCGTTTCCTCCGATTTTTCCCTTCGATCGGCAAACAATTATTTCTCCCTCTCGAAGGGGTGGAAGCCGGCGAAGGCAGAGAAACAGGCGGGCACAAAGAAGCGTCCCGAGAATGAGCAATTCTTCCCGTGGCGTGACTTATGAGATTGGAAAAGAGGCGTTTCACGGCGGACTTGCCTCGAGGAACGCGCCGATTCTACTTACATTTTCCAGTTAGAGCTTAAGCTGCTAACCGTGCGCATCGCTCTAAGGGACACTTATTGCTCGCCCAGTGGAACCGTCACGGGTTTCAAAGGACTAGCCGCGTTCTTTCGGACGGCGGATTTCTATGACGTCGCTGCTAACTTCGTATTTACTCTATGGGCAGGGTACTATACACAGAAAGATATGAGCATGGTGCAAGATTGCGAAGCAGTTAAAGTACTGTTGTTCTCAAAAACTATTTTCGAAAATATTGGAGTAGAAACCATTAGATCAACTGGTATAATTTTTGCTGTATTATAACAATACACTACTGTTGAGCAGAAAGTAGGAACATAACAAGGGACATTTTTTTGTCTTACCAGCACCGAAAGTGCGTCATTATAGGTCTGTTTTTTATTCTTGCACTGGCTAAACTATACATATAGTGCAGAGTGAACCAATTGTTATCTCCTACCGTTTTGTGAAATAAAACAAGATTGGTTTGTTCTGCACTAGTGCAGCCAGTGCAAGAATAATAAAAAATAGACCTTGTCCGTAGACCGGGCAGAAAGTCGCTTATTACTAACCTTAGGCGGTAATGATTTTCGCGGTCTGCCTGAGGGGGCAGTAATGGGATTCTCGTCCGCTTGAGCGGCCTATAGCGGGCGGTAATGAATTTTCCACCTGCTTGTCAGTGGCGCTAGCATACATTGTAAGTGACAACTACAATTCTTATACATACATAACCTTAATTATTCTTGCGAATATCCGTTAAAAATAATCAACTTTGCACTCGCCCTTCGTGAATATCATCACGCACTTCTGGTCCAGGTAGGACAAAAAACATCGTGTGTAGCTCGGACGGAAGGCTATTACGTACTAGTTGCACAGCCCTCATAGTAACGGCCTACTTTCCGCTCTTGCTACACAATACTATTCGTGCGATTGCGTCAAACGTTACCATTTATATTCTTCTTGAAACAATAGTTTTCAATGTTTTAAAGCATTTTTGAGGATTATAGTTTTTAGTTCATAGGATTTTAGGAAATAAAACAATTGCGGCATAGTAAATGTTTGAAATGGAACAACTTCCCATTCAAATAAGCGTGTAGTTTCTGTTGTCATTCAAAAGCGATACAATGAGTTGAAATAAAAACTTGAATGAACCTAGATAACGAAATAATTTAAGGTGCCTATAGTAATCGGATAATCTGTGAAACCATTGTGATGCTCACTTTTTGATACAAATATTAATTTAAGCGCGCACTTACCATTTATTGTCCCTTCGATTTTGCATACTACCGTGCTTTTCACAAATACAAATAAATACGTGATAGAAAATCGCAAGTGCGGGCTTAGTCTTATACATAGATACATCATATTTTTAACAGTTTGCAATTTTTTTTATCCGTGTGTTCTACTCTATAAACAACAAAAATTTTCAGATTTTCAATACTTCGACACCCTCCATTCGCATTTAAAAGTTCCCAGCACCTCCGACCTTCGATTCCTCGAAAAAGCACCGCTTGTTACCGGCGTCCAACAATGATCGAGTATCAACGATTTGTCAATGGGGCTCCAGGAGTACCCCTCGGTTTTTGCGGACCACGAAATCAGGAGCAGTTGTTTGCGCGGCGTCAGACGCCGGTAATTAATGACACGATGGGTCCAATTAACTGGCGCGTGGTTAAAAATTTGTTAACGAAGCCCGCCGATGCACGGTGTTATTGGTCGGCGTTTTAATCGCGAACAACTGAACGAGCTCGGTCTCAAAAAGGACGCCATTATACGCGGAGAGGTGGTTCGCGGCAGTCGCTTTGGGGGGACGGCGAAGTCATATAATTGAATTCGGTTCACTGAGTCCGGCCCGCTGATCGAAACACTACGGCTGGCTAGTTTCGAGCCGGAGCATTCGGACTAACGACACAATAACGAGCACAGGTAACGACGGACCAGCGAAATCGGCATCGACGGATGTCGCGCTTGGAGCATCTCGAACGCATCGAGAAAGGCACGATCAGACATATGGATGACCCTTGGAAGGTCATCGTTGACCTAACTTGAGTGGAACTTTTATCTGATGGAGTAAGATGAACGTTGAGAGGAAAGAAATTGCGATCGCGGATTTTACTTTGGTTATTAATGTAGATTAAAGAGAGCTGACCGATCGGATTGCCTGAAACATAATTTAGACTTGGATCTTCCGTTTACCATTTTAGTTTACCATTATATTTGGATTTTCCGTTTGCCATTTTAGCCAATTACGATATTTAGGACTGACTGACAGCCCCTTTTCTACTAATCTATCGCGATTAAAGCGATATCGATCACCCATATTAACTTTAAGAACTCCATTAAACAGTGCCTGAGACTTGACAACTTCTGTCGCATAGAAAATATGAGACTCGCGGTTGTGATAGACCTGGTCAATAATTGCACTTCACGTGACTCGAATCAATTCCGCTAATCTAATTCGTCAATAATTTACAATCCTTGCACGGCATCTGACTAGGCGGATATACAGTCGTCAGCAAGCATTGAACACTGAAAGTGTATCTACGTAACATAATACTAGTCCTAGTGTCTATCAAGTTGCCGTCTGGATAAATCTCTTCCAACGGAAGTTTTCGCTAGCTATAGTCTCCAACACATTAAAGCGATAAGCTTATAGGCTGTAAAATATAGACTGTACGAGATACGCTTCTGACAATAATTCATGTGTCAACGACTCATATTTGTCTTGCCAGAAGCGAGGTTCTGAGAAAAGAAGAGTAATTCAAAGAAAATGGAAATGGTAGCGGAGTAGATGGAAGCATTTACGAAAATCCATCGCTTTTTTTTTAATAAAAGGAGAAAATTTGATGCTTTAATTTTGTATTACTACAGGGTGTTTGAGATAGTATTGCAAAGATTTGGAGGAGTGATAGATTACGTGAAAACAAACAAAAAATTTCTATATGACTTGGGTCCAGAACTCAACCATTTTTGAAAATGGCTTAAAACCGCGGTAATTTAGGGAGTTAAAAAATACTTATTTTTCGCGATACAAGGTAACAATATCACAGTTACTGCACTCATTGGATTAACAAGATCGCAATCTTTATCTTAGCGAAGAAATTGCTTACAAAAAACGTTTCTATCTTGAATTATAGGGGTTGGAAGCTTAAATGTTTATGACAGTCTTTTTAAAAAATGTTGAGTTTTGGACCCAAGTCATATAGAAATTTGTTGTTTGTCTTCGCGTGATGTATCGTACGTGCAATACTATCTCATACACCCTGTATATCTCCGTAGCTTTAGAAAAAACAATTCACTTCGTCGGTCACTATAATGAAATAATTAGAATGGAATGTTCGAAATATTATGGAGATACTGGAAACAACGTTTGATATAATAAAATAATTAGAATGGAATGTTCGAAATATTATGGAGATACTGGAAACAACGATTTCTAGAGACCAAATGAATGTATTTCTTTTGAGTAATTTCTAATTTGAATTACTAAATTTTAATCTCATTGAATCGATCTACAAGGATCATCCTGTACATTAACGCGTGTAGGATTATTCTGTTGGTCGAATATCCCGTTCACATTTCTCGCGGCGAACTGGAGAAACATTTTTTTCCCTACCAGCCAATTGCTCGTCTCCTTTATTGAACGTTCGTTCACGGACGACTGATCCGTGACCTGTAAATGAGAACACGATTGAGAGACGAGCGCGTTTCCGGAAGTCGTGATCCCCTCGTTCGCTGCTCGAATGATATTAAACATTCGATATTGCCAGCGTATTTACTCTACGCAACGACACTGTCACCGAAATAGCTTCGGTCCTGTCGTACAAATTCACGTTTACTTTTTCCGAGCAAATGAAAAATCCTTCGTCCATAATTGGAATTGGCTCGTCTATTTGCACAACACTTGTTCCGTGCATGGACTCGGCTTTCACGTTAGCACGGAAAAACGTCCTCAAAAGGACGAACTTGGAAACTCATTCTCCTGATTACCACTCCATTACTACTTGATCGTTACCCCTCCGATCCCCTTTCGTATATGAAAATATTTCTTCCTGTATGACATCCCAAAGAAATGATGTAAAATGTTTTTGTTGATAAACCGTGCGTTATAAATATGATTCTTGAAGCTTGAAAAGCAGGGAACAATCTTGTTTGAAATTTAAAAAGAACTAAAATATCATTTAGCCAAATAGCAGTCATTCGAAGTTGAGGTTACATTTACAATCTATGTCAGTTTCTACCAACAAATTACACATTAAGTAATTTAATAAAGCACAACTAACCTCGTTACAAGTGGGGAAGTTTCTCCATTAAAACAACTCTTGTTTAGCGTCAATATGAGGCACCTTTCAAAACTAAATGTAATTGCAATGTGAAGTGTATTCTTTCTTTCTTGTAAATCACAAATTATTTATTCGGATTAGCGGAACACTGTTAACCCCTTAAGAGCACGGAAGCTTCCTCTTGAAAACATTTTTGTTTCACGTCGATACGACGCTCCGTTGCTGAGATATCGTCGTCCAAAGCAATGCGTAATTTTTAATGCTCTTCTATCGTCGTCTTGCTCCTACTGACGGGTTTTCTCCTCGCACACAAGGGCCAACCTACTCCACGGTGGGCAGGTGTGCGCTGGTCAACGACAGACGCTATGTCAGCAGTTTTTTCCAGCAGTCGCATTCGCGACGTACGCATTTTCTAGAAAAAATTTGGGTCACGGCGCTCCTGAGAAATAAGTAGGTCACCGTATTTCCGGCTTTCGTAGTTCTTCAATGGGACACTTTGAAGGTTTATATCTCGGGAATCGAATGACGTAAAGACGTGCAACAAGGTGCGCTTTCAAGGGCTTACTTCCTGCTATCTATACATGTATGCGGGATTTACTGAGTATTTTATTTTTTTCTGTAGGGATATATAAATTTAGTCTTGTTAAATATGGAAGGTAAAGTGTTTCTACTTTTGACCTGAAGGAAAACCGGAAATGAATCTTATGTTGATTTTAAATATGCATTCTGGTGGGGATCAAGATTTAATTATTAATTTTTTTTTATTTTCTTGGATTGGATACTCTGAACGCATCAAGAGGAACGCAAGCGCGTTACCCGCAGGAATTCCTACAGACAGATTTAATAAGGAAATATCTGTACAAACGGTTAATGCGTATATTCTGTTGTTAATGTTTGTGTTCCCGTTCGCCTCTAACAATTATAACCGACAGTTCAAAAATATTCAACCATGAAACCACTCGGACAGACCCCGACTCCCCCGAGTGTTTCCGCACCCCCTGAGAATATTCCACCCTTGATACACGCGTTTTAAACATCGCGAGCACCGCGATGAGGCTTTAATGCGTGCACGCAACGGTCGCTGTAAACTCCGAGCGAAAACTTTAATTAACGCATTGAAAGCACCGAGCCGAGAGAGTATCGAGCCCGCGGCATTAATGGCACCCACAAATGTTACGTGTCAAATTACTATGCCGTGTTTTCGGAGTTTACGCCGCCGGTTATGGGACAGCGCGGTTATTCGCCGTTCGAAATCCGATAAAACCCCCGTAACGACGCCACCCTTCGCTGGACGAACAATGCCGACGGGGGTTTGCAAAGACGCTGCCGCGATCTTATTCGCGAGGGGAGGCTCCGCTCGGGGGCGACGACGCATCGCCAGGCACGAAACAATCGAGAAGTGGCGGAGGGGAGGAACGCAAAGTCGCGGGGCGCGAGTTCGCGAACGCAGAACGCCGGAGGAACGCTCGAGCACCCGACGAAACGGAACGTGCCGTCGAATTTTGCCTCCGCCTTCGGCAAGCTGACTCGCGGAGCGTCGCAGTTCAAGTTCTCCTTAAGAACTGAGGGAAACGCGAACTTCGTAAGAGAATTATAAGTAAGAGTCTGTAGCCTCGCGCGAGCTATAAACGCCGCAGCAACCCGGCCCCTGCTCACGACCCGCGAAAAGGGGGAGGGGAAAGAATACCTTATTACGAACGAGCGCAGCGTGCCAAGGAGCGGTTCTCGGAATCACCGGCTCGATTATTGATAGAACTGCCGTTGCATGGAACACTTTGTTACATGCCGCGGCTCCCAGCCGTATTCACGCTGGGAACGTCGGCGACGACCGGTTGCGCCGTTGACGAGAGTTAAATCATGAATTCATAGATTCCGCGGAACTTTCGGTCGGCATTCAGACGCGCCAGGCACGCTCCCTGATGCGCGAGTCTAAAGCGTTTTCCCTCTGTTTCTACCACTGTCAAGGGGATTTATAGAGTCGCTATATTAAGCATGACACTTATCGAAGACACGTTTTCCAACGCTAACCCCACCCTCGCGGCCCACCGCTTCGGCATAGCTTGAATAATGCCTGTGCGACAAAGTTCAACTAAAAGCGTCGCCGTCGCGAAAAGCGAACTATTCGTGGACGTTGTTTCGGTATTTTCTGTGTTCGAGATCGTGCAGATACAATAAGTACTAGGATCATTGTTCTAATGTTATTTTTAGTATAAGTAGAGCAGGAAAACTGATGATAAAAAAGTTTAGAAACAAGAAACAGATGTTCACATAAAGAAAGATGTTGCAAATTTTATGAGTCTGGTGTGAAATTGACATGTGGATGAAAATGAAGCTCCCCTGTAACTGCCTTTCCTGCAGTTTCAATATTCTTGCTTTTATACACCTAATTGTCCAATTACGACACGGCTGGTTCATTAAATTTTATTTTCTTTGGTTTTGCTCGCTGCGAGTACCTTTGACGTCAGTACGGTTTTTTGGCACGCTTTTTAGTTACCGTGCATGAAACCTTAGAAAAGCGACCTTCATTTTTTCAAATTTCAACGATGCATTGCAAAAATATCTCAAGACTTTTTTTAATATTATCGACCCTCATCGTTAATAATTAAACTAAAGTTAACCGCGCGTATTTTATCGCATTGTATTATACTCACCGCCAGTTTCAGCATTCTCTCGGAAGCTTTCGCCACGTCCATGTTCTAAAAAACAAACGAAATTCGATTATTAATTTGATAGGAGAGGCACGCGAACGATAAATAGCAGCGGAACAGAAGTTGGACGATAGTTTGGAAGGGGTAGGGCCGATTCGATAAAATAAGGGGCACGAAACGAAAGTTCCTAATTGGACTCGAACCTGTGGAATATGTAGCGTGGATTCGCCAGTTCGCGCGGAAATTTTCGCGTAGCGATTACGCCGAACAATGGAGACTCGTAATTAAAAAATCAAGACAATTAACAGCAGGGTTCGTGTAAGTCCGTCTCGGAAGTGCAGTTAAATATGTTCAATTGCGGAAATAATTAAATTACAAATAAACGATCGACATACAATTGCCCTTATATCGCATACTCGCATACATATTAATTGTTTGGAAAACCAGCGGAATTTATTTCATATCCATGAGAGCATTGTAATTAACCATAAAATAACGAAAAACGTCTTGGTCGCAATTCGTTTTGAATGTGAAATCGTTTGACAACGGATGACAAATGACCTGGTTTCCGTTAAACCGGAATTAAAGTTATTTCTACGCCGTTATCTTTGACGTCAAACAAAATCCAATACTTATCTTTGGGGGTTGAATAATAAATCTACAGAAATAATAACGAAATAATTTAGCTGCGTCGTGATTCGATAATTAGCTCGGGGATCTCGCAAGAGTAATCATTACCACAGCTCACGACGTTTCTGGTGTAACTAGAAAGAATAAATAAATAACTTCTTTCAACCATCGACAAATCAGATCGACGTCATAAAGAGACTTGGAGATTAACGGCGTTCAATAGCGATACTAAAAGAGTTCCTGCGGTCTCTCAGAAAGTATCCTACCGCCCCCTTTCCCCTCTCTATCCACGTCCCTCCTACTCGAAAACATTGAAGGAGCTTTCCAGCAATGGAATTGATATTTCGTGCGGCGTACTAATTGAATACAAGGGAAGGAAGCCGCCCCTCCGGCGTTCCGCTTAAGTGGCGGTTGTCGAGGTCTCTCTGAATGGCACAACACGAAAACCCGGGGTGCTTATATACTCAGGCTTACAAATAAATACCTAAAGAGCCTCCTGTCGATTTCAACACGCCATTTGCACACACACACACACGTACGCGCGACCGCACAAAACGATGCCAGAACGTAATTTAATCTCGTGACTCTACTGTAACTAAACTATTCTTAGGGATCAATAGTCCAATGGTCTGCAAATAAAATGCTAAATGCACCACGTAAATTTCGTCCGAAATTTAGTTTAAATTTAAACATTTTACTAGATGCTGTATAGATTTTTGTCTCTGCGCTTAAAATTTTTTAATTTAGGCATAAAACAGCAGGAACTGAAACTAAATTCCCAAATGATTTTAGAAGATAGATGAGTCATTTCAGACTGCGGATGTTCATGCAGTAACAATCTACAGTGAATATGCAGAGTATATGCGAGATGTATGCAAAGTATACGCAATATAAATTTGATACGTATGTTCGTAGGTATATAGAAATTAGAAAATTCATACTGTTGTGTTTAATCAATGTATTTAATATACAGAACACAATAAACTTTTGAATTATTAAACTATTAGGCTTTATTACCAATGAACTATTATATTACAGATATAAAGGGTGGTCCATAAGTAAAACGACCAAAACATCTCTTCGAATTGTAATAATTCCGAAAACATGTTTTTCATAATGTGAATGCAATATGCGGCAAGAATATTTTTTGTTTAAGATTTTTTTTCGAGCTTTCAAGGTCTTCGATGTTTTCTGCATACAATTATATATACATTTTTTTATTAAATCATGTAGTTTATACATATACAATAACATGATTATAAAGTGATCTTGATCTCCGAAGATTGAAGTTTTTCGCAAACGTTATGTCTATCGAGATTGTAGATCCAATCAGTTGCAAAATTTTCAGCACAAGGTCATTTCCAGATTATGGTGTGGTATATACTTGAATACGTATTGACCTCCACTTTTTAATGGTAAACAGAAAATTGGACTTTCCATATAAGAAAAACATTACTGTTCGCAAAATCTCGAAAAGTATTACTTTCAGATAATTTCGACCCACACAGGCTTATGTGCGTCTGAAAACTGATAAGTTTTTCCTCGGACATTTTTTTAAATTTGCATAAATAATAAAGTAACTATGGGTGGCAAAATTCAGTAAGCCACCCTGTATATACAGGATATGCAAAATATGCAAGATATATGCACTATGCAAAATATACGATCCTCTAATAATGAAACATATTTCTGTCAAAGTCCAATTCCTTTAATTCTTTTTCCTAAAATATGCATTTGCATAACCTTCCGCAATCTAGTTATCTCAGCCTAGTGGCTACAAAAATATTTTTCCTCTCAGAGCCATCACACGAATCATCCAAAGAGAAACAAAAAACATTAGAGGAAAATGAAACAGTAAATCACCAAAACAATCGCGAGCGCGGATCAAACGCAAACATTTTTCTTTTTTAATAAAAATCACCGAACACCACGGTGCGGAAGCGTGGGAGGCGGTGCAATTTGATTTCACTTCGGAGACGGCAATTTCGCGAACGTTTCGGAGATTAAAACGAAACTATGTATAATTACACGCGTCCTGGGATTCGCAATTACAGTGCTTGATGATCGTTCGTTATAAATCCGGAATATAATATTCTAATTTGAACCGACGCGACGCGACGCCGTGCTCGGTTGCATTGCGAGATGTTTCACGGATCACTTTGACGATGTAATGCATCGCTCCGATCGAGGGAAATAAAAGTTTCGCGGATAGCTAATTGGTTGGCTGGTGCGCTGCGTCGAGATTTCACACCGGTGGATTGTACTAGCGAGGACACCTCGGGCGTTCATTACGATCGATGTTTTATGCCGACGGACGAAAAGGCAACTGAAAAAGCTCAAACACAGCATCAATTCGATTTAAAATTAAATATTTCCGTTACTGACGCTGTTAATAATAAACGTACGGAGCGACTGATTCGTCAAGCAATTTAAACCCGTTACAATTTTATAGTATAGACCAAGGGCAATTAATAGTTCAAGAGAAGAGCTGCATATTTTTGTACGAGGAAGCGTCAAATATTATACTGAAAACGGTGAAAGCAAAAGGTGAGAATTTTATAAAACTTTTCAAAAGCGTGATAAAACTATTATTGACCACCTACAATGAAACTCACATAAAAGGTGAAAAAGATGGAGAGCCATAAAACTGAATGACTTTTATTGAAATACTAAATCAAATGCTATTTGATAGTCCTGACGATTTTATTGTTAAAAGAGTAAATATACATATGGAGTTTAGGCTGTCGTCATCAGGGTCACGTCCCCTGACATTCTAAATATGGACCGAAAAAAAGGGTCCTTTATGATGTGACCTAATAAAGGGTGGACTCCCCGAGGGTCGCGTTTAAAGCACCTCACGTCGGTGACACGCCGTACCGAAGTTATTCTTCCTCGTGAGTCTCAGACGTGAGACGGTGCGCGTGATCGATCGTCCGGTCGGATCAAAGGGCAAACACCTTGGCAGGGGAAGCCCTAGCGACCGCAAAGGGTTATAATAAGCCGTCTAGAGCGTGAAACACGGGTGCTCGAGTTCGAAGGTGTTGGTAACTCGAACCATCCGCCACTCGGTCTATAGCGTTGAAATTGAATACTGTTCCGGATGGAGTCCGACGAATTCGTCGCTGACGAGAGGATCTAAAAGCCTCCCGACGGCGAAGAAAAGGGGACCGGAGGAGGTGGGAGGCATGAAAAACGGGCTGGAAGAAACCGTCCCGTCTCCGCGGCGCGAGATTCAGAACAGTGGAACCTCTCGCGCGTTATCGCTTCCTTCTTTCGACGTCGTTTCAATTAGCGGCCGGAGATTTACGGCTTTGCATCCACGAACACCTTGTCGTGTTTCCGCGAGTATTCTCGAGCTACTTGGGGAATTCGCCGTGCTCGAATTGAATTCCAAGCGGCGCTGGAACCTGGAGAAAAGGACGCCTACTGTTATATCTTTCCTGCATCCCCATCACTCGCGCGGCTCCAGAAAAATTACTGGTAATTCCGAAAGAGGATCGCGAGGCCACGTCCGATGCTGACCCGAGGAATGACGTGAGGGAAGCTTGCTCGGCCTTATTTTTCATTGAAATCAATTTTCGTAGCTCGTGAAATTTATGACGCGTCGTATCCCGCGAAACGTTTCATTTTTGTTGCTACGGATGGTACATCGCCTTTTGAGGAAAAGAAGAAGATCGACGGAGGTAATACATTTTTGAAGAACATAAAACTACGATCGTTGGTCAAGTCTAGCTGCTGTATCAATGATCGCAGTGTTTTTGTAAGTAGGTAGTTTTATTTTCAGTCTTTGAAAATATCTTTATTTTGTCAGACTTTGTATCTTTCTCCTTTTTTGTCTGACCAATAATACTTTTCGGTCCTCCATGGATTCAGCATAATTTTTAATTAATTAGCTTTTAGTACCGAAATGAAGCAGGTAAGTTGTTTAAGAAGCAAAGAGCATTCATAAACCACAAACATTATAAATTCAGGAACAGCATGGACCCGACAAGCCGAAATAAATTTCCTCTCCGGTGAAAAGAAAAATTATCAAAGACTTCCATATACGAAAATCCATCACGTTCACTCCACGCGAAAGTGCCGACTTTTCAGTCAGGAAGAGCCAAACATTTTCACCTGCCACATTTCAAATCGACTGTCCTTCTTCCCCATGACTCGTCGACTCTTAAATCCTCGATGGAACCGAGAAGAACGGGACAAACGTCCCACACGAAGAAAATTCCTTTTCCCGACGACATTGACCGCGTACCCGGAAAACACTCCGAAAGTGGCAGCGCGGGTAAATAGAAACAAGGGAAAGAAGCCACCGCGACGCAGAAAAAGAGGGGTCAGGACGCTTTTTTTCCGTCGGCCGACTGCCTGTTGACCCCGGCGCATTCACGGCGTCTGAAGGAGATTCCTGTACAATGACGAAAAAACAAGGGAAAATGACAGACAGGGAAAATAGGAGAGGGTTTACGAGCATTCACGATGGGAAATCGATACGATATTTCATCCGTTTCGCCGTCAACGGCCTTCGAAGGTGCGAGCAGCGAAGTTGCAGTGACTGCACCCTCGCGCCTTCTTCCTTCTCGCCCCCGGTCCTCGCTCTTACACCCTAGAAAATCCTTTAAACGTTCATCCCTTTAAGGAGTAGCACGTCGTCGAGCCGATAAGCCGGCGCTCGATGCAACTCCGCCGTCACCTTTCGATCGGTCGATTGCCCTACAGTGTGAAGTCATCCGTGTGGTGGAGCGCCGGTGAAAGATAGGCGAAACGTGCCGCCGTACATTTGCATTTTACCGACGGGAGCAAATTTTCGACGATCTATAATCTGAATTAGTATCGCCGTTCTCTCGACCCGGTTAACACCGGCGGTTCAGCGAATGTACATATGTATGTACCCATAAGACCGAGAAAGTCTTTGTGCTTGTTGCTGACATTTCTTTACCTCTGTGTTCAAACAAATCTATTCCTCGAATTTCCATTGCGTTACACAAAACCGCATTTCTTTTCAAATAGAACGAAGTGGAGTAAAGTGAAATACTTAAGATTTAATCGGACATAGAAATCACAAATCGGACATAGAAATAATGGGAACTAGCATATCTTTCACTGTATTGTATAATATATATTATATTTATATATATAATATTGTTTTGTTTCTAAAATCTATAATATAAAAACCAAATTTCTTGTGGAATATCAAATGAAAAATAAATTAGAAAATAGAGAAGCTAGAAAAAGTTAAGTATTTGTATCCAATATTAGTTTATTGAACGTAAGCTACCACCTATTTGTGAAGAAATGAAAAAAGATACTTTGATTTAAAAATATAGAGTACATGTATTATAGAATATACAGGGTGGGACAATAACTATTAGCACCTCAGATATCTCGGGGAAACTGTAAGTTTCACAGAAATACTTGCTGAAATAAAATTGCACAGTACGAAGGGGGCCACCCGGTGGCGATAATAGTTTTTTTGCAGGTGGAGGTACTTTGGACATTTGAAGGTCACCTCCATTTTTTTAAATGGATCGATATGTTTTTGCTTCCTTATCATGATAGAGGATCTTAAAACGAGTTCAACGACCTATTACATAAGGTCATTAAAGGTCATAGAAAGTAGACAAAGGCGATTCATTTACTACCAAAACCGTAAGTATTATCGCCTTTCTCTACTTCCTATGACCTTCAATGACCTTATGTAATAGGTCGTTGAACTCGTTTTAAGATCCTCTATCATGATACGGAAACAAAAACATACCGATCCATTTAAAAAAATAGAGGTGACCTTCAAATGTCCGAAGTACCTCCACCTGCAAAAAAACTATTATCGCCTCCGGATGGCCCCCTTCGTATTCTGCAATTTTATTTCAGCAAATATTTCTGTGAAACTTACAGTTTCCCCGAGATATCTGAGGTGCTAATAGTTATTGTCCCACCCTGTATAACATATATATCAGTCCTTAAAATTACTGCCGTTTCTAAGTGGTATTTCAGGGGTTAAAAAGTTACTTATTTTTCGTGATACACGGTAAAAATGCCGCAGTTACTGCAATTATTGGATTAGCCAGATCACGATCTTTATGTTAGCCAAGAAACTCTTTACGCAAAGTGCTTCTATCTTGAATTATACGGGTTGGAAATTTAGATGTTTATGACAGTTTTTTAAAAAATTTTGGACTTTAGACTTACGTCACATAAATGTTTTTTGTTTCATTTTACTTGAACTATCACCCCTCCAAAGGATGGTAAATCTCATCCCTAATACCTTGTATAATAAAAAGAAACTCTGAATACGAAGTTTATGAGAAAGCTTTAATGTTTATATCTCTTTAAATATGCATCCCCCTTTATATGCAATTCGCCCTGCAACCGTTATTACAATCTTCAACATATTTAACTAAGGGCCCCAGAATATCAACCTACAGTTCGCACGAGGTAAAGGAGATCCCAAGATAAAGTTCAATTCAGCACGCCTGCAGTGACTGTGCATATTATCACAAACTGCAGCCCTCGACTATTTTACACGGAAACCGTTTTCTTGCATTTCCCGTGAAAAGTCAACGAGCAGCGGAATCGATAAGCCGGCGAAGGGAATACGGAGGGTGTCGACGGCTTTCAGTCGGTCGGCAGCTCGCGGAAGTAGAATTCACTGGAAGCCGACTGTCTCGTTAACAGTTAAGCGGTGGAAAATTAATTAATAAACAGCGAGAGCCACGCAGGAAATAAAGTGGCGATTAAGTCTGATTAAGTGGCAGATTGCGCGCACAGTGAATGCATTAGAACGTGTACACGCGCGCGCGCGCGTTTGGAGGTGCGATAGTATCTGCTGATACGGTGCCGGCGATGGCGAGCAGAGAATAATTAATTGAAATAAAATTCACGTCGGTTTACGGCAAAGGGCCATCGCGAAGAAAGCGGGAGCCGCTTCCACGTTAACATTTATTAGCGATAACTTTATTAAGCGGAGCCCGGGCTCCGTTAGTAGCCGTTTTCGTGTTAATTAATGATAACAAGTTTTCGCCGATGCCGTTGATAGAAGCGGCGCGGAAGTTCGACTCGATCCTCAATGCTGGCTACTCTGTTTTGCGATCGCGATTCAACCGCCTGTCCGCGTAACCAGCCAAGAAGAAAGAGATAAATTTGCATTGTTAGTTGAAAAGACGACGGTGCCGAGGCGTGGAGAGAGACTTGACGAAATTAAAAAACGATATCGAGCGCGAAGTCCAATAACGAAGGAATAATCACCGTTTCTTGCAGGTCGATGAAAAAGTTTCGTCGAGTCTATGCAATTAGCGGAATGCACGTGTTTGCGAGTCGTAGCTGCAGTTGCGAGTTCGGAACGTAACTTTGGGTCTGTTTGCGATAGTCGGTAGCTCAGGATGAGATTCACGTACGTATTAGTTTATGGAAGTGTCTGATGCATACTCCTCGGGAACACTAATGCATTACGATATGCAAATGTCGCGTAACGTAATAAATAACACCGCGTTATAAAGACGACACGCAAACGAAATCAATAGACAGCTCGAGGATCCCTTGAGAAGCTGCCCCCTTTGTAACATCGCATTTGTCCCAAATCCATCGCATATTCCTCCAGCATGTCCACCGTTCCGGCGCACGGAGCATTCGCAACGTGCTTTGATTTCAGTGCTCGCGTAATGTTTCCCTTTTCCATAAACGTTGGGCCCGATCCTAAATGGAAGCATAGCCCTAAACAACTAGAACCGGACACTTCGCCGTTGAAACTTGGTAACAACAAGACCGCCTCTCGACCGAAGACAGAACTTGCGCATCCGCGATTAGATAGTTCAACCCCCATCGTTCCCACACCCTCGCCCTGTTACCCGCTACTCCCTTCAGCCCCTTTCCACGCGCTATTGCCGTTCCAGGACGCTCGTCAACTGATTATTAAGCGTTTCCATGCCGTGGATTCCGCAAGATCGACGTAAGTGACGGCGTTCACGGGCCTGGAAGAGATTTCGCGGGCATGCCCAAGTCAGACAGCCCCCCTCAAGAATTTCAACCGCGGACAGATTGCTCCCGATGAATCGCTCAAGACTACCTCGAACCTCGGTCTATCGAGGGAAAACGAAAGAGGAGGAGGAGAAGGTGCGAGAAGGCGGGAAGAAACACGAGATCTTCCGGTCGAGCGAACGATTCCCCAATATTGTTCTCCCTTGTTCTTTCGCGTTCAAATTCGCGACACCGAGGGGCAGGGTAATTACCGTGCAAACGGCGCGAGAGTTAATTCCGGAACGGCGGGCTCTTTCTCTATCCATTTCCACGTCGTCCGCCTCGTCATTTTCTCTATCTTCGATCGTCCTCTCCAACTTCTTTTTCTACGTTTTCTTTGCCTTCACTCCTCTCCCCACCCTGCTTCGCTGACGGACAAATTGGATTCGATAATTGCGAATCACGATGGCAGAGACGACAGTCACGTCGCTGATCGGCCGGCAGCCGGGCTGCCAAGGGGAAATGTCTCCGTCTTTCTATCTACTTTTCGCGCGATGGTCTATCACTGTCGCGGCCGCCTCGACAGTACCAGCCCCCGGAGCGCCGACGAGAAATCGATTTCGAGGATATTGCTTTCTCCCTCGATGAATCGCGCGGATCCGCGAGAATTGATAACTGCTGCTGCTTGCCGGTCCCGCCACTGCTCGTCGCATTGTAATTACATCTCTTTTCTTTCGTCGCTTCCGCCATAGACACACCCCCCGAGCGATTCGACGCCGTTGCATAAGCAGGGGACAGGGTCGCGACAGCTCGCTCGCTGATATTGTCTCTTTGACGGAGGCGAAACGACAGTTCGAAATGTAAAATGTAGGACTGACACAGAGAGCACACCGAGACTTTTAATTTAAATTTTTAATTGCAAGGTAATGGCCGAGGTGAATTGAGACTTCTGATGAAACTCGTTCCCTGATGTCTCTATTGAGTTATACAATCTTTTTATAATGTAGTAGAAGACCATTTGAAACTAGCTATGAAGTTTAACTTCAGTAAGCATTAAGAAATGAGAAAAATTGTTAAAGCACGTAAATAGCACAGTTGCAAAAAATGTACTAACAAAAGTGTTAAATTTGAGAAAGGTTGTAGAATCTCGCGTCTGGCCACATTCGTCACTTTCTACTTAAGGAGGAGACAACTAAACCGCTAAGAATGATGTGATTTTTCGATATTCTTTTTATGAAGTATTGGCTTTATGAAAATTTCTAAAACTTTTAAAACATTTTTTTTTTATTTTGCACAACAAAGAACCAAATAGATTTGTCTTCTTAATAAAATTATGCATCGGAAGAATCTAAGCCGTTTGAGAAGAAGTGCAAAATTATTAGTAATAAAGGGTTCTAAAGAAAACAGCGATTTTTATCTACAATTTTTTTCTTAATTATGCAATAACTACCTCTAATGTAAATGACTAATATAATTAATCTCAAAGGTTCTTCCACTGGGGAATTCAATTATCTATACAGGGTGTTTTTCTACAGGTGGGAGAAAATGTAATGTGTAATTCTAGACGTAAATATAAGAGGAAAATCAAGAGTAACGAAATGGCGGTAACGACTTTATTTTTTAGTTATTAACATTTAAAAAAGTGGGTGAAAAGCGCCTGAAACATGGCAATCTCTAATTCAAAACACGAGCCCTCTCACTCAAACTTACATTCATTCGGTCCTTTGAAATAATCAATATATCGATCCGCGAAAACAGCTGTGGTTTACGTTACACACATATCTTCGTTGCATATGGACAGCTCTACACACTCTGAATATTCCGTAAATTTTGACATATGCCATAGGGATTGCCATGTTTCAGGCGGTTTTCACCCACTTTTTAAAATGCTAATAACTAAAAAACAAAGCCGTTACCGCCATTTCGTTACTCTTTATTTGCCTCTTATATTGACGCTAGGGCTTCGCAATTTACAAAATATTTGTAAAGTTATATTGCACGCCAATTAACGTCATCGATATTGAGACCATCCAGAACGATCTCAATGACTTTGTAAAAACAGACATACAAACATAAACAACATTTTTTTTCATATTTCGAAATGTAAACAAAAATACTCTACAAGATTCAGAATACTTCATGGAAATTCTCTGAAAATCAAATTGTTGTTAGTGGTTTACTCGAGTTTACCCCCTCAACAGCATCGAAAGCCCATTTCCTTCGGGTGGAAAGGGAAATGACAGACACTGACAGTGATTCAAAGCGAAGAGATTATCAAAATTTCAAGCCTCCCGTAACGGACGTAGCAGAGATAACCCATTGCATTACAGGACGATCTATGGATATAGGTGGTAAACCGCGGATGTCCGGCGCGGATCAGCGGTGGTTAAAACTGTCCGCGTAAAAGGATACATTTAAATCTGCGAACACGCGCGGTGAATTTCTGGTGCACGGTGGCTGACAACGGATCTATCCGTTCCCTCGTTAATGAACAATCAAAACGACCGTGAGATTTTTTCAATTAACGTCGCGAGATTAAACGAATAAACGTCGGATCGTTAGTTATCCCCATGATTATCCGCGGCTAAACGAACCGAACACCTTCGAAAAAAGAGGAAAAAACGGCTTAGGGAGAAAATGAAAAATGTCGGTAGGATTGTTTGCCACGACGATTCCGATTGCGGGCACACGAAATTGTCGCCGACTCGTTACGTGCACGAGATCGTCGTTACCTTTATCGCGACGTTTTTGTCTAGCGTTGTCTGCGTCCGAATGGAAAACCATTATCTGACATTCGGGGCTTCGTGAACTATATACAACGCTCTGATTGGACAATGAAGGAAATAAAAAAAACAACCAAGTGGGCTAATAAACTGCGCATAATTGCAGGACAGAAGTTTCGTTCCGCTTGAAAGTTTAATATTACGTTTTTCTAGCTTTTAGTCGGATTTGAATAAGTAACATCTATTTAAATAGTAGAAGCATATTTAAATAGTCGAAAATCTAATTAAGATTAAAACGGTCATAGCTCGGGTAATATAATATTGATATTTCTCTGTACCACGAATAAAGGACATAAACCACAGGATTAACTTTAACGAGTATACTTAAAAATTCGCTATTATTTTATTCATATGAACATTAAACATTTTAAATCAAGAAAACCATATCACAATTTTTAAGGGATTTTGTACTAAAACACGTCAAAGATCTAGGAAAAGCCTGATTAACATGCCCACACAATTATTTTTATCGTTCCAGTTCGATCGGCATTATTCTTCCGTCTAGCGCAATACTGACAGGTACAATCGTAATATTCTCCAAGTTGCATTCCATCCCAAAACGTCCGACCAGCTTATCCCGAATATTTACAGCCGTGTAGCGCGGTGACCGCGTCGCGATAGGGCCGCGTAACACGCGGACTTTTCCCGAGGCTTCTCGCGAAACGCGCCCCTGGGCCATGTTTCCCGGCAAATGATCAACCCTGTCAAATATAGCCAGAAAAAGGGGGACGCAGAGGAGCTTAACAGCCCGACAAGATAAAAACTGATGGGTCGTCAGGACTATTATTGTGCGACGCGCGTAGAAACACATCATTAGGTTCTGTCGAGGGGTGGGCGCGCGAGGATTTTCTGGCAGGGGCGGAGGGACGCCGGCCCCCGAGCAGGTTGTGGCCTATGTCGGCCGTATATTCGTGCGTATCGTAGCTCCAGTCGGGGAATTACGAGAAAGATTGATCGTACCTATTTGCCGAAACCAAATTACACTTCTGCTCTCCTCTCTCTGCCTCTCTCTCTCTCTCTCTCTCTCTCTCTCGCTCCATCTCTCTGTCTATCTTAGAAGCCATTTCTCTCCCGCGGATAGTCTCACCCCGGGGCTTATTTACGACCGTTGCTATAAATAATTAGACCGGCCCTTTAATAACGTCCGCGTTGTATCGATGTATCGGCACGCCAATAGATAGATTATTATTTATTTCCCGAAGAAGAATGGAGAGGGATAAACGGTCTGATGCAGGGCCCGGCGATAGCGGTAATAGAGGATAGGAAAAGTGGAAAATTGTTTCCTATGATGTACGAGCTCTCCGAGCCGAGACTGTATTCGCGAGAAGTAATGAAACTTTACCTTTGCGGTGAGATTTTTGACGGCGCGAGGGAAAGAAACACTTACACTGAAGGGGACCAGCGAGTTCTTCACCGACGGGACCATCCACTGTTGGAACAGCGACATGACCACTTGGCAGCCGACTACCACTTCGAGAATGCGTTTAATCAGGAATCTGTAAAGAATAATGGAGTACTTCTTTTGTGTGATCAATACCACGGAGAGAGTCTCGGCGCATACGAAACCATGAAATTGAGACTGAAACAGTTTTTATCGGAAGGTCCGTGAAAAATGGCTGAAACGGTTTGGATCAGATCGGGATTCTTTTCAGTGGAAAAGGAATGGAATTTGTTTTTAAAAAACCCACATTGACATCCTTGAAGTTTGGTATCTCTATCTAAAACTTCGTTTTATCGCGTATCTTTAGTATGTAGAGCAAGATACTTCTATTCCACTTTTCCTGAAAGTGGAAAGAAAACTTTCTGAAAGTTCCATAGGTTCTCAAGAACAAACTCATCTTTGTCTTTCCTTCCTTTACATATAATTTTTCCTTCCCGCCCTTTGGTATACTAACTGCTCTCTGAATCTCTATTTTTAAAGTGATTCGTTTATTTATTCTAAGAGTGCGTGAAACAAAAATGACAAAAGAGGTATCTATCAAACTGTCAAGTGTTAAACTCGCATAAAATAAATTAGAAGTAGGAAATCAGATATCGAATACGAAATGTGCTCGATATTTTTAACGAATTTCACGGAAAACGATACATAACGTTACTAAAAAATATATATTTTTTACACTGAAACAATGAAATAAGAAAGTAATTAACTTGATCAGGAAATTCTATCTCTACAATTTTCAATTTTCGTTTTGCGAAAAATGTTTGAATTCGTATTCACGAAAAATATTTTTCGGGGAAATACGCACGTCTCGTGTTGCCAGTTCTACATTCATAATTTTCAAACATTTCTTCATAAAATGTCGTTATACCTGAAGTTTTCAAGAGAGGCAAAGCACTAATGAAAATGGACAGTCAAAAGGAATAAAAATTATCTCATTACTATTCTGCAACTGTATCAGAGACGCAACTGGATGTTGACAAAATCCAAAAACCTGCTCTACCCCCGAAGAGAATCGTCGCGATATGACATTTCCCTTCCGTCGCAATTTGTCTCAGGGATTTCCGAAGCCAACAACTGCCGATGGTAAGGAACGTCTGGGACCGAGGTTCGGACTCGATGCACTTTCTATGCATGCATCGCGGAAATACATACGTCCGCGTGCAGACGGAGGAAAGTGTTCCATGAAAATCCTTGGAATACCGGGTACAATCGGTAGTAGAAGCCGGAAGCACGGAAAGGAATACATCACCTTGCCTCCCGGAGTCCATCCAAACGTACCCTCCTCTATTTTCCCAACAATAGCCCACTTAAATCTAATTTCGCGAACACTCCTGCTCGCCAACTTTGCCTTCTTCCCTACGCTTGCTTCCCCTTCCGATGGAAGTGCGCGGGAATCGAAGCCCCGGCGAGAAAAGAGGGCGAACTCTTCGGGGGGAGCGCACAAATGGCTACGTAGTAACGTGTATGAACGTGTATACAAGCACAATTGAAAGAATTGAGAGCAATTTGGGGGTGAATTTCGTTCTACGTGTATTGATTTCGACCGATATGGTATTATTTCAAAGTATGGAACCGGGTTTCGGGGGAGTGGGGACGAAAAACGAAGCACGGTAATAGTTAGGAGGGATATGATACATATTGAAAGGAGGACTTCAAAAATTAATGATTCAATCAGAGACTACTGAATATTTCAAGTCGTAACAATTGTTCTGGGAAACAAGATTAATAATGAGATAGAAAATTAAATTCCAGTATTGCAGATGACCAAGTATTTCATTTGTTCAAAGTTTCATTTCCTAGTTTCAGTTTCCAACTTTCCAAGGCTCATTTCCTCTCTCGAGTACGGAGTAATTTCTGGCCAGTACCGGAGTTTTCTGTATTGTAGTCTAATGTATATATACATGCTACTTATTATTAAAGGGAGATCTTTCGTAGTGACTTTGCTTGTACAGCAAATAATATAACTAGACAGCGGATCTTTATGCAAAATAAAATTTTTACAAGCACAAATAAAGAATAGGAACTTGAAAAACATTGTGATTAATGTTTTAAATATTCTATCTTGAATAATATTGTTAATATTTTGTATATTGTGGCATGTGTTAACAGTCTTGTAGATTTTTTGCATACTCAGCATTGCCATAAATGCATAAAATCCGCTGTCTAAATATAACGTTAATCCTTCTGGGTTTAAAAATTAATGTAAAAATTCCTTTAGAAAATACTTGAATTCTAAATGCTTGAACCCCAGAAACTGCAAATATTACTTTAACTTCTCAGAAAGGCTAAAGTTTTCCTTTCATTTAAAAGACCGAAACGACCCGCGCCAATTTTCCCCAAAAATTCAGTACCAGAGTTAATAACCCATTAAAGGGAAGTTCAAGCTCTTATTACTATTTACCTCTTCCGAATCCTTTGTGTCCTGGGGAAATTCAGTTCATAGCAAAGCGTAGGCGCCAGTATGTAGTAGTAAAGGTCACGGAGATTCAAGTTGTCCGGATATTGCACCAAGGCGGTACCAGTCCCCTCCACCTCCTGCTTCGTGTCGTCGACCTCCCCGCCGTTTTGTTTCATGCTGGAAGCTGCAACAACGAATCGTATCCGCATTAGAAGAAGTTCGAAAAAAAGGGGAAAAAAAAGAAAAAACAAATTACAGCGATGAATCAAGCGCGTCTGGCAGAGCAACAGGAACGCTCGCCGACCCTCCCACGACTTCCGACCACTCGAGAGCCGAGGAAACGAAAATCCGAAAGGTGAAAGCCGAGACAGAGTTTGATGAAAAGGTACCCGAGAAGTTACTTCGTGCCCTGAGAATCACTCGGAACCTCCCCGAGGGAACCGGCAACGATGTGTAGCTTAATCTTTTCGAAGAAAAACCAGGAAGTATTTAAACTTCTGATCCCCGGCGCGATATAAGTTCTGGATTGTTCTATGGTGATAACGATTATTATTTCCCCGCAGTCGACTATCGTTCTGACAACGCCCGACTCTCACTTTCCTTTCAAGGACCCTTTAGATGTGAAAGAAAGAAAAGGAAATAAGTAAAATCTGAAGATACCGGAAAAGAAACGAAGTGGAACCTTGGTTCGAACTTCTTCTTCGTGTTAAAAACTAAAAATCATGCTTCTTAAAGGCTTCGCTTGTAGAGTTTAAACCGGTTGCGTGTACTTTGTGGATAGTGATGCGCAAGAAAAATAGGCGAAAGAAATCGGGACGCGGTTAGTTACAATTGAGTTTGAGCAAAACAAAGACCACGTCGTTCCACCACCGTCACTCCCCTCCTCTCTTCGAATCTAAACTTATCTCAATTTTCCCAAGTGACGAACATCCCGTCCAAGTCTTCGCCGCTCTCCTAAACAGTCAAAGAGAAGCAAGAACCCCTCGAGTATCACCAAAGATCGTCGAAACTTCGAAAAATCGGTGGCGAAAGTTCAAGACGGAAGGAGAACACCCGTGGGAGCACTAGACGCCGAGAATTTCGGCGATCGCGACGGGTTTTCACCGGGACAAGTTCCCGTCTATGCGTCTAATCCCTTGCCAGCTCGAATAGGTAACTGATAGAATCCCCTCATTTATCCAAATCCGCCGGATAATCCAATCTGGAATTCAAATAAGCTCAGTTGCACCGGCTGTTACCGTGAGAGCTCGGGAACAGGCCGATCAGGACCGATCCGCCTGACTCATCGCGACGCTGAAGCTGTTTTCGAGCGGCAGAAATCGACGCGACGCGACGCCGACGCGAGCCGAGCCGAGCCGAGCCGTCGCGTCGCCCCGACGACGGACGTTCGAGCGACGTCTGGCGACGTTCCATGCCCCTCTGGCCCTCGTAATAAGCGCCGAAGAATTCGACCAAATTAAATTCCTGCTGCCTCTTTTTCGTTTGTCAGCCATCACGCTTGCATCCGTGTCCCTGGCCCTTTCGCTCTTCTCTCCCTTCCGACGCCTTCCGCGCTTCATTCATTCGCTTTCTTGTTTTTTCTGATCCCCGTACTCAATACCGAGCACGGAATTCTCTTGTTTCATCCCGCCGTTCTTGGGAGTTAATGCGCCGCCCTGCGAGAATCAGATGACGCTAGAAACCGCGAGATCGCGAGCATTCCGCGCGCGTAATGACAGGGCAGAAATACGACTGGAATTTTTAATACGCCGTCTTTGATCGCGGTATACTCACGGCTAGAACCGGGTTCGTTGATTGCGAGAGGATTCGCGTCCTCCAGATAAAAATGTAATATAATTAAAGTTTCCCATGCCCGAAGAATGGAGGTGTAAATATTTTAAATTGCTCAGAACAGTTTTACTGGCATTGTAGAGTTTTAATTTGAAAGAAATTTCAACTAACTCCATAATACAAAGAATCCCAGAGACTGGGGATTTGATTTCTAAACAAAATAAGCCCTCGTTTAACTGTGCTCCTCCTTAGCATTCAAACCAGACAGCGACTCGGTTTTCCCTCCCGGCAAGAGATTTCCAGAAGTACAAAGTAATCGCGAAACACGCTCCGCGCAGAGACGTTCCGAAAGCTCAAATTCGTTTTGTTGGTCTCGTAGTTTTGCCGACGTTCCGCCAAATCTCCATCATTTACGGTTTCAAATATTTGCACGACGTTAAACGCGGTGTCATATATCATCCTCTTGGAGAGAAGGAACGGAAGAGAGGTTCTAATGCCACTGTCGGACGAATTTCCGTCTAATTTATTACTCCGTTGACGTCCAACCTTTCATACCCCGCGGAAGCACCTACGCGTCTGAAATCTTCTTACGTGCCGGTATCTTGAGCCCCGCAGCTCTCCGGAGCGACGAACGAAGGCGGACGAGTTCGCACGCTTTGCGAGGAAGGGTGGTTTCGAGGAGAGAGAGAAAGACAGAGAGAGGCCGCAACGGGGTCGAGACTTGGGCTTCTCGTTCACGGAAGTAATTTCTATTTTTTTCAATCCTCGTTCCACGTCGCTCTTGGGACCGACGTAATTTCGCCTCTGCGCCACGGGGACACCGATGCGACACGTCAGAAGTCGGCTTCATATACACTGTAACGGGAGGCGGTGACGACAACGAGGAGGTGGAAAGGGGGCTGGAGGTAAACGGGCGAAGAACATCCGCGTCGTCGGCCGGAAAGAGAACAGAAGACGGAAAGGGAGATCGCCGCGCGAACGAGAGATCTCACAAATTAAGCTTGAGCGGTACAAGAGACGAAGCTTTCCGACCGATAGGATTGGCTGCAATCTTCGACAAGGCAATCCGGCGGACTCGTAAATTTCCCGGAACAACGCGAACCGAGCCTAACAGACCCCGACTGTCTCGATACCAGTTGGCCACAATTTCCCGACGACACGGAGATCTAATTCTGGCAATTTATTTGCCCGATAAACTGAAGGTGTTTTCATCGGACCCACGGAGCGTTCGTGATTCATTAGCCGAGGACGTTTCCAATCCCGTTCGTCGCGTCGTTTGCAGAACGTTTTCCCGCTGAATTCTCGCGCGCGGTTTCGCCCGATGGGGTATTTTAAAGAGTTATCGCCCGGTGATTCGTACGGCGATTAAGGCCGGCGCTGATTGAAAATTGCTTCGATCTTGCCGCGGAAAATTTCCGTGAATACTCGGGACGTTGATCCCTGATCCCAGATACCTGGATCTAGCGGAATCCTTCCTTGTAAGTTTGTTTAAAAAGTGTGCAAATTTCATTTTCTTGTATCTGTTTAACTAGAATATTGTCCAAAATTGTCCGAATTGCGCCGTGTTCGGTGTCCTTTTATGTATTAGAAAAATCTTGCGAATATATTCAATATATTTTTATTATAACATAACAAAAAAAAAAATTAGAGATTTATATTGCAATAGACATTAACAATAATATTTGTGAAATTATTTAATCAGAAGGACATATAAGGTTTTGAATACTAATAATTTCAAACAGCTTTATAATTCATAATTTAACAAAAATAATTATTAACAATTTGCACAAGACGATTTGCAAAATTATTGTTAACAATACCCGTGGTCTAAATTGTCATTACGTACAGGCAATAATTAATTGAAAATTTCAATTTTTCGCGATCTGATTATTTACGTGACTTTAAATTAACCGTTAATCTGTCAGAGTCTGGGTATACAAAGACGCGGACATCGAAAAATTGCTCAGTCTGCGGCAATCATCAGTCTCATTGGCCAATGTGGGTGCCCGAGGGACCTCCGGTGGACCTGGTTTGCACCAAGCGGCCATAGTAGGACATCCGTGGGATTTACTCTAAGGTTAGTTTAAGTTTAATCTAAGACACATAGACTTAAGAATTTAGTGTAATACTCATTGTCAAAACTGTCAGGCAATCATTTTTTAACTTCCTTTACTCGTAAATTCGCTCCTCATCTCGGATTAGGGGATCGCCTCTGCTTTCATAGATGGATGTATGCGGTCGACTGTGAATCGGTACCGATGGGTCATCCCTTGGGAGTCCGGTCGAGGGAAAAGTGTCTCGGACGTAGGGGCTGTATGTTTTCACGCATCTGCCTGTGGAAATTTCCACAGAGCAGATGCCCCTCTTTGTCAGTCGTCCGGACTCGGGTCCACGTGACAGAGATGGCGTGGCTCCTGCGATGGATGCACGGACAGAGCCTGTTCTCGAGAGGTGCCGATCACTTTTCTCTTTACTGTGCTCTCGAGGTGATAGGATCTGCACCATCGAATGCCGATTCTCAGCTGCGTTGATGTAGAGTCCCCATTTCCTTTTTCTCATAATGATAGCTTGGCAGTTGTTTAGATTAAGACTTGAGTCGAGGAGATGGATGGAACTTTGATTCCGTCCATCTCTGAGGTTCACTAGTCTAAGAGCCGAAGGGATAGATGGAACTTTAATTCTATCCATCTCTGAGGTTTGCTAGTTTAAGGTTTAAACTTTAAGATTTTTGTAAAAGGAGATCGATGGAACTTTGATTCCATTTATTTCTCTCCGGGTCTCCACTCGCAGCAACCTCCACGTGGTGAGACCTGGGCAATCGATTAAACTCGAGCTGATTGACTGCGAACTTGTAATCAAATAGATGTAAGATTGTAGTTTTAAAGTAGATATAAGATTCTAGTTACAAAATTTACTCGTGGTAAAACTTTTTATACCTACTTTTTAAATACATATGTACGAATTTTTCTTTTCCCTTCATTTTTTCCTACTATTTTCTTTTCCCCAACTTGTTTTATTATATCTCAAAATACAGTAACAAAGCATACAGCATATAAAATAAAGTGTCCGGTAAACAGAACGCTATTAGGGTTAATATTTCTAAACCTCGCTCTGTTCAAGAGTCAACTATAATTCATAATAGTATAAATTAATATTATTTGCAATTATATGAGTAAAACAAAGGCATGTAGCTGACAGGCAATCCAGTTATTAAATCGAGTCTGTGTAGTACGTTCCACGTATACTAGTTTAAGGATAAGAGACTCGAAGAATGAATATCTTGGCAGGAGTCCGCTTTTCAATTACGAGTTACTAACAAGCCCTAGGAGGTGTTCTTAGTCGCTTAAAATATCCCTTCAGCGTCCTCTATTATACGATAAAATTACCCGGTAGAATATTAATTCGAAGAAGGTGCCAACAGCATCAGGAATTTTACAAAGGCCAAATCTCTCGTCCGAATCGCTACACCCTTCATGCATTATTTACCACGTACCCGGTAATAATTTCCAAAACACGGATGGAACTAAAAATCTGATATTCGGCCATCCCTCCGGAACCACGTGTACGCGACCGGCCAGCCGCTACAGAGTGCCGAAAAAAAAAAAAAAAGAAACAACTTCCTCGTCGAAACGTTCGGCTCGGAACTCATCGACTGCGAATGGCACGATGGCACGCGAAACCATAACCGCGTCTGTGGAATGGCTGGCCCGTCTCAGCCTTATTCTTCCCCGGTTCCGTTCATTTTCGAGCAACCGAAGTCCGTGCCTGCCACGAAAGGACCTTTCTCCCTTTGCGCGTAACTAAGGAAGACGTTAAAGGAGATTGCTTATTGAAAGTTACGCGGCAGGCTCGGCCGTCGAACTCGATTTCATACGGTGGATCGATCGATTCCGTCGGCACCGGCACGAAACGACAAAAAGCTTCTACGAAAAGGGACCTGGACTGCCTTCTGCAGAAAGAAGTCAACGTCGTCATTATACGACGCAATAATACGGCATGCTTCGACGTCGAGACGGCGAACAGAGGGGGAGGAGGATGAAAATTACACGGCATACGGTATGGAGAGGATTATACGTGTTCGTGGCTCCAGCCGGGGAAACGAGCGTCGCGCCGATCGTAGACCCTTCGAATCGAACTGCCGGATCGATCGCGTGCCTCCGCTACTGGATGCCAACGAGGCGTCCCATCGAACGTCGATAACGCTGTTTAGCAGTCATTCTGTCACATGGGGTGTTTTGCCTGGTTGTTATGCAGGGTGTCGATGAACTGCGGGATAACCCCGCGGAGGGTGATTTCGCATAAATAATGCGAAACCATGCAAAGGAAATTATAAATAAAAGGCTAAGAAAATAAAAGCCTAAGAAATTATTGTTAACTCGAAGTGTCGCAACTTTCTTCATATCTCCATCTCTAATTGACCTATACTACTTTCTCCTTAATACTCACTTATTGCTACTTCTAATTCCCAACCCTTTGAGCACCACGATTTTAATATTGCGGGTGACATTCACTTTTTATTCGAATAGCCGATACGAACAAACTACAACATGTACATACATTGATAATATCGTTCATGGATAATAGCGTTCGTTATAAGCGACTTACGATATGAACAGCTTTAGTTCCAATTATTCGTATTAGAGCTCTTATTATCCGGATGTATCCGGGTATCCGAGTACTCGAAATACTCAGAATAACCCAAACTCGGATTTGAAAACCAGTTATGAGTAATGATCTTGCTACTCGAGTACCCGAGTACCTCAAATTCTTGTCATAACCCGAACTCGGTCTTTAAAACTGGCTGTGAGTAAAGTACTCAAATTCGGATACCCATAGATCCGAGTAACAGTAAGAGCCCTAATTCGTATAATCGACTGTTGCATCATAGAACCACTAAGCATATAAAACATAGAGAAATTAAATACCAGAAAAATCTATTTAACATATGTTTTTATATTTTAAATATTGTGATCGAGGTTCTGAGATATGATAGACTATCTGGTCGACGAATTATGTACAGCCATGAGATGTAACCAATCAAATTTCACGGTATAATCAATAAAATTCTACAATAACAATTGAATCCTGTTTCTCGGTATAAACAACCTTTTTCTTTCTATGAGCGACTTTCTGAAAAAATCGATTCAGCTTGGGTCGCTTATAACGAGACCGTAACATATTTTTCCTCTAACATAATTAATAAATTTCAATTAGTTTTAAATGGTGTCTCTGTGTGACCTAACCGCCTAACCCAGATGATCCCTAGAGCTTTAATATTTTTAATTTTTTAAATTCTTTTAAAATAAGAAGTGAAATAAGCGAATCGCGTGGTAGAAATAGTCTCAATATCTTAAATACTAAATAGCCTTCATCTCAATCTCTCCGCTTCGAGGTAGATGAAGAAACGATGGTGTGTTTTAGGTTTGAGACCGAGTCTCGCCTCGCTGAATGATAACGGGAGACCAAAACGCTTCGAATGACTATATTATTCCGCCTTGCCATACTTACAGTTCGACCATCCCTCAACATCTGTTCCACGGACTTCCGGGAAAGGTATCAGCTCTACGATGCACCATTCGCATGCATCCCCCATTATGTCTTCCTCCCGCATTATCTTGGCATTGATTAACGAGCCTCGACCGTGAACAAGAACTCAGGAAACGAGGAGGGTTCTGATACGACAGGGAATGGACTCGAGCCGAATTTGCAAACAGCCACGGCGGCTGCGAAACCTTCTGCTTGCTTGTATCTGTCCATGCACTGTCGTCGAGGCTTCAGCTACCGCAGATTGACTAATTGATTGGAAAGCTTGCTGCTCGAATGTGGCTTCTACTTCGCAGAATATACAAATCTGTAGTCGTTAACTAAATGATTAAAAATCGTTCCTGAATACGTATCTTTCAAGCTTTAAAAACCAGAGATGCTTCTAGCGAAGAGGATCGTCTAAGCAAGTAGATGAGATGCAATCTAGAAGGTTGCCTGTAGTCCGCTATTCAAGATCGATACCATTGCAAAGTCAAAAACCTCGACCCAATAACATACCGAGCTGCTCATTTGCAAATGCACCGTTTATTGGATTTCTAAGATCCTTCCGAAATACTACACTTCCTCGAAAGGCTGAAAAATCTGCTCTTCATTTAAATATATTTTAAAACATTATTCTGTAAAATCGAGGTAAATGTGTTGTGCATGCGATTTATTTTTTGAGAAATATTATGGTAATTTTGAATTAACGCTGCATAAAACTTATAAATATTACTTCCATAAGTCACGTAGGACGTCAGAAAATATTCAAGAGTCAGCGAATTCCCCGATTTAAAATTCATAAGAAAGCTGTTTTAAGAAAGCGAAGTCCTTTATACTCGTAAACCTCGCTGTAAGTCAGATTTCCCGATTGATTCTTTTTCAAGTACCCTCCACAGTCCTCGAGGCCCCTTTGAGGTGGCTCTAAGGAACCGGAAGGGTTGTATAACAGATTTCCAGCGCACGAGAGAGGGCCATAACGCGTCAAAATGATGCATGCGGTCCTCGCAACGCCACGTTTTTCTCGAGAGACCGGGAGCTATGGAAGGGGCGGGGGTGAAAAAGAAATAGTGGGTCGGTGGAACGAGCCGAGGGGGTTAATATTCCATGCGGCGAGTTTATTGGGAAAAGGTCGCTCGTATAATTTGACTTTGCCGGGTTTGAATAATCGATAGACCACCATAGCGGTACCCGATGCCCGGAAACAGAGGCGAGGCTGATCGAGAGTTTAAATTGGGTGGAAATTATTCGCCTCTTCCACAGGCACTACGCGTGTGCATCGGATCCAGGGATGAGCACACGCGTCGTGGCCAGCCGCGACATTGTGTACACGCCTTCAGGAACGAACAACTACCTTGGACACGGTTAAACTAGGATGTCGGTTCAAAGGATGCCAATACACCGCGAACGGTGTATGCAAATTTGATTAATCATGTCAATGGATTTTCCGCCGATAATCTTTCTCCGCTCAAAATATCACTCGGCACTAAAATATTTTAAAGCATGCAGCTGGGGGGTCGTAAAATTGAAACGAGATGAATTTTTTATACGGTTTAAATACGAAATAGGGAAACAAGAAATTTTTATGCTGTTGTATAAAATTATGAAAATCGTTTGTACGAACGCGACACGACGCGTAGATTCTACGAACAAAATTCAAAAGTGGTAAATCGATACTTGTACTTTGTACTGTTGTACAGATATCAACAGTAATAAGAAATTCCAAGGAACTATAAACTGTTCGGTACGTTTTGCATAACACGATCCCAGATAAAACTCTGATAAACGCAACGTTGTCATCGCTTTAGTGGTAAGGGAAGTTTAATCGTTCATTCGAAAATTCGTAAAAAACGTTTCATATTGTCGATTAAAAATGATATACAATCTTCCCCTGCGTGATATTTTTCGAGTTTTGTGTGAAATTATAGGACGTTCCGTCAAAGCGCGAAACGATGTAAAGGGAATGCGTAATGCTTGTATGCAGAATAGCCATGGCGCGCGTTACATGCATTTCGAAATAACGTATCCGCCTGTGTTTGTCACGATAAATTGCGAATCGACGATCAAAATAACCGGTGCCTCCAGCCACGTTATTATGTGACGGTGAACTGATAGCGAAACGCAACGCGAAATGCAATTGAAACGCAATAGGAAGCGTAACCATCAAAGATATTACGCACTGTCTACTTACACTGTAAATTGTTGTACGACAGAGATTGCCGACGTATTCTGCCCTGGCTTGTTGTCCTTCTTCGGTTGCTCAGCCGACACCACATGTTCACTTGCACGTACGACCATAGCTTCAGGAACAGGATGGCGTACAGCATGCACACGTACATGGCACCGACTGGAACAGTGGAGAATTAATTATATGTATTGCGTCGCGAACTGTCGCGACAGTCTGTCTCCGAATTCTGATGCTTACTCCCTTTTTTGACAAAGTAAAATAACAGAAAATAGAGATTACGGTGATCTTTCATATTTCCCAGTTATCGCGATTCGAGAATATTTTTTGGAAATTATTTCAAATCTCTCATTTTTAAAGCTTTGCAAAAGTTGATTATATTCATATTTTGTTTCATCGCTACCCGCCATTGCTTTAAAATAAGAACAAATTGAACGTTTTGTCATGAAACATTTAACGGTCTATTTAAAGTGTTCTCCGAGCCCATAAAATATTTTAACGTATATTTGTTACAGTCAATATAATTTCGTCGATAATCTCCTGAGGAAGCTACGTAAGCTCCCAAATTTATTACAGTATTCATATATCGAGGATTGCAAACACCAGGGATCGTTACAGTGGACGTAGCATTAAATCACTTCCAACTTAAATGGAATTTGCAGCAGCTTAGCAATTCCAGCCTTAACTATATATTTCTAACCGATAAACCGAACGGTGAATCTTGTTTCGCGAAGGATGAACTTGTTAAACCTCGTTAAACTTGAATCAATCCGTACATTCCCGGTTCGTGTTCGGATACGTTACACTTTCTTAAGCGCTAAAGTTCGTCTCGTTGCCAAGAGAAGCATCCCCGTCCTCCCCACCCTGAAGCATCTCTCGAGACTTCTAATCGAGGACTGTGAACATCGATCCCATAGTTACAGCAGTCCGATCCGCGCGTCTATTTTCGTTGAATCGCGGCAGAAAGGGTGATCAAGAACAAACGCAAAACAGGGGGCATAATGAGACGGGCCCAGCCCACGTCATGCGAAATTTATTCTCGCGGGAATTTAATTAAACAAATTCTGAAAGCCATGTGTTCGTTATCCCGCCGCGTACAGCGTTCCCTCCGGGTTAATGAAGAAAGGGAGGGAAGCGAGGAGGAAAGAACGAAAGAAAGAAAGTGGAGTGCAAAATGATGGATGCGCGGCGCTATATAGTACACGACGCGCGAGTACATTTTAATCATCACAATTTTATACGCCGCCGGGAACGTGACAGCAGATACGTTTGCATAAATAAAACAGACTTCGCGCTGCTCTACCTAGCTGCTACGTGTCCGAACCTGGCAATTAAAAGGTTTATAAAACACGGCATTGCGCATTCACGTGCGCCACTTTCATCCACCCGCCGATAAATTCATTTCTCTACCCTCTCTCCTCTCTTTCTTTCTCTCGATTTTCCCTATTGCCGCACACACCTTGAACGAAAGAGAGCGTGTACGCAATGATTAAGAGTGTAAAGTACTCCTCAGAATTCTTCACCGTTGACCGGAACATCAACGCAAACCCGCTTCATTTCAGGACATGTTGCATCCAGCTCACCAACGTGTGCAATTATCGGCGCAGTATTTGCATCGGGATCTTCAGAATTGCGGTTATTATGCAGTCCCGGTAACGCAATATTATGTACGGGGTGATTTCGAAAGCAGGGAACACTTTACATTATACACTTTCAGTGCCATTTCGGACACTTATAGATGGGAGAGATTCACACCATTGCGAAGAATACTAGTTTTAATACTGACAAGAAAAATTAGTATACATTTCGAATAAATATTCACCCTGCTTCGGTTTTCGGATCTTTTATTGACTTATTAGAGTATTTTATTTCAGTGAAGCAGTCAATAAAATAGCTGTTTTATTTCTTGGGAAGAATGTGAGAAATTTAGTATTAATATTTAAGTTTCTTATTCTTTAACACTATATCAAAATTTCATTATCTACATTCTCAACAATATGATAATAATAAAAGTTCTAAATAAGAATGCCAAATATACAGAGAAGTTGAAACACATCACGGGATACATTCTCTTGAGAAATGGAAGTAATAAAATAGCAAAATAGTTTAGATAGGTTTCGAAAATGATTTAACTTATAATTGACAAAGAGCTACAACGAGAGTATTCACACTGTCCAAACACAAAATCACTGTTTACTCTGCGAGAATAGTTCAGAGGAATAACTACCACTAGCCTGTACATTATTGAAGAACGAGCTTTCACCTCTTTACATCACCGCAAGCTCTTCAGACGCTTCCCAAGATCACCCTATAGACAAAGAGAAGACTCTCCCTAGGTTTGATTTTCATATTTTCCGATATTTCCATCGAACCTGGCCAACTTCTTCGACCCGGATTGTTCGTATCTTAATTAAATCGCGCTTGCTACCGGTTATCTGGTCGTCAACCGAGATTCCGCGCGGGGAAGTGACATACCTTTCAAGAATGCGGAAAGGGACGACATTCATTTCTCTTAAAGCGGGACCGAGTGGTATATTCTGCGCGTGCGGTCGAATTTTTCATCTCGGTGTGGGGTGTATCTATGGTAACGGACTGTTATTCGGGCAAATATTTATTCAAATTTAAATTTTATTTGCATGTAAATAACGGCGGGTATACGTTCACGCGAGCCAAATAAGACCGTGACTGGAATGTTAAGCAAATGTTTAATTAATTAGAAGAACGCGTTCTCGCGGTTTATCCTCGGGGAGAGCGTTAAACTTCTGAGCAGCTGGTCGACCCAGTTGTTGGATAAAATATCGAGTTCGTCCTGGCTTCGAAGGGAGCCAGTACTTCGAATAATGGAATGTAAAAGGTTTTCTTTGACTGTAAAACACGACTGTTAGAAATGATACAAATTTTTTTCCTCGCTCTGCCCCATGTTCGAATCGTATGCAATTTGCGAAGGCAGAAACAATAACGGCACATAACAGGAAGAAACGTAATTTCAACGAAATGAGAACGTTACAACGTTCTCCAGACACGAGGTATCGGCGCTGCGTTTTTAAACGAAACGGGAACACAGCCCGGCTCTTTTCTGAATCATCTATCGTGAGAAAATGGAAAATTCAAAGTTTCACCGAGAATATGCGTCCCATTTAAAAATGAGCCACTGAATGGCGCAGTGATTGATTAGTCTTTGCCTTTAAGACGTAAATACGTTTTTAGAAACGACACGTTCTTCCATTATTCATGGTTTTTCACGAAATGAAAGTATACACGTTATCGGGAATCATAATGTACGTTTCTTGCTAACTACCAAGAAAAAGAAAAAAGAAATTAGGACACCTCTCCCTCGAGAATAAATTGCCCCAGAGTCGAAGTAAGTCAGCGACAAATAACGATGAAATAAATATAGACTGCACGGTTGTCAAAAAAAAAAAATTCCATTTACCATACCGCCGGTAATAAAGAAATTGCCGAGATCCCGAGGCTTTCGTGACTCCCCCGCACGCTTAATTTGCGCATGGTCGCTAATCAACATCCCTCCCCCGCGCGCGATACGAGCGTTAGCATAAACTCCGTTTCGAGCCCTCGCGACCAGCTGAACGCTCGTAAAATATATCCCACGGCACTTTAACGATCCCGACCTTAAATTATTCGAAAGAATATAATTAATGCATCGAATTTGGTCTCCGCAGCAGTTTGCCAACCCGCAGATGATGCCGCGATAATGGGAAAGCGAGAAAGCTTGTAACAAGTATAACCCGCCGATAACATCGTTCGTTAATGGCTACGATGTACAACGACCCTATCGAAAGGCCACGGTGTTTCCACGAAATATTCACGAATGTGTGTACTCGCGAAAACCCTCACGACTGCATGCGTTTAAGGCCATGTCCACCTCGAGGTACTCCCTGTTAACAAACCACTAGTCAGACAGACTTTCCAATGTGATAACTAAACTGCGGATGTTTATACAAATTAATATTTGTAAGGGGCTAGAAAAAGAAAACCAATTGATATAAAAATGTTTTTCACCTTTTCAACATTGTAAAATCTGTTTTCTTTTCAATATTTCATGTATCTTTGCATCTATACACATCGTTATGAATTTCAGCCAATTTAAAATTGCCATAAATGCATAAACATCCGCAGTATAGTGATAACAGTTTTTCAGCAGGCATACTCTTACATTTATGGACCAAAAGAAATAAGTTTACAGAAAGAAAAGTAATTAGTAAAAAAAATTATTGGTTCATAGGGTTATAAAAAATTATTCTCATTAAATGAGATACTGAAATGCATGCTTCAGAACATTCTACAGATTGCTATGTCTCATACATGACTTTTCCATTACATTTTATTTTTTTTTTCGCTTTTTCCATTTTTTCAAACACCTCGTGAACTAATCATTTTTAGACCTACCCACCCATACAGTTTTTTTCACACAGGATGGTAAAGGTATTCGACGCGTAGAAAATGAAATATACACATCCATTAAAAAAATTAATTCAATTTTAAAATATACACACATTGTTAAGCTTGTAAACAAGTAGTTCAAAATTGAATCAATGTCATGAACACAGAACACCCAACCTCCGCCGTCGGTTTTTCCTTTTTCCACCTTTATTTATCAACATGCCCTCGAACAAGAGATATTTTCTCCGCGCCGCGTGTTCAAAAAACCTGGTCGAGGTACTAATTAGAGAGTTTCTCGGATTCCCGTGGAAACCGCGCATTTAAGCACTCCTTCCCCAGGCGAGAGTTGCATTGCGACTCCTTTGACGAGGAAGCGAGTCTATCGAGGGTTGTTAACGATATCGAATGATGAGTGCGTGATGATTCACGAAGCTTTTCAACCACTTTTCTGCTTATATCTTTTTTATTCTTTAGTGTATACGGACGATTAATAAATGTTCACGCAATTGTAACAATGATATTTGATATTCGCAATAAAGGTAATATATGATCATTATATTTTAGCCTTTGTACGCCATTATAGCTCTGATACGAATATTATATTATCATGATTACCACTATTACAGTTATTACTATGATTAATAATGTCATATTTTTGTACGTTTATCGATGCATCTCTAAATAAATTCATTAGTTTCAATTCTCGCTTGACTTGCGATCATAAGTGATTGGCACACTGTACACGATTCAGCAACACGAAAAATCACTCCGCATTCATTCCTGCGACTAAAAGCTCGCTACAGAGCGACTTATTGAAAAAGAAATTCGCTCAGAATCCGCTTTGCAGCTTTCGCCGACCGACACCTTCGAAATCCGAAAGTTGGCGTTTACTTTCAACTCGACGCGACGCAACCAACTCACAAGCGGAGGAAATTTGTCGGGACTTAATCTCGGTCAATTAAAATCCTATCACAGGGATAAATATTAATTTCCTGTGCGGATTCCACGCCCCTTCGGGATCACTATTTCTTAGCTAGATCAGATTAGAGACATTCGGCTCAGTTGTAAATCAAGTAGCGGATTAACATTCTCGTTTCGCCGTATCGTAGAGGGACCGATCAGCCGTTAACGCAGCCCGGGTAGGAAATCTCGAAAGAAATTGGAAATGAACACGCGGTCCGATTGCATAAAGGCTATCGCGGAGTCAAAGGAAGTACATTTGCGTCTCTGTTTGTCGCTCATAACCCGTTTCTAGATTATCGCTCGAGCGCGCGTGAGAGAGTTCGCGCAAGTAACCCTGGGGCATAATGCGTGTACGCAACATAACCTTGTGCGGGGGCAAGATAATTGCCGAATGCCGTGACGCATGTACACGTTCGCCTCAGAGCGCGGGGTCACGTTGAAAATGAATCTATCTCGCTGAGCGGCGCACTGTACCCTCCGCCCGACCTCCGCTTCCGTGCCTGTGTCTCTTATCCGCTTTTATCGTGATCCCGGGAATCAGAGATCGATGTCGGGGCAAACAGCGTGCAGGCACAAAGAGGTTTACGTCAAGATATTGGATAATCGATGTCGACAGCGTTTGAGACTACGCGGCGTTCTTCAACGTCTTAACTGTTCAATGGCGAGAGAAACCGTGCTAAGATTTCCTTTAACGAGTCGGATACCTAGCTATATTCAGCAGAAGTTGTGCCAGATGAGGGACGGAGATTCTAGATTGAAATAAATAAATTTAGGTTGAATTCAGACGCGCTCGCGGAAGATACAATCGAAGCTCGTGTCGCGTGATTCATCGTGCGTTTTAAATAAATAATTTCCTTTGCCTGGTGGAGGGAGGCGCACAACTCTGGTACATTATTCTGCCATCGCTCCTAGACAAGTATCATTCGGACTGTCGGAGTGGACGTAACGATTACAGTCACGCTGGGGCCGATGAAGAGATGATTAATCGTTTCGTTGCTAATAATAATAGGTCCCGCGAGATCCTAGATTCCTCAGTGGCTGTATCCGTGGCTGGACAAGCGCGATACGATCGAAACTGCATCTAGCTGTAGACATACTGTCACGAGAGATTTACGCTTAGCGACACGCTGTCATCTAAATTTTTCACCGATAGAATTATGTCCAGGCGGATTTACTAGCGACCGGAATTAAACGCGCGATGTAACGACGGATAATCTGAACCGACCGGACGGAGGCGCAGCTTTTTCGCCGGGCGCCGACTATTGACAGTCGAACAATGGACAGTTATAAACCGGGGCCCGAAGACAGGCGAGTAAGGACTATTTATATGCAAACACGGTCTTCCACCAGGGCTCGAAAGCGTATCAATGATTTTATTACCCCGTTCGCGATTCACCTGTCCCGAAAGAGATAAACCGGCGGAGATATATGGCCCGGACGAGAAACAATTTTCCGAAATTTTTGAAGACACCGTCGTATTTCATTGTCGACAAAGGGTACGATCGGAGGGGTCGGGAAAGGGCGGGACGGGTCGCAGGGCCGACAGAGAAAAAAAACCACCACGTTAACGTACAGAATTATATTTCTACCGATTTCGGCAGTTACGAACGCTGCGTTCCCGATAAAGCGACCGCCGCGCCGCATTGTGCACCGACCGTACAACAATGGCGGAAGTTCCAGGACTGAAAATAGTTTCTCCATTTTCTTCGGCCGCTCGCCGAGCTGAGGAATTGCCAGTTTTCACCTCGGACCCCATTGTCGCCCCGGTACACTTCGAGATCCGCAACTCTCGATCTCCACCATCCCATTTCTACCTACCCCCCAAACCCCTCGACCCCTTTCACCTCATCCTAGACTCGTACCACGGCAATTCTACCGCGATCCTTCTTCTCCCTGCAACACCCTCCGCTACCGCTCTTCCTTCCTTCCTTCCACACCCCGCTCCACCCTCCTCCTCGCTCCAGCTCCTTCCTTCTCACCCCCGCCCCTGCTACTCTCTTTCGATCGTGCTGATACCAGAAAAAGCAGACTGATGCATTTTGATCAGGATCCATTTCCGCGTGCCGCCTCGGAACGGAAGAGACTCGAGGCTCTTTCACCCTCGCTCAGGAAACGTGTCATCGAGTACGTCCCCTCTCTTTCGAGACACACCGCTCATACCCGGCCGCCGACTTAGTTTCTTCATCTTTTATAGGTTTCCCACACATCCGCGCGAATAGTGTCTCGTTCGACGGGAATAAGCGCGGGTGGAAAGCTTTCTCGAAGGTTATATTGCGACACGGTGCGCCGTTCAACGCGGACCTGGTTGCGTTATTAAATTACCATTTCGAAGCGCGACCGAATCGTAAATAGGGTTCACGCCGCACCGGGAAATCGTCGACACCCGACGATGGTTAATTGTTTGGCTCTGAATAGGTTCGGGGAGTCCTCGATCGACTTTTACCAACTGCGATCATTAATTGGTTTATCAGTTTAATTCGCGTGTCTTAAGGAACACCAGGGAAATGGAGAGTGTAAATGCTTTTAAGTACTGTCTGATACAGGGGGAGCGTCTAGGGACGGAGTAACAGAAATCAAATTTATAAGGAGTTACGTCGATATTTAAATTGAGCTTTTACAAAGTGAGTTGGAGATGAAAGTAGACGATTTTGGATGCATACGCAATGTCCATTTTTCTACGCGCGTGTGCTTGAATTGATGAAAGTAGAATTCTATCCATTATTTCTCCCTGAACTAATCTTTTATGGGATGAATTTATTACATTTCCATTTAGTTTCATTCGTGTTTATATAGTATAACATCTGTCAATTAAGGATGGATATTTTTTGCTTTATGTTACCACAATTTTTGGTTGATAACAGTTGAATAGAATTTACGGTTATAATTCCGAAAAAAATGAAACTACAAATCTCTCATTACGGCTAAAAAAACAGAAACTTCTGCAAACGAAGTATCTCTGCTAAAATTAGAGCATTAAATATTCACTAAATCATTAATCATTTGTTCAGAATTAAATATTTTGAATTTCAGTACATTGTAAGCTACACACAAACTACAGAACAAAAGCTCATTTAAATATCAAAGCAGTATTTACTGTTCTCTTTCTATAAAACTTGTCTCAGGCCTCATTGTCTCGTCCCAGTAGTATAACCCCTGCATTGGCCAAACGCGCCGCGGAGCGGCAGAAAAATAACGTTTCAATATTTTCACGGATATAACGTTACGCTTCGCAACGTAGCAACAGCACGAAATTGTGACTGTATTTTTTAATTATTTTTCCCGCGTGTAATCCAGACATTTGGATTTACGAGAGATTTCTCCCATTAAATGTAAAAACTCATGCATTTCAAAGGTATCTCCGGACGGCAGCCCGTAGAATGTATCGATACAGCATCGTATCGGGGAACAATTAATTAAAACACGAATTTAAAGCTCAATTTCATGTTCTAGATATTTCACTGCGCGAAATCTACGACGCGATCCACGACCCCTGAATCGTAATTGTTTTCAAGAACGCGCCGCGCCGCGCTGCGCAGATAGCGTCCGAAATTTACAACCGATGGCGAAGTTCTCCCGCAACGCGATGGTCAACGACCGATCGCGAAGTTTCAGTCACGGTCGAGGGGCGGTTCGCGCGCGACTGCGTCGCCGATTAATCGTTTCATCGAAAACATTAGAACCTCGGATTCGCGGAACGATGTTACGTCTGCATCGGGCGCAACGCTGCAATCTTGTTTCGGTTCGCGTGCACGGTGCATTTAGCGTGACAACGAGCCGCGTGCGGCCGACACAGCCGGACGACGCGGGTGTATAAATCGAGCAAGTCGAACAAAGTGAACACAAAAAAAAAAGAAAGAAAGGGGTGGCTAGATGAGGGAAACCGTGGAATCAGAAACGGCTCACAACGGTACGCAACGTTGCAGCGGTGTATATCGTCGATGCGATCGTAATTAGAAACGGTTACTGCATATCCGATTCCACGTATCCGCCACCGGCGGAATTCGCAAATAAGATTCGTCGTCATCGTCGTTAAAATTTCCGCGATAACGTAGCTGTTGAATTCCGATCAGCGGTCGCGCCTGGAACACATACGCCGACGAATCGATCTTACGAAGGGTTGGTAATTGAGTGATATTACAGATAAATGAGAGGACATGGTCAGGGTTAAAACGACAAAGCAAAAAGAGAAAGGAAAACGAAAAATACTGTTACTCTGCGATCGGATATTCTCTATTTTTATTTTCCCTTCGCTTTCTTACGCATCGTCCATCGGTCCCGGAATTTATCTTTTCAGCGCCGTTCCACGGAGTCGCGCTGCGAGGGGAATTTCATTCGAGCGTGTACGCGAGCGAATTGAATAAACCCTCGAAATTACGATTTCATAAAAATCCGTAATGTACGGAATAAACACGTCAAATGCTTTTCACGGGTGAAAGGGGTGCGACACCGTGAATATGCGCGTCACGGGGGCCGAAGAATTGTTTCCTTTTATTTCCGCCCGAAACATGAAAGACAATGCAACTGAAACATATACGCTACACTTTTTTTCTCCCCTCCTGGTCGCTCGTCGCGTGTCACCGTTACTCTTTCCATTTAGCGTGTCGAGTGTGATTTGGTGTCACGATTTTTCCTCACGACTGCACACCTCGAACGGCGAAAGGTTAAACGTCCATAGAAAGTTCGGACGACACGCGACTCTAATTGGACGAAGTTCTGCTGTAACGTTTTAGTTCAAATCGGCGCACAAATTCAAACGAAACAAAAGACCGGCGCGGCGCGAGCCACTTCTAACTGACGATTGTCACCCGGGCTCGGTCGGCCGTGTTACGAAATATCGAGTCGGAAGTTGCTGTTAACCGACGCGCAGATAATTATTCAGCGCGGCGACGACACGTTTCGTGCAATTACACGACGAACGCAGACCGGACCGCGTTGAAATCGTCGCTCCGATGCGTCTCGATGAAACGTACCGAAAGCAACGTGACAATGTTATACCAATTCCGCGATATCACCGAGCAAATCGTCGATATCGAACTCTCCTGCGCGAAATTATCGCTCGATTTGCTATGCAAGGCGATCTTGTGAAACGCTCTAGCGACTAATTGCGAGATATCGACGTTACCGAAATGAGGTTGACGATTTCGATCCGTTCGCCAGGGGAGGGACACATTATTTGGAAACCATTGGGGATGACGGAGAAAGCTACGGTGTAAATTATTTAGTTTATATAACCAGCTGAATAATAATGAAGATCATACATCAATTTTATGGTCACCTCATTATCGAAAATTTTAGAAGCTTCTGGAAAGCGTTCAACACAAGTTTCTGAGATATTTATATTCCCACTATGCGACATGATATGCTGTGTTCAAATAATAAATATGGTTCATTACTAAATCAATTGAAGATGCGAAGATTACGCTCGAGTTTTCGTAGGATTTTAATGGGTTTCTTATTCTTATTCGACATAATTAACAACGAGATTATATGTCTGGAAATTTTAGAATTAACTCATCATATACATGTTTCTGTGAAATATCTCATAGAATATAATAATACAGGGTGTCTGAGGTTTTTTCGGACAAACGTTGTCACCTTACTCTATGCACAAAAATAATTAAAAAAAATGTTATATAAAAGTCGACCATTAAGGCTTCATTACAAAATTATAATAAAGTGAAAAATCACCTAATTTTCCTGCTCAAAGTACCGTCCATCAACACGAATACAAGTCTGACACCGTTGTAGCACACTGTTTGTACCACGGTGAATTTCTTAACGATTCTTGTTATTGTTGATTTACTCTATGATCATAAATAGTAAACATTACACCCAAGTAATTTCAAATTAGCTTCACGGACATTGACGTATTAAATCATGGATAGAATACTTTCAATTTTATTTAGCTTTATTATACAAATATATTCAATAATGTGTCACAGTTCCATAGATATCCTACAAATTTGAAGCAGCTGCGCGAATCTATATTCGTTGTGTCACCTACATGTAAGCAATATTTTTCTGCTGAATCATACATGCTACTCATATAGAAGCTTCTGCATGATTTATGAATAATACTCAAAATAAATTCATGAATATGTGTCATGAAAATGTACCTTGAGGAATCATTAAAAATTCCATCCAATTATAAAAGTTATATTAAATGAAAATTTAAAATTAAGAACTAAAGAATCAGTTTCTATGCGATTCTTTTAACTCTCAGTACGATTCTCATCAAGGGTTCTAAGCTACTGAAGTTTCACACTTTTATCAACGAGGGTGATCTTAGGCCAAGGAAGATGATATGGGTAGCTTATGACACGCGAAGCTTACCGCGATCGATGCGTAAGCGACGGTTCATATCTGTTCCTTTCTTTCTAGAATAACCCCATAGGTGTTAAATCAATATTCACTATTAAAAGCAAGGCGACACTACAATAGCTTACTTCCAGGACCAAACAAACACAGGTATAAAAAATAAAAGGTGTAAACGATCGAAGAATATTTAATATCATCTATAGAAAATCATTGAATTGTCATGAATCTATGTTTACATTCATGACGAAACGAGTCCAAGGCTTTCTAAAGCTCTCATTGTTACTGAAAAAGATCCCAGAATAGTTCTTCAGCAAGAACAATGCTAATCAGTTACGCTTGTACCCACTTAACAGCGCTAATTACACAGACGTCGAATGCACCAGAAAAATATACCGAAATTATGAAACAATACGTCGCACTCAAAGTAAATACAATACCTATTCGTGCTATAAAGTACAGAAAAGTCAGCGTGACCACCGCCAAAAGCTCAACCCGCTTCCAACAATCCCCCAGCAACAAAACCGACAAAAGTTTCCCCCCAACAACAATGCCCAGGAGGGTGCAAGAACAATCCAGCCTTTATTTTTCAAGAATCCTCGAGGATAGCCGATAAATTCGCTCGTCGACTTTCCCGCGCGATCCAGGAAGCCATGTCTCCCGCCGCGGACGTGTATACTCGTATCTCGGGATCGATCGTCGACCGTAATTCACTCCGGCACGCGTAATTCCCTACTTATGTCCCGACGATTCCTTCGCCCGTTCTTTCGATTTCCACGGGGGCCAGGACCATCCTCTCCTACCCTGCCGCCCCGCGACATCTCTGATCCTGGCACGGTATCCAGTTGGCACGGGCTTGTAATCACCTCGTGGAGTTACTGTGCGTGAAGCCGGATCTTGGCAGGCTGCGTGCATTCGTTTCACGCACGACTATGCATTCCGCGTGTGTGTTTGCTCACGCGTGTGTACGTAATCGGCGAAAGAGAGGAAGCGTCGTTCGTTTTCCCTCCCTCGTATCTCGTGGTGGGGGAAGAGTCAATAGACGAGTAGAAATCGTACGCAGAGGATTTTCCTTTCACGGGAGAGCGCTTGGCTTTGCCATTCGTTGCCGGAGCACGACGCGCGAGTCTTGCATTCTTTTTAATTGCATTAGAGGACACGTAAAATTCATCGTGTTCCATCTATGAAACGGTGGCTGTTGCTTTTTAGTGGATTCTGTGCCGCTTTTCTCTTTCAGCGGTAATTACCCTGCTTCATTACTAGGGGAGGATCCTGGGATCGATTTCCTGATAGCTTCGGGGATAGTCGATCCCTTCGGTTACCATATCCACTGATACGTGATTGAAAATTAACATTGAAAATTAACTAAAACGGTAGAGAGAGGTATAAAACAATTATTATAAGTGAATTAAAACATGAGTAACAGCGCGATATAAACATAATAAATACGATATGTATTCATTCCGGAAACCAACAAAGAGACACACTCGCTAATTTTCATGGCATAGTATCTACCTCAATATAGCGGTAACTCGATTAATCAACATTTAATAATCCCCAATTTTTATTATACAGGTTTTAAATTATTCGATTCACAGAGAAGTTGAGTCGGATTTAAACAAAAATTCTAAACACGATTTAATAACGAACAGCCTGAAAATAAAAATATTTTTCCCTGAAAACGGTCTTAAGTTTTAATTACGCTATCAAGCTGATTTATCCAAGTTCTACTACATTTGGAACGCAATTCGTAGCACGAGTCTAACTCATATGGTAGGAGCTGAGGGACGTGTCAAAATCGATTCCCATACTTTCTCGACTGGGTGGTCCTGCGAGGGATTTGTGTCGTATTAGGTTTCCTCGGAAAATTGTGTTACTACCCTTACGACTTCTGTCATCTCTACGACTCCAAAAGCTCTGCTTTCGCGGTACTCTCTCCGATGATTATTAATACGATTGGCCTCGTTAAGAAACTGCCGCGGTTCGTCCTACTTTGAAACTTTCATCTCAGATTTTTGTATCTGTTTCTCCTCGAAACCTTAAAGAGGTCTCTGCAATCCACACCATATTCTTCGAAACGGTTGTTGGAGTAAATTCGAATTAAATTTCAAGCATCTTCCGTGCAACTCGAACTCTCTAAAGAATCTCTAAGCGTAGCGGTGGTCTCTCCCAAAGCTATCGATTTCGTTTTAAATTTCATACCGTGACCCGCCAACGAGCAAAAGATTCCGCTGACACGAGGTGATTGCAGCGATGTCAAGGGTGTAAACCAAGGAATTTCCGTTCGCCGCGAAACACGACCGAAAATAAGTGTTCCTCTCGATGAATTTTTAAATAATTTTCTAGATACTATGACAACCAAACGATTAAGAATGCACGGTATTAAATCGTCCTAGGAGACTGCGATCAAAGTAAAACGTGCATTGCAGCTGGCTTAGACGTAACCACATTAACGTGCACCTAGCTTTGTAGATTCTATGACGTTGCAACCTCGATCCTGGATCCCGCGGATGACTATTCCGCCGAGATACAGCCTCAACACGACGTTCTTGGCTAGCCGAATCCCTTTGGAAATTCTGGATGTCCTCCTGCAAGACACTTGCGCTGTCATCTGTATGCGACTGACTCGAACGTTTGTGGGAAGAAAGCCTCCCGCGGAGAATCCAGCTGGTCTGCTCGGGATTCGAGGTGCTCATCTTATATCAACCACGAATTAACAATTCATGCAAAATGCGATACGCTGTGGAATAACTTCTTTCGAAAAGGACTACCTGCCTTGCTTACTTAAGCAGGTCACTTTCTTCTATTTTGGATAGTAGGAGGTATTCCTCATTTTCTGTAGAAAAATTTTGCAGTACTTTTTGATCAGTTTTATCATTTTTTATCCGGAGTATGACTTTGCATACTGATAGTTTGTAAAGTGAAGTTACTTTGAAGAAAGTTCCAACGCCGATATTAATTTTTTGACTGTTACAAATTTAATATTAATACATCGTTAGTAGTCCTCGAGGAACTATTTAATTTTGATACTTTTGTTCCATCCCTCATCAAATTATAGTTTTTCTTAACCCTTTCAGGACAGAAACTCGTAGACAGAGCAACTGAGTAATCTCAATAGGTAGCTTCTACATCGATTAATCGACTCTCAATTATTCTTGAGGTCTATTATCCTGTGCTTCAATTATTCAACACATTAAGAGAATGAGAACCAGCAGTAGAACTTCGCGCGAAACTTGAAACGCAATTTAAGGGAGTATTCTACTGTAAAACGCTTTTTTTAAGCGGATTTTGGTATATTTTATGAAGAACCCATAAATATTATTGCTATCTGGTTCTTTTTGTACATATTTATCACCATTTAGAGAGCATTTTGAATAATTTTCATTTTTTTATACCAAAATAATTTGTTAATACTCTCTAAACGTTAACAAACATGTATGAAAAAATGAGACTGCAATAACTGTTATGAGAAATTCCGAAATACGTTTTTAAAAAACCCTTATACTAGAATATCCACTTAGCAACGATTTGCTAAAAAATATAAAATTCTCCCGCAAGATCGTGCGTCAACGCAATATTTTTCTTAAAATCCCCCATCGACGTGTTAATAAACGTAAATAACTCTCAGCACGAACGCAAAAATCAGTCACGCAAAACCACTTTCTAATCCAATTACCGTAATTCAACTCTCTGAACTAATCTAATCACCTAACGTTGCCGCAACCAAAAAGCAACCCCGCGTTGCCGGGTTTCCAAAGCTCAAATCAACCAACATCCCTCTACTACACGCGCTCGGAAAATAGCCGCAAAGTGTCTCTGATAGAGCAGAAGCTGTCGACCGGATCCACGTTCAAATGTTTCCTGGACATCAAAGCGGGGCGTTAAACGGAGGAACGAATCGTCACCAGAGGACGTTGATGTTTCACATGTGGTCTACTGGTTGCCCCTGCCGCCCATTACAAAGCGCACCCTCACTCCATGATATCGCTGCCGCGTCTTCTCCCGGGCGAACTACCGTGAACAACGACGACCTGGGACGGCGACTACAAAGCCCTGGCATCCGGTATCAATTCAACCGCTTCCGACGCGGTTAGTCCGCGACGTTCCCGGAGCGATGCGCATCGCCGTGACTTCGTTCGCATTACTCGCGCGGAAACCAATTTACCATCCTAATTTCGCGCGGATTATCTGGTGTAAACGGCAGCGACCAGCAGCTTCTCTCCTTTGTGCATTCGGCTGCCGCGAGCTAGTTAGCCTAACGGCGTCTGGCGATGCTCCAGTCGTTCTCCCCGCAGCGAGCTTTCCTCGTCCCTTTCGGCCGTCTGCCACCCCCGCCACTGCGGATGGGGTTATGCATGGAATTCTCGCGCCCAGGAATCGCCGCCATTGCGATGCTCCGAAGCGACTTTCTGCCCTGCGTAACGCACACGCGTCCGTTCTGCCGTTCTGTGCCCGACCATCCGCGTTTTCTCCGCGATGCGACGTTTCACGCTACGCCGAACCTCGTGCTCGTTTGAAGTCAACGAAATTGGCTGCGTACCCCTCTTATAAGCACAGAGGGTTCTGGAGGTGTGGGTGCGAGAGGCGAATTCATCGCGCCGCCGTCGCCCGAGTTTTCCCCTCATACCTTTTACCACCGTCGCGTCGCCCGACTTCACTCACCATGCTTTCCTCTTGTTTCAAGCCGCCCCACAGTTCCCCTTTTTCCGACGAATCCTATCGGCCACTTCGTATTCCTGGTATTCTTTGGAATTACAAATTATGCAGCGCGAGTTCTTCCGAACGCTTCCCCAGGACCGGAATGAGTTCCTCAGGAATTACAAATCGCACGTCCAGACAGCCGGCTCTCACCGTCTACGAGGAGGGCGCCGCGGAGGAAAGCGGAGGGTGTCAGGGCGAGGCCACTGTTGGTTTAGGCAGGAACGAATAGGGTAGGTTGGAACAAAGGAGCGGTAGATCAGATTTAGGATCTCGACGGGAGTCGAGGGGCTGCAAGCTTAGTGCGTCAGGGAATGTAAGAGGCAATCAGTGTGTTTGTACGTCCACCATCGAGGGGCGGAAGGCGGACGGATTTGTCTGTAAATAGTGGCCAAAGGAACAGGGCTTTGCATAATTTTCCGAAAATATTAGCCGCACCGCGTGCACACGACGCGTTAACGAACGCGTCGAGTTTCGCGCTTCGGATCGTTTACTTTGCTCGATTGAATTTGCACCGGTCGAGGGAAAAGGGGCGAGGGTGCGCTGCCGCGATCGAAGAGCGGAGCGAGTCGTAATCGGAAATCCTAATTTTCATGGTGGTATTTGCACGCGTTGAATTATGAATGTTGTTTCGTCGCGGTGATGCGAGTTTCAACCCGCGTCGCAACGGGTTTAGGGCGGCTCGGAGGCTTCGCCCGGAACGGAAATTACGTTCGAACGGGGACCGGACGCGCGGCCATCTGCTCGCCTTTCCGCGAAATTTTGAATAACAAATCATGGTCCACCGATTAATTCGTGAAGCCGTTCGACCCACCCTCCGCCCCTCTGGAGAATGGCGCACCCGGAATAACTACTTTGTTATCATCCTGTAATCCACTAGGATCTAGTTGAGCAAACGAGAACATCTATCGTGAACGGCGAGGCGTTTAGGTCGCGCCATTTTCCCCGAATCTGTGTCATAGCTGCAGTTACCGACGCTTACGTGATCAAGTGGAACAGTTTAGCCCCTCGGAAACCCCCGTTCAACCCCCGCCAAGATTCTGAGATTCGTTTAAACTTCATAGTGTTCTCCCCGATCCGACAACTTCATCGCGTCATGCATTTTTAACTTCGATTCTCCCAGATTCCAACTAAACTACCACGGTACCGCGAAACTTCCAGATGGTTTAAGATAGGGTAAATACACTAGAAGTCGACCACCCTCTAGTAGTCGACCATTTTTATTGTTTAGGTTAAAAAACTAAATATTAGAATAATGCATTTATTAAATGATAATTTTATATTGTACTTTAAATGTCTAACTTCAAAATACGACGAAAAGCGATTTTTAAAAGTAAAGAAAATAAATGTTTTTAAAATTATTTCTAAATAAGGTTCGATTTTACATGTAGAACTGCTGGTTTTAAACACGAGGCGCCTAAAACCGAGCTTTGAGAAAAAATAGCTAATGTAATTCAGCTGTATACATTTTTCATTGCAAAATGAGGCTGTATGCTATTTAAAAAGTATCAACATTCTTAGTTATGAGCTTGACAAATTTAACAAATGCGATAATTTAGATTATATGGTCGATTACTGAAGCGACTCGGACACTTTACTTTTAACGTTAATTACGTATTTTCCAAGACTTTTATATAGAAACAAAAAATATTAGTGATACATTGAATTAATTTAAAGTACTATCATGTATATCATATATTTTCAAACATTGACTGTTTCGTTTTGTTAATACATATAATTCAAATTTAGCTTTAAGTGGTCGACTACTAGTGCTTTCACCCTATAAATACACACACTCAGAAAACGGTGTTTGTTATTCGCAGAAAATAAACCTTGCTTGGTGTTTCCTCCAAATTTCGGCAATCCAGTTTTAATTAGTTTTGAAAGAAAGCATTCAACGTCACTGGAGATGCCATATTTAGTTGCACAATATTTCTGGTGGAGACATCGACCGCAAGTAAGCTGAGCAAGCTCAAAATTTTCTGAGTTTCGTTCAAATCGACGTCACGCAAACATAAAAACTTTAATGGTTCTACTAGTCAGCATAACATATCGCAAAGGATAAAAAGTCACTTTCGGAAGATTTAATTAGACAGCCCTGAAACTTCCTCGCTCCGAATAAATTGTCACTCCCTAATATAAATTACCAGACCATTGCGGACCACCAATCATATCTCCCGGCACTCCAAAACGCACCCGCCTTTATTCCTAATAATCACCCCCCCCCCCTCCAGTCGCATTCCTTGAACGAACGAAAAATACTGCGGCGCGGTAGCTGCGTCGCGGAAACGCGTCAGGTGGTAGGGAAAGAGAACAGAATACTTTATTCCCGGCACGATCCTGAAATATGTCCCGTGTGGAGCATTTCCTCTCTCAGCGTCCTTTGGCCCGGGCTAAACGTGTACGTCTCGCGCGTTAGGAGGACAGGTTAGGGCGGCGATGATTAAATTTCCCAAGCAGGCAACGATACGGCGGAGCGCGCACGAAGCGGCGGGGTATCGGGGTTTGATTCGAAAAAGGGGCTGCTTCCGGGGCGTCGAGCTCTTTGTTTCGCGACAGTTATTACGTTTCCAGTTGGGATTTCAGTAGGAGGCGGAGGCAGCGGCGGAGTTCGAGGTGTACGTGGAGGGGTGTCGCGCGTTCGTTACAACTTTATGTCGTCGACGGCGGCATATCGAAGCGGTGGTGCGTGCAAAGTGCACACTTCGAGGCGAATTTATGGGTCGACGGCGAAATTGAAAGGGCGGGGATGGAGAATTATTAGAACGTGGCTATACACACTGTTCGAGTATGCTCATTTGTCGCTGACAGCGCCGCGGCAAGAATTCGCAAACAACGGGGTGGAAACGTGTAATTTCGAGTGACTCGATCGGCATCGCGCCTGCTGAGAATTATCATGACGGGCGGAGTAATTATCGTAGCAACGATTTCGCGCGCGTACCGGGAAAAACGATCGGAAGGAAAAGTTTTGAGGAAAGCGTTCGCGGGCGTCGAGTTCGTCGAGTTCGTCGCGTTGCGGAGCACGGATAGTCGATGATAACTGGACAATACCGGCGGCAAACTGAAACGAGGATCTCCTAAAGGGCTATGGCGATTGTTATTCCTTGCATGATTACCATACCTGTTTCCTCTAGTGAAAATAATTTCCATGGAAATGAGGAAATTTTTACGCCGTCACCATCGTGCCGTCGTTTCCTCCTCCCTATTACCATACCGAGAACAGGTTTTCTTTTTTCCGGGAGTTTTGTAAATCAGTGTCCAAAAGGCGCACGGAATGTCTTCAGAAAATGGCTTGGACGGTGGAAAACTACATAGACTACGGCGATAGTATCGTTTAAACGCGTGCCATTTGTGAATTTCAATCGACTACAATTACTTCGACGGTAGAACAAAAGGATTGCAGTAGTCGGTCCTTAAAAGGGAACTTAAATCTTAAGAGGAAATCGCATTGAGGAAACAGAGGGTAATATATCGTGCGCGATGAACCAGGAATGTTACTCGCGACTTCCTTTTTTCATTTCCCTTCTTTGTGAATTAATGTCGCGCACTGTGTGTTGCCCAAAGTGTCGCTTCGGTGGTATTCCAGTTGCTTCGCGTTACAACATCGTGTGTTGTGTGTTGCCAAAACGCGCTGCCTCGGCAAAATTCCACGCTCACGCGTCTGATTAATACAAGAGGACGAATCACGCAACGGGGAATTTGACAAAATTAGTCGGCACCTTTGAGCAGCAACCGTGTTTACGGTGTCACTTCATCACCGATTTATTACTCAATACATATTTCCATACGTGTCCCAGGATTCGTCAGCAATCCGACTAATTCATCACAATTAAATCGCGCCCCCCGCTAGCGTCGCGCGAAAAACACGATCCCAGATATTCGCAGGGGGAAACGCTATTATACGCGGGAAGATCGTTTTTGCACGCGCGATAATGAAATATTCAAACGGCGCCTGACGCAGCCGACAAACACGCTACTCGTCTGCCTAATTAATCTCGGTGAAATCGCGATTCGCGCCGAGCGAATGGAACGTTTCATTTTGAATCACGTTTGCCCCGCTATCCCGTTTGACGGAGCAGCGTTTTTCCATTCGCTTCATTTTTGTTTTATTTTTTTTCGCGCTGTCGTTGTCCACTGCTACGCAAGGAATCACGAAAATTCGAACTCGTGGCGGCGTCGCGTCGCACGGCGTCCAATCGCGCACTAAAAACGAGAACGCTTGTTCCAGCGACAATATGATACCGAGTGCCACTTAACGCCACCGAGTAAACACTCGACACCTTTTATTGCATTTGCGGCAGCGAGCTACGCGAACGCTGGTTAGGGCGATGAAAGAAACAAAGACGAGGGAAAACAGAGACTGACGGTGCACGCGAGGAGCGAGCGAAAGAGGAAAAGGGAAGGATAGCGAGTACGTCGATGGCTCGATATCACGTTTCTACTTGGTGTCGCGTTCCGAAACAACGGAAAACATGATGGAATGGAATTCGACGTCGACTGTCCCATCGATGCCCGTCCCAACGCGATTCGCCGCTTTTTCCAGAATCCATCGCGCGTCGCGCCACGCTGTCCTCGCGTTTAACAACCATTTCCTGCACTTTACGCTTGTGTTATTCGAAACGGGGACACTGCGAAAGAATCGAAGCAATGATTAGCCGTGAGTCCTTCTTTCGAAAGCTACGCTCATTCGCATTTAAAAATCAACGGGTTGAATGGACTCGCGTGAAAGCGGTAATTACGGATGGGAGACGAGTGATTGGACAATTCAACCGGCATTTATCGAAAAACTCGGTGCGAACGAACTCGCGGCGTGCAATATTCACCGAACCGAGCATAAAATGTCCGTAGCGTTATAGCTAAATGGACGGGGAAATGTTTAGGGATGGCAAACCGCCCAATGCTGTATTGTCTGAATAGAAGTATTGTTCGTGCAGCATCCACCGAGGGCGTCTTCTGAGTGGAAGAATACGAGACAGTACAACTGGCCAAAAAATATTTTCTGCTCCAAACACGCATACACTACTACTTCAAATAATCACAAGTCTTAGGTATTCACCTAGAACTAACTAGTGGGGTTCCTAGCATTGGTATCACTCTTTACGATGACACCCCTTGTTCCTCAATGTAATATCAAATGTTTAATTCGTTAGAAAGTATGAATTCAAGAGTTTATAGGGGATATCATTTCAGTGCCTGAAAACCAAAGCAATCGAAATCCATTTTCGTTACTTTTCAGGAGAGCATAAAAACAGTACAAAATAAAAAAAAGAGCAGTAAAATGATATGTATAACTCAATTTTAAAAAAAAAGGAGGACTCGGGTTATTCTGGCTCTCAGGTACAGATTTATTCTTAAAACCAAACCTTAAAAACCATATATGCATATGTAGGACGTATCGCAGGTCGAATCGCGAAGAGACACGTGCCGTAGCTTGTTTAGCTAAAGCGGTCATTACACCGCAGATCACCTTCGTGTAGCTTGTTGCGAGCCAGCGGGCGAGCGACAAGACGGCGAGCTTGTTTAGCGAACGCGCGAAAAAACGCCAGGGCGAACCGCGACTAGGAACACCCAGTCTCTGACCCGCGATCGCGACCCGCGCGAAGACAAAGAGAATGCGAATTATAAAAGAACACAAACCAGCGGCGCGAAGCAGAATTTGTCGAGGTGTCGAATCAAGAAGTCGAGGTCGAAAGTAGTCGACATAGCGTGAAACCGTTTTGGAGTCGAGGAAGTCGAAATCCGGGATCGCGTCCGAGTGTATGTAGCCGAATAAAGCATTGTGTACTGACTGTCCGTTTTTATTCCTACACATATACTAGGTACCTTAGTGTTTATTTCGTGTCACATTTAAGTGATCCACAATTGTACATTAATTTAATGATATTAGATATAGTAGGTAGAATATTTTTGTTCATAGCAATATTTGTTGAGTTGGAAAATTGAAACATAAAAACTTCTATCGTATGAAATGGATGTTTTCTTATGAGATCCTTATAGTAATTCAATATTAATTTTGGTTCATCAATCATCACAAACTCTTAAATACAGAAACAGTAAGTAAATAAAAAAACAACACTTATAAAATACAGAAACAAAACATAAAGATAAAAATAGTAACATAATACATATAGTAACTATTGTATTAGAAATTCCGTTTTCTACTATTTAAAACAGCAAAATTATCAATTATTTCATAAAAATCTACATTTTTCACAGATTCACTTCCTATTGATAATGTTGTTAAATGCGATAATATAGACTATCCGATCGTTGACCTTAAATAATTTATTATTAGTTTCATCTTATAAAAACTACATTCACATGAAACTACAGATACACGCAATGAACAAGAAATAACCATTTTAAAAAGGGCTTACAGTTGTAAAATTGGCAGAAATGTAATTTTTTAACATACGTTTAAAAACGTTGGGTGTCACCTCCACGTGACACATGTCTATCTAGTGACGCCACTGCGTCGAACCAATCACAACTTAATTTCAAAAGCATTTATGCTTTAGGTTGTGACATGCGCTCCAATTATTCTGCGCAGCATGACATTATAATGTAGTGTAAAATGGTGAACGATAGAAGATTGTTGCAAACTCATAAAATCGATGTTCATCGTTACGCTACAGTATGCCAGATTTCAGATTACTATACAGTATTTCGCTGCAACACGCAACGACGTGCTAACTCGCTGTATAATGTTGTTCACTTTATACGCTGTTTCAAAAGTATGTATAATACACCGGTGTGTTATTGGATATCGTACTGCATTCCACAGTATTACACAGTAATATACAATACCTAGACCGACATACAACATTCTTGCACAATGCGCCGCAGTATCAACTAACCCTCTAGATTATTAGATGGCAGCTTGCAGTGTTACAGAACATTAAACCCTGCTCCGTAGTATTGTAAAGCATGTTTAAGTCTGTACAACGATATTACACAACAATATCATCGTTGCGAGCTGTTGGCTTGTACTACATTGTGCTCCGTTAATCCTTTGTGGACCGTAGCGAGCATCGGTACTATGTACTGACTCAACAATTTCTGAAACGCAACGGAGAAAACTTAATTTAAGTACAATTATTTTTTTATGTGCTTAATTCTCTTCTTAATAAATAGAAGAAAATTTATCACTGTTTAGTAACTTTTTTCTGGAGTATTTCTTTATTTTATAGTTTTGAAGTTTCTTTTCTTATACTGTATAGTTTCCGTTAAATGTTAGAAACAGATTTCAACTTTCAAGCTTTATTGTCAACATGGTTCGACAAATATCTGCTATCTTTCACGGGAGATGTTCCATGATACTGTTCTAGTCTATTATATGCTACAATTGTGTAGAACCAATGTACAATGTTACTCTATAGGTTTCAACATTATTATCAGTGCTGTTTGCAGCATCACAATGCAGAATCCTGACGTTCCGCATTATGGATCATTGTACTGCGTACAGATTATGATACTCTAGACTGCACACAACAGTCTTGACACATTAAGTGCCGTGGTCACTGCAGCAGTCATAATGCTTTAAAAAATGCTTCCCAATGCTAAGTATTAGGTACCTGAAAAAGTTAGTGCGAATTCTTAGAACAAGATTCAATTATTCTGGAACCCTTTACTATTATGCTATAAGCTGGACTTTTGTTATAAAAGTCTTAATTTCGGAACACTGTTAATAATAGTGTCGCACGAACTTTTTTCGGTATCCAATAAGAAATAATTTAAAATATGTAGAATATACTGCGAATAAAACATATTAAAAACAAATTTTCGTTGTTAATAGAAATAACAGCTAATCGAAAGTTATTTTCCTAGCTACCTCTCCGCGCGATTCTGTAGTAACCAGTTCAGAGCGAAGCGCAGCTCGAGTGGACGTTAATTAAGTCGCATCACTCGCCTAGCTGGAACACAGAAGAATTCACCTTCCCGGGGTACAAGAAAAATCACTCAGCGCTTTGTACGGTTCGAGTCTCGGCTCAATAAATGGCACCTCCGTTTTATTAAATTTGCACTCCCTTTAGAAGGACGCACTTCTTCTCTAGGCACCGCGATAAGTGGCCGAGCATTGACGTCTTTAATTCCGTGCGCGCGGCGCAAAGCGAAGCGGCGGGAATAAAACCAGTCGCCGATAATTACAAGGCGCCGCCCCCGCTTGCGTTACATCTTTTCGCGGCAATCGAAAGACGAGGCTACTTTGATATACCCGCGACTTACCGGCCTCGACTCCCGCAAAGACCCCCAGTGTCTGCGCGGGGACGACGAGTGCCTTTGAGTGCACACTCTCGCGAACGTGAGTCGTTTCGCGTGTTGTAGGGTCGAGGATCTCGACGAAAGAGAAGACGGAGCGAGGAGAGGGAGAAAGGATGGCGCGAGAAAGAAGCCTGTGAAAGCGGAGAAAGAGGGCGAGGCTTGGTACTCGCGGTACAGCCACTTCACCTACTACTTTTAGGCGACGGGCACGCTCGCGCGAGACTTCAGAACTTTTAAGAAGCGCTTACACAACCGAACGTATGAACCAGTTGACGTACGAATCTTTGCGTACGAAGCATGCATGTTGCGTCGACTTTCTACGGAACTTTCAATCATAATCGTGTTTTTAATACTCTCCCAGAACGTCAAGTTCATGCTGTACATAATCTGTACTCGACACTTACATGAACACGTCGGAAAACTTTCGACTCAGTTGCTTTAGTATTTTGGGTGAGCTGTCAATCATGCTTCATTTTTTCTTAGAATTTTTTGAAGAAAGAACGGACGAAAAATACTTACGTAGTTCGAAATTCCAAAATATCTGTATTTTTTATTTTAGACCAAGGTCTGTGTCTACAAGTAAACTTTCAAAAAAATTTGTTCACTTTTTGCAAGAAAAATTGACAGGGAAACAATTACTTAAGTAAAAGAAGCTTTTTCAAAACCTGCGCATAAAGGGTTTACAAAAACACGATATTTAGAAAAGGACAATTTTGGTCCTATATTTTATAGTCCTCGAGAAATTCCAACAAAAAACGTTTTCGACCCCTAATTTCGAGGGCTGTATACATCCCTTCAACATAGTCGATTGTCGATAAAAAAATACGCGTAAAAAATTCCGGCCTCTCTGTAAACTTATAAAGCTTACACGTTCCCTTGTGAATTTGTTTTTCAGAAAGCTGATGAAAAGAATTTGCCAACTAGAACATTGGGGTATAATTCGGTGGTCAGAATCGAAGCAGTGTGGTGTACATCATTCCGGAATCATCCAATGCGAAGTTGGAGCGAGACAGAAGGTGCTTCTAAAACTTTTGCAGCGGATAATAAAAGATGAAACTCGAATAGCTTCAACAAGTAATAATTTCCACAAACTTCCTTCCGCCCCTGCACGTACGAAGCGTTCCATCGAACGAAAAGACTCGGATATGATTATAGGCGCGGAGTTTCCCCTTATCGCTAACTTTCTTAAAAATTCCTTGATTGGACGACGAATGGGAGAGCGAAACTTTGTCGAAACACCTTGAAGGTGTACCAACTTCTTACTGTACCCGCTCCTCGATAGTTACTTTAATCCGAGATTCTTTAATTAACGATCTTTCTGTGAAACTTTAAACGACTCCTTATGACGACGCGTCAGCGTCGGGTCAGAGAGGCGGGGATCGGATTCCGAGCTTGCAATTGCGAAGCTTTTCGCGTGGCCGATCGAACGCAGCAGTCGCGAATCGCGATCCATCGTCGAAGATGTTTTAATTTGGAATCCTTTAATTAGAGTGCCGACTCCACGGGAACCTCGGATGTGCTTACTCTTTAATTGCTTTTCTTCGATGGTTCCCGGCGCGCTTTGCACGCTTCGCAGCGATCCTGAAGGACGATCTAATAAAATCTCTCTTAATTGAGATTCGCGGCTCGCCCGCGACGGGGCTGCATTCGTGAGAAGATTTTTTCCGCTCTCCTGGCGGCCCGAGTTTAATTATTTGTTTGGGTGTCTGCAGCTACAGGTTGGGGGTCTCGCGTAGAGATTTCTTACAAAAAACCGGACCGAGAGAAAAATAATTTCATACAGCGTTTGATTTTAGGAAAAATTAAAGCGTCAACTAACAAATGTTCGAAAAAAATATTTGTGTAACATGTCCGCTTTCTCGCCAGTTGCAGTAATTTGACACCCTGTGCATCGTTCATTTTAGGAAGTTCTAACGCGATCGATCGAGCCGCAGAGTCATAGATCAACCAGTGCAGCGTGTAAAATGCATCCGCGTGCCAACAACGATGACCACTTGACCCGCGGATTTCACGGGTCACCGTGCGTATTGCATTTAAATAGAATTTTTGATAGAGCGCTACAACTCTCCGCGGACCCATAACGAGCATCAACCGACGACGTATTACGTGACGCGTCGGCGGAAACAACTAATCAAGATTGGTCGAAAATTGAAAATTCCCGCTAATGAGCGGGAATCAGCGTGGTATCTCGTTAATCAGCGCATATTGGCAATTTCGATACGCAAACGCGACGCGAGCATACGCGTCGCCGCTGATAAACAGCACGCGACGAATTCGATCTTCGCTTCCCCTCTTCTCTTCCCTCGTCCAGTTAATTAAAAAATTTACAAAGCCACGGTTGGACTCGCTTTAATGGCATTCTTCGCAGTGGCGAATTAAATGCCGCGCACAACCGGCGCCGCGCGATAGGATTTCGATAATTAAACAGCTCGGTGGACAGCAATTTCGTGCGAAAAGTGAGGCTGCGTTCAAAATTTACGGAAGGCCATAAAATTTCGTTACGGTAGACAGTTCGGATGTTGGGCATTCCTCCCTTTTTGTGTGCGGTAGGGATTGGAAGTTACATTTTCTGGATTTTCGTTGGTGCGATTGGTCTTAAACATTACCGGACATCAAACTTTAAAATGCAAATCTAGCAAATATTTGCGGGAACGATGAAATATTCGAAATATCTTGCCGTGCGGAAAGCTGCGGAAAATATTATTTAAACATTTTGTAACGCTCCAGGTACTAAAATTCCTAGTAAATGGTGTTCAAAGTTACGAATGAGCAGTGAAATCGTTTCGTTGCCGTCTAAGCTTGGTAAGAAGTGCATTTCACACGTTGCAACTCAATACCACAAAACTTGACGTTCGATTAACCCCATAATGTTCACGTTCCCAGTGCAAACATATTTAGTTACTCTCAATAGTGCTCATTTACTTTAGTTGTCGGAATGGACTCAGGAACTACGTTGCACGCTATTAACAAACGGTAATAACTTTAACGGCTGTTCTCGCCGTTATTACGAGAATACCGGAGCCCCGCGAAGTTGAAATAGCAAAATCAATGTTGCTTCAGTGTGGAATAACGCAACCAAAAAATTCATGACGCATTCGGATATCAATTATTCCTCCTTCGCTTCCACCGGGACCGATCACGATATAAAAAGATTTAACTTTAAAACAAATGTATTATAAAACCGCATTTTCAGCGGTGCCCCTGGAAAATCTGACGAAATAATAAATGCCGCTGCCTCAGAGAAGCTGCCTAAGCTCTGTAGATTCGTTGTCGGTAGCAAATTGCGAGCTTACTGACAAAGAAATACTGTAATATCAAATTGATCGTAAGCCGATCTGAAATTGATATAGAAGATCGGCAGAAGCTTCGCCTGCGAAACGGCGTCGGTTCGTTCCGCGTGAAAATCCTTCGGAATGATAAGCATTAATGGCAGCCACGAATGGAGGTCGAAGGACCATCGATTCCATCGGCAACCTCGAAAGACATTACCGCGGCATTGTTCGCCAGTCGGCATATATCACCCGCCCAGATAGGTGGCTGAGACACGCAGTATCGCGCGGCGGAACACCGCGGCGCGTGAAATGATACGTAAAATGGCGCTTACCCAGGCTGAATCCGGAATCCTTCACGTGGATGACCACCATCGGCATCAGTACCATCACGATGAGGTTTACGACGTGGAACACCATTCCTGGCCCGTGAGCTATGATATCCTGCGGCACAAAATAGAGAGGTACAAGTTACGAGCGGAAGTTGCCCCTGCGGGGGGGAGTGAGAGAGGGATAGAACGCGCGCGTGGCACATGAACGTGGGACATGGAAACGGGAAACGCGGCACCCTCGTCCCGAGGAGTTGCCGAGGGGTGCCGCGGGGGCGGCGACGCTTCGAGCCGAGTAACGGCGAGCTTCTCAAAATACGAAGGTTGAAATGCAGTCCGCGGAACTACCGAAAGTCGTTTATTATCCATAGCGGAGGCCCCGTATCCGACTCTGTCTGTTGCGAAATTCAATACAGAACGGGGCGTTCTCGCTGTGAGGGTCGGTTATTTAAATATGCCTCTACGCGATGAGCCGAAGAATTAAAGGGGCGCTCAGCACGGCGGATGTATACAGCGCGATCGCGTGAATAAAATCGGACTTTATCGTATCGTGAAAATATGAAAGCCACGTTTCAATGTACACAAACGGCGGGTAGGTAATTAATTTCATTAGGCAACCACTTAAGGGAAACGTCAGTTTAGACTGCCTTCTGAAATTCGACAGGAAAGAGGCGGAATGGAGAGGCATCACGCGTTGTCCCGACACTCGGAAGGTCGCCGGTGAATAAGTGGTGCGCGCGTCCAACACAGGAAATTCAATAAAAAATTAAACGCAGCCGGGGGAGACGTTAATTATTCAGACACGTCGTTCGGCGGGTTTAATAAAGTATCGCGTGTAACCACACGATTCAGCGATGGAGGCGTGCGATATGACGGAAAAACAAACGCGCTGGAACATTTCCATCCAGTGTAAAATATTCCGCGGCACGTTTCCACATTACGTTTCACGCTGGTGGCTCTTAACGTCCGCTGTTAGTCAGAATGTGAACAGAAAAAAGGGACGCGGAAATTCATTAAGCATTTAGCGTTTACACAGGCAGGCGAATTTCCTAAGGCGAAAGCGCGATCGTAATTTTTCGCGTCGGCGACGCGACACGGGCTCGAAGGGACTGTGTTGACAGTCCGAGGGGAATCTTCCGAATTTCGAGGACCGTCTCGATGATCGATGAGGTCCGCGCCGTCGGAGCGACGGGACTGAAAGGGCAGTTTGTCCACTCCACAACTAAACCGACGGCGGCCAGTACACCGAAGCAAATATTTACGAAGCGCTTGACCCAATTACGTCCAGGCAAAAGAATACCATGAATTTCAAGCGAGGTCCGGCAAATTGCGCAGCTGAAACATTCAGGCGCGCGTGCACGCCGCGCCGTGCGCGCCGCTTCACTTCGTCTTCGCAGACAAAGCGGAGGAACGGAGCCGAGCAACGAGACGGGCATAATAATTCACCGGCGCGGCGGCGGCGAGCCTTTGATCGCGTCGCCGAACGAATACGGTGCAGAAAGGAATTAACAGGAAATGGAATTCCGGCTGATCGAATTAGCAGGACATGTTAATCGAGACAAATGGATCTATCGGTATAATCAGGGATGGTAAAAGCCACGCTGATACCGGACCGTAAAACCGTGACATTACTTACGACACGTCCGCCTCGCTCGACGTTAATAAAATGCGGACATTTGCATTTTAATTAGTACGACGCTTCAATCTCCTTCCCGCATTTTTCTACCCACCACCCTCCGTTCCCTCCCTTCATCCACCCTTCCTTTCCTCTTTTCGTATTTCACACGCGATACATCCCCCATGGCGTTCATAGGTAGACGGATCGACAGAAATTGATACGGGATGCTCGACGGATTGAAAGTTGCGTCACCGACAGACCGACTCGCGTTAGTTTTGAGGATTAATTCGCGAGGTATTATGCATATACTCGATGATTATTCGTATCGTCGAATTATTCATACGACGTTATTATCGCCTGATCGTCATTAGCCGAATTATTGCTCGATTAGCGTACGACGATTAATCAGGCTATGGTAATCATCAAGTTCGCCGCGACCGCTGCCAGCTCTATTTGGGGCGGCTAGCGAATTAGCTGCCAGAAGAATCTGATTTCCACCGTCGCAACTTCGCGCGACGTGCTCACACGTTAAAATATATCGTTTCCGAGCCAACTTCCTGCTGCCTGTGTTCGCCGATTTTGTACGACAAAATTTAATTGAATTACACGCTTCTATGAAACTTATATGTCGTGCACAGCATGGCTTATAATTTACTGTGCTACCCAAAAAAGGGGATCATATTTACCGGGAAAAGAAACTAGATTTGTGAATCAACATTTTTTGTTGGGGATCTTGCTTTAGAAAAAAATAAACATGACAATTGGAAATGATATGAATGCGAGGTTTAAGTGGCGACTACGTCTGCCTACAACATGATGTATCTACTTATCGAAATTATAAAGCTGAGTGTATATGTTATAATTCAAATCATAAAACAAATTCTATCAAGTTTTTGCTCTAGTTTAGTTCATAATATTGTGTTAAACGATAGCTAAGAATTTGGTATTAATTGTGTAAAATTCAAACATATTTAATATCAATTTTCTTCAAAACTACATTCCTCGTAAATAATTCTATTCCACATTTTCGATCCGTTTTCTCATAAGGAATCTCCTCCTTTACCATTGCGCTACATATCACGTTTATTTCGTAATTTCAATTTATATTTCGCTCCATTTTCGAGACTAGAAAAAATCGAGAGACGGTTTCGACGAAATTTGCATCGAAACGGTCGAAACGAGAGCCAGGTCAACGAAGCACAACAATCGCGTGGAAAGGTCCCACAGTTAATTATCCATAGGCTCGCGAGGTGCAGAGACAAAGAAGAGTTGATCTCTGCGGAGCTGATCGATGAGCATCGCGCGCAATGGTCCCCTTGGAACGGAGTCAGCGCGAGCAATGTTTACGCTGACACGATACCGCGCGGCAGACGTGTATTTGCGTCACCGCCGGGGGGAATATACGATATATAACGTATATAGACGTTAGCCAGAGCATCGCTAATTCGCGTCGACGTAAAGACTCGGGCTTTGCAACGTGATCGTCACGGTACGCCGATCATCATGTAGCGCCGCGTTTCATCGACCGGCTAGACGACCATCTTTATGACGCTCCGATAAGAGGGGAACGCTAGATTCTACGTTAAACTCCCTATTATCGGTACAGATAAAGTCCTGTCCGCCGAGCGTGCGTCCGTGTCGCTCTCACGGTAAATAGAAAAATATCGCTAACTCCTATCTAACGACAAACCCTTTCGGTCGTAATTGATTTGCATGTAAAACCTCTTTGTGCCGCGCATTTAATTTGTTGACAGTTTTGAAATAGATGCGCATGGTTTTGTTTATATTGAATGTAATTATAATACTAAAAGCATAGCAAATATTTTGTGATTCGCTGCGAAATTTCTCGAAAGGAAAACAGAAAATCCTCATCATAACGTTCTATCTTACCCCTCCGTCAATCTTATTTAAATGTTATCAAACAAGTTCAAACCAAACTTGTTGAGCGGAATTCCCTATTTTGGAGGATTCGTAGCAGAGAAGACCCCACAGACAGGGTGGGTGTTTAATTGATTTGCTTTTGCTACATGTTGGGGAACGGTTTTAGCTCCTCCCTTCTCTCGTTTATTTAATATTATACAACCTGCTCGGGCCGAATATCAACAAGATTTCACTTTATAAACTTTGCTTAAAAGTACGAGGTCGAAATGAACGTAGAATTTATACAGACACAATCTGTTTAATTCGATTAGAATTCAGAATTAAAGTAGACTAGATTTTTAAAAAAATCATAGAATTTTAATTTTACTCTTTTCGCAGACTTAATTTCATCTCCTTTTTTCATGTGCGAAAACGCAAACGCGGGGTTGTTTCAAACTTGTTCGATTTCCAATTAGTATGGCTCGGAATTTGAAAGAAATCTAAACGCAACTGCGATTATTTAGGAGCCTCGTGCAGCTTGTTAAAAGTACCAACGAAGTGGATAATAGAAATAGCTAGATAGAATTCTGATAACAGACAGAGCAAATAATATAAACACGTTTTGCTCAAGGGATGTTGACAGATGCTTAAAATTTATAGAAGTTCAAGACTGCTTCCGATTAACGTAATCGGAAAAGTCTATAGCAACGGCCAACCTAGGAAAGTAGAATAAATAGACCCGTTCGTTAAACAACTGAAACGTTCTCGCCCAGAGAAGCATCAGAAATTAGAAACTGCATTTTCTGGTCGAAGATCGTATCGCGACAATTATCGCCGAACCCATTCGGGCGGCAGTATCGAGAGCATTCGAGCATCGTTCGGCTATTTGCTTGAAAAATAAAGAGGAACGAGGCGCGCGTTAACATTTCGCGTCGATCGGTTCGAGTGGCGACGTGGAATCGACAGTTTCAGCGATACGCAACGTAAAAGTCGCTTCCGAAACGGAAGCGGCGTGGCTAGAGATACGAGGAAAATGCAACGACCCTGTCGTCGTCGTCGTCGTTCGTTGTCCTCGTTTGCCATTTTTGCCCGCGGTTCTGTAAAGTTTCCTCCAGCGACGCCATATGCTCGGGATATTATTATTAGTTTAGTTTAGCCGTGGCGGAGCGGCGCGCTTCTTGCAAGGAAAACAGAAAAAAATACGCGCCGTTGGAAAAAGGTGAAAAATATTTTTCCAACTTTACCGCGGTATCCTCTTAACATCCTCCGCGTTGTTAGTCTCTTTTTGACACTGTGCGCCTGATTCACTCTTCTCTTTCTTTCTTTTTTTTATGGTTTACGTGTGCCCTCTGTGTACAGCCGCCGAGAAAAATGTACAAATATTACTGTGTTGACGTGGACGAAAGTTTTTTAATATCCACGCGGCCGGGATCTCACGTCATTTCTATTAGCGCACGGCAGCGTGTTACTCCGGCTCTTCAACGTGCAACAGTTCAGGGGGATATTAAAAGGATTACTCACCACTGACAGTCCTTTCTCGATCAGGAGGCAGAGGCCCACAGGTACGCTGGAGTCTGCAACATAGAAAGAGGGAGGAATAAAAGACGGAATTAACCGATTTTCAGTGAACAAGCCAGCGAGCGCATTTTTGACGATTCACCTGCGACGACTGTGCCCTTCATTGTCAGTTTTTACCCCCTCGTTTCTACCCTCTACCGCTTGCACCCTCGGCATGGCAAACTTTCAAGAGGTCAGTTACCCAAGCGTTCGTTGCACAGAAAACAAGCGACGAGGGTCTTTCATGCGATGTTACGTTACGGGAGCAATCGAAAGAGCAATGGAAAAGTGAACGGAACGGAGAAAGAGGAAACGCGTGGATGAAGCAGGAGGAGAGCGCGCAGCCACTACGAGGGCTATACAACGAGGATAAACGCTACTGGTGATCAAGAGTCTCGCTCGAACGGTTAGACGGGATAACGAAAAAAGGACGGAAGAAACAGAGAGGAGGGAGAAAAACCGATATCGCGCTACGAAAGCGACGAAAGCGACTCGCCGATAAATCAGCCCAAAATAGCACTTGCTACAAAACGGAGGTTCGATTGGACGACGTGTACCTACGAGTTCACGTGAAGAACTGGGAACTAGACAGCACGATAACGTTCTGGCGCATCCTAGGCCATTTAGCAACAAATAACAGTACACGTTTCGCTCGTTGATTGACTGATAGTGCTTCGTTACTAAACGTACTAAAAAGCGGCACAACTTTACTAACATCAGGCTATGTTCTTTAAATAATTTAGATTCAATCCGACAATGCCTCATCCCTTAATTCAAATTGAAACTAACAGTAATGACACAGAATCTATTCAGTGGAACAGATTTTACGCAGCAGTATTCGTGAATATCCTCCCATTAGTGATATCTGGTAATTAACTATGATGTTCGTGAAAACCATAATGAAGGAATTAATATCAGAAATTATAGAGACCACATTGAAAACGCGTCTGCGCAGAGAGACTCACAATGACTCCTATTACTGGATTGTCTGATCATAGACGAATTGTGACTACTCGCACCAGAAGCACGAACCATTTCAGTTGCATTAAGGTATGAATAATTTTTATCTAGCAGAATTTATTACATTTCTAAGACCGTTATACGTTTGTAAGCCTTTTACCTGCACGTCTTCCCCATGTAATGAAATTCTTGGCATAATGTTAAAAAGAGACGAAACATGTATGTCTCACAGAAAGAACAATTTCGTTAACAATGAAACGGGTGGTCCTTGGTCGAGGCGGCCAGAGAAAGGTTCAGAGAATAAAAAGGATCGGGATCTTGAAATTTCTAGCAAATAGAATCTCGCGGAAGAATTTTAAATTTTCATCTTTCCACTCCTCCCTCCGTTGACGTTCGAGTCCGAATCCGCGCAGGAATGAATCAGAATCGGAACATCTGTAAAACCACGAAATTTCATTCCACGCCCGTCCCTTTATCATTCCTTAAACTGTTTTCAGAATCCAACGGGGCCAAGACACTTCGGTAGATTACGCGGAATTCCACACAGACAAGCGCAGGTATAGTTCGTACGATTTCATTTCGAGCGTTTCGTCCCCCCCTATTCTTCGAAGTATCGTCCGTCCCCCATCCCAAGATAAAATATGGCGAAACTTAAATAAGTTTAAGAGATGCAACCGTACGATAGGCAAACTCGCGAAATTGGGAACCGCGGGATCCTCCTCGAGAAACGGGTCACAACTTCAGAATACGTTTAAAAATAAAAGGCGCTCGTTACGTTTAGAATATTAATAGGATTGTTCAAGCGGCGACGTTTTTATTGCAGCCGAAATGAACACCGTTGCAGTCACGTGTGACAGTTTTTATGATTTAAGACAGGAATTCATTAATGTTTAAATAACCATTTTACTTGACATTGCTACTGCGGAGCATGACACGCGCGTATATGTAAGCACTCTATTAATATCCACTTTCTTCTTTAGATTTTATACGATTGTTAGGTTATTGCTGTGATATTTGCTAGTGAATGTAAATTAATAATTCATAATATACGAGAATACGAGCGAGATCCCGTGAAGGAAGATCAACGAATTAAATATTTTCCAGAGAGAAGGAAATCGTTTCTGTGTATTTATGTATATCATAAATCACTCTTTCCTTCATTTCCTTCGTCAAAATAAAACTGTTTGTTAGTCAAATGCACAACATTACAAATTTTTCCAATAATAAATATTTCCATACAAATTATTAATGGAGCAACGTACTCGTTTACGTTAATGAAAATCGTTTTAATGAAAAAGCGCGGTTTCAATTGAAATTGAAATATATTACGCTGCGCTTTATCAAAGTTAAAATAAATCGGAGTTATATAAATATCGGGTTAATAAATTAACTATTCTGTAACTGACAAAGCTTTCGAAGAAACGAAAATTTGATTAGCGTATTTCGACTTAATTCGATCGAACCCTTTTCTCAAATGGAGTTAAACGCCTTTCCGACTATAATTTTCGAATTAATAGAAAATTTGAAGTAATTACGAACAAATTAGACATAATTAGAAAGCTTCGAGGAGAAAGGGAGGAAGGTAACTCCATGGCGCAGAATTTCCTCTCGTTTTATGCGCAGTCGACGTTGACGTAATATCGCCCGCGATCGAATTCACGCCAGAACTAGCAGCAAACGTCAAAGAAGTGACGTTTGGAAATTGAAAAAGCGCATAACCGACGAGGGAAAACGCAGGGACGGGCACCATTCCGATTAAACTTCCGTCGACTTTCGTTTAGTCATCTGCATAGTAATAGAAATACATAGTTCCCTCTACCGATACGCTTGTCTATCTTACTCCACGATGACAAATCGAATAATACAGAATCCCTGTGCAATCCGTAAAATCTCGTTTCTTGGAATATTACTCAGGCATTGAATACTAGTAATAATAATAATAATAATAATAATAATAATAACAATAATAATAATAATAATAATAATAATAATAACAATAATAATAATAATAATAAAATTAAACATATAACTGTAAATCATTTTGTCAATTTAATACCAATTTTAATGATCAAACGATTATTTAAAGCAGCAGACAAAGATAATGCAGTAAAGTGGCGGTAATTTTAAGAAATGGAGAAAATTTTTTGATAAATAAATAATTTATACACATATTTAAATCCTCTGTGGGCTAAACGATCGGTCAGCGTTCAACTCGGATCCTGTTATCAAATTTTGTATCGTCTTTTATCAAACGGCAAAATGTTCTTCCTACACACATTCAGTTTCACTCAACAGAATTCAACTTGGCGTTCGCGGCATAAAAGCAGGAGTTCCAGACGGTCTTTCACGGTCGCGCCGAAAATTTTTCGTTGATGGACGGTAGCAGGGTTACGGTTAAAAAGAAATTCGAGCCAGGCTCGTGGGCAGCGCGCGCAAAACGCTGGAATGAGAAGGGAAAAAAAGCACACGGGAAAGGCCACGATTGTTTCATCATGGTCAACACGTGTTCACGTCGACTAATTACGACCTCTTTGAATTCGAACGCGTTTTACGAGAGTTTCGAGCATTTTTCCGGCTGCGCGCTGAATTACACGCACGTGCGCCCGGGACGATGAAAGACAAATAGAACTTGATCGACGAATCAAATGTGTTGCATTTAGCAAACGGCAGCGAGAAAAGTCCACTAATTATAGTGTCGTCAATTGACACGATAAATAGCATTCGTTGCTGAGGCAAATTGGAAGCGTCTGTCAGAAAAACGGGGAAAATAGCGTAGCTTTATTAGAATGGTTAAACTTGTTAAAAGAACCACGAATGTGTCGGCATGAAAAAATTCTACCATTGTTTCGATTTGAATGCAGTGTTTGCGATTCATCAAATGCCGTGTGTTTCTAATTCTTTTGGGAATGGATTTAAATTTATTTTTCGGCTAGCTGCTCGTTCGGATCAACGTCTGATATGTATATCTGTTCAGTACGCGGCAATGGCTGAACGAGTTTAGAATTGAAAGCGATAGCGGCAATCGGTAGATATAACACTTTCGTCGCGGTATCGCCGTAATAAAGTATTCGAGCAGCCGTCCGATTCAAATTAGGTTAAATGTCGCCGATCTCGGTCGCGAGCTGTATCGATAATTCGGAGAATGAATCGGTCGACCGAGTGACACTGACGTATCGTTATTTCAATCTCCGCGACTTAATGAAAACGAATGATTCCTCGTATTTCAGAATACGTCGGAATCCCTCGTTCCGAGGGTGGCCCTTTTTACCATTGACTCTCCTCCTCGACGCAACGGGAGCGACGGTGGGAAGAAAGGAGAAAGAACAAATCCAACTGACGTCGAGCACGGCTTGCTAATAGATATTAATGGAACCCCTTTTGCCGTGGAAATGCGGCCGTTTTTTTCGCGCGAACGAAGAGGCATCTTCGTCGCATCGTCGCGAGGGCGAATAAAAAAAGGAAGCGGAAGCGGCGCGGAGGCAAAAGGTGGAACGGGCGGCAGAGCAGACGAGGGGACAAAGAGTCGCGCGAAAAGGAAGAGGACGCGTTATCGGGGCTCGCATCTGCCGCGATAAAATGAATTAAAAGGAAAAATAGCCTTTGATGGGAGGCACGGGGCGGGGGAAAAAAAAAGAGAGAACCGAGGACAGAATGGCATCGGCTCGCGGATCGTCCGATAACGTATTTGAATAACGTTTGCGTCGCAAAATCGAGCCCGTGTACACGTGTCAGTCTTCTTTGATCTCTTTCGATTTTATTTGACCGAAATGGCTTCGCTTTTACCGGCCGTTTGCACGGCAAACGCGTCAAATATGTCGTCGGTACTGCGTTTGGCCCCGATTAAATGTTGTGTGACGGTAACGTGAAATTGGTTACAATATCGCCGATGCGGTGTTTACGCCTGCAATTTGGTTGTTGGTGGACCGCGCGACGCTTTTGTTTTCGCGCGTTACGACGATAATAAAATCAAATTTTATACGCTGTTTATACGCTGCGAAAAATCCGCCGGGCATAAATATCTTTCGTCGGTCATTTTCGATGAATAATTGCGATAGACGGTAAACATAGGGTATAAAATTTTACACGCCTCGAGAACCCGTCATATCGTGTCGCTTTACCAGGCAGTTAAACAAAAGTGTCCAACGGGCAAAAACTGATATCTTAATGGCAGGTTGCGGCGGTTATTGTCGCGCATAAATACCGATACTGTGTACGTATATTTAATCGGCGCTTATCGACGTTGTGCCGTGAATTACGATCTTGTATCGATTAGTATCAAGGGGCACTTAAGTGCGACCGCTGTGTATAAATTAAGGCTGAATACCGATGAATAATTACTCTAATTACGGCAATAAAAATGCTGTATACCTTGAACGCCGCAGGGGAGAATACAGAAAATCATAGTCGAGCAGAGCTAATAACGATCGAATCGAATTCTTAAACGTTTCCGTCATGGGAGCTTCCGGCCGCAAATTTCCGAATGAGTCACGGTAGTTTGCCAGCGTGATCAGCCGACCGGGTCGCATTAACGAGATCAAATTTTTCAAAGAATTCATTGGAAAGGGCGGCGGGAAGAGGGCGCAAGTGGGAGACGGAGGACGGCGGGCGACGAGGGAAATTTTTTCTCAGGGGAGAGAGACGGAGACGAGATGAGCAGTGGTATCCGGAAGCTCGAAGGTAATCGACCTCCACTCTTGAGCACCTCTCGGATCTCAGCCGCTAATTAAGGCTTTTACTTTTTCCTCGGCGAGTCTCTTCTATCTTCTCAAGTGTCTCGAGTCGCGGGACGCGTTCGTGGAGAAGGGGACACGACGAAAACCGCGGGAACGGTTGGTTACGGGCGCGTCTCGTGAAAAACTGTCGACCGAGATGGCGCGAGCACAGCTGTCGGGAACGGGAGCAACGGAGAGGACCTCCGGGATAAGATCAAATCCGAGGAGGCAAATTTTAATTATATTCCGACATTAAGTTGGCAACGTTCCTTCGTTTTTAATAAAACTTTGATGAAAAAAACGGTGATGCCCGCGTTTGTACCGCAGGACGCCCGGGCGAATTTCCGTTTACCACGGCGACAGCGCCGTTTTTCCGCGACAGTTTTCATCCCCACCGCGTGCCTCGTCACAGCGTATGAATTATAATTTGCAACGCTATCGTTAATAATATCGCGTGCCCGTTTGAATAATTACCGCTCACGGCCATATGAATCGCCCCCCCCCCCCCCCCCCCCGCCCCCAGTCACATTGGCAACTATTTCAATTCGGAGCCCCGATGGAATTTATTATCCCGCGGTTTGCAGTGAATTACACGGCGTTGCGAATTTCGCGAGAGGGAAATTATCGCCACTCAGTTATCGATAACCGCGATCCGGAATGTCTTCGTCGACTGGATGGTCGCGCGACCTCAAGTCTCGATATCGAGTTTAGATTCTAAATTACGCGTTATAAATCTCGCGCGGTTGGGTCCCGCGAACGCGAGGCTGGAAAAGCGGTGGGTTAAAGTCGTCTGAGCTTGGGAAAACCTTCGCTCGAATGGTGCGAGGCGAGAGCTTGCCTCTGGATCAGGATATATGAGGAAGAATAGAGTGGAAAAGGAGACGGAACTAAAGGGAACGAAATACGGGAAAGTCGGTGGAGAGAAGGGTGTGATCTTGAATGCAAGATATTCAGGAAACCCGTTGACAAATGGTGGCAAATCGAAGATCCACTGATGGCTCGAACATCGCGTTAAACATTAGCTGGCAAACTTTGTTATTTACCGCGTTCTGCATTTAAATGTATCATCGACAGTACATGTTTATACTAAACCAACAGAATTATTAGAACTACCAACAGATAAGGTCTGTATTGGGAATGAGGAAATATGTGTACCTTTACAATATTTTAGAAATCTGTGGAAATGGGAAGTATTTTCAATCAACCTTTCGCGACCGTGGACAACCGCGGACGAGATATCTCGCTTTCCCTTTGTCCTCTATCATTCAATTGCGAGCGCTGAACAACGCGAGTTATTTCGTCCAAAGTTGCGAAAGAGGTTAATGTCAATACTCTTGATTCGCTTTGTTCAAATAAGATGATAAGGTTACAAAAAACTCCAATTATGGGTTATAAGATTTATGAATGGGTTTCAGGGGTTTTAGGATTTCGAGAGATAGAAATCATTTTCTTGAAAAACGAGGGTTTGCAGGGGCATCGCTCTCCTCTTTCAACCTGTGCTTTTACGAGGGATCATCCTGCGCGCGGTTGTAAGGCCAATAACAGAGCATCTTGCGTAATAAATTAGTAAAAGCTTTCTGAACACCCAGTATAAATACTCGGTTGAGCTCAAGAGACGGAAAGAAAAAGCAGCGATTTCCAGTCGGCAGTTTCCTTTTTCCGCGTTTCTTTTCCCTCCCTCTTCCTTCTCTTTCTATCGCGACCGGGGGTAGCGTCACCGTCAACCGGAAGAGCTTCCACGAGCACCCCTAAACCGCGAGGCGCCGAGTGCTAATTACGAATAATTATGAGTACTAATTAAGGCTTCCCTTTGCAGCGGCGCACGAACTACAGCAAAGCAAAGACGCACGTGTAATATACCCCCGCGTTCTGGCGGTGCTATTAAACGCATGCTAACACCATAGAAATGATCGGCTTTGAAGACACGCAATGTAACCCGCAAACACGGTGGAACTTTCGATGGACTCTCGTGCGGGACAAACTTCCACCGTTTCCCTCTCGTTTACGTGGAATTATGGAAATCGAGAGCAATGTAATCGGTACTTTACACACCGTTGCCCCTATGCTTTTTAATTCTGCCTTCATTTCACCAACAAACTCCGAATTAACGAACAAAGTTAGCCTAACGAGCTTTGGAGTAGCGTTGAAGGCCATTTATTCAGCGTTCATGAAAATTCTTCCAGGATTTTATGCGCAGTATTTCACTAATTACTTGGCCATTTGTATTTGCGCACAGGAGTATGCTCTCATTACGTTGATAATACAACAGCATCGCACGAAACAATTTTTTTAAACACTTCTGCTGCACCTCGCACAGAAACTTAAACGCCGATTGTCTATAGTCTAATAGTCTCATTGCCTTAAGATAGAGGAGACTGAAGACGAAAGTAACATTTTTTTTATATTTGGTTTAGCTGCCAATTACCTATTAGAGACACGAAAAAGCGAATTATGCCCTAAGAAAGTACGCTCCTTGACCTATCATTTCAGCTCAGGTTAAACATATAACTGTACAAACGAAATATTCTGAAAACGTTTGCAGAAGGAGAAAGAGGACGTATTACTTTCACCCCGCTGTTACGTTTGTCCCCAGTCTCTAATTGATTATTACTATCTTCCTCAGTTCCTTATAATGTTACTGAAATTACGAGATTCTTTGAATAATTATTTCAATCTAACCCTTGGATGCTCCTATTAAAATCAATATAAATTCTATTAAATTTCACTATAAATATTCTACACAAATTTTATTGTCCACATTTATAATAAACATTCTAACGAATCAGATTCCTAAGACGAACGTATGTTAGGGAAATCCTCCCATTAACTCACCCTAGAAGTAGGTAATTTCTAAGATTTTATATAAAAGAAACTATACGACATAGAGGTACAGAATTTTCTGCACTTTATTTTGATATTGTTGCAGATGCTAAAAAAATTTTGGGTAGGTATTTCATTCAACGCCTTGAATTACGGTTAAAATGAAACTATCGTTCCCAAAATTTCAAAAGTTTCCCAAGAGTATTAGACAATGTTCTCAATCCCATTTTACTGGCAAATAAATTTTATTTTAAAAAACTCAAGTTATTTATTGCCTTGATCTAATTGCACCTTGTTTTCATAATATGCTAAATAGACAGTCCATGAATTACAAGAATCTCAAAGCTTCAAAGTTTATCAAGCGCAGGTAACTTCGACAGTCGAAGAGCAGTCGTATCGATGAGCTGTCAATGCAAATAAGTCGTTTCCCCAAGCGATTCCACTTGAAAGCGCCTAAGTTGTCGGTCGATCGTGTAATGCAAAGTCGACAAGCGTAGCTGATAATCTTGGTATTTAGGTAGACGCCCCCGCGCACGATAGACATTAAACCGGATGCGCAGATGGCGGACGCGTGAAAGGCTTTCCACAGGCGTAATCTCGCATTTAATTCGATTATTATAGCCTGTCTCACGCACAGCCACTGGATTAAGTAATTCATAACGTGGATTCGCGAAACACAGTCCTCCCTCCCTCCAGACTGCATGAGGCTCCGGCGTGTCCGCCCCGTGGCCGAGCCGCGGGAAAACCAGTTGCCACGATTCCACCCCCTGGTCGAAGGAGGGTAAGTGTGAGGGGACGATTTATGTAACGCGAGCAAACTCGCCGCGGAATCGCGGTGCTCTTTCATCGCCACCGGGGAATAAAATCGGCTGTAAAAACGGCGAGTTAGGTTCGCCAATATTAGCGTTGCGGTTTTTTTGTTGCCCCACCACGCGCAACCGCTGGGATATGGATTTTATTATGCTCTTTTGTTCGAACTACTTCGCGCCGGCCGAAAATTTTAATATCCGCGTCAATTACGGCGAAGCCGACGGAAAGTTTGCAACGGTGGTCGGGCGAAGAATTACTGGAGATATCTGGCCGGTTTTTTGTCTTCCCTTACCACCGCCGTTGCCGTCACGCCGTCCGCGAAAGTTACTCGCGATTAATTCGTGACTTGATTGAAAACGATCCCCCTAACCGAAGCGAGCCCAGCCGAGCCTCTCTCTTCCCTCCGGCGTAACGAGAATAGATTTCAACTTTCCGCGAATGTTTCATAGGCCGGTGGAGCGATCATTACGGGATGAGAAAAAGCCCCGAATTACCTTTCAATGGCCGCTTCCGCGGCTGCAACTTTCGGCTGCTAATAGCGCTTTCGCGGTCGCGCGAGCGGATTTCGACTCCCACCACCGGCGACGACGAAACTAAATTTCAATGACCCGTATTCCGGGACACGAGAGCATCGCCGCCACTAATCCCAATCGGTTACGGTAAAAATCTGCTCGAAGTGGCTGATACCGCTGATAATTACTTGGATTTTTCGCGCACCAATTGCTCTAGATAACGTTGCTCTCCGCACGAATCTGGGTTACCCGCCGCCTACCCTTCCAACGGATTCCAACACCGGGGTCGGATTATTGATTTCGACATCAATTTGTCTTTGTTCGTTTACCCGTGTCTTCCAGATTAATTCAGACCACGCCAGCGATCCCGTCTCTCATTTTTATCCAACGCGAGAAACCATTCTGAGGAATGCTACTTTCGAAGGTAGAAAAATGGGAATCAGCAAGAAGGTAAGACGGGTGTTAGCCTCGCTCACTGTAACCCTATCTTTGATTTTCCAGATTCAGCATCGGCCGATAATTCGCCATGGCTGAAAATACGTCGGACCAGAGGCGGACCTATTCCACTGTGAAAGCTCCTCCAAACTAATGCGAATTATTCGCAGGAATAGCTAACATTTCGCGGTGAAAGATTCGCAAGAATATAATATACGTAGTGGCTTATACATTTATTTCCACCCATGCAGAAAATTTCCGCTGCGACTGCAAATCTATAGCGTTTTTCTTTCGCAGCAAATTTATAACAGTTCGCTCTTCTAGGCGTTTTTCTCGCTGTCGCTCTAAATTCGCATTTTATGAACTGTGGCACACGTGGAAAAATTAATGGAAATTGTAAGAAATTAACTTGTTTTATGTAAGTTATCATTGTGGCTGCAAAAACATAGAGGAGGATAAAATATGGATCGAAATTGGTAGAATTAAATGGAAATGGAATCTGATATTGTGGTTATATTTGTACTGTAGCAGGTATAACATAGTACCGCCTCTTCATCCGAGAATGACTACATTGTTCAGTGTATTTGTAAAAGGAACTGGATCCCACAGATCAACTTGAAATACAACGAAAAACTCGCACTTTAGCGTGAACACACATACAAATTTCCTACCGTTGTCGCTGCGAATACTTCGTTGCCGTTACTGTTACGAATAATTCGCCCTGGTTTGGGGCGAACTTAAACCAATCATACCCACATCCTTCCGCTAACCAGTTTTCCCATGCCTTATAGAAGTTCTGTCCCCGTGTGAAGACAATATGATTGTTATTTAAGAAGTGTAGAACCGTAAAAAATAAAATTGAAATGAGACCGTAAAAAAATACTTTGTAATTCATTTCTTCTGTCAGATTTCTGTGCATTATGTAAAAGGAATTCGTATTTAAATAGTTTAAGAAAGTCAGAATATTATGCACTGTGTAAACCATAATTGGCATAAAATGATTCTTCTGATATGTGTTGGTACATTATTCTATTTTGCTGCAAAGTTAACCTAATAAATTGAATACTTTGCACCATCACAGTTTTGATATTATAAATCACTCATAAAGATGTAAATTTGTTACTCCTAAACGTGATGAAATTAAGGAAAAACAAATTATTTATAAAACTGGTAATCAAATGAATTGAAAAAAAACTGAAATCGCAGCAAATGAACATTTGATTTTATTTAGAGATGTTAATTTAACTTTTAACCTATTTTTTTCCCAGTTTAAATTAGATGTAATAAAGAGGCGATAGAAAAAATCATCTTCAAATTTGGGTGCAAAGTAACGTCGGTTCACGGTAATTAAGTAGGTAAGTATGTAATAAAGCTTTAGGTACCAAATGATCGTGATAAATAGGATAATTTGTGTATTATAAAACTAATCTAATTGCGCACTGTAAAGCTATTTACGCGTCAATTTAGAATGATTGGTAAGCGAGATTACGGAAGTCCGTAAGCTGACTGCTCGCTGCACCCTTCCGCCCTTGCTTCTGACTCGTTATGTCACTCGAGCACCGTGCCCATTGAGTTACAGTTAACTTTAAGTTTCTCAGAACTTGCCGCGCCGAAACTTCCACAAAACCGCCAAACGGACGCGACGATATAGGTGGTCCAAGGAAGAGCACTTCCGCCGAGAGAAATGCAAGGGTGGAGTGCCGCGAAAGTGCGTCTGTTTTCCTTTACCTTTTTCGCCAAGTTAAAGTTCCACAGTTTCCGCCGACGGAATATGTGAGGCCAAAAGAAAGAGGGACGTACAACTGAAGACAGCTTTATTATTTCGGGATTTTTCGGCGGAATTCAATTATTCTTTTCATACTGTCGCAACGGGATCAAACTTTCGCCCCTTGTCGGACACTTTTTGATTGAAGTTTCCGCGAAGCAATTACGAGAATAAGGCGTGTGTTCCTTTCTGCTCGTAACTTGTTACGTACTTTTCAATTAAAAGTAACAAACAAGTAGATGTGGCGGGAGAAATGGTTAAAAATGAAAATTTATTTATTCATGAACTAATATACACTTCTGGCCTAGGAGTTTGGAATTACTTTGTAAATTAAGGGGAGCAAGACTGTTAGAGTTAAAAAAAGGAACAAAAAAAAAAATTAGATACCTGTGAACAGTTTTATTTTTTTAGTGCACCTGAACTAAGGAATAAGGAAAGTTGCAATCAGCGCTGAGGTTATTAAGTTTGAATTAAAAGAAACTTTACTAATTTGTGCTGCTAAGTAAAATATGAAACTTTCATAAAGTTAGTCGGCGAATGTAAGAGTAGATACGTGTATTTAAAAAATCAGGTTATCGAGAGAGCTTGTACCACGCTTGACCGCCTTGTAGACGAGTGATTTTCCCGGTGAAAAATAATATTAACAGATTAAAAGAAATGAAACGAATATAAATTCACAGAATAACCAGTGACAGCATTGTCACGCGCCCCTAAACTCGACGACCGTCTCGACATAAATTCGCCTCGCCATCGAGAGCGCACTGAAACTGCGTTGAATGGCGACTGTAAAATACGCAATTAACCAGTCGCCCAGTGCGCACTGAAAAATAGATTTCTCGCAGCTGTCAAGCGCGTTGGTCCTCGTCGCATCGTTCTGTCGAATTAACGGAAACATATTTCCGGGAAATTAAATCGGAACGCAACGAAAACAATTCGACACCGAAATTCACCGATCGTCATAAACCCGAATCCTCCCACCTCCCGCTATTTTTCGATCTTACCGAATTTCCAAGCACGGCGGAAAATTAATTAAACTGCGAAAAAGAGATGAGCTTGTAGACCGCAACTAAGTGGAACCGCGGACGAAAGTATGTCAGGTGGCTGCTAATCAACGCCGGGCCAAATGAATCACGAGGCAAGCCGTTAAACTAGCCTGATTCGCGCCCCCGCGCCGTCCACGGAATAATTAATCCCCTAATCGCGGAAACAGCGAGCCGCGAAGAGCGTCGGATCCGGCTGGAGCGCCGTTTAAAAAGCAATCTCGGCCCGACCGTGCCCCGTATAGCCAGCATGAAAATTATTAGGCGAGAGCGACGGCCGCGGGGATACGAGGAGCGCTCGTTGGAGGGTGCATTCGCTCCGGCGAACGAGCAGAGGGCATAAAAACGGGCGAAGGGGGTGGAAGAGACTAAAGTCCTGCAGCGAGGAAAGAAGGGGCGAGGGCAGGAGAGCGGGCGAAGATTCTAAAATATGAGCGCTATTAGCCGTACTTCTCTATGAGCATTACCTTCCCTCACGTGTAAATAATGCAAGCCACCCCTCGGCACGCCCGCCACTTCGCAGCCCCTTCGCGACCCTGCCAGTGACCCTGTGTGTATGTACACGCGCGATCCGCAGGCTTGCGAGCGCGCGCGACTCGGCGGCGCAGCTGCGGAACGAGAGTTTAAACGGTGTGTTCACGGGAGTGTCGAGCCCTCTGTGTGTTCCGAAATCGAGGCCAGCCAGGTTCTTTGTGAAGGAGCAGAGGGAGAAAGTTCCTGCGGAGAAATTAATTTCGGAACCTAATCGCGAGGATAATTAGCTTCGAGAGTTGAGGAGCATCGGGAAATTGGCACAACTTACCGGGAAACGGTTCGAGTAGGTCACTCTCTCGCCCTTCCCCTCGCTACTTGTTGTCGTGTCGTGGCTTGTTTAAGCGCGGGGAGTTACTCTGTAACCGGAACGTTCAAAACGTTGGCGTCGTTAATCGAGCGAGTCAACGACGCCCCGAATTCCGTGCTCGATTGTCCCGCGATATTAATGACAATGCGCCGTGTGCGTTAATAAATTACGGTCGCGAACTTGCCGGGTTAATGGGCGTTATTGAGAACGACCGAAAGAGCGACTGATCGTCCCGAGGGTAATCGTCGCTGCGGTCGCCATGGATCTCTTTGTTCTCCGCAGGAACTGCATCAGGAAGTGGCTACTTTGGAACCGAAGGTGTAATAGATCAGTGTCAATTAGGGACCTTCGAACTTAGGCAAGAATTTCTTACGTATTCTGATCTAGATTAAGAGAAAATTTACTGGTGGATATTATGGCAAGTATAAATAGGAAAAACTGAAGAAAATTGATTCATGAGAAATTTTTGCTGCTCTGACATGTGCAGCTCGAACAGAACGATGGTAGAAGATGTTTGTTCAAGCGTTTAAACAGAAGCCTGTACCAGCGCGTTGTTTAAATGTTTCAGTTTTTTACTGTAGAAATTAAATATTTATGCTTACTCAAGACGTATAGAGACGCTGTATGAAAATCTTTATTCTGAATTAGTTTAATATCACGTTACGTCATTTAAGGATAAAGTGGATGGGCTTTTCATGTTTTTTACGTGCTTCTCTTTGCTTTAGAATTTTTGTTATGTTATGACGTAGTGTTCCGGCATGTTCATGCAATGTATGTATTAACAACTAGTCGTTTCTTTTTAATAAAAAAAAGTGACGGTGATAAAATGAAATTTATAATTATACTACAGGAAGATACTAATGACAGATCTATAAATCATAAAAGGAATCAGAATTGTAAAGTGAACGCCTTGGGTTTAATTTGCCTTCCAGTATTCCCAGAAACTTGGAATAATAAAAAATGTATTAAATGCATAGTTCGTAGGAAGTGAGTTTGAATAATGTGGGATAGAAATATTCCCAACGGCATATACATTAATATATCTATAATTAAAAAATAAATACAAAATAAAAAATTATTAATATGTTAAGCTAAGAATAAGAAAAGTATAAACTAATGCTTGTAGTCCAGAATCCTGTCGTGGAAAATCTCCAGATTTTCACGAAAATCTCAGTCTTGATTCTCTACATTTTTTTTTGGTATACTCGGGACTTTTCTTTGAACAAAATCAAATTTATGAACTTTAATATTTATCAGTTTTATCAAACGTATTATAACAGCAAATCGCATCAAGTTCCTATCGAACGTATCGATAACTATTGAAGTTGGAATCAGACAAGCGTTCAAATATCAGACTTATTAGTTTCCTACGTTATCTCATGGTTAGGTATATGTAATACCAAATTAAGTTATAAACTAGCTAGTCCGTGTTGCTCGCTCGCTTCGCGAGCTTGCGGGTGGAGTCCGTGTTGCTCGCTCGCTTCGCGAGCTCGCGAGTGGAGTTATTGTAGCTCGCTCGCTACACTCGCTCACGAGCAGTGATGCCTGTAGCTATTCATGTTTATTTTGTGTGTGACCCTTTACGGGCCACGCAAAGAACTTCCCGATTTGCGAGTTGTAATTTATTATTACCATTATTAATTGTCACTAATTAGAAAATTATTCGTATTCGGAGAAATTTAATAGTTTTCTACTTATCAACATTGTTGCTATATGACGTCGCATTAAACGAACATCTATATATATAGGGAGAGTGTCCCATTTTAATCCACCACTACGGACAACTTAAGAAATATGCATTGGATCAAAAAACATCCTGAATAAAAGTTTGATGGTTTGGAGGGGGACATCTGACCCTGTTAAAAAATTTCATCCCTACCCCCTGGGGTATATATGTATGTATGTGTGTGCTGTGTATATGGATATTATGTATATTCATTTGTTTTCAATATGTAGTTATTAAGTATATATATATTTATACGTGTATAAATATACTCATATATATGTATTTATCACAATTATATCATTATAATTATATATTGTAATATATATATAGGCGAAAAATCGAGATAGGCGAAAAATCGAAATTTCGCGATTACAGCGCCACCTATCGCGAATGAAAAAAAATGTTTGAAATAAAACCTACATATTTTGTGGCCTGGAATCCGAATCTGCAATAAAAAGTAGGTGGTCCTATTTAAAATTTTAAAGTATCCCCCCCTCCCCCCAGGGGGGTAGGGGTGAAATTTTTTTGACAGGATCAGATGTCCCCCTCCAAACCATCAAACTTTTGTTCGGGATGTTTTTTGATCCGATGCATATTTCTTAAGTTAGCCATGGTGGCGGATTAAAATGGGACACCCTGTATATATACATATATATATATATATATATATATATATATATATATATATATATATATATATATATATATATATATATATATATATATATATGTGTGTTTGTGTGTGTGTGTTATATAAATATAATAATAGTAATAATATATGTATATATATTATTTCAGTTTAGTTATTCTCTCATAAATTTATATTCTCCCATTTAGATTGCGTTATTCTGTTAAGTTTTCTTAAAAAAACTAAAAAACTACTGGACCGAATTAGAAAAAAATCTATTCAGCTCTAAGTTACATTGATACACATCGATTGCATCATCAACCATTTTGATCTGACTATTAGTTTTTTAGAAAACGTTAACGAAAAATTTGATCACATACGTACGTACGTACGTACGTACGCACACACACACACACACACACACGAACAATTTGTTAAAAATAGTCTAAAATTACTCCAATGACCTCGAAACATGGAGATCTGTTAAAAAATCGATTTTTCATTTTAGGGGCAAATACAATAACTTCCCTATAAATCGGGAAGTTAATAAGTTCTGGTTTCTAAAATTAAATCTATTACTCAACAAAATGTATTAGAATGTATTGATATTAACTTTTGATCGAAATGATTGTGTAATAATGGCTACTAAAAATTATAGGAATAAATATACATATACTACTAGGAAAAATTATTACCTTGTTTATAGACTATTAAAAAATTGACCAACTTCAATATTCCATAATTTTTTTAATACTCATCGAAATTTGTTCAAACCAAAACTAATCGGTCTTTCTTGACAAAACAATTTATTTCATAGAATCTCGAGATTTTTAAGATCTTTCAACAAAAATTTTACATTTAGAAAAATTAATTTATTACCAAATCAGAAATTCCTGAATCTCGAGAAAGTAATAAAATGTTCGGTAAAACAAAATCAGTAGTTATGAACAAGCTCTGGTTTTTCCTTCAGCCAAAATTTAAAGCACAAGCGCGACGCAATTTTAATCCCGTAGCTATCAAGCGGTAAGTACTTAGATGGACAGTTTTACGAGTCAATCCGTGGAATGACTCTAAAAGACGATGCTAGGCAGTTTCAGGGCCAGGCACCCCATAATCACGCACTTTCGCGACCCGTAATGAAAATTGAGATAACAGGGTCCACCGCTCGGCAGTAAAAGGGCGATGCGTAGGGAGAAGATTGCGTCCAAGGGCAGTGCAGATAGAGCGTCAAAATTTATACGCCCGACGGAACTCCGTCGCGCTAAATTTCGACGCTTTAAGGTCGAGCTTAAACGACGCTTCAGACGGTATAGCGATAAATTTGAATTCAGCCGGACGCCCTAGGTCGTCGGTTATCTACGAGCCGGACCGAGTGTGTCTTTGAACTTTCCAGTTACAATAGACGCGAGCCCCGCGCGTTAAATACACCACGGAGAATTATGAGTATCTTTGAAATTTAACAAGTAATTGTGCGCTTCCGCGAGGGGCCATTAACTGTGGACGTTATTTCGGTACATCCTTCGCCTCCTGGACGTCGCGCACGCTAATTACTTTTACATTTAAATTAGCAGCTTTGCCTCGTCACTTCCTCAGACATATCTTTTTACAGCGGGTCGCTTTGTGCCGCGTTTCTCGCGGACGGACAAAAGTCGTTTCGGCTCAAATTGATAAAATTTAGAAGGGTGCTCGACGTCGTTTTGATGACTTTTTTAAAACTTTAGCGAATGTGCGCGGGAAGCTGTGAAATATGTTCGCGGGAATCTTTTTAGGACCGGAAACTTTAAAAGAAGGAAATTGCTTGTTTCAAAGTAGGGCACACTCCTCAATACTGTAGCCATTAAAAATTATTATACAGATATTTTTAAAAAAGGGAAAGAGGAAATGAATTGACAAAACTTCTGAGAAATTTTGGAAAATAGAACGTTATAAGACTGATAAAGTTTTTCAAATGTCTCCAAACCCGTTGTTCTTTGTTCGAAAAATTATACGAGCTTTCATCGAAATGAACGTTGAGCGCTGTTGTCCCAAAACTTGTGCTCTTAAAACTAAATCCACATTCCGTGGCGAAGTATCAAAGAAATGACTTACAGATGACGAGCAGAATCGACGGATGTTCCTCGCCGCCCTCGTATTTGCCACTAAGGAACAGAAACCATTCCCTCGGATCTACCCTGATTCCATACCTGCGGTAGAACAGAAAAGACAGATATGTAAACACTTAGGAAAAAGAAAGAAATCGTTCTACCCATTATTACTGTCTCTCGCCCGGTTTTATCTCTCCGAGTCGCGTGAAGCGAGTGTCTATGCAACGACACGGGTCGAAGAGCAAAGGCGTTATTACCGTCTGTGTTCTTCAGAAAAAAAGAAAAGAACGAAAAGAGGGACAGAGCCAAATAAAACGTCAGAGATCCCTCGATCCTTTGTTCCTTGAAGGTAAATAATAAATGTCTCTCCACGTTTCAAAAACGAAGCAAAGGGTGTCGGATGCCCCGAAGGGGGATGAGAATGATCTTTCTTTCTGTCCGAAAAGCAATTTCGCGGACAAATGAGTAGTTCCTTTCCCGTGATCGAAAAAATCACGATACCTTTTCTCTTCCTACTCTCCTGCTGTCGTTATTACTCGCGGCTCTCTCGTTTGGAAACGACCGCCCTTTCGCGATTGATTTTTATGACACTGTATCCGCGGCGTTTAACCCACGTCATCGTATCAATCTGAGCCATCAGAAACGTTTGTTGCACACGACCACCCCCGTCCACGAAGACAAACGAACTACACTCGCGGCCGAAGAAATAAAAAAAAAAATTCGGGTGGTAACCCGACACTAATGGCTTCGGGTCGAACGCGTCGACTAACGATGATAAACGAGGCTTATAGGTGAAGTAATTAAAGCATTTGAAGTGGGCGTGGTTCGACACCGACTGAAAAGGAAAAGGATATTTATTGGTACGAGATCGTCGGCTCGTTTCATGTTTTCTCCTCTCGTTGTACCCTCCCTCCCTGTATTTCGCTTTTTTCCTCCCAATCCGCCCTCCTCCCACCTCCACCCAGTCCTCTTTTCTTTTCTCTTTTTCCCCCGGTCGACGCAAACGCAATCAGTCACGTTGACGCAGTCCACGATAATTGAAGAGCGAGCCGGAAAAATCAAACGTTTATAATTGATAGCTACCGGCCGCACTCCATGCGGTGGCGAGCCAAAAGTGATTCGAAAGGGAACAGCAATCCCCTTGTATTACTTGCCGGTAAATCACCGCGCGCCAGCACCGCGTATATCTTTGCACAGTTTTGCCGATTGAATTGTTAAATACTCCGGGCTCGTTGCGCGAACATCGACGCGCCACCGTTTAGCCGATCTTCCGCGTTAGATAACGCACATTAATTCCTCCAATTTCTTCTTGACGCGTGAATTAAATCCGCGATATGAGAACGTGTTAATCATTCCGCTCGACATTTTGATACGCATTTCCATAAAAGTTGTTCCGACAATTATGTCTTCTAAATAAAAAGAGATAATGATATACTTTCAATTGTTTTCAACGCATAAAGGGTTACATTTCAACCAGTCACAAATTTTGTACGAATCATCTATTACGATATACTAAAGCTCAGCTCGAAATTCTAAAACATAATAAATTTAAGAATACATTAGTTAATGGTGAAGACAATAACTATAGTGTTGTCTGGTCAGTTTTTATATTTTTTCAAAATTGCATCTGTTAGACCCGACCACTCGTGCAACACTTTTGAAATCTCAGTTTTAGAGTTTCACTTTTTAGTAACATTCACGGTTCGTTGCCCGCAGCGCGTTACGATTTGCTTTTAACTTTGTACAAAAAAGCTGAAAATTATAAATCCCAAAATGTCGAGTTCATGGAGAAGGGGCACTGAAACGAGTTTAAACGTAAAGTATTCGCGACTGTGGTTCATTTTAAACCTTAAAGAGTTGAATGGGTGAAATTTCGCTTTAGATTGAATTTGGCTTGAATATTTTTGGAGATGACAGAAATATTGTTTAAATCAGTTCGTTCGACTAGTAGAAAAATACCTTTCCACTGTGTGGTCTGAATCGATCCTTAGAAAGACCAGGACCAGAATCAATAACCGCTCCATACAAGAAGGAAAAAATCGATCTACCGAATTATTGGATCAAAAGTGGACCGCTTATCTTCCTGATAGTATTTACACCATCTCTTTCCTGTTCCGGGGTCGAAAGTGGGTTTATAAACAAAAATTCCGATCGGCGGGTCCCGCATTTCCGAGGTTGCAACACGCCTTTCAGGCGCGAGGGTTTATTGGATCCATCAAAAACACGTCGACTCGGTGCCCGTTTATTTCAGATAAGCCTGATAAGGCAGTAGGAACGGCGAGGACTTGAGGGGATATCGCAGCCATCGAAACTCATCGGTCCAAGGCGTGAGTGGGAACGATATTAAATTTCTTTTCCCTCCCCACCCGACGAGAATAGCCGCTTTGATCCGGGCACACCCGTTAAATCCGCGCCCGTTCTTCGCCCCGGCGAAGTTCGTTAATACAGCGTCACGATAAAATCCCCAATTCCGCGTCGACCGAAAAGAAGAACGGAGATGGATAGACGGGCGAACGAGAAACGGGTCGTCCTACCCCCTTCGCTCCGCTTGGCTAAGAGAGAGACAGAGGGAAGAACGGAGAGGGGGGTGAGCTTGGAAACTTGAGATTGGAAGAGTTACGGCGCCAATATGGAACGTTCCGGTATAAAAACGCGACCGCGAAAGGCCCCCCGTTAAATATTAATAAATGACGACGGGCTAGCGTTTATCTTGTTCCAGCAGCCGGCGAACACGTTCGCGCTGTTACTTTTATCGTTCGTTATAAGCGCGGCGCGTCGCACGCCCGCCCCGACTCGATAGTTCGCGAATATCGAACTATAAATGATCGGGCAAGCACGTCGACACGCATATTAGTAGCGAGGAACGGCAAGCCGAGCAGGATTTTTCGCGAAACGCACCCGACTCGCGAGAACGACCCGGTGCAATCGAGGTGGCCTTAAAACGGCTAATCAAAACGAGATAGGCGACCCGGATAGTCGTCCGGGCCATGATTAATACGATTTAAAAGCTCGTTTACGGGGTGTAATCCACTGACCCGAATTTCGTTCGGCATCGCGATTATCTAATGGAATTTCAAGTTCATAGTGTAATTGCCGCGATCCGATTACCATGCACAAAGGTTTGCCGTCCAATCTGTCAGTTTAAATCATGTCCCGCGGTATTGTTAATCGAATTAAAGTGCTCGCGAAATGCGCATGCAACTCGCTGTAAACGTTCGACAATAGTATGCTCAATTAGATTGAAAAGCATGCCCACGACGAGTGATATAATCGACTCGTTAATGGAAATACGTTTCCGCGAGCCGATTACTTGTGGGTATGACAGGGATTCAGGGGAAAAACCATTTCTGAAAATTCTTTGAATATTTTAAGCAATTCTAACAGAAAGAACCTCTATTGAATCTTCGGAAAAATGTAATTTACGCTTTGATCAAAATTTCGAAACTAGGATTGAAAATAAAAATTACTCAAAAGGATTCCAAAATCAAACGCAACAAAATTTTCGGATGAAACCAATAAATGATTTTGCAGAGTTTCATGAAACTCGATCTGCGACGTTCACCACGCGCATCATAGAAGTGGTATTTTCCTCCATCCCCTAAACTCATATCCTCCCCTGCAGAGGATCATTTTTTACGGATATTAGAACGCTCTGTTTCACCCAAGGGCATTTTAACGATGTTTTTAAGCCTCGAACGATCAATCTACTGTGCGCGCACCGACGCAATCGATGAAGATAAAATGTTCGAATGCTGCGCAATAATAGGACGAAACTATCGCAATGTCGGAAACATTAATGCCATTTTTTCGCACGGTAATACCAAGCAACGGTACAGTTCCGAGAATTCTCCGCGACTACAGTTCGTGTAATCCGGATGAACGCTGGACGAGTTTTATTTCTCTGCGCGACGTGAATCCTTGCGAACATCGTGGGCAAAATAGAACGGCAGGGGATGAACGTGACACGGCGGATTCGGGGGACGTCTCTCCCGCGACGCGTTCGAGCCCGATATCGAATCGCTGAAAATTTTCAGCGCTGGACAATGTAATCGTTCCTACGAATATAAAGCCTCGAATCGGCTCCTGAAAACATCGATGAAATTTCACCTGTCAATCCGGTGCTTCCTTACTCGTTGTTTCAGAGTCTCGTCGATGAAATATAAATAGTACGTTTGAATGGAATATAAATATGTTTTTGTTTTTCCTTTGTTTGGATTCTCGCTTTGAAAAATATACAATCGAAGTTCAGGAAAACAGGCGGAAACCTGCTTTCGCTGCGCGAGAAGGAAGCATCAAAGGGAAAAGTGAAAAATAATAATCTTGTTGTCAAAGAAAATAGCGTTATTCGAATTCGAAAATAGCGTTATTCGATTCTCGCTGCTTTTATAAACGATTCTATGGCTTTGGTTTTGAGTGTACCTCGCGATATTAACAATTTTTTCGACTGGCCTTTGCTACGTCTTTGATTCGTCGCTGCAGTTACCCGAATCGCCTCCTACCTAAACTCGTCCCATTAAGAACCGCACGAAGCTTCGTGCAGTTCCAGTTGGAGTGCATAAATTATGAGCAGATCGTGAACCTTTCAAAAAGTTTCCCCCGTACAACGTTGCGAGAAAGCAGAGCGGAGAGAGAAACTTCGATACCCTGTCCTCTCTGTCTCCAAACCTTTCCACGGACTTTTATCGATGGAGCTAGAGTCTTTCGCCGAGAGTCCGATTAATTGAGCTCTCTTCCTGCTTTTTTTTTCACTTCGCAGCCAGAGAACCATCCTCCCACTTTCTTCTTGCCGGCGTGTCTCTTTCAACCTCCACCTCCATCGTTCTTCGTGTCGATTAATCTCGATCGCCGTGCAGAATCGCGTTGCGCCGCGTCCTTCTATTCCCCTGATTCGACCGAACGCTTTTTCTTGTACCCGTTCAACGGTGAAAGGGATTTCTTACGAATCGAATTACCATGGAACACGATGGAATTAAATGGATCGGGAGGCTCCTTGAAAAATTATCACTTTGGACACGACCAAACTGTTTCTATGTTTGCTGTCTATACGGAAGTGTATTCCAGTAATTTCTTCGATCTTGTTATTGTCGACGATGGTCATGAGCGAGTGTTTGTCAATACTGATGTACGATAATGACCCCGTTCACCCTTGTGTGTTTATCGGTTTTTTTTCGTCTCGATCGTGGTTTCTAGTTTACCCAACAGTATAAGAAAATAATTGATTACTAATATCAATGTTTCTTGTTCCTTGATATTATATCCAAAGTTCGTGGCCTACATTTACAATGACCCGTTGATAATGAAACCGATTATGAATCAGGGTTTTCATAAGGAAGACACTAAGCTTAATCAATTTTTATCGTTATGAATGTTTCGCATTTATCGCATTACCGATATAGCCACACACAAAACTCGACAATTTCCGAGAACGATTGTCATGTTAAACGTGCGTGCCACTCACGCTTCTATACGTGCGTTTGAATGAATGTTCCGCGATACAAACACAAATGTCGAGCAATCAAAATCATAGATAAGCCCTAAGCAAGAGAGAAATGGTTAAGTACTATGCAGAGGAAATTGCGAAGGCAATAATCCTCCCGTAATCAGGTCAGGCTGAATGTAGTTTCGCGAACGGTAACATCAACGTTTTGAAATAATAACGTCACAGTATCAAGGCAACGAGGGACTTCCTTGGAATTCTCGGGCCGACGATCGAAGAATAATTGGCAGTCTGCAGAACAATTGGCGGTGCCGGTCACGCATGGAATCACTTCGTTGGCGTTCGTTGGTCGCCGCGCGGGTTTCGAGTGACCCTGCACCCGCGTTTATTTCAGAAACGCTTCGGGACTACCCTCCGAGCAATTACGTCGCGAAAGTTTCCTTCGAAAGTTTTTCCACGCTTAACGAGCGTGATAAATTTCTGTTACGCGCCCCCAAGAGCCGCCGGACGCAAGGCCAAGAGTTTACAACGGCGATAAAAATCTCGTTGAAATTATTCATGGGCCGGGCTTGTACCTCGTCCTTCTCGATTCAAGGGGGCCATGGGTCGGGAGGAGATTGGTAGGAGGTTGTCTCCCGCGTAGGAAAGTCTTCCGTCCGAAGAGATTTCGGAGCTGCCGACACGTTGTTAATTTTAATCAGAGGGGTAGTCGCGTTCCTCCGCCGTCCATAAATTAATTAATTTTTGGCGCGCGACCCTCGCTCTCCGCTGCGAGTCCCACGATTCAAAAGACGGCCCCTGTTGTTCGCGGAATACTCGACGAAATAATTAATTGAAATTCATCCCCGATAAATAGATTCTACAGGCTATAGGAATACGTTAACCGTCGTCGTTATTGACATATTAGCAGCCTTTAATAATATCCGCGAATATAATTAATGCACGTGTACAAACATCTCTGACAATAACCTTTGTAATCGGCGTCGGAGCATTATCGTTAATGCAATAGTTCCATAGATAACAGTGTAGTTATCGAAATAGATTAGACTGTCAAGGCGACTTTGATTCCCAATGAGAACGACATCAATGAATCCACGAAGGAATTGTACATTGTGTCCGAGTGACAGTGGCACCTCATTTTTCACTATCGATCCGATTCGCGCTCCTCTTTTTGTTTCCGCTGGTCAGCTCGAATTTTCTCCGCGAAAAATTCTCCGGTCTTGCGAAAACGATTCGTCGGAATCAGCGCGAAAAGTTTCATTCCACCGATGGATTCACTAATTAAATGAACTTCATCCGCGCGGCGGGCTCTTTTTTCTTTCGGTTCATTGTTTTTCGACATCATCAAAATTAGCTTTCCCCCAATTTCTCACGCGTTCCAATACTTTCTTTCGCCCCGTCCACTGCCCTATGACAGCTTGATAAAGCTATCTTCCGTCGGACGTCCTCCCCTTCACGGCGTTATTTGGGGTTCGAACTGAATCGTTCACATCCAAGACATTTCGTTCACGTTCCTCGAGCTTCGTCCTCGACATGATCGAAAGGTCTACGTCAGAATAACCCCTCGCGTGGATTCTTCGAAAAAAAGCTGCTCCTAGAACGCATCGGACTCGAAGTATCCTCGCGTTAAGTAGGACATCGGTGTCGCAAGATGACAGCAGCCTCCTCTTCGTCTTTGATGAATTACCGCGACGACAACGCGGCAAATCGCTCAAAATAACTGAGCGATGAGATTCGAGGACGTCTCGATTTCTTGCCGATAAATCACTCCCCCTCCTAGACACTCGAGCGCGAGTAGACTTTGTGCCCGCAACATCTCGACGAAACTGATCGCGTATCGTATCGCGATTGATAACGGAATAGTTTTATCAAGATACACTTTGTGCTGGTGCGGATACTCACTTTATGAAATTTTCTAGGAGCAATCGGATTCCACCGATGCCCAACAACAGGAAGCCCCAGTTGACGAATCCCGTGAAGTTGTCGAAGCCCGAGCTCCAAGAGAACAGACTATCTCTAGGACGATGACATCTGTAAGGAGAAAAGGAAGGTCCAGGTTAAAAAGAAATTCCCATCCGAGATCGATGGCACACACTCGTCGTCCGCGATATAAAGGAAGGAAGGCGCCATAGAAACGTCACTGGAATAAGAATGGAACAATAAAGCCGCTTCCATATCGTACGGTTATATGCATTTCCATTTCAATTTACGAAGAAACACACGATTTATGCAACGTATTGAAAACATTTGTTCAAGCTTTTCTTATTTCTCCGACCTCTCCCCTCCTCCCTCTTTCCCAACGCACCCTTCTTCGATTCCCTTTCCGTCGACCACCTAGCGTCTCCTTTTTTCGCCTCTTTGCATAGCAAACAACCACCGGCAGCAATGCGTTCGACTTGAAATGGAGCGAGTAGAAACGGACAGACTATGGCTAGACAAGCATATTAAGCGTAGCAAATACCTGCTCGACTAACGACGCGACGCCTTTGCTTTATACATATTTTCCTGCCAGCCGGCGACGCGCTTAAGAGGAACTCCAAACGTTCAACAGTCTCTTCCGAGCACTGCAGACATGTACAGGGTGACGGGAAAGTAACGATAAAGTAAATTAACTCTACGCAGGTGTTTATTAATCTTCTCTATAACTAAATACAGTCGAGGACAAAAATAAGTGGACAGTTAGTGGGTCTAGGTATCGGTGAAGTTTAATCTAACTAGTAATATTGTTATATACATCAATTTTATTTATTATATATTTTTATAGTACACACACGTTATTTAGTATATAATTGAAAATAATATTTACATTTTTGTATACATAATTTGTATTCAACGAAATAGTCAGCTATTTTTCGAGAGAAAAAATAAGTGGACACATAATAAAATAAATGGTAAATAAAATGAGTAATAAATTTAATATTTGGTATTGCCACCTTTTGCTTGTATCACAGCTTCCAAACGTCGTGGAATACTGGTAATAAGATTTTCAATATAATCTTTACTTATATTTGCAAATGCGGACTCTAAATTTTTAAAACATTCAATTTTGTTCGTTCGCTTATCCAAAGGAACTTTTCCGTCCAATAAATACCATAAATTCTCTATTGGATTCATGTCGGGGCTCTGTGCCGGCCATTCAAGCAATTTGATATTTGAATCTTTAAAAAATTTTACACTTTTCTTGGCAGTGTGTTTTGGGTCATTGTCCTGCTGGAAGACAAATCCTTCGCCGAAACCCATTTTTAATACTGCCTCTTCTAAATTTTCATTTAGTATATCAATATACTTATCTGCAGTCATTATTCCGTCAATCTATACTAATTTACCGATTCCGTTCCAGGAAAAACACCCCCATATCATCAACGATCCTCCGCCAAATTTAACCGTTGGTGTAATAAACAGTTTCTTATACGCCTCATTTTTTTTCCTCCAGACTTGATGCTTCTTTTTTAATTGTCGCAATTCAAATTTACTTTCATCAGTCCATACTATACTTTTCCAAAATGATATTGGCATATTTACATATTTTTTTGCAAAAGCTAAACGTTTTTTCATATTTCTTTGATTAATGTGTGCCTTTCGTCTAGCCTTGCAACACTTCAAACCAGCTTCGTGCAGTTTTCTTTTAATTGTTTTCGTTGAGATATTTAATTGCAATGTTTCTACAATACTTCTCGAGGCGATCGTTGGGTCCTGTCTACATGTTCGAACAATGTGGCGGTCATCTTTTACCGTAGTACAGCGTTTGCGTCCACGGCCTTTTAAGTTCTCCACGGTATTATGTATTAAATATTTTTTATAAATTTTTTCTACAGAACTTTTCGATACACTGTACTTCCGGGCTATTTCACGGTAACTTAATTTATTACGGCAGTCCGAAACAATTAAATGGCGAATTTGATACGAAATTTCTTCTGTTTTTGACATTTTTATATGTTTCAAGCGTGATGTTATGTTTACAAAGCTTGAAAAAGCACTGAAAGTCTTTGTTTGGGGCTTCTGTACGTAACCGCTACATAAGCATGATGTTTATAAACATCTAACGCTCTGCCACGACATTGGAACCAAGTGTCCACTTATTTTTGTCTCTCGAAAAATAGATGACTATTTCGTTGAATACGAATTATGTATACAGAAATGTAAATATTATTTTCAATTATATACTAAATAATGTGTGTACTATAAAGATATGTAATAAATAAAATTGTTGTATGTAACAATATTATTAGTTAGATTAAACTTCACCGACACCTAGACCCACTAACTGTCCACTTATTTTTGTCCTCGACTGTATATCTTCTCGAATTGCTGAGGAGATCTCCGGTTATTAAATCGCTAAGATCTTTGAATCTAATAATCGTGCGTTTCTCTGCGCTACGTGATGCTATTAAATGGACGCCGCAAACAATACAACGGATCGTATCCGATGGAATCTGAATAGCGCGTGCAGCACCGCGGCGAGAATAAAACCCTCTCGTCGCTTTTGGTATCTCCCTCACGCGGATAATACACCGGGTGAACCCAAGTAATCGGCTTGCACAGACTACCGGGTATCATCCCCTTCGTGACTGTGAGCGCGCCGAGGGCTGACAAGGACCATCGTGTAAACTTTTCAAAAGCGTTTTGTCCCGAAGCATAAAGCGTTCAAGGAGGCCCTTGTTCCTTCTCGGGATAAGACGCGCTTGTTTGAGTGTGAGAGACGAAACAAAGCCCGGGCCAAGTTCGTAGCGCCCCGCTGTAAAGTAAAACAATATCGTGTCCCTCTATTTCGGCGAATATCCTTGTACCTTGTCTGTCATCAGAGTTTCGCGCACGCACTCGTTTCTCCATCAACAGATCGATCAAGATCCTAAACTTCGATCTCGCCGTCTACCACAGGTCTTCCTCCGTCTTTATATTAGGACGTGATTAAGGTTGAAACTACGAAGGCTTCTAAGCCAACATCGTAAGGAAGCCACCGGCCCTTAAGTATTTAGAGACGAAGATCGTACCGACTGGCTCGATTCTCGGGACGTTAAGTCTTCGAGGGTCTCGACGGGGCTATGCGATACCGACCGAAACAATCGACGAGGGAATAAAAATTGCAAGCGCACGAACAGGGACGGCTTGTCGCAGAAAGTTGCGGGCAATAAGCCCGAGACGCTGGATAAAGGTAAAGATTAAAGGACAGCGAAAAGGAAGCCCCTGTCTGAAATACCGGCTCGTTTGTCTCGCGTAATTACCCCGACAGAAGTCCCTTATGTCCTGCAACTATGTGCATTTAATGTGATCGTTTAACCTCCCCGCCCTGTCCCGAGTAAATCCTAACTATTACTCGGAATTTATGGCAGATCGTGGTAATTAATAGAGTCGCGATAAAGCCGACTGGCTCGGCCACCGAGAACCGCGCGCAGGAAGAGCTATCTCACACTTCTGATACTGGCACGGTCTGCATGGCAGGATGCAGACACGTCACCGCGAAATTCCATATGCATGAGTGCCGCGGTACTGGGTGTCCAAAGTGTCGCGTTCAACTTATCCTTGATACCAGTCACGGCAATAAACGTGTAAACGGCATTTCGACCACTTGAATCACTGACAATTGTCTTGGCGAAATTGTCTAGCAGCAGTCCACTTACCATTTCGTTCTCTTTCGTTATTTTAAGTGGAAATATTGCTACAACAGTTTCACTAAAAATCTTTTAATACATGAAGCGAGTTTGATTCTTAATGAAATTATTTTTTATCTACTTCTATATTTACTTTACAACATTATTCATAATTAAAGAAATTAATATATGGGTGATATAACAGCAAAAGTGTTAATGATATGAGGAAAATCATATTTGGTTGGTGCTTATGAAATATTGAATTCTAAAATAAAATTTAGAACGAACCAGAATTATTTAAAATACAATAATACAAATATTTAACAAATTTAACTATTGTCCAATATTTAAAAATGTATAAAATGAATAAAAACTCTGGATAGCTTTAAAATTTACAGTACTACGTTTGTAAATCAACACTGCAATCTATTGAACTTTGTATGAATCTCTCCAAATGGCAAATTTATATTTTCAGGAGCTTTCGCGATACTTATTTCAAATTCAAACTCATATAAAATAAAGTACTCGAATGCCCTGATTATTCACGATATCCGCTCATGAGTCTTTAATAACCCTATTATAAATTTCGTTAATATTCAGAACACGTACGTAACAGATAATGCCGTCTCTTTTTGCACTGATTTGTACCAATTAATGCTTGCATAAAATTTTGTACATGTTTGCAGTAAATTTGAAATTGCAAAAAAAAGTTTTATTTTTCTGTAATATCTTAAAAAATGTTAAATAAAAATTTCATATTACAGTGTCAGAATTAAAATCTGTCGTCTGTCTATAACTGTCTGTAACTACTTTCGAGTCAATCAGTCTAACTACCCCTAATAAATTCGAATTTGGCAAAATCTAGTGAATTAGCGTGCAATTAGTAGATATGCAATTTTTTCTCAGCAACCTCGAAGCTCTCTCGCGCATATCAATCAGAAATAGTTTCGGAGTAGACGGTACAAACGGTTCCATATAATATCCGCTTCGAAATTCCCCTTTGTTCGCTGAATTCCGTGACAATTAAAATAAGCCCGAACCTCGGTCGGGCATTACGCGTTGCGGCAACAAGGAGAAGCAGAAACATCTGCGAAGGATATATCGCGACGGCAGAGACCGAGCACTGTGCTCTAGCTGGAAGCGATCCGCCTCGCCATTCGACGAAGAGACACAAGTTACCCGCTACTTTCCAAAGTTTAGATACTCCGCGTGCTGCTTTTGGACCAGCGTGCCAGTTTCTTGCGCCTGGAAGCGGACCAGTTGTCGGATTCCGCCTAATGCGTTACACAACCGGAGCGAGTGAAGTAAGAAAAAACAGAAGTTGGTTCGTCGCGAGGAAAGGAGGAAGCGAGTTCGCGACACGCGAATTCTCGTCACTCGACATCGCGTCGTGAGCCAGTCGATTATTGATGTCATAAAGCTTGACGACGCGTCTTTTGCTCGTTGACATCGATTGCAAGAATGCGCCGGGAGCGACTCAGAGGACGTAAGACTGATAATTCCGCGAGCGCAATAATATTTCCTCGGCGAAATCATTCTAGTGGCGACAGTACGCGAATCATTTCCCCTGCGTCGCGAGTGCGGTCCCCATTTAACCGGCGCGTGAATTGGGGACACATTGAGTCGGGGGTATAACGTCGCTAAAATTCATTCCCCTTTGATTTGGGTCGCAGTGTTTTCCGCGGAAAATCGCGCAAGCCGTCGCGGTATCGCGGTAGTCGCCGCCGCGACGGGTTACCTATTTTAACGTTCGACCATCTCGCGGTGAAAGATGCAAATAGAAGAGTACGTGGAGGCGGAATTCGCGTTAACGGCCTCGACGTGTTACTGCGGCCCGCTAATTTAAAAATGTGGTCGATCGTTCGTTCTCGCATTAGCTCGCCGCGCCGTGTCGCTATCGCTGGCAGAGAAGCGGAAAAACAACATATCTCTGCTGCCCTGGCAGACTGTACGCGCTCGCACCCCGTGAAACAACCCCCCAACACACCGTCAGGGGCAAATAATCGGTGCATACCGGTTGCGCGGAACGAAATAAAGAACGAAACACGTTTCTGCATCGCGGACCACCGTCGAAAACGCGGGACCGCCAATGTTTTGGTATAATTATCCGAGCGTGCGACGGCCGCGTAATGTGATTCGTTCTGAACGAGTTTTTCGAATCCCCGTGGCATGGGGGTGAAATTTTGATTACCTCGCTCTACCCTTTGTTTTTCGCATTTGTTCGTTAGGAAGCGACGCTCTCCTCCCGAAATTCGCGCACCTGGTCGATACCCGAGGGCCGAGAAAATAACAAATGTATTTAGGAGGGGTAAATCCGGTGAGGAAAGAGAGTTATTATATGGGATAAAAATAATGACGTGGAAAAACGATTACTACGTGGGATACAAAATATTCATATCAATTATACCTTCATAAAATTGAAACATTTGTCAGAAAATTTTTAAACCCCATGTTCCCTCGACATTTCCTCTATCGATCACTATCTTTTTCGGAATTTGAACAATATTGCACAATTTTTATACCTACCCAGAAAAAATTGAAAAATACGGTAGCAATAAAAACAGCAATCATTACGTTGTTTGATTTGAATCATACTCAACTTTTTAACGAGCCATCAGCCAATTGTTACAACGATAGGATGTTACTAAGAAAGAGAAAAAATACATTGGTGATTAAATATTAAATTACGCAGAAAAATACGCAGGTTATTGCGTTGACCTAATAATAGAAATCAATTTACGGTTGTGTTACTTGCTAATATATGACTATTTGACTCGTTCAAGTTTTTTATTGCAAGAAAATAGTATGTAAAGTAGGAAGTAACTACTTAGCGTGGCTTGTATAAGTGCAACTTTTTACTGTAATTCTTATTTACTACTCAACTCATGTTCAATAAGCAGACAGTAATTTTCGTGACATGATATAGTGGGTTAAAGGATGTGTTCGCGTTTCATTACTAAAAGTAATGCATTACTGTACTGTATGCAATTTGCCTCTTTTATCAACTACGTTAAATCACCCCAAAATGATGCATTATTACTTTCGACCAAGAATAGGTAATTGAGCTATGCACTTTATATAATTACGTGACTTGCATTTACGTTAATACTAAATGAGCTTGTTATAAAACCATACGCTGTAAATTTGATGCAAAAAGTGACTTGTAATTTAGTTAGCTGAAATAATTAGCGCAAACCGATTTACCATTACTGTAATTAATTTATCGGGGAACATGATATTTAATATTTTAAAAGCTCCCACGCGACATATTAAACACACAATTGACGTAAGGATATTATCCTACTAAGGAATTAATAATTACCCTATTAAGGAATTACCCTATCAATAGAAGATAGACTACTTCAAATTGCAAGCGTGAAATTAAAAGCGTTGCCAATTGTTTAAAATTATAACAGAGATAATACCTACCACTAGTAGCAAAAAAGTATCGAAAAATAAAAAATTCAAACTCGCAATGTATTTGCTAACTCTCCAAGCTTTTTTTAAAGAATTGGATGAAAGCATTAGTGAATAAGTTCTGGAGACTCGACATAGTTCATTTCAGCAATGCCGGTGCGTATTGAAACACTATACAAAATTCAACTCCGGCGTGGAATTAAAAACCGGCTAAAACTGTTCACCGGTGAACGAATTTAAAAGAGAATAAATCACACAGCGATTGCGCATTCCGTAATCGGAATATCGTGAATTAAAATTGACGCATTTTCGCGCGAGTTATTTCCCAAAGAGAAGCATCGTGCATTAATAACAGTGTTTCGCGACGCTATTAAAGCACTTCGTTATTCGATTCCCATGTCCCCGCTCGTTAAAGTCTAATTCGAAAAACTCGTGACCTACGCACGGCGTCGTTAGTTAATTACGCGCTCGTTAAAATTATCGATACTGATAACGGGGACGCGACGTGCTCCGCGGCCTCCGTAATACCGCCGTCAGTAATTGTAGTTCTATCTGTGTAATTAATATTCAGGGTGCCCGGTACGCGACCAACCTTTGTTTTTTATCGTGTGTCCTGAATTATGCGAGCATTTTCGCGCCCATCGAGATGCATATTTGACGTCGCCGCTGAATTACGGAATGAAACGACGCGACTGCCTCTGACGCAACAGAAACGACATTGTATGCAAAGACGCGGGCGTAACGATCAAGTCCGTCTCGCGATAAGCGGCACAGGATCCACGGGCCATTATCTAAACCGAGGGGCCCATGAAAAATATATTACACGCTGTCAACATTGCCGTCTCCATTATGTGCTGGGGAATTGAAAGCATGCCAGGAGATTGTCTGACGGCCACAGTAGATCCAGGAGCAAGTGACTCGACGAAACGACCGGGCACAGCTTTAAAGCTGATTCTCACTATATCTGTTTAGCCGCTGGCAGTCATCTGTTCGACAGTTTCCCGTTCAAACAATCTTCAATAGCTTCGATCATTATAACGATAACCATATGATCTTTAGCAGTCAGATTCTCTCAAAATTAAGATACCAACTATTTCGGAGGTAATTTATTTCGACGAGTAAGAATTTCGCAGAAAATGTACTCGAATAACAATTGTTGCAAGAGTCAGTTGATAAAAGCGACAGTCATCAGCGAGAAAGAGACAAAGGTATCCAATCATTTGTTTCCAGATACCAGTCTGATAGTCGGGTTATGTCAGGGGTTCCACAAAGACGAGTACCACTCGTGTTTCTCTTCCATCCCCTTAGCAGTTCCTCGAATCCGAAGTCAAGCCTGTCGGCTACGGGCGGAGGAGAAGCCCCGTTGTACACACAACGAACAAGGGAGGAGGACGAGAGGGTGGATAAAAATGGACGGGGGTGGGCGCGGAATGGCAGAAAGGGGCTGCCGGTTCATAGGATTCGCGTATCTGCCCTCGCGAATCTTCCTGACACCGGAACCCTCGTGAATATTTAAACGATAGGCGGATATACATATATTACCCGTGTAATGAGGAGGGAGACGGCCGGCTGACGCGAGGCGCGGCGTCGCTCCGGATCGGAAAGGAAAAGAGGACGAGGAGTGGCAACGGCACCGGCAGACGGTAGAAGAATACCCTAAATGATTCATGAAGGAAAATTAAATGGCGCTTTAAACAGGTCTTCTTGCTACCCCGGTTTTCGTTCACCTCGTCTTCCTTCGTCCCCGGGCTCTTCTTCCACGGCTGGAAGCTCCCGAAATCGATTACCGAGCTCCGCCATTCCGTCTTCCTCGCTCCCTGTCTGTTTGTCGGTTCCGTCCGCTTGTCTGTCTGCCTGTTTTATTGTCTCCTGCCTTTCACCAAGACATCCCTAACTTTCGCCCGTTGCATTCGCCGCACACGATCCCCGGGGTTCATCAAGAGATCTCTCCTCTCACCTGTTGTGGAGCCCGTCTAGTCGACGAGAATGGAAGTCCTTGCGGGACAAGGACGGGGAGTCGGGGTCGGAAAACGCCGGCAGCTCGACGACATCGGTTTTCCTTGCAGACACTCTTTTTACGCGTCGCCGGGACTGTGTTTTCCGCCAACCGCGTGGATCTTTTTAGAACGATGACGTACGAACGGAGAAACCCGATTATGGATGCCTGCTTGACATTCTGCTCCACTTATAAATGATTCTGAACCCAGGCGAGTTCTTGGGGAAATATACAAGGTTTTCCGAACTGGTGGTGCAAGTCGAAAAAGAGTGAATCTGCGGTAAAAAGTAGAACATTTTTCTGTACGCGTACACTTGACTGAGCTGTAGACTAGTTTTTCCCGCATTTGTATTCATGAACATCATCAACGTCATGACTGGTAATGATTTCCAAGTCAAACTTTCGGTCTTTGACATTCCGTCGATGCAACATACCTCAGCAAACCTGTGAGAGGTATTTTGAATAGCAAATATCCCGACTGGATCGACCGTAAAAGCAAAGTAGCTTGGCCACCAGGATTTTCTGACTTGACACCGATGGATTTTTACTTATGGTAACAAATCCCTTGTCTACTAGGAAGAAAATACAAGTACAGGATAGTTCAAAGAGAGAATTTCTTTTGTATTCGAACATTTTCAACAATATCTGAATTATTAAAAAAAAAAATTCTCGATCAAAAGATAATTTTAGTTCATCCATAACCATCCAATTTAAAAAATTCGAACAGTGATATCTATCACGCAAATGAGGCGTGTAATTCTATGAATGCTCGAGGAATTTTCAGTGTAACGATTTATTCGGAAATCCGCTTCCTTAAGAAAAAATGTCGATTCAAATTTTCGACTAACTTTTTCATGTAGACTTTCTCTCTCTCAACTCATCAATCAGTCCGGAAACTCCTCGTACGTAGTAGAGTGCGATATCTTTTTCTTTAAAGATTGTACTCCATTTAAAAGTGAATTCTCGAGTAACAATTCTAAAAGCAAGATTTATAAACTTTTTTACATAAACTGTTGTTAATATTAAATGACAATTTTTAGAGATGCAAGGACCATTTTTGAATGAAAGGAAAAAAATTTTGATGTCGAGTTGTTTCCTTTATTGGTTACTAATTGAAATAGATCTTCGAAAAATAATATGTTTTATTTAAGAAGAAAAATTGCATTATCTTGTTAGTAAAGTAACTGCATTATTAGTTAGTCGGGTAACACTAACCCGAATTCGAAGGGAAAAGATATTATACGTAATTTAATAAAAATTTTAATTTTATGTTCAGTTCATGCATAAATTTATAACAAAGCTGATTTAAAATAACGTTTCAAGGTATTTAAAGCTGGAATATCGATTTGAAAAATGAGTCTGCATTTCATACATCATAAAATAATCCTTCTTCTTCCTAAAAAATAAAAAAAAATAAAAAAAAAAAAAAAAAATCGATTTTTTTTTTAAACTGATAATGGATTTACATGGAAAACCCTTCTCCATTACTTGGTAAAAAGAGGCAGTAGCCATTTAGGAAAGGATTTTCTCGGTAGTAGGTTCTTCTAAAATAAATCAAGGCACAATCGAAATTGATTAAATCTCGTTAGCTATGGCGACGAAGGGGATACTTTCACCAGCCTGACCATAATGGACACTGACGAGTATGTTCCACGAACGATTCTAAGCTCCGAATCGACCGCAGCCGAGGATGCTGGCCATGCAGGGCAACACGCTACAGTCCCCTCAAAAACCGCACTCGTCTTCGTACTCAATCCAAACGGCCGCTCCGTTCCCTTCCGCCACTGTAATCGTCTCCATTGTTCTTCCGGCTGATTTCGCGCGCGAGATTCGACACCGACGACGCAATCTCCGCGAAGAAAAGGTCTGCGGTATGAAAAGCGGAGGAAGCGAGGGGGAGCGAGAAAAGAGGGAGGCAGGATTGACAGCACAATACCGTTAATCCTCATTCGTTTCGAAGGTGCGTCAGCCGAAACCGCGACACGGTCCAGCCCTGCGCGACGAAGATTAAAAAGTTTTTGCCCGGCTCGAGGAAGCGCAAAAAATCCGCGATGGGACGGCAGATGGGAAATGCGGCCGGGGAAAAAAAAAAAAAGAAAAGAGAAGCTGACGTATGCCGCGGAATATCCGCCGGGGGATAACGAAATTTCCAGTCGCCACCGCGTAAGTAAAGATGGAATTGAGCCACGAACTTCATTAGGCGTTTTTTGCGCAAAATTCGACGGGTGGTTCGCAAGGAGTCATCAAGAGGACGCGACATTCCCGTCTGTGCAAGCATCAATGCCCCTGATACTGCAAACAGTCACGAGCCAACGAATTAAAATTCCGAAGAAGAGTTTCGCGTATTCCTTCCCTCGCGTTGCTCAATAACGCGAACGAGGCCGAGCCATTATTTGCATTCGCTGCGAAGAGGATGAGAGAGGAATTCCACATTCTTCCGCCGCTGTGCCCGTCCCTCCCTCGCGCGAAACAACGGCCGAAGTTATTAGCGAGTTGAATATCCACCCCCGTGCAACTAGAATAGTCCGTTACTGGCGACTGGAGAAATATTGGCGCGATATATAGACCCCGTTGCGCGCCGGATGAAGAGAAATCGCGGCGGTGCGGTGGACGGATAGGTGGCCAGGACCGGGGGAGAGGCTAATACTCGAGGAAGGAATCGATATATAGGAGAAAAAACGGGCAAGAAAAATTGCCGAGGTATCATTGTCGTCCACCTTGTTCGACTTCGTATTGCCCAATGATTGCTCTCCAGTTTAAAGCACGTCATTCTGGCTTGATGCAGCCACTGGAAAATGTATGGCAAACGAGCGTTAATGAGATTCTTCTCCGTGTTACCATTGTCTGGCTAGTAATCGCGGATAATTACACCAGGATCCGAGTTCCTTCTGTTTTATAAATATACTTCTTCAATATAAATGCAAATTATAATTATTCTCTCATAGAAGCGGCGGAAGGGAGCTTGAAAATACAATGCAGGAGCAAGAACGGAGAAGACAAAATAAAATGGAAGTTCGCCAAATGGCACGGAGGAAGATTGCAACATTAGAACTACTAAGGCGAACTGAAACGCGAGGAGAATGAAAAAATAATGATTAGATTAACTAGATTTTTATGCTGGTGTTTATGCACGTATAAAAAACGCAGAATGCAACGATACATAAAAACTGCAATTAGAAAAATATATAAAATAATAAAAATATAGAAAATACGAAATTAACTTCGACAGGCGATCGTTATCGTTGATAAGGGATGATGGATGAACGAGGGTAGTTTCCTATTATACATATATTCCGATCGTCCCGTGCAAGCAGGGAACTCTGGAGCAATTCCCGTGGAAGTTGTCGAGGATCGGATTAAATTTGGCGAGACGAATCGCGATCGAAGGATCGTTTACACCGGAACTTTAAAATCAATGCGGAAGTAGAAAATCGCGCAAGCTGGGCATTCCGCGCGAATCCCTCGCGGCGAAAGAGGTAGATCATTCGATATTCAACGCGTTCAACGAACCCAGGGACACGGACACTCGCGCGCCTAATTGCAAAGTTGGCGAAAACAAGAAGTATCTGGCAAACACGGAACGAGTAAATATAGTAGGGTTCGTTTGTTTAAGAGACGGAGGAGTGGTGCCATCTCTGATTCTACGGCATAATGGACGATCCAGGAGGAAGAAGGCGGCGGGGGTGCGAAGATGGGGCGAAGAAACAACCGAAGGTAGAAAAGGTGTTCCTTTCTCGAGAGCAAAAAAAAAAAAAACTCTTGTTTGCAGGTCATTATAGCATGTTAAAAGGGGATGGAGGAAGATTTCACTGTTTTTTCCCCTAGTCAACCTCTCGCTAATAAAACAAACTCCTCCGGTAGCATCATCAACCTAGCTAGTTTTCGTCTCAACGCTAATTAGCGTTTGCTTTGCCAAGTGACCACGCCAAGTCACTTCTATTTATTTCTTTTGAACGTCTTTCCGCGAGAGATCCCAATGAAAGGCCACCACCCGCCTCTCCGCCCACTCTCTTTTCGCCTCATTTTTCGACCGCATTAATGTTTAACCGCGCGCTCGATTAGACCGTAAACTTGATTAAATTTTTTTCCCACGGTCGAATAGATATTGAAGCACGGAACGGGCGGAACTTCATAAATCGAGACAAATAGAGTTTGCCCCTGTCCGACTTTCGCTTTACCGTCGGCTTCAGATCTCTCTTTTTGTTTACGCAGAAATATTAACGCGAGTCAGCTTTTCCTGCTCCGAAGGCCAGATTCTTTGATTAGCGATTCCGATTGTAGACCGCCCACGTAGGGCGGACCTGCACTCTCAATTGGATACACCATCTGCCGATCATGAATTTATGATACTCCATCCCCCCATGAAGAACCCCCTTGTACATACACGAATCGTCCGAAGTGTTCGCGCCCCTATACGTCCAGTTATCGCGCCGATCTACCGCGGCTCCATCATCGACCGTTTCTGCCGCGTCACTCGAATTAACATTTTAATTAAGAACACGCGAGAGCAAACGTGACCGACCACCTTACGACTAACAGAGCTCGTCAGCGATTTTAGAGAGCGCCAGGGAGGGAAAAAATAAGAAAGCAGGGCAGACTGATATTCGTAGGTCGTTGAACTAATTAGACGTCGCGGTGTTCACCGACGCCAACATTTAATTACTTCCAGATCCGCGTTATCGCGAAATTTCGTACGACGAACCTTGAACTTTGGACGCAGCGTTATGCAAATCGGTTGCAATTCGAAGACCGCGCCGCCGCCGTCGCGCCGCGTCCCGCCGTCGCGTCGATCCGTCCATTTCGATAATGATAAAGCACCGGCGATCGAAAAGAACTGGGAATTAATTACGCGCCGCTTCGCGAGGAGAAACCCCCGGGCGGTAGGCTGTTAATTACGATGAAACAAGGTACACGCTGTTTTGTTTCACCGTGGTTGCCGATGGAATTATTCTGTAATTTTCACAAAGGGAATACGCGATGGTGTTTCGATTCGCGTTACTCAAAGCGCACGCGATTAAGCCCGGTGTGGTTTTTGAGCGTTTGATCGGTTAATTACTGGAATCTATTTCCGAATGGAACTAACCTCTCCCTAACCTTCTGTTTACTAAAGCAGTTCCACCGTATGCCTACTCTAAAAACCGCGCGCTCATGAAATGAGGGCAAATATTAAAACAAATATTTTAATGCAGCACAAATTACAGCTGTAAATGTCATCGACATGCAACGTTATAATAGTCTCTCCGCGCGGCACTCGTGCCGTTTCAATGTTTTCATTTTTTTCCGCGACATGACTATATTTTCAGTTAATTGGATTCGTTAATTAGAATTTATTCAAGAACGGTCAAACACGGGCAATTTTCTAACCGCATAACGCGACCGAGTCACGATTAAACTTGATGTATTGCCGTTTATATATCGGCAAACGCAAATCTAATAGCGTGCAAATATGTCTTAAGACGATTCCGCGCATAAACCAACAACGTTATCGTCGAAACACGACACAACTCTCTGTACATACGATCTTCCCGAGCAAAGAAAGACCGAGCATTATTTCAGGATTATTAACGTCCTCGGTGCCTCGCATCAGAATATTCAAGATCCTTCGTGATACGCGATGTGTAAACTTCCAACTGTGTGTCTCGGCGGGTCAATGTAGTCGCGCGAAACGAAAACAAGCGTACAGAGAACGCGGGATTACCGCCTCGGCTTTACTTTTCGAGCAACAAGGATTTATTCGCGTAAACAGTATATCCTAACCTTGGCTAATCTTGTATTTACCAACAGTACAATTCCTCTCGCGTTGAAACAATAAAGCGGCTTCGAGAATAAACCTTGGAAACCATACATCCATGCATCACGTTCTCTTTGCTCCGTGCTTCAGAGACGTCGTTTAAAGGACCGACACCCGGCCAGAGGAAGAAAAATTTTACTCCGAAATGCTATTCACGTAACCGTGACTCTGCAAGTTGAAACGCGATCTGATTCTACCGTTCCTTGTTAGCGATCTAGATAACGCGGCAGATACGTTATTTCCTTTCAATGTCTAACGAAGCTCCGTTCGTTCATTTTAACGAAACTTTAAATGTAACTTTCGTAGATGTCTTCATTGTTTTCGAGCAAGAAACTGTACCTCCCATTGTCGCTCGTCGTGAACCTCGTGCCGAGATAAGTTCCTCTGCGACTTTACTCTGTAAAGGTACGAAACTAATACTTACATAATACAGTCGGTTGCAAAAGTCTGCATACACCGCCTGATCTACAATGTTTCGGGACGCGAAGAACTGTCTCTTATAATATTATACTTCGTATTCTTCGACGTTGCAATTATTCATGACTGCAATACCTTCACTATCCTTGACATGTTTTACTTCAAATGTATGGATTTTAAGACATTTCTAAAACTGCATGAAAATTTTGTGATGGATAATAGTAGAAAAATTTAACAAGCACCATAGATTTTTTGAATTTCTTGAAAGCCTAATACAGTGAAAAAATTTGGTGTACTACTTTCGGAATACTATTGTAATTTTCAGAATCTACGTAGACTTTTGTGATTAACTGTAACGAGAAAAGGAGAATGGAGCTCAATAATTATGCTGTCGCGAAGGAATTATCTCAACCCACGTTTTCTTGACGTACAGAGCTCCGCGCCGATCTCCTGTAGTTCTATTGGAAACATCGAACAGCTCGTTAAGAAAGTTTTCGTTTCCGCGACGTGCACTCGAGCTGCATTCAGTTGTCTGCTCCCGTGTCCATTCCCGTGAATGAACTTCGTACCATTCACTCGCATCTCCGGTGTCGGGCCCACAATGGTCCGCGACAGTGTAAATATTAGCCATTTCCAAGTAACTGATATCCAGTTTATTGCCCGTTGAAGTAGCGAGTCCCTCGGGTCCTCGCAGTCTCGCTGTCCGGTTCTACGTTGCGTTGATCCGTTAACTGGGTCATTTCATGGCTAGAAATACCTCTTGTGTGTTTAAGACGAGAGACAGTGTAAGTCTGCTTATCAAAAGTGAAGGATCCGCTATTTCGAATTGCGGTTGTAGTCACATTTCCCCACTTTACTAGAATTATCCCTCATCCTACTAATCTCTGCTGATTTTATGAATTCTTTTTTGCTATTACTCTGGGAGTAAAATGTTTTCTACGAGTTATATATACACGTAGCTACAAGCCAACGCTACTATTTTCGTGCGAAGCGGATTGATAACTCGGATGCATTTAATAAAAGACGATTAACCCGAAGGTTAACAGAGGATCATAAAGCTAACTGGTTATGTAACAAATCGTTTCTAGCTCGGTGAATAAAATTTGTTAACCCCGATCTCGCCTTGCGTCCCACAAACCCCTTAGCGTAGACACAATCACCGCCGATTGGAATCCCCCAGGTTCCGACCCTTTCCGACTTTCATAAGCGGAATAGGGTAATGTATACAGTTGTTGACCCTCCTATACAATGATTGACCCTTTCAAAAAAAGTAAAAAATATAGTATAATGCTTTTCTTATATAATAAAATATGAATTGTATTCGAAACAAGGGTCAACTTGTCAATGTGCTACGCTCTTACCGATTTTGATGATCTAATATGTTGCCAAGGTCATCATTCTGAACAACTTTTCCCTATACATGTTACCGCTGCTCGGCTTTAGTTTCCGAGATATTCGCAAAAAAAATGATCGGGATTTAGATTTAGACCTTAACAAGAATATTGGGATCATTGAAATATATATATAATATATAATATATACAGTCGAGGACAAAAATAAGTGGACAGTTAGTGGGTCTAGGTGTCGGTGAAGTTTAATCTAACTAATAATATTGTTACATACAACAATTTTATTTATTATATATCTTTATAGTACACACATTATTTAGTATATAATTGAAAATAATATTTACATTTTTGTATACATAATTCGTATTCAACGAAATAGTCATCTATTTTTCGAGAGACAAACATAAGTGGACACTTGGTTCCAATGTCGTGGCAGAGCGCTAGATGCTTATAAACATCATGCTTATGTAGCGGTTACGTACAGAAGCCCCAAACAAAGACTTTCAGTGCTTTTTCAAGCTTTGTAAACATAACATCACACTTGAAACATATAAAAATGTCAAAAACAGAAGAAATTTCGTATCAAATTCGCCATTTAATTGTTTCGGACTGCCGTAATAAATTAAGTTACCGTGAAATAGCCCGGAAGTACAGTGTATCGAAAAGTTCTGCAGAAAAAATTTATAAAAAATATTTAATACATAATACCGTGGAGAATTTAAAAGGCCGTGGACGCAAACGCTGTACTACGGTAAAAGATGACCGCCACATTGTTCGAACATGTAGACAGGACCCAACGATCGCCTCGAGAAGTATTGTAGAAACATTGCAATTAAATATTTCAACGAAAACAATTAAAAGAAGACTGCACGAAGCTGGTTTGAAGTGTTGCAAGGCTAGACGAAAGGCACACATTAATCAAAGAAATATGAAAAAACGTTTAGCTTTTGCAAAAAAATATGTAAATATGCCAATATCATTTTGGAAAAGTATAGTATGGACTGATGAAAGTAAATTTGAATTGCGACAATTAAAAAAGAAGCATCAAGTCTGGAGGAAAAAAAAAATGAGGCGTATAAGAAACTGTTTATTACACCAACGGTTAAATTTGGCGGAGGATCGTTGATGATATGGGGGTGTTTTTCCTGGAACGGAATCGGTAAATTAGTACAGATTGACGGAATAATGACTGCAGATAAGTATACTGATATACTAAATGAAAATTTAGAAGAGGCAGTATTAAAAATGGGTCTCGGCGAAGAATTTGTCTTCCAGCAGGACAATGACCCAAAACACACTGCCAAGAAAAGTGTAAAATTTTTTAAAGATTCAAATATCAAATTGCTTGAATGGCCGGCACAGAGCCCCGACATGAATCCAATAGAGAATTTATGGTGTTTATTGGACGGAAAAGTTCCTTTGGATAAGCGAACGAACAAAATTGAATGTTTTAAAAATTTAGAGTCCGCATTTGCAAATATAAGTAAAGATTATATTGAAAATCTTATTACCAGTATTCCACGACGTTTGGAAGCTGTGATACAAGCAAAAGGTGGCAATACCAAATATTAAATTTATTACTCATTTTATTTACCATTTATTTTATTATGTGTCCACTTATTTTTTCTCTCGAAAAATAGCTGACTATTTCGTTGAATACAAATTATGTATACAAAAATGTAAATATTATTTTCAATTATATACTAAATAACGTGTGTGTACTATAAAAATATATAATAAATAAAATTGATGTATGTAACAATATTATTAGTTAGATTAAACTTCACCGATACCTAGACCCACTAACTGTCCACTTATTTTTGTCCTCAACTGTAAATAATATATAAATATATATATATTTTATTATGTAAGAAAAGCATTATACTATATTTTTTACTTTTCTTGAAAAGGTCAATCATTGTATAGAGGGTCAACAACTGTATACTTTGCTCTATTTACCGGATCCGTTTGCACCTGAATTACCGACTCCGAAAAAGCCGGTGGGCCGGTGTCGAGCCTAACGACAGGCAGAAAGGCCGTCTTTGACGGCGGCCAATTAGGGCGAGAGTAGTTACGTGGCAGTCAACAGGGACAGATCGTCCGCATGGTCGGTTCGTTAACTTGGGATAAAGTCGAAGGCCTCCCGGCGAGCTCTTGCGAAACGAGGTATGGAACATCCGCGCGCGCGATACTACCGGCTGACCTCCGCATCGATTATACGGCCACAGGCGATAGGAACGACACGACGCGAAGGAACCGTGAACAGGAACGAGAGGAGGAATGCACCGTCGTCGTGGAGGAGGGGGATTGCTTGTTCACAGTCGCGCTCGATCTAGAACCAGTCGCGCATGCGTGTCTCGCTTCGGAGTCGGTTACGTCAGTGTGGTCGGTGGGACCTGAAAATTTCGTGACGCTCGCGTTCTCGTCGACGTCGTATTTCGTCGTTGCGATGACTCCCGGCGTAGGTACGCTCCGGGACGCCGGACGAGACGCGCGCGGACCGCGACGCGTTCGCACGGACGCGGAGATTCCAGTTCGTCGGAAAAGGAAGTTGAAGCAGTCCAGGGTTCCCTATTCATGGTTAGAACAGAGAGAGTACTCACGGTTTGTCCGGCTGCGATTTGCGCACCAGCATCTCGGCCTTCTGGATCTCCTCGGCCCTGGTGACACTCTTCGTTCTCCTCAACCTAACCCTCGTGTCGTTCTCGTGCTCCACCGTCATTTCGTTGCTCTCTGACAAGGAACCGAAACACCACGCGACCACTGTGCGCCGCTACGACGCTCACTGACACACAGGACGCGTACACACACGCACACACACAAAGGGACACACGCGCTCACGCTCGCACGAGGGGGACACGTTGCTCGTCCGAGCCGACACGTCGCACACGGACGAGGAAAAAAGAAACGGAGAAGAAACACACGCGCGCACGAAAACCAAACGATGTGGACGCGATCGAAACGGGTTTTCACTTTCGGCCGCGCGTCGCGAGCGACGATTAGGATTTACGACTGATTAGGACGCCGGACGAATCATTCGTTCCCGGCGATTGCGATCCTTATTGGCGTAATTGAGATTGTCGCACGCGACCGTGTTTACGAGGAGACAGTCGCGATGGTACTAACGAGGCTCGGTCACCGTCTACGCGGTCGAGTCCCGTGTTTATCTCCGAGTTTCTTTCCGATAACGACACAGTTGCCAATCACGGCACGTTCTTTTTGCATCGGAATCCCGCTGAATGTCACCACCGGCCCGGTCAAACACGGAGCGTTTTCAAATCTAGAAGGCGCGTCTGAATTTCGTACTTTCTTTTGGCGGGTTGCGTAAGATTCAGCAATTGACAGCTTCGCTAAAAAAAGAATTGAACGATTAGAGCTTTATTTACTCTCTTCGAGTCTAAGTGTTTCTTTTATCTACGTGGCGTTAAAGTATGCGTTTATGTAATAATAATTTAAATGATAGATATAAACACATACCAATTCGAATTTTAGGCGAAATTTTCTGTGTTATCTTCTCATGAATTTCAAACGGAACTTGTTTTTTAATAAATTGAAGAAGTGGAAAAGTAGATTCAAGGAGTTGTCCGACATTAGTGACCTCAGAAAGATAAAATGCGTTCAAAAAATATAGATTAATATGTGTAGAGGCGGCTGTGTCGTAGGTGAGCGCACTCTTATCTAGACCCAACCTACTCCGATTGTCGGTTCGAACGAAAACCCGGAAAGTTGAAGGAAATAAGTCTCTGAATAAATTCTGTGAACGATTTCATTGTATTCGAAATGCAATTCAACACTTAAGCTACGACTGAAACATCGTCACTTTATATGCTTGCGAGACTGGTGACGAACATATGTTTAACGCATACCGTCTGCGTTTCAAGGTGACTGGGGCCGGACCTCTATAGCTATTTTTTCACTTGCTTATACGATACAATAAAGGCATTCAAAAAGGTCGCCTGTCTTCCACAAGAACGACATCGTTATGACTAACGAACGGATTTAAGGATTTGTGATAATTTATTTTTGATTCCCTGTTGACATCAAGCAAATATACTTACATTTTTTTGAGTACCCACAAAATTGTTTTTTAATACTAGTTCATCCCATAAATAATAATTTTGAAATTATGAAAATTAATAACCTAATTATTTTGAGTTAAAGTATAAAATTAACTTGAAATAAATATTGCTGAACCAACTGTCAGTGAATATCAGATGTCCAAATTCATTAGGTAACCAGATTTTGCAACCTTCATCATTATTATTTTAAGGATAAAACTGCGAAATTCAACATTGAAAAGTGAGAAATGTCAACTGTAAATATGTTAGACCTCTGTACACGTTGCATACATTTTTTTATAATATTAAAGTAAAAAATTTCACGTAGCAAAATTTTAATGAAAATTGACGCATGACTACAAACTTTTAATTAGCGTGTCTGATAATGACAAATACAAATACTCATTCAAAATTATTCAAACGTCCCCCGTATCAGTTTATCATCATTGTATTTATTTGCATAAAATCCAGTAAACACAGTGCCATTAACGAACCAACCCGTGTCGTGACTTTGTCACGGTACAGAAATATAAATACATATTAAATATCTGTCATCGGGCTGGTTTCAGCAGAAAATTATACTTCAATTACCTTCTTATTAATTATGTCACCATTTAGCAGACACCCGATATGTTAACATTTTAGCTGAGGCGTAATCTTACCGTTTCATAATTATAATTTTAAATGCACGTTCTCGTGCGCCGCTTCCGCGTGAAACGTACTTGAAAGAAGCTGCTCGTTAACTTTGATACTTGGAGTACGAACTTACGCATGTAATTACGTAAGTGGACATAATCTTAACTGAAAATTGCGGTTCGTGTATTATGGGTCAATGCACTCTCGGTGTACTCATTTTTAAAGTCGTTTGGGCAGCAACGACGGAACACAACCCGCAATTAAAATGGGTAATTACCGTGTATCGTAATCCCGTTTTACGGGCTAAAACTTCGTATTTTACAGTGGTTGTTACATTCTGATAGTACCCTGTTCGGGGTTAGTCGTCATAAAACGTCACTGCCTCATCTACGTTTCACGATCGAATAAAGAAACGTGTGATGTATTGTTCCGACATCCATCATGCCTCGTAACTTCAGAGTTACATGTGTATTTGTCAAGTATTATTTCCTCCATTCCAAACTGATTGTACGAGCCTCTTGCATTCTTAATTTACCGATTGATTTTTAAATTTTAAAGAATTGATTTTTAAGTTGTCATTGCATGAAGTTAAAAAATTTAAAAATTTGTATTCTAAATTCAGAGTAAACAATGTTTATTACTGACTCATTGATCAACGATAGAATGAATTGCTTCTCCTTGGAGCTATTTACAAGAAGACTTGTTTTTTCAAAGAATCGTGGATGTTTTCCACGAGATTCATGAAATAGCTGAAAATCATTAACGATGATTTAACGACAGTCTTTCGTCCAAGCGGTAATTATGCTGTCAAAATATCCATTAAGACTTGGGATGTCGCAAGCTTTGCTCTTCGAGTTTACCGACTCGGTGGGGCAACTTCGATTTGGTTTGTCGGGAACTCGTGCCGTGGAAAGCGGAAACTCCGACGAACGCTCGAAAGTTTAGAAGTAAATAAACCTGAGCCCGAACACGTGAGACAATTTCGCGTGTCAATTACGCGACTCTTCGAATCCTCGCTGAAACTCGAAGATCCTTCTGCCGTAACGTGGAAGAAAGACGGGAACGGACGCGCAAAGAAAAGCTAATTAAAGCGCTGGAAACCCGCAAAGATCGTTCGGAGGAGAGAGAAACGCACTGAAAATCCAACACTTTGAATTACAGACTAATGCCGATCCTATCACCCCTATCTTGCAGATTCGCTATTAACCGTGGATCTTAACGAGCGTCGCCACCGCGAAGTGCTCTCTGGCTCGTTACAAATTATCTTCGCCCGCAACGCGACGTGTCGAAATCTCGGAAGCTGCCTCCAGTTACACTACCGGAACCCTGATTCCGTACCACTTCCGTAACAATTATATTCGACAAAGGAAAATCCTGTGATTGTCACTCGCGGTTCTTAAAGTTGGAGAAATGACTAATCGGTTTTACGGTAACGAACACTTTGGATAACCGTGCAGAATGAGAGAGCGATGGATCTGTTTGCGTAATTACTAGGAGATAGCAAAAGAAATATCTTAGGTACCTGCTATGAATATTTGAATTGGTGTTCGTAATTTTAGCAGGAAAATTTATATTTCGTGTGCAGATCACATATCATTGGAAATGCTCTGCGTCATGAATTCACAATAAAGAAATCATGCAACTGTATTTGAGGCACGAGACAATCAACACTCAAAAGTTTCAGATTTCAGTCACCCCTTCCATCAATTCCATTTCCGGCGAACGAGCGGTCCAAAGAAAATGGCGAGCTAAGCGATCAAATGTTTGCCAATCCGCAACGAATTTAACCAGTGTTTAAGAAAGAAAGTCGGAACGAGCGGGTTGGCACGTACAACGAGCGGTGGAAGGCAAAGTCTATTTTCATTGTGAGTTTCGCGTGGTTTTGCAGCGCACGCCTTCGCGAACAGGCACACGTTTTCCAACGATCGTTGTCGAGGGTGGAGAAAGGGGAGGGGGAAAAATACAGGAAGGAGAAAAGCCGTACTAGTCGTTTGCGAACTCCCTTTATGGCCAGCCACGGATATTACTGGGCACAGTGGCAAGCACGTTACTCTACATACGTAGTTACACGTCGGCAGGATCTCCGCGGACATCTGCCGACCCAACGCAGCGAGTTTCCGGGATTCGGAGTCGCGCTTATGCTCGCAGTACCCCTTTTACTGGCCACTTTGCACCGACCCTGAGAGATCTAATATCCCGGGACAGAGCGCGGCGGGCGCGATTTTAAAAAACCCTGTCACGCGGCGGTCGTAATAAAACGGAAGGGGGTGGAAGGGAATTGAAGATTCTGGGAATAGCGCGCGCGGAAAAAGCGCGGAAAGAGATCGCCCGTTACCGGGAGGGTGGTTCATGAACGGGCGCAGCTTCCACGAAACCGCGGACAGTCGATTAAACGATACGACGACGTACCGCGGTGTTTGTCCCGCGAGAAATGCCTTCGCCGACGCGTTTTAAATTACACGACACCGGTCCGCGTCTCGCTGAACCGCGAAGAAATAAGCTTTGATTTATTTTCCGTAAGAATGGAGATTTTCACGCTTGGGATGGAGAGTACGGAAACTCATCCGGGGCGAAACGTGATTTTTATCGCGCACGAATAGCTGTTTCGCGGCGAAACCGTGTTCCGTTAACGACCATCGACGCATTACCCAGTGCTCGTAATTTCTCCCGAGTTTTAGCACCAAACGACAAGCGGCAAAGAAGCGCAGGTTATACGTTCCCGGTGCGACTCGATCGCAGTATCTGGCTACTAAGCGGTTCGTTAAGCGGCTTTCACGACCGTTCCAAGTCGATCGTTTTCGAAAACGGTTTCGGTACCGTTTCGACCGTTTACAACCGATTACGTGCTCGATGATCTCGCGTGATTAAAGGTCGCGTACGTGCCCTAGGTTCGCGAGAAGGAAAAGCGGCAGAAGGGCGGGTCGACGACGATACAATCTTGCGCTGTACACAAGGCCCGATCGTAATGATCGAATGATAGCGCCCGAACGGAAAGAATTTGTAGAGAAGGCGCGTTTCGTTCTCGGATTATCGTTGCCTTCTATCGGGTAAACGTTCCGCCCAGGAAACGTCGCGTAAATTGTCAATCTAAAATCGCTTGTTCTGACTTAAAATCGTGTTTTTTACCGTTTAGGGGAGAGTTTAGATATTCTCTCGGAAAAATTGTACGTGTGATATGCTTAACGCGCTCTGAGATTTGATTAATTAATATTTTCCATGACTGCACCGATGCATTAGAATATTTATTGAATGTAGAACTTGTATTAAGTGGTGGCGTGAAAGATGTTAATAATATTAAAGGAAAATCTAGAATGCACAGATGATGGTAAAAATATGGTCCGATCATAAAAACCGGGGATGTCCTTGAGGTTACAGTTTTGAGGTTTGAGTACAAGAACTTTAGAATCTTTTTCTCCAAAAGACGTACTGAATCTCTTGTTCGGAAACCTCAAAGTTGCAAACTTGGGGACTTCCAATTTTATTGACTGTACTTCTTCAAATATGAATAAGTCGACATGAAAAATTGAGAATTTAATCATTTGAAAATCTAAAAATTAAAAAATGTTTTTATTTAATTTCAAACGAGACTATATCATCATTTCATTCTTCCTTTGAGTCGCTACGATAACTTTTCAATTTTCTTAAAATTATATGACGAAGTCTGACAAGTAAAGACTGAACTCCCTTAAGGGAAAATGTAGGCAATTATTGCTCCCCTCTGGTGTAGAAGACGCAAAAATTCCTACGCGACCTCAGACATCGGTCAACATCGAAATACGTCTAAATCCCACCGGGCATCGAACGGTGCGGCGTTCCCTCTTCTTTCCCATTCATATGTCAGCCGTCGCACAAAAGGAGGATCGAGTGAAGTTTAACGGTCGAAGAGCGGGCACGGAAACTTTTGCAATATTGGTCGAACCATTCCCATTCTTGGATTATTGCCTCCTTGTCCTGTAAACCACCCCTGAGCGGATTCAGTGACCGACTGTATGCGGGATTCGTACTTTGTATTCAGGAAACGTTTCGCGCGCAACGTGACATCGGCCCGCGGCCCTCGCCACCTTGTCGAAATACTCCCAATACTGAAACTTGCGCGACTTAAGGTGTCGGAATCGCAAATAATCGTGTCATCGTTTGACCCATTTTTGTCTCCGACTCCCGTCTGTAAATTTGGCGCAAGCGGAAGAAAACGGTTGTAGAGTGACGTGATTAATGGCCTTCGACTGCAGAAATTGAAATGAAATTGTTGTGAACCAAAGAAAAAAAAAAGCGTAATTTTTATTTGAATCAGGCGAGCTAATTGGACGAATTTCTCCATGTATACAAGTTTGAATTGTATAATATTGTAAAATATTGTTTCAGAACGTCCTGTAAGTGAGTATAGCAACACAAGGTCTGAATGTAATTACAATACCTTAATTACCTTAACTGGAGCACCTAATGCAGAGAACAGGTGTTGTCAGAAATAACAATGAACCTGACCGTAATCACGCTGTGTGCGATAACTATTCAGTAGCACGGAAAGTAAACAAACACAGCAGTTTGAACGTGTTTACGAGAGTCAAGTATTTGTAAAATCATGGTTATCGTCGATCGAAAAGTTCCCGTGAATGAATTACGCGAGGTGCTCCTATTAGAAGACAGTTGTTTCGTCGCAAAATTAATTGAAGCCGGTGGGATCGTGGCGGAGAATCGAACAAGGAACGGTGATATTTCAAAGCAGTGAAAACCTGCCGATACAAGGGCACCAACGCCGTCGACCTGCGACCGGAACTTGTCCCTCCTTCGGGTTACTAAATAAATTAGACCGAGTCACGCCCAATCGGGATTCCGTGGGCGGTTTTTCACGAAAGCCACCGTTCCGTTCGCAAAAACGTCGCGTGTGCATACACGGACGCGAACGCACACACACCGCTCGCCGATTTCTGCCTTTTGCATTTTTACATCCAGCTGCACATGTGTTTCCGCCGTCGAACACGACGCGGGTCGACATAATTGTCTGTGCATGCAGTCGCGCGGCTGTATCGCGTCTAAATGGACTCTCTTCTCCCGTTTCGGTCGGGGTTTTCCGTATTTATGAGTTTTCGATATATGTATTCGGCCTCGAGGAGAGCGAGGAAAACGGCGATATCCAAGGAACGGAAAGGAAACGGTCCCACTATCCCGCGAGGGATTTGAAAAATACGGGAGTGCATACAGAGAGAGGCAGTTACCGCAAATCCACCGATTGAGCTTTCGTTGAAAGTCCGCTTATGGCGAAAAAGTATAGGCGAGCTTCCCTTCACTGAACTATACCGGGCGAAATCTCCTTCGGTCTGTTTCGTCTCTCGGGGTAAATGTAAATTTTGCGGAAGTCCTTCGTAACAGCTTCATTTGTACGTACAACGAGGGAGGGGAGCCAGCGAAAATAAACGGACGACGATCCGGAGAATCTCGGCCACGACTCCGGTGAGAATTTATTGCGTTCAATCTATTTGTTTATGAGAATGAAAACGTAACTGTTTTCCGCGAGTTTAATCAGGGGTTCTGCTACACTGATCCCCCGGAATGAGAAGATTTCTTCCACGGAATACATGTCATGCTTAATCCTCTTATTTCCGGAGCCATTTACGTTCTTACAGACATTAGACTTTGTTCTGTAATAAGGAAAAAATGGAATCTCTAATATTCAAAAATTTTTTCCTTTAAATTTTTAGGAATACATTTTTCTATTTTAACTAATTAATCGACCTTCATGTTCTGACAGTAGGAATTTCTAATACAAAAGAAGTGGACAGGCGCAAGTTACATAGGAGTTTAGTATAAATCACTTAGCGTTAGTTGGGAGGAAAACGGCCGAAAACCAATCAATCATTATCGCTAATCCATCGAGCGCGTTAGAGGAGCAGATCAGTTGTTTGCAGGTCTGACGTGGCTTAAGGATCGCGCTAAGGGTTGGGGCAGTATGGTTCGAGTCTTAGGAGCGAAGGAGGGTGCGGCTGGATGTAGCATGATCCTCCCTAAGCTGAGGCTAAGAGGCTATTAGTTAGCTCTGCGAGCAGCGACGTAACCCCAAAGACTAACACGGTACTTACACCTTCCTGCTTCGTAGAGATCGCAAGATATTCAACCAACTAGTTCTCCGGAGTGTGTTTGCACGGCATGGAAGGTGAGACCGGCGATACTTGGGGAATAACGTCCCCGCGCAAGATCAACGATAAGAAATTAATATTAAAACAAACTTCACGTGCATCGGTTACGGTGCTCGCCGCGGAGCAATTACAGATACAATCTGCCGTCCTGGGATTACGTGTAAATAGATTCTCGAGCGAGGTTGGCTCAAGACGAGCTGATTAAAGGAAAAAAAAAAACGTAGGAGGAGAAAGGGAACGTCGACGCCGCCGCCGCACCGCGCCGGTTCGGTCGAATTGATCCTCGTAATAGCTTTCGCCTAGGAGCCTCTGTTGCACGTTTCACCCCTTAATGTTATTCAAAATTCATAGACATCGAAACTGCTGGTGAAAGGGATACATCACGTTCGTGATGCAAATTATAGCAGTTGAAAGCACAGAGAAATTATCCGGACCATTTAGCAAAGCATTTCCCGTTCCATTCAGGGCGCTAAAGCTGTAAATTTCATGCACATGCATATCTTGAGAGGATGAACGTTATTATGAATCGACAAGCTATCGAAAGGCATACATTATGCACAACTACTGCAGAAGTCCAACGTAAGCGTCTAATCTTGTCCTTTGACCCACCTCCTCGTGGCATTTAACCTATACACCCTCCTCGCTCTCCTGCGTCAGGAAATCTGCGTAAAGCCGATTAGTAGTCAGAGCACGTCCGTTATTAGCCATTCGACTGCGTCCGGTTCAAAACTAGCAAAATCAAACTTGCATTCTGTGAATCTTCCGGGTGATTTATTCACGGTTCAAGAGACATAAAAAGGTTTCGGCATAAATTCTGTACTTCCTTAAATTTTTAACTAGTTCAAATACCAAATTGTTACCCCTTTTATCACTAATTAACATTTTATTATCTTAAATAATTTCGAACTGTTAACTTTAGAGTTATTTTAATGTGATCCTCTTCTAGTTATTTCTATATTAAATTGTTAATAGCCTTCTAAATCGGATAAATAAATATTTTCGTAGACGTGATATGAAATATTAAATAATGAAAGGAAATATCAGAATAGATTTTGGAAATATGATTTAAAGTATTATGAATAATTTAGTACATCGTTTCGGAACGATGTGAAATGCCATTCTACGTTTTCGTTGAATTTAATAACGGGACCGGGGGAAAGAGCGCACAGTAATCGGAGAGGTAAAAGGAATCTATGATTTCAAAAATTGTAGCGGGCAACGCACGAAATAAAGAAAAATCGACAACTACAGAAATATTCCGAGCGACCATAGTGACCTCGCGTTCCGTCAAAAATAAAGACCAAATGGCGCGAAATAAAGGGCGGAAATGGGTGGCTCGCGTGCAGCTGCAAATGGATCTGCATTAATTAAATTAATGGTCAGCCGTAGCCGGTAGCAATGGCGGGTCATTGGAACCGCGATTGTACCCATACACCGTACGAAATGGTACGACACTGAAAGGATTCGCAGTTACGTTATCGACTTCTATTATTTCGATTTTTCACGCGGCGGAAGCGACACGCAACTTCTCTCGCCAAACTACGAGTGAAATTTCCTTCTAACCGTTCTACGGATCCGTTCATTTCCATTGTTTTATTAAGGTACCAATTTGTGGATGGCACAGACTAAAAAATATATTACTATACCGTATTTCCATTTTGCCCAATGTTTTTTTGTAGACTAAAATAGACTGTTTTATTCACGTCTCATTGGAGAAGAAAATAGAGTTTGACAAAAACATACTGACATAAAATTGCGCATTGCGAAAAACGTACGAAATTATCATTTAAAATTATGTCGCATCCGGTTTGATTTTCATCGGGATTTCATTGGGAACCATTTGTCAAAATGCAGAAATTTATGTTTCCGCTTCAACGCATTAAATTTTCATTAAGTTTTCATTCAATACTTGTGCAATTTCCTGAGCGATAGCTCCGTAAAGAACAACGATAACGACGTCCTAATTTCGAAATTCTCGAAAGGATTGAAAGCGGTGAAACTTCTGCAACCAATTGCATTTCTCCGAAACGAGGGACAGAACGCGGTGAGTAATCGATAGCGGTTGCTGATTTCCAGCACGTACGACAACAAATTTTCGGCGGTTCCCGGGGGTTGGTGCGGCGAAGATGTTTGCAAAGGCAGGTTTAACGGGAACAGCGACGCTGCGCGGCGAAACGATGATAAGGAGCGAACCGGTGAACGTTAAGTTTAGAAACAAGTGCGATCGTAAAAGTTGCAAAGTTGAAGCTGCGCTGGCCGACGAAGCGAAAACCGGGGCGAAACTGGCACTAAATATGAATCATAAAAGAAGCATAAAGATAATTGTATGCTAATAGGTGGAGCGTATGCGCCGCGTCGCCCCGAATGGCTCAACATCTCCCGTTATACCAACGTACCTGCGTTATAGCACATATACACCTGCACGCCGGCTGTTTCTCATCGTAAAGTTTCTGTGATACGACGTTGACACGATCTAATTCCGTATGATCAACTTTCGTGGAAGCACCTCCGTCCGGGAGGAAAAGTGTATAACCTTCTATACCTCGTCTTTGTTTTATAGCATCTTGAGGTCTACCATTCCATCTCTAGGCATTGCGCGTTCTTTCTCTTCACTTTCCTTTACTGCCTCTTTTATTTAAGAGTCAAGCCACCGCGCCTCGGGTATTAAACCGCGATATTTTTATACGACGCCGATATCGTGCAGACATATAATTGAATTTCCTAGCGACTCGGGAAAAATTCAAAGCTCCGGGCAATCTACGGAACGTTATCAACAAAGATCTTTCGCTTTGTTGCTTTTGCGCTTCACTATCTGCTTGGAAGCAACTACGAAGATCACCGTTGTGTGGGAAAAATTTGATTTTCATGGAACAATAATCTGATCATTTTGAATTTTTCTTGGTGCAGGATTTTCTTGAAACTTTTGAAAAATTTTGCCAAACCAGAAGTTGCTCCAGACGAACACCACTCGAACGGTTGAATATATCGTTCCGAACAAAACGTTGAGATATCCATGAGCCATTTACGATTCTCTCTGAATTTGAAGGACATCGGGGTGACCGAGGGGTGGAGAGTCTCCGAGGCAAAAGGGGATAGTACAGAACACCGGTGGCCACGAATGTGGCGGTTGGTCTTTCACGAGGTCGTGAATTGGGAATCGGGAAACCAAGAAGGATCTTCTTGACCGTGTCGTCGACTTTTACAGTCGATCGTCCCGAGAGCTTTTACGGGTCTTGACGAGAGAGTTACCGTCGCGATGTGTAAACCATGAGCCTCTTCGACTGCCGCGCGAGCCTTTGAACCTCTCCTTTTCTTCTGAAAGCGGAGCTAAGGAGATGGAAAATGGAACAGGAACGGCCTTGAAAATCGTATTTCTTTTTAGATTCGAAATAGCTTCCCAAGGAGATAACTCGAACGCTTTGGACGGCTGCGTGCCTTTGAACGAGGTACCTGCGAATCAAAACTTTGTGAAACGTGACGGAATAATAGTATCATCGTTTGAAGCCACATCTGTAAAATTTGCGACTGCTGCACGGTATAACTTATTCCACGAAAATGTTTAAACATTTTCTTTGTATTCAATTCTTCGGATGAACTTCGAGGATCGCTTAAAATTTCATACAGAATCTACATTCTAATAAATATGGATTAATAAAAGACTTCAGGCGTGAAACTATTCAACAGACAATGTACATACCAACGTGCGAAACTTTAACGCAAGGGAAGTCGTCGAGGTTGTAACCAACTTTTAACAGCGATTTCATGGATCAAGGGAGCATTAACAGACAGATATTGGAGATCCTTTGTCTCGCCGCAAACGATCGGACGCTGAGACGCGGGGTAAGGAACCCGGGAAATCGAATTTTGTGAAACTTGTTACGAACCGATTCGAAGGTAAGGAGCTGGCTTTGAGAACGCGTTCCTCGCGGGAACCGTACAGACAATTAAAGATGAACAATGCGGGAGGAACGTCGATGTCCTCGAAACTATGCTTATATAGTATAGTCGTCGGCCCATTCAGAGCCCGAAGTCCTTCAAGTTTCCCCCGGCGCGACTCCGCGTGAGAACCGCGCGGAGGGACCGGGGATTCACCCTCTGGTAAATAAAAGCGACGCGAAGGGCAAAACCTGGCGGGTACGTTTCTCAAAAGCGTAGCGCAACGTCACGCGGAACCAATAGCCGCAACAGTCGAGCTTTCCAAAGGGGGTGGAGAAAGGGGGGGGGGGTCAAACGAGGCCACTTTAATTTACGAAACTTGCTCGACATGCACGTCCAAGCGCGGGACGTTGATTTACTAACGTACCAGGGACCAGACGAGGCGATTCGACAGGAAAACCGAACGGACATCGTTGGGGGACCGGTGTGCGTGAGCCTCCTACAAAGGATACTGACCGGCTTTGTGATCGGAAGCTGTCAATATTTGTCCATGTCCGGTAACCGAGTAGCGAGCGATGAACCGTAACGTCATCAATTATCTCTTACATACTGCTGCGCGAGCCTGATGTCAAATTTCGTCTGTTTCCCGGTCGGCGCGAGAACGGCACACTGAATCCGTAACTACGACGCTCGCGTGCCGTCCCCTCGCGCACACCAACCCTTCATTGTTCTCTTTCTACTTACCTGAGGGGTGAGCGGCAGCGGCGGCGGCGGCGGCGGCGGTGGCTTGAGGGGTGGAGAGATTCGGGCCCGGCCAGATTTGAGTAAACCGATGGAAATTGTCTCTAGACCGCCGAGAACAATAATGACCCGGTCGAAATTCCGCTCCGCTGGATATTGCTCGAGCGGAATGTCGAGACTGGTCCTCCATCGTTGAATCGATACTTGGCCCGTATGATACGAGCGTGGTTGGTCCTCGACGCGTGGAAGCACTCGCTGACTCGCGCGAATATCCACCGGGGGGAATTGGAGGATGGCAGGCGAGAGAAAAGGGAGGGAGGTATCGGGATATTTCGTGGCGTACGATTTCAAATGATACGAGTATCGGCGAACCACCTGGGACAACGTTACCTGACAGTCGGCCCCCCGGATTTTCTTATTTCTCTATTGCAGTGACCGCTCCGAACGAGTTCTGAGCGGGATCGAGATCCGCCGATACCACGAATCCGCTCGAACCAGTGGAACGAGGGGAAAGGAAATAGTGAGAGGATGCTTTGAAAATTAATGTATTTGAGTTCCATGGCCTTGACATTATTTACAAATTTTCTCGGCTGTCGAATCGGATGACTTACGCTGTGACTGGGATAAAAGATCAAAAATGTGGAGTAATCGTTACGCGTTGGAAATATTTGTTTTTTATATGCTTTAACAATTTTAATCACATTCATTTACTAATTTCATTCACTATCCTAGGTCTTGTCGCGTGAAACACGCGCGGGGAAAACAAAATATTCGACGAGCTTCATTGTCCGTGTTCTGCAACAACGGGGGCGGACGAAATAAGGGATGCTTTGGATCTAATGCGAATGCAATCAAATACAGGCTTGACGCAAAGGACGCGTGGGCAAACGCTGACGAGTGATTCGAAGCTATTAGAATTCCTTTAAGTGTGCATCCGGTGGATATAATGTCCGAACATGCGGCGAACTGGAACACGAGCATTTCGTGGAATGCTAACCGAAACTCGTGGACAACGTGAAAACCTATCGACTTGCGAATACTATCGTAGCGTCTTCGTTTTTTTATCAAAATATCTCCTGTTCGGTCTAGAAATCTTTCGTAGGAAACTACCTCTCCATAGAACGGGGTATCGATATTAAATCGCGGACATCTTGGAAACTGCCTTGCATCTTTTGTAATTACTTAACGCTGCTACGTCTCTTTGGCTAAAGCGACTTCCACGGAATGATCGGTAAACGTGAAATTTGCTTCTTCGTTTGTACACGCTAGCGACGAACAAACATAAATCGGCACTTTTTAATGATCCGATAGTTTACTCGATACGCAATCCTATTTGTCCGTTTCAAGCACGCTGCGTGCTCCATTGCGTTCTCTTTAAGCTTGCGGGAGATCTATCAAACACACGAGCGAACAACATAAACAAATAATTTATTTCTCTGATAGGAATATGTTTCTCAGTGCGTCCGCATCGTTTGATAAACTATGTAGGCCAATTTTGATCAAAAAGGTTTGCCCTGGCATTGCACTTGCTACGAACCCAATCGTTCCATCGAAGTTCTAAAGGATATTAGTTAAAGAGATCGAAGCTAGCGTGAAACATTAGCTATAATTTTGGTATTGATTGAGGCTGTGGCGGTACAGTTAAATTTTGAAATTCGTCTAAAGATTTTATCGCTGCGTTCTGTATATCGTCCAGCCCCTGTTTGGTTGCGTTCGTGATGCCGTCGATTTGACGACGCGTTTGATTGAGCAAGTCGTCCGTCGAAGACGCGATGTCTTTCATCTCTGATTGGATCTTCTCGATGACCCACTCCATTGCTTGTCGGCCCTGAAACGTGATCGTGCGAACATATTTCGTTACTCGTGTGTCACTGCGAATTCCCGGTGAAATTTTTAGAGCGAGAATGGGTTCAAGCAAATCGGTACCGCTGTCAATCATTTTACACGTTTTAGGCAGACGCGTGTTCCGTGAAATGTGTAAACCCTAGATCACTGCTGACAGCAGTTTAAAGAAAAAGGCAAATAAAAAATTCCTCGGTGAATAAACTTTAAATATTCATTTAAAACCTTTTTCTATAGCGTAAAGAATAGACTGCATCATAATTACCCTGGAATGTGCTTTGCAAAGCAAGGAAACTGACAGAAAAATTTCTCTGGCCTTGTTACTCGAAGTCAACTTTACACGTTAAGTTACCTACCTTCTTTGCATTCTGTTCGATCGTCATTGTAAGTAGCCTTTCCAGCTGATCGATGAGAGGTACCCCCGTGATCGAAATCACAGCCTGCTGTGTCAAGACCGTTTTCTGTGGGTCCTCTGGGTCAGGCTGATACCTGACCACCTCGCCAACTGAGACATGTTTTCCCAAGCTGACCTGGAAGCAAAGAAAACATTACGAGTCGCCGTTCGGAACAATTTTCAGCGATTCTTGTAATTAGATCCGGAAGGTCTCTCATTTCAGCTACGTGTTCCTGTATCGACCGTGTTGTGCAACACGCTGGGGGTTAGCAACCTGCAGATAGATGGTTAGCTACCATTATCGAGATAAAACGTTTCCACGAAAGTGACGTAGGGCCTTGAATAATCGATGCAACGAAATAAGCTTGCCAGCGAGCTCAACCGTGCTCCCCATGACTGAGCAAAATTGCTGCTCGCTGGCCACTGCTTCAACCATTGTCGAGTCTTGTTTTTCATCCGCTACTGAATAAAATGTTCGTCGGCTTTTAAATTATTCAAACCGGGCTAGTGTTTAATTTTTGCCCTTTTTTCCCGCCTGGAAGGCATTCGTTTTGTAAGCATGTAAACGGCTTTATCGGATTTTTATGCGCGTATACAAACAATGGAGGAAAAAGCGAATAAAAACGTAAAACCAGTTCTCATTCTTTTCAATCATACAGTTCGATGTGCTACGCATTGTGGATCATTGTATTGTCTTTTTTGAAATTAAATTCAGTCAAGTTCTGTTTTTTATTACTGAGAATTGTTTTATTATTGTTAACCCTGCTACGGTCTTGGGATCATTTTGATGCATTCATACATTTTTAAATAATACATATTTTATATATTTTTTTTTTAAATAATTGACCCAATTTTAGGAAAAATATGAGAAAGTTTAATATCTATATTTTTTGTTCCTTGACATTCCATACAAATTTGATTGTCTACATTCATAATGATGTGCTACAAACTGGGGCTCTAATAAATCAGATTTTTAAGAAGGATGTTGCAGGGTTAATCCTATGAATTGAAATTCTTGGACAGTCAGTAAGTAGCAAAAAGTAATTATAAAAACTGGAAACCTAACAAACAAACATTTTGAGTAGGGGGTCGCGATGTCAAGTAGATATTGATACTGTTAGAAGCCCTAAACACTGTCAAAATAATCTGTAGAATATTAGCTGCTAATGGCTCATACAACACTAAAAAAAGAAATTAAAAACTAACTATACTTTATTTATTTATTTATTTATTTCAGTTTCACGGGAAATAATTTCCCATTAGTGTACAAAAAGACTGATAAGAGACTATAAATTATATCGTGGACAAAGTGATAAGATTAAACAAAAGATACGCTAGTTAGATTTAAGGATTTGCATTTTTAGGGAGTAAATGGAGCAACAAAATAGATCCAAATCACCCCCTAGAACATTAGCCAGTACGCATAGGGTCAAAGTTAGAGAATTTCGAGGTATATCTAAGAAGATAAAATGTAAGCGAGGGTCTGAGGGACCTTGCAGGAGCATAGAGATTAACAAGCTCAAGCAGTTAAGGACAACAGATTGAACCTTTAAGAATTTTATGAAGAAACACCAAGTCTGAACAGGTTCTTCGACTTTAAATCGTTAACCTTAATTTTTCCACTGTGCAAGTTTAAATTTTCATATCTTCAACTTAAAACCTACAAATCTTCAATTTTAACTCTAACAAATCTTGAAATCTCCAAATTTTCCAGCTTTAAACCTTCAAACTTCCAACTTTAAAGTCTTAATCTTCTAATTTTAACTTTGAAAAGTTTCTAACAATATTAAAATCTACTTGATATAGCGACCGTCTACTTAGAATGTTTCCCTGTAAGAATTCTGAGTGTCCGAGAATCTCGAAATAATGAGTAGAAAAAAAAATGAAGAACACTCACGCACAGTACAGTTAATATACATACATTTACTTACCCACACTCAGTTATTCACAAGCACATATCAGTTATACTTCAGGTATACCACACATCATACACATTCCATTATCCAATCACCCCCATTCAGTTACTTCTCCAATCAATCAAGCTAGTTTGCACAGCAAGTACGTCTCACTTACGCAACACCGGTTTATTACGTTTTTGAACGCGAACCACCGCGGTTACGTGGCGCAGATAATTAGGTGTTCCAGCTTTGATAAATCATTGTGCGGTCGAGGCAAGTGTAATAAAAGCGAACATAACGGCACGTAACAAAGACGCGTTACAAAAGCGAGAGGCGGGGCAGGAGAGCAAGCTCGACAGCAGCAATTGTATGTTTTGCATTCCTCCAGTTTCAGTTTTACCAATGCTGATGAGCCAGCGGGGTTTGAGGTAATGATGATGGTGATGATGATGACGCGTTCACCACTTCGAAAATTGCATCATTATGAGCTGCGCGCGACTCATTCGCAGCGGTACAGCGTCAAGCACTGTGGCCGTGGAGCTGGAACAATTGAATCGCGGGGGTGCAATACGTTTCATGGGGGAATTAACGCCCGCGGCGCAATGTGGATCCACTCTGGCCGAGATAGAGAGACGCAGTTCTCTATGCTATGCGCCATATTAGCAATCAGTGAAGTCGACTGTGTTACATCGCGCCCGGCTATCCGCTGCTGCACCTCGTTCTCCCCGTCGACCACCCCTGGATTTCGCCAACCACCGTCCGCGAGCGATTCCAAGAGGCTAAAAAATTAACGGCTCGCTTCGAACGAGGTCGCCATCGAATACGGGAATCGTGAATTAGGGAAAACGCAAACAGTTTAATTTGTCGTTAACGAAAAATCAGAGCGGGGCACCGTTCAACCCTGTCGAATGCAGCTCTTTGTTCTCGTTATTGACACGTATCCATTAACGCTGCAAGAATGATACTTCTATTTGTTTCGGTTCTATTCGTTTACTCGATACCGCGAATATGCTTGATAAATGTCCTCAAATTTCGCGCGCAATGCTTTTTTATTAATTTTTTAATTCGACGTGCGTTACTCACGGACAGTGTGTTCCCGACGAAAGGGTGGAAAGTTTTGTGAGCGTGGATACAATTTCCAGCCGTTTCGAAACGAAGTTGGAAGTAATTCCGCGGTGAAAAGCACGCGGCGAGTAAACACGGCTCTCACCGGTGGAAGTAATTAGCACTTTGCGTCTCGTTTGTACCCTTATCATTTAAGTGTCTCAAGAACATTGGAGTCGAGCGGTCGCGGATCGGGGATGCGTTGGAAACGGAGAAAACCAGCCGAGAAAAAGATGGATGCGAGCGGCTGTAATTGGCAAGACGAACGGTCTCATTGTAGCTTCCGTAACGAGCAACCGTGAGCATGATAAGGCTGAGTTTTTAAACGCAGTAACGAGAACACGGTTCGCGTGATTCGAAATTGCATCAAAGAACGACGGCGTCCGCTTGTAAAACGTCGAAAACACGGTTAGTAAAAAATATCAAACATTAATAACCGGCCACTGAAACTTTATCACGCCGTTGCGAAATCGTATCTCAAACTTCGCTTAAAAAATAAGTATTAAGTGTCGCAAAAACTCGTTACGAGATAAGTCTACTTTCGCGAGAGTCTTCGAAAGGCGATTTTCGTTTCAGATAAATCCGTGCCCAGCCACGGAAAATCCGAAAGACTTCCACGATGGAACACGGGATTCTTTCTTCGCGACGCTTCTTCGCGACAACGAACGTAATCGTCTTCGCTGTGTCTCGTCGGCCAAGGTGACGGAAAAACAAGAGCGATGCGTCGACATCAACGCAACAAGCGTAACAAAGACCACGAAAAACGTAAACGCCTGGCGCGCGATTTAATCCTATCAAGCGAACGATCGATCCCTCTCTGGGTCCTGGCGTCAACGACGAAGTAATTAATTTTCGTTTTTTTTTATTTCTCCCCCCACCCCGGGAGTACGAAAAGCGTACATCGTCGATCCTGTCTACCCCGATCTAGCGCATCGGTTAATTGAAATTTTTCTCGTCTGCCGCGCGTCGAAACCGATGTTTGCCAATCCCTCGGTCTCCGCAGCAAGCACGCCGTTTGCTTTTCATTTACCGCAGCATTGCGGTACGGTCACGTTTAGTAGCGCAGTTAGAACGAAAGTCGTTAACTAAAATCGAAACCTCAATGGAAGGGAAAACAATACACGCTGTGGGAATAGGGTAGGAGCCCTGGAACTCGGCACGATCCTGATTATCCCCAACTTCCTGCGTTCTGATTAGATTTCTGTTTGACTAAAAAGTTTATGTAACATTGTTGTACTGTTACGGTCTACTTCATTTACGAGGTTATCCCAGGGTGGTAAACTGAAAAGTGGACTGAAAAAGGAGCCGGCAACTTGTTTGAGAATAAATGCACAGCACTAGTTAATGTTTCAAAGTACATATTCGTTGAAAAAAAGGTTGGACATTTATACCAACTTTCATATTTTTTTTATCGAAATTACACTTGTCTTGTAATAGTTATATAGTTATCCCAGGAAGATTGTATAACTTTTGTTTAAATTGAAAATTTATTGTATTGTCCAATCAACGACAAAAAAAATAATTAAAAATAACATGTTAAAGATCTTGCAAGAGCATGGAGGAATTAATTTTACCATTTTTTCAGGGATGTAACTGTCTACTAGTGTAGAATAATTTATAAACACTTGGCGATGCAATAATAATATTCCTGAATTAAGTTTGAAGTTCCAAAACAAACTAGAAGGTGTTCGTACAATTTTACAGACCAAGTTCAAGATTTTTATTTTTACAGTTTTATTTACTGTAGAATAGATAATTATAACAAAATCAGATAATAAAAAAATGAAGCAGAAAATTGTATCAATCATTTCGACGAAACTAAGAAAATGTCTGATTATTACCTATGGGTGGAAATTCATATCTGAATAATTTGAAAGGTTCTATACACTTTGAAGAGTAGGAATTGGTGGATCGAGGAAGATCTAAATGGAAGTTATTTTGGGTCAAGTGAAGTCGATCAGAGGAACAAAAAGAAAGAAGCCCGAAGTCTCCTGTCTAAGGTAGGTACTAATGGCACCGTGAGGAAGGGAAGAGATAAACTATGGAGCAAACACAGGGCGGGCGCGCGGCGCTCTCCAATCAAGAATTCTCGTGATTCCGTTTCATCCTTCGGCAATATAACGAGGAGAGAACGGAAGGGTAGACCGCTCCCTGTGAAGGGTCGTTGTGCGGGCTAAAGAGCCTTCTTCAGCGTGCACTCGCGAGTAATTAGCATCGCCGCATAATTGAGAGGACTTTAGAGATCTGGTTAGAGGCGGCATTGTTCGGTCTGGGTATGTTCCCCCGATTCGGCCGTACCCATTTCGATGCCTCGAGAGGGTGCCACGGCCGGAAACTCGAATCTACCGCGGCGTAACGTCGGAAGCTGGATCGACCTCGATGGAGTTCGGCCCCCGGGCTTTCTCTTGCTCGTGGGTAATCGCCGATTTCAGCGGATTTCGGGGAGATTGGGAATCGTGTGCTGACAAATCCGTATTAGATCGTGTAAACGGGAGCTTCCAGTCATCTGCCCTCAGCCGAATAGATACGCGCGCGGTTTCCTTGCACATTCGATTCAATTACTTGTTTCCACGTCTATGTACATTTCTGAACAAACAGAGAGTCCCCAGTTCGCGGCCCCGAATCGATACGCCCGACGGCATTCCCCCCTTCGCTCTTATGAAATATTAGAAAGCGGAACGCGAAATACACTTCCGTCCGTACACTTTGCCCCGGTATGATGAAGTGCCGGGGAAAATGCACGCGATGCCGAACGAAAAGAGCATTTTCATCACCATCGCCCTTTTACAGCGCCGCGCGCGCGATCATTAATATCCATTTCCAGCAACTTGCCCGCGGACCGAACCGACGGTGGATCACGGCGGAAACATTTCGATGGGGGTGTCGCGCGACAACGCGCGGACGACAAGGGTTTCGCGGGATCAACGCCAGTGGTTCGAACCGAAGCTTGTACACGGGTCATCGTACAACGCGTCGGATCTCCGCGGCCCGAAGTTACCATTTTTCATCAAGCCCCGTGTCTCCGTTTCATATTTCAAATCGATACAAAAACCGCCTCCGTCGTCCCGCTGTCGTGTTACCCTCGCGGCTCCACGTAAAAATACGTGCGGAAACCTACGAGGGCGATACGCCTACGCTGAGCTCCTAGAAACACGAACCTCCGACCTTCATCGGCCGAGCCCGCGCGTGCAATTTGTTGTTTTTATGATTTAGAGAGCCCGGCGTACAATAATTCAGTCGGGAGCGCGGTTTCAGTCAACCCCGTGCGCGCCACCCAAACGCGACCCTCTCGAATTCTCCATCAGCAAAGTCCACGGGGAGTCCGCGAACACGGGCCAGGATACATCACCGATACACGCGTCCGTTATTAATTCTCGTCGGATGGCGCACCCCCTCGGGTCTCGCCGCCACCTACTATCCCTCTATCTCCCCCGTGTGTCTCGGGTTTTCGCGCCTGCACGCACGGAAATTCGTGCCAGGATGAAGGAAGGATTGTTAGAGAGAATACACACGAGTCGTCGCGGGGGTAAAATATCGTTCCGGTTTCCTTCGTGCTACGTATTGCGGTGAGCTGGAGCGGAGACTCGCTTTTACGTACTTGATTGATCTATCGGCTTCTGCTTCCCGACGTTTTCAGAAAACTTGGAATTAATGCCTGCGATGCGGATCTCTGTGTCAAGCAAGAGATATTTTAATTCTGGAGTAAACAACAGTCGTTCACTATAATTTTTGCAACTGAACATAGTATTCATACTTTTTCAATTGTCATATTACTATGATAAAAAATATTGGAAAAAATACAGTTTAAAGAAGAAAAATTTAATAGCAAATTGCAATTTTATTGCGTGACTGTTTTAGGGTTAAGATACTTTATCTGGACATAAAGACTGATATAAACGCACTCTTGAATCATAAGAAAGCTCTAAGAGAATAGATAGATAAAATATGACTAAAGTTAAAAGTATTGATATTAGACTAGTCACGAATACTGGAAATGTCAACGTAAGAAAATTTTGTCAGAATGACATAAAATTAATGGGGGGAATTACATATAATAGATAAACAAATCGAATTTTTTTTTCTGTAATCATAGTCATCTTGAGTTTGAATTTTTTGTGCAAGTTGAAGAGCTACTTCATTCACCTAGTAGTAGATTAACGTTGGATAATTGTAAGTTCAACAAAATTATTATTTTCCGTAATTAAAACCTTAGGTGCTTTTTTCTCAAAATGAATTTTTTTTTTCAATTGACGAGTAATCTATCTGTCCCGGGTTGTGCAACTACTACTTATAACAAACTATATTCCATATTTGATTCCAGAAATGACAACCTTGTTTTACATAAATATATGAAACAGTTATTGATAAAAACATGTTTTTGTGTTGCAAACCCTATAATCTTTTAAAATGTATACTTCGTACTAAACTTTGGTTCATGGGCGATATAATTTTATGAATGATAGAAAATATTTCCAATTTTTTCATTTTAAGCAAATTTGAAGGAGCTAAAATGCCACTTTATGGTTCCAGCGACAAGACTGCAACAACATCCTTTAATAATGATATTTACAGTCAACACTAACGAAGGAAATTTTGTTGTAACTTTGAACAATAAATACTAGTGATGCACCGACTAGGGTTTTGGCCGACTAGCCGACTAGCCGATTAATCGACCTCCAAGAAGCCGACTAGTCGGCCGATTAATCGGCTATGCCGATCATTTTCGTACACCGCGCCACTATAAAATGAGACAAATCACTTCGTTCATTTTCATTATCTTTCGTCTGTTTTCGGACTCTCCTTCATGCGGAGACTTCAAAAAATTTAATTATCATACTTTACTCACCTTTATTACAAAAAAGATTCAAAATTTATTATTGTTTAATATTATTCAAAAAGGAAATTGTTACATTTATTTTATTATTTTATTGCATTCTGTTTTTTGTTTTAAAGCGTTTTTTATTTCGATAAAATAAAAAAATAATAACCAAAGTTCGTAATAGTTAACTGGTATATTTTTAGTTGGTTTAAATAAATAATAATTACTATTTTTAATGTTTTATATAATAATTATAATTTTGTTACATACAGATAAGTATGATGAATAAGTAAATATAAGTACAATAGACAAAAAACATTTTTTTCTTTCTGTGATATCACGATATTATTGTTACTAAAATTCAAGGCCGATCAATCGGCCTTTTTTGCCGACTAGTCGCCGACTAGTCGGCAACTACAAAACTGGCCGAATAGTCGGCTTAACCGACTAGTCGGCCACTAGTCGGTACATCTCTAATAAATACAAAGTATCGAATGCTTCATAATGACTCTTTTAATAGATTTTTTGTAAAAATTTCGCAAAAATCAGCTTATTTTTTGCATTCGATATATAATCCCCCCCCCCCCCATCAATGCCTTAAATTCTAAAAAATTGCTGTATGGATTTCAGGGTTAAGAAAATTCGTTTTTAAAGGACCACCCAGTGCACCGATCGCAACACGCTCCCTCGTACATCATCCAATTCAAAAGTCAGGCACACGTTACAGCAGGTTTTAAATAATAACGCGATTAACTTAACGCGATCGTGCGTCACGTGTAGCAGCGTTGCAATATGTCCGTTTGATAATCCGATAATATCCGTCCACCTGGACGAATAACGCACCACCGGGACAATGTTTCATCGTTTTTCTGCCAACGCTTAAATTCACTGCAACGCGATTCCCAGAACGCAAACAGGCATTATTTTAGATTAATGGAACTCGATTCTATAACACGACGATATTTACGGTCCGATGGCGTCGGGTGTATCGAAACGGTCGACTGCGTCCGTTCAAGATCCATCAATAGGAAACTGTCTGCCAAATAGAGGATATTCCTTGATATCTTAACAGGAAAATGCGTCTAAAGTCGTCATGCGAAGATTAATATGAGTTCGGAAAAACGAACTCATTTGTCACGGAAATTTATTACAGGTGAGCAATGAGGATTTTAATAACGCGGATTCAGTTGCGCGTCAATTATTTTTTTAATTTCGCACCCAGATGCACTATTTACAAAAATAAAATTTAGCTTTAATACCTTAGAGTAGGTTTAATAATTTATATTGAAAAAATGTATCCCCTAAAGAGTTTAATTATATTTTATTTCCAGCAGGCGCAAACAGGCACAACCAAAGGACAGTCAAATAATTCGGACCAGAAAATAATTACGCAAAGCTTCCCCGAAATGGCGGTGTATGTTTCACCGAGCTCCTCTTCTAAAGGCCGTCGCACGCCAAACAGCACAGCATACGAACGACATAGGACCAACGTCGGCATATTCACATTATTATATGTAGTTTAAATGGAAATTACCGGTAACAGTACCGCATCGACACTCCTCCTCGATAAGTGTGCGCACTTCTATTTAAACTACATATGTATAATAATGTGAATATGTCGACTATGCTGTTTGGTGTGCGATGTCCTTAATCGACTTCCGTAGAGCCCCTCCACGGACTAAGAAACAATCTGCACGCGTAACGATCGGCGAACCTGTCCAGCAAGAGACTTCGGCCCCATTATGTTCAGGCCGTACTCGATGCATATACACCGGATGCGTTTAGGTTGAACGGTACGACGCCGCATTACGTTTCAGCAGCGGCACGATATGTATGCATCCCGCGTAACGTATGCAGCGCGGCCTGCCACTAAGGCCGGGGGTAAACTGCTAAAAGATATCTTCCCCTTGGGATTCGACGGAGATAGGTTATAACCCGGGTCCGTCGGGCTTATGTAGAATACATTGGCTACGGTACGTTCCTCCAGCAACGTTCCCTGTGTTCGTCTGTTCGCGTGCGTAACTCGCGTGCGTATACAGGGTGTAACAAAAATGTTGCAGTTTCTTGAAAGAGGTGATTCCTGGGATGATTTTAAACAACTTTTTCCTTAGCGAAAATGTTAGGTGGGGCTTTGTTAACGAGTTATTAACGAAAAACACCGACCAATCGGGAAGCGAGTACAGTGGATTAATGATGACGCGGACGATGACGGACCAATACTACTTACAGCTGGAGCCCGCGCTGAAATTCATCCACAGTATTCGCGCTTCTATTGGTCAGTGTTTTTCACGAATAACTCGTTAACGAAGCCCTACTTAACATTTTCGCTAAGGAAAAAGTTGTTCAAAATCACTTCAGGGGACAAATCTTTCAATGAACTGCAACATTTTTGTTACACCCTGTATATACCGTTGGCGATGACGACGACGCGACGTGGGGGAGGCGCGGCGGCATCCTCGCGCGTGTACTCGCCGAACACAAGCCGGGCGTAAGCAGAGAAAGCGTCGACGTTCCGCGGGGAATTGTTCAATTTTAGTTGAAGCTCATCTCCTGCTCTCGACGCCGCCACCGCGCCGTGCTGGAAACGCGGAAACGCGTCCCCGTAGATTACGCAGGCGTGGGGGACGATCAGCGGGGAAATATCACGCGGCGTTTCCTGCCTGCCGTCTGACCTTAATTGGAAAGACGACAACGGGAAAGAGGACGTCGAGGATCTTGAATGACGATGGTCACTTCCTGCCCGCCTCAAAGACGTACGACCCGCGCGCGTCGAGAAAACACCGCCTCACTGCATTGTTGCCTCATGACGAACGCGCGTGCCCCGACTCGACCTCGATCTATGTGCAAGGCCGGGCTACGAGTGGATCTAATGCAACATGTAGCGCGGCAGAAATGGGATGGACGTGTCACGAACGTTTCGCGATCCGGACCGTGAATCATTGGAATCTATGGTGCGCTGGCAATTGCGACGAACATGTCGAACGAGTAAGCTACTAGCTGGCTGTGTGCTTCTGTTGCGATCGCGTATTTATCGTGCCGAGCGGAAGGCAAAATATTATCCTGCTAGGTTCACCGGAAAATACTATCAAATTTTTCGGTAGACAATTAACTGGGACAAAATAAAATATCCCTCAAATCCATATAGGGTGGTTCGTGCAACTTCTACAAATCATACAGATTGTCTCATCTGTCTCAACGCGAACAGAGAAAAATGTGAACGGAAATTGATAAATGATTCATAGAGTAATACAATCGCTAGACTATCCATTTTTTTTGGAAGCGCATTGATGAGTGCAAATTTAACAACCCCATTACTTTTTTAAATGGAAATATTTTTCTACTAGTTTTTTGCAGAAATCGAATTCTCTCGTTTTTTATGTAAAAGAAAATATTTAGATTAGCTGGTCAAAAAATAATCCGACCATGAAATATTAAAAAAATAACAAAATTCGAAAAATAATATTGAGAAATAATGAAGTAATATATGACATATTCGCCACATGACCATTACTCCATGTTAAAATTATTTGAAAAGCGATGTTTGGAATACGTAAAGTGTGATGGAGAAACATTTGAGCGCCGTCTTCAACAAAAACATTTATGTAAAATATTTCGTAAATAGCACATTTTTCCAATATTTAGTACATGCATATTTTTTTAAATAAAATGACGAGGAAATTCGATCTATTAAAAATATATTTTTTGTTTAAAAAGAATGCAATTGTTAAATACACATGCATCGTTATACCTGGAAAAACATACGAGCCTATAAATATAGAATTTTTTTCACCATTCATCTTTCTCCCTCCATTTTTTCCTTATTGTTGCGAGAAAAGAGCTATGAATTGTAACAGTTGCGTGGACCAGCCGGTACACTGTCGACGCTTTCCAAAAAAAATAAGTAATAAAAAATGACTGATTATTTTTATCACAAAAATCTTACTGTATTTTTTACTCCAAGTTTTCCAAGAAAAAGGAAAATTAGTTCGTCAGTGTTCATATGCATTAAATCGTGAGGCAACTTTTTATCCATTACGAATACGATAAAACTGCTCCAAGACTAATACGTGTCTTTCTCATTAAAATCACTAATATCATACAGCCCGTCGCTCAAACGTCCACGCGAGGTGAACTTGCATCAATCACGTCCAGACATTACATGTTGCGGTACATGTTTGCATTACACCCACCTGACCCGATCTAAGTCTGCGAGTTTCCCCGTCGTTAGTTATAATTCATTTAGAACTCGAAGCTTTTTCTCGACGAGAGAACAAAACACAGCACTTTATCTCTGTTCGCGAACTACTTCTTCGTAATTAGATTCACTTTGGTTTTCCTTCTCGCAGATTGCATTGTTCCCCGAGTTATAATTCACCATAGCAGACTGGCAAACCTTGTGTTCAGTAACTAAATGTGCTCGAAGTTTTGCGATTTATTAACTGACCCGATAAAATTACGAATTTCATGCGATGTCTCCAAATGTTTGCTTTCCTGAACAGTTCGCAGCGCGAAAGAAACGCGCCACATATGTACAAATGTATTCAAACATGCTACTTCAGCAACGCGCACATATCGCCGGATTCGTGTTGTATCTCGTTTCGCGATAGCCACCCGCAGGAACATATATTTATGCTGTACGGTTGATGTATGGGAGCAAACAGCGAAGTTACATATAAAACAGCTGATAAACGGGCGAACGGTGCTGCCACGGCGCTTAGCTGTTAATATTTGTACGATGAAAATAAAATCTTCATGATTATGTTCTCGAGAATCCTTTGCATATGCGCGTTTCCGCAGAGGTTTACGAGCTGCAAACGTTTTCTAACACAGACGTTTTGTTTGCGGGGGGCGATAAATATCAGTTACAATGCAACCTCAAAATTTGTCGCGTTTCTAAAAATCTACTCCCCCTCCGAGACGCAATCTGTTTCCTTCATGCGCCCAGTCGATATCCTGCGCCACCGCAAACGTGAAATCAGTGTAGCAAACAAGAAACCTGCAATTTGTCCCACGAACTTCTAACTCTACGCAATTTGTTAAGGGAAAGTTCGGGTTTCAATTAATCAACAAATTAAATTTTTCCTTTCTCAATATTCTGTAAACGATTAGAAGATTTTTATTTATCATAAAAGCTTCTTCGGCTTCTCCGTAATAAATTTAACGCTGAAAGCGTTGACAAACATAGTGAAAAACTCAACACGCGAGTATCTCCTTCCGTTCTCCCGAAATAAATTCACAAAGAATACTCGTTTTTCAGCAGTCCAAACCAGAACCGCCCCTTGAATTAGCAACGCGTCTGCGGTAATAGCTCAGGGAATTTTTTATCAGGGGTTCGCTTAAGAACTCGATGCTACAGGTACACGTGTGTCAGGGTTCGATAAGTAAAAACGATCGACGCAGCGCGGCTCCCAGTAGATGGAAGACCTCCGCTTTTTCTTCAGAGCCACCTGCGGATCGTTCATCATACCGGTAATGCATCTAGCATCCCCAGTTTCTCTTTCCACCCCTCTCACAGTCGAGACTCGAGCGAGGAGAAGAATCTTTGACGCGTATAAGGAGCCACGACCAATGCTTCGTCCCCTTTCCACCACCGTTTTCCGCCCTGTCTTCCCGAGACCCTCCAGGCAGCATCCCTCCGCGGAGACCACGAAGCTATGCAACCCCCGGTAATGCGCGCATCAATAACCTATCATATCGAAAACCCTTTCAGATGCGATGCGATGCTACACCCCCTCGGGCCGTAAGGCGGCGGCGATCTCCGCGCGGCCTGTAACTCGAGTAAATGTATCTGCCTCGCGAACCGAAAGTCCGCCCCGTCCCATAATTTTTCGAGCAGATATCACGGGGATGGAATAAAAAGGTCGGCATCGTGTTTGCGCCGCGACCACGGCTCGCAGAGGTCTCTCGTATATACGGAAATTTTTCCATTATAGTGGAGATTTTAAGCATGCTTGGTGCCACGTGTAATTCTATCCGTGAAATTGCGTCGGCCCACTTTCCAATTACTCCCGTCGATCCCGATCCGGATGGAATTGGAAGTATATTGATTCGTTCATCAAATTTATTTTCACCCGGTTCAAATGAATTGCTAATACAAACGGGAAACGGGATGACCCGCGTTTGATCCTGCGAAGGATCGAACTGCACGCGTACGCCCGAACTCCGTGCATTTTCCCGATTTTTCTTCAGGAAATTATCTTCCTTTTTTCGTGTTTCATTATCTGCTCGATTTCAATGCATAGCGTAATATAATAAATGTAATTTATCGAATTACCACGGAACGTACAGCTCGTACATACGTTGAATACCGTCCTCAATTTATCTCGATTCGGGAAGATAAATGACAAATGCGGTCAAAGTACTTTGTCGAGTAATATGTGAGTAATAAAGAGCGTGTGTAACGAAATAGGCGAGTGCACGTTTCAAGCGCGCCCACAGTCGGCTGATTAAACGTCGTACATGATATTTCGATCGGCTATGTATATTAAGTGGAAATGAGGGGCGAAATTATTTCTGCATCGCGGGTCAACTTGCTAATGCGACGAACATATGAACGGGTAATGGAAACTATCAGTTTAGAATAATTGTGAATTCTTTAGAGACGTGAATTTAGTTTAGAACGAGCATATTTCACACATTTACAAAGTAATTACTAGACTGCGGATATTCGAGGAAATTCACATTTTTAAGCCAATGTGATAAAGAATTTTATACATTTTAGCATTTTTTAACTTAAGTGTATGAGTATCCACAGTTCAATAATTGATATTAAATGTACTGTAATTGTCAAATGTACTCACGTTTTTTGTTCTGATAACCATCTCCTTAGCATTTGGATTAACTTCGCTCCATTCACTGGCGTAGCAGGGCCCTCGGTGACCAAACAACTGTAACTAGAAAAGTACAATTCGTTAAGGGCATGATGTATCGACGAGCAATCGAGGGAAAATTCAGTTCGTGTCACACTGTATACTCGCAAATCCAATTACTTAAGCCAGCAAAGATGCATGATCATGCATAATGATAAATTACTACCCCATATTCTTAATTGAAAAGCATCCCATGTTTACCAGTATCGAGTGATTGTATCCTTGAGTGATTGTTTACCCATAATTAATGACATTTTCATTATTAATCCTGTAAGCTCTGCTAGAATTCTACATTACCTAGCAAAATATTTGCCGCGTGATTCCGATTTCGATACAGTCGGAACATTACAATTTACAACTTTGAGCAGCTGCAGTTTGAACATCTTTTCCACGAATCCTATTCGACACACAATAAAACATTCGAATGTAGAGTAGACCTGGACGAATCGGATCACTTTTTGTTTAATAATAAATGATAGTCAAACAATCAAAATCTAATTTTCTACTTTTAATTAGTAATTAGTAACTATTTGGCTTTAATATCAGTAAGAAATCATAAACAAAAACTTAAAACTCTTTGTTCTACAAATCAAAAAAACCAACAGTGAGAATATTCAATTCGCTCCGAAACTTGGGACGAATCGTATCACCCAAAAATTTATTAAAAAACTGACATTTTCAGAAAAATATCTTTGGAAATTACTTGAGATAAGTATAATTCAACGATAACGCGGTCAACTGATACTACTTCGCACGTTATTCACAAATATATTGTCGTTTTTTGCCGTCTCTATCAGCACAAGTTAAAAATTTTCAACAATTTCCATTTTTTATGATTGATTATAATAATAATAATAATAATACTTTATTGAACGGGTAAAAAACCCTTTGGTACAATAGATCATCCAAAATATTAAGGTAATAAATATACAGAACAAAAAAAAAATAAAATAAATATAAATAAAAGAAGACAAAAAAATGAACAACAAAAGTATTTGAATGAAGAAGAACAGTGATCCGATTCGCTTGAAAAGATGCGATCCGGTTAGAGCTCCGTGTATAAGGGTTTCAAAGTGAATAGATTATTTAAACATATTGTAATATATTAGTCTAAAACATACTAAATACTAATTTCAGACACCGTGGAAACTAATAATAATAAATACATTTAAACATTCAAACTTTTCCTTTTTATTTGAAATACGAAATTGTGGATTAGATATTACATATCTTACATCTGCACAAAAATCGTAGTTTCCGTGTTCGTCTACCTCACTGAAAATGCGTGCCAATACTAAACCACGGTTTTAAAGGATGAGGTAATATGAACAATAGGAATGTCTCTTTCCATCGCGATGTAAAAAATACGGACTGAATTGTTATCTTGATCCGATTCGCCCCGGCCTACCCCATGCGAGCGTAATACAAAAATCAAGTCTGACAGTTTCAAAGTACTCCTTGTGAGGATCTGATAATTATTCCGAAATTTTCGCCGATGCGGCAGCTGGCTCGACGCGGGCGCGTTACGGTCGAAAAAAGGGCGGAGGCGAAAGGGGGAGGTTAACTCGAATCGAAACGAGCCTTTGCACTTTCTCTTCCGTCAAGTAATTTCAAGAGTGCCTAAACGTGGCGGAGTCGGCGATCTCCTCTCTCTTGGCTTCCAGCTGCTGTGCATTCGTTATGCACGGAACTGTGATTCGAGGCATTCGAGCGAGCGAGCCGGCACAACAGAACCGGCTTTGCGAAATGGCCAAGCTTATAGAAAATCCTGCGAAAGGAAGCAATTCGCCGAGCCGAAAAGGATTCGAAGCTCGGGATCCACCCTTCTTCTCCCTCGTTCTGGCCGAGGTGGAAGGCGTGAGGGGGAGTGGAAGGCGGAGAAGAAGAGCTCTAAGGGAGCCGACGTGCATTCCAAAACGCAGGCGCCCGGCTGGATGATTGCCAAAGAGCGTAACATCGCGGAGCGCTCATTATGAAAGTTGATACCGTCGATGTCGTTGTTTTGTAATTCCCAGCTCCGAATCACGACTTTGCCCCCCACGCCTTCTTCTTGCTCGCGCTGTCGAAAGTTTCGAATTTCCTGCCGCGCCACCCGTGTTTATATAGATTGCTGGGTCAAACGGTAGCAAACTGTTTTGCCCGTGGAGAGGAACCGGGCAAAGAAGAGGATTCATGGCCCGCCGCGTGGATTGATTTCTTACGACGGACCGAACTTCGGGGTGACTGAACCTGTTGTCTAGCTGCAGACAGACGCGCGTAGGGAACTCGTAGAATGGAAACTCGATTACTCCTGATAGAGGAGTCGGGATCTCGAATGACCTATGCAATTCTTTCGGAGCGTTCTATTTTGTTGACTTTCGCGCACGGTTAATTGAAACTTGCAGCAACTTAGCTTCCGTTGCTGGAGATTAGCCGAAGCGTCGAGGGGCGCGAGTAATTTACATTTATCGTTCAGAAGCAACTTTTTAGATCGTCCCAGGCAATTACCTACTGGAAACTTTGAATCCCCCATCCTCAGTCTTTTCGCGAACTTTACATGAAGTGCAAAGGGGTCAAGAAAATGGGGTTCACTATTTATCGGTAAGCTCCCACATCAATTGCACAGTTCGCGGTTTCATAATAAGCTACCGCTAATACTTAACGTAACTACGCCTGTATTTTCGAGATCGCTCCACCCCGTCGATTACGTAACAAGTCACCCTACTGCTAGAGGATCAACCCATGGAAAGTCCGGAGCGTGAATCATTTAAAGCCGGACGAACGCCCCTAATCGTTCGAAATATAAACACAGGTCACTGTTGTCTTACGCAAAACTGAAATATTACGTAACCGAACGGTAACTTCCTACTTCGCATTTGGCGGCATGTCGCCAATTGTCTTTTGCAAATGAAGTCGACGTCAGGGGGACGTCACTGCTCGTGACATTGTCCTCTCTATTAATTGGTATTAATTTATTCGGATTAGCGCCTCGAAAAATTTGATTCCGGAAAAGTACTAATAAGCCTTTGAAGGTCACGCAATGAGGGAAAGCGGAAAAGTCGCCCCGATGGAGTAGCGAAGAAACGCATAACTTGGTGACCTCTATCTGAGGACATATCGTTACGATCGATAAGCTGAACCGAGGATAAGGCAAGGTTAACGTTTCTCTACCGTACTCTCACCGACCAGCGAAATCTACTCCGAAATGTTAGCGACCTTGCGTGATACCGGCGCTTCATGCGGAATTCTTGCGAACTACGACGAACACACTGGAAAATTTCAAGGTACAAGAGGAATGGAATTTCAGACGTCCAACAAACGTTTGCTGGCTAAGATACGAAAGTACAAACTTTGTACCCTTTGATAAAGGATAACTAAACATGAATTTCTAAACTCATAATTCTGAATCATTTACATTTACTAAAATACTCCCTAGTGGTCTAAAGGTCACTTTGCTGAATATTACTAACAAAAAATTGAAATTGATAAAGATATCAATGGTTTCACAATAAGACAATTAGCAGATAGTATGAAAGGATTCTACAGATAATGCAATAATGACGTAATTAGATTAGAAGAATTCTACATAAAGACACTTGAAACTGAACTAAAATTGTCTGAGAAGCGTATAAACGTCAAATTTATATTTAAATGTGAGCGTTATATTTTAAAAATATTGTATTTTATACTCATAATCATACCAAGTAATTGGCTAAACTACTTTCTTGTATCACACCATAATTAAAGAGCAATAGTAAATATTAATAACGAAAATAGATTAAGAAATAAATAGTTTTCTTAAATCCTGCGTCAACTAGTCATGTCAATTTGTCGTGACATGTAATTACATCGAAAATCATAACCCTATCCTCCGTGAGAAGAGGTTATGTTCGACACTGTATAGAGTATAGGACGATTAACCTTATAACCTTTGGAAACTTACGGGTGAAATCCACATTGGGAAGCGCCATACACTTGTGATTAATCTATGTGAATACAGAACACCGTTTTCGACTCGTCTGTCAATGACATCCGTCCCCAAAACACAAGGGTTGCAAGGATTTGGATATTTCCTGCATGCTGCTTTCACCACGGTTTCCCATGGATGCCTAGAAATCACAAACGTATGCGACTTTCTAATGCGCTGTATTATAAATTCGCCTGTCTTACGGACAATTAGATATTACAAAATATTTCCACATGCTAGCCTTGAAAGTTATAAATGAAGAAAGTTCTATAAATGATACTCACTCGAACGTATAATACGATGTCCAAATCCTCATATTTGTTGGATTTCCTACTGAACGACGTAACGTCAACACTATAATTTAAACAATAATAGATGACACGAAAAAAACTTCACAAAACTAACACAGCAAAGTGCGTCTACCGACTCCGAGACCTAATGTAACCCGAAGAACGGTGTAAAACGATTACAATGAACTTTTATTCTTTCGTCATGTATTCAAGTATCAACAGTTGGTATGCCTACGAACGCAATAGCGCGATTGATCGCCACCTCCAGTTCAACGCGATTGGTTGAACGTTTCTATGCGTGGTATATAGGTATATAGTTCAAAAGTGTCGTTTTCGCGCCACCGTGCTTTAATTTAATCTATTCATCATTTTCAGATATTTCCATTCTCAAAAGTTATAACTTTCTAAAAATTAAAAAATACTGCAATAAAAAAAATACTACGGATTGTAACTTTCTATGATAAAGTAATTATAAGTTTTGCTTTGATTTGAATACTCACTTGTCACGAAAGGATCACGTGACATAGTTTTAGAACTTTCCATGCATATTTTACTTTACAGAATAAAACAAATTATTATTAATAAAATAATTTACTTGACTATTTATATTTTATACAGAAATGAATACTTACAAATACTTGTTTTACAAATGTAGCAAACATAATAATAGTATAAATAAGTAGAATTCGATTATAGTTTAACTTCGTAAGATTTAAATAGTTCATAGAAACACACATTTCGCGCCGCGTAAGAAGTTCGTTACTTCGCGAAGTGAAACTGTCGGTTACGTCGGTTGTGGTAGTTTAAAATTTCAGTGATGGTTTATTGTGTTTGACTTCAGTAAATGCGTGTTTGTCTTCTGCTGGTATTCATTCAGAAGTCTTCCAGAAAGAAATTGGCGTTTTGCACACCAAATGGTAAGTGAGTTCTAACGTTCTCTTCTTTCCGTAACAAATTTTCTTTACCCCGTCCTGAGAAGAATTTCAAGAGACGATGTTAAAATTAATTCCTCTATTATCACACAATTTCGAATTTATTATTGAGCATACAATAATTATTTAAATATTTTTATTATGATCATAAGCGACTTACCCAAAATAGCTTGCATTTTCCTTTGCCCTGATCGATCTCTAATGAACAACGGCACTGTAGGTTGAGGACCTTTATGATTCATAATAATGTCTTTAGCTGATTTTAATGCATTGTATACAAGTTGACTTTTCGGTGCTCTAGCTAAATATACAACGCATTGCCCCAAAAGCAAATCGCATTCTGGCATTCCAATCATTTGGCATCCGTGCATAGCATGAACCGCTATACCTGAAAATTAAAACACACACAGTGTTATTCATTTAGCTATTTAGATTTATGATATATTATATACCTAGTGCATCAGGATCCGCTAAACCAACGTCTTCGCTTGATATTCTTACCAATCTTCTTGCTATGTCTACTGGATCTTCTTTAACTGCCATAATTCTAGCCAACCAATATAAAGATGCATTTGCATTGCCACCTTTTATTGATTTATGCAATGCAGAATATAAATGATGAGTATTATTTGTTTGTCTATCAGTTAGCATATGTGCTTGTTTCAGACTCTCTTTAACATCTTCAAGAGTTATTGATACAAAAGAACGGTTTTGTTTATTTAATACTTTAGTCTTGACTGCTAGTTCTAAGCCATTTAGTGCAACCCTTGCATCTCCATCACAGACTTCTGCTAACCAATTGATTACAGTCTTATCAATACTAAAATCTGGTTGAGGAGAAATAGTTGACATAGTCTTTGCATTACTAGATCTTTGATTGTCGCGTACAGTTCCATTTATTAATGAAATTGCCTTGCAAAGAATTTCTGTAACGTTTGACGGTGTTAATTTATTTAAAGGAAATACACGGCATCTGCTTAACAGAGCAGAGTTTAAACTATAAGATGGATTCTCTGTAGTAGTTCCAATCAAAGTAAATGTTCCTGCCTCAACATGTGGCAAAAAAATATCTTGTTGGAGTTTATTAAATCGATGGATTTCATCCATAAATATTATAGTGGGGCGATTTAATTTTGCTTCGTTTTTGGCTGCAGTAACAGCATCTCTTATATTATTAACACCAGATGATGTTGCTGAGAGTTTCACAATGTGCACCTTATTTTTGCATGTTTCTTTACTTAGACATGATATGACATTGGCCAAGGATGACTAAAAATTGTTTAGGCCATTAGCATTGTGAAGTACAAACTCACTACAAAAAGTAATCAGGTTACCTTTCCACAACCCGGGGGACCCCAAAATATCATGCTGGGAATTCGTCCTTTTGATAATAGTTGACGCAAGACTGTGTCAGAACCAATTAATTTTTCTTGGCCTACATAGTCAGTGAAATACTTGGGTCTCATCTTTTCAGCAAGAGGAACATGATCTTTGTTCAAAGCTGTTTTCTGTTGATTTGTATACATTATGTTCGCCGTAGGGTTTGCTTTGTATTTCTTTAATGGATTCGTTTCTTTACTTTCTTTATAAGGAAAGCGTCTTTTCAGAGTTGGCGATGACTCCTTAGGAATTGCATTAACTAAAGAAAGACACAAATCAACATGATTCCTATCTCTCACTGAATACTCTTCTCTACACACAGGACATATCATACTTCAATTTCATTCATTTGTTTTGTGTCTATTTAAGTAATATAAATATTTTATAAGTTTTTGTTCTATTTAAAGTGCTTCATTTGTTGTTCCACTGTATTTAGTGGCAATATGCTATTGATTATCAAGCTTAGAAATATTGAAATCAGTAAATCACACAAGAGCTGCAATTTTACAATGCACAAAGTATAATTACCTGATTGATACCTGATACTCTCTTTAAAACCTGTTAACCGTATGAAGTAGCGCCATCTGCTGCTCAATAGATACTAACCACTAAATGTGATAGGCAGTGATAGGTGGCGATAGGAAAGTCACGTGCACTTTGATGCTTTGAACACTTCTGATTATTTTATTTTATATGTTGACTGATGTTGACCTGAATTTTCAATTTGCAAAGAAATGTTCTTCCATGTAAGTTCATAGTGATAAAATAATATATATCATAGTATTTTAAACAATATTTCTAAACAATAGTTATAAATTATTATAAACAATAGTTTCAGTAGTATACTAAACATAATATATTACTTGAACTGACAATATTTTTTACAGAATTTTGTCCTCCAAGAAAACTAAGTACATACATTGTAATCATGTCACATACATGGAATAGGAACAGTTATCGTCAAGAACAAGAAGCATTTGTTTCTAATCATGGTGGAACGACAGCCAGAGAAGTTGTATATACAATTCTACCAAATATTTGTACCGTACTTTTAGCTATTACCACATTTGGTCTTTTAAGAAGAGTTCTTAATAGGAATGTCAAAGTTTTATTAGAATTTATATTGATTATAATCCCAGCTATTTTATGTTGTACCATATTATCCGAGCATATTGCTACAATATGTTCTGCTATAATGTTAATAGCTATTATTAATATCTTAATACTGGGAAGTAAATCTGTTTCGTCATCGAGTTACAATACGAAACCGAATCAGGTTAAAAGACCTTTCATTACAAATTGTCGAGCATTAACCAACATAATAACAGTAATCTGTATACTGGCCATAGACTTTCGCATTTTTCCTCGTAAATTTGCTAAGACTGAGGTGTTTGGATATAGTTTAATGGACACTGGTGTTGGATTATTTATATTGGTAAATGCTATAGTGGCTCCAGAAGCCAGAGATTTTAATCCCAGACCAAGAGTAGGATTTTTTCACACCATATCTAGAAATATTAAACAATCAACAAAAAGTTGCATTCCACTTTTGATATTGGGTTTTGGTCGTTCTGTTGCTATTGAAGTATTAGGATATCAAAAGCATGTAACTGAATACGGTATTCACTGGAATTTTTTTATAACTCTTGCATTTGTTAAACTATTTACTAGTTCTTTAACTGGTACTATTAATTCACGATACTCATTAATGTCAGGGGCCTGGATTTTAATAATGCACGAATATATTTTAAATACAAATGGATTAAAGGAATGGGTTTTAAGCAGTAAACCAAGGAATGATTTTGTATCTGCTAATCGAGAGGGTGTAGTCTCTGTTCCTGGATACGTGGGGCTTTATTTAGTAGGTGTAGCTGTTGGCAGGTTAATACATTCCACTTACCAGAATGCGTATGCACAAAGTTCATTGCAGTACAAGCAGAGAAATTTTCATATTAAGATATTTCGATACGAATTCGAAGGCAGCTACAATGCATCTATGGTTCTGTGCATTAAACTGTCTATTATATCAGCACAAACCTGTGCAGCCACTTTGTTCTGTGATTCATATTTTAAAGTTTCAAGGCGTTTAGCGAATGCAGGGTATTGCATGTGGATAGTAACTTTGGGTGTTATGATACTTACATTGTTATTATTGATAGAAATAATTGGCGATATACTAATTGGTTCATCGATAAATTCAGATAGCATGGAAAAAAAGACTAAAACAGATTTGAGAAATAAGCAAAAATGTGTATCGGATGAGTGTGAGAAAATTACAGATGGTAGTACTATAGAAATATTTGAAGCTGTGAATTATAATGGTCTAACTTTCTTTTTATTGGCAAATTTAATGACTGGTGGTGTGAATATGATGGTACGGACATTATATGTAGACAAAATAACAGCTTTGCAAATATTAATAGCGTACATGGTTATAAATATAACATCCGTTTTATTTTTGTACAGAAAACAGGTACAGATTAAATTATAAAGTCTTATATCATACTACTTACTTATCAGGGATTATCACTTTGTATACTGTAATGTGTTTATCACAAAACCAAATATTGTACACACAGTGTTAGCATACACAATGAATTTACAATAATGCCACTGCCATTATGTATAAACGTAAAATTGTATTCCGTATTTATTACTTTCCTCCTTATCAAAATAAGTATGTACATATATTGGTATAAAATTAAGTAAAAAGTTCAATTGGTAACGAGTCGTTCCTTTCATTCGACTTAACTGCAGTATTTATTAACGTACTATAGATTAAAACGATTCGTTGTCATTGAAATTGGTTGCCTAAAAATTGATTATAATTCATCTTTGGGTTGGACGTCAGGCTTCAATCCAGCCTTTTCTGACTCAGGCGCCTCGACCTCTTTCACTTCACTTGTGGCTCTAGTTTCGTTTTTCACTTCCGACCTCTTACTTTCAGTCCTTTTACTAATGAATTTTTTAAAGGAATTATGATTCTTCACGTGATCTCTAGCAAGCGAAACAATGCGCAAGAATTCTTTAACATCGAAACTGTAGTTCGTGAATTTCGCATGAGCGCCTCCATCAGGATGTGTTCCCTATTTCAAACATAAATAATTCTTGCAATAAGTATTATCTTCTAATCTTTGACGTACATCGAATTTAATTATTACTTACGGGATCCTGCTGTACTAATTTTGAACTATCCTCCCACGTAAAGTATTTAACACCGCGTAAACGCGCGAGATCTTTGTAACATCCTGGATCTTCACAATTATATCTAGAAAGTGATCAAATATTAATTATATGACATTGTAAAATAGTTTGCCGGAGAAAAGATTTAATATATTTACATTTCAAAAACAGCCGCCCAATCTGGTAGGAACATAAGATGCGTTAATCCGGCTCCATGAATACCAATAAAGATATCAGAATTCCTCGTAATTTCTAACTGTTTCTTGAATGGAACCATCTTATTGTAAACTACCTGAAAAAAAATTTGTGGAGTTGATTTCATCAGAAATTTTTATTTAATTATTCTAATCATAAATCCTTTTACCTTTCTAACTTTATACTCTGGATTTTCTTTTAAAGCATTCACCAATTCTTCCTCATTTAAGATTTTCCTGTATTGCGTGTCTCTGCTAAGCAGAGTCACACGTATCCTTTGGTTCTTTCTCTCGTGAAGAGGTATTTGTAGTCTATGCAATACATGATCACCGAAAGCCTTAAATAGTCCGCTTTTCTCACAGCCGTAAATCTAGAACGTTGTTCAATTATTAAAATATTTGTTCGATAAATTTTTTATAATAAAGATGAATAAAGAAGTTTCGTACAAGAGGAGTATTATAATAGAGTCCAAAAATCATACGCGGCAGCAACGGGAACACGACGTTCTTGAAGCAAACAATTTCACCGCGAAACGTTTTTAAATCCCACAGCGGGTTTCTCGTGAAAGCCTCAAAGGCGTCTTGAAACGCGGAACGGTAACTGAAAGTGCGAGAGAAACATTATCTAATGTCTCGTGGCTTTTGTTTTGCTCTAGTGCCAGTTACCTGTAGCTTTCCCAGATCATTATGTGATTATCGGTGCTGAAGCCGGTGGGGTGCGAGAGATTGACGTGCAATGACGCGTATAAGTTGAAAAAATCGCAAAAATGATGATACATATTTACTACTGAAACAAAACAACTTTGACAAATGAGCGGATGCCGGGAAATTGCGCGAGATTCGTTCACGGCAGAATTTTTCTTTCATCACTTACTGGCATCGATTTTCATTATGTACGTCGGCTTTTCGATTATGATATCACAGTCGCCGTTTACGATCGGCGGTCGAGGTAACTTTCGAAAATTTCGCAGCTCGGGTCCCCAAGATTGCAGTGGGCTTATGTGATCCGCGTTCTTTTGCAATCTTTTTTCGTTCAATCTGTGAAACGCATTATGATAGTATTTTTGTGTAGATCGAATTGTGGTTTTTAGTTTTTACTCACGTGCAGTATCCGCCAATTTGACCTTCGTTCAAAACATCCATCTTGTAGCGTATAGGTTCTTTCCTTTGCAGCAGATCCGTGAAATTGATCATTATATTCCTAGCTCTACAAAATCTCATATGTTCTGAGCATTCTAGGGATGAATCGTCCTTTAATGATAGACGCAAGATGCGTGAAAATAATATGATTTAAGATGCTTTTAAAATTAAATATTTATATAACTTACCATAAATAATGGCTCGCAAATAATCGACATCTCCTTCCTCTGATCGCGGACGTAGCCAAAATCGCCCTGAGCATAAAACGTGTCTAACTGAGCCTTTTTCGTCGTCACCCATCCTTTGTGATCACCTGGACATTGAGGAATGGAAAAAGAATTTTCTGCTTTGCAATTCTGCTCGTAACCCCAACAAGCTTTGGTATCGAGGCTACCCTAAGTTTTTACAACAAAAATCCTTCATTAGTACCTTGAAATTGTCGTTCATTCGTCAATACTCAACCACGTGAAACTTCCGAAATTCGTCGAAATTTTTGAATGAAAAGTTCAAGTTAAAAGAACACTGAAATTTTAATCGTAACAATATTTTCTTGTATAACACATTATTAGTACACCGCGTATTACCTTGTGCGGACAAGCTGTGTTATTGCGGCACTCTTCGGCTACCGTGGGAAAAAAGTTGAAGTAATACTTGACGTGATCGGGCGGCAGATTAGTGTCCGTGTAATTGCAGCGAACGTTAGTGACCGCGAACAGTAGGACGATGATCACTGTGTGTTTGTTAAATAGCATGTTTCTCGATATTGTGGACTGCACCGACAAAATGAACCGGGATTTCCTGAGAGGATGCCGCGTGCAGTCGCTTTACGAAGTGACTGGAGTGGCGTGAATGGAGGAGGAACCACCTGTGCGAGTGCTGGGTGTATGACCTCACCGACTATGCGTGCTCTGTCACACTAATGCGTATGTCCGCACACCCACATAGCCGCCGCGTGTATCTCCTTAAAAGAATTGGTGAAAGTCAATGTTAGAGTGTTAGACACACGGTTTCTTACGTCATTCTGTACACTTGCGCTTTACCTCCCAGCTATCCTTGAAAATTTCTCGCCAGATGAAAGAAAGTCATAGAGGGCTCCCTTTTTGATTTTGAAGTCATACCGGCATTTCAGATCCTGTTTACTCAATCGGTAACATAGTTACAGATGTATTGGATTTTTTCAAGGATTATTAATTCAAAAACAGTTTACTCACATGTGTCGATTGATTGTGTGGCAGTAGCAGTCGTCACCTTCTCTCACCTTCCGCGAGTGTGAGAGAGGAGGCTTCGCAGCACAGACATTGGATTCCACTTGCCTTTCACGCACTATCACTTGGCTATCTGTAGTTTCAACATGGCGGATCACTGTCAGAATTTCTTGGATAGCTGTTTTTCAGGAGTGAGAAGTGTGCTTCGCATTATTTTTGTGTTAAGAGGAGACAAAGTTGAGGGTGTGGGATTGTTTCTGTTTGTTGTTTAGAGTATTGTTGCTTGACTCACAAGTATTTTGATTTATTTTATCTGTTGTTTGAATTGGAGTAACACCTTCGACGCCATACACGTGATATGTAAATTAAATCCTTGTTGCACGCTATCTAGGGGTAACTCTGAGTATGGATTATTTAAATCACTTGGTGGTATTGTAGACTAGTTGGTCTTTTCTAAATTTGCAGTTATGGATAAGTGGTTTCTTTATCAGTTAGTGATTCAGTATTTCCTACTTTATTCACAGTAGGTAAGTCAAGGTTTTGTCGCCTGATGGTAGGGAAGAGGTCTAGGGTTATTCAAACTTCTCGTTCTTTGAATACGAAGAAAAGGCTAACCTTATTGAAATTGGAGATATCTGTAAAAAGTTTTTTAGTGGTTGAGGTTTCTTCTATCGCAGTTGGAGGCAATTCGCAATAAAATGAAAAATTAATTTACCTTTTTGGAATATTTATACCATTGCAATAAAAATATCGATTATACATCAGTGTCACGAAATTCATTTTCTGATCATTTTTGCTATACATTTTGTTATCTACGGTTTCACGTATTATCTTGTACAAGTGATTAATGATTATCACAATTAGTTCATGAAACGTAGTAAAAATAGCAGAATTTTTAGTTACGAATAACTTTGCTTTCGATAATATGTAGATTTATTTTTGTTACTCTTTATGAAAGTACTTATGTTAGTACTTTGTAGTTATGGTAGTAGTATTATACATATAATACACCGTGGTTAGTACTAATTGTAAGCAAAAATTATGATGTTCAAATATTCTAAATTTTTTATTAAACATAAATATATTATGTATTCAGAGCGTAGAAAAAAATTTGAATGTCATTTCACGAGAAGCACTACATACATATACGTAGTAGAACTTCGATCATTCGAATCATAATTATCCCCAATTTTTATTATTATTTTTATTATTGAAATTAATTACTGCACTAGGCATAACAATATAGTTGTTCGTTTAGTAGCGTTCGAACTATAATTTCATATTTTATATTATAAATATAAGGACGGTCATGTGTGCAGCGGCCTTGATAGAGACTCTACTATGCTTCAAAAAATCAATAAACTCTTCATTCAGAATAGATAATTTGTTAACGATTTTTCATCCAATCTAGTGTGCATATATTTTTTTTTTAATTTTTCTATAAGAAATTCTCCAAGGGGGTAACGGAAGCCCTGTAGAATCGATCTCGAAGGCGATGCAACATGTCCCAGGCACGGGTCCTATAAGGAATCATTCTGCCATGGGAGGGCCATTGTCTAACGTCACCGCAGAGTGATGGCTTCCGTTATTCAGCATGTTTATACGCAAAATAAACGCGGTATTGACTCTCGATAAGCCCACGAGACGCACCTTATGCTAATTCCCCCGCGGATACGTCAAAAACCGTTTCGACGTATACGGCAGAGACAGTTCGATCTTCTCCCGAGGCGTGGCCGATGTAGATCGTATCTTCGCAGTTTATACGATTTTGCTCGTCGAAGAGAGATTTGAATCTAAGGGTCTCGACGTGTACCGCTCGGTACACAGGCGAGTCCCACACTCGGTTAGGCATGAATCGTTACGTAATCTGGAAGACTCGGATCGCTGCAACTCCTGTTGCTCGCAGGTGTCTTTATTGGTTCGCAACGAGTCCTTTCTATGCAATTAAAGCCCGGTTTGTAGCGGGGCCTTATTGTGCGATCGGAGAAAAGGAAGCATGTATATGGAGTTAAGAAAGTTGTTTATTCGGAACAGTATCCCCTTTCTAATTTCATTTTCGTATTTGACACGGTATAGCCGTGGCGAATTGGATAACCACTTAATGTATGTGGGAACACAATGGACGTAAAACTATGTTGAACAGTACCTTTTGACATTGTCTGACAATAAAACTTGCATATTTATTTCGATGAGAAAAACCTTCGAAGCAGAGATAATAATGTTTGGTAATAAAACTGATATTAGCTTCATACAGCATGGGTAGAACATTTTCTGTCATATTATTTCGAAGGAAGAGGAAGTGAATCATGAAAATTGAAGATCATTATGTCTAGTCACTTCATAGCAACGATTATGTCTCGTGAAGAACAAGGCTGCGATCTTCAAAAATCTTGGTTGAACTTCGTGGTGAACTTTGCCCTTACAGCTGGTCAGTTTAACAAATGTTGATTGGACAATTGCGCTCAGAATAAGAGGAATTAATCTTCTTTACGTCGCTATTAACAATCACCCCGCGAGCCAATCACGATAATACGCGAGGTAACGCTAATCGAAACGACAGAGATATCGAGGGACAAGAGCGTATAAGCACCTCCGGCGTCAACCTGCCATGGCGTGACCCGGAAACGGATCGCGTCGAACGAGCCTAGCGTGTACGTGCACACGGACACACGTTTAGACTTAGAGTGGTGGAGACATACCGGACTGCCCCGACGAGGATTGCCGTGGATAGATGAAGGAAATGATCTACATCGATCACGATCACGACACCCTCACCTCGATCCTCTGGTCGATGCGGTTACAACGGTACCTCTTCGTCGTTCATTATTGACCGAATCGCTGTCATCTTTCTCTCTGATAATTTTATCAGTCTGAATCGGTCGGGGGATCGCGACCGTTCGAGAGAGATCCGATCGACGAGGCATTGATCGAAGGCGCACCGCGACCGCGGTAGAGAAAAAGGAGACTTTGTTGCCCGCAATTACTGAATCGGGGCCCGGCAGCGACCCACGCTCCGTGAAACGGAATAATGGCCGGTTACAGGGGTATTTGTATGATCAATTTCGCGACAGGGTTGCGTAACCGTTTGACAAACGGTCCCCGCGCAGAACTGTAACACGTAGAAATGTGGCGCGTGAGTTATAAAACGAGCGCGTGGCATCGGTGTAACGCGGATTGTCCCGCCACGGTGGCGCCACGCTTCACGACCGACACGATGCAACCTACGCGAAATTCTGCGCGCTATAATGTTCCCCGTCTCGTAGAGCTTAGGGTTCCTCCCGCGGCAAACACGGAGAAAATCGTGGGGGCGGCGCGTCACCGGGCAATTGCAACGGGTGTCTTGCGAAACCAGACCGTGAGACACCCACGCGACCCGAAAAAAAAGCTCGACTGGATTACGAGTTTCCTCGGACGGGCTTGCTTTTCGTTGGATCGAGCTTTCATGGAAACGGAACCAGCGACGGAATCCTGGTCACGGGCGTCCTAATAGTTGCGTCTATCAACCTGCGCGAGGCGTGCAACACGCCGTATATTCTCGTGAATCTACCTGCGTCTTTTCTCTTTGCCACCCACGCGTTCCATTTGAATACGTATACAGACATGAAGTGTAACGATTGTCGTTTCTTCAGACCGGACAAAACGTCCAGTTATCGGGAGACAATGCTTTGTAGTATCCCCCAGACGAGGGTCGTAAATGCACGCATTACTGCATGTAAAATGATCGAAGTAAATCTCTCGTTTTTGCGAACGAATGGTTCGTCGAATAGGCGATCGATTTTTCTGTAGCCGCGAAGTTTTGTTAATGAGCCAGAAACGCAAATAATAGGTACAAATCGTAAACTGTTTCGAACTTGTGCTAAGGCGGACTCGGGGTAAAGTACGGCATAACAGGTTGGACAGTAACGAAGAAACCCAATCTATCCACGTTCATAATGAACCGAATTAGAATCCGATTATCTCGGTTGCTCCGAGCCGGCATTTGTACGATAGAGATTGCCCGGCGGCGTTAGACGCGGGCCAAAGAAATTCCATCACACGCTAGCCTCTCGTTAGTGACGCTGGACTAATCGCTTAATTAATAGATGATAAATGTTGGTAATTCCACCGGCCAGCCTTGCGGTTCTCTACACGTACTTCGTTACCGTGGCCAATTAATTACCTAGGGAGGCGATTAAACGTAGTTCTGAGTCCGATACTGGGGACAAAAAGTCATCGGCTGCATCGGACTTCTCCTCGAATTTTCTTCGCGATCCCAGCGTGAGATTTATTCTCCTCCGTTGTCGGGGTCGCGGGGTTATGGTTCCTGATGTCGCGCGCATGAAAGAAACGCGTGAACTTTAAAATTATCGCATGGGGGTTGGCCAAGTGAGTTTAAGGTTTCTTCCGTTCGCGAGAGATCCTTAAATTCGAGGCTCAGTATTTTCGCAAAGCGACACGGATCGGAGTAACTTTCGAAACGCAGCGGGCATAAAATTCTCTTCTTCGAAATTAATTTGAATTGCTCTGTTCAGTTGTAAATGCTTCGTGAAACTTGACGAGAAACGAATTACGAAGGTAATTTAAATCAGGTACTTCTACTTTTGAGTTAGCACTTGCTGTTGTAGTGATATCGAATCGTAATAGTCTACTTTGTTAATATTTTTCACACGGTAGCAGAACCTGTTGCCCTGATGCAACAGTTGCGAGGAATTACTCGGCTTATTGATCAGAAAATGCGGAAAACAAGGATCGTTTAGCAATAAACAACGCTCGGATGCGATAGACGATGAATCGAGTCTCCTTTCTATCGTCGTTCTACGCCTGCGTTTGACACTGATTTTGCATTGTAAGGAGTCGTAAACACACATTATAGTCGCACCGACACGGGGATAATACGGTCGTAGTAATAGAATTCTTTAACTGACGAAACCCGCGTATGTTGAGATACGTCTGAATAACTTGTTACGGTAGATTATATCGTCGTAAAAGATCATTAGTGATAAACCTTTTATTACGGTAAATCTATTCCGGAATTTCGATGGCGATGCTGCTTCCGATTGACCGAGATGTCGTCGGTCGCAGTGACAGACCTGCCCCTCATTACAGTCCCTCTCAGACACTGTTGGATCGTAAATGGGAGTCGGTAATTGAAATATTAATGAGATACCTGGCAACACGGTAGCGAGGACACGCGAGCTTGTGTATGGGTGCTACAAACGAGCGAAGGCTCGGTCACATTAATTTCGTCCCGATTGACAATGCGTGTGGCTCGAGGTAACACGAAAACTCTAACGAATTATTATCGCGTTTCGAGTCGATTACGCTTGAACCATAAATCAAAGCTTTGTCACGTCATCCATCTTAAAAGTGTCTTAATCTCCGCGGACACAGCTACCACATTAACGGCCCTGTCTTACCGTTCAAAATTCTAATCCTCGAACCGTGATACCGTTCAACTATCGTCGCTAGAGGATAATTGCTTTTCTATCTATTCACTCTCGAATCGCGTCCAAAACGAGTCGAAGGCTAGCGACGAATCCTTGACGAGCGCCGGTTCACTCGCCATCCGTTTCCAAGATAAACGCTAGTGTCAGAGGTGAAGCAGCGATAGGGGACGTTTTTGCCGACATCAACGACAACTTGTCCAGCGGTGTTCACGATTCGACCTGGGCTACGACCCCGGCGTCATAAATTTCGCGTCATAGCGGTTGTCACCGACTCACCTTTTTACGAGCGTACCACGACTCGTATTCACGGTCCGCCCGAGATATACCCACTGCCGCGAACCCTTGGATCGGCCAACAGTTGTTAAGAGGATCCTTCGACCGGTAATCTCTGACAACGACTCGGTGTCCCTTCCAGGATGCTTCTCTTCTTACGTTTTCATGAGTATGACCACACTATGAATCAACCGCGGAGTTAAAGGATCTTCTCCCTCGGGGCTGTAAATACTCCCCGTCAATATATCAGATATTTGTTAGGGATTAAGTGATCTGCGTGATAAATCAATTATGACTTTTTCAGGGAGATAGACGAATAGATAATTTGAAAATAATATCTTTGGAGTTAAAACTGCATTCGGGAGGTAGATTCATCTTCGTCACTGAAATAACTACTGTGATTGGAAATATGATTTGAGAGGATAGATAAACTCGTCGAAAGTGAATGGTTTTTCGAAAGGCAATGAAGACAAATTAGGCAGTAAGCTTTAGAATTTCCTTTTCATTAGAAGAAAGTACTTTTAGGATTATTGGTTAATATTGGAATATGGAATTGATGATGTGTGGCGGATTGCATAGTGCCAGGAGCTTGTGTCGACAAACGATGTAGGTACTTCTATGATTTCTAACAAATGATCCAATCAATTTATATTAAGATTGATGCAGACATTTAAATTATCAATACCTATAGTGTGACTGATGTTCTTCAAAAAATATGATAAGATGTCCATTTTATAACTACCAAAAGTTTGACACTACACGTCAATTTGCTTAAAGGTTAACATCATACAAAAAGGAAATTTTAAGCTTTTGGCCATCAGTATATACTTTTATCCAAAAGTTCCATCATAATTCAAACCCCTTGCGCAAGACAGATCTCATGCTCAGCCGCACCGCAGTTGCACTGTGCCAGGCGCAGGAGCTTCGGCGAAAGTCATTACTGGAATCATTTAAGTTGTTCACGGTTTTTAAATCGGTCCTAAATGAAGATAAATTGGACAGTTATCATACGATAAGCCCGGGAGCTTTCTACGTCCCCGCAATTTGTTTCCACGGCGCGGTTCACCTGAACGTAATCAGGTGCGCTCGCCTCTCCGCGCGCGCATACACACACAGACGCACTTTTACGCGAGCGTAATCACAGATATTGCATGTAAGAAATAGGAATCGTGCAGGTGCGGTCTGACTCGCGAACCGTACGAGAATTCGCGTCCCTCTCTCTCTCTCTGTTTCCATCTACCTTTCTCCGTTTGCTACACCGTATCGCGGAACGCGAGGAACCGATTCGCACACTTCTCGCGTTTCCATAAAGAGACGAAGAAAGTGGCGTGCATTCCTGGACCGGTGTGGTCCGCATGAGAGAGCAAAAGAGTGTTCCGATCGGCGCAGCGGAGCGCGGGCGAAAAGAAACGGAAGGACACACCTGCGCTCGTCCTATCGCGCGCGAGTGGGTGTCCCGCGATAGAAAATGTCATCGCGATGTGTCCCGCGATTTCATGTTCCTTCGCGCGTTTCGCTCCGCAAATCGAGACACGTTCGCGCTTCAATTATCATCGTGGCACGGAGCTTTCGTCCCTCGAACCGTGCAATTCAGGCGCGGGTATTTTCATTCGAATTGTTCCGACGCTCGGGGACGGAGAGTCCGGAGAATTTATTCGCGGCTCTGAAGAGCCGTTTGTCGTGCGGATCACGGGGTTAAGAGTCGAAAAATCGGTGGCCCAGCGGGTTGTCCACGACAGTACGCGCCACATTCCGGGTCGAGGCAGATTGGCTCGACATCGAAAACGATTCTGGCCGAAAACTGCTCCACGAATCCCCTACACCGACTGCCCCGGTTATCGGGCCAGATCGAAAGAACAAGGACAGCCACGGCCATAATCGTGGATCAACTTCTGGCTACGGACCTGTCCTGTACAGGTACAACCACTCCGCAACACCGGCTCCGCCTATTTATTCTGCATTGTGCCGAACATCCTTACCGGTGAACACGGTAGTAATGCCCGATACTCGATCTTCGACGGGCGAATTATTTTGAAATAAAGCGGTTGGAGGGAAAAAATCGTATTCACTCTAAGGGTTAGATTAGCGTCTAGTTGTTGAATAATTTTCATCGAGGAGCCGGAGGTCTAAAGAGGAAACTGGTTAAACGGGAATTACTTGTTGCAATGGAACCCGCGATCGCGAGTACTATAATTGCCGCTTTGCACAGTAATTGCGCTTTTCGTTGGGATTATTGGCCTGGTAAATTGAAAGCACGTACGCGCCGTTCGGCGGTTGGCGTATTTGTCAAAGATATGGCGCGCTTTATAGCGTGTTAATACGTATCGCGTTTAGCCGCCGAATTACATTATAATCTTATTTAGTATACGAGTGTCATTGATAATTAGGGAGGATGATGTTTCGCGGTACTATCTTAAGTATCTTCCATCGTGGATAAGTGTACATTCGATGTTGCCTTTAATGGCCATCAGATGTAGGGATTATATCGCTTAATTAGCTCTACCCTCCGCTGCTATCTCGTTTATGAAATCGTTAAGCGTCCTGTGCGTGTGCTCCTTATCGGATGTTTTAAGCCACCTCGCCTCTGTCCCGTCTTATCTCTTGCCGACTGTTACTTAGCTAACTACTTATACTCGCCTCCACACCCATGGATCGTACTTTTGCTCCGATCGCCGCCCGTAGTTACCGAACGCACCGAGAATTCATTATAATTTATTCATGGCGTCTATTCTTGTGATCGCTTCTCCTAATTCTTCCAGAGATAGAGTTACACGAAGAATTTCGCCTTTGATTTCGTCCTCTTATCTCGATAAACATTTTTCGTAATTTAAATCGCACGGGACTACATCGTCGGGTCTCATTTTCTTGTCACACAGATTTTTCGTCCGTCTTTAATTTCTGACAAACGCGTTTAACACGGTACACGTTCACGATGAAATTTTAGAGTTCCGAGAAGAAACGAGACTGAAATTTGCAATTATCCAAGAATTCTTCAAGAGTATTATTGACTTCGAAACTCAAAAAATTGTCAAGGGATTTTACTTTTTTATGTACGTTAACACGACCTGAACTTCGAACCCAACACTCTGTTTATCCAATCGATAAAAATTGAACTTCCGCAGAATATCGTGAGCCAACGAAGCACGAAGCGTGTTAACGACTTAACGATCTTCAGGCATCGCCAAATGGTGAACCAAGCCCGCCACGTTATCTCACGGTGCCGATCCTGAATTTGCGTAATCGTGGCGCGAAAGCGCTAGAAGAACATTGTCATCGTGGCTGGTTAGCGCGTTGCACGTACTCACGTTCGCAGCCTTGATATTTCTGTCGATGCTTTAAGATGACCAAGCCGATTTTCGCGGCACGCTCAGTGTTTCAAGCGCGTTCCTCGCGCGTTAAATATCTGCGCGACCGTTGTTGGGAGCGCCGTGACAAATTTGAAACGTGCGAATTCCTCTGTCGCGGCCGAGTGAGTGGAACGAACGAAGAGAGTAATATCAATTAATGTCGAATAACGGAGGATCGTTGATCACAATCCAGCCGTAATGCTGGAGACCGTTTGAATGCGTAACATAGAACGCGCATCAATTTTCCTAACACCGTGTCTTTAGAAATAGCAACCCTGTTCCCGCACCATCGATATCAACTAATCCCAGGCGAAACAACTATTTATCCTACGGGAGCGTCAAAAAGTGCGTGTATGCAAATATAACGGCGATGATAAATAGCGCGCTAACGACGAAATATATACAACGAAATAAATGTTTTCGCGCGTCTTCGACGACTAATCGTTTTCCCTTCAACGCGATCGCAGCGTGATCTAAGCGAAGCAGGTAGATCATCGTCGCGGTGCCAAGCAGAACGGCGTATCTTCTCGCGGGTATAGACCCTCTCCCGTCTATGAATCACGCAACCGTAAGAAAGGGATAGATAGTGCACAAAGGGGTTGAGCAGGAAGCGCGTAGCGAGCCTGGGAGGGAGGAGGAGGAGGCGATCCGGAGGTCGGCGCACCTCGAAGAAAAGCAAAGGAAAGACAGCGGCGAGCAATCCGAGCAAACCAGGGTGGTCTCGGTTTCACCGCTGACTAACTGCGACACGACAAGCTGCCATACCCGGTTAAACTCCGCCGTGGCTCGATTGCATTCGACGGGGAACAAATTAATGTTTGCTCGCCGCATCTGGGTCGTCCGGAGTTTCTGGGGCCCGTAGTCCGCTCGCGCGTCCGAAATAACCGAGCGCCCTATACGGCCCGGGGTTATCGATGACAAGGCGACGAAACGTATCAAAATACGCGACACGGGGACGCGCTCGATCGATACTCGATACAGGTTTCGGAGCAGGAGGACGCTGCCGAGGCGATGGCAGGTGAAGTCACCACCTCCGTGCGTCCGAGCAATTCATGCATTTAATCTCGGACGAAAGGGAAAGCTCGACGACGGTCGCCGCGCATAATTAAATTTGCCGATGGACATTATATTTGGACGGGAAGTACGGTAGTCATTAATTTCGCGAATCTTCTAGGGTCTAAGTTATCCACTGTCAGTTGGTTTCTAGTGGAGGGGCACGATTAATTGCCGCGATTTGTTTCATCCGCTTTAATGTATGTACGTATAATCGGCATCATTTGTTCCTTTCTCTCGACAGCCGCGCCCGAATTCGTCCCGTCGCCTCACGTACAGAAATCGATCGACGCGTCGATGTGGAAGCGGCGCGGCGCGCGTCTAGATACCGCTCCGAGACCGCTTAAAGGTAAAGCATTCGTTAAACCCCGCTTGGCGCAATAATTACGATCGCACGCGATACTTTTCCACGATGGCTCGATAAGATCCTGCACAGAGGTCGCGCAGAGACACAATCTATAATTACATCGGTGCACGTACACACAGATATATTATACACGGAGCCGCGAGATCGAGCGGATCACCGCGGCGCGGCGCCGGTTCGATGCACGCGTTTGCACGACCCCGCCGCTATTCCACGAAAACTCAAGTGCAACGACCGACGAAATAGGAGCGACTCCATTGTCGATAAGTGAAAGCTCGAAATATTACCGCTATTATTTTCTAGCGGGCGGACGACGGGGTCGTCGGTAGCCGGCGGTGATCGTCTCGCTCGCCCGCCGAGATACGCGCGTATACGTTTCATTTACGGGGATCTGTCTGAAGGGTCCTGGCCTAATCAAGTTGATCCGACGAATGGCAGCGAATCGGATAAGCACCGGGACACGATGAACATTTGCAGGCGGCTTCTCCAAAGAGAAGCGCCCGTACTTACGTCGTTTAGATAAGAGGCACGATGGCCGATATGCATAATATGTTGGCCCATATTGGGACAACCGACGGCACCGCGGGTCCGTGAGCTGCGAGACGTCGGGGAGCAAGAGGAATGGAGGAAGAGAAAGGGCGCCGACAACGCGTGGAACATCGCGCCAGGGATCGGCCTGTTATTTGGCTGTCAGTAATTCAGTAGCCTCTCCGAGACCTCTGAAGATCCACTGATGCCGCCCCTGAGGAACCGGTAACCTGTCTACCAAATCGATCAACCTGTATCTCGTTCACTTGCCCTCCCCTCCCTATGCTTCGGCCCTCCCTTTCGCGATGCCCGTTCGAAACCGACGCGGGGCCCGATCGAGCGACGGACCCCGCGCTCTCTTCCCGTGCCGTCTATTAATCATCTCTCTCCCTGCGACACCGTTTTTTTTCTTTCCGCAATCAATTTTCCTGGCAATTATTAGCGGCTTTATTAATAAACAACGATGAATTATCGGCGATGAGCGGCCCGCACGGTAATTTATACCGGCGGCGAGCGACGTGTCCGTTGCCTCGCATGCCGCACGCATATCAGATGCGCATATTTGCCTCCTCGTGTTCTTATCTCGCGGTAGCGGCCGATACCGCGCTGGGCAATCGTAAACCAGCCGCGATAATTATTCGCTGTTTGACCGGGTATCCGGGGAGTAAGATGTAGCCACGCGTTCGTCAGGACTTTCCATCGATTGCAGGATTTCCCATGCAGCCACCGGCCGCGACGCCGCGCCGCTCCGTAGGGTACTTTCTAACGACGAGGAATTCGCCTTCCCCTCCGGTCGTCTTTCGGGACGATGCAGCGCACGATGCCTCGGCGTACAAGCGCGTACCGCCAGGTGCAAATTCTTCTGACATCATCGTCGATGTACGTGATGCACACGCTGCACTTGTGCGGTCGAGAGCACCGCTGCCGTGAGCGCGTTGCGCCGCTCGCTATGTGTGTGCCAGCCTCTTTTAGCCGCATACACGCGAGTGCGGGTGGGAGTGCGTGGCGCCAATGTGGCGGCGTCCAGCGGAGTTCTACCGAGAAAGATCGCGCGACAGAGAGGAGGAGGGATCTGGAAGAAAGGCAGAGATAACGTTCGAGAGGGACGCGGAACAGAGACGAGCGATATCGGTGGCATTCTCTTTACTGTGCGCGCACCGACCACTTATTAAATCACTGTTAAATCGTATTATGGCTCTTCCGCTCGCGAGACACGTCTCCGTAATTCCCAACCGCGTCGCGAACTTCTCCGCGTTTGCAGGCCACGAAATTCTTGCGATAGACTTTACATCGTAGTACGTTATCCCCGCGATGTAACCGTATTAGCCGAGGTTCGCGTCGCAGTATATCACGCCGATGTAAATTACTGCCGAACGTACTGCTTCGTTGTTACCAGACAGTAAGCATCGCGATCCTAGGACCCCGGGGATTATTATTGCTTGTCCTCGGTCAAAGAATCCATGGAATTCTGGTGGATGTTGGCTGGGTATGCGCGCTTATCTACCGGTCACAGTTTTGGAGTTGACAATTGTAATATAACGTAATTAAGAATTAAATTATATAATTGTGAGACATTTCTAATATTCGTGTGACTTAGCACGAAATTAAAATATCATGAATTTTTCTTTTAATTAAATAAAGAAAAACTCAATATTAGCTATTTTTAACTATTCTATCGCACGCGTGAAAATCATCCACAGAATCTCATCCTCAATCAATCTAAATCGCTACCAGCAATATCCAATTAAGCGCACCGTCTTAAAATCTAACGAATGAGAAACGCGAAGGAATTCCAACGCGTGTAGTTAACTATTACCGTGAAGTAATAAAATCTCGAGTGGCTGAGCAAGTTGAAAGCCCGCGCCGTTTCCCTGGGCGACACTTAAGCTTGCCAATTCCTTCGAGCACGCGAGATCCTTTTGTCTCTGATAAGTAGGAGGTGGTGAAACGACATTCTTTTTCACATCTTCAGGCGATCTGTAACGCGTTACAGCCGTCCATATTTCCTCTACCGCCTCGCCCTTTGGTCAGTGGCAATATTTCAGAATATCGATTTGACCGCTTGTAAATTATATTTCGTTTGACCCCGATTATTTCTTCCTCGAGAAGGCATATTTTTAGTGCGGCCAACGAGCAAACCGAGGCGTTGCTTTCGATTGTACAATTCTTCTTTTATTTTTTTTTCTCATTGTGGGAGCAGCGTGTAAGAAGGTAAAGAGATTGATATAGTGAAGCGATTTTATGGTACACGCTCTAAGTCGAGGAAGATACCACACCCATTGAGCTATATTACTACTGGAGAGCGAACGGGGCGATCGTGACCGGTCAGATAGAGAGGTCCAAACGCATGTGTTGCTGTCGCAGTCTCACTTCAAGCCTATAAATTTATACCAACTTCACCTTCCTCCTCCTTCACTCCTTCTCTGTTACATTCAATTTGAACTTCGCGCCTCTGAAGTTAGTCTCTATCCCCTCTACACATGAATTTGCTACAGGATCGGTACAGTAAGAGAGAGAGAGAGAGAGAGATAATAAAAAAAACAAGGATGAACACACATCCGTTCGGAAATCTCTGTCTTACCTCCCTCCCACCTTTTCTTTCCTTTGGCTGTTCGCTCTCCAGTAGTAATATAGCTCAATGACCACACCAACGAGAAGAACAAGTTCAGATTGGTCCTCCGATATATCGCAATTTCGAGGTCGTTTCAAATTGGAGAAACGTTTTGTATCGATCGTTATACCGGTCCTGTCGGATTACCCAATTCTTTATGCAATCGCTCGTCAAGCGTCTACGACAGCCGGTCGCGCTGCTCTCGATTAACTTTGATCGAAGACCCCGGTGAACACCGTTACGCCTGATAGCCTCGTTACAGAAGTTATGCGAGATATAACTTCTCTAAAGATCAATCCTCTTGGAGGACCAAAAAAAGGAGAACGTAATTTGAGATTATAACAGGACGATTGGCACCACGTGCTGCAATATTTTCAGAGCAGTAGGATTTTGATTAATAAAAAAGTTGCCTTCTATTTTCTGTAATCTCTGCAACTGCAGCCATTGAAGATCTGCAATATCCTTATCAAGTAGTATTACTCCTACTTTGCTCAATGCAAAATTAATTCCGTAAAAAAAATTTTTAAGATTCTCGTCACGTATTGCAGTTCGCGGAGCGTTGGTGAATTCAGGACCCGTAATCACTTTGGCAAATTTCTCCGGCAAATCAATCCGCAGACGAGCATCTCTCCCTCCAGTTTTACGAGGCTCTCTTCCTGCACCGCGAGATCGGAGCGGCCCTGAACGAGCTTGCCAATGAGCCGAGCCACACCCGCTGATTTTATTGACGTACGAGCCGGGCATGGCGCGTGCTCCGCATCCTGGCTGAACGAACTGAAATCGTTTTACCTTGCACAGCCGCGAAAAGATTTCTCCTTTGGTTTATCGTTATGTACTCGCAGAATATACCCGGCCCACGTGGCACGTGCAACACGAGCTGTAATCGTGTGCACCACCTTCCCGCGAAATAACCTTCGTTCGCGTATGGACCCCGTTGTTACTTAATTTTTCCGTAAACCTGTGGAATTTATTCGCGCGCCGCGTATATTTTACTCTTCGCAAGTAAATCCTCTGAGCTGAACGTAAGTAGGTAAACCTAAGCTTTAAATATTTGACACCCAATGTAACGGGGTAGGAGCTTAACAATGTGGATTTTCTGCGGAAACCAAGTCAAAGTATCTCAACGGGTATTTCGTTTGCGTTTGCGATCATTGAAAGATCGTAGCCAGAGAACAAATATCGCGTCGGTGTATTAATAGTTCGCGGTGATTACCATGCCATTACTGTACAACGTCATTATGCTGAACAGTACACGAAGCAACATATTCACCGAGACGCGGTACTATATCAATCCGTGGTAATATCGCTCGTGCAACAGGTTGAAGCAGATACACCTTATCGCTAATATCTCTCTGCGAGCGTGCACGTACAATCCTCTCTCGACGATCGGTAGGTTTCTCGAGCATCGCTAAATTACATCGGTCTACGCTGCGCGGGGAATTTACATTTCTCATTCGGAGCCGCCTGATATCACACGTGTATGCTCTCCGCAATTTTAGAGAGAGACCTCGGCGCTTTTTAACGTCGTCGCTTGTCGGAAATTTGTCTTGAGCCCGTCGCGATAAGACTGAATCTCCGATATCCGCGCGGTGACGGGCTCTTTCGAGCGTTCGTACCTCCGCTTCGTACACGAACATCCTGGTGCTCGTGTTACTGTAGCAATCCGCACGCGAAATTAACTTCTTCGTTACGAGGGAACGAGTGTACATGTCCTGGGAAAGTCTCCATTTGCGGAAAACGTGTACAGAGTGTAGTGAGACGAGCGATGGAGTCGGATACGGAGAGATGCTATCTGCGGACACTAGTCGAAGTATAGAAGAAATCTTTTCACACTACGTTTTTTATGTTACAATGTTTCAGTAGTCTTTTATCCCAAAATTCGTGGACCGACACCTGTTGAGGATTTGTTTCTTATCGAGGCGAAGCGACGTTTTCTCCAAAAAGGCAACGCAAGTGGCCCTCGAGGGGTTAAGCGTTACGAGTCAACCCCGACAGGGAGTGCTGATCGAGCGAGATCGGGAGGCGGTATCGTAAATCATGTAACCCAATTCAATAAAGCACTATGCCCTTTCCCTCTAACCAGTGCCAGCAGGTACAACCTGAAGAAATCTCGAATGTGTCCATAACTCAGTGGGTCTCTCCACCGGCCCTCCGGATCTGCCTCCTCGATCCTCTCGCGATCGTACGTATAAGTTTAAAACATACGTAGACGCTCCTTTTTTCCCTCTCTCCTTCGTTCTTTCTTCGTTTCTTCCGTCTTTTCCCTCTTGTTTCGTTTCACGTTGGACATCGGCGCGCACGGTACGAGACTCGGACGGAGCGTACGCCCGGCCACGTGAACTGGATCTACGCGTGCGTGCTGTCGGATTTGTAGAAAAATATTATGCATCGTGAGCTCGAATGCACCGAAGCTGCGTGCGTGTCGTTCGTGCGTCGGTGTATACGTTCTCGAAACGCAGAGCTCGGCTGACCGGGGCGGATTTTTATGGTCCTCGAGTTGAGAGGTTCCCCGACAATTATTCCTACGAAAAATATGTGTATTAAATCGTATAGCTAGAAGTACGGCCAGGATAATAACAATATCTCTTGTGCGGTTTGTATGTAGACCATTATGCTCCTATAAATTATTGGCGCATCGTGCAACACGCGTACGTGACTCGTGCGTCAATGGGGAAGACGTTTCGAAACAATCGTAGCTCATGAAAATAAGGGAAAAAATCGTTGGGACGATGGTAAGACGAGGGAGAGGGAGGCAGAGAGAACAGGGTGCAGCCGCGTTGTCCGCGTAGAAGTGGGAACGGCGTTGTGTTGCGGCTGACAGCAGGAGTCTTGGGTTAGGAACTTAAATCATCGGGTAACAACGACGGTATCGACGACGGTGACGATCGACGAGAGACCATAGCCACGGATCTCCGCATCGATCACTCGTGAGAAGAGATCGATACACGGACGTCACGCGGATATAGGGGAGTCGACGTTCGTTGCTGGAAAATATATGGGCGCGTGGAACAGCGACACGAGAGGAACACAAGGGACGTGTCCGGCGTCTCGGCATTTTAACGGCGCGGGATGAAACGCGCGCGCCGGTCGTCGGACGCTTCGAGCCGAGGCTCGCTCTCGCTTTTTTCGGTGCCCCCTCGATAAATGGGTCACAGTGAGCGCCTAGGGGGAGCGAGGGGGACCACGGACAGCACGGCGGCGCGGTGACCCACGGGCGATCACGATCAACGCCAATAAATAAGCGGGCGCGGGAGGAAGGCGGGCAATTAAGAGATACATCAGGCGACTAATGAGGTTACGCGGCGACAAACACTCCGCCTCGGCAACAGCGTCGGCGTAACGTGGCGTGGTTGCGACGGAGGCGAGCGAACCTCCTCCTCGAAGGAGAGGCGAAACGGAGAAGACGGGGACTCGGTCACGCGTAGAGCCGAGCTCCGGCAGTCGAAGCGGCGGAACAACGATACCGAATCACGATATCGAGCCGAGTGATTCGAACAGAGGTGGAAGAAGCCACGAAGACGGAGGGGGGAAGGAGGGCACCCATAAACGACGGATGGATTTGAACGGTCGGAGCTATACGACCGCTGCTGTGGGGCAGAAGACAATGCAGCATAAATCACGAACGGCAGCAGGACGCCAGCCGCCGTGCCGATCGGTCGATACACTCCGATACACGCTCGACGAACTAATTGCCCGTTGTGTCTACGGGAGGGTAGAAATCGCGGTCTGATTGCCACGGGAATTGAGGAAGGAAGTCGTGTGCCTCTAGCCCCGACGATCCACCGGAGAACGGATAATCATCTGGCACGGAGGTGCGGCTACTCGCTTGAACAAGGTCCATCTTCGTAACAACCCGAGTCGGGAACCCGTACGTGGTCGATCGATCCGAGGATATTGCTTAATTCGACTCGGTTACCGTTGCGTTTGCGTTTCAGACCTAGTTCAGGCGACTCCTTTAACTGATACGCCTCTTAAGGGTTCTTGACCCTAACTTTCATTCATAGGATCTTGAGTTGAAAAACAATTAGATTCTTGAGAGTTCCAGTTACTAAAATTATTGCAAGTACGAGCAGCAAGATCTTCAGGGATTGAGTATCAGTCAAATTAAATTTTGTGTGTGCAGTCATCTCGCAAAGTTGAAACACCGATCTACTTAATCTCATATAGAGTTGTATGTACAACTTCTCAAAAAACATCCTATGCCCTGATCATGGATGTTGCTTTTGCAGTTAACTTGTGATTCGTACTGCCCGTCTATTCCAAGTCTGTAATCCGTATGCAGTGATTTTTTAGGTCCGTTACACATTCTGAGATTCTGAATGGAATTAGCTTCAGTGAAGGCAAAACTGGAGAGCATTTCCCATGGGGTCAAATTTCTCACCCAGGAACCTTTATCGTCGTCGTCCGCTAAGCAGTATACGCCGAGTCTGTAAAATTCAATAACGTCTCCCGCGATGGTTTCCTCTCATAACCAATCCAAGCCGTCGATATGAGGAGCGCATTCCGCCTCGGAGCAAAGAAACCATAAAACCTCTATGAGTGATCGTAACCGGAAAACGAAGACGAGACTCGGAGGAGGCAGTGCCTTTACCCTAGGATCGACCGCGAGAGGCTGATAGAAACCGTTTCCGGGTAGAAGGATCCACCGGTGCGGTTAGCACGATGCCCCAAAGCGGGTTGACCTCGGCGAGACCGTAGAGTCCGTAGGTCCAGGACGGTCGAAGCTGAGACCATCGTCCCTCTAATCTCGCTCGTTCCTGTGTATGTATGCCTTTACACGGACTCCTCTATGAAGAAGAGCGTCGGCCGCGAAGTTGGACCATGGAAGAATGGGGGGAAGAGGCCGAGGGAAAGAGGAGAAGCGAAGGGAGTTCGAGGAGGAGGAGGGAGGAACAACAGGAACAACAGGACCAAGAGGAGCCGAGCATCTAGATCGCGGCGCAACGTCGCGTCCGCTTCTCTTGGACGGAGACTCGAAAAATGGCCTCGGGTCGGTTTCCGGGTCACGCGTTCGTCGGGACGGTCGAGTATCAGGTGTCATTACCATTGCCTCGGCTCGACTACTCCGACTCCGCTCGATATGCCACGGGGATGTCTACCTGAAGCGGGATTCGCCGCTGAGAAAACGACGGGTACCGTATGTTCTACGGCCACTAGGCCACGAAGAGAATCTAGATGTGGAACGTCCAAGTGTTCCCAGTCACGCCCTCGCACGATTCTGCGTCTAGAATGCCTCTTCATTGAAACAAAGTGCCGTCGTGGCTTCGCGACCACCGCTATTGCCTGTACCTTGATTTTTGACCAGGAGGAAGATCTGCGCTGGGAGTGTTGAAGTGTGGTGGCTGAGAAAGGTACGAGGAAGTTCAGGGGCGATTTCTTGCTGCTTGACCCTTGCTGGAGTCAGGAGGGTCAGGCGCATCGTCTGTATTTTTTATTAGGATCCTATGCAGTAAGAACTCCACACTTTCCGGCTTGAAGGAATCTAAGAAATTTAATCAAGTTCGGATTTGAGTTTCTTTTTCTAAAATATAATATTAAAATTTTAAGAATTTTTTTAGAAACATTGAACAGTAAAAAATTTATTTTTGTGTGCATTTAACTCCTCTAAGATAGCCATTTAAAAGTAATTAAATCTGAAATACGAGGGTCTATCTAATTATTTTTGGTGTGACTATTTTGGAAAGGTTTCGCCTCTGGTAGGTTATTATAAGACTATCTGCGCGAACGACATGATTCAAGACGTTGTTCCAAGTATCACGGACACGAGAACAATGACCAATCGATCGAAGAATCCTCGGGGTTAAGTCTGATCGTTCGATGACCGACCAGGGGTCGCGTCATTCCGTGGAGATCGAAGAGATGTCATTGGCTGGCCCGTTACTCTCGAATACTCCGAGAGCAGTTCCTCACGATCGGAACACCACCTGCGGAACACGAATACAATCGTGCTACGAGTCTTTTCGTTCTGCACTTTGCTCGCCGCTATTCGCTGAATCCAAGAAATAACTAATTCCGATACAAATATCGGCAATTTAAATACAAACATTCTTCCACGTTGCTTCTTTTGGTCTCAGAAATCTAAAACATTCGTCGAACGCGTTATCTCATGGCTAAGAATTTCGTTTCTAATGACACGCATAAAGGGACACGGTGCAACCGGTTCAATCTCACTCTCGATGTCATCTACGTTGACTGATCAACATCATTAAGTGGATCCTCGGCTGTGGCTCACGCAGATGAATGGGATCTTGATCGGAAGAGGGAATCTCGATGGTCGGGTGGACACGGTGCTTAAAATGTTAATGGGACCTGTCTAATGGTATTCGGTAGCTCGGACAAAGCAAATAACTCGCTCTTCGGGACTCCTTCTCTGTGTTCTTCTTTTTCCCGGAGTTTAATGCATTCTCGCGTTCGCGATAACGGTGATACGATTTCGCGGAATAATGAGAATCAAGTAGACACGGAACTTGACCAACGGACTTGCGCTTCTGGCATCGACGGATCGAAAAACCATTACGGCTTTGTCGTGCTCGCATCACTCAAACACCGAAGGGGCCTTCATTCTCCTGCAACTTAGTGAAAATTGTTCTCGTTTTAAGTCCGTTTGCCCGGTTCACACGAGAGTCATTCGATCTCCCACGGATCAAAGGCGACACAGAAAATTTGAAAATCCAGGCGCATTGTAGCGGCGGTTCACGTGACACTCATTCATTGGGATCATAAAAGGTCACTTTACAAGTTCCACCCACTTTATGAAGTCCTTTGTGCCGGAGAGATTTAGCCGGCACGCTCGAGTGCTCGAGCATGAAAACAGGACCGGGATCCAAGATTTATAGGGAAGAATTTCGAACCACTGTCACATATACAACACTGTTTATCCGTGTGTGATCCTCTTCTCCTGATCCAACTTTCCGAATTATCTTCTTTTACGTCCGATCGCATCTCGAAAGTTCTTTTCGAAATGTATCAACCCTATGATGTAATTAAACACGGAATGCGTCGAATCCTTAATGACTCAATTGAGAAAAGTCTCATAAACGCCGCAGGAAGTAATTTAAATGCTTCAAAATGCCCGCCGCTTTCAACGTTGTCCTTCAAATACCTCGAACCGTACCATTAAAAAATTAATGGGTCCTCCGGTGCATCTCTGCACGGCGCATTACGTGCCGGAGCAGAGAAAGAATGCAACGAAGAAACTGTGGACTCGGAGAAAAGTGGAAGGAGGAGCCGCAGGTAACACGGGTTAGGTTTAAGGTACTTCAGAAACTCCATAAAGTAATCCGACTTCGGCAGCGGGTCGCATCCACTGTGCGTTCACAACCTGCGACCGTAAAAAGCGAATAATAGTCTCATTCATCTGAGTAACGAAACCTCTGAAGGACCTGTATCGTTTCTGATAGGTCAACGTTTAGAAAAGCATTGTATAGAGTCTCAATAACCATTGAAAATAGACTGCACTTCGCTCTGTATTAACACGTTCCGCTGAGAGGTCACAGGTGATTCGAGATACCTTTTACAAAATTTAAACAAGGTGGAAGAATTTTTGAGAATTTTGTTCTTTTCAAGTTCCGATCTCGAAAATTCACATTCTAGGATTCCATAGGAACTGCAAAGCTTCGATATAATATATTTATAAACTGTTAATTTTCAAGAAAAATGTAGGTACCCATGATCCGCTTCTTTTAAAAAGCTTCAAAAAATTTCTGCCTGGAGTTGGTACGAGGGCCGATCGAATTGGCAACTGTTAACTTAACGCCACGCACCTTCCCGAACCCCGTTTCTCGTTACAGGAACATAACTCATGAACAATGGCCGCGAGAATCTCTCGAACCGAATGAATAGCATTCCGGCCCGAGGCAGGCTCGGACGTTCGTATTTTGAATCCCGCTAGGCTGTGCAGCGCACAGACTTGGGCTCTCGCGCCGCTCACGAACACCGCGAATTAACGAATTACGATTTATGAATGTTCGCAGGATCGGTAATTGGCAGCGCGTATAGAGACGCTCCGGGCTGAGTGGGCGTCGCCGCCGCGTCCACCGTCGCCGACTGCGTCCTTCGGTGTTCGGTGCTCCGCGTTCGATGAGCGGCGCGGAGAGGCTGACTCCATAAATCACTGTGGATTCCTCGCATTCCCGGCATTGTGGGTCGGTACACTTGTTCCAGCCTCCATTCTTTCGTCCATTCATGCCCGCGCGACAATGCCTTGCACCTTACGTTTCCCTCGGAACCCCGGTCGTACCCCCGATGCATAGGTCCGCGCTAGCATCGGACACCGGTCGAACGTTTTCTGCCCCATTCAAGGCGCAAAACGAACGTGAATAGAAAAGGATCCCCCCGTCCACAGATCCTCTCGATCGTGTCGTCACGGTATCGAGAATTATCTCGCTCTCCTTACGCCTCTGTTCCGCGGTCTCCTCGATCCTTGTTGATTTTATCGTGTTTACATTTCGAGGGACGTCTTTTTCTCTCAGGACCAGTCCATTCCCTATGCTCCTTCTTTTCCATACGGATTTACTTCTTACTCCTCGTTCCTATTCTTAGGAAAGAACGCCCCCACACTGTGCACATTGGATCCTTCTCCTGGTTTCCCTCCCGGGTTTCTCGGTCGATTGAATAATAGACTCCAGAGTCTTCTTTCAAACGAATCCCTGCGCGATTGTAAGAAAAAGGGGATCAAAATCAAACTGGTCCTCGAAATCTAGCTTATCAAAGACACCATCCGAACCAATCTCTTTATTTTCACTCCTTCTCGAAAACCCGGCGCAGGACTTTTGGCCCTTCGCCTTGGAATAACCCAGGAACGTAGCGCAGGTCCCGCGGATTCGGATTCCACCAGCGAATTTGTGAAGTAAATATCAGCGTGTCTACGTTTTTATTATATTAGGGCAAATTTGTACGAGGCTCCGGGTGGACGCATTCAGGGCTGAAGCGTCTCGCATTCCTGGCAACGTGTCCCCACAGTATCCAGGCATTATTCAGTCGGTGGACTGGCTTTTTTACCAGTCGAGCTTTGCTGCTAATCTCTCGTCTCCGGGACCTCGGTATCTCCCTCCTCCTTTCGTTCTTCCGTACAATGTACTTTTTCTCCGTGAGCGTCTTGTTGTTGACAAGTTTTTTTCTCGGGGTGCGCCGCGCCGCGCGTATCGCGAAGTACGCGCCGTCAGCGCGGAACGTTTCACCACCCTCCTCCGTCTCCCCACCTCTCGTCGACAACCTGGCCCCGTTTCGGGCACTGCGGGACCCTCTGAAGTTTTGCCGCCGCGTTGTCTATCCTGTGACGAGAGCTCGCTTTTACGCGGATTCGGATCCTTTGTCGCTCGGAACGTCGTGACAACGCCACGACACCTATGCAGAAAACGCAAAGGGGCCGACCACACCTGATCTCCGGGCCTCTTTAAGCCGCAAGGAATTCGAAATTGCGCACCGACCGACGGCGGAACGTCGCCTTTTAACAAGGCAAATAGAAAGTTCCGCCTTGCTCGGCTGAATAGTTTTGTTATCCATGTCAGGAAGCTCGCGAGTCGGTTTTCCCCCGAGTGGGACATTTTTATTCGTAGGAAGCGTTTTAGGAAAAGGGTGCGAGGGGAACCCTTTTTTAATTTGTTCGATTAGTTCACTTCGGAGAATGCACTGTCCCCTGGTTTCGAAATAGCCTGTCCTCGAGGCTCCATTGTCCTGGCGAATAATACTAGAGCACCGCAGGACACCGGTGCGCCGTTCATTCATTCTTTTCCCACAGAGTTGCCCGAATCTTGGAAACCTTTTTCTATTCTCCGTGTTTTTTTTTCGCCCTTCCCCTTCCTGTGCCCGAAGACTCTGCATGGGAATATAGTTCGAACAGAAAGACGTTTTCCGTGGTTTTCTTCCTACCTTTTTTCTTCGACGTACAACTCCGAGATCATCTTTGATGCTTCTGTTGTCGACAGGCTTTCGCAATCCTTTCAGATTTTTACGTAAGATTCCTCACCTTTTTCACACCTCAGTTATCCTCTGTAATCCCTTCGATTCCGTGAGACGGATCTTGATATTTTTTTCTCACTCTGGAGCTGAATTTTCCCTGATACAAGAACAATATTTTAAGAAACTGGTGAGAATAGACGTGCACTCTTATTTGCAGTTAGGTGTATACTAGATGCACCTGGCAAATTACTTTACCTACTCTCTTACACCATTCTCTTTCTTCTGTACAAAGTCCATGTAGTGGCCGATAGAAGGATAAAGGACGAAAGGCGTAGTCCTCAGTCGCTGGCCCAGAAACGCAGAAATTATTCTAACTGCCGTGCCTGCGGGCAACGCGATCAGAGTTAACGGTCTTTACACGCGGAAACGGTTTTAAGATTCCCCATCGTTCGCCCTTCGTTCCTCGAAAGGTCAGTCCTTTCCAGTTGAGCCCGAGTTTCGCGGTTAATGTTCCATCACCCCAACAATCGAATTAACATGATTATCGTCTCTGCGGAATAATGTTCCGTTTGCTCGCCAGGTAAATACCTTGTTTCACCTTAATGCTGAGCGCCGGAGCGTTTTCTTTATTTGTAAAAAGAAGAGAGGACATTTTCGATGCTCTTCGGAGTCTGTGTTCCTGACCGCCTGCTTATCTACCGTGACCTTTGGGAGGGGAAGAGGACCGAAAGAGAGTGCCGAAGAGCCATATGGCAGCTTCGGGGCGCGTGGCACAAAGAATTCCGTTTTTAATTGCACCATGTGGCGGCCCCGAGGAAGGTCGATACATGACGACCCGGGCTCATTTGTAGCCGCAACTGTCATGTCAGGTCTACGCCGTGCCGGTGACGGCGGCCCCGTGTGTCTATTTGATTTTTACCGACGACACGGTCACCGAGCCGATACTTCAGGTAAATGTCAGCTGCGATCCCCGTGCCACGACATCATGATGATGTTGCGCATTCGCAGGCTTTCGATCCGCTAGCTTTTGACGACTTCCTTCCATGTCTCCCTCTCGATCCATCTTCAGGACTGAAGTAGAATTTGAAAATATCGGTTGAGATTCTGGACGAATTCCTACCCGTTTTTCGTTTTACGAAAGACGACGTTTCATCTATTTTTGTTTTCCTAATTTCCACGGTGACGCCCACGATGAATTGTGCACGATTCCTCGGATGGATTTCCGACGCAGCCCCCGCAATATATCATGGCGAGTTCAGCTTCCACATGGCGCGTGTCTGGTGCCGTATATGGACCCTCTCGTGGTCTGGAAACGAGCTATCCGCCACCTTGCCAATAATAAATCGATCCTCGTGTCGGGAAAACGGCCGAGTTTATCCACCCCCTTGGGTTCGACCACCTTGCTCAGTCCCCTCGATCGTTAAAGGTCCATGGGGAGGATCGGTTCATTTCCTTGGGTCATCGGGGCCCACCTGTTGCGAAGATCGGTCCAATGTTTTCGTAATAGCTGGAAAACATCGGACCCCATCTAATGGACATTTAACGTCAAGCTGGACACGTTTCGTGAAATATCTTTGTTTTCCCGGCTGAATCTTGAACCGACCCAGGATCTCGCTTTCTAGGAGATATGCTGTATCTGCCACGACCATACCTTTCAAAAGCAGTTCACAAAGTCGATGTAATTCCTGGACATGTTGTCCGATTCAATGGAAGCAAAACAATGATCTTGATCCACTTTCCTCGCGACGTACTACCATCGGGCAACAGAAGTCACGAACCCACAGAGGCCACGCCTAACGACATTATGTTCAGAATTCAGCAATGTTGTCTTCCAAGATCTTGATTGCCAAGCGCTCTCTGTTCCCGTAGCGATGGGTGCGTGGGACTCGGCGAATACGCTGAATTTCGTTGGCCGCCGCGCCGCGGCCCTGCGACACGTTCACGCAGGGGCCACACACGTCGCACTACAGGTTATCCTGACGAAGGATTTGCCATGAAACGAGCGAGATTGTAAGCACGATGCACAATGAAACGGGCATGAGAGAACTCGGGGATTTACAGCCTTTTCTTCGGGGTTCGCTATGCGTGTCTCTGGCCACGCACAATAGCACGTGTTGCGCGACCGCGCTGGTGCTTACCACTTGTTTCGCATTGTGGATGTGTACCAGGGGTACCCAATGTCTCAGCAGTTCGCCTTTGATTACGCGATATGAACCACCCGGACATTGTTGCATGTACTGCCTTCGTGCGCATTGAGCTATTGAGGCACCAACTGTTTCACACGAGTCTGCTTTGAATTTCATGCACCGGTCAGGGTAGAAAGATACGGTTCAGAATCTTCTATGATCCATTGTGGCCTAAGGGCAAACATTCCTTCCTAGTATCATCTTTTTCACAATTTTTTCATACTGCGGTTGGCATTACTACAACAGCCGAGAGTTATCATAATAGTTCCTGAGATTAGTCTTAAAAGATTCCACTAATGATTCAAAGTCCATCGCAGTTCAACAACCTCCACCGTCTAGAAAACGGGATTCCTTTAACATCTCCGCCCGCATTGTAATATAGTTGTCCTGTGCCAGTCAGAGACACGGTTAAAATCCCACAGAGGATCCGTGGCTAACAAGTGATGTTTCAATGTGTGCTTCGAAGCCGGACTCGCGTTGCCCTTTAAGAAACGACACAAGGGGACGAGAAAGGGAAGATAGACGTCACCGGTAGTGTCATATCGGACGCGTCCGAGTTTTTTGTCGGATCATAGACTTCGCTCCCGTATAGTCTTGGTCCTCCTGCGCACAATGGCAGGTCCACGGTGCAGTCGGAAGACTCTGAATGCGAATAAATGACCTCCATTCATGGTAGATCGCCCACCATTCCATTGAAGAAACGACCCCGGCTGTGCCCACTTCACGTTTCGACCGGTGAGCCGAGGTGTAGGTGCATGACCGGAATGACTCGTCGAGTAACGAGCGACTTCGGGCCTTTATTATTATAATACATCGAGAAAACGGTCCTTTGTTTCCCGGTGTTTTCAGTCTCGCGGTCTGAGGTCTCCGCGTTTCTCTCGGCGTAACAGTTACACACGTTTCGTTGTTTCCAATAAATTATCTTCCACCGAAGGAGCTGTAGCCGTCTGGCTCCGTCACAATGGACGACGCGTGCTTCGTTTGCTAGTTTAAAAAAAGGGCGCCTTAACTGGCTGTGGATAAGCAATCTTCCCCAGTTTAATGAACAAGTGCAACAAGTCTTTACCGCAAAGGAACTTTGCAGTCGTTTCGCGGCGGCAACCGGTGCAACGATGCATAGCATCGCGGACGAAGGTTGGACGCTGTCCTCGTCTCCTGTCTTGTACCTGACGCGCGGGGACAACCTGAAAACTGTTAAATAGCTCCGCCGCGGATAGTTTGTACTAGAGACGAAAGGTGCCGCCGTCTCATTGCGCTTCCACCAGTCGCTACACCCCCTCTTTCTCTCTGTCAACCGCGGACCCCGAGTCAACGGTCGAAGGCAGCGTTTCGTTTCGTTAATTAACGTTGAGCCGGCCGGAGATTGGCTTAATGTTAATTGCGCCAGAGGTTGGCCAACCTGCGTCGCCTTGTCGGTAGGCGTGCCTCACCACGTGTCGTTAATGCCTCGTTCCCTTTATTCGCCCGCACGCTTTATTTCAGATCTGAACGAGACTTTTTACGTCACTCCATATTTCCTGATTGCCCGCCGCGTTCCGTGTCCAATCAATTTTACTTAACAATTTCCGTGCGTTATGCGCTCGCGCGGATTTATGCTTCCTCCACGGACAACAATGATGACGCAATTTTCAGCGTGAGCTCTGATGGATAACCGCGCCACGGATTTATGTAACGAGGACAAGCTTTTAACCCCTTTTCTTGTTTCACTTTCTCGGCCTATTCACGACGTGGATAATTGAAATTTAAGAAAAAGACCTCAACTAATTGGTTACTAACAGAAATATCAGGTTAGTAATGATGGCAGGAATTTTCAAGTTCTCCTTGTGGACTAGATTTGTATTTGTTACTCCGGTATTTGAAATCTAACCCGTTCCAAAAATGTGGTAAACTTTTAATTCCGCACAGCTATTTTCTGCTGTATTTTATTTATGTGTATAACAATTATTACAAAGAATAAGGAAGCGGATGGATTATTATACAGAAATAGAGCAAGCGGGTGGTCCAAAAGCGTTCCGTTATAATTGGTTACGGTTTATCCTGAAAGCTTGTTAAACGAATGACTTTTCTTGACCCGGGACCACGTGGACTCGATGAAAATCAAGGATCACGTAGGTTTTTTCACGACGTAGCAGCAACGGCAGCAACAGCAGCCAGTGTATGCGCATTCGCTGGCTGCAGGACGAAGGGCATCGACGAGGTTGCCCGTACTGTATGCCAGCCACGGCCGATCGGCTATCTGCGACTAATTAACACGGCCCGTTAATGAAGCCCACGTATGAACCGCGCACGTACCTAGTCGTTCTCGCTCTCCCCCGTTCTCCATCACCCTTTCTCTCATTCTTTCTCTCGCTCCCGACGTACGAGACTTCGCTTAGCTATAATCACGGCGCCCGATATATACCGACACGGTATTCGCGCGCGGCGCCTAATTAGCGGTTCTCCGCTCCCTCCCCGCCTCGCTCCTCCCTCGCTCGCTCACTCCTTACCTTCCTTTTTTTTCCTCCCTTCTCTCCCTCGGTGTATATGAAGTTAACCGGGCGTACGCCTTACTTCGCACTTTCGAGACGGGGGCTTGGTTCCGCCCAAATTCAAACTAATTGCACAATTAGCAGTGGCCGGGTAACTCGTTAAGACCGCGGCCGGACTACGTGCGCGGAATACTCGATGAGCTGATCCACACTTTGCGATGGGAAAGCGTTGAAATATTCAAATTCTTAGTCTGCGTACATTGTGTGTGGTGTATTCGATTTAAGAGTGTATTTGGATTTATTTCTCTGGCTATTTCTAGAACTAGCAAGTCAGTTCTGTAAAACTTAATGAATGTAATGTGAATTTATGTTTTTTATGATAGAATAATGTTTTCTCCATGTGTACATTTTTATATATGATTCTGAATGTATTTAAAAGGATTAGATTCAGTTTATTTCGTTCACTTTGAAGTCTACTACATTTTTGTTTCGAAAATTTCAATATCATAATGAGCTACACAATTGTATAATTTTTTTACTTTATGTCAAAGTAAAATTCCCATTTTTCGTATCCCTTCCTGGATTAAATACAGCATCCCAGATAAATTTGATAAACGTCAAACTAATCCTAGAAACGAATAACTTTTCAAAAGCTGGACGACTTTGCGCACGATTCTGGAAGGCCCGTAAAAAAATCTGCGGATAATCTCGGGGATTTCATAAGAAGTCGAGGCAGGTAGAAGCATGTAGCCATGCGCGGCGTCATCGGGACCATGACGAAACTGCGGACACAACGGCTGCTGCCCCGGCCTAGAATGGTCTTAATCCAATTCTAGAAGTATTCAGACCAGGGGCCGTTTCCTGTCCATTCGCGCCGCGTCGACAAGCTAGGCGGTGTACATTCATGCGTTGCATACGGGGGGCAAGGTGTGTACGTAAGGTACATCCATGCACGGCTCGTCCAGGGTTTCATAAACTGGATTACGCGGCGGAGCGTCCGCCCGAGACGAGCGAGCATCCGGCTCTCCGAAAGGAGACAAGGCATTCAAAACGTCTCTCCTCGTTCTTTCCTCCCTCCGTCGACGAACTATATCCACCTTTCCTCCTTCCCTCGTGCTGCCCTTCCTGTCCCTCCACGGCTCCTCCAGCATCCTCCTCACACGATCTTGTTTCTTTCGCGGAGACAGGATACGGAGACTGACGGACACGGGAATCACGATCCCCTTTGTCCGTCCCGCGGGCTCCGACATGGCCGATTTCGTGCTCGGCATTCCTCTCACGTTTCGAACGTTCGGGTAAAACACGAGGTACGCTGATATCACCAGTATCATTGAACCGTGCGTAACTTCGCTCGTCGATGGGGTGTCTTTGGAAGAAGACGGATGCCTTGAATTAGAGGGGAGGATCGTTAGGACGTAGTAGAGAGTCGAGAGACGGTAGCGCGATGACTCGTTATCGCGTCGCGCGATTAGCGGAACACGATTTGGCGAGGCTGTGCGGACACCGAGATATGGCCGATCCGACCCGTTGCGAAACACCAATTAGCCGAGAGCTCCGTGAAGAGAGACTCGAAATTGGGAAAGGAGTCGGAGAGGAGTCTCCAGCGCGTACGGCGGATGCGTCAGGACGACCGGTTCGATTGCTTCGTTTTGTCTCGTTAGGATACACGATGGGGGGACACGCGTCGCGACCTGTTCTCGATCGACGTGGCTGACACCTCGAAGCTGTAGGTACGCGTACGAGGTGGACGGGGATAACGTGTTCGGTGACACTGCGCCTTAATAAATGCGATTGGTCCGCACGCGCGTACGACGTAGAGGGCTTCTCTTAAGAAGAGAACGACGCTCAGTGGGCTAAACAACCAATCTAAGTGAACATAGTTCAAAATTAGCTTCTTAGATCAACTTTTAACGGGGCTATTGTAGAGGGAAGACTTTGATCTTCCAATTTATGGTGATTTGGATTGCAAAAACAAATTTTTAAACTGTAAAAGTAAAAAAAGGATGTTTAATTTTTTAATTTCAATTTTTACCTTCTAGTTTTTTAAGGGAAAGGGAAAAAATGTATTTTTATATTATAGTGAAAGTTACTCTGTACCAGAATTTCGATAGTGATCAAAAGTCTCTCAGTTTCTCAGTCTTCATCAGTTGTTGAATTGGATGATTGTGCATGTATTGCTGTAAATTCTAGATCTGATAATTACCATTAATCTCAAATGTGTCGAATAATAAAACACTTGTCGAACATATGTACCTGATTTTTATAATCAAAAAGTAAAATTTAAGTTACAAAACAAAAATCTTCAAGACTCTTCTAGGATCCATATACTTCGGTTTTAAAAAGTAAACTCCATGATACAGAAAATTACATATTTCCGAATGTCTGTTTTAAACGAGATAGCATTGATTAAACTTTTCTCTTGTAAAACAAAAAACGTATTTTTCTCTATAGAATTTATAGAACACAAACTAATCTGCAGTTAATATTTTAATACTTTAATGTTCATCGTACTACACTTTAAAAATTTTTATTGATAAGTAAGGTTTCATTTAAAGATCTATAGAAATTTAGAAACATAGACAAACAGAAAATTGAATAATAGTAAATAAGCAACATTTTTTATATTTTGCACCTAGATTCGATGTTTGTCCCCTGTGCGATGAAGATAATGCGACGGCAGAACATACAAAGCCAAAGAGGAAGAAGCGGAATCCTATAGTTGAGGATATTACTGTTTTGACACTTGGCCGGGTGACGTTCACAGATGTCGCGTGACAGACTCTCGCAGCCCCTGACTCGCATCTGAGATCTCGGTTCCTTGGACCGTCCCTTTCCTGTCACTCTTTCTCCTGGTTTCCTCGGTCGGAGGAGGACTGGGAAAAAGAGGACGTCGGCGCGGAAGAGCAAGAAGAAGAAGAAGAAGAAGAAGAAGAGGTGGATCCATCATTGATGCCACGTCGTAAGGGCCACGGGTGGAATTTTAAGCAGCAACATCTTGTCCAGCTCGGAATATCGGCCCTTTTTTGCTCGATACGGCCCTAATTTCGCGCGCTGGGTGGCGTGTCGGCTTGTCAAAGAGTTTCCACGGTAGTAGGGAACGGTCTACGCACGGTTCCTTTCACAAAGAGTGACCGGAACCACGTAAGCTTGCTATTACATTGATCTACGGGGTCGTGTCCTCGAACCCGAGGCGCTCGTTCCAGACGCTAGAATGAACTTTCTTTCCGATACAACCGCGAGATTATTTTCTGTGTTTGTTCAAAGAAATGTTGAATGCCGCGTATTGTTCCGTAAAATAGTGCGTGGGGTGAGTCATTTATAAATGAGACAAGTCGTATCTCTTGTTTGGTTGCAACTAGAAAAAACACTGGTCAAGGAATTATTATTCACCCTAGAAGGCTGACTGTGCACGTGCATTATGCACCTGCATATTTTTCTGTAAATTCAATTATAGTAAAAGTATTTTTGGCATTATTCGTGCAAAAATGTTGGAGTTAAGTAGTCAAGAAACTGGGTATCGTAGAAGATATTTCACATTCCTACCTTCAGGCTTACATAATTTGCATATTGCACATGCACCGTTGCACTTGCAAGGGAGATACAATCATAGGAAATTAGATCTGTTTATGCCACTCAACTTCTTCTATCATTCTTTCCTAACTACAATCAGAGCACAACTATGACTTGCCCTTTTACGTGACTCGATCTGTATATACGAGTCATTGTAGAGGCCAGGTCAGAGTGCTAGAACGTACCTTGTCTATTAATATAGATAATAGACAAAGTGTGCATATATCAAACTGACTGTAAAGGTCAGGGCAACCTATACCTCCTCTCCAAAATGGTGAATACTTTAGCAAAGTTTATTCGTGCTTCGGTGTCGCACACAGCTCCAATTCGTTGCATTTCTTTGTATGTACTTTTTCTTGGTAAGGCGGAATATCATAAGATTCGATACTATGGGAATTCGAATGGATATTCGAAAATTGGGACCACTATGTGACGTGGAAGATACGAAATGTTTTTGCATTTCTTCTCCTGAAAATCCACTATTATGTTTTTTCAAACAATTTTTATTTCCCGTTTTTTAAATGGTTCTAAAGAACATTCGAAAGAAATTTGTAATGATAGAATTCGACGTGCAGCGTAGAAAATTTGAATCGCATTTCATAGAATTAAATCTATAGTAAATTTCTACAGCTTTCCTCTGGTCTCGGTGAGTCAGCGGCGCGACGAGGGTTGGACGGTAGGAATCCTCGTCAAGTGCGTCGGAAGGGAGTCGTCTTCTGCAGTCGTTCCCGTCTTCTTCTTGGTCTTCTTCTTCTTCTTCTCGTTCTTTTCGGTCCGAGCCGGGAGATTCGTGAAGATAGCTCGGCACGGTAGCTCGTCAGAGGGCTGCGATGAACCTTCCGTGTGCCGTAGCACGTGCGTGTTCCAGCGATAGCATCGGTCGTAACTCGATATTGTTTCACTCAAACAAATTAGGGGAATCCTGGAGCCCGGGGTAGAGACCGCGGGTTTCCAGGGTTCAAGTCCACTTGGCTTTCTTCTTGGAACGGAGGAAGGTAGCCACATTCTTGGGGGCCGGTTGCGCACTATAGAAAGAGTTACGTGGCGAGCCGCAGGTACAGCGGACTCGTTTATCCTCCCTTTAAACTCTTCATCTCAGGTCCCCCGGTTTCGTGCAATTTTTTCTCCCCACTAAGTGGGCGACTTCAAAGCGGAACGACGGACGCGCCGGTTTGGGGTTCCGATCGTGAGCATTGATCATAAAATTGATCGTAATGCTCGCTGTAAATTATCACGCCGCTGAACTGATACGTATACACCTGCGACGATTATCATAACACGTTGTGTCAGCCGCCGCTCACATATTTATGATAATGATTCGCACGGGAACCCACTGATGACGTGATTCGCGGCGGGGCCCGCCGCCTGGACCCAAGGGCCCAGTCCTAAATTTCCGGCTCCTTCCCGACCCGTGGCGGATTTTCAGGAAGCTTTTTTGCATTTCGCGGGCGACTCCACCGCCGCCGCCTGTCCGTACGTGTAGCGGTTGGCAAAAGGGACGGCCGAAGGTTGCAACGTTTCACGAACTCCTCTTGTAAATCACGCCTAGCCGCCGGCGGTATAATTGTCGGCGTTAATAAACCCGCGATGTCGACACGGTCGTGGTTATGCGCCTTTATGCACAGTCCACGAACACGAAGCTTTCTAAGGGCGTTCTCGACGGCGAGTTAACGCGCGGTCTCGCGTTAACCTGCCGCCAACCTACCTGCCAGTCGTTAGGTTAATTGATCTGTAAACTGAGACGGATTTTCATGGCTTACACTGTAGCCTTCGCGGAGCCAGGGCAGTTCCAGATGAACGATGGCCGTGCTGCCTCGTATCCAAACAACCATTGTTTTTTGCCAAGTCCACGTGCGGCAATGGAACACGATTAGTTTCTACTGTTATCGTCGTCCGCTTCGTTAGTCAAGCCTCGAACCTCCTCGGTTCTCTAAAGGCCTTTAAACGACGAACGCGCGGGATCCGATTAATACGATGCCGTCATTCGGTGAACGACGTTTTGTTGAACGCGCTCGTAAAATTCTTCCACTCGCGCAACGTGTCTGTCGATTCGTCTTTTCTGATCGGTTAGGCGAAACAAGTTCAACACCCGGCGTCGCTAGGTGATGAGATTCGATACGTGTCTACCACCCAGGTTGTCGGGGCTCGGTGCCCCCATGTCCGACGAACACGCCTTTTGACAAGTTTGCATTGCAAACATGCGCCGCAGTGCATTAGACCCGGCTGTATTCAGGACGTGGATCGTGCTGGCAATGAGACGTCGATCAGAAAGGGACAAGTGTTGTGAATCGACTTGCATATGTTGGAGTATTTCGTATAGGTATAGGTAATCGGAAAAGATAAGCTTAGAAAGCAGTGATGATGCACTAGAGGAGGACTGAGGATATTAGATGCAAAGTTTAAAACAAATTATTCTGTATCCTATAGGCATAAAGCAAATACCGTGGGAGAAGCAACGCTCGAGTTCAGTTGCTGCGATCCACACAGGGCTGAGTTAAGTAATTATTTCACATCGACCAGGTCTATTAATTCGCGCGCATGAGATTTTCATTAGACGCATTAACATATCCCCCGATTCTACCCTCGAGCGTGACGCATAAATAACCGCGGTATCTTTAAAATTTTCCTAGGGAAATTAAGAGCTTGCTCATGGATGACAAATTAGTACAGGATTCGCGATCATTGATCGTCGGCGGGGCATTACAACGACTCTAATTAGGGATATTGGAGTAACGCGGTCCAATAAGTTCGGAGGAGAAGCCTGCCTCGAATTGCTTGGCAAATGGACAATGAAAGTAATCGAACCCGCCGTACTCGGCCAATAAATTCATGCTCTGATTGCGGGTAAAATCTGCAATTACCGGTGGGCATCAAGCGTGAAGATAGCACAGCTGAATTACTCTCAGTTAAGAGCGTTTTCCCGCGCTACCACATCGCGCGAGCGCGCGCTTCGGTCTCTCGGACCGAAAAATCGGGTCTCTCTCGCCTCCTGCGCGCAACAGCATCAAAGATTACGCGCGCATACCTGCTGGAACGTAACGCCATCCGATGATCTTATCGTGGAACGAGTTTGATCATAGGAAAGTCACGTCGAAAGGTTAGTCGCGGACTAACGCGTATCCACCGGCTTCGCTGTTGACTTAACGAGATTTCGTCGAACCGAGACACTCATAATTATGCGGCCGCCGCGTGTCGCATTTACAATTTTAAACTAATATCATTCCAGGGGGCACACTGCTGCAAATCACCGGCATTCCTCCGCAATCTTATCGATCTCCGTGAAAAAGTTCACGCTTTGAACCGGCGGCACGGCGCGCGCTGTCGATTTCGCGCGCTGCGCTTACAAATCGCCTCCGTGATATTGCGTGAATCATCGAGCGATTTCCGAAGGGTCAAGCACCGACACACTCCGTCAAACTCTGTCCTAGGGAGGCGTGAACGGAAAAGGGTGAGACGATACATCGAGAGACGATCGCGATAATGGTGACGGTGATCGCCGACAGGAAGGCAGTTTGATTGGACGTGCACCGATCGCGTAATTAGACACGCCTCATATCTCGTCGATGGCATTGGACAGTGATGGCGGAGCAAAGAGGAAGGACGATCGGAGCGAAGAGAGGCTCGATCACCGAGGATTCAGCGCGCACGATACGACGCGACGTTGTAACCGCGTGCGCGAAAGATCGTCGCGGCGCGCATACGCCGCCGGTCCACCCGCGTACGTAGGTGTTCGGACGCCGATGTCCGTGTGTGTCTTCATTACGGACAGCCGTGAGAGCATTTAGATGATATCGTAATGGCAATTACCTGGCTGATCCCTCGGCTCGGTGCTCGTTCGCCAACTCCTTTGCCGGACGGTGGCCACACCGACTAATATTGGTTCTGCTCATTATACCGATCTCTTGCCGATCGTACCTGCACACCACCGTCGCCGTGGTAGTCGTCGTAATAGCCCTTCTCGCTCTCCACGTCGTCGTGGGTGTGTGACCACCGGCTGAGTCTACTTCGCCCTGGTCCTTCCGGCACCCCGTAAAACTCCTCCTTCCTTTAACGAACGAACGTCTCTGCTTTTACTTCGCCCTCGCCGGACTTCTTTTCGTGCTTCGTTAGTTTTTAAATTATAGCCATCGATGTTTAATCAAGATTGAATGAAGTCAGTTTCATGTTTCATCAGTGGTGCAATAAATTTGATGGACAACTGATAGTATAGGTAGAAAAGTTGTAATATAGATGAAAAAGTGAATCGATAATGTGAAACAGAATCGCATTAAACTTTCTTCCTGTAAGAGAATTTAGGTCGGGGTTCGATTAAAAATACGTATGTAGGTACTATGCACACATTCACAAGTTATGGATCCTTCATAAATATTTTGAAGAAAGGGAAGTATTCATAGTCAGATTCCAATTCTTTCTATTATAAATGAGGACGATTACCTTTCTTTTTTATATTTCTACAGCTTGGTAAATTACATCTAGTTTGGTACATTGCATCAAAATTTAAATACCTACAATTTTGTGTAAGTTCCACTCTGAAAATTTAATATCATCTTTTTTAACCAAAACCTTGCATTACATTATATACATATATTCTTTTTTGTAATAATTTCGAAAAAGTCTTAATATCACATCAAAGTTCTTCATGTATAATCTATACATAGAACGAATGCTTAGTAATAAAAATTGTCTCATAAAATTTTCAAACGGAGTCTACTAAAATCAATGAACTTACATTCTAATAAACAGAGTCCGCATAAATATAATTCTTGCATATCTTTTCACGCGAAAATTGCTATGCACAGCCATTCACGCCATCAATTACAAAACACCCCATACTTCATCCACGAAACCGAGAACCATAATTCCTCGATACGTGATCTGGTTACGAATCGGTAAGTGGGAGGTAAGGGAAAAGGTGACGAAAGAGCGCAAGGTGTCCGACGTCAGGTTGATAGTCGTCCGTCCTTCTCGGGCGCGCACAGGCGAGTAGGGAGGTTTTATCGGTAGAACGCGATGGAAGGAGAAGAACCTAATTGAGTGTCCTCGCCCTGGGTGTTCGATGTTGTCCGGCGTTGTCGCCGCTACCTGAGGGCGTGGGCGCTCTGATATGAGTTACGAGTCTGTCGTATTACACGGGAGAGACCACGGAGCGGTCACGGTGGTCCTGCCCGTCCCGAGATTACGGACCATTTATACACAGGTATGGCATCGAGCGAGGGGAGTATACGGCGCCCGTAGCCATTTTATTTACTTTATACGCGTCCGATCGAGGATTATCGGTATCCTAGACGCGCCGGGGTCGAACCGCGCGGCGGGACACTCCTGTTTTCAACGCGCGAACACACGGACAGTTTTGTCCGACGGCGGAGGCAAAAATCGCCGACCGGCTTCGCGTTCGCGTTTTCTACCCTTCGGGAAGTGGGATACGGAAAGGTCACCGAGGAGTAATTGAATCGCGCACGTGTGGGAAGTGCAGTTTGACGTCGAATAGACGTCGAATGGACGAGGTTATGGTAAATCGTTCTTTGCTTCATTGGTCGAAAAAGGGAAGCAGTATAGCGAAACTGAAGAGAAGAATGGTCGCGCACTTAATAGCCGATAATTTATTAATACTGCGCGCTCAGCATTAGTCTGGCGAGTAAATCAATGCATCCTTGTTTTATGGCTTGCATTCATTACGGGGCAGGTTGCACTCGCTCGTATATCTCGCGAGTTCCGGGGTGAAAGAGATAGAGGGACAGAGGGAGGATGAGTCGGCGTAGCAAAAAAGCGAGAACGCAGGGAGAGGAGAAAAGGACGAAGGTCTCTCGTCCAAGTCTCTTTCGAAGATTTCTCTCGCAGGGTTCAGCCCGTGTATATAGTGCGTACATTGTTAGCTCGGTTTACGATGCACGTTTTAAGCTCTTTACGCTCGCGTTTACGTTCCTTGCGCCCCTTTACGTTTATGGTCGTTACGGATGCCCTTCGCGGCCTCGGCTGCGACAACTCTCGACGTCCTCCTCCGCCTGACACCGGGATCAACGGGTTTCGCCAGGGTTAAGAGCACGCCCCTCCACCCTTCCGTCCTCCTCCGGTCCGGATCCTCCCGCTGTATCTCTAAATCCTCGTTATCCCCGGCCGGACCTCCTCGGAAATTTATCGTCCGACGTCGACGACATCTGAGATCCGACGCAGCTTGGGAGCCTAATGACCTCTCGCGTCACCGCGGAATACGCTCCGGGGCCGCCCCGGTAGGAAGATCGATCTAGGTTCTCCACCGCGATGGCGGTTCGTTTACGCGGCCCTTGCCGTGGTAGCTAGGCAGGTCCGCGAAAAATCTGTCGCACCTGTAACCGGATATCTGCGGATTCCAAGGAACAGGTTGTCGGGGCGGCAGCCTCGCGCGCTCAGAAACCGGCGAGCAACGACGGAAACCAAAGGTCGTAGATACGGCTCGCGTATCTACTACTTTCCCTCGACGCTTCCTGCTCCGTGTCGTTACCGTATCAGTTGTATCATGGTGCCGCAACCACCCCGGAAGTCGATTCTTCTCCGTTATCGCCGATCTAGCCAGCACCTGCGAGGGAATCGAGAGCACCGGTGATCGTCTCACGGTAGTTTTCTGGAGCCGCGGTTCTCTCGTTTGCTTCATTGTGTCTCGGGGTCCGGTGCATCGCCTCCCTTTCCTCCCTCCTCGGGACGTATGAGAGATCGGACCGGTACCGCCTTTGGCGCAAGCGCGCATAATGAGAGTGATATAATAACGACGGACACCAGCGGCCGGTACCCGGCGACACAACTCATCCCGACAAAAGGAGACCGCTCGCGCGCCCGTGGTGGAAGAGAATGGAGGAGGTCGAGGAACGGGGGCCCCGGCCGAAGAAGAGCATCTTCAGGAATGGACGAAGGGATGCGGAGGAAGTTACACACACGGAATGTCCACGAGGGAAGGAACGATGTAACCAGTCGAGTTAATTAAGAGGATCCAACCTTGACGGACGTGGCCATTGTGCACGCGCGGCTCTCCCCTCCTCCCTTTCCTACCTTTTCTCTCCTCGTTGCAGTGTGATGCGTTCCTAAACGTATCCACATACGTACACGTCGTCGGGACACCGTCGCCCTTCGTCCTTGTCGTGCGCCATTTATGGACCGCCGCTTGTACTTCTCTTTATCATAGCCACTGACACTCGCACTTCTTCGGTTTCATCTTTCTGAAGAATCGTTTCGATTCCCTTTTCTTGTCTGAGATTGACGTAATTTATTGAATTAAAGAATTCGAAGCAAAGGATATGATAAATAATAAGGTCACCCTAGAAATAATGACTTTGCAGAATATTTTATTTTTCCAGTAAAATTGTTTACAATTTTAATCACTAATTTGCAGATTATTGTTTTCGGTGGTCAACTTTTACTCTTCAGATAACTTTTCATGACTTCGATACTGAAGTTTCAAATTTTCTTTCTCTGTCTTTCCTGTTTAATTTTTTCTCCATTGACTTATTCTCAAAAATAAAAAAGTCACATTTACAATTAAAAATTTTCTGTGCAGTCAACTCAAACGTGTTCAAGCTTCTCTCAGAACTTCCTGCGCATCGGAGGAAGGAACCGTAGTAGAGACATTAGCGTAGATTACAAGACAAAAGCGTGAGTTATTGGTGTACACCGCGACGTGATCGTTGACTTTAGAAGCAACTTAGGTTTCATGCGCGCAGATAGAGGCTATAAAATATTCTGTTCTCCTCTCAGAGCTCGCGCGCGCTATTATGTGGACCTTTTCCGAGCGACGAATACGAACGAAATAAACTTTGCAACTGATAGTGCGTTACATGCCGCACATAAAAGGTAGTGCAGCGCGCTCGCGCGCACGTATAAAACTGAGGGGGCGTCTCGGTGACAATTAACAGACCTGCTCGGTCACAAATCACCGGGCGGCGAGCTCTAATCACAGCCCCGAGCCATTTTTCTTTCCGCGTCTGCCCGTGTCTTTCACTCCGGCGCAACTTCTACTCGGCTCTCCTCGCTCTTTAGACATCTGTTTCCCCTTCGTGGACGCGAGAACGCTATATCGACCTTTTGAAGCCGCGCTAAACGCACCGCTTGCAATGCGCTCGGGCGTTGATACGCATAAAGCAATGCCCGCCGTGTGCTGCACTTTTTCCGACCCACTTTGCCGACTTGGTACTATGTAGTCTAAGGAGATTTCCGACGTGGAAAGTTTTAGGCTCTTGTCGTGGATGATTTCATAAGAGTCTGCGTTTAGAAATATGAGGGATTTCAGACGTAGACTAACGTAATCACGAATACGCTAGAAATACATTACGGGGATTGTACGTTAGTGGAAAATAAAATTATCCGTATTACCACTATTCATAGATGAACTATAATTTTGCTGACTTTAACATAATAGAAATTAGACTTTTTTAAGCAATCAATGAATAAAAAAAAAAAAAATCAATTTTTACTCACTTGTATAGCTCATAGACCGCTCGTCAGCCTGAAGCCAACGTTCCAATTGTAAAAACAGTTATGTAGGTGTTTTGGGAAGACTTGCTATCTTTTTCTAATGTAGCTGCAGTAGGGTGCGCTTATGTTTGTGTTTATTTATATTTCATATAGATAACTTCTCGTTCTCCTCAGTTTTCCATATTAGATAGTTGCCCAATACTGTACTTCTCAACCACCACCACATACATTTAAAAAAGGATAGCAAGTCCTCCCAAAGCCTAATTCTTTTTAAAGTTGGGACGTTCATTTTCCTCGTAATGCAAAATCTATTCTTATGTGTCTATAGTCTATGGTATAGCTAAAAGATTTGTCACGTATGGTTTAAAAAGAGAAAAAAGTATCCCATGACCAAATGTCCAATTTTCCATAACAGCTTAAAAATATTTTAACGTACACCGAAGGCCGCCAACAAAAATATGAACCAAACAAGTTTAGCAATATTGTTGTAAATAAGCTGCAAAACGCGGAAACGGGGTAGGGAGAGGGGTGAGAGGGTATCAATCCGCGAACAAGGTGAAATCGGTGTTCGATCAGGACCCGATAATCGAAACAGCTGTCCGTTATCGTAACGCCGTGCTCCACGACTGTGCAAAATCCGCGCATTCTAATGAGAAGTAATAAACAGACGTCGCGGGATTTTTGTTTAACACAATTGAGAATACATAGCCGGGCGCAGAAAATTATGGAGTCACGCATGAGCTGCGTCGTGTAGCCGTCCGGCGACAGAGGGGCCGACATTGCGGGCGCGATTAGCAGATCGGTGCCCGATACTTTTGAGCCGCGCGAAGAAACGAAAGCGGCGAACGGGGTGTTTGTGGTGGTGGATGCGTCACGGTGTCGGCCGAGTTTAAGCCTCCGCGGTCCACTGAAGCCTGGACGCGCACGTACCAGCCGCGCGGTCAGATTGCTATGCTAATTCCGTTAATGTCGCATGAGTTATGACCCACGGGGAGACACGCACACGCGAGCGCGCGCACGGCGGACCGGCCTGGGCTCCGATTCTTTCCGTCGCGCGAGCAACGCGCGGAAGACTCCGGGCAGCGATCCTTTACGGAGGCGGAAGAGACGACGCCTCGCTGTAAGTAGCCGCAGTCGCCGCCACTGCCACGAAGAAATGATATTTCTGCGCGCCTCGCCGCTGCCGCATATCTTAAGACCCGATAAATTGAAACCGCGCGAGCGGAACCCGCGAACGAGCGACGGAGAGAGCCAGCGATCGGTCGAGAGGGAGGAGGAGAGTAGGTGTTGCTCCCCTACTCCGACAGTCATAAGCACCTTATCGTACAGGCGAGCCGCGGCCTCGCTCGCTCGCCACCGGTAGCAGGTGAAAAAAGCCTCGTAATCTCCAGTAATTGAGATTCGATACCAATTAAAAGCGAACGCGAGCCGGACGCGGCAATAGCGCCGCTAAATGAACCAAGTGTTAAAATCGTCGGCGCCCGATTTTTCGGCTCGCCGCGTCGCGCATGTCCTCGAATTACCGAGATAACTCCCCGTTTCGAAGTCCCTATCACTTTCTTGCCTTCCCGTCGTTCCTCCTGCGCAATCACTTTCGTTGAATAAATTAGTGAAAAAAATCCACCGGGTGATTCCTTTTTGTTCCGCGGTGGGATGGCGCACCTGTGGATTTGCATGCTGCGATTGTGTGCGCGGAATGGGGATTAATGTCGGTGGCACAGCGTCTGACGATTTTAACACTTGCGGATGTATTTACCGACCATGACTTGGATATTATTGTCTGAAGGTTGACGAGGAAAGTTTCCGAGAAGAAGGTTATCATAACGAGTAGATTTTGTTATTGTTGCAAACCATACATATTGACAAAATAATTTACAAACCTAGATAATTACTGCTAATGACGTATAAAACACAAAAAAATAGGCTAGAAAAATTCTACAAAGCATTTATCATCATCTAAGAATTCGAACAGTACTAAAATCTAGAGAATCTTTCGTTGCGAATTCACTGTCATATTATTTCTGGAGATGATGGAAGCCAATGTTGCAGGCATGATAGAGCGGAAATGAAGAGAGTTAAGCCTAATTGGCGAGCCGCAACAAATACGTTGCGTTTAAATTTACCCACAAATGTGTGGTGAAAAGTAATAATCATGAAAGATAGCATTAGTCACTGAAAGGAAATTGGGAGGCAAAGAGCTTTGCATACGGTACGAAATTTATTGTAATGATCAATCAATGTACGCAATATTTAGTGTTTATTAGTTTCCATCGAGTTCCGCGTTATTAAACATCGTTATCGGTGCTCCGTTTCCCTCTGGTCGTTTAATTCGCACCCACGCCCGATCATTAGCGCCGAAGTGAGGCCTGCCTCAACACCTTGCATTATGCGCTCTCAATCATGATACGTGTTCAGGGTACCTTCGGTTGCCCGAAGCTGTGCTAGGTTTTCTTCCCTTTTTCCTCGATATCCTCGCAGATATCAATGGCGTTTTTCGCGAGCTATAAATAACGGCGATCATCTGTAATTGTATTAGATGAGGCCCTGTCACCTGCCTTGCGTATGATCGTGGTTCGAAGAGGAAAGAATTCAGGGATGGGAGGTGAAATCACGAGGCGGGAAGGTGGAAAGAAGCAGGCGGATGATAAATCAAGCTCGAGGGCGTCACTCGAGGGTTGATTCGACGGGGGGAGAGAAAACTTACACGAGCAGAGAAACTCGAAGAAAAAGGGTGGAAGAAGATGAGGGGGAACGTGCGACTGCGAGCGGCTAAATCATCGATGATTGTGACGCGAGTCGCCCACTCTTTTCCTTTTCTTCCACGGGATTGCCTTGTCCCTTCCCCTTCGCCCCCTGGCACCGTCGAGTTCCTTCGAGACCTGTCCGACCCTAAAGACATGAAATTTTGTCGGACGCTAGACCACCGATGTAGACGTTGAGCATCGTTCCGGCTCGACGCCAAAGGGGATCGTTCAAGGGCTTCGCTTCCTCCTCTGATTGGGAAAGAAACGAGGAAAAATCTCGAATACTGGTTTCCGATGAATAAACATCGATTCGCAGTACAACTTGGCAGTTGCGGCCCGTTGCTCCGACCGCCGCGTTATTTAGTATCGATCGCCGACAGCAACGCGTTTAATTACTATTCGCTTTGCCATAATCGACGTTCTATAATTGACGAGGGCCGTTTTGTGTCATCGGCTGATAAATCCATTAATGCGCGCGCAAATAAATGGTCACCGATTCGTCCGGCGAGCTATTGGATCGAAGGATCCCGGAGTTGCGCAACGTTCAGGATTCCTGTTCTCCGGACGAAATAGGGTCGACGGAGAAAAAAAAAAGAAGAATCCCGTCGAGGAAGTCCGACTCCCTTCTAATCGCGCGGTCTAAAACAAGACGGCCGTAATTTATTTCTTCTCCGGCCCCCGATAAGATGAATCTCGTATGCTTACGGGCTCAACCGGGCACCGGCTCCGATCCTACCAAGAATCTATTTATAATAAGGCGATACCGCGACGCTACCGATCGCCGGCACCGCTACCGACTCCGCTACTTACGTCCAAGGGACGCGACCACGTCTCCTCATCACCGGGGATCCATTAGTCAGCGGTTGACATGCTGACGGCTACCGTACACCACCGCTGTCCCCATGACAGACCCGAAGACTCTAGCGCGACAACCACTCTGATCGTCTCTGAACGCTCCGGCGAGTCGCGCGAGCAACGACCAGTTAATGCTATGCCTTCTCCCCGTGTCGGTGACACTAGCGGGGAAAAGCGTGCATTATCGTAGGAGCCTGTGGACGAGGGGCCGAGGGGGACACTATAAAATACCGAGGTCCGCGGACGAGATCGAGCACGCAAGATGACCGTGACACACGAGCATTTATTACGAAGCGCCGCGTCGGAGCTCCGCGGTCACCGCGGTGCGGCGCCTCTTCTCCACGGACTTCCGTGCGCGATTATCGATCGCAGAACCGTCGGCGGTTAATATAACTTATGATAATTCGAGTACATCCATCGCGGTCCATGAATATTAAGGACCGCGTGAACTTCGAATGACGGAGTCCGAAGCTTTCGCCTCTGGAGACTCGCGGAATTTAGATCCTGTTCGAGACGGAGCATCATGAAATAACGTAGTCGATTCTCCTATGGGAGATTGTTCGATGAGACTTCAACACCTTAAGGTAATGCGTGTTTCCGAGGAAGAGGGAACAGCGACTCCTAGGGCAGATGAGGTTTCCACGGGGTGCGTAGGTGAACCTACTCGCGTTAAAGCATGCACGCATCAGCCGGGCGCCATTACGGTGCCTCCGGGCGACCGAACACTCCGAGAAGTTATGCTAGGCCAGCCCGCGTCTTGGTATTTATAATGGCATGCTTAATTGTTGTCCGTAGATCAACCGTGTATCGTAACTTCTCCAGAAACTCTGGGTGCCCACGTTCCACCCCGTCGCATAATTTCTGTGATTGCCGAAGGTTGTTCGATGGGTCATAACTGGACACTGAATTTTCTCCCTCTTCCGGCAAATGAGACCCTCGATAGTGACAAATCTTTGGTCGTCCCTCACTGCCAGAGTTCCAAGAACTTTTCTGCGATTTGAATACGAGGGTAGTGTTTGTTAGGAGTTGAGAAAAATGTTGCGCAGGTTAGTTCCGAAGGCTACAAATTCTAGTGAGATAAAAAGAATAGTAGGTTACTCATTTGCACACCTATAATAATATTTCACTGGCCAACAAGCGCTAGTGGACATGCATTTCTAGGTTTCTAAGTAGCACGCGTTAAGTTGAATTAATTATCGTGGCTCTGACACGCTGTGAATATTAAGCAGATAGGCAAATTCCATTAGGTCCACGTTTTCTTCCACTCCCCTTCTATTTTTCACTTTGTCCACTCTCTATGCAAAAACAGAAAAATTATATAGGGCTGTCCAAATTAAGTGTACTATGAAACGATTTGATATATTTTCATCGGACACATGAAAGAAAAGTTGAGGAGAAAATTTGAATGACATTATGTCTTAGAATTAATTTAATAAAGTGAACTTTATATTGAAATAAAGAAACCAAATAAATCACATGATTTAGGTTTTCTTTCAATTCAAAGACGTGACACTCGATATGGGTAGCCTTATATAATCCCCAATAATTCCTTCTACCTCTTCATGAAAATTTCTCCGCAATTTTTCTGTCTACAGCAGATTCCGCCTCCATTCCATAACAATAGAGCCACATGACGCGTTGCTCGCCGAGAGGAAAATCCGCGTTGAAACCCGGCGGTCATCGATAATAATTTTACAGCCCAGTGCAGTCGCGTCGTGACTTTATTTAAACAGATGCAGGCGGGCGCACAGTAGTACATAAATCTGCCAGATTTACGAGAAACTCGGAACATTAGTGCGTCCCTGGCGAGAGGTTATAGGTGGCTACCGCGGCTGCGTGTCGGCAGGAACCTTAACCTCGGGCGCGCGGGCGAAGACGACCACCAAGTGGACATCGCTCTTACGTTTCGTATTCTTGCGCGTCTCTACCGGATATATATCCCCTAAGTGTGGTTCTATGTACCAGCCACCGGTTCGCTGGATGCGAAGTTATGTCGCGCGTCAATTGGTCCCTGGAGTGTGTGCCAAAGAACGGATCTAAGGGGGGTGAAGAGGGCTAAAAGGTGGGTTTTAGTCTTAAGTGACAAAGAGACGCGTACCGGAGGAGGAGGGTCGACCACGAAGGTGGCTCTATAAATTTTGTTGCATAACCCTTCGACGTGGGCGCAGAAGAGACGGGGGTGCAATAAGCGATACACGAGGGAAATCGTACCACGAAGTTTCTACTAACTCCTCGGCTGTCCGACGGCGCTGTGGTCGTAATTCCAGCGGTCCCTTTTACCCGTCCCGATGATTCGTTTTATATGGAACACAAAGGATCCGCCCCTGCGCGTCGCATAAATGCGCGCACGCAACCTGCACACGATGCACTTAACGTGACGCCTCCGACAACGCCGCGGCCTGCACGCTCGTGTGCGCCCGCGCGCGGGCCGTGTTTTCGACACCCGCGTGCCACATGTGGAATTCACTTAAGCGGAGAATGCGAGGCTCGTGTCCACCGACGGCTATTCTCCCGTTCTCTTCCTCAACCTGACCGATTCCGATTCGAATTCCGATCCCGTACAGGTGCGATCGGAGAGATCGCCGGCGATAGAGGCCGGGGCGACACGCGGCTCGATGCACTGCTTGATCGTTCGCGCACGGTCCTCCGCGCATAATCGACCGTGTCGCGATTTTTCTCGTCGTCGATAACAGTAAATATCGATTTTTACGCGTGATCGTCGCTACGGAATCGGGGCGGAATAAATGAGCTCCTTTTTCAGCCGAGGAAAGTAGATCAGATTGAGTTCTCGATGCATTGCTATCTGCGCGCTGTCGCGTATGTATCAATGATAACTTGATAAATATGCTAATATTATCAGGTGTGGTTGCGTAAACAGCCAAAGGTAATAACCATTATCGTTAGTCCTTCTTTCGAGCACCACAGAGGGAGAACGTTGTCCAACGAGCTTCGTAAACCATCAGCACCCGACAAAGGAAACTCGCGGGGAAAAATCTATTCCGGCGATTGCCTTCGCGCGCGAGGTAGAAACTCACAATTAGTCAGCCGCTCTCGGAACTAGGCCGGGCCCGATTATCGTTGCGTCGAACCCCGAGGGAAGGGAGATGCAAAAAAAATTAATTGTTAGCCGGCTTGGTCCGTAGATTTTGATCTGACATCGTGAAAGTACAATGGTCGTTGCGGCGCGATACAGTTACACGCGTCCATTTGGTCCGCCACGTGTTAGTTAAGCAACGAGAACGAGTCGAATCGGGCCCCTCGTGAATATCTCGCGCGCCGGTTCACCGGTTGGTCAAAAGTAGCGGCGGGACTCGGCCACCGGCTCGGCTTGGGGACCGATCTTGGCACCGCCGTCGGCTGATATCGCCGAGGAGAGCAGATAGCGGTTTTCTTATTGAACGGCGTTTATAGGCGAGCAAAACGACGGCCCGTGCCAGTGTATCGACGTCGGTACACGAGTACTGCATTACTCGGTTCGGTTCTGAAGCTACTGAATCACGAGATACGCCAGGGTCCACGGTTCCTTTCCGTTGCCGTCGCGGTGACGGCCGATTCTCGTATCGGCCGTCTGTGTACGCCGATAACTAACGAGAACGAACGCGCCTCACCACCGTGCAAAGGGACTAATCGACCGTGGCCCCCTCTTAATTTAACCAGACGATATCGGGGTACGAGGCGGCGGTGGCCGAGGGTCGTCTGAAATCTTCGGATATTGAAGTTACATGTTAAGCCGGCGCAGATTAAAACGATCATTGATCCGTCAACGCGTAAAAGGTTATAATGCTCGCTCGCGTGCGCTGAGCCGCGTTTATTTGGAATCCAGACCCGTTTCGCCGCATTGTCTTCCTCCTTCGTCTCGGCACTTCCTTCTCCGTCCTACTCCGTGTCTCTCCTGTCAGGGCCGTTTTTCTCTTTTTCCCAGCCGTCCGCGAGCGCGCAAACAGGATAATGGGCCAATGAAACGGCGCGCACCCGCGGAGTCACGGCGGCCTCCTGTCTCTCGTTGCACTTGTTTTCTCTGTATGGAACCGCTATCAACCGCTGTAGGACAGAAAGTGCAATTATAAATACGCCCCGGCGGTGCAGGGGATATTGCGGCGCGATTCGCGAAGAGTTTTTCTTAATTGTACAACGCCGGGGACCCTGACATGCATACATGTTGGATAATGCGCTCTCTCGTGCAAGCAGCGTTTCTAAACGAGCGGTCGGCCCGACTAGCAGGTGTGCACGCGAACAACGAGGGCAATAATATCTATCATTAATTTTTCGTGATCCCCTTATCGAATAATTTATCGTATCTAATTCGGTTCGCGTCGGCGCGTTGACCGAGCGCCGCGTTACGCGATCTCCTTTTCAGCGTTCAAGGAGAACCGCGTGTCTTTTTCTCGCGCCGAAGGACAATCGCGCCGGGTACCGTCAATCCTCCGGTGAGCTTCAGGGATGAAGAAACAGGGGAAAAAAGTCAAAGAAGTCGCGACGTAGGCGTTCCGAGGATACAGGTGCGACGGCACCGAGAGAGCCACGGATAACATCGCTTAATCACACGTGACTCAAGCATATGCGCTCCACCCACATCTCGTTCCGTATCTCTTGCGGATTATCTATGCAAAAATAAATAAGCTACTAAGTAACGACCGGTCGGTCGCGTCTACGTGCTGCGAGGAAACAGGAGAAAAAAGAACAACTTGCCGCGCGTATTACTACTCCCGTGGCTATCGAAATGTACCGAATCGAGTTCCAGCGATACCTGTATTCTTCGACGCGATGCCACCGGCCAGAGGAGGAGCTCGATCTCCCTCCGGCGAGTATCGTTTATTGATTTACAGTTGCAGATATCTTCGTCCACCGATTGAAATCGGCGTTCTATATTGCACGAGGCGTGTCGCCGCCGCTTCTATCCCTTATTACGCCGCGTTTTACAGCTTCAGATGCAATCTGTTAATCGCTAGATTGATTAATCGTCGCAAATTAAATGGTACGCCAGATTTTTCCTCGCGAGCCAGCGAAAATATTTCTATCGATGGAACGCATCTTTCAGGGCCAACATCTTGCACGGATAATTATTTATACTAGTCTTTGTCGAGGATAAACTTGAACCACTTTTATTGTCATTTTTCTTATACTCTACGCATTAGAGGTAACATAAGAAAAATCAAGATTAGGTATACTCAGAAAATTTCCCAATTTACTATCAGCAAAATCTCAATACAAAAAAATTGAGTATCGTAGGAAGGAGTAATTAAAGCGTTGAGTGGAAAAAAGACACACAACCTAAAATGCCACGTCAAGAGAATCGATTTCAGAGTTCTCATTACAGTATTATTTAATGAAAAGTAATGTAAGACTTATATTCAGTTATCATTTCTGAATCTAGTTATATTACTTTTCACTAAGTAATATGACTAATCACTAAGTAATCACTAGGTAATGAAAACTTTGAAAACGATTTTCTGGACATAGCATTTTAGCCTATGTGCCCTTTTCCCATCCAATGCCTCAATCTAGTTTCATCGATTTTAATGTAAGTTCGCCAACGTGTGACTGGAGGAATATCTGTCGATGACCGTAGTTTTCGCTGATCTGTTACAGAGAATGATGATAATAGGATCGGCTGCATTGTGGGGGGTGGTGACACCCATGACACAACCGGCTCGAATACACCATAGATGGGAATAGCTGGCAACGTGCTCTCTGGGTATTATGGCGGCTTAAATCAGCTCGAAGGAATCTCGAAAGACATGGGTGTTCAATTACCTGGCCATAAACCTTTACTAGCCCACGTCCACAGCGACGGGCGACGAGTTCGTTCGCGCGGTGCGTGCGCCGCAATCTGCCTCGTACGATTGCTCATGGACACCATGACGATCCAATAGGGCTTTACTTTACGATCTCGTAGAATCTCCACCTTGTCCCGTGGACCGTGTTAAAGATCGCCGGTGAGAAAATACCGGTACATTTTATCGTATTTCATACATTTTACCATCCCACCCGATAAAACGACCAGGGAAGTTTCGCGCGCTCGGCTCCGCCACTTTCCCTGGACGCGCATGTAAGTAGGCAGACTGGCGCCAGAATGTACAATGTTATAACCGCGAGTGACGAGTAATCCTTAAAAGAATGTATTTATTCCGTAGGGGTTCCGCGAACTGCTCTATTCAGCCGGTATTTATCCGTACGGATTTAATAGAAGCGCTTTATTTATGGTCCGTTTAATGGCGTAACGGTGTGCGCTCGTATTACGATATAATATCGGATTTTGTGGTGTGAAACTCACGCCTCTTCCACCACGAGCCGAAAAACTTTCGCGCCGTGTTTTCAAACGGCCGTTTCCAATTGGTTACGACAATAGTCATCTCGCAACTTTGTACGCTTTATCTTCGTTCCACCTTGAACTGCACCTTGCGTCGAGATTCTTCCCTGCGCTGTTAGAGAATTGAATATACCGACGAATCGTAAATTCCACTTTCCCCTCTTTCTCTCCGGAACGAAGGACCTGTTAAAATCGAAACTGTGTCCAAAAAAACGGGACACATCTCTTCCATAATCCCAACAAGTTTATTATCGACGCCTCCTCCGAACTGTATTCCTTTCTTTTTTAATCGCTCAGCGGTCCGTGTCAAGCTCTATTCGTTTTACAGCAACCACGCACCTCGTCGTAAAGATACGTTAAGCGTAACGCAAGCTTCGGCCATTTTTATTACAAAAGACGCGTATCCTTCGATTTTACATCGTGGAAACACGGCGTGTAATCGATGCCGGCGAAGCGTCCAAATGGTGAGATAAAGAAATAAGAATCTCCGATGGTGAAGATCGTTATTGCCCGATGTTTCTCGAAATTCCAGCAAGCTCGTTTTACACCGGCCCCATAGAAATTCCCCTCCATGACCGGCGATTAGACGTCCTGCACGGGTTTACATGAATCATCGCGTGCCAGCACGGATGCCAGGTCCCATTACACCTGCTTACACGCCGAACGCTCGCGCCACCCACGAGCCCAGACGAGAGATCGACTCTCCGGCCGATCGAGACCGACAAAAGCGCGCGAAAGCCGCGGCGGGGAACGACAACGACGGAAAAAGGAGAGAGGGACGGATAGATCGACGGATCGATGGAAACGGGGGTGGGGGGGGGAAGAAGGCGAGATAGACATAAGAAGGCGGAGGCGTGGGAGAAGGAGGGAAGACCTGGACTAAGGTTCTTTAACGGCCAGGTCCAGAGCGGCAGCTTCGTGTGAGGTAACGACATAAAATCCCGAGATCTTACTTATACGCGCGCGAGGTCTCGCGCGGTAATCTTGAGGTCCCTCTTATTTAAGCGCCACATTTCTTTCCGGCGCTTCGGAGTGGCGGCCTTCCAACGCGGGGAAAGTGGCCACCTAACTGTCGCCCGAACGAGCTCATACGGCGTCGCCGCGCCGACGTTTATTGCGTTTCCGAGCCGGCGGATTTGTTTAGCCGTGTGTATCGACAACGTCTGCGAGTCGGGGCCTTAGACCCCACGTGCGCGCCATACTGTGGTCTCTACGATCGATCGAAAATTCCACCGCTGCGGTATCCGGTACACGGCGCGGCGGATAACGAGGTAAATTTGTACTTCTCGGGGGATGGGGCATAAGCCGCCTCGACGCGACGCGGCGGGTCCGCCGTTCCTGAAATCGAAATAAACTTTTTATCGCGAACCGCCTCGCCGGGAGACTCCTCCTCGCTCGTTCCGACTCATTTGCATGTTAGGTAATGAGTGTTAATTTAATTTTCGGCTTTAATTCCGCGCCCGACGGCTTGAAACTCTGTCAGGAGAATCGGACGGTAATCTGTATTTGGGTGGTTGGAGAATATTTTTATTGTCGGTTTTCGCGAATAAGAACTGTGAATTTCAGTATGTGTACTGTGGCGCTTAATGATTTGAGATATGGACAGCGATTGTAGATAGCATAGTTTAACCCGTTTCGCGAGCCTTTGACGATGCATGATATTTATCAAAGGTGGAAACTTCATTAAATGGATACTGTGAGATATTATATAGGGATATTTATGTATTTGGAAATTTGAACAACTTGAATTTTTCCAGAATTCTACTATGCAAGATCGTAAGTTGTCTACAAATAAATTTAGTAGTGGGACCACTTGTAATCAAATCAATTGTCATTTCACCATGGTATTTTATAAGTTAATCATATATATGAGTTTATCACCTAAAGCAGTGAGTACATGCGATCAATTTAACCAATACTGCTTCCATCAATTATCCAATAATTTTGATTATTGATAGTAATTCACCTAATTTCATTCGTCGACAACTCACAATTGGGATTTCTACATTACAGTCCATATCCAAAACAGGAACCTTGTTATTTCCCCTTCAACGCGTAAAACGGACACAGACACCCATTTCGGTATCAAATAAATAATTTTCTACCCCAGTATCCTTTGAACATTTTCCTGACGATAGTTTCTCAGAGGTGGTCCCCAGTACCAGGGTTATCGCACCTAAGCCAGACTTGCTATAGTGTAACCTACTGCTCCTCAACCCGCGTTTCTTAAGATGTCTCATAGCCGGTTGGTCCACAGCGAATTATCATACGCGAGATGGTGTTTGAATGGCAAGTTTATAAACGACGCTCTTCTCATCGCTCCGTATGTTCACTATAAAGCTGAAAAGTCCGATCCGACTTAACAATGAGCGTAAGCCTTATTCGTGATCCCGGTTGACCATTCGCAAAGTCTCTGCTTACGTGGCTTTACTGGTTTGGTACAAAGTAAGGTAGAAATGCTACTCCCAAAAGGCACGTGTGCGTCGAGAGCAGCTTGGTGATTTCTACCTGAAAGTCTCTATCTTCCGGGCAGTTAATGCTTTAGGTCTCCGAATATTTTATCGAGACGAGCGATAGAGGAAAAAATGGAACGTAGACAATACACAGTATAACTCTCGTTTCGCCCACGTGGCCAAGACCGCCGGGAGGCGTGGGTTTGTCCTGGTGAGTTCGACCGAATTTTACGAGGTGCCCGTTTTTCCAACTGCCTACCTGATTTTTAACGCCCGTTCGAGGGTGAATGTCCCTCGCGGGATCCGCGCGCTCGCTAAAAACCCGGCGATCGCTGCGATCGAGCGGCTCAATCTCCTTCAATCTTGCGAAGTGGGAGGTCAAGCCTTGAATGTCTTCACGGCCCGTGGCTCTTGCCCTCGGCTCTCGGAACTTCTGCGCCGGCGGTGTTGCGTGTATACAAGCTTCCCTACGAGATACTGTGTTTGTTTAATCGAATAGAATACATTAGCCCACGCCGTGAAAGGCGCACCGAGGGGAACGCGGAGCGGAGCTCTCTCGCGAACAAGGAAAGCGTTATTGTCTGCGAGTACGGCGCGCGCGGGTAGCCGGCGGAACGAGGGCAGCAAATAAAGTTGTCTCGAAAAGTTGATCTTTCGAAATCCGTCGGTTCCTTTCTTACTGCTCATCGATCCGTGCGATCGATCTCCTCGTCATTACGCACGCCGGGCTTAATGACGCAGCATATGCTCACGCGATACAGATAATCGTGGGTAACGTCGCTCGAGGAGAAACGGTTTGATTGGCAGGCCCGCTAAGAAGGCATCCGCGAAGGCGATTTCACGACGCCGCGGCGATGTTCACGGGGATGATCGCTTAAAATAAATCTCCGAGACGTCGCGCAGGTTCATCTTCCCTCTTCCAAGAACGGTTTAATGGGAGAAATCCCGCGGTTGATGGGCCCGCAATCGACTTATTAAACCGCGGGTCATCCGTTTTCACTGTTGATCGGCACTATTTCGCGGGCATTACATCCCGAGCGGGAAGAAAGGCGTAAGAGGACGCGTCCACCATTTATCTCGTCACCGTCTCGGATCCGTTGCCGGTGACATCGATAAATCAGCGCTATCGGGGTCTTCCATCAGCATTAATCACTATAATGATCCCCGCGCGCACTCCCGACAAGGATCCAAATACCGCCGCGAGGCCCGACTCCGAGATGTTCGGTGTCGGTCGGTTATCTTCCGAGACCTTGGGTCCCGTGGTCATTATCAAGTTGTTATCTCTCTACGAAAAGTCCTGGACACGGCTCACCCCTGCTAGCACCTCCTCCACCCTCTTCGTCCTTCTCTTTCTGATGTTCCTGCTTCAACCAGAATCGCGCCATTCCTCAAGTAAACGACGGTTGCCGGACACTGGTCCTTGAACCTGCTTATCTTCCACCGGGGCAACATCACCTGATTCCTTGGGCCTTGCAACCTGTTCCTAAAATCTCTGCCCATTCGTGGACGGTAGCTTCCTCGCACCTTCAAGGTTATTTCGTCAGGCGTTCTCCTTTAAAGGAAATATAACTTTCCTAAACGTTCACACCCCAGGCCCCCATTGTCGAGTATTCAAATCCAGCATTCAGTATTCAATTCGCGAACTACGGACACTTCTATAGCAAATTGTATTCGATCTCCACTCTGTCCCCCATTGTGGGCCCACTGTTTCATTGCGTTTCCTCGACTATCACTTTCGCGGCGAATTAAGATCATTGAAATCGGAGACAGAGAAATTCCTCGAGATCAATGGTCGGTCGCGTTATAAGAAAGGAAATCGTTGCGAAACGCGTAGCATCGGCGCGCTCAGCAGCCCTTTATCGCCCCGTGTTCCATTGCAGGAGACGACGTTCGTTCCATTTACGTTCGACTCCGCTGGCAGAGTCCAGCTAGACCAAAGGAGCGAGATAAGCGAGTCGTCGCGGACCGGCGACTATCCGCTTCTGACCGGGATTCCCTGTTCCTCTCGCTCTCTGTCTCCCCCATTCGCTCTCCTTTCCGCCGCGATCGTTTTTCTCTCTCGCTTCTTGCCAGCTTCGACTACAGCTCCTCGAGAGCCGAACGAGCGAGCGTCGTACGGCAATCTGTCTCCTGACGTGTGATAAATCAATCCTCCTCGTGGACGTGCGAGACACGATCAGCGGCCCTCGCGCGTTTACCGTGCACGCTTACACACATATTGCATACTCACACAGGCAAGTTTAAAGCTAGGCAAATGCGCCAAGTGGAGGAGGAGGAAAGATAGCTATACGTCAACGAGATCCTAGCTACGTGATCTAATAAGATGACCCGGAAGACCGATGGCTGCTCATCGACGCGAATAACTAGCCATTTACGGGCAATTTAATATTGATAAGTCGAGACGGTCTCCTGTCTACGGGGGCCCCAGACGTGTCGCCACTTTCGGACCCCGCCACAGGGACTTTCGTCTCCCTTCTGCGCTATAAAGATGTTAGGAACAAAGCCCCACCCACGCGAGAGATATCGAATGGATACCGCTCGTTTCTCCGGTAGGCGACGTGAAATTCTAGATTTTATGAACTGGCCGCCGCCGATTGCTTCTGAGGATGGATAGCTTCGAATATGTGGATGTTATGGGGTTGGGGGTCATCGAAATTGGAGTTAGATTGTAGGGAATTATGTGTTTGAATGTGGTTTGTTGGTAATGGTTGGTTGAAAATTTAGGATGTAAAAAGAATTCAGGATTTAAAGGATGGATGGTGGATATTTACTGAACGGAGGAAAAATGTTTCTTTACTCCGTTAATTGGGCAAAGTAACAAAATTGTAGAAGATTGTTTAAATAAGTATTTCACAATATTCCACAAACAATATAAACAGTTTCTGTTCCTATAATAGATTTTAAAAGGTAAAAGTTTGCACTACAGTATTGTGAAAAATGGACTGTTTGCCATTATATCTGTGATTTTTATTGTTATATTGTCTTTATTACTCCAAATTAATAAACAGATGCAGTCTAGTGTAATATGTATGCGGAATTTATAGATATATATTTATATTTTTAGTCATACAACAGCAACTGAATTTTAAATAAATATACATATTATTTTCTAGATATTATAAAATGTATTTTATTTTTGAAATTTTATATACTTTTATATCTCTGAGCATCCTAATAGGCTTTTGAAATTTTAAAATTTTATAATTGTGTAAACATTCGCAATCTAGTAATAAACGAGGCGAAACAGAGTTGTTATTATGCTTAGTCTATAGAGCGATACATAACGCAAGCATAAAAAGGCAGAAAAAAGTAAACTAAAAGCTAATGTCAAAGAAAAGTTGCACATTGTATTATAAGCCTTAAGCTACGATTAAAGTAAATATTAGGTAGAAATCGAAGCGAATAATATGGAACTATTGATCCAAAAACGGAAAATTAAAATAAAGGTGGAATAAAAGAAAGGATTTTGCTTGTTTTTTGAAAGACAGAAATGTAGAGTAAGACAAATACATATACATATATGGGTAGGATGTTTTAAATATGAGGTGCAGAAAAGGAAAATGAAGCAGAGACTTTGGTTAAAATTTTATCTCTGGTTAAATCTTGAGAGCTTCATTTAGCTAAAGTTTTCTCTCCTATCGCCAAACTAAAAATTGCAACACTTATCCGAATCATTCCCTAGTCTCCGGACATTTGATTATCAATCCTAAGCAGGATAGATGACGAGCGTCGAAGCAAATATGTATACCCGGCGCGGTATCTCCGAATCGTTCGAATCAGTAACGACCGTTAGGGGGCAATCAGTCAGCGCTACTGTCCGCGAAGTGGGCCCCGACGATGGAAGTAACGACCACACACGTCCTGAGGAACGGATCCCAGACAATGATCGGGAGCTCACGATCGCGTTCCGCCGTCCCGGCAACGAGCCAGTGATCGCTCAATCATGCGTGTTAGGCCGTGTTCCCATTGAGTGTGATATCACAAGCCCGAGTCAAGCTTAGAAAAAGACGGTGGAGAGTAGCTCAGCAAACTTCGGGATTGTAGTAGGTCTCGTAGAACGAATCGTATCGCGAAGCTTGGCGCGAACTCAATCCCGAAGTTTGCCGAGCTACTCTCCGCCGTCATTTTCCAAGCTTGGCTCGGGCTTGGCTCGTGCTCGGGCTTGTGATATCACACTCACACTCAATGGGAACGCGGCCTTAGGTGCCGACGATAATTCGTGCTCCGATGGATGCAATCGAGCGCGAGGTCGCGAAGGTGGTTCGAACAGGTTGCGCAAGCTACCGTTGTCGTGTACACGCTCGATTGAGGGACCCGATAAGTGGTACCGGGAGTCCGCAGGCCGAACATTTTGTTAGCAGTCGACGAGTCGATCGCCGAAGCGAACGCTATAATCACCGCAGGATATCCTGGCATTGCCGATCCATCGACCGACGATCTTCGATTTCGTTCGTGTCCCTGCTCTCTTTCTCTTTCATTATCGTCGTCTCCCCCGTGGATGGAGAGCTCTCGCGATGCCCTCGCGCTCCCATTGGACTTTCAAGATTTTATAAAGACGCTGGACGGGTATTACGTTCCGGCAATCGAACGGCGGGACCCGATACTCACCGCGGAAAACAAGTCCCAGAGTATCGAGTTGCTCGTCCCGGGAGCAAGAGGCGTTGACGATCGAAATCTGTGCTCACGCGTGCACAAGGACGACCCTGAGCAAAGATGGATTCATCGCGATTAAGCTGATTGTTGGCTGCAACCGGACTAGAGGGACAGAGCCTGTTTCTCTCCTCCCCGCACCCTTTGGTAAATTAATTTGCGGCGATTTCGCAACACCAGCCACGATCGGGCGTCGTTCGAAGCGATCGGCGGTCTGCTGCGCACTTTTTGAAGCTCCGGTCCGAAGTGTGTAACGGGGCAGGTTTCGCGACATGCACCGGTGATCGGCTGCAAGGATCATTGGCTCCGGCGACGTCGAAAATATATCATCGGGACCCGGGAGGTTTCTTTCGGGTCGGCGTGATTTCTTCGCGGAAAAATTCCGCGGGGATAGATAATTAATACTCGGCGGCGGAAAAGCACGTCGTCCCGGATCGCGTTGTTCCATAGAAACACGAACCGGGCCGATAACTCCTCTGACCTTTAAATCGCGCCTGGTAGCTTGGCATTATCTTGTAAATTAGTTCGTACCTTGGTTCGATCGAACGCGGGTCACCGGTGGTTTATGTATGTACCGGTTCCGCGCGCGGTGCACGCGCGCTGCGGTTTCGAGATACGCGGCGCGCCGCGGAGTGGAAATGATACGCGGCTGGTTTTCAGTCGTGGCCGCGGACCGCTCGCTTATCGGCGCAGTGCAAATTATAGAAGCTATAAGCCGGAGCGCCATATCGCGACGCACGCAAACTGGCCGCGGCCGATGCATATTCAACGGACCCCCTGGGCCAGCCGAGCTCGATGCGACAACAATCAGCGAAACAAACCCACTTATGATCAACAAGGGTATACGTCAGCCGTTAGAGCCGCAAGCGTCTCGCGGACAACTTGTCCGCTGAATATTCATGAAGCTCCAACATGCGCGGGCCTCGCCGCAACGCGGAGCGAGCGAAACGTCCGATAGAGAGGCTTCCGCGCTCTGTTTTCTTGCGATTCCATTGATCTGTCCTCCGCGTTACGCGACGCATCGATGGAAACGTATTTTGATGTTCTCCCACGGGAATCGGAGCTGCTGCAGGTTGTACCTGTCGGTGATAAAGTCGACGGAGACGGGGATCGCGATGCAATTGCTTGCGCGCGTCTACCGTGATCCGGGATGGACCGATAGGAATTTGCCGGGATGTTCTTAGGGCTCGTTCGAACGTTCCTGCGCTTCTGACTGGTAACAACGTCGGCGTGTCAGTCTTGGCTAAAGGATGGATCGATGTAGATGCGTTTTCCCACTGATAGATACGATTATAGCGAGCGTTGCTCGGGTTTGGACGATTCATGCGAATGTAAGTCTTCAGAAAAATTTATTAAGCGGTGGAGTAATGGCATGGTAATTTCGATGTAGTGAATTAATCGTTCGATTTCTTTCTTTTAGTTCTTAATTAAGTGGCATTAATTCTTAATGTATCGTGATTAGGGCTGCACATCTTCTTATCAAGACCTTTTCTCTATGGAACTACGTTTTTGACAGAATAAAAATAGGTATTCATTAGCTGCTCATTTATCTAAATAGTTTCAAACTACCTGTATGTTTGAGGCAGTTCTTGTAACATACGACAGAATCATGATTGGCTAATCGAGACTTTGTCGATGAATCGAGCAAAATCTTCCCTGGATTCCCGCAGACTCGCATCGAATGCAGCTGATTTACAGCGCAGAAGTTGCTATCGCGCATTTCTGTAATTGAGGGCCATTGATAACGTCGGCGTATCGAACCACGATCGCGTAAAACCGGCGCCAAGACATTACGAGTACCATCAAGTTAGTCGCAAATTGCCGTGAAATCGTTTTCTTACTTGCGGTGTCCATTCGAAGGGTAGAAGAAATTACGTTTTAATGAACACTATTGCAGTGTGGCAGAATATTTGATGGTAAAAGTTAGAATATATTAGGATGTTTGCGGAATTCACAGAACCTGTGGTGGTAATGAGGCAATGAATGGTTTTTCAAAGTTTCATATGACTAACTTTATTTAATAGATAAGAAATGTAGGGTAAAGATAGAAATGAATTTATTTGAACACTTTAAGTTAAAATTACACTTGCATACTACTTGGAAATATTCTCGGTCACATTTAAGCTTATTTCTAACTTAATAGTTATCAATCTTATATCTAACATATAATTATTAAATGTTCGCAGCCAATTCGCTCAGCTATTACTGATTGCCCAGATCTCATCACGTGGAGGTGACAGCGAGTGGAGACCCAGAGAGAGATAGATGGAATCAAAGTTCCATCGATCTCCCTTTACAAAAGTCTTAACTCTAAACCATAAACTAATGAACCTTAAATAATCGCACGAGCGATTCAACCCCTTTGATGGAATTAAACAAAGCTTACATCAAATTTCTTTCGGTGACCACTGTCGACTCTTGGTTATCATTGTCCAGGGTGTTCACTGGATGTCCCTCCTTGGTCATCCCAATAACTACCCTAGGACTTTCGGCCACCCCGGAGGCTAATAGAGGCCCGCGAAGGTGATCCGTACCCGGCGGCGCGGCGCGGCGTCCGGTCCCTCCGCAGACTGAAAAATTTCGCGATCTTGCAGAGATATTTATACCAGGTGGATTGTCCCTCTTCGAGACAGAATTGGCTCGGATAAGTAATATGTACCTTCCGAAAAGTGAATATTTCCAAAAAATTAATAACTGTAACAACAATTGTTACTACGAGCATCGTTAATAACAATTTTGCACATTGCCTCGTGTAAATTGTTAGCATTTATTATTATTAAATAACAGGCTACGGAACAACTTAGCAAATTTTCGGTTTAAAGTTATTTTTCTCTTCAATAACACATCTCATTTTCTTCAGAATTCTTAATCATTCTACTTTACACTAATTTTTGTAAACTGATAATTGCAATATATGTATAATAATTTTTCAATTTTTAAAAAATATTTACGAAAAATTAACTTCAATATTTCTGTACTTTCCGTTACTATAAAATTTCATACTCCCATCATACAATATTTAAACCGTATATGTAACTATTTTCCAAGTACATATTACTAAAATCAAGTTATTAACTGTGACTCGACAACATTGCAAGTAACACGAAAATGATAACTATATAAGTTCGCGAGAATTTCAACCGCGTCACAAAAATTCCATCATATGATAGATTTATCCTATACTTCGTCAGCCTTATAATAGCAGTTCTACACCGGTTGAAGATTAAATTACATAGTCTTCGTACCTTTCCGCTCGCAAGATTTATAAATCAACGTATGGAGTACACCGAAGAATTTGCATCAAGAGAAACCAAACTCTCTAGAGATGGAAAATGCGGAACAGAATGTAGTAGGACTAAGAAGATGAGTACCACATGCGCATCCCGCGACCGCCCGGAGTATCGAAGCGGCGAAGGCGCGGCTGAGTGCATAAAACTGCAAATATAAGCAACCTGCTCGCAATAGGCGCGTCCCCACGCGCGTTTCCTCGCACACGCAATTCGTGCGTACACGCATGCATAAGCGTACGTGACTCGGCGCAGCTGAAAGGTATTCTCGCAAGGGAATATGAAATTTCTTACGCATATGCTGCAAATGAGTATATTTCGAACGAGCTTTCTAAATAGACTCACACAATCTTAAAACAGAAGAAGGAATTCTTTTTACAAGTATTGTAATTATTTAGAATTAAATTATACATATGTTATTTATGTGTTGAATTGTTTTCAATAAGGATGATATTCTTTGAATAACGAATAATTGTTGTATTCGAAACAAGTCTGTCAAAATTCATCGTGACAAGATTTTTGATTCATCGTGTCCGATCGATAGAACAAATCGATTGAGCCAAGCGATTCGTGGATTGAAACGATCAGCAGGAACCCGTGGCCCGGATCACGAAGGCAGAGGCGCGATGTATGACCGCCGGTCACGCCAGCCTATCACTCTTCAGTACTTAATTACCCCCGGCCGATGAAGTCAGGGTGGTCCACGATCTCTTACCATGGATACCGATCACTCGATCCGTCTCTTGATTATATTGATCGCGCTGCGTGATGTCTGCCCGTTGATCGATTAAATCAGCGTTCAAAGAGTGATTTCTTTACTTATCACGGAATATTATTTCATCGAGCCCACGACAAGTGCATAAAGTAATATGAAAGTGGGCGAAACTTATTCTTGCTATGTTTTTTCAAAAGCAGTTTGTATTGGAATAATTATGGGAAAGAAATTGCGGTTTGACAAGGAAATTGGAAATAACTAAACCAGTTTTGCTCAAATTGTTGTTTATTTGAATAGAATTATGTACAATCATTTGTATTGCGTTTAAAAGACAGTGGATAAGGAACTCTGTAACTCGAACAAAACTTCTGGAATTGGAGCGGGTCAGAAGCAGCCAGTGACATCCCTAGATTCATGGTTTAGTTTCAGGTGCTAAAAGTCCACAGGAATCACAGTCCTACCGAGTCTTCGTATTCAGATTGGAAAAGAAGATGTGTGTCGCGTGCCCCCCGTGTACTATCACGTTCGCGGGCCACTTCGGAGCACCGTCGTAAATCTGTTACAGTTGGGGGAACTCGTGCATCCAGGGTGTGCAATTAAGATCATCGCGGTCCTCATCCTTGTCGCGAAATTTATGATCTACACGTGTCCTGCGAAACCGCGACATTTCCGAATGTGTGCCGATATACTCTTCTTCCCTGGGAGAAACGCGAACCCCTTAAATCTCCTCGAGCGGTACGAATCTCCTCCTCGAAGCGAAAAGGAATCGCGGCGCAAAAGTCGCGGGGAGCCATAGAGGATTAATAACCGTCATAAATCCCATTATTCTTGCCAACATATTCTGTTGCATATAACAGTACTCCAAACAATACCGCGGAGAGTCGTCGGTGCCCCGTCTGCCAACCGTGTCCGGTGAATCGTTTCCACGCTCGTGGTCGCATGCACGGGGACGGGCGGATGGCAAGAAGCGACGCCGGGTCGCCGGATCTCGCTCTTTCCGCCCCGTTGTACAGTTTTCGTGCAGGGCAGGAGAAAAACGACGCCGGGCCCGGCAAAGGAGAAGGACGAACGGAAGGGAAGCGCGGCGCAGACGTTACGTATCCGTGACTAATCTTTCGCGGTGAGGAGTCCCGCGCGTGTCCCAGTATCGTGAAGTTCTTGAATTATTGCCCTGTTATCTTGGCTGGTTGCACAGCGTGGGAGGGGCGAGGGCCCCCTTCAGATCCAGTTTCATGAAAGGCACCGACGACTCGCAACCACTCTCACGGGGAGAGGACGCCGCCGCGCCGAGCCGCGCGCGTACCGCTTCTAGTTCTAATCTGTCGGCCATTTGTTAGACGGTTATGACGTCCACCCGGGAGAGGGATGGAAAGGGCCCCGTTGGAACGACGGGGTGCGTGGAAGGGGTATATGATGCGAAGCACGTTGCCCGTGTCGCCGTTTGTCCCGTGGTGAGCCATCGAGACCACCCTGGACGCGCCGCGCCGGCAGCACGCTCGAAACGGATCCAGGCGAACCTGCGCGAAACCTGTGACAACCTCCCTCCATCCAGACTGCTTTTTCCTTCATAGCGGTTGATTTACCGATTCGTCCCATCGCGAGACGTCTTTCTCAGCCTCGAGAGAGATGTTCTCTCAAAGGATATTTGACGGCGACTCATCTCGCTAGCTATAACTACTTTCTCGACTCCAATTCCTGTTATGAAGCTGAATTTGTGTGGAAAGAATGAAGATATTTTTTTCTCGAAAGCCAAAGATCTAAATTTAATCATACTAGTATAATAATGGGTGCTACGGTTTGTTTATGTCTATAGAGGGTGTTCGACAACGGGTGGGAGTAAATTTAAAGGGCGATTCTAGACGCTAAAGCAAGACGAAAATCAAGATTAGTTAGAGAAACCTAGTTATTAATATTTGGCAGAAGGAAACCTGGCATTCCGCACGGCACCATTGTTTGGAATCCGTTGAACATCATGTCAGTAAACGTGTATGCAGTCACCGTGACGCGATGTTCAACGTATGTAGATCATGATGCTATGTGGATTGTCGTGTTTCAGGCGATTTTTACTCGAATTTGTAAATGCTAATAATTACAAAGCAAATGCGCGGTCGCTGTTTGGTCATTCTTGATTTTCGTTTTATTTCAGCGTTTAGAATCGCCCCTTTTTACTTCCACCTGTTGTCCAACACCCTGTATAATTAAAGAGAAAGTAGTAAACTACATAGTAAAAGATAATATATTAGGGTCTGAATTACTTTGTTTGATTCTAAAGTCAAAACAGCACTATCTTTATGAAGAATTTTTGAACTTTTTCTCTGAAAAAGGTTTTTAACACTCACACTTTACCCTATGCATAATTATATTACAATGTTTTAGGAACTCTGATCAATCTCTCAGAATTTGCTCCAGTATAATATTTTGAAAGTTTAAAATTGTAAAATGCATTGTACAACAAAAACAGTTTCTTTTCTGTTTTGTGACATATATTGGGTTATGTCCATAGAGTTTATCGCTTTATATACCAATCCGAAAGCGGAATTGTTCTATTGCTCCCATTTTCAGTCAAAAAAAAAAAACACGAATTTGCGTACAAACGCAGACTTTTTAGCAAAGATGATGTACATATTACGTGAAAACTTTAAGTGCTAGAAGCTTAAAGATAAGAGAGAGGTTTCTAACTATGACAAGTGCCTACAATTGTTATTATTTGTGGTTTAGAATGGTTACAAATGCATTGAGGTTTAAAAAAAGGCCGATGGTCGCAGTTTTTACACGCTACACATTTACAAAACAAAATTCGTGTTCGACAGTAAAACTGGACCTGCACCCAGTTTGCCCACAGAGGGTTAAATCAGAGTTCAAGTTTTATACTCTCCTCCACCTTTTCTCTTATCGCGAGTGCATCAAATAATTGAAACCATGGATAGATAATAACAATCAAAGATAATTGAGAGCCGGTTAATCGAGGTTCCACTATAAAACGCATTCCTTTCTAATCTAAAGTTAGTTCCCCAAGTAACCGATTTTCCATCTCACTACTATTAATTCACGGTTCGAACATTGATCGAAATCTCACAATTTATAATGAGATTTTATACCCCTCCTCAGCTTTCTATAAATCACGCGCATTTCCCAACCCCCCACGAAAAAACCTAATCGCTTCCTCCTACTGCGTGTTCGCTAATCGGAATGATTCATCAAGGAAGTAGGTTTTAAGGAAAAGTTACATAAATTTCCGTGGGGCGCGCGCATTTATATTTGATCCGGGAGCATTTGTCAAGCCGGACAATGGTCTTACAAATGATTCGAAGCAGTTTGCGCCTCGTAGATCTCGATCCTCGGTTACAATGGGGAGTAATATCAGTGGATGGAGGGTGCGCCAGGAAATTCGATATTCGCTCCGTGCATCGTCGATCGATGGCGATTAATGATCCCGTCGACGTGCGGACGTGAAAATTTCAGCCCTCGTGTACGGACACGTCGGTACTCCGTGACGCGAATCGGATCGCGTACTGTCTTCGAGCCAGACAGGCAACATGTTAATTAAAGATCATTAGATAACCGAGTAAATCAGGGGATTCGATCTTCGCGGTTAATGATATGTTTGTCCCTCGATCAGTTTCCTTGACACGGAAAACTTATTTGCGGATTACCGTTGCACGGCGAATGCCGAGCGGTAGGTCGAAGTGGTACATTGTAAGGCCGATTTTATTACGCCTCTCGTGCAGGACACGCAGCCGTTTCTCGTTATATCTGTAATCGGCGGATGCCGATGGCTCGCGATGCGCCGCCATAAAATACGAATCGGAACGCAACTAATTGCTTGTACCTGTTCGACAAAAGGAAACTCGTCGGACCCGTGCCAATAAACACGTCCCTTATTCCCGTCCTCTCCTTCCAACCTTCTCCGCGTTCCTTCTCCCGCCCGGTAACTGACGCAAGGTGGAACGGTTCGGAGCTACCTCAGGAGAGGCAGGGGGCCTCGGTTATTTATCCGCGGAAGGGTCTATTAATTTCGAGCCAATAATAACTCCGACTCCCCGTACTAATTAATATATGAGCAGCATTGGGCCGGTAAGAGCTGAGAAAGCAGGTTCGTCTCTCGGGACGATCTTAAAGACTCGCTCGCCGCCTCTCCCTGTTTCTCTCTCTCTTCTCCGACTTTGCCTCCTCTTTTTCTCCGCTCGGATCAGTCTCATCTTCTCTCCGCTTTCCTCTTTTCCTCGCACGGCCCTCTCGTATCGACAAAACGATGATGAAGAACCGGCCCTGCCGACAAAGATGCCGCGACATGAGCCATGCTCTCTCGTTGCGCACATCGCTTGACCGACTCTCTCGATACCCCCTCGAATCCTGATGGAGTGCTCCGCCAGATCTTTATAGGTGTGTCGTCATCAGGGCGACTCGGAGACACGACTATCTGCCAAAAACCGTCAGTCACGAACGGGGGGATCAAAGTATAAAGCTCTGCTTGGTGAAGCTCGCTGCCCACTGGACGGTCGTAAAGCACCTTTATTGCGAGAATAAATCTGCGAACGGTCGGTCTTTCGAAAGTCGTCTAAGACGGGATCATGGATTTTTTTCAGTCTTGCATTTTATACAGGGTGTGCGTTTTATCTATGAACGCTTAAATATCTGGAGAAATATTGATGATACAAAAAAATAGTTAAGACAAAACTGGTAGGGTTCGAAGGGGCAAATATGATGCCTGTATCAAATTGACCCTGTAATGACCTTGAAAAGCTGTATGAAGGTCACGGGTACATTTTTTAATGGAACGCTGTATTTCTTATTTTATATTCATATAGTTGATATTAAAACGTTTTCAAAACACTACTACACATGCATTTTGCGCTAACCAATCTGAAGATATTAAATGAGGAATCTTATGTGTCGCCGGCATTAGCGTTATCCCATGTACATTGCGGGGAGGTTGCTCGGTCGGACTTTGTACATCATGGTGGTTCTAAAAATGGTACTTAAAACTTATACTAAAAATGGTAGTTTATTTACATCACAAATTTATACCTTTCATTAAAAGAAGGACCATTTTTAGAGTCACCATGATGTACAAAGTTCGACCGAGCAACCTCCCCGCGGTGTACATAGGTTCTATGTGTTCATAGTCTGGGATTAGGTAAGATATTCGCGCGACATTTAAAAGGCGCATAAGAACCCATCCCCGTCGAAAAACTGCGAGAATGCAATGAAGAAGCCAGCCAGGAAGAATGCGGAATCGAGTAAATTAATAAAGCGAGGAGCGTCTGGGACGGACGGACAGCTTGATCAAGCTCCCCGTGGCTCGCCTCGTGACCTCCCGGTCAGTTGAGTTCCCTGAAGGAAGCTTACTGAATATGCAGGGAGTCCGCTGCAGGAGGAGGAGGCCATTTCCTTCGTAGGTGTGCCTCGATGTCATGGACTCGTGGCACGAGCGCGAAGTGGCGCGAAGTTGGCCTGTTTGCACGGTAGGTGCACCGGATGCCCTTTCCGTGAGGTTGCATAGGTGTTCGGAGGTCGTAGAGACGCGAGACACGTGTACACCATCTTCGAAGCACGTACCAAACTCGCGCGAACTTATGACCCCGGTACACGCACAAACAACTATTCGTTTGTATACGTGCGACGAGAAGTTCGTCGCGTCACGGCACACGGATCCTACGAAACTCTGGGCGTAGTCCTGGCCATTGTCCCGTGACAGACGCCCGATTGTCCCTATTAATATAAAAGGGAGGAGAGGGAGGGGAAATTTTCTGATATCCTCGAGTGCCCTCGTTTCCTGACTTGCCCACGTATGAGGCGGACACCTACTTGTAATATCCTCGTTGCGCGTTGACGATCGCGTCTCTGCTCCGGCGGCCTCCTTCCTGTGTGTAACTGCACCGGAAAGGTGCGGAGATGTTGAAAGAAAAAGTCTAGATGGACGGTGAAAATAAACGGTTCGCTTGCCACGAGCCTTAATCACGCCCACGTCACGCCGGGCATTATTTAGGCATGCATCGTCCTCTTCCTGCGGAATGAGCGCTGTGCTCCTTTCCGAGGGACTTCGCCTTTCGAGGCTTCATTTCGAAGGGAAGTCTTTCAAAATTTGTCTTGAAAATTTTTAAATATTGAGTTGCTCAGTCGAGATACTTGGGCACTTGAAATAATTTACCATACTGTTGTAAAAAAAATTCCGAAACATGCAATGTGAATGAAATTACACATTAAACTTTAAAGTTTAAACATTTTAGTCTTTTACAAAAAAATTGTCAAGAATTCCTCTCAGAGCTCCAAATGGTTATACCACTTCACTCGACCGAATCAAATTCCCCGATGGACTCGAAGTTAATCGATAAAAATTTAACACATGGAATTTCTTTGAAGCCTTTATTGTACCGTAAACCGAACCAGTGGAACCTTTATTTTGAAGGTCGCCTCGATATCGTCGCCTCAAAATCCAACGGGCCATTGAACATCATTTTATACCAGCGATATATTATAACGTGACGCTGCATGTTAGTGGTATTTGGCCACGATACGACGAGATGGTAAGGTATACAACGAATCCGGCGCGACCTATACGGCCGCCTACGTTTTGCTTCGTAACAAAGAGACGCGGCGTTTCTTTTCTCGTCCACCCACGTCGTGACATAAAAATACTCGCGCAGGTGGTAGCGGCCAAGTCGACACGCGAAATCATTTCTGCGGATTTTGCCGGATTTCGCTTTCGTTCTTGAAAATCCTCGTCTGCGAGTCGGCTAATACTATTCTGTCGCGCGGTTTTCTCGTTGCTTGGGCGTTAAAGATAAAGTCGATCGCATTGCATTGTGCTCCCTGAACCCTTGGAGCGAGATGTACGAAACGACGCGAGGCCATCGGTAGCCCACACACCGCTGCTTGTAAATTCAAATTGGGCATCGAGCTTCGATTAAGGGCGTAATCCCTTATCGAAAGTCGTATCGCCGATACGCTTCGAAATCAGCCCATGCTTTTTCGTATTCGTTTCGTGGGTCCAGCATCACTGCGAGTCGATCTTCACCGCGAGGAATCTCGCGCGTCATGCCAACAAAAGGAACGTCGCGAAGGAGGACGAAGTTTTGGAGGACAGCTGCGAAGCGACGTCGCTTGAAAGGTCGCGCTGCGACTTCACCAGCCCAATGCTATCTCGATACATGAAAGTCGAGAAGTATCGGGAGGCGAAGGACTGAGGGAAGTCGCCCTTCTGTTTAGCATTCGCGATGATATCTGGATGGAATCCAGAGTGGGCTTAACGGGCTGTCGCTCGATATGGGCGCGGTCGCCTCTTCGGGGTTACGACTTCGTCCTCCTCGCTGGGTACAAATCGTGCTCTTCCTTACCTCTGCCCACGTACGACAAACAGGTGCTTTTTTTGAACACGTCGCTGCTTTCAGAGGTAATCAGGCCTCGATGGACCCCTTTATTCCGTTTATTCTATCGCTCTTTACTTTTTTTGCAGTACATTGGATCCAGCAAATCTTCGTTTAGATATACAAGGTGTTTTGTAGTTGATAGAATTTTTATTACCGAAATTAAGACTTTTCTTCTTGAGCTATCGATTAAGTCAGCAACTTTGCATTTTAGAGACTTAAAAAGTAAGTAAAGTCTCATAATGGTTGAAGTATGTGGAACTGACGAGTTTGCCCGCATTTAGGAGAAAGAGTGTCGTTTAAAATACGCTCTTCAACCTTTAGATTCGGATACCGCTACCGAAACGATTCTATTTCGACTTTCACGTCGTCATTCTGGTACGTGCAAGTGGTTTCCACCCAGGGGATCAGGCCTTCACCCTACGAGGTATCTCTTTCCCAAGATACACTTGGTTGATAAAGCTACGAAAACATAACGTTCGCGGGGCCTGTTACATTTTAGAACAAGGTGCAACGTATCACGAGTTCGTTGTCATCGTGAAGCCTTGCCCCCAAGTGCTTCGAGAATGACGCAGTTATTTTAATCTGTTCCTCTTTAAACGTGTGAATGTGCACATCAAAGCCGAGTGGAAAGTACCCTTGATTTCACTGCAGAAAAGTGAAATTCTTTCACCACGAAACTGATTACCTTGTTCCGCTGCATTTTTTTTGGAGTCATAAAACCAAGTCATAAAAAAATTTTAAGGGAAGTAGAAACTTGATCCACTGCAGCGTTCTCAAATTCACAAAACCCATTTGGAAGCCGAATGGCGGTGAATACAATCGAATCACGGCGTAATTAATCGCGAAGATTAAACGAGGCCGCGGCATCACCATTATGTCTTCGAGCCCGGAGCGCGTCAAGCAACGATATACTTATTCAAATCCTATTCTACCGTCACGTTCAGCCCTCGCCGTCCTGTATAATATCTACGATCGCGAGCCGTGAATAGCAGAGCACAGAAGAGAGGCTGCAGGCCCAGACCACAGAGCCGCGCGCACCGTAGGATGATCGAGCGAGTCAGATAAGGAGGAAGGCTCTCGCGGGGGTCAATCGTTAATTTCTACGGAATTCCACGTGCTGACAATACGGGGAATACAGGTGGACGGTAGATGAGAGATAGGAGAGCGTGGCCGGCTTGCACGAGCTCCTGACGATGCGAACGACGACACGACTCGAAACGAGGAACAAACGAGAGCACCTTGACTGCTCTCCCGAAGCGAAGCGAAACGAAACGAGGCGACTTGGACACACGTGGTGCGGCCATCCCCTTCTTCCTCGCCTCCCCTGAGCCTCCCGCGTCCTCGGTCCATCCTCCTTTCATCCTCTCCTCTTGTCCGCCTCGTTCTTTTCGAATCCGCCGCGGCACCCTGCGCCCTGGGATCGAGTCCGGCTAGGTCGATCGTGGCATACGGGACAAGACGACGACGCGGACTCTACGAGGCCCGCGACGTGATACCTCGGTTCTTGGAATGAGTGGAAGAGTCGCTGCACCCGCTGCAACCGGCGCCGCTGAACTCTCCCGGCCGCCTCCGTGCATCTATGCACTGCGCGGATGTGTGCAAGGGAGGTGCGCGCGTGTGTGTGACCAGCTCGTGCTGCGCATCGTGCAGAACACGAGGAATAATTTGTGGACAGGGCACGACGACGATTGGAACATTTACTCCGCACGCTATGCCCGGTGTACCTTATACACGATGGGATCTTCGAGGGCGACGCCGTTCCGGCCACCGGTCGGGTGTCAGCCCAGCCGAGGTTCAAACGCGTTGCGTTCGTGATGGAAACATCACCTGGAACGTCGCACCGCCAGACGCTTCTCGTTACCTCCATCCATAATGTATTACGAACGGTTTCGCCGACGATAAGCGAGTTGATCGGCGCTCGCGACGGACTTTCCTAGAATCCCGGCAAACCGTGGATTGAGTCCTCCGGGGGATCACAGTCCGCTGTGTAGTATAAATCGCGATGGTCAGAAGATATTTCAACGAGCGGGAATATCGACGAAGGTTGAGAACGTCGGCTCCCCCAAAGCTGACGTACGGCGATCTGTTTCGGGATCACGCTTGCGGCCCCGGCAGGATCGTTATGTATCGAGATAGGCGCATGTAGCCGACGCGTTCAGGTAGGAAGGTGAAATCTGCCGGTCCGCTTTTCTTTGTGGCCGACGTGTCTCATACGTCGTCCTCGCGGGACGGCTATCGACAGCCGATGGCGTCGATTTAATTTCCGCGATTTATCGGCCGTTTCCACCAACGCGAAACAACCTGTCCCATTTGCGGCTCGGCCGCGGCCCACGGGGCAATAATTCCGACACCCCGAGGTAATACGTATTCCGCCGGGCGAGCCGCACCACGTGCGTGTCGGCCAACCTCTTCGCCTCTCTCTTCCTCTCCTTCCTTCGACCACCGGCTCTCCTTTCGCTCACCTCTCGCTAGTTCTCTCCACCTTCCTCGCGCTATATAACGGGCGTGCATATAATCTCGCGCAACGATGTTTCTAGTACGCCCACCCTCGGCGTCGCGGGGAGATCTTAAAGGCCGCCACGATCGCGACCGCCGCGCCGTGAGGACGTACGTCATTCTCAATTATCGCCGCCGACAAAACCGCCGTGGTACACGGTGTCTTGTCCATCCTCGTTCTACACGCTCCCCGGGGAAAACTTTGTCCTCCTTTCTGCCTCGGTTACTGCCTTTGACAGAAACTTTGAGGTGCAACATGGCATTCAACATTGAACCATTATTAACCCTTTACGTACGGAGTTGTCCATGGGCTGGCGCCCTGTGTGGTCGAATTCGCTACCGTGGCAGCTAGATGTAAGGCATTTGTTAATTTTGGTTTATATTGGTAATGCTGAGGCGATTCAGGCACAGTTTGTCCATTGATCATGACTGAGTTTTGCGGTTGCATACTTTCAGGGTTGCTTCACAACTGATGGTATATATGAAAATCTGATTTTTCTATATAATAAAATAGGTGGGAAATGTCGAATATAATTTTTGGACATCGCATTTCATTTTTTATGAAAGTGAATTGAATATCTTTGATCGATATTCGGTGCTCCAAAGTTGGTTTAGGCGTTCAAAATATTAAACTCCTCTTACGATTCTGTGGAACGCAAACATAGTATCTTAGCTTTTTGTGTTCATATTTTGTTCCTTTAATACCAAAACATCAGTCATTATTTTTGCATTACACCTAAAAATATGAAGCTAATACTTGAATAGTTATCGCTAAGTACATCGTCCTGAAAAAGATAAAAATTGGAAGAACAGAAGGTAAATACCCTTGCAATGATTAATTTATTGACCCAAGCATCGTCACTAAAAAATTCCTCTACATAACTTGTAGCGAAATGATAATCGAACAAATAATCAACAGAACACAACAGGTGTTCAGCATTTCCTCCGCCATTTGTCGTTCGATGATCTAACGAATATCCGATCGCAACGTATGAAAGTTAACCTCGCGGCCCATAAGGGGCGATTCGTTGACACCACGGTAATGAGCAATCGAGTATTCCGTCGCATATGCTTTTTTCGTAGACGGCACGTGCTCGGTGTCAGGGGATCGGCTGCAGGGGTGTGTCTGCTGGTGGCAAGAGGGTAGATAAGCATCGCGAGTCATCTGGCTTAGACGGGGCGCATCATTAAAACGTTACATGGCGAGCCAGGCGGCAGGGTGGGGGACTGATTCACTCATTGAATTAATTGGACATGCACGGGCAGGGGTTCGTTCGGATGGAACAGAGCCAGCTAGGCGTCAGGTTTCTGCGTGGCCGAACTGTCCCTCGTCGCGGCGATGTCCCTGACGATATTCTTAATTATTAACGTGCGCCTCATTCCGTGAACTCGATTTCCTTGGACGGACTGTGTTCGAGGTAAAATCGAGCGCATTGAGATAATACTTTTTTCTTGATATTACATTCTGATATCTAGCTCGGATAGATACTGGACACTCGTAAATCGACAATGAAACGGTCGATGGCAGTCACGATTGGAGATTGGTGGGCAGCGTCTCCTCTAGGTTGCAGAGATCCTCGTGAGCGGCTAATTAATCGCAATCAGCGGTAGATGACGCCCTTACCGGCGACGACGATCGCGAGACGGAGATAAGCCGCATCGAATAGCAGCTCCTTTACCTCGTAGCGCTCTCCTCGGCCCTCGTTTCGTTAATTCTTGTCGACTCGTTCTCATTAGTGACTCATCTATCTCGTTTAGGGACGGCCGGCTGCATGAGCACGACTTAAACTGGACGCGCCGGGGTCCCGATAACGCGCGTCCACTCAGGGGGGGATTCACGAAAAGCTGCGTCGGGGACGCGTTCGACCGAAAAAGAGATTCGTCGAGGTGTCATCTGGCTGGAAAGTCAGGTAGGCGATGGCGAGGAGATAAGGAGGACTCGTCACGATTATACCCAACGAGCTCGTCCAGTGGTAGCCGGTGTCTAACGCACAACACGCGTCTCTTAACGACGCCGGAGGAAGGTAAAGGTGGAATTATGGTTCTCCGGACCCCCTGCTGCGAGCGATTGAGCAGGTAGACCAGGCGGACTGCGGCGAGCGAGCCTCGGCTCCGCTACACGCGCAATGTTAATCGCGCCGCGTCTACGCGAAACCGCTGCTCACGGTATCGAACCGGCACCGAGCGTATTCCCCCGTGACGAAAAGTGGGTGGCCGTTCGACGAGATGTTAATTGACCGCGTATCGCCGCGGTAATCTATATATTTACAGATCGGGGCCTCGCAACCGGTCGCTGAAGGAGACGTTAAATCGATTTACAAACTAACCAAATGCAAAAACGCGTGACCATCGGAGTATCTCATAAACGCGTAAATACGAGCCGTTTTACGAGTGCGTAAAGTAAGTGCCAACGCCGACGACCTCGGGCTTGTTCTTCGCCAGGCCCCGTTCCATATTTTTTAAGTGATCCGGGATACGGACGGGGGAAAGATAAGCGCAGAAATCGGGAGATGAGGAACCGTTAATCCGAGCGGTAATAAAAAAGTCTCGCGCAAAGTCGCTCGTCCGATATTTTACACGCCGTAAGCCGATTCATGGTGACCGAGGCGAAATTGCATTGCGCCGCAAATATTCCCTCTTCCATTCTTCTCAACACCGGGGTCAATCGTAACTCGTGTACCGCCTCTTGTCCCAACTCGGTCCCCGTACCTGTTCGTTGCTTCACCTTCCGGTGCTTTGACAGCCGAGATTCGCCGGGAGGCTGGACGATGAGGGGGAGGAGGTTAGGTTAAAAACCGACGGATGGGAGAAAGAAGACGGGGAAAACATACAGGAGTTTGGCAACAGCGTTTAAAGGAACGAGGGTGGGATTCATTCCGGGATTCTTATTGTGAGCTCATGGCCATTCTCTATGGCTCAACGCCTACAATAATCTCGTTACGATTGGAATCAGGGGCCAGCGTGGCCCTCGGGCTTTGACAGGGATACAATGCAAGGTGCTTTGTCCAGAACTGTTGTGGACCAATACCAATCAGACGGCATAATGTTCCGTACATCCCCGAACTGTGGGATTTTTCCTTATTTCCCGGGGGCAACTATCGCGAGAGCGAGAGCCTTCTCCTTCCTACCTCCGGTGACGTAACTCCTGCTATTCTTGCGCGGGACTTGTTTGAAAGTGTTTTGCCCTCGTTGGGAAAATATGGAGATGTCTCGCAGAGCTCTTCGGGAATTCCAGTGAAACGCGGTCCCGGGCTACCAGGTGGATTCCGCTCGCTGTTCGTCTTCCCCGTTCCATTCTTTCGATCTTCTTTCTGCTGCGCCGTGAGATCCCGCTTAACTCAGTCCGCTGCAGGGTGAAATTCTAATGGAGGACTCAATCATGGAAGAAAAGAGTCCTTCGGAGAAAGGCAGATCGCGATTGATTTCTGTGAATTGCTCCTCGAGGCGAAACTCTCCGTGAAGAGCTGGACCCTAGACGGAACTCGCCGTAGAAACGCGAAATCTACTGTTATGTTCCGCCACGAATACGATTTATGGTGTTCCTTGTTTGTAAATTTAACCCTTAACTGGGCAAAAGCATGGTTCTCCTGGGCTGTGAGTGGTATTTTGTTATAAGTTGGGGTGTATTTTAAACAATTTTGCACTTTGTGTCTTCAGGCATGGTAGATCTGCATTTAAACACGCTTCGAATTATTTCAGAATATAGTTAAGATATTTGACATATTAAATATGATAAGCCGAAAGTATTCTACGTTTTACTTTCCAAGATACTAAATTAGCAGATATGTACATAATACTTTCGAAGTTAAAATTGTCTAAAATCGATTTTTAACAAGATGAGCCTTCTTGTCCTGGTAAATCTAATAAATGCATCCCTCTAAAATGTTATTCAAACCCATTTGTCCTACTTTTATTCGAGAAAAATTTGTTCTCCTGAGTGGGGGTTAATGTAGCACGCGACATCGTAATAAAAGCCACTTTTAGCGATACAACCTTTAATTTTATGCGTCAACTACAGCCAGTTGATCCCTTTCAACTCGTGTTGAGTGGTCATTTGAAAAAAAAAGACTACCCAGCATTGTTTTTCTGTCTAAACGCGCCATACGTTCAACCGCCGTTTAACCAGCAGAAGTCGGGTATCATCGCGACGCGACGTATCGTGGTTTCAGCCGCATGTTGCGTGCTCGTGCAGCCAACTGACACGAAAACTGCTCGTATGGTGCTCGACCCGTCTAATACAGTAATTGCTGGTCAATTAATTTGAGAAAAACAAGAAACAGCCGGTCAGACAAGCCTGCCATATTGGGCATGGAATTGATCTAATGAATAGGTCCTCAATTGTATCCAATGTCATCGATGCCGGCGCGTGCCCAGGCTAATCGATCTATCAACCGGTTTTGTCGTACTCGTTACCAACGAAAAAACTAGCAATTCGTTTAATGACAGCACACAGTGTACAATTGATCGTTTGGTCGCAGTAAAACCGATCCAAACCCTAAAGTGTAAAGGATCCCAGGGAGACCACTAACAGGGAACTTTACTCCGTTCGTTAACAAGCAAGTCTGTTTATCAGCAAGATGATATCCCCAGTGGAAATCGCGATAACCCCGTCAATCACAGGTTCTCGTTACGCGAAAATTCCCCATGCAAGTCGAGCCGATGGTAGCCCGACGTTCGAAACGGCGAGGAATCCCCGCGAGTTAATATCTAACCCCCATGATTGTAGTCAATTGAAGAGGCCGACGTTATCAGATCTTAGGCACGTGCCCATATGCCGTCTCCCACCACATGGCGTTGTGTTCGTCGCTGCCCTCGTGACGTGCTATACCACAGCGCGGCAGAGTGCACCAGAGACGACCGGGATCCCCCGAGGAACGTGGTGCGGTGTGGCGTGGCGTGGCGTGGCGCGGCGCTCAGCGTGGCGTGGCGGTGATCGCGTCGCTCCGCCGCGCGGTACGCCACACCGCACCGCACCGGTAACGCCGCTATCACGACGATCTACAAATATATTACGTGCATTATGCGTACGCTTCTATTTATGCGTTCCGTGGTCATGTCCACCGGCGCAAACGTGGTAGTCCTCGGCGTTCTAGGTAGTCGCCAGCATGTGTCGCGCGCGGCACGATAACCGCTATGCAAATTCCTCCGGCGCAGCATCCTTCCCTTCTCCTTCGGCTTCTTGTAGCTGACGAGCGCGCGTAACTTTCGCGGTACAACGAAATCGCCGGAGAGCCACCGGCGGAACGAGCCATTAATTATTTCGCCGCGGTGAATATCCGCCGGAGACCAGTATGTTGGGAACACCGGCAGCCGCCTGTTACTTTAGCATCTCTGATTATTTATCAAACGATAACAGCGAGAGCGCGGCATAATAGCTCGCGGAGACCGAGGTGAACCTCAGTTGTTCCTCCGCGTCTTTGTGTGCGGTTTCTCGCGTTTCCCTGGAAAACTCCGGCGGCGGTTCTTCGCGTGTAAGGCAGCGGGAACAATTCGCGAGGCTGAATTCGAAAGAAAGAAGAGTTACGAGTGGATGTCGCGGAGACACAGGACCTGTGGGATGCACGAAGCTGGTCCAGAGTCGCGAGGACGCAAAGAGAAGACTCCGCCGCGACGTATCGAGGAAGCATCGACGCTGCGAGGCGCGTACCTGACACTCGAACGAAGAAGAGGTCCGAAGGGAGGACGAAGGTAGCCACCATGAAGAATTCCGCGGCTCCCACGTGAAGCTATCAAATGTCTGACGAATGGGCAAGAATGCCGTACTATCAAAGGATCTGGCCTCCCCTTCCTCTCCGTAAATACGCGCGTGCAAGGAAAAAGAAGGAGAGACGGGGACGGAGGAGGCGGGCGTGGAAGGGAGCAGGCGATGTCTTAAGACAGGTAGCGGACACAAAGGGAATCGGACACTCGCCTACGCCTGGCTATTTTATTCCTCGCCTCGAGTACCCGAACCTCCCTCTCGCCTCCCGCACGGATCACCTTGAGAGGGTACCTCCTCACAGGTGCACCCGAATGCCCACTAAATATCCTGTAATTATATGCCGTACACTGACAGGTTCCATCTACCTCCACCAATCTCGGATATCCACCCGATGCAACGAGTGTTTGTCGAGCGATACTTCTGCCTCCCTTGCCGAACGTGAAACGGGGACCCGCAAGACGTCCAAGGCTTCTTTGCTGGCTTGTTATCTGTAGAGAAAAGGGTCTTTCTAATATGGGCGCTCACAAAGAGATCGCCTAGAACCATGCGTTGGTTCTACTTTCACTCGCCCCTGCATAAGAGAAGATAAGAGGCTTATATTCTAACAAGAGAACTGCTTTGAGTGTTATAGTCCGTTTTTAATGAGCTTGGATAGGATGATGGAGCTTGAAAAGTAGAATTAATATATTTTTTAGAGGACCATAGGGATCATTGTTCAATTTCTAGAGATAGAAATTCACTGTGTTGTGAGACGCAGTTGATGCATGATACAACTGAGAAGGTATTATATTGAGAAATCACGTAGTCCAAAAAATAAAAGAGAAAAATCGATTTTCCATTTTCGAGGCAAATACAATAACTTTCCTATAAATCGGGAAGTTAAAAAATCATTAAAGCTACAAGCGTCATCACAGTGCGATGAACAGATCGCATATAAACTTGCCCCGGAAAGTAATAGTTCGGATAGAACCATTGTCCACATAGAATAATTAATTACCCGCATTATCTGATCTGCGTAGAATAATTAAAACAAGTAAAATCGTATCTATATTACGATAATCTGCATTTTAACCTCTACCATATTGCCGAAGTGCAGCAAAAACAGTGAATTTACTATCTGAAGTAATTCCCCTATAAAAGTAAGGTAGAAGTGAGAATCCAAGTTCACCCGCTTCTATCAGCATTTCCTGGGTCCTTCGTCTTCGTTTATGCAAATTCCCCGACCCCGATAGGCAATCGAGCACCTCCACGGCGAGGATTAACCTTCGTCCAGCCGATCTTCCCTAACGATACCATCGAACGATCCTCGCAGATCGAAACGAGCGTATCGCGAGTTGCCCTCGATCCGTTTCTTCCCGGGTGCGTTGTCGCCGCGGTGAAATGGTGCAACGCGGACGGCACTTAGGCGAGAAAAAGGCGAGTGTAAGTACACCTCGTGCCCGCGGTTACGTGTCTGCTTCGGCGTTTACTACTTACCGGGCGAGTAGGCCACCCACGGCGCCATCTTATCCGGGATCTCTCTCTGGCAGCGCGAGGTAGATACACGCGAGCGTTATGAGTCGGTACTCATCCTCTGCGCCCGCGTACCGACCGTTTAACTGACCGTCGACCAGTCGACTTCTCAAGTTCCATATCCTGTTCGAGAGTCCGAGAATCCCTGGCGCATTGTTTATCTTCGTTGGGGGAGGCGCACGGGGGGTGGGCAGGACGATACGAGCACGGCCGTTTTAAGTGTTGCGCAATAACGTCTCGCAGCATCGTATCGCGCCCTCACCTAAGATCGTCGTTTTATGCCGGCTGTAAGGTCCGGTGATCGCCGACGCGCATGCTTCTTCCGCGGGATTCGTATCTATGGGGCGCAGGTAGGTTTAAATGACAAACGAGGAAAAACTTTAGCCTCCTTCGCCCGAATCCTGGGAAAATCCTCTCTATTTCGCTGCTTCGTCTGGTGCGAGAGCAGCAATCGCCCGTCAGATAAGCCTTCGGCCTCAACGGCCCGTTTGTCATATGCAAATTGTCTGCCCTGGTCGCCGAGAAAAATCGCGGTTTTATTGCGCGCATAGTAACGACGCATAAACGCGCGATCGGGTTCAGTCCGAGGATCGTTCGGTGTCAGAGATCCAGATCAGAATTCGTTGATAGGGCATAGCTTGTATTCAGCAATGTGGAAAATAGATACGAGGGATTGCGCGTTTTCTAGGTGCAACCTTCGTCGCCGCGCACGATGGAAAAATGCGGCTTCGATAATCGAACGCGACACAGTTGCGGCGTCCTGCCTCACCCGAGCCAAGGCTTATCAGGTTGGAATTTACGAGAAACCACGCCTCGCTCGCCGCGGAAGATCGTAATTTGGCTTGGCCGGTTCACCGTACGGACACGCCGGATGAGTTAGCGCGAACGAGGCGAGAGAACGAGGCGTTTCCATCCACGGGGAATTAAAATATTTCGACGCGCCAACAGAAGGGTTATCTCTCGGCCGTGAGGTCTTACGGCGCACGCCGATGGCTAATGGAATGAGCCCCGTGAAGGCTCCGCCGGGTTCAGGTGGTTACAGGGACGTATATACGTACGCTGGTGGTCTCGCCCGAGAAAGAGATCTCTATCGCACCTGCGCCTCGCCGCGCCGACCGCATCCTAGCTGCATCGTAAAAATTAATAATTACGATGAAAGTTACGAGGCGGCCGAACCACCGTCTGACGATCCGCTCGACCGCGCGGAAACACCGGCATACGGGGGGGTCTTTATTAACGCCTCGTCACGAGGATTCACGCCGGTTTACCGTAAACCGTGCGCACACCGGATCGCGTTCGATGGGTCTGTTTTCCTTGCCTAAAGCACGCGCACGTGTTCGCCAAGAAATTCTTTCTCACCTTCCGTTTGCCGCTAATCGCGCCTCAAGTCTACGCCTAAGTAATCCGCAGAGACACGTGTGCTTACACTTTTCCCTGTTCCTTAAACCAGCCTCGGCGGGATAATAATTCGTATTTAAGGATCTAAATTCGTTGCCGATCCCTTCGTGTTTTCCCCGGACAGATAGGAGACAGAAGGAATTCGTTTTAGGGTATTCTTAGAAGGATCATGGTAATCGCGCGTGTAAATATTCCGTGCGCGTGACCATCGATCGTCTGCCGCGTTTTTCCTCCGAGTGGTCTAAAACCGCGGTAATCTCACGGAAAACACCATGTGGGATGCGATTACCGCTAGGCTATTTATTACGGGCGAGAAACGGCCCGTCGACCATCGGCCTCAGACTGGGCGTAAATTAATGACTAATTTTTCGGTAAACCGTGAAACGCGGACCACGCGCCTCCCTTCCCTTTTGGGGCCCCGTGCGGGAGGCGCAATCGATCCCCGACAGACGGTCCACGCGTTGAAACGCGAACGTAGAACCAATCCATTAGCACCGTGTCCAATGTTAGCCAGTGTTCTTCTTTCCCCCCCATCGACCTGGCGTCGTCTTTTGCCCTCGTCGAATTTCGAGGTTGCTCATCGACGAAACCTTTCAACGCCTCCTGAAAGCGATTCGCGAAGAAAGTGACAGGTAAATCTCCGGACGGATACAGCGAAGAAAGGTTTTTGCTTATTTCTATGCGCCTAAGTACACTGTCGTCGAGTTCGGGCGAAAATAAATGGAGATTGAAGCGATATTTGTACGACGAAAATTTCACGGAAAAAATCTTGCCTCTTCTATTTCTCCGTTTCCCAGAGCCCCGAAAAGACCTGCAGCCGACAATGAGTCGTCGATCTTGCCTCCTGTCTAGGCGCAACTAAACTCTATTTAAAGTGTCGTTGAGCCGCGTTCCAGGACGGTACCGCCCACGGGATTGGACAATGGTCAATGGAACATCCGGTTCGCTCGCACAGGTGGCCGTACACACCGTTGCGTGTTCCTTCCTTTCCCGTTTTCAGCGCGCCACGATTCGAGCGAACGCTAATTTTCGCCAAATACGTCCTCCGCGGAGCTCGGGGTAACGACAAGCGGCGTTCCTGAACAGCCTTTAAAACTTCTATTAACGTCCTCCCGGGCAACAACTTCATGGAGTCGGGGGCCGCGCAATTCAATAGTCGGAAGGTAATCGATCGTTCGGGATTGTTCGTCCGCTTCGGCTTCGGCTAAAAGTCCGCGCCGGTTTCCGAGGGTCGGCAATGCTCGAAGACGTATAGCCGCGCATAGGAGCCACGAGGCGAGCGGGGCCGAGGCCACGGTGCTTGTCATGAGAGGTACAGTAAGTGCGCTAGAGTGTTAAACCGAGTTTTCACGCCGGTTGATAGGCAGATCGCTCTAGGATAGTGCGTCAACGCGTGGGCGTCGGGCGGTAAAGATACCGGTTTACGATGCCACTAAAGTTGCACTCGCCGCGTAATCTAGAACTTTTTCCGACACGCCTATCTGCGTCCGAGGGGTCGACCGGGCGTCTACGATGCTCCAGGGTCCAATCGAATCGAGGGCACGCGAGTTTTCCGTCCGCCTGAACGTGGCCGTTTGTCTCCGACATCGGCCACTCGTAAAACCGTCCTATCGGGCCTCGGATATGCGACGAATGATATCTTTTTTGTCATTTAATCCTGTCGCAGTTACAACTACCGGTCGGGATGGGATATTTACGGTGATCGGGTGCACCGGGGTTACTTAAGTAGTCCCATTGCACGGCGGATCGAAGCGAGGCTTTGATATCAGCGCTCTAACGGTGACACGGGCTGAAGCGCTGCCCCGCTCCGGCGGGAAGTTAATTGATCCGAGATTGATCGCTACATCTTCACCGCGGTCGATTCGCGAGCGAACGTTCCGCCGATTTTTCTCCGGGATTATCGGCTTGCGCTCGAGTTCCGCGTGCACGATGCACCGGTGCAGTGTTGCAGGTACTACAGGTACCTGGAAACGGCAAGAACAAGCCAGCCCCGAGGTTGCCCACGTTAGAGTCGTACCTTGACCAAAGATATCTTTATCGGGACGAACCATCCGCTTAGCCGCGTTACGGCTTGATCGCGGCCTGCTCTTCGGCCACGTTTTGCTACGTTTCGATAACCCTGCAGGCGCGTTGTAAAGCCGCCGGACGAGAGCAGGCCGAGGCGGTTCTGCCCCGATGGAATACCGGGTGGAGCACTCTAGGCAAATACTCACCTGCGTGCACGCCGGTGCTACGTGCACGCACGCATCCGTGTAAGTGAGGAGATCCAGCGGGAGAGGCGATAGACTCTCTGTTCGAGTAAAGGGGATAGAGGAAGCGAGAGGAACCGGGCGTGCATTACCTTCTGAAGAAGGCGCGACTCCCAACGACTCTATATAACTGCTTTAGATAAGGATTGAGTAGACACCACTACGTGGAATGCCGTTTTACATAAACCCCCCTATACTGTTGCCTTCGCGCCTTCGTTCTGTAGTGCCTCTCTTCCACCTCCTCACGATCTCTCTCCCTTCGCTGCTCTCATCTTCCGACCACCATTGAGACGTACATGCACGAGAACCTTTATCGAATCACCTACGCTCTAAAGGCACGTGCTCGTAAGTGCTGCGCGTTAAGTCTCCGGAGCGCGTTGCGCCGACACCGCGCGGCCACTTGGACCGTACTTAAGCTCCAGCAACCCTGGGATTATTCCGAAGCCTCGCCTGGGAGGTTCGATTTCTTTCGCCGACGGAGAACCTTGAATCGATTTAAAGACTACGCCCGCCGAGTCCTTGGAAAATTAGAAAAATTCTATGCCAGGCTCTCCCTGGCATTTGTACCTTGGATGCAGGTTCCCTTATATGGATACTACGAAGTCTCTTCTTATTTGACGTTTCTATAAATATCTGTAACTTCGGTCAGTAATTTCTTCATCGGTGATCTTCGACCATCGGTACGACTATAAAGAAGCCATCAAGTTTCTTCAGCGATCTATCCATCCTTCCCGCCCGTGGATCGTTTTCACTTAGTTAACTGAAGGACAGTCGAAAAAATTGACGGCAGATGCCGGGGAGATCTCTTCCTAGTTTCCCAAGACCCACAGTTACGAACGGGTCAAACCAGGGAGGAGACTTTACATTTAAGATTAAGTTTAGATCGACCATACACGGCGGCTCGATCGTAATCGTCCTTGCGATCGGGCCGGTAGATCTCTCAGGATCACGACAGACCCCTAATTGCGGCATTATAATTACAAATCGACGGTTATATGCGGCGTGGCGCAATAATCGTGGGCATGGTCGTCGAGAAATTTATTTGCATTTCCACTTAGGTGTCTTCCGTGAACTTTCAGCTTCCGTATCGAGACGTTGTCAAACCGACGGAGGATCGGCGCTACACGCGAACCAATTGATACAATCTCCACGCCTGAACGGTGGCTGAAAATTAGAAGGGAAAAGCTGGCAGACCTTAAAAACTTTAGAGTAGACCAGGACGAATTAGATCACTTTCTGTTCAATCATAAATAAATGATAATCAAATTACAAAAATCTAATTTTTTATTATAAATTTGTAATTAGTACTGATGGAAACTTAATACTTTTTCTTTTGCAAATAAAAAAGCAAAAAATGAGAAATATTCACTTCGCAACTTGGGCCGAATCGGATCACTCGGAAATTTCTAAAAAACTGACATTTTGAGAACAAAATCTTTGGAGATTACTTAAAAAGTCTAATTCAATGATAATGAGGTCAACTGATACTACTTCGCATATTCTTTCCATATTAAAATCTATTAAATTCTTTCACATTCACTTTCAGGAATTCTGTAAGACTCCCTCAGACTTTCGAAAATTTTGAAACCTAGGTCTCAATAATTTTTGTTGATTTCGTTACATCCTGTCCACGGAGAGTAATACCAGCTTACAATTAGTCTTAAATTAACCGCTATCTACTTCCACATCAACCGATCCAGCGTTTACCATTTACTTGTTGCACAATGTTGCTTTTCGAGGGAACGAAAGGATCGGGTTATAGCGGGTTAAAGCAATTTTTCAGCCCCCATCGAGCGCAGAAATCAGTACCTGGCTGAAAACAGATACAGTTGCAGCGGATCGAAGACCACTACGCGAGGATCCCCGAGAGCTGTTCCCTTTCTTGTACTTGGGGCCTTATGTCGTGTTTTACGGGACGAGCGATGGAATTCTCGTTTCTCTCCGATCCTCCCGTTGCATCTCCGCGTGTAACGGAGGAACGCCAAGATTTCGGGACAACAATATCATTTGGTGGCCCCGGGGTGATGTAGAGGATCGGGAATTCTGGGCGTGGGCTCGCGACATGCACCAGGATTCACGTCGACCAGATGGAACATCGCGCTCATTTGTGCTCGCACCGAGCTGCGTGTTCTCGTCGCGGCGGCAGCTCCGAAAGCGAAAGAGGGAAGGGGGTGGGCTTGACATTATCATTTACTTCGAACTGTATCCTTTGGGTCGACTTCGCGTCTCGTCATTCTGTTCGAACGAGAACACTCTTCGAAAGAACACTGAAGCGAAAGGAATAAATTGAAAGAAGACTTGAAATAAAAATTGCATTATAAAATGTAGTGGTGAGGAGAGACTATTATTAAGCATTTTTTGTGATAGTCAATTTATAGAGATTTTCTACACTGTAGAGGTTCTTTGAATATTTCTTCAGATTCTGCCGTGTTTTCTTCTAGGTTGAAACTGAAAGACATCCATATTTATGATCGAAGGGATCTTTAACACAAGCCAATGTGGGTAAAGATAATCGCTGTAGGTGGATGTAGGTATTTATAGAACCCTCCTTCTCGGTTCATTACGTTTTTCTGCCAACTCTGTTGTGAAGTTCAGATCGGGATCCCTGCTTCCTAATAAATCGTGCCTTTTCCCCCTGGTTTTTCGAATGCATTACGACTAGACCGTGGACGGCGGGACACGTGTCGTATCGGGAAGTGGATGTCAGGAAGCAGAATCCCGTATATAACATCTAAATTCTGCTGGAGGGGGTGTATCCCTACGACAGCGCGTGCCATAGGGTGCATCCCATTGGCGTCTGTGCTATCAAACTCTTACAACTTCTATCTCTAATTAAATTCAGAACAGCTATGTATTCAATCTTCACGAATCTATTCTGGAACTCATTTTTTAACTTTATTCCAACTATCCTAATTCCAAGACAGTGAATAAAAATTTGCATTCTTTTAAATTCATTCCATTATTTCTCATGCACCACTTTCAAAGCATTTTTCAGAAAAATTCCATAGTGCATTATTTTTTAATATGTTCTGTCGGAAAGGAATGAATGTATCCTGATCGAAGAGACTATACCTGCTCTACCTAAAAAATATTTGTAATGGAGTCCATTACTTGCAATATCTTCTCTAATCTAAAGAATTAGGACGCCACTTATCCTTACCACGATAATCGTAAAACGGCAAGGAAAAACTCATCCCATCCGGGATCGCGATTCCATGCCTCCTCGAATTTCCGATCGTCGGCCGGCCGTTCACGCTTGATCCTGCTGGATGTCCGTTCGTGCTCATCGAAATCGAAGAAGGCGAATCTTCGACGAGTTCGCCTTCCTCCCTCGCAGCGCCGCATCACCACGGCTAGTCCGTGGCGAAGCCGAAGGAACGAACTGATTTACATACTGGCTACGCCACTGCTGTGCCTTCGGTGCGGGGGAGAAAACACATGTGTGCGCGGTGTGCCGTGTGTACGAGGCTGCGCGTGTGGGTGTGGATCTCTGGTACCCGGAAGGCGCGGCCCCAAAGGTTCAAGGACTCAACGCCAGGTGCCGCTGGAGGGAACTTAAGCCGAAACATGTGTGAGCAGGTCCTTCTTGGCCTATGATCCTGGCGTTCTGCTCGATTTTCCGCTGGTTCACCGTGTCGGCGCCTTTGAGTTTCCTATAACGGCCAATCAATAGCCTGGAAATACCTTTAGCGTTTGGGAGGCTCTTAATTGGTCGGGCGGATGGGCCGCGTAGTTGATTTATTAGTCGATTCAATGAAGATTGAATTTGGCCGGATGAATCGATTCCAGTCGCGAAACGGCACGTTAATCTTAGAGCGAGCGCGGGATAGAGAAGTTAAGACCGTGAAGTCCTTTAGGTTCGCTTCTGGTGTCACAATGGACTTAGAGCAACTTCTGCTTGCCTTTAGCAGTTCCAGCGGAAGAGTTACTTTCTATCCGAGTTCCTCGCCGATATTTCGCGCGAAGTGAAACCGACGCGACAGCTGTCTGCATGTGTCAGGAACCACCGCGATAATACCGTCGCGAGTGCATTAGGGTGGCGATAACAACGTCGATATATCGGTAGCACCGGGTACAGTTTGACTCCTTCTGACGCGATCTGAAAGGAGCATCGGCGTCGAGAGTCCTTGCGACTTTATACGAGCTGCTTTCACGTGTATACGCGAACTTTCTCCGAGGCGCGAGGCGAGAGAAGAGAACGACGGCGACGAGGGTTTCGGAGAAAAAATGCGCGGTCGATCCTCCTTCGTCTGGTCGTCGCACCCACACACCTCCACGCCGGCCGCGTATCAAGCACAGATCTTGGTAATCTCCACGGCATCGACACACGGTTATATACTTATCCGGCTCCTTTGGTCGACGAGGATGATTCATCCGGAGGTAGTATAAATCACTCGGCCGGGTCCCAATTCACTCCGGAAGACGCCGATGACTTATCGAAAACGCGAATTTCTCTCGTTTCTGCTCGCGCCTACAGCCTTCTTCCCTTTTTCTTCTCCATCTCGCAATCGAGATAGTTTTGTAGATGAACAATTGAGCATTTTTAAGAAATTTTAAAAATTCATTATTAGACTGCGCATGTTTATGCAATTTAAAATTTTTACAGACACAGATAAATAATTTAACCTTGCATCAAAGTGCACATTACTCTTCAAATGGTTTAATATACACAGGGTTATCCATCTATGTCGGAACCCGTGCGCATAATTACAAATAACCTCGGGTCCACGATAAGTTGATAACCCTATAATCCATTTTATACATTTTATGCATTTTTACACATTATTACACATTAATACATATTCTTGTTCATTTCCGCATGTAAGTTTCTCATAAATGCATAATATCCGCAGTCTATCATGGAGGAAGCGATTACTTTGGACCTTGGGTTATAATTTTTGTCCTGTTGATTGAATTGAGAAACTAAAAATAATTTCTTCTGTTTTACGTTATACAATTAGTTTGAAATGTGAACATTTCTGAAACCAGAATTCTGTAACCCTGTACTTGACTTTGCGCATCAGGGGTTGCTCCAGAACGACGCACAAAAATAGTCCTCCACGTATGCGTGGCACGCTTCCACGCGTCGGTCCTTCGGGAAACAATCTGTCAATGGGACAGATGCAAAGATAAGTCGGAAAGTGTCTCGAGCATAGAGGCTCTCTGCTCTTCCCTGTCCCGGTGTCGTAACCTCTCAACCACGAGATAAAACTGGTCTCGAAAAAATTGTAAACGTGAAATCGAGGGTGCAGCGGAACACCTGTCTCTGTCCTGAAATTTCTAAAAATAATCGAACGAAAACTACCAAACGCGGAGGAACACTGACATCACTCCTGCCGCTATTTCGATTAAATTTCAAAAAATCGTTTCGGAAATTCCATCGGTCGATCGTCATCGAATCCACGTAGAGAATCGTAATCGGCGTACCTTTCGAGTATCGCTGAATGTTGCAACGACGTTTTGTAATAATCTGGTACCGTTCGTTATCGTGTTTCTCATTTAACAGTCCGCTTCAATTAGCCGTCAATTAGATACCACCATCGGAGTGTACCAGCTGATTAACGACTGTCTGAAACCGGTCAAATCGTTAAGTCGACATCAAAGCTCGGCCTGGCGAGGCCGAACCGCCTGACCTGTCTGAACCCCGCATTGGCAGTTTCAGCGTACGCTCGCCAACGCTCGTGCGTATTTTATCATAACGCGGCGCCCGTAATCCACGCGTTTACCGCCGGAGTCGTGTTTCGCGTGTCCCCGTTACGAGAAAATTTCAATCGGGCCTCGCTGGAACGCCATTATTGCGTTCCGTTGATTTGATCGGCCGCTCCGTAGAGTAACTTCTTTTTCCTTTACCTAATTATGACGCGTTCCCACACGCCGCCAAGCCGCGATCGATAAGCGCGCCTATCTCTCGATCCCCTCGCAGTTCTGATCTCTCGATCGCGGAACCACCGTGATCGCTAGCCGCGCTCGCAATCAACGCGATTTAATTTCGAGCTTGCCCAAGCCATGGATCGCCGCCGCCACACTCTAATTACATCCTCCGCGACGAATTGAAATTCAGCAAGAACCATAGCCTCCGGTGAACGTAATCGTGACGCGTGCAGACTACCGCGATTGAGTCATGCTACCATTGGCTACGCTTCACCCGGTGCCATCCTGGACCCTCGATCGTGATCGGATCCGCGAGATATTCGCGATGGGAAAAAGTAGCAAGAAGGTTGGGCCCTGTCCTGGTTTGACGCAGCGGGTTTCTGAACAATTAGGGCAGTAAAAGAATAATTGCGTTTATGCAAAATTGCCGGTGGTCGGCGTATTATTGTCCCTCGACGGCACGCGAAACGTTTCTCGTCCCAGAAAATTACAGATTTGTTTTTATATCTGGGCGAGAACGTATCGTTAGGTTGGGCCCGCGATCGATATTCGGCCGTTTGACTGTCGACAGTCTGCAACGTTACAATCCCTAATAGCAGTAATTTCTGTTGGCATTACCGGGTAGCGACTGTCGACAGCCGTGTTCCCTCGTAACCACTAATCGTGGCTGAGCAATGAAAAAAAAGTTTATGGCACGAGCGTTCACTTTGGTTGAATAGGCTTTTACCTGATGCGCTGGGAGACTTTTTGGTCTCCGTATCAGCTTATCGGCATCGTTCATGACCTACTAGTAGGCACAGTGCGATCTCCGTCGTGAAGTTCAGATCCTGTATTTGAACTTTCGGTAATTTCTCAGAACTGCATGCCTTCCTCTGTTCAGACGCAAATCGTGTTAACTGTGTCACCCGAATTTTTTTACGACCTCGGTATGGTTGTTAAAAGCTGCGTCACACACGTCACGCATTATTTAGGTCAGTACGAAAGCAGATTCTACATACGTCATCGGTATTTTTAATATTTTTACCAACATAGTTAATTATTACCTCAACAATGACTGAATCTAAATGAGGATTAAATTTTCCATTTTCCAACGTGAGGGGCTCAAAAGTAAACATGAGGCTAATAAGTGATATCCGCAAGTATGCGGACGATTAATTTTAATAATACGCTTAACATTAATACCAGATCGCATAATCGTGAAAAATCTGGGACCAGTCATTTCGACTGCTTTGGTAATATTGACGTTAATGGGTACCCAGCAACCACCACTTTAGAATCTCCCCACTCCGTGCGATCGCATTTCAAACTTTCTTCCGATCATCCGTGTACACGATCCTAGTCAGCGGAGGAACGTAAACAGTATCGAAAGACACTTATTTCATTCGGTCGCTGGTTCGAACAACTATACACGGATCTACCTACATCACGACAATTCAAAATCGAAGCCCCACAATTAAAACGGTCTCACGTGAACAGCAAGTTGCACGTTCTAATCGTGCGGTTAGAACTTCTCTCCGATTCCCCGTTGCACAATACTTTACGATCACCATATTTTCGTACTAAAACGGTTCGAATTACACGGCGAGCTGCATTAAGCTTCACTCGTATTTCATCATCCACCTTTTATCGTCTGTCACGAACGCAATATCGCCGACGGATAGAAATCGCCGTCGTTCCTTCTCCGTGAACCGCGTGGGAGTGATCCGCGTGTGCATCCCCGCGGAAAATGGGGGTGTGGGAGACCCGCGCGCGGTTTCCAATGAAATTCCGATCGACTCGCATCTCGAGCTCTTCGTATTCCGTGGCAAGGTCTTGGAGGATGCCGCAGGCAGCGGCGCGGTTTCTGTTCTAAACTTCGTTTCGTGACCGGCTTCGGTGTCCTACAAGACGTTTCACTCGAGCACCGGCAAACGCGTTCACAGTGGAACTATTGTCCGCGCCGCGGCCCGCCACCAGCTTCGTCGCCCGCGACAATAATTACGCGTTGACACAACCGGTATCCTTTCACATGTGAAACGGCCTGCTCCAGATTCTGAAAGATCAGTCGCGGGAGGAGTCAACCCGGTAATGATACACCCATGCTGCCTCCATCTGACCCAACCCCCTTTAACCTTACATGGACCCGTCGCCCCCTTTGCCTTCCTCTCCTCAATATATTCCGCACGATTTCGCGGATCCTCCGAGCGAATCGTGCGTGCCTTCCAAACTACTCTGTCAATCTGGAATTTCGTGACCTACTGACGGCTAAAAAATTTCCTAATAATTTATGCATTTTTGTTTTTTAGTGAATATGTTTTTAGATACTTGAAAAGACGTAATGCAAGGACGTACAGCAAGTTGATGTTTAAAGAACTTATTGTTAAGCCTATTATTGCGCAGTTATTGTGAACGGAATACTTAATTAACTATCTTACAAAAAATTCCCATTCCTTCCTGATTACTTGGCATTCGGATTTTAGTTCAAGGATTTATTTAATTTTGCCTGGAAGTTCAAGTGGATTTATGACTGCGTCGTTAATGAATACTGATTAGACTTAACCTCTGAGGTAATACGTCAAGTAATTTATTAGTTTCTATAAAGAATATCGAATGTTTTAGCCTGCAACTCACAAAGCTCACTTACCGATTCTCGTTAAAAGTAATTTTTTTTCGTTAATGAGAAAATCTTTACTTCCATTAATATAGAGATCCATATAGTGACCCTCAGGCGTTTAATCGGTAGCGTATTAAATATCCATCATATAAATCTCGTTAGTTCAAGCGAGAGTGAAATCACTCTCTGAAGATCCGTAACTAGAATCGACGATGATAGTTTCGTTTCGGAAAAGGACGTACGACAGGTCACCGAGATGAAAAATCGACCTTCCTGTAAGTGGACTTCTACTTGCTGGCTGGCTCGTACAAATCGATCCCATTATGCGGCACGATCGAGCCTGATTTTAATGGCCCGACGTAAAAGCGTTCGTTTCGCCACCTGTACCTCTTGAACAGCCGCTTTCACGCACGTTCGCAAATGGCGTTGATCCCCGACGACACCGCTTTCCATAATGACGTTTTATCGCTGATCGTCTTCTGCGCTCCAAATGTCGATCTTTCGCGGTAATCTTTATACGCGACGAAACCTTGTAAATCCTTGGCCAACACGTTTACTGGTCGTTTCAGGCGCGATTTGACCGAACCGGTTCATCATGCTTCGCAACAACTGCCGTGTATTGAAACAGGTGATGCTCCGTTTTGCTCAATTTACTACTATATTAACTCTTTGATAAAAAATTGATACAGGAATCTTTAAAAGTTTTACCATTTGACCCGTATTTTGAAACGCCACCGAAGATTGCGATAGAGTTCCAGGCAAAGTTGCGATGACGTAAGTAAACAACGCCGGATCGCAACCGCGAGCGAGGATTAACGAAATTGGATATTAATATCAAGCTCGAAACGGAGAAAGAGGGAGCGACGCCGGGATGAAGTGGTTTTAATGCGCGTAACAATGTGCCGGGATCGAGGTGTAGTCGGGAACCATCGATCTTCACGGAAAAGAATCGCGGCGATCGGCCGCGTATCGGGAACACCTGCGGAGAAATCGGCGCCGACAACCGGCAGGACGATCGATCGAATAATCGGCAGCGATTTCTTGTATCTATGCGATCGAATCCCACGGATAAGAGACGAGAGTCGGGGCCAGTGGCGTCGGAGTCGAAGCCCGGAGTGTCGCAACCCTTTTCGTCGCTGTTGCGCCCGACGACCGGTCGAAATCTCGGGAAACGATCGATCGATAACCCCGCCGACCTTAACGTAAAATCGCGGCCCGGTGATGCAGCGGAGTGCGTTTTAGCGAATGAAACTCCTCGCATCGACGGCGTAGAATCAGAAGTACGGTTTCAAGCAAATCTTCAAACAATCTATGCTTGGAAAGAGCAACGAGCTTGTAGATATACAAAGCGTATTTATTTTATCAGACATAGGAGTAAAAGGAAACGTGGCAGAATTTCCAAGATACAGTGGAGAAAGTGACGAACTTCAAGCGAGTAAATAACGTAAATTGTCGCGGCAGCTTTCGAGATATCGTTAGCCTATTGCAGGTTATGAATTGATATATCGCTTTACGGGAACAAGCAAGAAATCCTTTTATTGAATCTACCTCGCAACCGTGGCAAGTGGTACGTTGCCCTCGCGTGCTTGCGTTAAATTGATTCCATTATGAAAGGCGGTTCGCGAGCCGCGCCGCATATTTGACACAAGAATGAACAATCAGCGAGCGTAAGAAACACGAATCTTTGACCGCGGCAAAAACACTGATCTATAATTACCTCGCGAAACGGGACTGGTAAATGTGTGTAATAGCCGGCTTGTTGGCATTATTCGTAGATTAATTGTCGTAAATATTCCACGGGGGAAGGAATTACGATAAAGGTTACGATCTCTCGCGTTAACGACCGGGGAAAAAGGCGCGAGTCGTCAGAGGGGGGGGGGAGGTGGCGAGAAGGGGGTAAAGTGGAATTGAGGCTCGCGAAGGATTTGGGGCCCGCCGAGAGACGAAAGATCGTGGCCAGTTTGTTGACGTAATCGACGAAAACGCCTCTCATACCGAGGCAGGCAAATCGGTTGAGTGGTCGAGTGGCAGGCCGGTGGTTATCTTCAATTTTTCCATTAAGGCACAGGTTGGTCGCCTAATGGTTGCTACTTGCTCCTCCGGGTATTTCGACAGTGGATCTCACTCTTGACAAGTCGACGCCTCCGCGTTGGCAACGCACGATGACGAACGGTTCGCCGTCTGCCGTCGAACCCTTCGATCGTCACGGTTCCGAGGCTCCATTTGGCCGATGCTCCGGTTGCAGTTATCGGGGGTGGGTCGCGTCTATTTTTAGGACGACCGCTAAAATCGGTCGGCGGGGATTTCGTGGTACGCGCGGCACCCGTGCTCACGCTGCACCTTCGCCTTCGAGACGATGGCACATAGGAAGAAACAGGTTTGACAACCTGGAGGTGGGCTCACCGGGGCCACGTGCTGCGGCGCATTACTTATAATCCCATCAGCGTCTCTCTTTCTCCCTCTCCCTTTCTCTTTCCCTCGTCCTTCTCCTTCCTATGCTCTTTTTCTTCCTCTCCTCCGCCTCCGCCATCTTCCCATTTTATTCCTTCTTCTCTTCTTCTTCATATCTAACTTCTCTCCTCCCCCACGTTCTCGAGTCTCTTCCGAGGCACTCCGTGTCTCGTCCACCCTTCTGCACGTTCCACCGCGCTTCGCTCGCAATAAACGCTCAACTAAATGCTCGACATTCTTATCTCTCCTTTAACCCTCCGCTGAACTCACTCCGGACATGCACACACTGTTCTTCTAAAAGCCTATTAGGATTTCAAGGGCTTTAGTCGATTAGCTGGTCACATACAATTCGCAGAAATCTATACACCTCAGATTAAGTTCTTTAGCTATAACTATTTATTATCACTTCTGTGAATTGTTTATTAATTCTTCGAGGATTCCGCCTAATCACTTTTTAAAGATTAACCCCTTCCATTACGTTCTTTTTTTTAGTTTGTGGATATGTAATTTATTAAAATCGTAGAATTATTAATTATTAATTGCATAATTTCTGAAGACAATGCAACAAGTCTTCGGTTTCAAACACAGCTATAACTTTCTCTTCTTTGTTGTTTTTAATAATTTAATAACGTTTATTTTAATATTCGGAGTTTAATCTATATCACGAATGTAACTCGTTATTATATGTCAAAGGGCTCAAAATACCAAAAATTTCGAAAGAATGAGAATTAACCCGAGAGTATTGGTCATTTTGACCGACAATTTCGAATACTTTGACATACAACTCTAATATTACAGTGTTGTTTTCCGCAAACAACCTATTCTCGTATCCAGTATTTTTCAACTTGATTACAGCGTGACGAAGTACTTTTTACACTCTACGAAATTTTGCATACGCGTTAATACGTCGTCGGTCTTTTTTTTTTTTATTATAACCTCGCGAGCTCACTAACCTTAATCCTTTATTTGAACTGTTTTTCGTGTTGTAAATGTAAATAAAAAGTTAATTCTCGTACGTTTTCACAAATTAAAATATCTATAAAATAATTTCAATATTTATACATACTTTTTGATGGCCATATCAGATCTAATTATAAAACAAATTTTAAAAATACCTGGGAATAGATATGTCATACATCAATAGTAGAAAAAAAAATATTCGCTTCTAAATAGCAGAAAATGCAATTAGGGTCAACTCAGATGGACCACTTTCCAGCCACTTTCCGGCCACTTTCGGCCAACACTACTATGTTTTTTACAAACACAAACAAATCGAACAACGTCACTGACAGTTTTGTGGCTGTCATGTCGCCCGAAAGTGGTCGGAAAGTGGCCGGAAAGTGGTCCGTCTGAGTTGATCCTAATTGCATTTTCTGCTAGTTAGAAGCGAATATTTGTTGTAAAAGTTGTATGAATATGTAATTCTTAAACAATAGTATTCACACTATTTCACCACGAGAACTGCAAACTATTTATGTAAAATATTCCCCAATAATTAAAATGCAATATTGTTATATTTTTATAGTAATCATATTAAGTTATTTCACATTATATTAATATCGGTCGAAATGATCGATGTGTGGCCTCTAACGTAAGTTTAGTTGGCGCGTCCACGCCCAGATTAATTATTTCAAAGTAAATGGAAACCATCGACGTCAACCAAATCTTATCGAGATAAAATGAAACATCTCCTCTTACTGAAACTTTCATCAGTCTGGGAACAGCATCGCAAAGGACCTATCACCCCGCCCAACACGAAGCCATTCGCGCAAGGTGAATTAGTCGAACGATCTAGCACGATCATATTTTCATTTTATACCTTTAATAGGCAATTTATATTCGTTATAGCCACGACGTACACGTATTTACGTCGGCGTCGCGAGTTTTCGCGATATTACCATGCATCGCACATAAACAAGGCGCTAACCGGCATGCCCCGGTGAACCTTCGAACGCGGCAGTTGTTAATTTCACGTGTCCCGAACGAGGAAAAATCGAGTGAAAGTGCAAAGCCTCGGTGTGTCCCGGGCTTTGGATGTGTCCTTGTGCGGATTGGAAAAACGGAGACGGAACCTGTTTGTTCCCCGCGATCGTGGCCAGAACGTTGCTTCTACATCGTTGACTAAGCACGTTTTAGCGAAGTCGAATCGTTAGTTAGTTATTGATCTATCCAGGCCCCGGACATAGAAACGCGCTTGGCGCGCCGGTTTGATTGACACGGACATATTAATCCGTTCTCGCGAGTCGGCTCGCGGGGCCGCATTAACGCGCGGGAATCGCCGATTAGGCTCTCGGGGACGAGTCAGAGGGGGAAAAAGGAAATAGAAGAAAATGAGACGGCGCGTGCAGGATCGCGGGTCATCCAGCATCTAGACGGCCTTGCAAGTATTGACTTTGCCGCTGACGAAAAGCGAACGTGGAACCTGTTTCGCCAGCTCGTCTAACGCGAACGCGATATTTTTGGACGGTGTCTCGCTTTCGATTTTCCGATGGAAACATTCGGTAGCTTTGCGTTGAACCTTCATTTTAAATTGGATACCTTGAATACCATATTATAAGTTAATCTCTTGAGCTTCAAACGCCAGTCTTGTGGACCTTAAAAATTGTGGACCTAAGGAATTCTATTTTACGGTATAATTTAATTACCGGTAGTAGAATTTTTGCTGGATGACATAGTTATGTAACAGATTCATGTCCCACGTTTGTACCATTATACTACCTACTTTACAAACAATGCAATTAACCTTAAAACTGCATTTCCTTCGAAATGCCAGCCAGTGCATAATTGAGTCATGCCAAGTACTCAATCGTAGCGTTCCCTTCCCTACATCATAAAACCAGTATCAATTATGCAATAATACCCACAGACATGCTTATCAACCAGAATAAATAATCGAGTGGTACCGTGTGGGTCTGTATTTATCGGGCAGCGATGCAACGAATCGGCGCGCCACCGGTAATAATTAGAAAGAGGAGAGGATACGGCGTAGTCAAGGCCGTGGCAAGAAAACGAGGAAGGTGGAATCGAGCTGGATCCGGGACTTAAATAATTAAAGCGTTCACGAGGTATCGCGCGGTTACCGTTTTCTTGCGCAATACGATCTACTCGCGGGCGCGATTCGATCTAAGCGTCCCTTTTTCCTCCGGCGGCGGCGAGGCCCGCGGAATCCTAGTCGAACCGCCGATCTACGCTGCCCTTCGAAGAGGCAAAGAAGCGTTGGACGGTTTTGCTCGGGAGGCTAGACGAGAAGTTGGACCGGTGATCGAGATACGCGTAAATCGTATCCGCGCGATTTTTTGGTGCACAATGTGTGAGGAATTTGTCCCTCTTTTCTGCAGTTCATCGCTGCCGTTCAATTTGCACTTTTGGCCGCGAGTAGGTCGATACACCGTTAACGCAGACTTCTTTCTCCCTTCCTCAGTGGTTAAAAAAGAAGTCGAAGGAATAAAAGGAGGGACGGGGGAGAGAGACACGGAGGTGGACCACGGTTCGTCCTCTTTCGCGATCCCCGGTCGAGGGAACAAAAGGATTTATTGCTCCCCGCTGGCAAATGTAGCGTTAATACACGTGTCCGGCCGTCGAAATTTACATAGTTGCGTTTATCTCGAAACCAGTTCCCCGGATCACGTTCTCGTCGACGATCAAACGCTCGCGCGAGGACCGCTCCTCGCGCTCCGTGTTCTCCTTCCAGAACGGCCAGCGGATAAAAATCCAAAGGGGGCAATCGTTCCCCTCCTCCACACGCGCAATTAGCGAAATTGTATAATTAACGACTTCCGAGTATCGCGCGTGAGTCCGGCTACGAATTAACTATTAGTCACTTGTCTCTATTATGGCGCATCTGCTTGGCAATAACTCTTGCTTAACTCGCGAGAGCTCATGAAAGGAGGCGCAAGTGCGCGGAGCTCGTTTGGCTCTGCCTGAACCGTCGACCGATTCTCCTTTCTCTACGCCGGCGGAAGTGGCGAATCGGACGACTCTAAAGACGAGGGAGTAGCTTCTCCTCGCTGTCATGTAAGCCATTCTTTCACTCCTGGAAGGCACTACAATCGGCCGGTGGACAGTAATAATATAGTCTTGATAGAGGCAAACACGTCTTAACTTCATACGCGCTTCCATATCGGTTTGACTCTGTGGTTATCCTTGAATGGGCCATTTTTCTGATAGCGACCGCTGTTTCCTACGTCAAAAATTACGTCTAACCATGAATTACACTTTTGTCTAGTCAGTTGCGCGGGAACTTCCTTGAGAGTCGCATACTCACAATAGCAGAGACGATTAAAATTTCCTATGTTTGGATGCTTAATTAATTCCTTGTTCGTGCACTATCTACCACTGTATTCAATATATTAATATACAGGCTGAGTCATTATGCATATAAACAACGAAAAGAGAATTTTAACAAATAGGGAATAGTTAGAACAAAAATAAAGTTTTGCCTAGATTCAGAAAGAAGATGAAGAAGTACTGGTACTCTCGGTGACTTTCAATAATCATTCAATTTGTTTATTCTTATCCCTTCTTCTTCAGTTTACTTTGACGCCAGCAGCCAAAGGAAGCGAGAGAAGGTGTTAATTAGACTCGCAATCAAATAGTCGACGCGATTTCCCTGAAGCGTATTTACGGAGTCCCGGAGACTTCAACGCGTGTCCGGACACGCGCTGGTCACCGGTCAAAGTTCTACCCTCGGTCAGCAATAATTCAGTCGGCGCGGTCTACCCTCTCTCTTCGAGATCTGTGTGCCTCCGTGCGGCTCCGTTCTCCACAATTCTTCCCCTCGTCTTCTTTTCCTCTTTTTGCCCTCCTCTCTGTCCCTCTTTTACCTTCCTTCTTGTCCTCGCCGCCGCCGCCGCTCCCCGCCACCCGTCTGAGTCGAGTAGTTACGTACACGTTCGTAACACAACGTGCCAATATCGATAAGTCAGTTGGAACAAAAACAACCGAAGGATCGGTTCGACTCTGCTCTGTTCCTGCGGTACACCCGGTTACCTGCCTTCCCATACGTCTCCCGTTCGGCACGCCGCGTCGCGATCTCGTTACACGCGCGTATATCGCCGGCGAAAAGGAAGACCGAGCTCCGCTAGGCGTATCCTTTCTATCATGCCCGCCGGATAACTTTCTATTGTTCTAGTGCACGCAGGAAATTGGAAAGTGTTAGGAATTTAGTTTCTTTGAAAATTCAATTTTATTATGTCGTCGCATCATGAGGATTTTCAAGGATCGAATATCGATTTTCTTCTTTTAAAACGCAACGAAGTAAAGGATAATATCGTCAACTCCTAGAAGCAGAGACCTCTAAAAATTCTGCTCAAAAGATATCTTAACTCTAATACGACTATCTAAATTAAGGAAAAACCTATCCTAAAGACCACTGCTGAATCTTTGTCAACCACAATCACGGTTCTCCGTGGCCAGCAAAGCCGGACGAAAGCAGAGTGACCCCAGGTGAACGTGGCACAAGGACCGCAAAGAAAGGGAGAAGAAGGAAGGAACGCTACCGGCTGTTGAGTTACGTCGCGCGAGTGTTCGCCAATTATCTCGAACGGGTAGTCGACTCTAATTGGACTTTACGCTAGTGGGTGGGATCAGAGATGCGGATCCGACGAAAAAAAAAGAAAGAAAACAGAAAAAGAAAGAACGTGCACCCTTGCGGACTGTGTATATGCATGTAGAGCGGAGTCTGGAACAGCGACACGAGTACATCCGAAGAGAAGTCGATAATTGGTCGAAAGCGGGGAACGATTTGCTCCATTAAATCTCGCGCCACGGGGCCAGCCTCGCGGAGAGCCAGAACCCCGGGTTATTCGAGGTGTTCCAGACTGTTACGACGATCGTATCGCTTTGTTACACACCTCCGGTACCAATGCCTGTAATAGAACTATCACATCGATTCCCGAACGCTGTTTTACGGGCTTTACCTGGAAGCTACGTATATTATCCGGACGCCTGTTCCGTAATTTCTCACACGTGGCTCAATTTATTCGCGTCGGGAACATTAAACTCCTAACTATTGCCGCGTTGACGTATTGCGTTGTCTGTGATTCATGCTGTTGATATTTCAATCGGCACGTTGATTTAGGAAAACCTTCAATTATTTTTTAAAGCAGATATCCTAGACATGTAGTAAATATATCGCGCATTTAGTCGAAAGGCTGTAAAATATTAGAAAAAGATAATATGCTCTGTATAATCATTCTGTCTTCTTCTAACGTGCGTCGTTAGAAAAAGACAGGTTGATAGATTATAGATAGATCGTATCACTTTTTCTTTCTATTTTCTGACTCGGTTTGCATACACATAGGATACATTGAAACCTCGCGATCTATGTAAAATCAAGAAAATTCCTGGAATTTAAAGAAAATTGAAGGTAATGTAAAAAAATGCAAAAAAATTAGTAATCCAAATGCATAAAAAATTATAAAATTATGAAAACGTTTAAGGAAAACCAAGAATGTTCACGGAATTTCAAGAAAATTTACGGAAAATCAAGAGTATTCGAGGAATTCTAAAAAATTAAGGAAAATCAATAAATTTCAAGGAAATTTAAGGGAAATCAAACAAATTCCAGGAAATTTAAAACAATTGAAGGAAATATAAGGAAATATCAGCAATTCTAACGTATCGGGTCGCGAGATATCACGTAAAAAGCGTCAGTCGGCCAGCACTACAGACTCTCTGTAGCCAGTACTGAGTCGTGACGTCGTGACACATCTCGTCCAGGGATACGAAAGGTAGGGTTAGAACCGGATATTTACACCGATATACATATATGTGAAAGTCCTGATGATTATACATCGCCATAATGGTGAAAACCTTATGTTTTATCGTCACCACGGTTTTCACGGTGTGTGTTGGTGGTCTGTAACCTTCAAAACTTTCGAATATATGACTACTGTCCAGTATTAGGGCCCGTCCAATGAATAAAAAGAACAGGAGTCAACAGAAAAAGTGAAGCCAGAATTTGACAGAAAAAGTGAAGCCAGAAACGAACAGACTAAGACATCATCAGCATTGGCGCGAAACTCAAATACCGAATTATCCCATTACCTTTGCCCACAAATTTTATCCATGCTTCTCGTTGAGACATGTTTTACGGAAGTCTGTAGGTGTGCAATAACATGAATAAAACACACAAAGTTAATTTATAACTTTAACATATAAAGTTATTTCATAACTTTTATTTTATAACAATTATAAACAATACTCTTTTTGTATTACTTCAGCGTTCTTCTATGTAATACAATTTGGACATGCAACATTCATTTTTATATATTACTTACGAAAAATATGACACAGGTACATTATTATGGTAAATTTTCTTGGGAAAGCCATAAATGCAACGACAAACCATGTTTCAAATAATTTCTTATAACCTGTCACCTGTATTAAAAATTTGAAAATTTGTGGTTGACTGACATAATCGTGATCTGTTACTGTATTCACTGTATTTACTGTAAAAGGAGAGTGTGGCCGATTAGCCGGGAGCCGCCATTTTAAGGATCAGCGGGCGCGTTTTTCAAAAGCCTGAAATCATGTTTTATGTAACGCTAACTTCAGCTTCAGAGTTGCGAAGTTTGAATTGAATGTAATAGCAAAAGGAATTAAAAGCGAAGTTGGCACAAATTTATAGGTTTATAATCGACCATGCGTTCCCATGATCTTCTTTATAATTGGATATTTATACTGTTCAGGATTAGCAACTCTCCGACAGGAGAGTTCGACGATGATACCTGGACGCCTATACTAGGAGGAGCATATTTAGATACTACGACGGGACTACCTGGACGCCCGAAAGTAGATGAAATTCGAAAGATTTATATTATATTGATTGAATTGTAAAAGAGCGAAAGACTGAGAATGTTTAAAAATGAAATTTCGTATCCCAATTCCCATGAACTCCTTGTATTTCAAAATGTCCTTAATAAATTCTTTGTCTGTCCCCAGAAAATCCTTACACTACGAATTATTTTGCTACAAATTTAAATTAACGCTTTTAATCCATTCATTGAAGCTCTCTAATTCATACCTCCGATATATATTTTTTAAAAGAATTATTAGCTATTTTCAAATCTATAAATTTATACCAACTTCATCCTTAACTCCCTTTCCTATTATAAACTATTACATTCAGTTTAAACCTCGCGCCTCTTACACACATACTATCTATATCCGTACACAATTGCTGCACAACTACATAGAATAGCTGCCGGACGCAGTCCTACAAATGGCGGAACCAATCATCGATGAGCAACCCTGTCTGCCACACTCTCCTTTTACCCACTCTAACTATGACGTCACAAGTCTGCCATCTTTGAACTATGTATGACGTAGTAGGCTTCAATCATGGACCTAAAGGACTGAGCCTAAAGCCGGGAATCCACCAGAAAGCTAAGCTAAGCTATGCTATGCTATGCTATGTTTAAAAAAAAATTAGCTTCAATACATTTTTATGGATCCGTTTCCACCAAGAGCTAAGCTATTAGCTAAGCTATAGCTAATTCTGGTGAATTCCCGGCTTAAAGTACATTTGTAGGCAAGAGCGGCACTGCTCTGCGCGGGGAGGGATTTCACATGCAGCCATATTGGATGGTTAAAACAAAACACATCCTTCATGATAACAAATACGTAGAAACAAAATTATTACACAAGTCACAATTGACTTAGACTTAGAATACAGTAGACTCCCGTATAACGCGATTAATACGTTACGCGCTATAGAAAATCGTGCTGTACGGGAATTTTTCTCGTATAACGCCTATAATCTAAAGTAACATGTTTGAAATAATTATTGCGATAACACCTTTTAAACATTCAATATGGCTGACAGACTGATACCCCTTCCGTCTTTTGCTTCAACCCCTCAGAATCATGCACAATCCTTTACGTCCGTGGCTTCAACTTCCACTTCTAAATTTCCGGCTTATGCTCCTTTCTGCTCTTTTTATTCATTGGGCCCGTCCAATTAGTGACCCTCAAGGGAGTGATGAGAAACGATATCTGTGTTTCCTATTGGTCATTACAATACGGAGTAAAACCGGAAGTAGAGAGAAAAAGTAGATAAATAGAAAAAAAGAGAGCTAATATTATCGTCCATGATATGTGACATTTAGGTTGCGTAACTTGTAACTTTTGGTTACATTCAGAGGTGTTATTGTGATTTGTAATTCCCGGTTTAAATCCATTTAAAACAATATGGCTGTGCATTTTCTCAGCACTCCCTTGAGGGTCACTACGTCCAATTATAATGGAGCTCCCTCTATATATCTATGGTTGATACTAACACTTCGCAAATTAATTGAGTTATGCTGCGAGTTCAAGCCGAAAATATTCTTCCATGAGGTAGCAAAGTTCTACCTTTCATGATCGGTTATCTTGATTATGCGTTGTAAATGCGCCCTGTATGTACATACATACATACATACACGACAAGAAGAAACTACCACGTGAACCAATCATAGACATATAAGAAGTTACTTATGTCTATGGAACCTACAGAGGGTCCAGGAACAGTGTGACGAATTAGCCGAAAGTCGCCATTAATAAGTCACGTCAATTTATAAGCGCACGTCTTTTAAACGCTTGAAGTCATAGTTTTAGAAGAATGCAAATGAACTCATAATCTTAATATTTAATTTTATTAATAAAAATTCAGATGAATTGCTTATTCTATATATATTGTTTTTATAAATAGCATGTGTTTTGTAGTTCCAATACTTTATTATTCATAATGTATTACAAAAATTAGAATCATATACATACAAAGACTTATTGAATAATAAATAAATATTTATATCTATAGATCACTTAAGTATAATTAAATAATAATAATAATTATTATTTTAAATAATTATAAAGTTAACTCATACTTCACATAGAGCAGATGAATTGCATGGTGATCATCCTTGCATTCCACCAAGAGTTGCACAGTTTACTTGCTACTGCTCTCTCCGTTTACGGTCTTTAGGAAAATCATTAATTTTCACACCCTTAGAATTATTGCTACACTCTTTCGCTGAGCAAATAGTCATATAAAATAATGTTTCAAAGTTAAATGCTAATTCCAATGACCTACGTCCTACATAATGACTTTAAAAAAAAAAAAAAAAAAAAAAAAAAAAAAAAAAAAAAAAAAAAAAAAAAAAAAAAAAAAAAAAAACACTAATACAAATCAGCTTAAAATAAAAACAAATAACATAAACATTTAATTATCTAGATTATCATTTTACATATACATTTAATTATCTTGTTGCTCAATATTTGATGTTAATTTAAAATTATTATACAATTTATTATAAAGTGTTACGAAAAATTGTATTTACTTTTGAGGTTAATTTTCATTACGTTTTAATAAGCTCATATTTACCTTGATTTTCTTTTTTAGATCAGTCGCATATAATTATTTCTCCTTTGTTCTTCGTATATACATACAAATCGAATTGTTTACACCAGTGGTGTCAAACTGATGTATGAATATGGGCAACCAAATTCAGTTTAAGAAAATCCGCGGGCCGCAGACACGAAGAAAAAAAGTCTTTTATTTATAATAGAGAATAACTCATTTAAACTTTATATTTATTTTTCTTTAATAAATTTATAAGAATTAAAAGACTTAATATTTTTCACTAGACACTTGACATCTTTTTGCAGATACTATTTTATCGATATCAGGTGTAATTTTTTGGGATAAAGATATTTTTAACATAGATTTTAAGTGTTCATTTGTTAACCTCACCCTGTGTGAAGTTTTATCAGTCTTTAAGACAGAAAATAATTGTTCACATAGATATGTACTACCAAACATTGCCAAGATTCTCGCAACAAACATACGCATTTCAATCAAATGTTCCGGCAAGTACGAATAAAAATCTGGAATGTCAATTTCATTATATTTTTCCTTCAGCATTGTGTTGCATTGTATTTTTTTGGTAATAAAATTAATTTCAAGTTTTGGGCCGCACTCGAAGGTCTTGCGGGCCACTTGCGGCCCGCGGGCCGCGTGTTTGACACCACTGGTTTACACCATTTACACTTAACCACACTTGACGCGATTTGACGTTCTACGAATACTGCGGGTGCGTTCCGATACACGCTTGTTGCGCATGGAGCACATAGAGAACCGTTCCGGTTCACTTCATGCGCGCATTGGTCACGTGACGTTCCGAAAATTGGCTTATAAATGGCGGAACCAATCAGCGCTAAGAAAAGCACATTCGCCACACTGTTCCTGGACCCTCTGTAATGCAACCAATCGACAATCTGTTAAATTTCAAACGAAGTTGGTCATCGTCCAACTCTTAGACCATTATATGGTCTAAGGTCCAACTAGTCAACCGAATTGAAAGCGCCCGTCCCCGATATTTCTTTCACACCAAACGCGATCCGATCGCCAAGATCCTATCTCGGAAAGAATGCATTCCACGTTCCCAATGTGCCACCTTCCCAAAACAGCCAGGGACTCCAAAGAATTGATAGATCCCGAGCGAGAGCAACGTATTTGGACGTCGCGTCTGTCGAAAACATACCATCTCCATTGGTTCGACAGCAGTTTTTCCGGCGCGCGGCGTTCGAAGGGGGTGAAGGGCGCGGCGGGGGTGGGGACGACAAAGAGCAGAACGGAGTCAATAATATCCACGTAAACACCCACACGCGTGGCGGCCCGTATGGGCTTCACGGCGGCGATTGAGGCACGGTCCGGCCGTAAGTCTCGCTTGGGCATAAACCAATCCTGAAAGGAGAACGCGATGCAACGGGGTATCCATTTCACGAGCGATGGAGACATCGGGGGTACCTCGTTCGATTCCAGCCATATGCTAATTCTCTTCTGAACCACCGCTCTCCCGGCGTCGTGTATCGCGGCGGCCCGGGACGGAAATAGGAGGAGGGCTCTCGAGGATACGTCCTCGGCCGGCCACCATATTAAATCTTCCGCTGTTCCGCTTTTGCTATTGAAATCGCCCGTTGCTTCCAAAACGGTTGCGCAGCGACGCGCTTTCCATTCGGACGGTTACCGTGTCACGCGGCTCTTCGTCTATCGAGGAATCGCTCGATTCGCGGAGGAACACCTTGCGAGGGTAACGACCCTCCTTGTTTTTCACCTGCGCGCGATGTTCTTAAGCGGCCCGCATCTTCAATCCAACCCTTCCGCTTAGAACGCTATTCCGATCCCTTTGCACTCCGTTGCGCCGTCCAATTCACATTCCAATCTACTTTGAGTGTAAATTGTAGTCAATGTTTCCGCCGATGTCTTTGCAACTGCAGTGTAGGTATCGAATAGTGGAAAATATTGATGTTTTGGCTTTTGAGGAATTTTGTTTCTCAATTGAGTAATCAGAATAGAATTTTCAGACTTATAGACTCCATGACAGGAATTGTTTCGAAAGATGTAGTCTAGGGATTTCATGGATTTTCTAGGACATTCGCCGGCCATCGAAATCCACCTGGTCGGAGGTTTGCGTGGCAAACCAGGTACACGCACGTATAGGACCTCCTGCGGAGGACTGGAGCGACGACTGATAAAAATGTTCGTACTCGATTCTTCCTCTCTCCTGCTTTCTCTCTCTTTCCCCTTCTGTTTCCCTGTCCGTCTTTATCCTCGTCTTATTTGGAATGAACGAAGGACGAGGGACATGCGAGATTACCGCGGCGCTGCCCGTTGAGACGCGCCTGTCGAGACGAGACGAACCGAGCCGCGCCATGCGGTAGGTACCCCGCAAGACTCTGCGGGATGATAAAATAAGGGGGATGAGACGGACTCCATCAGAGCTATGGACATTCCTCCCTTCCATTCGGCATCTGAGTTTCCTCACGCTTTTTGGATGGTTAGATATCAAATGTAGAAGACTTTGGCCTAATTTATTGTTAGCCTGGAAAATGGATAAGGGAGACAGCAGAATAACATTTTCTGATTAGAAATGACTCCCGTTTGGATGAAAAATCGGTTATACTCCGGGTGAACTCAACTGGCCGTTCGAGGTAACATTTTCCTCTTGTAGTTGTATGGTAGCAAAACCATCTCAACGGCGTCTTCCATGAATACGAAAGCTTCTACACATATAATGTTTGACATGGGTACAAAAACATTGTTAGGTCATTTTTTCCAGAGAAAATTGAAAGAAAATGGTAACCTTGAATGTATAGCCCACTCAACACCGAATTTGGAGTCAAAGTACCTTTCTAATAGTCAGTTTCTCTCTTTCTAGAAATTGCAGATCTAGTTTTGATTGAGGACCTGTTGTACTCTTATAATTAGTGTACTGACTGATTAATATTTTAAGAAACACAGTCACTTTTTCAGTACCCTTTAGTGCCAATTCACCGGAGTAGTACCTATAGTATTCTCCGAGTCCAAAACTCGGAACGACGGAGAAGTCAATATTGTCCCCATTCGTACGAGCCACCTTTTTCTACCGCTTTTTCGTGACAGTCGTCGTCGTAACGCTAAGGATAATTTATGTAATTCATTCGGCTAATATCGGCGAACCGTGTCGTAAAGCGTTCGCATAACCAATTTGGCACTAAAGACCTCGGCACGAGGGCCCTTTAAGGTCCCCCTCGCGGTGGGCAGTGCCATAACATTACGGGTTACGAGTCTCTCCGTGCACCACCGACTCCCTCGTCCTACGTGGTCATCTTCCTCGTCGTCTTCGTCTCCGCCGGTTTCTCCTCCGCCTTCTTTTTCTTCCGATTCCCTGCCTTCCTGGCCCCCTTTTCCAGCCTTCTTGCGTCTCGTTTTTCTACCCGCGCAGCACACCGAGTCAGGTGGAGAAGCTGCGCGCAGCCCGATGGTGGATGATATTAGCATGGTAACTGGGGGTCCCAGCGGGCGCCTTATTAAATTTGTACCATAAGCAATATCGCGATGCGGCTCAGGGCCGTTTCAATTTGCCAGCCAGGAAATTTAAGACTCAGCCGCGGTACGCTCACCCAACTTGTCGATGCTACCAGCGTGAACCTGCGCTTTTGTCCCCTGCCTGAGAAAGATTATGATTAGCAGAAGGGAAGAAGCTCTTGGAGCGCTTTCTTTTAAGCATTTATACTGTAAACATCCTAAATAAGTCAATCGATTCCGAAGAAGACATTCAAAGCGCTTCACTATGTAGTTAACCGATGTACTCACACGAGAAATTCTAAATTCTAAACGAAACTATTAGACTCCATTCACGGAAGTAGCGTCTTCTCGACCAAAACATGTAAACAACGGTAAACAGTGCTGCATTCCCTAACAAATTTTGCGCAGCGCAGAAGTGCAAGGTCGACACTCGCGCGCGAAACAAGTCACCGATTCTTTTAATTGCATCACGACTAGCTATATGAAACTCGTAAATTGGAGAGTCTCAGGGGGGTCGCTAATTTCAGGCTCGCGGCCAGTGTTCGTGGATCCACATATTAGAGGTTTTATGGCATTCCGGGAATTAAATATCTTTCTGTAGATACCATTTTGTAATCTACTTTACTACCTAGGTGCGGGTTGTGCACCTAACGCGCGGACGATGGTGTTGCAGAACCCCTCGGAATTATTGCTAACTTGCCCCGCAACGTTACATAGTGATCAGGGTTTTCGTAAGTTTCCTGTGGAAGGCAACAATTACGAGCCTGATAATGATTTCAGAAACTAATGACAGCGAACTGGGTTACCCGAGCTACCGTAGATAGTAAAGTCTATTGAATATTAGAACGTGGTGTTACTAGAGTTCGCTGCAGCCCATCAATGGAGCATTGCAATCCCATTACTAGTGGTGGAAATTATTGGAAATTGTGGATCAACTCAGTGGGGGTCTTGAATCACAATGCAAAACTCGGTGTTTCATTTCTGTGTTTAAAAAAGAAAATAACATGTAAACTTGACGGATATTGGTCCTCTCGATGACCTATTTATGACCGCAAAAAAAGTCTTGCGTAAATGAATATTAATCGATCAGAAAAAAGATTAATTAAACAAAAGCGAGGAGTGTCCATCCACGTGTCAGGACGTTCGATCGAGTCGGGTCGATTCGACCCTTTGACGCCGACCGTTCGACGTGTGTCCGTGTTTAGATTCATCATCGGCGACAATAGCAAATATGCGTGCGCCTACACGTGATGACGAGCGGGAAGACAGAAAGAAAACGAACGAAATGAAATGATATAATAAGGCTGCGCAAACGACAGTATGGTGCTAATGATTACAAATGGCCAAACCGATGTACTTCTGCCAACCAAAAGAACAAGTTGAGTGATCGATCGCTTTCCCCAATATCGCTTGATTTGATTTGGGACTCATTCTGCGCCGTAGCCGAATTCTCGGACAACTTTCGGTCACACTATAGAAATTCGGGCGACGGTCGTCGGCGATCAGATAACTGTCATGTCAATGGTTGCGTTCAGCGCACACAACCGTTGAGTCAATCGTTGAGACTGAGCGGTGATCAGTTGATCGTTCCGCTGAACGACACTTTTTAGTAAGTTACCAAATCGTGCGGTAGGTCGTGCTGGCAGCACTATGTTGTTGTATAGCTAACCTATTCATAATTTTTCATGCACTTGAAACGAATCGTTTATTTAATATACAATTCCATTATGTATGTACTCCCCCTATATATATAATATCAAAATTTTTGTTATTTTGTATATTGAACATGGACGGACGTAGGAAACATGAGACAAATTTAGTTTATTTGTTTATTTGTAACCATGGGCTGCGCCATATTGGTTCCCAACGTGTTGAGCAAAGGTAGCGTAAAATTTTTACGCTACAAAACATGGCGACCGATCACTGATCATGATCACAAGTTGCCAAGTGAGCGGTAGCGTTCAGCGGAAATTCACTCAACAGTTGCGCAACGGTTGCGGAGCGGTCGTGTGCGCTGAACGCACCCAATTATCGTTTTAATGTGGTCTAACCTTTAAATCCGGGAGTGTAAAACGTGGCGAATCTGCTGAAAATTATAGTCAATGGTGACCGAAAATCTTATTATTGTAAACACTTGCAAACTTTTGATACGTTTCATGTGAATTTCAGGTAGTATGCATATAGCGATTAAAGCTGTTAACTTATCCAAGATAGTAAAGATTTTTGCTGCTGAAAATTGTTGACGTCATGCCTTTATTTCCATTGACGTCTGTTAGACATAAAAAACTGAGGGTGCATGTTTCCAAATCCCTTAATATAGTCAAGTCCTGGATTATCCTTGGTCCTTTCGTAATCGAACAAGTCTCTGGTCCCGAATATTCGCACGTGCCTTACATTGTCGATACATTTGCTTATCAAATTGGTCACATATTTGTCGCGAATCCTAATGAAGTGACTTATAAATAAAATTACAATGAAGAAGCCACGTTTCATGCAATAAAATTTAATTTTCAATTCAGGTACAATGTTTCTGTGCTGCCCCAGCATGGAAGGTTCTTGGTCCTATATGCGACTTCATCGTTAAAGGAAAAACTAAGGCCGAATGGCAAGATAAGAACTACCACGCGGTAAAATCGACTGGCGACTGCTTGAGTTATCATGTAATTAAATAATGCTTCTATATTCTCTTGACCGGAAATTGTTAAGCTTTTTTCTTCAGCTTGAAATTATTTTTTCACAAGACGGAAATCGAGAGCGGGAAGAATTCTTTGAGGTTCAGAGGTACTGACTGTTACTTCTTGGATACTGCACCAGACATGACGATCGAAGGAAACGTGACCATAGATCGTTCGTCCCACGATGGTATAAATAACAGTGCCTTTGTAAGAATAAGATAAACTCGGGTCAGACTTTCTCCGAATCAACGAAATGATAGATAATAGCAGCTTGATCACTCGACTGCAGACGAGCAGACATCTACCAGCACCGTAAAGAAAACTGTTAGGCACATTCTCATTTTTTCGCGTAGCAATAAAATACCCGGTTCTTTCGCCAGATCTGTCCCAAGCAGAATGGGTTGGTTTGATCGTCGGAGTATTTGTTGTCGAGGCTTCGGACATCCACATCGTCAGGAATCAGCGTGAAAGAACGTTCCTAATCGGCGAACAGCCGCACACGATTCTATTTAAGTACAAAATTTGCAAAATTAACGATAAAGGAACGGTATACGAAACAGTTAAGTTCTATAATATTCTATGTCGACAAGACGTACATTAGCGGTAACACAATTTGTGATTGTTTCGATTTAGTCCAGCGAGAAAGTGGAATGCAAATGGTTACCGGTGCAAGAAAGGGACATGGACATCCTACCCCTTACCCCTTTCGTGAGTCAATCCACCAAGAGTAAGACTAAATAAATAAATATGGTTTGCGCGTTCAAGTCTTGACATTTTAATTTAGAAAATTTAATTTAATTTAGAAGATTTAAATTTATTTAAAAGATTTAAAAATTCAATTTAATTTAGAAGATTGGTTTTTAATCGGCTCATATCTTTCGAAACCCTAGTTCTTCCTCCAGCTTGCTTAGAATAGAATTTCTGACGTGCAATGATGCGAAAGAGAGCATCTCAAGCGACAAGGGCGCGTCGCGCCAAGCGGCGGGAAAGAGTCGCGTCGCCGATGACACCGATGTGAACATAGCCAGATGCAACCACATGATTTATACTTATTTCAGCCGAGGGGGTCGAAGCAGGCGCGTGTATGCGAGCACCAGGTCGCGGCACGCTTCACCGTGATTCACCCAAGGCAGATCGTGTCTCGCGATACGAGGCGGGACCGAGCGGGTGCGCGACCGCTCGCTTAGTCGCCGCGACTCTCCGCGCATCGCGCATGAATTATTGCGAGATCGGTGAACCGCACGAAATTCAATAAAGTTATTTCGCCTGCGCGAGAGGCTGGCGTGCGAGTCGGGGGCGTCGCACAATCGCGGTAGGATTGAATTATCAGCGTTAAATTTCACGTTTTACGCGTGCGAGCGGGTAAGCGCCCAATGTCAGGGTTATCTGCGGCCTGCGATGGAGACATTATAAATGTTAATTGTACGCATTGCACACTTATCGAGCTCGCCCTTTTCCCTCCGCTTCGCGAACCCCTCGTTGCTTCTACCCGCTTCGGAGTTCCTCTCCGCCGCGAATTCAGCCGCGGTCTCCTTCCCCTCGCGAACTTTCTTCGTTCACGCGGCAGCGAGAGGCTGCATTTGCATCTCAATCTCGCCGTTGATTTAGCAGTCGTCCGGGGCCATCACTCTTGCCGCGGGAAAGGTCGACTTTAGTATTTTTAGATTAGCCAGCCGCGATATACAGTCCCGCGTCAGGCACTTTTTCAAGGTGGCCGGCGATCCGATGGTCGCGGGGCCAAAGGCAGAAGGGGAGACGCGCGCGAGGTTGGAGGTGGAGGATTCTGTTAAAGAAAAGAAGGTCGTGGTTACCGGGCGGCTTTAAATTAAACCTGGAGGGAGATGGGTCGGCAGCAGGAACCAGGAAAAGATCGCGAGAAGGAGGTCGACTTTTGTCCTTGAAACATACGATCCCCACCTCCCCCTCCGGGAGACGAAGGAGGGTGGGTGGGTGCGTCACGGGTCGTCGAACTTTTTCGTAATGCACACAGGCTCCGCGAGATCCTTTTACCGAGCGCGTATTTATACGGCAGGATCGAGGACAAATCTTTCGTCGTAAATACGTTCGGGAGTGAGGCCGATACGAAAGGGGGTCGCATTGTAATATCCGCGAACGTGGTTAGAGTTCCACGTAGCTTAACGCTATGCTTACGTTTCATAAATACTCACCACTGTCCCATTATTTCGCTTTATGCCCCGGGGGCCGGTGAAATGTCTCCAGACGAAATCCCGTAAATTGATAATGCACCGTGTGCGATACACGATGACGCAAGCCGTCGAATTTTCCCGTTAATTTTGCGACAGAACCGCGAAAGGGTAACCTCAGGATCATCGAACTCCGCGAACAGTAAAGCGACAATTATTATGGCTTTGCTTCCGCGTCGCGGCTCCTGTCGCGCGATCGACACCGTACTATATCATCTAACGAGTTAACTTTTACACCAACCCACCTGCCGTCATCTTGGAGTACGTAAATAAATGCTATCTTGATCTTAATGGATCCGCGCGCGAGCCTGTCCGGATGGCTGAAGGCACGGCAAACAATTGTTGCTATTATCGTGTCAAAAGAGGGGGAGATGCTTATTCGTAGATGGATATCTTGGGAAACGCTGTAAATCCTGAGATGAAATATGCTCCGCTAAAGGGCGAAGTTCTTTTGAACGCTCGGATTTAAAAGGGGGAAGTTATGGGTGCAGACTTCAGTAAAATGAAAGACTTCACTTTAGAGAATGGGTTCCCATAATATACGAGCAGTTGTCAGAAGATACTACTTATGAAATTCAAACTGGTAACTCTGTCTGAAAAAATATTCAAGCCTTCTGCGATGTAAAAGTTCAGAAGGTTAAACAGCGATGTACAAGTAAAATAATGGCAGTTTATACAGAAGCGTCTATTTGTCCCGTAGCCAACGTACATACATACAGTGACGGGTGCATCTAGAATGCAGGCTGCAGTTGCGCTCGTCACACATAGGCTAACTTCCGGTACAAGGGGCGGAAATTGTCATTGGCCGGCGCGTGGCAGCCACGCGACCAGCTTGGTACCCCTGCTCTACCAGGAAGGCTCGTTACGTTTGACAATTGACATTAATGAGACGATCGAGTCACACCACGTTATTGCACGATCAATGCTAACGTTTTCGAGCAAAGAACGCCATGAAATAAAATTGATGACTAATAGAGCTGCTCTAACTCTGATCAGTCATTCCTAAAATTATTGTCAATTTCAATCATCCAGCTCATTTTGTCTGTTACTGGAACTTCCTAAACTAGAATTCACCATTGCCAACGAAATCTACAAACCTCATTGGCTACACGCACTGCTCAAAGACAAACAGTCGTAGCCGACTGGAGCGAACAGGCTCCCTCAGTAAGAACACGTTCTGACCAACGTGCTAGATCGTAGACCCGATCGAAGCGAGCAGAAAGCCGATGATTTACAACGCGTTGCTGCGGCAGCCAAAGCTAACCGAAAATGAGTGGGCGTAACACCCGTGGTATCGCGCAGCAGACCGCGCATAAAAATACGTATCTGCTTAGGGCACGTTAATTACGAGAGTCACCCGTTATCTTAGAAATCGTGCGGGTAGTAGGTTGCGGTGCAGCGATGCAGCTAGGAGCCACCTGCAAGTCGCGCGTGCCGATGCACGCACGCCGCACGCTGACGTCCGCGCGTGCACCGACGCCCGATCGCCGTGACAACGCTGCACACGACGCGTTCGGAGTTGCGGCGCAACGTTTCGCCATCCGTTCGTTATTTGAAACAACGCGTTGCTACGGTGAGCGCCGATAGGTTAGCGGTTACAACCGTGACACTTGATTTTGATCGCCTTTCTTAGTTTCCTGAAGGGAACGAAAACAACGGGCGATTTCTCAATTCTGGAAAAGGCGCTGTTTCATTTTTCATTGGTTTTTCGCTGTATGGAAATACAGAACTTTACCCCTTCTCTGCCACCCTATCTGCTTTAACGGTTTCTTTTGTTAATTGCGGAAATATGTAGAAGCGTGGCAATTATTTTGTTAAGAGACATTTTAGGGTCACGAAGACCCTTTCAACGTTAGTGTTATAAAATAGGGGAAGAATATAGCGAAAGCTGTTACCTTAGAATTAATAGAGTCAGTTGTAATCCTCGTGTAACTGAGGGACCAATTAACTACACATCGTGTCGCAGAAGCAATGGCACCGAAATGAATATCCTCACCTGGGGAACCGATCACGTTCCCTCGGTACTAAACGAGCGGATGCGCCCAGCTCGAATTAATTTTACTGTTTGACCCGGGTCGACCCCGTTGACTTTTGTGTGCCTATCCCACGGGTTCGCCTGTTTGAGGTTCTTCCTGTTACCTACCGGTGCTACGTGTCGCGTTACGTTTTCGTTTCGTTTTTTTTTCACGGTCGTCCCACCGATACGGGTAGCCATTATCTCTCTTTCTTGAATACGTTAAAGAGCATTTCCGCTCGGGGTCAAGAAAACGTTCTAACCCGTCAGAATCACGCGGTAGATATTCCTTACGATAACGGAATCTTCGCCGTTCGCGTGTACCAAGTTAATAGCGTCCCGGAATTTTTCTTTTATGGACAGATTTTCAGCATAAGCTGCACTGTTTGCGTTCACGTTGACAAGGAAACGGTTCCTGAAAACCTGCTGCGAACAAGGTGGCGGTTTAAGGTGCACCACCACCTGCGGCCAAGTGGCAAGTCTCTGCGATACCTGCGGGGTGGCAAGCTAATCCATCCGAGCATGATTCCTCCACACATGTTCCACCTTCGTTGTGGAACACCAGCGGCTGAAACGCGCGTGCCAGGAGGACCCACTGGTCGGGGCCCTTCGTGGAGGACCTGCCAGGTCCTGGAATCACGCAACCATGAATCCGCCGAAGGAGACGCTCCTGCACCTGCAACCCCCAAGACGGGGTGCTTCTAGCTGGAACTCGAGTCGCTCGTGCGTGATTCCGTAGCACATGACGCTCTGCATGCCAACACTTTACTTTCAGTGTCTTGACTTCTAATCGCTTTGCGAAGAGCAAACTTTATATTGGAGTTGAATTTTATCGAATTATATTTTGGTTGAGCAGAAATAGCTCGTGCCGTTTCCTCGGTTAATTAAAAGACAATCTTTTTTGTTCTTTTTTGTGCCTTTTGTTCTATGGTTTTTAGTCATGTTTCGTGTATCATTAAAAAATTTTGCACTCAATTCAATATTGTAGTTGAGTGGATTGAAGGATATGCTGGTCTGCACTTTGATTCTTTTGTATTCCCTAAAGTTGGATTTATTTTCTATATGCATTCCTACTCTAAAGTTTTGAGTATCTTTAATTTTTTTCACTAAATCAATTACTTTGAATATACAATAGAATCTCGATTATCCCAGTCACTCTTAACCTTATATTTAAATTATTTAGGATTGTAATTACTTTAAGCACTAGTATGCAATAATACAATGGAACTGCGAGTAAGACTTGAACTATAAGAACATTTATAATAACATTTCAGTAATTATCAGAATTTTATTTCAAAAATATCAAGTCTGTTAATCGAGGTTTGACTGTATATGGATGTTTTGATTAGAATTGAAAGTATATTTTGTATATACGTATTATATATATTTGTATAGTTCTGTAACTAACGTTTTTTCTTCCAAAGAAATTGTAAATTATCTGCGGGTTAATGAAAAAAAAGAGTTATGCAATTGATCTTTCACAGTCAGCTATTTGGTCGTTTTGGCTTGTATAATACCTTATAAGTAAATAACAATATGTTCTCGTTACGAACAATAAGGAATTGTTATTTTTATTTTAGGATTCTTCTACATAAAGATACTTTCGTAAATATAAATAATTATTCTGAAAAATAAAAATGTTAGAACTATAAGTAGCAATTTTGAATGTAACTAATTATTGTTTCAACACTACACAATAGCAATTTTTTGAATCAGTTTAGATAAAAAAGGCGTTATTTCTTCTAAAATCCTGGTACGCTTCAAATTTTTGAGCGGGAGTGTATATTAAACAGTATTTTTTTCTTGCTAAACTATGTTTTAAATTACACTTTCGGTGAACTGTGCACATTTTTAATTACCTTAAAATATACTTTTAGATGCATTTACCAATTTATTAATTTCAGTATGATTGCAAAGAGCGATCTCGTTCAAGCGACATACGTCCAATTCTATATCCTTTCAGTATCACTTACCTAGCACGCGACAACAGCAATAGAAAATTAATTACCCAAATCGAACCGTGTCTCTGCCACATGCTCACAAGTTAATTAAACGGGTTCAACATCAGGCTCTCCAATAAAGAATAAATTTCTCCTCCCGTATGGAAATGTTTGAATTACATTGGCATAAATAGGCTTGCAAGGGGGTAAATAGCGTCGGCCTCCAGCAGCAGGTCTTGGGAGGCAGTCGGCCATGTCTCCTCCGCGGAGGGTGTCCTGGAAAAGTGACGTGCACTCACGAAACCGTGGCGGACAGGTGACACGCGCCAGCCACGCGCACGTTACAACGTATTCCGCGCGTGCACGCTCTGGGTTAATTTGAACATAAACAGCTGGAAAATGGGCAAACATTGGCAGGGCACTTACGCACTGACATTTCGTGTTCGCCGTTCTATTTGCTCTTTCGATCTTTGGCTAACCACGCGTTATGTGGTTATTCTTTTGTATAGCTATAACATTAGACACAGTGAAAAATTCGGGGGAGTTAGAATAATAGCATCAAATTGAAGTAATTGAAACTTTTCTAAATTTCTACAAATTCTAAAAATTCCTAGCTGCTCAAACGAAATCTCTAACACGCCTCTATTTAATTCGCCCTCCGAGCAAAGTTCACGTGACCGGAAACATCCCCGCGAACTGTAAATTGCAAACGGGATGCCGATGACTATTTATATTGCGTATCCCCGTGGCACGATCGCGCCCGTTGCGTTATTGCGCGCCGGCACGGCCGTAAAACTGTAACCCTACGATTATGATTGCGGTGTTTTCTGCGAGGCGCGCCGTAAAATTGCATCGAAACACGCTCCCCATTAAGAGATAAAATAATTATAACTGGGCGCTGGAGGCGCACCACGGTGCGCGACTTCTACGCGGACCCAGCTGTTTTCTTTAAAGAAGTTCTTAGCACGGGGGTGGGAGAGTCCACTTACAGTAATTCACGAACAGGTTTACATACTTTTATCGTGTAATCGTAGACGAGCGAATCGCGGCGTGATCGAGGGCGGGATTACGCCCTCGAGCAAACGGAAGTATCAAGATCGAGCTGCGATAGCGCGACGCTCTATATCGGTTCTCGATATAGCGGTTCGAACCGCGGGCCGGTTTATCCGGATAGCAGATAATCGCCGATATGCGCGGCCCATTGGACAGGTGACTTATCTTTCGTATTCAAAATGCCTCCGCCGCGGCTGGCCCAGCGTCTGTGTGCGATTGATGAATTGTGGCATTAAGTGCATTTCGCGTTGCGCTGGGAGTAACGCGATACCGTTCCACGAAGAAGTAACGAGCCTTAATTCGTCTTTTTCTCGCGGCGCTCCGAGTCGATTTCTCAGACAGTTAGAAAACGATGACAGTGCGCGTGCTCGGTCCTTTCGCCGTGGTCCACTTCGTCGATTAATAGGCTCAAAATATTCTTCAAGGAATATAGAGAGTCAACGTTGTTAAAATGGCCTACCTAAAGTCGCTTCGTGAACCGTGACTTAGAATTAGACGACGGGTATCGTTGTTCACGAATCTCGTTTAGCCGCTGAGCGACCTTCTGTCGAGTCATCGCCGTGAATAATTGACCACCAATTGTGATAGCCGAGGCGCTTGGTGGATGCGACAGTACACGAAAAGTATTGATCATCGTCGACCTAGGCTTGGACGCGGGGACTATCGCGATGACCCCATGGGAAACCCCAATATTCCAGGCATTGTTCCGTCGAAGTAATCCGTCGGGGCTGAGCGAGCGTTTACCGTCGTCGTAACTCAAAATACACGGATATCGCGCGGGATCTGGCCATAGTCCGCGGAACTTCCACGAATCAGTATCCCGAAACAATACGAAATTCCGCTTTCTCGCGTCGACTTCCTCCCGTTGAGGGTCTCGCGCGCCACGGGGATAAACATATTCGCCTTGGTGCTGCCTATCGGCCAAGAGACGTCTACGGTTAACAGCGGATAAAGCACGGCTCGCCGGACTTGCGGCCGTATAAACCTCGGTAGTAGGTACTCGGCTGGATATCCATAAATCTATTTGATAGTAGAAAGTCCTTCCATTATTCTCTCCACTCCACGGACTTATCCACTTCGGAGCCGACACGCGGCCAGAGCTTGATACCCAACTCCCGCCGAGCAATAAAGGTACCTGGATCACGCTATCGGACCTGGATTGAAGGTTGAACGTCCGTTTCTCCCTTCTCCGAGGCGATACACTGTATCGCAGCGCGTGTGACACAACCGCGGGAGGGAAGAACCGCGCGTACCCGATCCGTCTCGGACAAATTACCCAACTCTGCCCTGGACGAATTGTTTTTCTCCCTGGCACGAGTCGGACGCCGGCAACGAAGCGACGATAAGTCTCGCTGAGTATTACGTTGAACAGCGGCATCCGTCGAAAAACTAAAACCTCCGCACGGGAGAAAGTAACGAACAATAAGCTGAAGCGTCTGTTGCGTGACAACGTGGCTGTTCTTAAACCGACATCACACGAACCGAGAAGAAGCTCGGCTTGTGTGGCGAGCCGCGTCTCGCCGCTGCCAACATAAAACCATGCCATTTATGGGATTGGTACCACCGTAACTCACAACATTGTCTGTCCGCGTTATTTACAGCTGGCTTCGTTACTTGCCTCGGGTCTCGTTCGTTCTCCTTTGTCTCCTTTCGTTCTTTTCCTCTGGTCCCGCGCCTCGGGACGCGATCTTCTGTCCCAGATCACCTGGGGAAAAGGATTCAGAATTTTTCGGGGCTGACGGAGCCAGTCGGCCGACGAAAAGAGGAAAGTCTGGGTGGAGAGAGGTGCGCACCGTCATGCAGGAAATATCGAATTTCCTGCGCGGCTAGCCGCCGCTCCGGCGCGCGACATGTTTGTTAGACGTAGAACAATGCGGAATGACACCGCTGGCGCAACTATCGTTAAGAGACACCACCGGTGATCAGCGTAATTTAGGGCCACAAATCTGGATGCAGACATTACAAACTGTGGAAGGCTTCCACTTGGACCCATAAACGGCTCGGCTCGGCTCCGGGGCCGCGACATCGAAAAAAAGATGTATCGCGAGTAACGGCGCGTGCTAGATCCGTGGAGCGATTTTTATTGAGTTGTAGACTGTCGAGGCTCTGATGTCGTCATTGGATCCGAAGCCCACGCGTACGGGCTCGAATCCCGTAAATTAAGTGGTCGTCGTGGGACAGGAGACACGGGAGAGGATCGGCCTGGTACGAGGATCCAAATTTTCCTAGCCATCGATCAGCGGCCCCGGAGAAATTGAACGAGGTGTCGTGCGCACGGCGGCGATACCGATCGATAAAATTGGAACGAGCAGCGGGGACGCGGGAGATAATGGCGCGCATAAATCTCGGCCGGTAATGACGTATCGCGGTGATCAGCTACTAGATTCACGTCGCGCCGCGTACACGCGAAGAGTAATTTTCGCTAAACTGCAAGACTGATGCACTCGACGGCCGGAAGACCCACGCAGCTCGATGTAATCGGTCATATCGACGGTATCACGGGCAGATGCAGCTGCGGACTCTTCGAGTGCAGCTGCGGGAACACTCGGGCGACCGGAGTCTATCGCGTGCTCTCGTTTTTCTCGTCCTCGAGGTCCGGCGTCGCTACGAGGCCGCCTCTGATGGAGACTTAAACGCGAATTATCGACGGTGACAGGGATACAAGCCGGAGAACACGGATAGGCCGGCTCATCGGGTAGCGCGGGATATATAACGCGAATTACAGAAATAAATAGAGCCGTCGGTCGGTCGTTCGACGCGCGCGCGCGCGGCTCGCCTCTGCGCCGCGGTGTCGGTGCCGAGGAACGGTGGCGAGAGTAAGAAAAGGCGAAGAGGGTGGAAGAAAGCCCGTAGGAGGAAGGGGAGACGCGCGCGGAGAGTACAGAGAGCACACGAGAGCTCTCGTACGCGTGGGCGAGGGATCGAATGTCATACAAATCGCAGGTAACCTAAGCCAAAACCAGCTCGGTGTGCGCGCGCCAGACCGCCGTCTCATCAATAACCGGCCTCTGCATCGGTATCAAAGATCGAACGTTCTTAAACAATCGGCCGGCACGAGGGCTGTCGGCAAAAAGTCGACGCGACGAGCCTTTTTCAGACGAAAGAAGTCTCGCTGGAACATTACACCGCAGCGCGTCGGTCAGATGCGACGCGACTACTAGATGCTGCGTCAGCCCCCATCCGCGAGACACCTGGGTGACTAATAATATTGTTCTCGTTATTAATGCGACGGCAATCCTCTCTCCAAATAGCACCGACAAGGTTCAACAAGCGATGAATCTTTGCCTGCGACGTGGAAAGCGATACTGTTCCGAGGGAACACTGTTTCGCGCCGCGATCGAGGTAATATCCCGACGACTCGCGAACGGCTGAAAATTGATTTCTCCTAGGACTCGGGACCCAGTATCGCACCGAGGAGTTCACAGAGCATGCTTATTAATCATCTCATTGCTGGGGTTTCTCAGGTCCGCGCGATCGAAACGCGCCGGGGCAGCCATTAAAATTATGAACGACAGTAATCGCTGGCTTACCGACGTTTAGCGGTTAAATAATTATCTGCGGCGGTAGCGACGTAACCCGTGATTTTCCTGTAGGAAAGCCGACCTTTGCGTGTTTACACGGCCGTGCACGTGCATGCACGTCGCCCGCGACGAGAGCGTCGTCTTCGCGAGCGAGATACACGAACCTCGCGGGCTAGCTTATGCAAACCCAACAACATGGCGGGCGTGTCTAAGATGATTGAACGAAACGGGCAGTGTACAGCGTGGCCGGACCGACCGAGCTCGTATTTTGTATTCATAGAATTGCCTGGGAACTACGCTCAATGCGGCAACAGTTCACAGTTTATCCGCTCTTCCTCCTCCCGCCCGTTCACCTCCACCAAGATTCATCGGAATCTCCTCAGCCCTTAGGCCCCTGTGATCGACCCTGCCACGTTCACTTCCTTCCTTCAACCTTTGGATGCCACGTATATTTGCGAACGATAGTCCTCTTCGCTGTTCTTTGCGTTGCTTCAGCTCGGGAGCATGGATCAGAAGTTGAAGACGTGTAATCAGCGGAGAATTTCTTGTTACTGTGATACAGTTTGAGGACTGGTTAGATGGTTAATGAAATCTGGGTCTGATGCGGTGCTATTATGGGAGAAAGATTGGAGATTAAAGCTGGGAACTTGGTCAAAGTGGAGCTGATCTGGCTCAGAGGATGTAGAATACTCTTCAGTATTTTTGGAGTAGAAGCTCTTACGATAGCCTGTGTTACACTATTAATTTTTCTGAAGAAATTCTTATAATAAATTGCCATCAATTTGGTGTTGATTTAAAACGGAACCAGTTACCCCACAGAACGTCTATATAGGGTGTGACGAAAATGTTACAGGTTCTTGGAACGGATTTTAAGGCGATTTTAAATAATTTTTGCCTTAGCCAAAATGTCTGTCGAGGTTTTGTTAATGAGATATTGACAAAAACCCTCAACCTATCACAGTACGAGTACAGTGGAAGAATTTCGACGCGGACTGTAACTGTGAATAGCATTGGCCTGCCATCGCCCGCGTTAAGATTCACCTGCTGTACTGGCTCATTCATTGGTCGGTACTTTTCGTTAATAACTCGTTAACAAAGCTCCATCTAACATTTTCGCTAAGGAGAAGTTGTTTAAAATCATGCCAGGAATCACTCCTTTCAAGGACCTGCAACATTTATGAAACACCTTGTATAACTTATAAAACTTTTCCACTAAACTTACTTTTCCAATAAAATCCCTAACAAAGAAAGGTCACAACATACCGCACGCAAAAATACTGTAATCTACCTAAAGCTTTTATAATGTCACGATTTCAATCACCATGCAATAGCAATTCGGCTCACACCAAGAGTCTTCTCGCGGTGAAAGCAAGCCTATCTCGGCGGATCGAAAGTGATTCGTTGACGGGACACGGTGACACGGTGAAGAGGCCCAGATCATCGAGTCACCGTAATCTGGCTGGAATTCGACGACTCTCTTCCCCCATTAAAACTCGAAGACGTTGCGAAACACCGTGAACCCGCTTGAGCAACGAGGATATTCCTTCGTGTGGCTATTATTCGAGTCGCTGCTGACTGCAGAGGCAGAGCGCGTGTGCGCGGCCAGTCAGGTGTGACGGAGCGCATACTAACGGGGGGCATAGGCTAACGACTACTGCCTTTTGTAATTGTTCCCCGAGATCGAACGGATCACAATGGATACACCTTCGCCGCGGTGGCGGGTCCTGGAAATTCACGAAGCCCTGGCTTCCCTTCTTCGCCGTCGGATTCGAGCGGTTTCCATAATCCGCGTGAAATTTGTAGCACTTTGCGCCGTACATTCTCTTCGATAGTATCACGCCGGCTACCATGAGAATCGAGACCGGTTACTGTATTCGGAACGCTCTTGTTTAAGTCCGATACCGATCGACAGGTAGCTCCGCGGTTGTGGAAAAGTGCTAATGGTGGATTCACGAGCGGCTGTTGCCTGCTATCGATCCGGGATTTTGGGTTTATTAGCTTATTAGACGATCGAGCTGTGTCTTCGATAACGATGCTCTGCGGGGAATTCTGTATTTCCGGATTCCTGGGTAGATCGAGGCTTGTTCTGCCTTGAATTAAATGTACAGGGTGTTTCGGAACATACGGACGTAATTTCACGGGCGAACTGAGAGCATAAAGTACGAAGTAGGGACAGTAAGTGCAAGCGTTGATCGTAAATAGCCAAGTGAAATCGGTTATACTCTCAGTTTGTACCGAGAATGATTGAAACGCAGAATAGCCTGTAACTCAGGCGGGAGGTCAAATGGAACAAATGTTTATATGGACCTTTTTCATTATTTCAATTTCCCCAATTCACCTATATATGTATAACCTCTCTAAAGTCATACGTAAGATTTGATCTGTAATGCTGAATTCTCCACTAACTATTGTCGTCGAAAATGCAATTTCAAACCCTAAAATTGCAAAACTTCGAGACTCTCGTTAGACCTAGACCTCCTAAGGTTTAAACCAACTAGAAGTCGGACAACGAGCTTGCTAATACAAGGTTTCCATTAGCCGTTTCCACCGGCGCGTATCGCAAGGTACGGGCAAAAGGGCTGCTGGTTGGAAAGCAAGTCAAGATTGCCAACAACACGGTGGCCCCTGTTAAGCGAGATTACAGGCCGGGGCAGCACCTCATCTGGCCAGGGTCATAAGTCCCGTACCTGCCCGGAAACGCATTTTCCTACCTTGTATCGCGGCTCTGTCTCCCTTCGCGTTTCCACAGGACCGAGGAATATCGCTCCTACTCTACGTAAACCATGGTATTGCGGTATTAGCTTCCGACTTGGTTACCAAGCTGGCGCCAGTCATCTACGAAATCTCCACCGTAATGACCGCCGTACCGTTACCGGGCCCGGGGTGAACAAGAGGCAACAATTAAAGGGGATTACAAAAGTTCGTTAGAAAGAATAACTAGATACGTGGCCTTGTTAGCCCTCGTGATGCTGTGGCTTTGTTACCGCCGAAGGACAGGGACCCGTCGTCGAAGGCGCATCTGCCTTCAATGATGTTGACTTAGCTTCTGGTTCCCTCGCTTCTTTAAACTAGGCACGCGCTCCTGATTTAATAATTAACGTGACGAGAAAGTTTCTTGCTGTGTATTGTGCGTTTACCGCAGTAGAATCTGGAGTCTTCAATTATGTATCTATTGAAGTGAAATCCGGAGTCAATTGAAGGTTTGTCTAAAACTATGTACATATTAGACATTCTAAATGTTCTATTGAAGAATATTATCTCTTGTTTACGGGAAATCATGCATATAGATCAAAAAAGTAATTTTACCTAACAATGTAGAAGAATATACAATGATTAAAGTTGATACATGGATTTCCTAAAGATGCTCTCCGAGCGTCATTATGTGCACACGCACAGTATCCTTTTAGAAAGCAAGGAATAGCGCCATGAGGATACTCGAGGAGTCACACGACGCTCGTTTAATAGTCGCCACTATTCTGACGCCGCTGGATGGACAGTTAACCCCGTAAGGTCGCGGAGGCGTTATAAAGCCACCAGTGCATTTCTCACCATTCCTGGAAACAATGTTGGTATTACGTAAACGCGAGAGAAGATATTCTCCAGCGTAACGTTAACGGTGATCTACGACATGGACCCTCACGATGGAATATTGAGCCATTAAGGCGCATACGCGCGCTATAATGCCGTTGGGATGATGAATAGATAACAGCCCTAAGCAGTTAGTGTGCTGTTTGCGTGTGTATTGCATATTATCGGTAATGAACTGTCTGTGTCTCGCAGCAGGTAACGGAATGTGACCTTCACTATCTTTTACAAAGTGCCAGTTCGTGGGAGGTAAAATTTAGTTGGGCATGAATAATTAAACGGAGCCGGTTGAATGTATTAGAGGTTAAGTCTCTCCTAGAACAATGTTAATCGATCGTCTTTAACCTGGCGTTATTAATTGCGAGGCGGGACGTGACAAACTCCACCTTATTATCGACGTGACAAAGTTACAGCCAGAACCTTTAGTGAACCCCTATTGTAGCTCTCTACAAACGTAGTTCTGACTTGGAATAATAAAATTAAAAATTAGGCTTCATTTGGGGCAGTTATTACAATCATTCTGAATTTTTAAATCCACCCAGAAGAAAAGACAGAATAATTTACATCCCAGCTGCAGGAATGCAGGCTGCAAAACGTTCGTTTACCAAGGCCCCCAAGAGCTTACCAGTCCGCATCCATCGTTAACGTCTCGCCGTGCATCAAGTAAAAGCTCTAACGAACCTCCAAGACGAAAAAGATGCAGGTGACGCGATAGCAAGTGATTCGGCGGGGATGTTATTCTTCGACGATGCTTAACGGAGCGCAGAAAAGTACGTTAGGTCGTGAAACCACCCCTCGACGCATGGGGGTAAGAAGTCACGTGGGAACGGAGGTTAATTAAGACTGGATAGAAGGCATGTACCCCCCTGCTCGAGCTCAAATCACGACACTTGACTATTGTTGGCGCTCCTTTTTACTACCGCCTCTTTTTTTTTCTCCCGGGTTTAACCATCCTACGGTCGGGGCCAGCTTCTATGCGCGCTCATGCCTGCGACCGTTGAGATGTTATCGTGTCTCGTACGATTTCGATTGACATTATGCACCGCAGGGGTGAGTTTCCTTCCGTCGAACCTAGAATACGTTCAAGGGGTGCTTCGGAATAGACTCATTACGCTTGTTCCTCGTACTCTGCTGCCGCCAAACCTGACTGCGATTTAATCGACAACGTTATAATGGTCCTTGTCACACGAGTCCTCCCATGAAATATGTGTTTCCGACATTCAACGGACGTCTCTATTGCAAGATTGGTGCATGCACGAACAAAGGCCTCGGACCCCTTGAATCTTTCATCGCATTCAGATCCGCCGGGAATAACTTTTGTCTCGCTTCTTTGTCTTCGGAGTTAGTCCTTCTCTTCGATGCTTGACTTTTGAAGATTTCTTCGCGGAAGACTGCAATAATTTCAGCTCATTTCGTTTTTAGTTAACTCGCTAGTTTCTTCAAGAATTTTCTTGAAGAAGTGCTAAAAATTAGAAAATTTGTCGTAACTTCTCCCTTCGTTTTCTTCCATTCCCTTAGAATTACAGTAAAACTTCGATTAATCGGCTTAATATTAGGGTCAAAACTGAAACATTCTCTTAACGTAGAACTTTTTTTATTTTTACTATGCCATTGTTAAATCAACGTTTAATATTTGCTCTAAATTCGACTGTACTCTTAGCCCTAATATATAAAATAATTGGGACCCAAGAAAATGGGAACAGAAAATAATTAAGAACCGATAATTAATCGAGGTTCTACTGCATACTTTTTTTCTCAAAGTTTATTAGATACCGAAATTTAAAAAAAAAAATCTTATTTAAATGGTTCACGCTATCGGTAACGTGGTTTAAAGTCCTGCTCCTGTCAAAGCTATCCTTATAAAACCATCGATCGTGGAAAATTCAGTTCATTCGATTGCCAGAGAGAACGCTTTGACATCACAGTCGATTTTGCCAGGTGGCTGGAGTCGCGGTGGAGCCGAATCAAGATGCGTCCCCGAGTGCCAATTAGATGGCCGTTGACGTTTCGTCCTACGGCTTTCCAGGGCAGCACGCAGCAGGGGATGCGAGCCACTTGTCCGGCAATGTTCCCTTTGTCCCTTTGATCCTCGGTGCATGTTGCTGCGTAATGTGGCGCAGAAAACATCGCCCCATTCGACCACCCCACAAGTCCTCGAGCCGATCGCGATCTTTGCGTGCACGTCCGCAACCAGAAAATAATGAACCCGCATTTGGGGGTTGCGTAGCTCGTGGATCAGCGTATAAAAGAATCGAATCTGCGCGAGGGAAATTTGAAAGGAGGGTTGAAGACGCGGGGACCGCGCGTCGTCGAGCATTGTGCGACCGGGAGTCAAGTGGCGTGGTTCAAAAAGAGACGGGCACGAACTTTTTCGCCAACGTCTTGAAACGCCGAATCTCGTTCCTGCTCTTTTCATGTGGAGCGAAACTTTCGCGAAAACGATGAGGAATTACATATTCCGAAAGGATAACGTTTAACAACTATATTAGGTAGTCTTTAGTCTGTTTTGAAACTGCAATCTTACTACAATCTCGAGTACTATTGATAGCCCAGGTCTCACCACGTGGAAGTTGCTTCGAGTGGAGACCCAGGGAGAGATAAACAGAATCAAAGTTCCATCAATCTCCCTTTACGAAAACCTTAAAGGCTAAACCTTAAACTAGCTAACCTCAGAAATGGATGAAATCAAAGTTCTATCCATCTCCTCGGTTCTCCTAGGTTCAATAACTGCCAAGCTATTATTATAAGTAAAAGGAAATTGGGACTCTACCGCGTCGCAACTAAGAATCGGCATTCGATGGTGCAGATCCTACCACCTCGGAAATCACACTAAAAGGGAAAGTGACGGTGACGGGCACCTCACGAGAACAGACCCACTGCCTGCACCCTCCCAGGAGCCACGCAAACGTGGGCCTGGTTCCGGGCGGCTGACGAAGAGGGGCACCTGCTCCCGGGAGATTTTCGCAGGCAGATGCGTGGTACCCCCCACCCCCTTACGACCGAGACATTTTTCGCTCTACCGGACTCTCAAGGAATAGACTAAGTGACCAAGTCATCGGTACCGATCTACAGCCGATCACAGGTGATCTCCTCATCAGAGATGAGGTATGAATTTACAAGCAAAAGAAGTTAAAAAATGATTGCCTGGCAGTTTTGATATCAAGTATTACACTAAATTCTTAAGTCTAACATAAGTGTCAGACTAAACTTAAACTAACCTTAGAGTAAATCCCGTGGCAGTTGCGATGTCTTCGTTCGAGTAATATCCTCTTGTTATGTCGATCTGTATGCTAAGGATAAAAATGAAATGCATTAGTAGATCAGTAAGGCCTACTTAACTAGGGGTAGTTAGTGGCCAAGGGTTGGAACAGGGTAAGAGATTAAACGAAGGATCACACGAGTAACCCCATCTCTCCGAATATAACAACGTAGAGAAAATCACAAGACTGATTTGACCCCTTTTGAAGATCACAACGTAGAAAGAATCACAAGAGTGAGTCTAACCCTTCGAAAAGAACAACATAGAAGGAGTCACACGAGTGATCCTACCCCTTCGAAGATAATAATGCAGAGAGAATCACAGGGGTGATTTAACCCCTTCGATGAGAAAACCTAAAAGAGAAAAGAAAAAGTTACTATTTCAAAATTCACGAGTAAATCAAGCGTTGTCATTAATTGGTATCGGTGAAGTCCATTGGAAGTCCAGTAGGGCTGAGGACATCCGTTGGAACTCGCTGGAAGTCCACCAAGCTCGAAGATGTCCGTTGGAATTCACTGAATGACCAGTATCCACTCGGTAGTCTAGGATGTCCATCGTATAACCCTCCATGGCCGCTTGGTCTATCCCAGATCCCTCGGGATAGCCAGTGGGGCCCGCGATGACCATCCGCTGCGGGGAGTAATTTTTTGATGTCCGGGTCTATTTATACCAACAGATTATCGGTTACTTCAAATTCACGGAATTAATCAGATCACAAAAAGTTGAAATTTTCAATAAATTATTGAAAATTAATGACAATTTAAACCATGGGTATTGTAAATAACAATTTCGGAAGTTATCTTCTCCAAATTGTTAACAATTATATAGTAGAAACATTATCTTGCTGTTAAGTTGCCTCTTTCGTGTTTTATTTCAGTTATGAAAACTAGTACATATTGGGAGATTCGACGATGCATTAATTTAATCTGACATCTGGTCATGAAGTTTTTAAAGCTCTCGAGTTCGGAATCCTGTGTTCTACAGCACTGATTTAAAAGAACGTTCGAGCATGAAATATCGGTTCCCCGCGCGACGTATCAGCGTATCACGACTTTGACGAGCAAAGGAGGCAAAAAGAGGCGGCATTCTCATCGGACAAAGCAGGACACGAAAAGAAGGCCAATAAACATTCATGTATGCCAAGGTGTATCCGGGCTTGACCTCACCCTCACCCACATGATAGCGCGCGAACCTGTCGTCTCAGCGAGCGGGAGACCGAGCGAAAAGGAAGAAGAAGAAGTAATTCCGACAAAAGCGACGTTCCTCCATTCATCCCTTCGGCAGACTTTTTCATATGTTAAGCGTCTTGTGCCCTGTGAAAGAGGGCCGTGAAGACTCTCGCGGCCGAGGCGTGATACTGAATCAAAGGTCTCGTAATAAAGGATGCTGCGATCTCAAAGGACCGTGGGATCATTTTTGTGTGTCGTCCGTGTCTTCTCGCGACGCGGAGAGAAAGACCGAGAACGACACCGACGGACGCGCATGAATGGAAGACATATTCGTGGTATCGAAAATTTAATTAATAATCAAGGTACACACATGACAACTGAGTGAGTCAAGGCAAAAAGCAAGTTTCACTGGAAATGAAATTTTTTTAAAAGGTTTCCATTATTTTAAAGGTTTAAAGGTTTCACCATCACCTTATTGCATTCCAATCTGCCAATGTTTAATGCATCAACCGGCTTCCCACCCAAGTGGATGGTGGTGTAAACAACACCCGAAGGCTCAGATCCGGGCCACGACAGTACCCAAAGTAAAATCTATTAAAGTACCATTCTGCTTGAGCCATGTCCTTGTGCCCTTTCAATAACTGCAGACTGAATGGCTGCATATTTCATCGTTTCCCCGAGTCCCCGACGCGGCCGCATTGATCGTGTACAAATTGCCAGTGGCATTTCATCGATACGGAGCGAGGGTTTGGTGCGAAAACCGCGGTACGAAAACACCGGGTGAAACGTAAAGACACGGGAACCGGGGAGATTAGTCAACGTCCCCTTGGCGTTTAGTATCGTGCATTTCCTATAAGACCGCACGGGTTGCTCCGAGCACCATGTTCGGAAGACAAGCAATCCCGGCGAGGTTTTAACTTAACAAGGTACAAAGGCTCGATTTGGTGCTTGAGTAACTTAACCCGCATAGTACAAAGCGCGTGCTGACCTCGTATACCCGACCTAAAACAGGGCCCCGGGTATGTCTGGTGTACCAGCGTGTACCTACCACGGGAACCGAGCCTAGTTGCGACCGCGGTAAGAATGCCTTTCGCTTAGTTTAACAGCGGTAGCAACGAAAAACTGGCAGCGGCTTGTTCAAAGGGTCCACGTGTAAATAGACAAGGAGGGAACGTGAAGACAATGGGACGCTGAAACGGATAGCGCCGCAAAGGTTTCGCCCCCCGAGTCTGATAGAAGAAAGACGAACCTGAACGCCGCCGCGCCGCGGCTCTTAGGAGCGTCTCCTTATTCGCGCTTCGTTTCATTCGACCTACCGTCGTCTGGACCGATCCACACAAATTCGGTTTTTCGCCTCTTTTCACCGGCCTTTCAGGAAAATCAACCGTGCACCGGACCTAAGCTTTTCTGAGAATTATTATTATTATTATCTTCGAGATAGACTTTTTTCGAGCGGGGCAGCGGTGCCTCGCAATGGATCATTTTCTGTGGTTATTTGAGGGACATTCCCATGGTGCTTTAGCGTGTAATTTGTGTGTTTGTTCCTTTTTCTTGCCAATTGGATTATGCTCGGTGACAAGGCACCAGTGGAAGGTATAATGTGTGGAAAAAAAGGAAGCAGGTGGAAAGAGGATCAGGAGGAAGGGAACACAATTGAAGGTTTGAGTGCAAGAACAACGTGGCTTCATATCTACTAATTTTACAGGATCCATGTGCTTGTTTTTGTACTGTAACACAACAGAAAAATTATTGGAATTTTACAGCTTTTGTAGAATAATATGAGCTTATTTTTGCTTAAGTATTACAGTAGATTTCAACTTGATTCGAAGTTGAAACTCCTTAGATGTATCCACGTCTTCAATGGTGGAATTTTTTTCTGTCGTAGCAAAGAGCTAAAAAGGTTGATGGTTTTAATCTGGTTTCAAAATGAACACAACAAAGATCAATTCTGGTATATTACATATTACAAAGAGATCTAAATGCCTATCCTTAAATCCCATTAAAAATCAATCGCGGCTCTTCAGCCACTAATAACGCATCTGGATGGGATCGGCATGTGCATTACCTCTTCGCGGTTAACGGGACGGTTCTTCGGCAAACAACAGCGTTCCCATCGACAGCGCGTGTGCCTCGAAACGATGGAACTACGAATTCTTCGCGGTGTATCAAAACGCCCTCCTCCCGTAATTACCCCGCACGCCACGGTTCTCGACGTCAACTTCGCATTACGGGTCCATAAAAAGGCGCGGTAATTGTAACGTTCGCCTATCAACGTTTTACCACGTTCACCCTCTTCAGAGGACGGCGAATCCTTCGGCAACATTATCCGGCTGTGTGAGAGCCATCAAGCCGCGGCCGAGCGTCTGACAAAAGTTCATATACTTTGTAAGCGACGTCGTACACGTATATCGCAGGGGCACGGTCGCTCAGCATGCGATTGGTTGCAATTTATTCCTCTCGCGAGGCGTTTAGGACCCGAAGGGGAGTCACGAATCCGCTCGTGTGAACGACCATCGCCTCCGCGGGGTGGCGATTCTCCTCTTTCCCCGCGCCGCCCGTCATCGACGGCCCGCGCCCGTGTTTCGCTCTCGCATTAGCGCGGGCATTACAATTAACATATTTTTTTCGTCGCCTGGTTGTCAACCTGTTTATCGAACGAGCCTTAAATTCTTCGGTTTAATTATTCCCGGAACCATTTAGCAGGCGATGGGAGCGTGCGCGAGCGCACGACCGTCGACGATGCTCGCGGCGGTGAGCGAGCAAGAACCGCGGGACGGGGGGCGCAGAAAAACGGCGACGGCAGAGAGATTGAATCGGCCGGTGGGGGCCACAGGAGATAGAGTATACCCAGTCAAGACAGTATTTTCGGATTAATCGGTCGTTTATGTGGCGGTGGGATGAAACCGTGGCCACGCTTAATCTACCTTACGACGCGCATTACCGGTAAATCTCGCGCGATGGCCGTGAACGACGATAGCGCTTTGATTGCTGGAATCCCAGAGATTAACCTGTTCCGCGCACTAACCAGCGTTCGTGCAACAGAAGGGCCTTCGCAACATCTGCGCCGAGAGTAACCATCACTTACGCCCCTTGGAGCATTAACTATACCAAGCAGGGTGATACGAAATGACACTTCTTGCGAACGCCCCGACCCCCGCCGCCGTTCGCGCTGCCTCCTCCGGTGCGGTTAGCCGGAGTTGTCACGCGAACAATGTCGACGGAGGCTGCCAGCTAATCAGGATTCTACCGGTTCGGTTTGTGCCAGAAATTACCACATATTAACGCCCTGGGTGTATCCTCGCATGTCCCGTAATAGTACCCATCCACCTCGTTATGCAGGCGACGAAAGAGAACCAGCGCGCACGATGCTATTGCCCGAAGCTTCTCCCCTCCAAGGTGGAAGCGGAATAATAATCAAGAGGGGAAGGAAGAACAAACGTCTCCGCATAGAACCTCATTAACCCAAAGCTGCTTAGCCGGTCTTAACCCCGTTCCTGTCGGAATAGGTAGCAGGTCGCCTAGAGGCGATAAGCTAATCCAAAAAATTAATTCCCTTCTGGAGTGCCAGGTGTCGAACCAGCTCGAGCTCCCGCCAAGGATGTGCACCCACTTCTCGCGCGTTTCTTGTCTGTATGGGTGTGGTGTGTGCCACGGCCGACGGAGGACCGACTGCGGCGGGTTGCTCACGTAATTAAAACAAGCGTGACGAGGCCTAAACGCTTCCGGTGGCCCTACGTAGGGATCTCCAGCCGGAAGCTGGATAAAAAGTGTCCGCCGCCTGAAGCCACGGGACGTGGAGCGCGAGGGTGGAGGGTCGACAACCTCTTTTCGGTATCGATCTTGCGTTTCGGTGGAACTTGGTCTGATGGTTGAAAAGGCCGAAGAAATTTTAAGATGGAAATTAGGGTTGGAATACAAAGATAAAACTTAAATGAAAGGCCAATAAACAAATTTTTTATTAATAATTCTGCAGTTATAAGGCAAAACAACACTGGTCATATACTTCAATCTTTTTAAATATTCGAGCTTAAGGATGAACTTCAGTACCAACCTTAGTCAAAAGTTAATCAGTTTCCATTCCAGGATATTAATTAATTCTGAACCAGTCAGAAATGTTGATCTTTTGTCATAAACTTGTTTGTTGGAGTGTTCTTAAGATGGAACTGTTGGCAACTTAATTCTCAATTTTGTAATATATAATATATGTATATGTATTACTCAATATTGCGTATTCTACTGAAAATTAAAAAATTACCAAATGAATTTTTCCAAAATTTTGCGTGAGGTTTTATTATTGCGTGAAGATTCATTCCTCCATTTTTCAATGATTTTCGCTTATTTTTAATGTTACTGAAGTTCATCTTTAATGTTCGACTCATCAATACTGATAATCTTGAATTTTATTAAATCTCTGTTTCCAAAAGGAAAACATTAATACATCTCTCTAATTGTAAAGTAAATTCTGCTTTCTGGACGTGAATGAAGGTATAAATTTTTTGAAAATGTGATTTGCATCGCTTTGCTTTACAACAAAAAAATTCTATTTTAATTTTCACTTATTATAATGAAAAAAGGTATTTAAGGATAGAACATTTGAATTATTGAGCTGATCCATGATATAAATACATAAAAAAAGAATCGGAGTATTGAATATAAATATTTGAACATTTTTCTGAAAATTAAAGCAAGTACTGGAAGAAATATAGCACATCATCGCATCGTGACGAAAAAGACTCGAAGACAGTGCGTGGAGGTTAATGTCATAAAATTCCTGGTCATTACATGGTCGCATGGTCGAAGTAATGTCTCACATAATAGGCGAAGAAATGGCGTATCGTTGAGGCTGGTGTCTCTCTAATAGAAGCGTCGAAGGTGAGGCGAGAGTGGACTGGCATGGTAGCCAGGCGAATAAATAAGAGGACGCGCTTCCGTCTACCTCTGCGGCAGCATTCCGGGCCGTTTCAACGTTCCATATCACCTATCGTAATGGGCTTTCTCACGAATCTCGGCCCATTAAAAGAATCCGTTTACGACTTGTTGCGCGCCGATATGGCCGAGCTAACACAGCTAACCGGTACGAGAGACACCGGACCGCCAGAGAGTACTATCAATTAGAATGAAATTGCGCGTTCCTCGTCGCGGAACGGTCCGCGTAGGTGGGAAAAGACCGGCGAGCAGAGCGTCGGTCGGAGTGAGACCGAGAACGGGGAAAGGAACCGAAGTGAATCTATTATCCTTCTTAGCGGTAATCATCAACGATTGTCTTCGCATCAAACGCTATCAAGTGGAAGCCTCCGAGTATTCAGATTTTATTAGGCGGACTGCGAGCCACAAGTGGGCCCCTCACCGTGTCGTCTCTCGATCACTTTGATGATTTTCGCAACAATGACGGTGTTTTTTCATCCGGAATGCGCTGGACGACGCGTTGGATACGTCGAGTGTGCCTCGTTGAATACGCGTTAATCCTTTTGGTATTTATTTAATTTTTTATTTCCATTAATGGAATTTCGCAACGACTATCTTAATTGAGGTAACATGATATGAGGCCCCGTCATAGTTTCGTGGATTTCTTGAAATCGCACAACGCGTCGGACGTACCTTTTCAGCCGCGGCTACTTTCATAGTGATTAATGACGCGGAGAGTAATCCCGAAGAGTTCGCTAGAAGTTTCACATGGGCGCCGCTGGGAGAACATCTGCGAGCGAGACCCTCCCCAGACAGTGGAAAGTCAGGAGTAAAAGCTTCTTCGACAAATAAGACCCGGCAGTCGATTAAGAATCCCGCGCACATGTCAGCTTTAACAGGCTTTCCCCGCGTTCGTCGCACGTGAACCCGGTTTTCCGCTTCCGTGGGAAGCGCAGGTTGCACTTCCCCGTTGATGTAAGGGTCGGAAGGAACGCGCAGCAGGGTCGCAGTTCTGCGGGGCAGGTCTTGCACGACCTGGGCCAAGGTTCCCCTATTTGCGAGATTTCACCTTTCGTACACAGGCGGCGCGTTGAGAAGGTACCTCCGTTCCCGCGTACAGGTGAACACCGATTATTCCTCTGGGTCGTGCGAAAGTGATTTCGACGCGGTCGTAACGTCGATCACCGTTGTTCCCCTGCAGGCGCGTCATTAAACGCCGTGAAATCGGTAATTATAATTGACAACACGTAGCTCGCTCCTCTTAGGCGTTCGTCCACTTTTTAATTCTTGACACGCTAACGGTAATGCCCGACTCTTTGTCCATTCGTCTCATACAATTAGGCTACCAGTGATTATTTTATAACGAGAATACACAAACTTAATGGACGCATTAAGATGTGCTTGAATTTCGCAGTATCATGCATTCCATTAAGCACGTAAACATTTACGGACTTCATAAAAATTTTATTTAATCTGCTACCCAGGGAATTCGTAAAGTTTTGAAGCACGTTTCAGAAGAATTTAGTAATACTTATTATAAAAATTTTGTATAAATAAATTCCTTTTATGATTGGTTTCCCAAACCACAAATAGTCATCCAGCCAATGAATGCCTCACCACAGTCTTCGGAAATTTAGTCCGGGGTCGACCCACTTCGCAATTAAAGGCGAAGTCGTTGAAGTCATCGTTAAGGGTCTGGTTTGAAGGAGTCGAGCAAAGGAATCGCGTCGAAAGAAGTCGCATGGGGGGCCCGTAGGAAGTAGATCCGATATTCGAAACAGCATCGCTCCTATAATGGATCCGTGGGGTTGCATTTCCCATGGAGTGACCGCAAGGTGGTCCATCGAGTTTCTCAGCCCCCCTCTGTCGGGACCTCCGTCGAAACGAGGCTCCCATGGGGTCCCGTGAGCGCAGCCAGCACCTGCCCATGGTCACCGCCCCACCGAAAGCTTCTCCTTCCTCTTCGCAGCCCCGCGTCGGGTCTACCGCCGCGGTTCAAGCGTCGACAGAACGAGAACACGCAGAGGAAAAAAGGCGGGCGGGGTGATTTCACTCGGGGCACCCGATCGATAACGGCCGACTAATTAATTCGTGTTTCACCTACGATAATTGGATACGCTGCGATCGATCCTTTTTCACTTTCCCACGTAACGTGTTGCGGCGCTAGCTTGTCCTATCTCTCGACGCTCGCTCGCTACCGGTGATCCGACTCAGAAGCGTTCATCTGTTGCGCCTATAATTGCCCCGGACGCGTCGACGTCTCGGTCCCCTTTCTCACGTGTCACCGACCCGATGAATTTCATTGCGATCCGGCTCATGTGAAACTCCGCCATTACGGCAGGCGTCCTCAGAAGTCGCGCCGACCGCGGGATGACACCCGACAGGCTTTTGTGTTCCGCACGGTATACGCGATTCGATTCATCGTGTTAGAAACTGAGTTATTAGATAGCATCGAGACGCGTTCCACTTTCGAAAGATAACCGATGACGATCACCACGTATGAGCAGACTCTCTTCAACGTCTTCTTGGCTGAGACACTCTACTGAGTTTGGAGTCATTACGGAGTTTCGACGCCTTCCTATGACCACGGTACCTTCTAGCATTTGAACAAAATTGCATCATGTTTTTTTTTTTTTCTAAAGAAGTATTTGGGAAACTGAGAAATAACGTAGAACTGAGGATTACAGTTGCAGTTTAATGAAAAATAAAGTTTTGTTGAGAAAAATAATTTTTATCTGGCGACTTTTCGATCGCACCGCGTAGCCGCGAATAAAATGAATTCCGGTCGGAGTAGACGCGTTGGTAAATTGGATTGTATCAGCTGAATCGCGTTCTAGAGGTGTAGAGTGGCGGCCGACAGGGCTACGACACGACAGAACACCGGCAATGGCAACAACAGGCCATGCCGCCGCTGTCTCTAGTTCTCACGGGGTTACGAGAAAGCGATTCCCTCTCTTTCTCTTCCCCTCTGCTCGCTTTCTTTCCTGCGCCCGATTCGTCTTCTTCCGCGCTCTTTCCTCGCCTCCGTGTAGCCGTGGCTCTTGCTTCTGGAGCAGCGAGAGTACCCAGCCCATGAACTTTCGACGCTAACGATACTTGCTCCAAGATCAAAAACAAACCGAGGCGGTGCCTCGAGTTTCTATCTGACTCTGTGCACAACGCTTTACCCTCTCCGAGAAATCCTGATAGACGCTTGATCCTGAACATGAGACTTTGAAGACAAATGCCTTTTACTCTAAAACCTATTTCTAGAGATCTATGAAATAAAATTTGATTTGCAGACAAAAATCATCATCCTTGCTCGAGGATTTAGGACAAAAAATTAAATGTATGAACTTTCTAGAAATCTTCTCTCAAAAATTAATTGATAATGGACAAAGCTTGAATCGGTGTAGCGCATTCTTACAAAATTTTCTCTGCATCAAAATCGTGGAGACACGAGAGGACAATCTTCGCCTGAGAAAAATCTGGAAATAGGGAAGTACGGTTTCGTCACAGGCGACAGATTTCTCACAGACGCATCCTGGGAAAATATATCCAAGGCAAGAATCTCCCAGGATCGATGAGTGGCATCGACGGGAAGCTGGGGCGAGCCACAGGTGAAGCCGATTTCCCGGTGGCGGAGGTTCACTTGTTCCGGTGGGAAAAATCGTTCACCGATGGGACTTTTGCATATATTAATCTATTTCGGGGGGCCATCCTTTCCTTCCGTGCGGACCAGGCCCTTTTCACGGATCACCCGGAGATGGGTATTGACGGTCGAAGCACAGCGTCGAAGGACTCTACCTGTCGCTCAATGGAAACAGGATACCTACCTGTTACTTTTTGTGGGAAGATTTCTCTCGACGCTGATCCCCGATGCGTTCGGATTCGTGAGAGCCTTCGGGATTATGTGGAAGGATTCACCGAGTTCCGGCGCGCAGTTTGCGAGGGTGGCTACCGTGTATCGAGTTTCAAAGAAAATCGATCCATTCTTAGATACTTATCCCTTCGATTCGAAAGTAATATTCAACCCCCCGTGCATCCTCCGATATTTTAATTCATCCTCGGACCGAGAATGGTGCGCGATCCCCCGGATCCTAGTTCACAAGGTGGCTCTCGCGAGAAGTCGTCTCGTTCGCGGCAATTAAACTAATAACACGACGAAATCGAATCTCGAATCTCATCTCGAGCGCGCGTAGAAGATTTACCACGCGAGAGAACGCGTTAAGCAGGTGAAGGTCTGCGAACAGATGATTCGTCGAGTTAATGTAGGAGTAACGTAAAATTATGGCGCTGATACCTCGAAGCTCCGCGATCCTGGCGTCTAACCGCCTCGGAAGGATCGTGATAAAAACGCGTGCCGCTTGTTGAAGCGGAAAGATCGCCGTATCAAGATTCCGGCCGAGGCGGAAAAATCGAAGTGGCAAAGATATCGCCGCTCGTTCAACTGCCACGCTTTCGTCAGCCCAAAAAGGTACAGTAAATCACGCGTTATCACGCCAACGATCCACGGTCCACTCTATTCACCGTCCACAATGTGACTTTGTTGAAACGATCTCTCTCTGTCACCGAGGCTTGCGAATATCGCCGCCCCGCTGTGAAACTCGAACTCGCGTCGATGGCTCGGTGGAATCCTGAAAAGTCAGGAGTCTAATCGCTCATGCACGCGGGTAACGCGTAAATCCACCCTTGCCAGCACCTGCTGCACGCTCTTTCCGCTCGTCCACCCGTTCCTCCCGCACGTTCCTAGCCCACTATTCTCTTACTCGCTCGTCCCGGCTTACTCGCTCGTCCCGGCTCGCTCCCTTCTGGCCGATCGTATCTTTTGGCGCGCCTTCCATCGCAGATTATAAACCGCTGGGATTTATGTCGATTCCTGGAATCGGGCCCCGAAAGGGAGGCAAGGAGGTGGACGTTCTTCTTTCGTTCCCCTGTGTTCGGTCGGTGGCGTTGTTTTTTCCTCGCGGGACGCGGCGACGGTACCCGGCGCGGCTCTCGCTTGGGTTATCGCGAGAACCCGATAAATCAAGTTCGCGCGAGCGCCCACGAGATGGATATCTGCGAGAGAGCGTCTCGAGCGTTACCAAGGCGTAACGTTACTCGCGCGCGTGTACGGGCCGACGACGTGCGTGTTTGCGACGCGGCGCTTGCCAGCGGTGATCACTTTATGCGCGGCCCCGGCCGGACTCTGCGGTTCGTACTTTATTCCCGTGGCAATTGAAACGACGCCCGGATGATCGGTTGCAAATGGTCAGCGGGAAAAATGGCGACGGGAGACCGATCGGAGGATTTATTATGATTACGCCGAAAGAATTTACGACGGGTTGCGCGACGACGGCTGCTGGGTGGCCACCAAAACCTCTCGCCTCCACCCGCGTGTCGCGGACGCGAAATCTTCTGAGTTACTACCAGCCAAAGTTTCTTTTTTTTTTTTGCTCTTTTTATTCATTTTCTGGCGTTACAGCAGAACTCGGGAAGTATTTGCTTACTTGGAGTGTTTGATATTTCGCTTTATGTGATAATTTAGTAGTAATTTAGAACAATCATTCATGAGTGTTACAGTAGCACCTTCATTACATGGCGCTCGATGATTTTTATCATCCAGGGTTCTATTTGTTTATTGTAGTTATAAAAGTAGGTACCTACCATAACATTTTAAGTAGGTATACATTGCACTATGATTCAACTGTAGACTGCCAGTAATAAAAAAAAAATTATTTGATCAAAATCGTGCTTTACTTTTCATGAATATTAAGAGACCAATTTTCACGAATTTTTCGTCCGATATGTATGAGTCTCTATACTTCTTCCAATCCAGATTGAGCGTCACATGTAATGGTAGGAAATTAGCAACGTGGTTATTATAAAATTCTGCTGTATAGATTGGTTTCCTTCAAGTAGTTTAGAGTGTCACCATGTGTTCCTATAATGTCAGGACTGTTTCTTGAGTCCATGTTTGAAACCCTGATTGTGGAATCTTTTGTGATTTCTGTATGCTGATTTTTGTATTGCATACAGGATGCAGTTAAGGGCTTCAATTTTTTTTAATAGGTATTGTGCTATTCAGAATCTTAACATCACGATTTTTTTCTCCAATTGTCTTGGTGTTAGGTATCTATTGGTAGAAGTCTTAAGTTACGTCATATATTTTTGTTTTGTCTCAACATTTTTCTCCTTGGGTTCATTATTCTTACCTTATGGAAGTATATTGACGTCTTCAAAATATCAGTACAAATATATAAATCGATGGTGCTAAGATTTTTCCTCGATAAGAATACAAGCCCCCTGCGTTTCTCCGAGATAAGTACCGTGCCTCCACTCCCTCGTATTGCAAGTATTCTCTCGAAGTAACGATCACCAATAGCACCAATCTCTCCACCCACAGGCTCAGCGACCATACCCGGCTACAAGTGCATCTAAGCAGCGACACGAAAAAGCCCGAGCAAGCTTCTCGCAAGACACGGTTCTCCAGTACTACACGCAGCCGGGGAACCTGCTGCCATAGAGGGTAAATTGAACGGGCCGCGACATCAGCGGCCCGCGGGGGGATTTCCCGCAAAAGCGTTCCTCGGTCGATCTTCGTTGTATCTCGAAGACATCAGGAGCAGCAGCATCCACCGGCGCGGTGGCGGCGAGTTACTCGAGTGGAAGGGCCGGAGGAGGGCCGAAACCGGCCGCTGCTTTATTTTATGGTTTTTCAAGACAATGTTCTCGCCGGGCCGTTTCTGTTCGCCTCCCATATGGGCCGTACGCGTACCCGGGGCCCCCATTGTCTTCGACGAGCGTAGTCTCGGCTGCGCCGCGGCCCGCGACCCCATCGACCCGGACGCTACTTTATTCCCGCATTAAAACGGGCCCCGGCGGAAATTTCGTTCCGAAATTCATTACGCAGTCGTGCACAGGTCCCCACGACGGGGCCCCGCGAGACGCTCACCGTCCCGCTGCGCTCGCGAGCTGCTTGTTCGCTTTTTTTATCTCTAAGCTCGCGCGCTTTATTGCGACGATGCCGGCTTTGATGCACGCTCCGGGATCCCGTGTTTATTGGTCGCGCGCGGGGCCTGAGTATCGCGGTATGTGGCTTTCGAATTACGCACCTGCGAGAATTTTTTGTACCGCCACCGTGTTTCCGCGGAACTCCAGGAGATCCGAGAACATGAGATTCGCCGAAGGGGATTCAAATATCGAGAGTTCCAGGAACAACTTCCTTCTGTCCCGTCTCCACGTGCCCCGATTTCTTTGAAATCTGTTGTTAAAGGCTAGGCGCTAAACCGTCGCGTCCGCGATTTGATTAACATTGAATCAGATAACGCCGGGCATCCTGCCTATGTAGATTCGACCGCAGCGCCAAAGAAATACGTCCGGAATCTGCGAAGCGGAAGCGAGCTGTCCGGCATTCGCCAGATAAAATCTAGCGTTACTTTATGAGCTGCGGGTGATTTTTTATGCCACGTAGCCTCCGCGCGGCACCCTCGTCTCCCCACCCTCCCTCTGTCTTTCCTGCTCTTCCCATTCGTTCTTCTCGTTTTCTTACCCTGCTACAGGCGTTGACAGTCAAACTTCCTCGCGGGGATGCTCGCTGAAGCCGCATCGCGAAATTCCATGCCACGTAACTGATACGCTTCCTCAGAAAATAGTCTGCCTGCTTGGATTTCGGTGGACCTACTCAAGTGTCGTATCATCTTCCTTCCCTTCACCACTGTTTTCTTCCTCGTTCTATTGTGGAACTTCGAGGGAATCAGCTGCGACCTTTGGAAGCGCACAATGCACTTCCAGGATGTCGCTGTGCACTTATCTGGTTAAATAGTTTGAATTCTTGGCTGCATCGAGTGGCTTTGTTAAAAGATACCTTTTTTTGCAAAAATCATTTATTTTTTACTCAAAATGTTCCTGAAACATAAACAGCACGAACTCATTGAAATCTCAAAAATTAATCCAAACATATTTCTCAGCTAATTGATACTACATACTTATGTTCAAGGGATGAAATGATTGTACAATCCAGCAGCTACCATCATCTTCAGTCCGCAATTAGTATTATTCGAATAGTGAAGGTATCAGGTAACCACAGTGGTTCTGTCTACATATTCCCCATGAATCCTCTATTTTTAACCGAGTGTCAGCGATTGTTACCCCCCGTTTCAAAAAATGACTCCGCTCACGCTCGCCGCATCGCGTCGCGTGGGCGTGCGGATCGTAGGTGGAGACATTTCCACTCACACGCGAATGTATTGTCTCGGCAAGTCCGTCGAATCGACGTACGCGCTTTGGGAAACCTTCAACCGGAGTGTCGAATGGATTTTATTACACAGCCCTTTAATCTTCCTTTCGCGTTGCCGTGAAAAGACATTCGTTCTTCTCGAGGAAGCAATTTACCAGCTTATAGCCCGCCATAAGGAAGTCCCCGATTGCGATCCGGGCAGATGATCAGAGGCAGAGGGGCTGTTCGTTTCAATCAGCGGGTCACAAATCTGAGGGGAGCCGACTACCGTCTCTCAGCTTCAGCACACACTCCTCGAAAACCAAGCGCTTGGGATGTCTCGAATGCCTTCCGTCTTTCTTCTCCTATTTTTACCGCGCGACTTCTTGCGCCGAAAAATATGTTACATCGTAAAGCTTATGCGGTTGCCTACGAACGTATCCTAGTAATAGCAAGTCGTTAGCCGCGTCCTTGCATCGTTCGGCTTGTAGACTAATATTTTCCGATTTTCCTCGGACAATCATGATTCGCTCGGAACGAGGCCGATGCGAGCGAAGCCTGAAAATTTCCGCGTCTCGGATCGAACGATGATTGAGGGTGAGGAAGAAAGCCTCGTGAAAGAGTATCGAGTGGGTGAGTTCGATTCCCTCGGAACGGTAATACGATCGTCGACTTTAGCCGGTCGTGCTGATTTTCTATTGAAGTTTCTGGCCGGTGCCAGCCGTGTCGACGACCGTTAGCGTCGTGTTCGAGGTGTCGCTGGACGGAGGTGGCCGGAGAAGAGGCACCCAGGACGAGGAAGCGATACGTTCTCGTGATCCAGGTCGCTCTCCCGGGTCCACCGTTAATTATTCCACGGCACCGCGACGACCGAGGCGGCGATGGGCCTGTTGCCTGCACCGATTTTTCTTCCCTCCTACGAAAGAGTCCCTCTTCACCTAGCCCCGTTCGCCGGACGATTGAGAGGTTATCGGAATCACTTAACAACTAGCTCACGACTTGGCGCCTCGCCTCGCCCTCTCCGCGCCTCTCCCTCCCTCCTTCTCTCTCTCATTCGCCGTCTCTCACTCCCGCTCTCACCTCCTCGTTTCTTGCTCGATAATTGCCCTTTTCTGGATCGCACGGTATCGCGGCAGACAATCGCCGGGTCGTTAACGTGAACCGTCACGAGGTGTGTGGCATTCGGTCGCCACGCTAGAGTGTCAACGTTGTTAAGATTAGCCGGCAGATAGATAACTCAATCTCGCGGCTGCCCGATGAGAACTATCGCTAACGTTGCTACGTGCATACGAAACGTGCTTCATTTTAATTACACTGTTCAAACCATTCAAACTTTGATAGACTTCAATTCGGTAGGTCTGCAACATCTTTAAAGGAAGCTCTGACGATTTCGTACCGCGTGATATTCAATATATAGATTCCATAAATATTATACATTACTGGAAAACCAGTAGAAATTATCTAGTAAAACTATGGGGTTTAATAAAAATTCTACTGCTATATAAACTACTCTTTTCATTCATTTCAATTCAAGAGAGCTTCGTATCCACCGCAACCGTAAAAAAAAAAGATACATTGCATCTCAGATCAGACGAAGCTCAAAACTGTTTCACCATCTATAAATAAATATCGACTCCACCATTTTACCATCATATTACTCAATACTTACGTATTACTACTGTGCATTACTATGTGCATCCAGCGTTTCCTTGATCCGAAGCGGCGTGAAGACGTTAACAGTAGTACTTTAAGGATGACACGTGTCGCGTTCGCGATCGAAGGACGATATGTATCGCGGGAGCGTGTCTCGCGCAGGAATTTTCAATGCGGTAGCTCGCGAATCAAAGTCAAGGCAACTGTCACGTTCGATCGGAACGAGAGAATTCCTAGTGGCACAAAACGTTCGGTCTACAGCATGAACGAAGACTGAGAGGCCGTGGAACTGATACACACGTGCAAGTACTTTCTGATGCGAGCGATACCGCGCGACGGGCTGCTCCTCTAATGGATTCAAAGATGGATGATCGGAAGAGAGAGAGAAAGAGAAGGAGGAACCGTGCAGGTTTGAGAAAAAAATGCGGCACGGACCGCTCCTGAGAAACTAGGAACTACCACCCGCGATCCTCACACGGTGGGAAAAATCGATGGTGTGATTGTAATAGTCTGACACTAGGCAGCTGCGCCGAGACTGGGATCGTTCCAATGTACATGCATGTTCTTGATAAGTTTTACATATATGAACTTTCAGTTTATTTATACAGAACATTATATATTTGAAAAATATTTAAAATACATAAAAGAATAGGTCGACATTGAAAGTTATCTCCTCTCCTGGAATGTCTTACGACCATAATGTGAGTGATGACTGTATTATATTCCATATTGTAAAATTTCACAGCATGTCGGACGGAAGGTTAAGCCAAAGTCTGCATGCAGCCTCGATTACCCAGGCTGCAAAATTTCAATTTTAAATCGAGGCTAGATCGTTCTATGCTATTAGGACAACCGGACGATCCAAAACTCGATCGAGCCAGAGGCTCGTTTGCGGATTCTCGGCGTGCGTGTCCCTCGTTTTCGGCGTATCAGAAGAAATTCAATAATCTCGGTCCGGATTCACGGAATAACAAGTACTTGTAATCGCGCGATGAATTTCCTCGTGGCAGTGACCGGCGATAAATCTCCCCGGGGCGCATTACCGTGTACATTTTTCAACGCCGTCGTTTTCGTCCCTTTTCGCCGGTCAGCAGCGACGGCGGGGGGGAAGCCAGTCGCGAAACGAGGAACAGAGAAGGAACGAGAAAGGGGTTCAGGGAGGGGAAAACGAAGAAACGGTTAGATGTATGCGCGTACGCGCCGTCTCTTTAAGATTCAGCGTATCAGCCCGTCGTCGCGCTCGCGCAAGAAAACGCGCGGGGACGGTAAATTTCGCGAGAGCCGGTGAGCACGTCACAATTCAAGATTAACCAGGACGAAACGGGGAGCACGGGACCGGGGGTCCAGTGTCGTATCAGCGTCCCTCGAGTGCCCTGCGCCCTCGTCCTCGGGCCCCGCTATCTGTCCTCTCTGTTCCGGTTGAAAGAAAACGAGAGAAAAAGGGAGACCGTACGCGCCTTTCCCCCAGAACGAATGTCCGTGATAATAACTGAAACACCTCGCGCCCGGTCTACTTCGTCGCTGTTTGCTCCTTTTCTGATAAGGGGGAGGGCAGCGACGATGGAGAAAAGTAGAACTGCCCTTGGGGTGAAAAGAAGAATACAACGAGGAAGCCCAGCGGCGTGGATTCCTCTCGAGCGAAATCGAGTGCCGCTCGCGAGGAAGCCGACATTCTTCCTCGTTCTTTGCACTGGTGTAGCAAAGATGTTGCAAGAAGACAGTCCAGAAATTCAGGATCCTTGTGCTGAATCTAAAAGTGGCAAGCAAAGTTGTTTAAAAGCAATGACGATAGGAAGACATTGGTGTTGCTCCTAACTCCAAGCGCCCAAAGCTCGCAGCACAGGGAATTAAAATTTCCTCCCAGTACTATAATCCTCATGGTTGAGTGACCAGACATGATCCACTGTGTATAAGTAATGCCCGCATCGACGCCTCCGTCAGCCTCCGGGCCGCTTGTCGTCCTTAGTAATCGTGTAAAAACAATTAAAAGAAGGCGAGCCATTAAAAATGTGATTTCGGAGCGCGCCGAATCCTCTTAAGCCCCCTCCCCCGCCTCCTCTCAGCAATCTCATCGTGACGGTCCCTTTCTCTCTCCATCGGCGCGCTGCAAAAGTGCCAAGGTGCTCTCTTGCACTTTGTGCAGCTGCGCCGCATCGCCGAAGCGACACTATCGAATTTACGAGAAGAATTCGGCGACACGGGCGTTAACCACGACACGGCCACGGTTCTTAATTGTAATTAATTTACAATCGCGTCCATGACGCGGCACTAAAACGCGCGTCCTCGCTCCGAACGCGTCGGATAAATCAACGACGGACATTAACGGGCGGTAATTGCGGAGCGTTCGATTTTATTCGTCGCTGATCTCTCGACTCGCTTCCGGTATGGTCGTCGTGTTCCAGGCGATCCGTAGGCAAAAGTGGGACGCTGGGTCAAGCGATCGCCTTAGAAAAGAGGGACATTGCAACACCGCAAATTGAAGCAGCTCCGATCTGTGGGCGGATCTGCTAGTATTCCGCGCGAGTCTTGCGCTACCGTTCCGTTTGAAATGTTAATTGAACGGTAACCTTGCTTAGGTTGCGCATTTGGTTGCGGTGTTTAGTTGGGTCAGCAATGTGGAGGAGGTAGAGTGGATCTGACCTCTGGGTCTTGTTGGCTTCTCTTGCACAGTAGAAACTGGATATAGGTCGAGCCAACTTGTTTACTTTTAGCAAATTTTATTTCGAAATTCTTGAACGTGGAAAGTGGAAGCAGAAGGGAAATTTAGTACTGCAGTCTTCAATTTTGGAGTAGTCTTCTGACTAAACGTTGACGTAGAGTCAGTCTTCATGGCGCAATCTTACAGTTCACGATTGAATTTGATTTCTTCTTGCCATATCAGTGACCTCGACAGCAGAAGGGCACCGAAAACTTTCCCGTCAAATATTTTCTCCCTCGTAATCACCTTTCTCTCAAGCTCGTCCGAAAAAAGCCCCGCTTCCGAGAATCGGCTGACTTTTACAAGCGAACCGACGAAAGTTACAGCCCGACAGGAACGGTTCTTTAACTTCACGCTGCTTTTATACGATGATACGTCAAGGAACGGTGGACCACCTCACCTCGCCGAAGCTCCGTCGCGAAACACGATCAGGTGGTAAAATCTGCTACCCGACAGAGTCCCTCCGATTCTAGCTCTGCGAGCTAAAGGGGGAACGAATGCTTAATGAAGCGCCATTATTCTACGTAACCCTCGAAGGATTCAAATCGAAGGAAAGACACCGGAGGGGGACAACGATCCTCCTCGTGGCGTGTGCACTCGCACACAGAGAGGATGGCATGTTCCAGTTTTAGTCATTGTTATTACCGTCGCAGCTTCCTCGAGAGATTCGTTCCTCCTGAACTCGTCGGAACAATGTTTTACATACCCGCTCCGCGGGGAAAATAAACGGCGTGGAGCGCAGGGGAGAAGCTCGCGATCCACGGATTCCCGGTTGCACTCTGTCGACGAGCGCCGGACCCCACGAGTGTGTTTGGGTTCCAGAGCACGAAATCGAGAGTGCTCGGTGATCCGGTGGCGTGCGCTGGAACGCCGTCTGGAATTCCAAGAAGCCGCGTGCTGCGCTGATAAAGAGAAAAAGAAGGAGCCGACGACGCGACGTTCCGTTCGGGGGGAAGAGACAGAAGGGGAACGAGGCGGAATAAGGAGACGTTCGGTAGTGACTCGCGCGACTCGGTGGTCCCTCCCCAACATGGACGTGGGTGATCGTTCCGGCCGAAGCGTATTTTATAGCAACCCTTGTCCTCTCTCTGCAAGACCGTCTCTGGAAATTGCTGATGCCGTGGGTCCTTACTCTCCTGGGAAGGAAAAGTAACCCTTAGCATACATACGTATGTAGCGAGGATACTGTCTCTATCCCTTACCTGTGAATGTAGTATGTACATATTCCTCAGCATTGGATTGTTATGCATTTCTCTTCAAAATATGCCTTGATATTATTATCAATTTTTTCCAATAGTAAGTATAGTTAAGGAAAATTTTGTGGTAAAAAATAAAAGAATGAATGCACAAGTAAAACTTCGATTAACTGGCTTAGTACCCGAGTTAAGCAGAAACATATCCTGGATGCAGAATTTTTTATTTCCAATATACCAGCAGTAAACTTCAAAATTAACCTGAACTCCTACTGTAATAGTGTATCCAATGTAGTGAAGAGTTGAAAGGCAGGATAATAGAAAGAGAAAATAATTAAGAGCCGGTAAATCGAGGTTCAACTGTATTTCCAACTGTTCTCTTTTCCTTTTGTTTTTGATATAGATTATTATAGATAATACTGATATATATCTTGGCCAATTTTCGTTCCTTCCAAATTCTACTTATACTGTGACTAAAACCTAGAAAATAGAATTTATAGTTTCAGCTAATGGTACCGACAGCATTGTCACCTGCGCCTATCAATTAGTTGCCAGAGTAAATGGCCAAACTCCAAATTGGGAGTTGAATGGAATAAAATGTCGATTAAAGCGTCGATGATCGGAGCCCCCCCCCCCCGTAGCGGAAATGACGTAGCCGGACCCACCGCGTTCGCCGTACGCACAGCCCGTGCAAATTGTGCTCGGTATTTCACCCGAACCGAGTGGTTCAGCGGTTTATGATCGTACTCGCCATATTTGCGTTGAATAGGCCGATAAATACGGTCCGCGAGACAATAGACTTATAGTTATTGTCACCGGCTGCGCACGGCGCGGCGGCGAGCGGCGGCGCATTGTGGTTTTAATTTAATGCTCGAATTTGTATTTGGGAAAAAATGGTAACCGAGTCACCTAACCGGGTGCCTCGTTATTTCCGCGCGGGTATCGCGAGCGGCTCGCTAAATGGAAATCGCAGGCAGATCGCGATCAATAGGCTCGGGAGTGACCTCGTTCCCGCGAACCATTCGGACAGCCGTGTAATCGTAAACTTTTTCTTTTTTTCTCCTCTTCGGGGTCTCTCTTGTGTTCTTTTTTCTTCTTCTCGTCGAACGCCGGTGATTAATCGTGCCTACCCGACTAGATAACGTGAAATTAAGCCGAGCCGCCCGAGCGGATTGCGCGATCGTGCAAAGCCCCCGATTTATTTCGCCTGGCTACGCCGGTTCGCGGGGAAATAAATAAAATTTAATTCGATCCTGGTGAAACGGTGATAAGTTTTATGTTTCGTCGATTTCGAAACACGTGCCGTTGCTTTCTGTCGGCACGCGTAATCAAACTTTGATTTCTACGCTTTTGGTACTCGTTTTGCGGAGACAGTTGATTTCTCGTTAGAGGAGAATGTTCCACGTGAATGCTAATAGTTGGATCGGGTTCTGATTAAGAGTTTAGAGAAAGGGGGGGCATGCACTCTATGAAACTAATGAATATGAGGTTATAGATTAAGATACCAGGAAATAAATAAATACCAAATGTTGGGATATAATTATTCACACTTGAAAAAAATATTTTCGTCCTCCCAGATAAAAATATGAAAATTTCAATAATCTGTTTGAAGTTCCAATTTCGACGGTACTATTTACCTTTAATTATCCCCGAATTCCCCGAAGGGATTAACATAATTCCAGGTACAAAATTACTGCAAAAATTCGTGTCCCTGGAAAAACGTTGCCGAGCAAATGATGTGTGCAATTATGCCGAGGCCTCGGTACGATTCCCCGGTTTTTGATCCCGAATGTAAACAGGTGTATAAATAAAGCAGATCACGGGGAAGGAGGTCGCCAAATCTGGTGACGCCATCAGGCTACCGTGGCCCGTACAAATGACCTTATACGGCGGACTGGTGCACCTTCGTGGCAAAATCTTTCGGGATAAGAATCTGGATATTCGACAAAACCGCGTCCCGTCGATCTGAAATTCGAGCACGGCCAGTCGAACCGATCTTATCGTCCGGTGGCTTCTCGCGCCAAGCAGAAACGATCCGAAAGCCGACGGGGCTACAAGCTATAAGCCGCGACGGCAGGTCCACGAAACCAGAAAGGGAACACGTGGGCGTCGGTTTACGCTGGCTATTAATTAGCCGTTAATTATCGGGCCGTTGCTCGACGACAGTCGATAACCCCCTCGAAACTCACGCTGACGCGTATCTCTGTTCCGTCGCGAAAATGGTGCGCCTAACCGGTCGATAGTCGCACGGAACGGTGTTTCATGGCGCGAACGTATCGCCCGGGTGTCGCACGAACTCAATTAATAATAGTTTAGAGTTTTAGAGCAAAGAAATGAGGTTATTGTACTAATAAAGATTACTTCATGCGAGAACAATTAGATTTTGTAGAAAAAAAGGAAAAAGAGAGCAATGAGATAGCTGGGAAATTTTTATAACAAATTCTGAGAGATATTCTTATTATTTTGGTAATGGTAGTGTTAAGGGTTTTGATAGATGGTGAACATAAGTGGTTCCCGATTTTATAAATACACAGTTTTTGCGAGGACCAACATCCCGCTTATTATGTACCTCGTATCCAAACGCGTTTGGATAATACATGGATCAGGGGCTAGCAAAACAGAGCAAGCTGTAGCAGGTATGAATTATCCATTCGTCTTGGCCCACCCGCGGGCGAGTTTCTTTTCGGGGCTCTACAAACGGTATATGCACGGTCGAAAAAACACTTATCTTCGCGTATTGTGATTCGCCTCGAACCCAAGCTATTATTATGTAACCAAAAATACACAGAGAGAGGCTTCCCCGAAACGCGGTGCAAAAAAGTGAAACGGTACGGCCGATGACAGCTGGAGACTCTTCCTTAATGACTGTGCAACATACTTACAACGAAACATCATCTGCTTGTCGTGATTATTCGCCAGTGAAGAAAGTAGAAATTCATTCGGTTATTAATCTTAAAAATGGCGAGAGGCAATTGGGGCAACTTTCACTTAGGGCTACTGATTTGGACTCGGTGGCGGAGTACTTCGTCGAGGACTGATCTAGTATCATTATAGTGAGGATGATTACTTGTTGCCGTCTAGAATGTATCAAATACCGGGAAAGTACTCGGAGGCTTTCAAGAGATTAGGCTGCTAATATTAGACACTACCATAGTTGGAGCTGTTATTGGATCACTAGAATTTCAAGGCTAATAGAAGATCTACTTACCTAGATCATAGAATGCTCTATTTACGCACTTGTACAGTTATATTGTAACAGTCACATGTGAGCTCAGTTATAATGGAGATACAGAAACACCTTTTATGATCAAAGTTAAAGAAGCATTTCCATCATAGAATCCATCTGCTCTCAAGTGCATCTACATTCTTTCTCCAACAATTACCTAAACCTTTCCTCAGTAAGTAGACTAACAAAACAACGATTGAGTTACTACAAAAAATTTTTAATATTTCAGTACCAGCAAGCAGCGAACCAGGATGCATCGGAGTAAGACACCTGGATGCTCGCGAACAATTTATCGGAGCATTAATAACACCGTGTCCACCAGCGAAGGAGGCTGGCAGATCTTCCAAAGGGATGTGCCCCGCGAGGTAAATAGAGTCGAGGGAAGAAGTACGATCCGGGGGACGGGGAGTGGAGGCACTGCCGCGGGAATTTATGCCAATTTGTTTGGACTCGTCGCACGGACGAGAGGCAAGCTTGCTGCACGCTCCGCGGCTGGGCCCCTCGCTTTTGATTTGTGCCCTCGTTATAGTCGACCGATGCGTGGCTGGATCGCCTAATTTCGTATTCCCTGGGCCACGAGCGCGTAATTCCGCCTTAACGAATCTCGCTGCGTCCCGGGCACCGAGAGAGACGGCGAGGGAGTGAAGCAGGAAAGGCAGTAAGTAGCATCGACAACAGTATCGACGACTGAAGACAGGCTGGCGAGCAGCAGCAACAGAAGAAGAAGAAGAATAAGCACGAGGGAGCAGCATAACAAGAAGAAGTAGTGAAAGAAGAAAACGAGAAGAAAGAAAGATTACGAAAAAGTCGAGGCAGACGAAGGGAGTGGGTGGTAGGCGAGGGTGGAGGTGGGCGAGGAGGAGCTTCCTGTTCGGGGGCTCGTTAAATCCCGTCCCGGGCATCCCGAGAGGCGAGCGTTAACTCTGGCCCAATTAGCATACACAGCGCAGACTACATCGCGGAATACACCTGCTTCTTGCCTCCTCCCTGTCGGTCTCCGTCGCTCGTCCGCCCCACCGCGTCTGTGCGTCGCGTTCTCTCGCAGATCGGCCGCGGCCCGGCGCAGGTGCCTCACCTGTTTCGTCTTAGCGCGTACACCAGCGCGATGGGCCAGCGATTTACGTCATTCAACGAACAGAGCGGCCACCGTTCCGCGCGTACGCGCCTCCAGCATTCGCCGGGACGAGGACGACGACGTGCAGCCTGTCATCATTATATGCAGATATCAAGAACCGGGGAAAAAGTTTATGAAGTCGTCCGCTCGCGCAGCTGAGAGGAGAGACGGTGGTCCCGGATGGTAAGGAACTGGATCGCGAGGCGGCCTCGCTGTCACACGCCTGTCCGGCTCTTTCCTCTATACAGACCTGCGGCGCTCGCAGGTGAATATTACCAGCTGAAAAAGGAATTCCTCGAGCCTTGGGCAGAGGCGGGCCCAGATTCGCAGGTGAACGAATCTGAAGGTCGCGCTTATATAGGCCGAATTAAATTGGAGCACAGCAGATTGCGGGTTACCGTGCTCTCCGCAGGTGCCGGTTTCGATTCCTCGGCGGACCGCGAGCACGGGGTCCACGTTCCGTGCAATTACGCTTCGCCGAGCGAATCTCGACGGGGAAACAATTACGTTCTTCCTCGGAGCATGGTCACGGCAATCGTCCGGTTCGATACCCGGAGCCGTGCGCGGCGAAGAAACGATCATCTTCGGCGCGAAGCCACGGGACATGAAGTCTATGATGGAAGGAACCGAAGGGCCCGGGGCTGATGCTCCAGCGGTCCAGAGTTGAACTCGCTTGACCCCGAAGTGTGTTCACCCACACCGACGGTGTCCAGGGCCCAGCGTCGACTTCTCCTCGCGTTCTTTCCGCCGCGCCCTCCCCTGTCCTCTCCGTTCCTCCCTCCAGGCCGGTCCACTCCGGGCTGGACAGGGTCCTTCGCCCCCTCGCTTAGCTCCTATTTCTTTTTCTCCGGCCGCCCAAACCTCGGACGCTTCGTTTGCTCCTTTTCATCCTCTAATTCTTCCTTTTCTCTCTGTTCCTCTTTCGGTCAGCCGGTGACCGCAAGCTCTACAGGTGTCTGCCGCGCCTACTAGCCGACCGCCGAAGACGGAACGAGAGGAACCGGGCGAGATCGACGGTGGACGCGAGGGAGGCTGGAGAGAAAAAAAGACGAAGTAGACGTGGAGAACCGGACTCTGCCCACAAAGGGACCTAATAATGAATCATAATGAGCGCGCGAGCTGGCGCGAGCATAGCCGAGCTGCCGACCCGTGGGTTTGGCGCCCGACCTGGCCGGAGGAGCGTCACTTTCATATGCAAAATGCGCCGAGACGACGTGCGCGACGCGCTTTAAGCCCCGTTGCACAATGCGAGACCGCGACGCTTCGATTTTATCCTTGAATTTCGCTGCCTGCGTAACTGAATTCCCCTGCCTCGTAACACGGAGAGGCATTCTGAAACTCTGCTATGTAGGTTACCGCGCGCCAAGGTGTGCGCATTCTAGATTTCGACGCAATCGGTACCATAAATTGCTATTTCATTGAGCTCCGCGAATACATTTATTCCATACACCACACACAATCATAAGTGCCGCTTGAAATAGCACCTGAACCGCTGATATAATGAAAAACTGGCACAGGAACAATTCATGCTACTATGAACACAATTTCAGATAGAATAAAAATGAAACTTCTATACAATAAACACGTGAGAACGTCGAACGTCAAAATTCCTTTCCCTCCATTTACGGACCAAAAAGTCTATCAATCAGATAAAATAGAAAGTCACTCGTTTCCACAGAAATTCGCTAACATTGAGAAGAGCAAGAACGACTTAATAGATCCTTCAGCGCGTAGAAAGCACGAGGCGATAAGATCGACGGATTTATTCAACGCGTTTCCATGGTCGACTTCTTTCGCTGAATCGACCGAGCAGGAAGATACGCGCGTCGATTACATTCCGCGAGGTGTAATGAACAGATTTAAAATCATCGAGTATCGTTTACGCGGCGTTTCACGAGCTTGCACTCGTGCACGGATAAGTTGGGAACAGCCGGTCCTGATCGTTTCGGGATTCCTCGTAACGATAATGCCGATGATGCATGGTTTAATACGTGCCGTGGGCGATTATCGATTGGCCACGCGCCTCGATACCGCCGTCGGACGATCTGCCAGAAACAATTCGGCGATGAGGGTCATAAAAATCCGAAGGAATGGCCCCAGCGCCTCAGCAAGTTGCGCAAAACGCCCACGTCTTCGGGAACCCAACTTCGAACCTACCCGGGAGATAATCGACTTGGCGGTTTCACCTGTGCGTCGATCTAATTTGGCGCTAGCCTTGAACCTCTTTCCGCCTTCTCCGTTCTCTTTAGAGTTCAATTTACCGATTTCTATTCCACCGAATCCAAGCGATGGGAGAAACGAGGATATTTGACTTGAAAGGATTTACGAAGGGAAACCTGAAAAGCTGTGCAGGATGACGCGACTGTCGCGACGGAAAAATTTATCTCGCTTCGTAATTGAAGACACCTGCTACCCCTATACTCAAGTAACGCGATCAACAACCAGATTGCGACGGCCTTCCGTACAGGTGATGAACGCACAGGTGACACTGGAATGCGTCGTTCGTCCGCATCTACGATTCGTAAAACCGCCTCGACTGGCCATCTCTTTAGTGGCGCGAGAAGAAAGAAATTGAAGTGACGAGCGAAGAAACGGATACGCGGAGCCGACTGGACGTGTTATGCAAGGCCCGAGCGGTCTGGAGCGCGAGGGAACGAGGTGCCAGTTAAAGGCTGACATAAAAACAGTAGCAGACAAGTTGGAATAACCTCGAAAATCGCGCGGCCGTCCGCTTTCCCCGTTCGGGGCAGGTAATTGGGCTCCGAGCACGATGCTCGGCCGTGTTCGCTGAGGCCCTCGCCCCGCCGAACTCTACCTTCGGGCCACACTTAGCACCTTATCCACTTAGCCGCTTCTCACGGGCTGTTCCTCCTCATCTCCGTGCGCTTCTCCACGGCGTGTCTCGTTTTATAAGGATTTTTGCTCCGGGGGACGTGACACTGTCATGGCCCGCTGCTTGAACGAGAAAGAAAGCCTAGCGAGGTGGAGAAGGGAGGAACAAGGGAAAGAGAGGCACCGGCGAGTGGAAGAGGGTTCGAGGAGATCCGTGATGCTCTCCGACGACCTCCTGCCAACGGGGGAAAAGGGGGAGACCGACAAAAATTTCTGGAATTAATTCTCTGCCCACTTACCTTGCTTACTTACCTCCAGCCAATGTCTTGACACCGTCGATCCTCTTTTTTCCCTTGCGTTCTGCACGGTCCCGCCACCTTTCCGCGTTTTCTGCCGCGCCGCTGGAAATCGCAGGTAGAAATCTTGCCGAGGGTCCATCGAGTCCCTGGATTTTAAGAATATTTATTAATTAGGGAAATACGGGATATTCTAAAAGGAGGCGAAAAGGTGTTGTATAAATTTGCGCGTGGAAGGCAAAAACACATGTGTTTTTATTTGAAAGATTTCTTGACAACATTTTTGGAGTCATTGTGGAGAAGTTCAATTTACGGTAAAATTATCTTTGGTGTCTGAGTAGGAGTAAGAAGTGTGCCGTGTTAATTTTATTTGAAAAGATTTATTTTGACATTTAGGATAAATTATCTTTGTGAGAACAATTATTTTAGCTCTCTGAATAGTTACAGAATATTCAGTAAATTAAGTTTTTGTTTATATAAGAACAACCAAAGAAGTCGAATTGATTGACATGAATATTAGCAGCGTCTGATACATTCGTTGGCAGAAATGTTAGATCTACAAGAAGATTCATGGAATAACGGGTAGCTTCTGAGAATCCTGAGCGGAGCATTAAACTGAATTAGACCTAAAATATCAGGACAGTCGATATAATGATTTAGGATCTTATAGATTAATGTCAAATCAAATCTCAGTCTACGTATAATTAACTATACAGAATTTCCTATCTATCAAAGTCGAATTCCTTTTTCTTGTTAGTCTTACTGAAGATTATTTTCTCCTATCGACTACCAAAATCATTCGCGCCTCAAAGTATCTCTTCTCTAAAAAAGATAAGTAAATTCTATTTTCCTGAAGACTTCATCACACTCAAGAACGAAGTACCAGTGATTCCCCGAATTAATAAAACCCTCTTTCAAGCGAGGAGAGAATGTGAAGGGCGTGCGAGACGACGCGCGAGCGTTGCTAACGAGTTGCAAAGTAGTCGCCGGTTCCTGCTCGCCTCGGAGCGCATCAGGGCCCGAGCACGCGGGAATCCATTACGCCGTTGCATCCCGCGGGAATAAATTTCCATAATATTTGGCAGGTTGACACGCCTCGCGAGACGAACTGACCCCGCTCCGGGCTACGATCCCGACTCTCCCCCCTACTCACGCGAGAATCCCGAAACGAACCTCACGATCGATCCTTCGATCGTTATCGTGGCTTCCCTCGCGTCGGGGATTCCATCGACTGATATCCACAGTCGTAGACCGTGGCGAGCACGCAAAAAGAGGGAGAATATCCGAGGTCGGCTAGAGCGAGCGTATGATTACAGCCGACCAGATATTTCACGATCATATTCCCAGGGGAACTCACGGGCGCCTCGACAATGGGGCCTCGGCCAGGGGGTGAATTAATAAGCAGAAAGGGGGCCCACGAGCGGCGTTCGAACCGCGTACCCCTAATTATCCGAGTGGCTCGGTCGCACGCGGACCCCCTTAATGCCCGTTTCGTGGGCACACAAAGCGGTTAGACCGTGTTGGAGTTCGCGAGCGCGGCGGGCGTACGCGTGGGCTGGACGCGGCGGGCATAAGGCCCCGCTTCTTCGAGCCCCGTCCCTTGTGTTCAGATGTTAATAATGTTAATGGGCCGGAGGTTAAGCTTATCTGTCATGCGGGACCTCAATAGAGAGACGCGCCGCGCTTCTTCCTCCGTTCCCCGCCTCGCGCGGCCCCTTGACTCTTCTTCAGGCTTCGTCTCCCTCGCGCGAGAACCCCAAAGGGACCGATCCGAAACACTGACTGGACGGTATTAATCTCCAGCTGGACTCGCGTGGACCTCGAACGCATTAAGTGGACACAAGTTTGGTATTAGGGGGTGTTTTTAAGCGACGCTTGTTCCCTTGTGAGTGCGGAAAATTAATAAGCGCATTTTTTAGGGGATCGTTCTGCTGCGATGAATGGGTCGATCCTTTTGTAAGTCCTACTTTGTTTTGCTGGCTAAAAACTGGGCACTATAATCTTAGGGCCTTGTTAAGCGTTTCCACTTATGTATGTCTCAATCAATTTCATTTGCGAAATTGAACCTATAAAAATGTTTAATAGCCACTATAATGATTCCTTAAACTCTGATTCAGACCTTTGCATATCTTCTTTTCTTCCGATATTCGCAGCTCTCCTGATCGCCATATCCGCGGGTGGATTTAATTGCGATAAAATCGTGCCGTTAATACTGCGGCACTTCGAATGCACCGCGATAATGCCCGCTCATTGCTAAATATCGACGTTTTCTCATTAGCCCGAGGCGGGTGGGCATCGCCGATCACCGAGTTCCAGCGATTCGGCGATGGGCTCTTTGATCGTGCGTACCTCTTGACTCCGTGGCCCGGGGCACCATCGCAACCTTTGGGACCTCGTGACCCACCTTGGCTCCGACGAAGGCCTCCCCCAATCCTGTCGAATCGAAAACGCCGAGAGACCTACACCGAAGATTATCTCGATTCCCCCATGTGCAAGGGAATCCACGGCGATTGAAAAATCGGGCTCGCGACCTTGGGTCGTAACTCGCATGCATCTGCTCGCTTTGTGGGCGAACGCGTTGCAGACAAATAGCCGACGATTCCTTTTAGCAGCTCGACGAGCGAGCATAAAGAAGAGGCTGAGGGATGTATCGGTCTTTACGTTCCAAAGAGATCGCCTAATAGTGGTCATTAGTTATCCGGGAGATGCGTTAATGTTATCTCGAATCGGCGTGACGGAGCCTCACCAAAGACTTGTTACGATTGCTATGACGGTGATCGTTGCTGATTTCCTGGGTAATCGGAGTTTGATTGTAGGAATACACGTTTCCTGAAGAGATAATGAATAAGCCGGGACGGGAAACACTGCGGCGTCGATTTCTAATGATGGATCTTCGCTTTCGGGTAGGTGAAGTCATTTGCATAGTGGATACGTGGGAATTCTAAGTAATTTGATTTACACGCAAAGTTACAAAAAGTATTGAGAGGTTTACTGATTTCTGCACAGGCTGTTCACACCACCGTTATCCTAAGCTAGTGCACCAATTAATCGCAAGATCCCAAGATCTATTAATCTGAACGCTCTATTCTTGAGGCTTCCTTGACCTACTACTCACTAAAAGCCTGAAGCCTCATTATTGTCTTAACAATCCCCATTACTTCGAACTGCTCTCATCTCATCACATCAGCCCATGCTCGATTCAGATCCCCGAGCATCAAAGGACTCGGTTCCTCCATTTCGAATTGTAATTACTCCGCTTTGCACTTCCTAGAGCGTACCGCTCTATCCCGACATTCGCTTCAATAAGATCTAGCTGTCTCGAGTGATAAATCAAATGTTTCTCTCCACCTTGAATCCCTCGGAGAGAGGGGAAGAGGCGAGCGGCGAGACCGCAGGCGCGGGACACTGCACTTCCTCACCGACGGCAATCAGCACATGCTAATACGAATAATCCTAGGCCGCATGCTGGCAGGTAATTAGAATGGTGAGGGATGTCCACGAGCCACGTGCAGTCGTTAATCGTCGCTACATGCGAGCTAGAGATCTCGTTCGTCTCCGAGGAAGGTAGAAGATAGAGGACGGCTTTCCTCGAAGGCCCATTTAATCTGGGCCTTATACACTCTTTGTGGATGTAATTCAAGCCAGCGTATAAACGATCGGACGCCGGAGCGTTTATGTATCACACGAGGGAGGGACGCGTGGATGTTGAATCGCGCTAAAAACGTTGCTAAAAGGCTCGCCAGCTTGTTACTCGCCCGTGCGAATACATTCGGCAAATATATTTTTTACGGAAGAGGCGTCCTACACACTTATCCACTTTTTGGTAATCCGGTACCCAGACCCGTGGCAAAAAGAACGCCACGGAGTAAAAAGAAGCCGGAATTTTACACGTTCCGCGAGTCGAGGGAACCGCTCTCTCGTCCCTACCCCCGTCGCTTTTTTCTTCGGCCCGGACGTTTCGTTGGCTTCTTTTAATGAATTCTTTTTCTACCGTGCGGGACCGCTCGTTTCGCGCGCCTATCTAACGCCGTACATCAAAAGCTACGCCTCTACGGGCATCCAGCGCGATTGATTATTCATTCGGGCGCGACGAGCCGGGCAGCAGGAACGCGGCAGAAAAGTAACGACACCGGCGAACAGCCGTAGCCGTTGCTAAAAGCTCGGCGAAATTCCTCGAGGACACGCGCTGCCACGTCGGACAATGTTTTATCGAAAAATATTATTCCCTGGGCCCTCGTATTCCCACCCCGCCACTGTTCGCGAGCCTGTTCGGCTCTTTAGGTGCGAACATCCCAGCGTCGTACATCAAAGGGACAGCTTAAAGGACATCCGCGGCGATCGATTATCTTTCCTGCCTTCCTTCCTTCCTTCCTTTCTACCTTCCTTCGTCGCGTGACACGACCCGGAGGGAGTGGGAGAGAGAAAGAGAGAACCGAAAGCCGAGGAGAGCCCCGGAGTCCCCTTGGCCGTCATCCGTGGAATGTATAATCAAGATTCCGTAGGGCAAAGCACACACTTGTTCCCCGGCTGCCTGTTTTGTCTCGTGCCCCGATGATTTTAAATTACGCCGGTATCGCCGGACGATCAGTGCCACGGCCACGGAGGTACCTGCTGGACCGGGCTAAAGAACCCTGGCTACGGCTCTGTCCAACGGAGATACCACGGAGCCCGCGATACCAGCGACGTGTTTAGACCCTACGGAGCCCCCAGATGACGTATCTCGTTTGTCGCCGGGGGACTTTGATCGACCGTTCTGACTCGAACCCTCCCAGGGGATCTTGGAACGCGGTGGCACGTACCCGACGATTTTTGGAACGTTGCTGCCTCGCAATTACTCGCGGGCCCTTAACTGTACCATGGACTGCGTTTGGACATCCACCTCTCGTTCACTGATCTTCCGTGATGGATGCGACGTTTCGCTGCTTCGCCAACGCCTCTTTCTTTATTGGGGAATTTGTTTTATCGTTCGCCTGGAATTTTACTCCGTCTGCGTTTTGGCAACGCGCGGTATGCGGTATTATCTCGCGAGGAAGGTGGAAGAAGAAAGAAGCTTCAGTGGTGCAATACCAGCTTTAGGGGTTCTCTACATTTTTGGCGGAGTTTTGACCTCCTAGCGATGAGAATTCTTTTCTTTGTTTAGTTAGGATGAGAAAATCTAGACTATTTATGGTTAGATCAAGATAATGAATAGATACTGATATCCTTTTCTACTTCTACACGTATAATAATTAACTCTAAAAAGAAACTAAAGATAATTATGGTCATTAACGGCCAGTCGAATTGATCCGGACTACAATAGTCCTTATAGCTGAACGAAACGTTATCAGCAACAAGCTCAAACTTGACTTCTCTAATTAATTCTAGTTCTCTAGTTAATTTTATCTTTTTCACTAATTTCCGAAAATTTCCGAAAATTAACTCCGAGAAAAATTTCAAATAGCTACTGTTAGTATCTGCAGTTCTAACTTCATTATCTATATTAATAAGAACATGTCTACTATATGCTTTTACAATAGGAGCTATAAAATATCAGTGTTTTTGAAAGCAATGCAATAGGGTTAACCAAGAACCTGGTCTCTCCTTAGACTCTGATGCCCCTCACGCAGCAAACAAACAGTATTTCTGCTTAGCCCGAGTATGGCGAGTGATCTATTTATAGAAGGTTTATCTGGGTACGTAGCGAGCGGGACACAAAGTTGTCTGGGATCAGATACCTGAGAGCTCTGGCTAAAAGGGTTGGTACGCTCCTGAAAAAGGATGCCGGGTACTCGTGGTTGCCGGTGGTGGGAGGCGGGGGAGTCGCGAGTAAGAGAGGCGAGCGAGTTAGGTATGTTGTTTAAATAAGAGCAACGCGAGTCCCCAAGGGCGAAAGTTGTTGCAGCTCGACCAGCCGGTGCACACGGCGTGGCACGCTCATACGGGCTACGGCAAATATAAATGCGGCCGGTATCAGAGACAAGTGGAACGGAATTTTCGGCCGGCGAAGGACGTCCCATGTCGGCGGGAATAACGAATCGAGTGCATAGGTAACGTCGACCTCGTGTCCTGGATCCTTCAATGCCGCGGCTTTCGGTCTTCGGCCAAGGTAACTCTTCGCCCTTTCCTTCGAGTTTCTTCATCCATGACATTCAGTTGCTCTCGAAAGAGACTCCTACGATTATCATCGCGATACGTGGGAGCTGTCCGGTTCACCTGCGGCTCGATTAATGAATCAGTTAACGAACGGCCGAGGAGATGCGCGTGAATGACGAAGAGGAACGAAAGAAGGTATGTCAGCGTTTACCGATGGCATCGTTACGCCATACCGATGGCAAATTTCACGCAACTTTTGCGATTTCCATCTGAATGCCAAAGATATGTACGCAATTAACAGCTGAAATTGATTCCACCTCGCTCGGAAGATTGGAAAACATGATCACCTTCGATCGGTGCGATTGGTACCGAGGAAAATGACGGAGGCCATTAATTGCGTAGAAGGTAACGGTTTTCTGTTCTTAATTGCGCCAAATTGACCCGAATGAACTGGTCGTGGGTATTCTGCTGCTACATTCGTGGCTCTGAACCTTCGCGGAGACGTTGCGAGAGGCCCCGACGCGGCCGGACACAAATGAGCTAGCCAACCGATCGACGGCTATTATTGCTACTTGTGTTCGTGGCTGAACTTTCATTTCTCCAGAGACATTTGAAGTAATAGCAGCCTCCGCCGAGCTAACTGGGTAATCGATGTGCATTCTTGCTACCTGTACGTATCGTTGAATCTTTACTTTCAAGAATATCCGATGGAACTCAGCCAGGCTTACTAACAAAGCCTTTTCCACCGAGCATCTGTAGAGACTAGAGACAAATGAACTCATGATAAGTAGATTTCAGAGCAAATGACTACAAGTTTATCTATGCAGCTCGCTACTGCCAGTAATTTATGTGCGTTGAGTGGCATACCGATTGGGATACAATCGCTGGAAACCCTGTTTCCCAACAATCAGCTAACCGAACTCAATCGGTTTCTAATTATTGAAGAAATCGAAAGTATGTATTGCTATCTCTACAGATACGCGAAACAATACACCAACCAATGATAGCCTTATTTCTGAGACTTCGGACAGTGATTAATATTGTCAAGTCCAAACTTACCTGTTCTCAACTTCAAACACAGCTCCTTGATTGCACTATCCATATATTTTATTACACTCATTTCGAAACAGAGCCACCAAGTACTCCTCGCGAGGAGCAGACACTTCCTCATTCCCAGGAAATGTATTTCAGAATATATTACAAACAAATATTCTTCTGGAATAACTTTAAAGCCTACAGGTCCTCTTTCCACGTAGAAAACAGCATTCGAAATTACCTGGGACTCCGCTAATTAACGCTCCGATGATGTACAGGCTTGCGCGAGCGGTAAAGCATGGCGGACCAGCTTGGCGATTTGACTAAGAAAGTAAGATTTCATTATTCGTTATGCCCGGCCGGGCAGCGTTCGTCGTTTCCGTGCTTCGGCCGGGATGATAAAACATTATGACCGTTTTATTGGCTGGCATGACAGTGCGGTAAATCATTGGCGCGAGTGGCGCGCGGGGCGCACAAGTAACGAGCGTATCACAGTCCCCGCAAGTCCGAAGCTTTGTTTTTGCCAGCGGAAATCACTCGGTCGCTTGCGGAATATTCGATATCGCGCGTAGGACGCGAGTTCTCACGGCGCGAGGAGGCAGACCGAGTAATTGCGGCTGGATTGGAGCGCATCAGCGAGCCAGCAACGAGGCAATTCTGGGCATAACTATGTCCGAGCCGCGTAATAGAGTGGGTAGGCCTCCGCTTTATCGGGCATACCGTGCGTGGTTGGATGATTAGGCGTCACGGCCGCGCGCGCGCATGGCACTACGTAGAATTGCCTCGTATGTACGTACGCGTCGGATAATTAGCGTGCGATGCTCGATCACCGTTTGTCGTGGCGACGGCGCGAACGACTTTATCAATAAGTGGTCAGCCGCGTGTCGCTGCGTATCATGGGAGCTTCCTCGCGTTCGCTCCCATGGAAATTCCATGGGATTCGCGCGGCAAGCTTCCAGACCGGAGGATTTCCCAGAGAACGCGTGAGATCCGCTCGTCCCCAATCGGAGGTTCTTTATTGATTCGCGAATCGTTAAGCGGGATTAGAAGATTGCGTCGTTCGAACGCGTCCGGTGTGAGGTTACCGATAGTCTCAAGACCCGTTCGCCGCAATATACGTGACTCAGGTGGTACGTTATACTGGTTCCACTTCCTATTAACAATATCACCCGGTCGCATTCCCGATCGCCTTATCGCCGCGATCCTCGCCACCGATAAGATGCTCGCCATACCGCGAAACCATCGCAACGTTGTTAGTTAACGCCAGATAATTTACTTCTGTCTCCAATTAACCGGTACCCGGGATGCCCTATTTTTTCCGTGATGTATCGGTTCGTTTCCCGCGATGACGTTCACAGCCTCCGCTTTGGATTTCTTGCGGGTGCCAGTTCCTTACACGTTTATGCGCCATGATTCTAATGAGAGTCTCGCTTCTTTGGTCGCTACGTTGTATAGCATTGGAGGTAGTCGTTTGGATGTCGGTAGCGGAGTATAAAACTCGCGAATAGACGGAACAGTTCGATCGGATGGGAAACAAGAATCCAGGTGCTTTGCACCTTGTTTATGTGGGATCCGAGTCCCGTAGCAGAGGTTAGATATTACGCGTTGAAGTAACCGAGGCGCTGACGATAGATAACTAGACATCAAGATTGAGCGCGAGACGGCTACCTCGATCAAGACATTTCAATTATGGTTGTGTAAAATTACCGTTCGCGGAAACATTCTCGCGCTTAATCAGTGCTAAATCTTTCAATGTAAACACTGTCTAACGCGAGATTATCGCAATCTGGACAAACTATGGGGGACATAATAATAACAGTATTGGGTATCATTTCGCCGGTTGATCAAGATTTGGCTGAAAGTATAGTAGCTGAGTTTCAACTCCACTGCACCGAAGAAACGGCAAAATGTAAGGAACAAATTTAGGAGGTGAAGTCTTTCTGTCTATAGCTACTTCCCCCGACAGTGGGCCACCTTGTCGTGAAGGGGAGCTCAGGATTGGGCCTACTAAGAAGCTATTAAAGGGAGAGGAATCTATACAAATGATTTTGGTAAATGGACTCTATCACGAATTACTCTCCCGAGAGAAAACATTTTCACAGCCGACAATTGGTGTTAAGCATTGAGGGTTATTCACCCCTTAGTTGGACTGTATTTGGGCCTGAAGCGGTGGTGACATCCGAAAGTAATTTCTACTCAGACTAAATAGATAATATGGTGAAAATATCAAGGAGCACCTGAGGACTTTTGTCTACAGCGACACTGGATGTCTGTAGCTATTCGTAAAGCTAGCCTAATCATTTAGATTTCCTGTACTTTGAAGATAGTTGGCTATACCCGCCTGAGCTATCCAATACAACTCACAACGGAGCCAATACTCAAGATTATCAAGCGCCAACCCAATAGAAGAAGAAATCCACGCCCGGTTGTAATTAATCCGCAGCATCGATGCAGCTGATGGCACCCTGGCCCAGATACATAAATCAAGCGCAATCCCCTTAACTAGGGAAGCTCGGTGCGATTGCGAGCAACGAGGAGCGAACTCGCGCGGGGAGTCGGAGGCGCCTTGCTCGCTTCTTCTTATTCCTCTTCTGTCCGGCCCGCCGCTCCCTCGGCCTCCCCGCCCCTCTCGCGGTTATGATCGGACCGCAGACCGCGACCATTGTTCGAAAGCCAAGCGGGGTCGGTTCGTCTCGTTATATGAGTGCAATCCTGCCATAGTCGAGAGATAAACAGCGCTATGGGGGCTCCGCCACTATATGGAGAGAGGAGCGAAGATATCCATATACCGGGCCGTGAGAGGTGCATCTAATGGGGCGACAATCGCATATCGTTAGGGATACAGTCCCTCGCAAAATCTTCGCCACGGCTACGTCGGAGGTCCGATAGGCGAAAGCAGCGTGAACGGCTGATTTTGATCTGTTGAACTCCCTCTCCCCGGCCTTCTTGGTTTTGCTGCTCGCTGGGCTGCTTTATAGTCGTACGCTGGTTCCGTGGAAGAGGAAGGTATTCCAAGTATCCCCGAGCAAGGATACCGAGTATTCTTGCGCGATTGTTCCTTCGTGCACTTGGGAACCAGAGCCTTCTTTTACGTTTTGGAAGGGCGAGGAATGCAGAAGTAGATTTCGATGCGTGTCTACATCGGGACGATTCTATGAAGCCCGGAATTAGCGATGCAAATCGCTTGAGTTACACGTTGCAGGATAGGTAGTAACGAGGCGTGAATCTTAATCGAGAAAATAGAAATCAAAGCGCGCGGTATACCGTTTCGATTAAGAGACCTGTTTTCCTTAAAGAAGAAACGCGTCTTATTCGGTTGCGATTAATCTCTCAGATCCTGGATCGTTGAAACGCGGGTTCGGACGAAAATGTCCAAGTTTCGTAACGAGTCTGGGCGCGTTTGAATTTGCAAAACGGCGTGTCTGCACAGGAGAACGTGCTAAAACGCCGGACGGACGGACCCTATGCCGATCGTCAAGTGTTTCGTTCCTCTCATTAAATCACATCTGCATCGTCCACGGAGTTTACATAAGTCAGCCAAAGTGGCTCCGCTAACGATCCGGAAGAAGGACCGCATCAGCGAAATTGCAGTTAATGGCACGGTTCAACGCCCACCGGCGGGCTTTTTGCCCGGCCAAGGTGAAAAAGACCGAAGAAATATGAGACTTTATTCCCTCCCGCTCCTACGTCCGCCGCCCGGTGTAACTTACAATTTAATGAACCGCTCCGCGGAATAAAAGGCAACGTTACCTTTAATAACAGGAAATGCCTAATGTTATTAAATCCACTTTCCGTGTATACGACGAATTTACAAGATAATTGATACAGAGGAATAGCGAAAGAATACTGCGGGTTCTGCACCACGGCCTCGGCCCGGGACCGGCGGGGAGAGAAAGGTTTCGCGAAAAATGCGAAACGAGTTACGTCGTGGGGGGAGGGAGAGAAAGAGAGAGAGAGGGAGAGAGAGAGTGAGAGAGAGAGAGAACTCCGACGAAATCACGGTGATCGTTAATCACGCCGCTTATCGATGCACACGTGTCGGCACAATAAGCGGCTATCGTAAGCCTTTTCTCGATCTACCGATGCTTGCCGAGGTGGGAACAATGGCGTTGTCCAATTATTAAAGAGAAACGAGGCCCCGTCCGCCGCAAAAACGCCGGCGGAGGTCGATCAAGTTTTGATAAACCGTGTAATTTCGCTGGTGTATCGCGAAAACAAAGACGTGCACTTATCGTTACCAACAAGGAAACTTGCACCTCCCGCGATCCTCTACCTGCTATCCTCAAAATTTTTCTTCCGACGTCCACGACGTCACGCGAGCCCAACGTGAAACGTTTTCATCGTTGCTGTCAGGTTTACTATTGTTAGAGGAAAGCTGAAAATTTTATTTTCGATTAAAAATTCTTGGAATCTTCATTAGGCAACCCTAATCATTAATTGCCTTTATTTCTACTGACAGTTTCATTCGGACTCTAACAAATTTAATCAGAACACTATTTATTGACTTTTACTCCGAAACATTGTACTATCGATATCCGCAATATCTACTGATTTCAAAAGCGACTCACAAAGTTTTAGGACTTTGAATTTTAAAAAATCCTTATATTGCAAAGTAGAAGATCCTCGCGTTCAGAGCTCTCATAGAAGGATCATCGAGGGGAAAAAGAGAGCCGGGCCGCATGCAGAAGGCCCGGGAATGGGATAACGGGCCCGGCAGTCGCAACACAGCCAAAAGCAGCGAGCGAGGGACTCGCAACTAATGACCGCCGTAATCGTGCATCTTGGCAACGCGGTTGCGCGCCTGCGGTCCGAACACTTTCTATTATCACATCGACAAATCCAGAGTAGAGAGGCGGCGCTGGTAGGGACAGACGCAGGCCGGTGTAAACGTAACGCTAGATAAGTTACGGAGGCTTTCGCAGGCTTTCGTGCGGCGGAGGGCGCAGCGAGAATAAGCGAGCAACACGCGGCTCTAAAGAGCGAGGCCCCCGTGAGCCATGTACGGAATATCTGTATGGCCGAGCAGTTACCTTCTTCTTCCTCCTTATAGGAGAGAGGCCCATGTGGGAAAAAATGTCACATTATTCTCCTATATGGTGATGCAGCACGCCGCTCACTTAGAAATTTATCCTCCCGGAGCGTGGCCCGGGGCCCGTCCGGCCCCGAACAGCTGCGGAAGAGGGGAGCACGCGGTGCTTATACGGTCTTGTGGGAGTTACGGAAGCTCGCGGATGGATCGGGAACCGCGGGACCATTCCCCCGGCCACCGCCGCGATATATTCGTTCGACTCGCGTGCAAGACACTTCCGTGGGCCAGCCATGAGAGGAGGGGCCTCGGCCTCTGAGCAAGGATTCTCTGCTCGTTGCAGATTCACCGAGGACCGAAGAAGGGGACGTTTCCTTGACATTTGTCGGCGGATTAGGTGTAGTCGCGTTTTTTGCCGGCCCAGAGGATTTGCGAGGATCTACCGGTATAAATCACCGATTACCTCTGCTCCCGCTGGTAATCCTTTGGCGGTTCGGCGCGCCACCTTCGACTTTGCCGACGACAGTGCGTTTTTTCTCGTAACGGTGGAATCTGGGAGCTCCGAACGAGTTGTGTTGAGGACTGCGAGCGTCGATACGCATTGTGCACCTTGGTATGTCTTGTTTCTTCTGAAATGTCACTCTTTGGAAATGGAGTGTGGACCTGCCAAGTCTGACGAGAGGATCCTTTATTTGATGGATTTATGTTCAAAATAAGTTGACACTTGTCCAAGCGTGGGCTTGAATGGACCTTAATTATTAAGGTATTTACGATTGGAGGTTTTAACTTTTCTTAGTTCTCTACGGCGATTTTATTAGCTTTTCGATTTGCGAAATCACTGATATTTACATTGTTAGACAATTGTGTGACATCGTTTCTCTACTAGGAAGTGAGACACGTTGCGAAAGCCATCGCGAAAACGTTTTGTTGCTTGCCACGATTGGGGAGTGACAGATCGCATCGAAGTCGTCCCATATCATGTACGTCTTCCAGGATCGATACACTCAGACGCACCCACGCATATTTGTACGTATGCAAGATTATTCTCTTCCGCGTATTTCTTTCGTGGGAGCTTCAGCGAGACACGATCGACAAAATACTTCCTGGATTTTATTATTCAGAATTTATCATTAATAATCTGTCAAAGATAAAAAAGTTATTCATATAAAACAGAGTACTGTAGATCTTACTGTGACGTCAAACCATTCCCTCGAGATCCTTATATGATGTCCGACGAATAACCCAGCAAATCGTTCGATGACACCGGACCGACAAGTAATTAAAAGTCACCACCAAAGTGTCAGTCCGATTTGGATTCGATTGCGTCATCCCGAGAGCCGCAACGTCGTATCGGCTGGATCGATCGATCGATCCGTCGATCGATCTGACCCTCGTTCGTCCGATCCACCGCCGCGCCGGGCCGCCCTCGATTGCGTCACCTAAGCGAGGACGAGAAATCATCGGCACCTTCTATCCGTGCTCGCTACGGAGAGACAATCTGTTGGCACGATCGACGCGTTCGACAATTATCTCTCGTCCGTTCGTCTGTCGACGGGATCTCGACAAGGAGAACTGGCCAGACTCGAAAGACGTGCGGGATATTTATTCCCGGGGTATAGTCGGATCGTATCTGAACGGGCGAAGTGCGGCGGAGGCAGAGGCGAAGTTGAAGATCGCATCGAGGGGTCCGTTTCGCCGACAGGTATTCGCGAAAAACGAAGAGCAACGAGTGCTTCGTTTCGTCAACGACTTCTTGCTGGGGAATACAATACCGATCCATAGTCTCAGCCGTAGAGATAAACAAATTCAGTTGGAAAGGGATGTTGCGTTCTTCAGGAATTTTTGAAGTGCAGCATTGGAGGTTCTTCTACATTGCGTATGAGGGAGCTGAAGTAATGTGGTGAATGGACAAGTGTATTGATTGCACATGTCAGATAACTAGACTTTTAGTTAAGTAACTACATAGTCAGACAGTTCTCACTGTCTCAAATCTCTGACTACGTAGTCAGACGTTTAAATTAATAAATTTATTGGAGCGTGTGTTAAGTATTATAACACACAAATGTTGTAAATCTATAATTCCGAGCCACGAATTTTTCAGAAATCCAGAGGGGAATTTAAATCGGAGTTCTGAAAGGGCAAGGTCGTTGAGTTATCACGTTAGATTCTCCGGTAGGTCTTAACAAAAGCGACGTAATAAATTGACAGGGGCAACGTGGCACTCTCGATCTGCCCGGTGGTGGTCTACCGGGCCGATATATCGAACGATCTCGCGCATGTAGGCGCACCGCTCGGCAGGCCAGCGGCGTATTTTGCATAATACGACGAGACGCCTGGGCCCGTCGTCCCTTTACGCCGGCCGTGTCACGGACCCGCCAGCTTGACGACGTCTCGCGACGCGAGTCGAATCGAAATATTCTGCGGCAACGTCGTCGGAATCGCTAGAGATTCGCTCGTTAGCGTGGACGGTTAATGTTGGATAAATACCGGAATTACCTTGGCCGACGTGTCGTGCGTGCCCGGCATCCGTATGCCCGGCCGTCCACGAGGATAATATTTCTTTCGTGCCGAGCGAAGAAACGGTGCTGGCTCCGTTCCCCTCCGGTCCCCCGATAAAAACAGCTCCACATTTCTGTAATTATAAAATTGCTGATCGAACGGATCGAGACTCCCGTCCGGCCGAGCACAATGCTACCTATTCTTCTCCTGTCGCGGGTTTACCACCAAGGAATTTGTGACAAAAGCTGAGGGGAAATCGCGTTCTCCGCAAACCTGGACTCTCGCGAACCTGGAAATATGTCGAGAAGTTTTGCAATAATTTTAGTCTCTGGGAAGCGAGCATTGTCGTGTGCTGAATTTATGAGAGAGTGTTTTTCTTCGAAGAGTGGAAGAATTTCTGCCTTGCGTAAGGGGATCACCTGGTCTAATACCAGAGAACTATGAACTATTGTGTATTCCAGGGAAAGTTGATATAACAGTGGCTTTAGAAAATGCTGGCGATTGTATTGGGTGCTTTCAGAATCCGTGAGACTGATTCCTATTCGCAACTCCATTTGCCAAAGTTGAACATACCTTCACGTGATGAGTTAATTCAGCTTCCTCAGTTAACAGGTGAAAGGAGACTTTATCAACTCAGTGGCCCCAAGACCACTGATTTAGAGTCCCTAGGCTCACAGTAACCTAACGACCTAAACTTTCAACGTTTCAAAGCATCCGCTCACAAGAGAGCTCATCAAGAGCACCGATCTACCATTCAAGATTCCTACGACAAGTATCAAAGGAAGTCATCGCGACTTTGCTTTGCTGACCCACAGAAAACGGTCAGCTGTGCGCACCCACGTACAAAGTCGGCCTATTACCACCCAGGACGTCCTCGCGCGTTAAGACTTCGCGGATTCCACGGTGCCACGTTGAAGTCTTATTTATCCTGGCGCGGGAACGACTGGGTATCGGTCGGACCCTCCGATTTTTCCCTCCTCTTATTCCTCGGGCCGATTATCGCCGCGAGTTATTACGACGGTTCTTTCAGCGGCGGTGAAAGGTCGCGCTCATGCTCGATAAGGGTCACTCGCGATGCCGAGCGGCTTGCCGCGCTAAGCGAGATACGGCCGCAATATTTCAGATAACGCGGCCCCTCGGATGCGCAGTGCTCTCGCCCTTCAAGATCACTGGCCCACTCGTACACGTACCACCGCCTGTGTAAAGTCACGGGGCCTGACACGGGCTTAACTTCCTCCCGACGTGATTGTTCGACCGAACGTATTGTGCGTTCCATTTATATTAAGGTCCGATCTTGCTGGAATGCGGCAGTGAGTGGACCTCCTATCCCTCAGTACAGAGGTTACATTGTGCGGGTTCGACGGTCGGAATGACTGTTGCCTAGGTGGCTTAGATCCTTGCACAAAAATCGCACAGTCACAACGTTGATCCTCAATTGCGACACGTATTCAGGAGGTCTAAAAATCGTTTCGAGACACTTTTGTGGCTTCACAGTATCACCACCGGGCGGCCTAGCTCTGTATCTCTATCTCTGTGACACGAGAGTTCGGTTGCCACAAGAAATACGTACAGCGCACTGATGATGCCTAAAAAATAAGATCAGTCGCGGTCGAATCGAGCTCGCGTTTTAATAAACGGTATTCCACCCGCGGCTTCATATGCGTCTGGCTTCTAATGGTGATCGCGATTTGATCAACCGATCTTGGAACTGGTCAACCGCGAACCCATCGTTTACTTGACGGTACTTAGAGTGCCGTGACTTCCAGCCGGACGATTTCAGGTCGGTCGAGGGAAGATTTCCGTGCCATTACCGTTAATACGATCCCGAGATTGCGAGCGTGTACGGGCAAACGGAAAAACGAAACCGGAGAAGACGGCGCTATCGAGGAGGATAGCCTGGGACCTCTGTAGAAGACTGGTCTCGCACGACGTGTGCGTGATACTAGTTAGAGAAATCATAACGTACTTACGGAGCCAATACCAGTGCCATTAAAGTAAACCAAGCGAGGAATCGATTCCGGGGGTCTTTATCGAGGCGATCGGCAGATGCCTCGTGGAGGCACTGCGCTCAGCGCCAGCCGATACATCGTCCTCCTTCCTCTTCTCGCCATCTTCACCCTCTCTCCATCCGCTTTGATCTCGTTGCAAACCGTGGCCACTTCGGTCCCGTGGATGGGCAACGGCAGAAACGCTACGAATCTGAGCATAATCGATTCCGATCTCAGTTCCGCAAAATCTAACTCAACCTGATCCGTGTCCCTGTTACTTTGCACCGAAGACAAGTTTCCTAATGGACGGGTACCGATTTTCTACTTGTCCCTTCAACATGACGCATGAAAAACTACCTGCTATTTGCTTTTCTGAACGACATCCAGTTTTTCGAAAACTGGGTACAGTCATAGACAAGAAAAAATTACAAAATTAAAAGAAGAATAAAAAAGACGCGGTAGGGATGGGTATGAAAAAAAAGAATCCAGTGAACGTTGGCCCCTCTAAAATTCCCGGTTGAAACGACAGTCGTCAAGGGTGCACCAGGAGGCCTTAATACTCGTTTTGTAAGAATCACCTGTTGGGCACCGGGCAAAGGGCGAAATATTCATTTCGTCAGACACCTAGTGGCTGACTGATGCCCGTCGCTTATCGAACCGACGTCCCAAACGGATTGAAATATGTCCACAGTCTCGATCACGGGTTATTGAACCGCATTTCTCGTGGCCCTGCCTCTACACTCGCCTCTCGAATTCCTAATGTTCGGTTATGATAGTTGGGAGAAGTTACGGGGCCGTGCGCAGCGGGACGTCGCGATGGGTGGAGAACAGTCGGCAGCAACCATCATCAGGAATTAGTGCTCTTCCAAGAAGCTCGTCGAACTCAACGACATGTCAGTAACTTAGGTGGTTCTTGCCCAACTCTGCGTAACGATCGCGCATTTATCCCAAGTCTCAGTGATAACGCCCTCCGTCGCTTTTTTTTGTGAGCAGAGAGCACAATCGCTTCGTTAATGCTTGGCCTTTTTCCGGGAAACATTCCCTCTTAACTCTATGGGATCTTCAGATCGATAATTTATAATTATGTGATGTGGATTTCATTTGACTTTCTGTGACGTTTATGGTTATTTTTATTAAGTTGTTAGAGGATTCTTAAATCATTATGAAAGTTAATCACAGAAATATTTAGAAGCAAAATTTCTCTTCAGACCTCCAATTCGAAGGATAATTAAAGCTTCAAGAAGAAATCATTTTCTGAAGGTGCTTGTAAGTCTTCATCAAGGGGCACGGAAGAGGGCCCCACACGAATAAAGTAAAACGGGAAAGAAGCCCGGGGGACCGTGAACCGGTCCCAAAAGAATGACAAGAACGCTCTTTCACGGCAGGACGAGAGATAGTTTATCGAAGGGCAGCTCGCGCGAGGGCGGAGGCTCGATATCTCATTCGGAACGCGATGGAACGGCGCGGGTTAATTTACGAAAGGGGCCTGGCGGTCGCGCGCGGCCGCGAGTGCGTGCTTCGGGGCACCGAATGCAAATACAAGTGTGGCGAAACCGCAGGGGTCCTTACACTCCCGGGGGGACAAGTCCGCTGAAGATACAAATGGATCGTCCTCGAAAAACCTGCGGGTCACTGGGCCCCGCTCGCGCGCCACCAAGTCACTAAAAGCGACTTAGCTGTGATAATGCCTGCTGAAAAATCGGGTTATTATTCACCGAGTCTGTCTCCAGAGCCCGACTATCCGGCTGCTCGTGTTCCGAAATCAATGGCACCCGACACAATGCATGATTACTTGCCGACGATTATCTTCCTCGTATTAAGATCGAATATTTCTTTCTTCTTTGTGCGGGGATTAGCGGAAGCTGTGGTCCGGACTTCCATAGGCGACTGTGCGCCGAAGATCGAGGTAGCAGCTTTTTTGTTGGTTGTCTTCATGGGGGGTAAAAAATTGAAGGGGAAACGTGGACAGTGAAGCGTTGGTGTCTGTAAATATACATACATGTAGTAAACAGTAAATTGATTTTTGCTAATCCAGATATATCCAACGAAGCCATGACCGTCAATCTTCTTCCCCGTGGCGCATAGTTCGACTCGGTTCGACCGTTATTTCCGTAAAAAGTTAAACGAAAATATTCAGGTGTCATATAGCAAGCGTGGTAGGGCCATTAGACCGTGGTACCCAGCAAAACCATGACCATCCACGCTCCACGAATCGCCTAGCGCATTACACATCACGACAAACGATCGACCATCCGAAGAAACTCGAGGCAACGTCGGTTGCTTCCTGGTGAATTCGCCACGGAACTAAAGCTGTTACTAAATGTACCAGTCCCAGGCGAGCATTATCACCGCGCGTAAAGTATACGATGTAAACGTATGCGGACAGTGAAACCTGTACTTTGAATTCCTGCGAGCGAGCACAGTATTCAAAGTACCTCGGCTAACGCACAACCGTGGAATATCCGCGACGTCTCCGTGGCCGTAGAATTTCTCTAGAATTCCTCAAAATGGTCCCGCATAAGAAACTCTCCCCCCTCGGTACACGTAACGCCGCTATCGAGGAGGACTGTGGACGTTGTTGCCCCGCGGTCGTCGGTGGGATTTTTCCCGCAGCTCCTTGTAGCCGCCGTCGAAGATCCTGAGTCCTGTCGTGACCAGTGCCACGCGTGGTATCTGATGTCTACATGTGTACGAGCGCTTGCCTTGGACTCACGCGATCCCAGTCCACCTTTATAAGTCCACCGTGGTCAACCCGAACCACCTGTGCGGCTCTCGAGACCGTTCCCCTTCGTCCACTTTCGTTGTTTCGCTCTCGACCGGGGGAGTGTTGTTCCGTTGCGGGAGCAAGGAGACGCGACGGTCAGCTCTCATTCCTGATGCCGGTGGAGATCTATCGAGTCCGGGGTCTCCGAAGGAATCACGAGGAATCGCATGTCCTAAACCATTTATCAGCGTGTCGGCCGTGCTCCACCGCCCTCCTCCCTCTGTCCTCCCTCTGGCCTCTCGATAAGGTCTTGCAGTCGGCATAATGAAGAGGCAAGGCGACCGCTTCTGGAAAACCGGTCGACGTTTCAATTTCGAAATATCGATCGGTTCCGTCACCGCGATCCGCTGCGAGAGATATCCTTGGGATTGCGAGATCCGCGCGCGGCCCCGTTGTTAAATCCAGGGAAATCGTCGGAGCCTTTCCACGGTTGGAAACGGAGCCGCGACGACGATCTCGACGGGATATCCCGACGTGATTTTCTCCAGTCGCTCGATTGTGCGATCGATATTTTACGATCGCCGTGGCTATGATATACGTTCGACGGCGATAAAAGAATCGTGACAAGTTACGATGTCGATGCTCCTTTTTCGCGGCGAGCGGCGTGACGATAATACGATGGCATGCGTGCAGCGCGGAAAGCTTGCGCAACACCGCGCTCCCTCCGCGAGCTCCGTTTTCTTATGCGTCCACCGCTGGGAGATATATTTTTCCGGCTGCCCGGCTCGGGCTCCTGGAATCGATTCCCCGTGAACGATTTCTTTACCACGTTCATCCCGTCTCCCATTCTTGCGGCCCCGTACGCTCTTAAATTTGCGCTTCCTTCAGCGCGGCGGGCTTGCGAGTCGCGCCCCGAGGGGAGAAGACGTAAAAGGTACAAAGGTATTCTCCTTTCACCGTAAAACGCGGCGCACACGGGGCATACCTCCTGCCAGCTATTTACACCACTTAGCCACGGTGTTACGTTAAAACTAGTGGAGCCAAAAAGGTCAATCGTCTCGTTGCTACCAGGCCGACAATGGAAGTTAATTCAAAGGGTATTGCGTTTTGGCCTTTAATCGCACACCTGCTTGCGCCGCGAGCCGCAGAGCCCTTTTAACTTCGAGAGCCGCTCATTACCTAAACCTACCGCGAGAAAACCAATTCTATACTCGCTATTCACAATCGGTTCCATCGTGGTCGCTCTCGAAGGGATCATTACACTTTGTTGTTAATTCTAAGTATTTATATTCGACAGTAATTCCTAAACATTATTCTCTGGAATTCAATAATAATCATCTAGCTCTAAGCCGTGAGGCTATAATTTCGAAAACTTAAAAAATTTCTTACCTGTTCCCAGCGCAGATTGCAAAAGGATGATGCAAACCCTAAATCCGGGCGATTGTCAGATCGTGAAAATAGGTGGAAACCGGGGACCACACCTGCGTTTGCAAAGGTAGAGGAGCAGAATGCCAGGCAACTTGCAATTTCACATATCGACAATCGAAACCAGGTGCATAATGAGTAAGAACTCCTCCGTCGACCTTTCCACGGAAGAACCGTCACGCATCGCGCCAATCAGCGTCCCGTAAAACAACGTCGGGCACAACTTGGACATCTCTCGGTCGCTCCTGCGAGTGCTTCTCTAGGAAATGCAACGATTATTCGATGCAAATGAGGGGCCAGTGTTCAGGATTGCGTCAGCATATAGCGCGGTGCAAAACAAACGGAGGTGCGAAGACTGAAATGGAATAAAGGGAAGATGTTGGTTGAAATCTTGGAGAGCAATCAGGAATTCTTAATAGTGCAGAGCTCTTATTTATTGTGATTCTGTTATAAATAATGTGCAACCGTTCTTATCAAGAAGCAGCTGCGTACTTTTACCAGGATGATGTTGCAAATGAGGAGTTACGTGGGATGGGAGTAGAAGAAGGTCTAAAGATTTAAAGGTCTGTTATTTCACTGGAGCAGGAACCAGGACGTTGACCACAGAATGAACAGTTGTTCCTCTGGTCTACTTGCGTCGCGTGTCATCCGCGTTTGACATCCGCCTGAATGAATAGCTCGATCAGCCCGAAGAATTCATAGGAATAGACATAAATATGTCACGCGGATCTTTACCTGCCGCATCCTTGCTCACGTTGCGATCGATACCGCGATGCTCTTGTTAACAGACTTGCACGCATCATAGTCCATCGGGTTTCTGCTCAATGATCTATAGAAAACGCCGCCGAGTATGGCGATGCCTTCGAAGAAGAACAAAACTGTCCACCGCAGCACAGTATAATTATTCTCGTACTTCCGGGATCGGGTCTGATTTTGCTCGAAAAAACGGAGTCAAGACCATACAGTCAGGACAAACTCAGTTCGTACCCACAATATTGTGATCCACCAGTTGCTATACATCTCCATTTACTTAAGATTTCGACTACACCTCCATAAAACTCCACGTACATCTTAATTGCTGAGAGAAGTCATGATCTCTGGTAACCCAAAACCAACGAGGCTCATCAACAAGGGCACACCTCCAGCACCTCCAGCACCTCCAGACGTTTCCCCCGTGTTCTCCACCCACGTGGGCAGCTCGGCCGTCGCGCGGATTACGTAACATCCGTCTATCGTTCGAAAGGAAGGATCGAAAGGAGCCGAGGGTCTTTCAAAGAGGGAGAGGCGAAGGTGCAAGCTGCGTCGATATTCGCAGAGAGTTCGCTGGCCGATTAGGACGCAAATCATTCAGGTGGCCCGCTGGTTAGGTAAGTCAAGACTCCGTCGGGAGAGATGTGGGATGGGCCGCAGTCACGTGTGGCGACGTAGCTTCGCGTTAGGCGAGCGCCGACCACGAAGAGGCAGAATGGTGCTGACGTGGGGACAATCCGTTGCAGAGAACCAGCTCACAGGCTCGATTCGCGCCGCGAGAAGGAGAGAGACCCGCGGCGAAAAATCCAGCCGGTGCTACGCGGCGAGACGTCAGCCGTCGCAACGCATTTACGTTATCCTAGTAATTCTCCTGGTTAAGGAACTACGTCTTCCGCCGGTGACCGCTACGGGCTGCGGGGCCCGACAAGCCTTGCGGATTCGCGCCCGGCGATCGAGGAGCCTTGCTTCGACGATTAATCGAGCGAAGAAGTGAACGACCGGCTGGAGATTAGGGGATTTGTCGTAGTGAGACACTCTGCTGGCTTGAAGAGAAGTTGTACGCACTTAATGTGCTGAAAAAATTACTGAGTTGATGCAGAAATAAATGCATTAACCTAATATTTTCTTTTATTCCAAATTACGAAGTCACACAGGATTGATAATTGGGTGAGACATGTGTCTCTACACTTCTCTTGTGTATTCATAACTGGGTGGTCAAAGTCAAACGCAGACTTCGTCAAGTGGAATAGAGATTAACCCATTGCTAAGTACCTAACCGCTAAAGTAGATCTACCCATTTCATGACAGTTCACTGAATGATTGAACCGCTAGATTTTCTTCGCGCCGAGCTGCTTAAAGCAATTACAATAGGTGTCAATAATGCCTTAACAATGCAACGTATAATTCTGCACTACCTGAAATCAAGTATAACGCAATTACTATTAGGTAGCAATAGCAATAATTATCATTACATAACGTATTCTAATAACTTTGATCATTACGTTTAAAGACTCACGTGCACTTAATCATTTTCGGTTTTGCACGTAGGAGTAACGATTTACCCATAACCCAGACACAATAGAAACCTGTCATCAAACACTTCCTCCAACGTCATCGTCAGCATCAGCAGACCCAATCTTATCCAATGGCGATCGCATCCCCTGAAGGTGGAATCTAAAATCTACAGAAACCTGTTCGAGTTGAAGCAGCCTTTAAAGTGAAAGCTCTCGCGCGAGGTTTGTCGCGGTCGCCCAAAATATGGTCGCCGATAAATCCTCGCGCGTTGAATCCCCCGGCGCTCTATCGTCGACATCTATGCCGTTTATCGTCGTCATCGACGGGGAAAGATAAAATCGAAGCCGATAGAAGGAGGAGAGGAGAAAGCCGGCGCGGAATCAAAAGGGGGAAGAGGAGGAGTGAGAATGGCAGAGGAGAGCGAGAGGAGAAGGAGCCAGGGGCCTCTTTCCGGCCCATGAATCACGCCCACGCGACGCGCGCCCGCTCGATAATTAATGCTCATTTAATTCGGCGTTCATCATCCGCGCTGGAAATATTTACAAAAGTCCGGACAACGGCGAGGCTGTAGAACGCCGTGGAGCGAAACCGGAGGACCTTACAACCGAAGGGAATACCTGTCCGTGGTCAAGAAAGAGGAATGGCCGCCATGCGATTCGCCATTCATCCTGATTGTCACCGAACCTGGCGCGCTGCCTTTATCGTTCCCCTCGCGCCTCCCTCGAATCAACGATCGCCCCGATGATCTATGCGCCTTCGTAATGGCGGCTCATCGACGACGATCTCTCTCCTCCTGTTAATACCTGGTAGCTGGGACACCGTGAACCGGGGACCGGTCCTCGGTGCTCGCAGAAATCGACTGCATTCCTCTTATCAGAGAAATCTTCGGCTGTGATTATTCATGTCTTCGCCAGGCATTTTGCGGCGACCGGAGATCTGTGGGGGTGGTAGGTTCAATATTAACATTTTCCTATGGCTAGAACCGACTTACAGTCATAACAAGTCAGTAGTTTAGAGTATTTTACATTTTGGGGAGTCCCACATTTTTCGAGCGATTTATTCCGAAATTTAATCGAGATTTTCCATGATAATCGTTGTAAGACTTAAGACGCCACGATCGAAAGAAAAGCATTCCCATTGAAGCGTTGATCCACGTGGTTTCTTGCGTTCGCGGACCCTATAGGGTCCCTGGAATCGATCTAATCCCAGGAATCGTGACCACGATACCGGAGGTTAAAACGATTCACATGTAGGTTGATAATAAATTCCACAAAACGCTAGCTTACATGTCGGCACGCGAGGTGGAGACCCTGAAAATTCCAGGGGACGATAACGAACGATGCCTTTTCCCGGTAGAGAAGGGCAGAACGAACTCCCGGCGTGGACGATGAACCTGCCGAGGAGATGACAAGTGGAGCAGGCATTTACGATTCTGAGCGCGTCGCGTTCCCCCGTAGAACCGGGGCTTAGCTCCTCTCCGTTTGCTCCTCTCTATGCTTCTCGGCTCATAGCAGACGGAGAGGATGCAGCCAATCGTTCTACGGTGGTTTGATAACAATGGCTCACTGTGCGCGAACGAGAGCGGTCAATCTGACTGGGACCACTGTCTCTGCCTTCGCGAGACATTACCGTTCTTTCCTCTCAGACGCATTAAACGTTCATTTATTGGAGAACGACGCGCGGCGTCTACAGAGTGGATACCATTAATCATCGGGGAGGCGACCTCGCGGCGGTTTATCGGCCAGAGGGAACCGTCGTTCCGATGGTGCCAGGCGTCGCTTATTCGAATTTAAATTTATGATAAATCCCAGGAAATTCCTGCGGCGGACGCGTGACAGCGGGCAAGGAATTAGCATACCGTTGAACGCTTCACGAGAGCGTTTATTCCTTTTCAATTCGTTCGGGAGCGGAAGCGCCATCAGCGGTGCAGAGGAGGGAATGCATTTATGCAGGCTGCTCGGTATGCGCCGCGTTCCGAACAGATTCCAGATAGGGTCCTTTGTCAACGTTCGGCGCTCGTTATCGGCGCCGATGAATTTCGATCTTCTCCCCCTGGGGTAAATGTCTCACGCACCGCGAGTATGATTCCTCGTGACCGAGGACTCGGAACCGCGGTCATTGAGCCTCGCTACCCGGCCACGAATTAACATACTTTTCGATGCGTCATGAGTCGAAAATATTTATGTAAATCGTGATAAAGGACGAAGATATGGGGAGGCGCCGCAGTGGACGATATTGCCCAAATAGAAGCCGACGAAGACGGTCGGCCGTGTTTCCAATGACGATCGGTCACAATGATATTCAATGAAATAAAAGTCCTCCGATCGGAATCTGCGAGGAAAAGTTCCGGCGATGATACTGACGCCAGGATGTTTTTCATATTGCGAATCCAGTTCGACTGGTTGACGAATATGATTATGCAGATCATCAGTGCATGAAAATTCGTTAATGACTGAAACTCTTAATGGGAAACCCATGAGGCTGACGTAACAGAAAAAATTTAAAGGAAAAGGAAAAACCATGTACACCATTCCTTGAAGGTGATGCAATCGAATCCAACCCGCGAATAGAATATTCTATCTAATTTAAAATGCTTTAAGTTGTTTGATGTTATTCTTGTGAGAAAGTTCATATCAATATAAACAGTATTGAACTTCCCTTACCCTAAAATATGCACCGGATGAAGGAAAGTTCGACCGAGGATGAATGTTGGAAAGTGTATTGGAGATAACGAAACATCTGTTCCGGTCAATAGTACAGGTTACGCGTGTCGATCTTTCTTAGAAAGTGACGGGTGATCGTGTGCCTATGAACCGTGATGGTTTTAGCGAGAGCGCCGACGCCGCACTGAAATCAATGGATTGGGACCACCAGCCGCGAGGGAAGCGCAAGTTTTGCCGAGTATCGACCTCGCGACCTCCTCGCCTTGACGTCCTGTCTCTCGATTATGCCGCTTCGATTCTCGTTGCGCTACACATCTGGGTTTCATCGGCCACGTAACCGGACGGGCACGATTTTAGCGTCTTTAACGATGTACGCAGATCATCGGTAGATCCTCCTCCATTTGTCAATGGCCGCGTGATTAATCGTGAGCTTGATCTTCGTATATACACTTGGGAATTCAATGTTATCGCTTGAACGTGCTTCGCTTTCTGTAACTCAATTTCTCAAAATGGAAAATTTCAAACTCGGTAAGAGAAGTTCCTACCTTTTTATTTTGATGTTCAAAACTCTAAAAACTTTGATATCCCCTTGTATCCCACACTCGAATTACATAGAAAATAAAATTATAGATCCTTCGTTGTACTTTTTCCCTTACAATAATTTCACGCCTCCCAGTTTACAAACCAAGAAACTACAAAAGCTTCTACCCCTTTCAAATCTACTTAAGGTCAAAATTAACCACCTGTCAATAGCCTGCCACGCCCACTTCTTGCCCCATAAATGAACCATAAATTAAAGCAAGTTATCCTGAAACCTAACTACCGAACAATTCTCCATGCACTTGTTTGACAAGTTCGTTGCCAAGGAACCGTCGACCTGCCAGCGTATTAACCTCTCTAAGGGTGGGAACGTGTCACGAGGGAGCGGAAGTCGCGAGCACAGCCGTTTCCGCAGTGACAGATGCGATCTCGCATTTGGTCCATGGCTAGACCTCCACCCGCCTCGCACCGTGGCCCTTTTAAAAGGGTGCACGCCACTGTCAACAGTAAGAAATTACTGTTGATCGAATACACGGAAACGAAGACAAAAAAACGCGATGGATGATGTCGCGCGACGAGGTTGGGAAGATTAAAGGCTAGGAAAAAAAGAAATGGGGGGCAGACACACGGGGATAGTTTGTGCTGGTAAACGGCGGCAGTAAAACGATTGGGCTTCGACAATATTTGACCGACTCCATGAATGGGACTGAAAAGTGGATGCCGTGGGTCCGGACCAGTCGTAAAATAATATTTAAGGCAAACACCGCGTGAAAATTCGGGAAGTCTATCTGTCGGTGACTTCTGGTCACGTTTTTTATTTGACCAATTTTATGTTGGCTACTTGTGGGAAACTTTATTGGTCTGTTTGCATGGTTTCATTGAAGACGCTCCTGTGAATGAAAAGGAATCTACTATGGATGGCCCTTCTATTAATGGGATTTGTTAAGGAGATTCATGTTTTTATTGGGGTGAAGTGAATGGAATTACCGATTTTAAGAGGCGTGAGATTTCTTGTTTTTTGACAATAAATATCAAAGTGGAACACTATTGGTCGCAGATTAGAAAGTGATAATGTAATTTCCCATCAGCTTAATACAGCACGCCCTCAAACAAGTCCACCATACATCGATAATCATCCCGCAACGCAAATACTGAACTTGTCCCGAGGCTATCCAAACCACCGCAACAACGAGCCAGTTCAGCTATACTTTCACCATTTATGACAGAAAATTCTAATTATAACCAGCACGAGGCTCTTCCGCGACAGCAGCGATCGCGCCACGATCAGTGGCAACCGAGCCACGATCACGCCTATCGTTCCTTAACGGGAGAAACGATACCGAGGGGAATAGTCGACTTATCGATGCTCCCCAATATGCTTATAACGGGGCCCACCTCACCGCGCGGACCGACGTCCGTGCGCAGAAGAGTGTTTGCGGAAGGGGGTCGGTCTTTTTTGTGGGGTGTCGTTTCCAAGTGGTCGACATAGGCTGTGCACTGGGTGCAGCGAGCGAGAGCGGTTCCCACAGCTCGTTCGTGTGAAAACGGCCGGGAAAGTGGACGCGACAAGTGCAGGAGCAGCCGCCGCCGTCGCTCGGCGAAGTCGCCTCGTCCGACGAAAAACCACGACGCTGATGCGTTCTTCTCGCCCGTCGTCAATCAGGCGACTGGTGATTGCTTGAGGGGAACGGATCGATTAAGGGTCGATTACGCAAGCCCCGGCTCGGGTTTTATCAGTATCATTTCGACGCACTCGGATCGCGAATACTAGTCCACGGAACGGGCTATCATACTCGACCCTGTTAGCGCAATAAATTCTGTAATATCGGTTCCCGCGCGTAACCATCCTCCGCTTGGGATCCCGCGCGACCGTAAGAGATACTAAGAGAAAATTATGGACATTCAACCTTACACCTGAGACGCGTTTCAGATTATTAGGCGCTACATTATCGACGTCGCTATTGGGAGATGTTTACAGGCGTTACCAACACCGCTATTTCATGAATAATTCATCGCGATTAATTGTAATTTAGGGGATATACGGTTCCGCGTGAAATCATCGAGGAATTGATCGCGTGGCTTCTTTCGTTTATTACCGCGATATTCGGGATCCCTCTTCCCTGCTCTGACTTCACCACGATCACCGGTTTCACCGTAATCCTCCCATCGGTGATTACTTTATCCATCGTCTCGCGGCACTAATAAGCTGGAACTCGTCAGGAATTCCTTGAAAGCCTATCGTCGAATCGACTGTATTAGCGCTGCAAGACGATTTCAGGCGATCGTGGTAGTTCTGCACAGATGGGATTCGTATGGTGGAAATGCTCGCTCCATGAGGACAAAATCGAGTGGATATCTTTAGAAAGGCAAAATAAAATTCATCTACACTAAGGACAATTTTGGAATCGAGATGTCACTATGACTTATGTTGGTAAAATAAAATTGCAAGATCTTCATCTCTGATTTCATGTAGTCGACGTTTTTAAATAAACTAATTGTACTAATTAATAATGTCTTTCATAAAAATTTCTGTCATCCATTCGTCATAAAAACTAGTCTTCCTATCCTCAAACTTTGCTTTTTACTTTCTACAGACTCCTTTCGTGAGCAAAAGCTCATAACCTATCGCAAATTGTCCACATCCAAACACTACCAATAGAAATTCCCCAACCCCAAAAATCCACTCTGCGATTTAAAAATTCCCGGAGCCAGGAAAAGAATGATACTTGTCTCCAACCCTCTCGTTGTCTCCTTTCTCTTTCCACCCCCAGGTGCGAGAGATCGGCACGGCAGAAACGCAAAGCCGAACATAAAACCGCAGATAAGAGCCACCGCGTGTAGTGCGTGAATGCGAGCAAAGGAGAAACGAGGGGGAGCAGAAGGGGATCGAAGAGAGACGGAAAAGCGAGCAATGATAGCGGGGAAAGGAGGAGAGAAGACCGCGCCGTGGCTGAATTACGAGCGGCCGACGGGCATTAACATTTTTGCTGGACGCGCAACAAATTAAAGCAATCTGGTTCGCTCGTGTCCCTCGTCTCTTGCGCTCTCGGCTGCCTGACTGCTGTTTGTTCCTTCTCTTTTCTCTTTCCTCGCCCTCCCCCTTCTTCTTCTCCCCGTACGTCTCTCTTTTTTTAAGCGTCGCCTTTCTTTTGCATACGATTTAACCGTGCCCGCTGTTCCACCCTCGTCGTGCTCTTGATACACGACGTGAAGCCGCGTTACGTGCTCCCGGTTACCGGCGAGCTCCACCTCGCGTTCGCTGAACTACTACCTTGTCGCAAATATACTTGTACTCGAGGTTTCTTCGAGCACCGGTGTTGGGAGGACTTCCTTGCAGGAAGCTGAGACTGATTGCGAGCGAGCCGAAATGAGAGCTGTTGCGGAAACTCTGAGGAGTGGTGAGCAAAAGATTCTGAAAGTTATAGAATTTTATTATAAATAATAGTGGAGTTAAAGGATTTTGTGAGAGGTGGTGCCTCAGAAAGCGGAATAAACAGAGACTTGACTTGAGTTAAGATAAAAGAAATTGAATTCTGGAACGTTTCTGAAACTATTTTTCTTATTTACACGTTGTTATGAATATAAAGAAAGAACTTTTGGTATGATGTCGGGGATAGAAAAAGGTAGACAGTAGATATTAACACCCGCACACGATGAATAGCGATAAATATTGACAATATTATTGACCGTGTAATATGAAATTAGGATTAATGTCGAGATTAAAAATTAGAAAGGAAGAAAGATATTAGAGACGTTAGATAGAAAGGTATTGAAGTGTATTGACAATAATATTGTCAAACTAGGATTGATCAATATTATTGACCGTGTGCAAGATGCTTTTCACTTTCCGCAAAATTAAAACACTTGACTATTTAGATTAAAAAAATTGGTACCGACAATCGTAATAGAGTTAAGGTAAAAAAAGGAATAAAGAACAATCCTGGTCGAAAAAACATAATCACGGAGAAACTCGTTGAGCCCGATGACGGGAGAAATAAAAGAGACTGGGTAAACCATCGGAATACGAAAGAGCCTGAAACATTTAACGCGTTGAAACGCGAATTATGCGGATAAATTATATATCAGTGCGAGGATGAATAGCCGGTTTTACCGAACTGCATTTACATACTGGAGGTACGTAGGAACGGCCACCGTAACAGAAGCGAGGGATCTCCCAAATGAAAAAGTCCGAGGCGAGGCAAAGTAGAGCGAACCGAGGTAAAGCGAACGAGAACCCGAGGGAATAGGGATGTGGTATATCGGTCTGTCGCCTCTGTAAATCCTTGGTGCTCGGTAACGCCGCCACCGTCGTGCTGCAGCCTTATCATCGTCAGGGCCGCAGGACTAGCGAGAGATTCCAGGAAAGCAGCCGCGGTTCTGCACGCAGTTCCCCTTAATATTAACATAACGTCCCCTGAGATGTATCTCGCCCCCGGCGCAAACGGTGCACACCTTTGAAGAAAGTTCATTTTTCGATGTGTTACGATGTGGCCTTTCACGTCGCAGACTTAGAATTAAGATTGACGAATCGGAGTAATAATTTGTAGGAATAAAGATTCTATGCTTATTTAAATTTTTTGAAAGATTGCAAAGAAAGACTTGGAGTCGTTTGAGGATTCTGGTATATTCTGAATGGGTTTCGAGACAGTGCTCCCGAGAGAATGCGTTGAAACGTGAGCTCGAAGAGTCACACCAAGGATGCTTCCCTGGATAGCGGGAGCACAGTACCGGACCACGCCGGTCGTCCCCGTGTATCGTTTGATCTCGTTAATAGGACCGCATTGTCCTGAATCTACATACTCCTCTACGTACCCTTTCCCCGGTGTGCACTTCGTCGTGGTCTCGAAAAAAACCAAGACGACGAAGGGAGAAGAACAGGAGAAGAAGGATGGGATACTTTCGCGCGTGTACCCTCGCCAAATGCATCTCGATAAATTCTTTGGGAAAAAAATTCTGACGATGCGAAAAGTGAATTAAAGCGAATAGCCCTTCGACTACTTTACCAACCATAAGTTGATGCCTCTTTATGACTAATTATTTTATCATTGGCTACCTATTAAGTATTATCACTTACACTGCATCCCTTTCATAATCTCTGTTCTATAGAATGATTTTTATCATCACCACTAATCTACGTGTTGCTTCACTTTGCATAGCCTTTGTGCCGCAGAAAATATGAAATCATCAGTTTCTCGGGACGGTAAAAAAGAAAATTCTGCGAAGAAAACGCATGCAAAATGCTTCTTAACTTCTTACCATACGCTCCTTTGTCCGTTCTTTCTCGGGTTCTTCCTTCCTCTCGGCCTTCTTATCCACGATGCAACGTCGAGTCTGTTACAACGCACGGACTGCACTCATCATCCTATTGTTCTCTAATGAATCCGTAGATGCTGACGGAAGCGCCCCTGCCCACAAGATGCATGGGACAGGTTGCGTCCTCGGTGTATCCTCTTCTTTCCTTCACGTTTCCCTGAAACCCCCGTGGTCCCGTCTCCCCCGCGGTCGTGTTGCCCGGCTATATACGACGAAAAAAATTATTTAGGCATAACGAGTCGGGACTCTAACTCTCCGGGCCTTTGTGAAATCACTCAGCCGCACTACATCACCTTCCCAAGAATCATGGCTAAGAGAAACGGCTGCCCACCTTGCTTTCGTTAGAACGAAGAATGGAGTATGACGATGATGAAGCACGATATTGCGTCCCCGTCATCTGTGCTTGTCAACGAGGAATGCTTTTCGAATGGTCGGGGGGCCACGATGGCCCACGATGGGTGCGCGACGGTCTAAATTTCATTGGAGAAATTGTGAAGCTTTCCATGGGGGAAGAGGTCTTAAAATTGGTCGAGTCTCAAGGAGCTTGAGTATTATGATAATAATAACATATTTGAGCAATATGATTTATGAGATGCTACAAACTTTTCGAGATTGATAAAGAATCCCCAAGAGCTTTGATCGTTGCCCACAGATCTGCTGCGACAGCAATCCAAAGACCGAAATGCCTTTCGAATGAATACTCTGATTGTTCTCACCGTCCGGAATGACGATCATCCACCGAGTCCACGTGTCATAGACCAGTTTCCCATAGTTTTCAAGGCGTCCGAATCCATTATTTACGTTGATTCGAATTTACTTACTGAAGAATCTCGATCTTGATCCCGGGGAGGATTGAGGGATGGGACGGCGAGCGATGCCGGACAATACCGTATATCTCTAGCGGCCGTTTTATGGAAATTCGTTCGGCGTACTGGTCGTCGATACAATGATCGGTGGCCTCGATACGATCGAGCGTAGCACCTGTGCCCTAAGTGTCGTTGCTTGCCACCTTCTTCGCGGCTCTTCGAGTGTATGCAAGCGCACGGAGAAAAGAAGGATCCGCGGGTCACTGGCCCGCGTGCAGCTCCTTTAAATATGGAAGAATCGGGGGAGATCACGATAAGGAGGGTCAGAAGCGGGTTACGGACCAGAATTTCGTTGTCATGTAAATTACTGTCTCTACGCCGTCTCCGGCCTCTAACTAACTCCAGGGGAACACCGGGTGAATTCAATCTCGGGACACGATTGGAGAAACGTTCCCGATGCCTCCTTGAGGCCCCCGTCCTCCTGAGAATGCACCGTGAGATCGCCTCAATGCTATATCAAATAATGACGTCTACCCGTAACGAAGATATTGTTCGGCCCTAACGGAAAGATATTTCTCTCCTTTTTACCTCGTTCCCGACGCGGCGTCGTAATTCGAGGGCAAATTACACGGTCGACCGTCCCGAGTCGATCAAATATATTTCAGGGTTGCTCGTTGGATCACTCTCAGAAACAATGAACTCGTAGATACCAGCCGGGATTTCAGAGCTTGATGTATCAAAGTACTCGATGACAAAGCATACATTTTTCAGTTTGTTGTCATTTATTTCTTCTTACAAAGGATTGAAAAATCTTAATCGAAGAAATAATGACACATGTAACAAATAGTATATTAATTATTCGAGAGTTAGTTCAAGAATATTCGAATTATTAAACGTAAAAATATCGATAAAAGAATGTTTTTACAATAATTTCAAGGAAGTAACGTTTTAACATTGCAATTATTACTTGCAGTCATTGTTAGTATTAATATTTAACGCTATTAAATTAATCAAAAGTAAAAGTTCCAGGATTTTCATTATACTTTCATTAATTAATAATGATACTCATTAACAATTTGGATTAACTGATGTGTTGAATTGTTATTAACAACACATACAGTAAAAACCATGCTGTGACCTTTAATTTAGTAAAAATGTTCATTTTTCGCAAAATCATGCTCATTAGATCGATTCCGAAAAATCAGTTATCGTTAATTTTGAATCAAAGAGGGGGTATAAAAGACCCCAGCAAATCGTAGAATTTTTCAGTCTGCGACGATCCGCTACCCGGAGCTGATCGTCTTCGCGGGCCTCCTTGGTCATCGCGGTTACCCGAGGGACCCGGGGTGGACACCCGCAGCCACTGGGGGGACACCCAGTGGACATCCTGGACTGATTATAAAGGGGTGAAATCGCCCATGCGATTCTCTTTATATGTTGCCTTCGAAGGGGTTGAATTGCTCGTGCAATTCTTTCTACGTTGCCTTCGATGGGGTTGAATCGCCCGTATGATGCTTTCTACATTCTCTTCGAAGGGATTGAATCGCCCGTATGATTCTTTCTATGTTGTCTTCGGAAGGGTAAATCGCCCCTGCGATTCTTTCTACGTTCTCCTTCCAAGGGATGGAATCACCCGTATGATCTTTTGTAAGGTTTCTCTCATCTCTCTGTCCTTGTTCTGATTATTTAGAACCCCTAGTTAGGTGGGCCGTACTAATGAATTTGATTTTTCCACTAGCCTCAAGATACAACAAATATCAAGTGGAAACATCGATAAGATAAGATTGTAATTCTTTTCTATAAAAATATCGCGATTGCATTCTTTCTCCCAAGAGATATCTATGCTTCCTAAAATATTGCTTCACCCCCTTGCATAGATTCAAAGATCTTTACAGAAAAGATGTACATATTTCCTTTCTTATTTCGTTCTCAACGCCAGTTCGTAAGTCGAGGGCAAATTATACAGTCGGACATGGCGAAACGATCAAATACATTTCACGGTCGTTCCTTCGGGAGAGAGGGCCCTAGAAACAATGAACGCATAGAAACAGTACGGGGCATAGGAAGGAATGGTTCTCCGGCAAGATAAACAACCTCGGCCGGTGGAACGAACGATCCTGGACCACCTTCGTGTCCCCATAAAGACGCTGTCTGGGCCCCGAGAAGAGGTAGGAGGAAATAGAACGTCGATTTCCCTTTTAATCCACGAAGGGACTCCGGAGTGTGATAGCTCGCACGCGTCGCGTCGCCGTTCCACACGGGGCCCGCGCCGTGCCCTTCCCTATAAAACGTGCGTTTTGTGTCCGGTTTTGTGCCTATAAAGGACCGTTTTGGTGGGTCGAGGCGTGGCTCGATGAACCGCCTAGGTGGCCCGGCAGTAACTTACAGACGGCCATCACCAGAGCTATCCGAATAACGCCGCGCTATCTTAAATATCCAGCAATTTATGCGTTTACACGGATTATCTCGCCGCAGGTTTACGGCCGGTAGTTACTTAATCACGTTAGGCACCGCCGAGCCTCCATCTTCTCTCTGTATTTTATTTGTTTCCCCCGGAGGCAGGCGAGAAAAGTATCGTCCGCGAATTAGGTGGATGAATTTTTATATGGTCTTGGGATGAAATTGTTTTTGGTGGAGTGACTCATTAAGAATTTGATTGCTACATTATCCTTATGTAGTTACCAGAGTTGGAAAATTCTGAAAATTATTAATAATATAAATATATTAATTATTATTATTATTGTTGTTGTTGTTATTATTATTATTATTATATTGTTATATTATTATTAATATATTGCTAATATCAATCTCTAAATTCCTTAATATTATTAAAACAAAATCCATTTGTAAGGAAAGTCTACTTAGAAAGTCTCCTAGAATGAGGAAAAAGAGGAAATCAGTGGATTAAGTACAGTGGAATTTTAATTAATCGATCTTGCATCGAAGTTAGAACTGAGGCATTTCCATAATGCAAAATTTTTCTATTACCATCGTTAAATGAAAATTCAAGCTTTACACGAAATTCTAATGTAATCTGATTGCTAGTGCACCAAATAATTAAGAGCCGATTAATCAAGGTTTTACTGTATTCTGGCCACTTCTGGCGAACTTTTCCCATTCTCAATTATAATTTTAATTATGGAGTATATTTATGGAATATTGTCATATTTTTTGGAAATTTTGACCGTGACTTGAGAATGCCAGAAGAATTCCTCGGCGACGACCCTCCTGAACCGACCTATAGCCGGGTTCTCGGAACGTAACGAGGCAGACAAGGCCGGAGTGTATCACGCGCGTCGCGCGCTTCAGAATGCGTGTGCGTGCGACACGCGTACACATCCATGCACGAAGAGGCGAGCGAAGATACAGGTTGCCAGCAGCCGCACCTGTAAACTCCGTCGCGTGGGCGTCGGAGACCGCAGCCAGACATCGGAGAAGTTAACGTGAAATTGTCAATTTCGGCTTAACTTTCGCATAATATTCGACGGCATCCGAGGCAGCGACATCTGTCAAGCGGCCCTCGAAAAGTTGAAGCAGACAAGGGGAGAAAGAAAAAAGAAGCTACCTTAATTCCACGGTGGTTCGGCCGGAGTCAATCGGTCGACCGTATCTCGACCGATTAAGGACACGCGTGCATTAATCGGAAGAGCGGACCGCGAAAAGCGCGGTTTCGCAACCTCTTCCTCGATCGGCTGGATCCGACGATGATTCAGCCGCGTTTCACCGGTATGCGCGTGCGCACCGGCCACAATCGTTGCATTCTCCGACGCTAAATGCATTGATCTGCCGCTAAGCGGGAGAGGAGGGCCGTTTCTCTGATTCGCGCGGAGACTGAAACCTTGAACGGTTCATAAATTATTTGAAATAATGATGTCAGCCCGGTAATGAACGTAATATACACCGAACCGCGTCCGTGTGTGCGTTGCAAAGCATAAAAAGGGTCCTCGGCAGGATCCTCTGTCGCGATCACCTCAAAATCGCTCGGTTTATTTGCGACCCCGTACCTAATCTAACTCCTCAATGTTGCTTTTACGTCGATCACGGATCTTCAATTGACCCGTAGATCGCGAGACATCTTGCCGCGAAAGGTACAAAGTTTCTCCAGCCGAGCGAATATTCGAGTTGCAAATATCATGTCCTACCTTCGCACACCTCTACCGTGCGACGCCAGTCGCAATAATTTCCCCGAAGCGGGGCCCACGGGCCGCTGGGCGGGATAATGGCCGGCATAAGTTAAAATTTCGGGCGATACACGCGAAAACAGGTGAGTTACGAACGGAATTATGTGACTTAAGGCCAGCTACGTGCGTGTCGCGCCGCGAACGTCAATTTTATTGGCAATTTGTCCCGGCTCGATCGAATTTATCGCGAGTGCCCTCTCGGCCCCCTCCTGCCCTTGACGCTGTTCTTTTCTCTCCTCGATCGCACCTCGCGCGATTCTGTATTTCTCAATTAGCGCTGTGAGACCTCCATTTAGCGCAATCTTGTCCGCGAGTATTTCAAAGAGTCCTCGTAAATGTTCGGTGCATTAATAGTCGGCCTTTACGGAATGGACCGTGTCGTTTCTCAATACCTGTGCTTTTCTAAAGTAGCTGTGTCAGTTACGAAATATCAATGAACTTTAGGTGTGTAGTGAACTGCAGGAGTTTTTTCAATATTACATACTTCCTCTTAATTATTACAGTAGAACCCATATTAACCGGCTAAATATTGAAGTAAAAACTGGAGCGTTTCCTTGACGCAGAAAATTTTATTTTTAGTGTAGCGTCGTTCATTGAAACTTCAAGATTTGCTGCAACTGCTACTGTACTTTTATCACTGATACGTTGATAAGTTGAAGACAAGAATAATAAAAATAGAGAATAATTAAGAGCCAGTTAATTGAGGTTCTACTGTAATTGGAAACAGAGACGGATTCACATATAAGCTAAATAGGCTAGTAGGTCTAGGGAAGCAAATCTTGGGAACGGGAAATTTAGAGCGAAAGAAATTGGAAGTGATAGTAAACTGTTGTTGCCTGTAACTTTTTATTTTTCGTCGACGATAATAGCATTGATTTTCGTTCTAAAATAAAATCTCTCGGATGCATGGAACCTTAAGATGTGGTATACAACCTGCCACGTACGAACGCCAACTTTCCAAATTCGACCCTGATTGGGATAGAGTCAACTTTTCAAGTGGAGACTTCTATACGCCGGAAGCAAATAATTTTCACTAGAAAAACCCTACTAATCCTCGATATCCATACCTTCGGATGTTGAACTCAAGATCGTCTAAAATATCAACCTAAACTACGTTCTCCTTTTTCTGCGATATCACCATCCTTTGGTGTATCCACCATGGATAAAAAAATATCCTGTATCTAAACTCCCATGGATCAGCCAACCCAGAAGACGAAAATCTGTAAAAAAATCAGAACATCACGACACGTGGGAACTCATCGGCCGGCTAGAATAGTTAAAATCGTCCATAATGCGCGTGAATGGGTCCAGAACCCAGAGGGAGGAGGCGAGTGTGAGCGCAACGCTCAGAACTTGCACACAATGCCACTCGAGTGGTAATTTGTCCGAGATGGGTCATTACGAACTTAAGGCCCATCACCTTTCCCCTGGCGGGCCCTCGTCCTCCGCGAGACACACGAAGACGGTCTCTCCGCGAGAAAGCGAGACCCGCTGACCTCATCGTGAACCGCGGCCGTCAAAACACGCGCTCGCGAGCGCGGCACGCTCGCCTCGCGTTCGGCCCCCGGCCCTCTTCGGATCTGGTAATTTCGGCGCGGAGCAAAAAGAAACGGGCATAAAACACGTCCGAGAGAAGAGTGGCACGGTAGACAGATATACGTGGCAGCGATGAGCTTCCAAGACGGCCGAGATGCGTTTCGGAGAAATGGAACTCGCGCGGGGCTGTCGTGCTGTTCAATTTTCGGAGAGTCAAGTCGTTTTGGAGGCCCCACCACTTACCACAACGCTCTGCGGCTGATTTGGTTAACGGTACCCGAGGCATTTGGAATGCTATGCGAATTTTGTTGAGGATTCATGAAGGTTGGAGAGCAAGAGGTTAAAGGAGAACAAAGGGATTCTATGATTGTATCTTCCTTTTCGGAAGAAATCAATTTTAGAAAAATGTTGAGGAATGATTGACTTGGAAAGGCTTTGGAGATTGATATCAGCAAAATGGTCAGGCAAATGTTGGGTACCACTTCAAAGTGCCATCATCAAAATTGCGTTGATAAGTAGACGGTACCAACTTTGGGTCGTCGATTTTGGAACATGTAGTAAATTGCTTTCTGTTGCCAAATAACCTCCCATATAGGGCAGATACTTATCAGTTTTTGAGATATTTGATTTTGAAGCTTTCTATCAGTATACAGTTTAAATATGGATTATGTTACCCGCTTATTCATAGATATTACAGCGTCATGGTGATACCTATATCTGTGATTACAAGTCGAAACGCCGCATGTCACATATTTTAATTTTCGAGATATTCGCGTTTAACGTTCTGTTTACCAATACTGCAGCATGGTTTCAATTTTGTGAAATTCTTGTTTTTAAAGTAATACTTCGATAATAATATAAATTCTGCTTTCTAGCCTTGAATCAAGGCAAAAATTCAATTTTTTTGAATTTGTCACTAGCGTCAATTTTTCTTATAGCCAGTTGCTTAAAACTTTCATTAAAATCGGCGACCCGAAGTTGAGGCCCTCTCCATGTGAGTGCATGTCTTTATAAAAGTTATATAATCATTAAAATTTGATTATTTAACCCTTCGTAAACGTAAGGTAAATACAACTTTAAAATACGGTAAATCTTTGATATATTTGGTCCTTTCATTATAAAAAAAATGTAAAGCATCATTTTAAAGTGCATCTTCATTCAAATCATATACTTATTTGTGGTTGAATAATATTTAAGATGAAATTCGCTCATAACAATGCAATACATTGAAATCATCACCAAAATGATGGTCCGTCGATGCGACGAACAGCTTCCTCGGCCAGGAAGAGCCGCGCGAAGCGAGAGACGAGGAAACAAGAGTGGCCGGTATACGAGAGATGAAAAAGGAAACTGAATAGAAGGCGGAGACGAGCCGGAGGAGGATTTTTAAGCTCGCTCGAGGTGGCAACGGTGGCCGAGGCGTCGCGTCGGCCCGCGAGAGTTACGACGCCGCGTGTCTCCCGTAATCCTGGTTTATGTATATGCCTCGCTCGCGCGTCGGAGAGGTCCACGATTCCGGGGCCTCTCGCCACTTTTACGTCTTCTCCGCGAGCGGAGCAGGCGCGCGGAGCGGATTCGAGGCTGCCGACACGACAGCAGAGAGAAGCCGGAGCCCCGCTCGTCGTCCTCGGAAGCCGACGTACGTGCTGGTGCACTCAGGGGCCTCGTCAGACCCAGCCACGGAACGAGTTTCAGCAGGTTGAGACGCAGCCAGGCGGTTCGTGCGCCCACGCCGTGCAGGTATTGTGCAGGTACCTCCGAGAGGGCCCCTCTTCCCCTCGAGACTCCTCTCCGCGATTTTACTCCGACAGACTGGGCTTCATTGTTTCAGCGCGATATCCTGTCATCTCGGCACGATGAGGACGCTGACTGATCGCTTCTCGTCGCGACACGTCGAACCAGACATGATAGACCCCTTTTGGGGAGATTTGTTGCAGGATTTTTTAGATTTTCGGTAGGTGGAGTTTATTGACCTTCACGCCAGGCTTACAATTAAATTTTAAATTTAGTTGAATAGGTGGTTACAGCAGAAAAGAAAAAATTAGAGAAAGAGATAAAATTTTGAAGCGTCTGGTTCATTTCACACAATTTCCTAAAAGTATTTCCGGTACTTGTATAGAGAGGTAAAAGATCTACCCTAAAAGCAATTCTATTAGATTATTTATTAAATTCTGCGGTTTCATAATTTTTAAGTAATTTTCTAACTGTAAGAGAAGTTTGTTAGATGAGAATTATTAGAAATTACTTTAACTTACAAAAAATTGTAATCTTATTAATTGAATACAAGTTAAAAATTGTTTAACTCCGAAAATCTTAATAAAGGATCTAATACTAATAAAAATATAAAAAGCTAAAATATATTTTGAACTGTGAATATAATTCCTGAAAATATTCCAAAACTTAAATTACTCGAGTTATAATATCTAAATTAAGATTTCGGTACGCACAAGATTCTCAAATTCGCCGAGCGTCTTTTCGCGGATAACAATATATCTTGCATAATTCCCGGGAAGGCCAACGCGTTAGAGGTTAGAAGATCCAAGATTAATCGGTTCCTTAGATATCGATCAGAGGGGCAGAGCGACTGGTAAAAACGCGGGACGTTTCCATCGATTACCCGCGAACGCTTTACGATCCCCGATAATTACTCGTCTCATTATATTTTAATTAGTATGGCGGCGCGGTCGGTACCGCCCGATTCCCGGTTCATTAATGTTGTTTACGAGGGACTCATTAAATTTGAATATTATTGAATAACGCTCGTTAAGGGGAGACGGGCTGGCGCGATGCGTAATCGTGCTTACGTGCCCACGTCGACGGTGGAACGCGAGTGTGTACGCAAAGCTCGAGGGCAGGGAACTCCTTGTGCTCGTGGAGGCCTCGGACACGGCAGGTTGATGCAGACGTACGACGTAATGCGTTTTGACATTAATATATTTCCTCTAATAAGACAAATGCCGGGTCCACCTCCGCGGAATGAAGGCCTGGCTCGATGGGAAAACTGCTTCTCCCTCCCTTCGGGACCTCGTGGAAATTTCCTGTCACGAAACGTCTTCGTTTGGTCGGAGTCGCAGCCCTTGGGGTCGACAAACTTTGATCCCTGATGCAACGCGCTTAAATATCTCGTGAATGTTAAGCAAGTGGAGGAGCTTCTTCATCCGGAATGACATCTTTCTTTGATGCATTGACTACTATTTTCAGAGGTTCTGCAGGTTTTTACAACCTTCGGCCTGACATTCCCGCAAGTGGAGGTTAATTAGTTTCAAGGAGACTCGGTAATTCCTTGTTCACTTACTTGACCTGTGCAGTCTGCTATTTGGAAATCAATGACCCACTAGGATATTAACCTCGAACAATGCGGACGCGTTGCATGAATACACAGTACTTCTATCATCCTCGCAAGTTTATTCATTTCCTACAATGAATACTGTTGTTATTTTGTCTCACGAATACGGCTCACAGAAAGGAATTCGATTTATTCCGTGTCTACGTCATCACTGCGTCAGATCAGCATCAGTATGACTGTCCAGTTGGGTACAGGGAATTTTTCTGTTATTTTTAATTGAAACGTTGATCAATATTCCGAGAAGTAACAATATTTATGCGTCGAACGCCCACCGGTCGCCCGAGGCGGTCATCGACAGGAGATCAGGCGAAAAATAAGTCAAAAAAGGAGAGGCAACGTACGATATTGAGTATGTAAATCCGTCGGGCATCTTCCTCCGGCACGATCTCTACTTTCATTCGGAAATTACGCGCCGGTACGTTCGTGATCCGAGTGCGTCGGTGTAGGTGAATCCGACGCGTAGGTAAAGAACGCGCGGATCGTACACGATGAATTCGTAGAATAGAACGGATGTTGGGCAATTCGAATGGTTGGCAGGTGCCGCGAGGTGGGCGTCGTTTTACGCCAAATTCGAAACGAAACGAGAATTCCTGTTTCCTTTCTCACGAGAGGAATTTCTTACCTCTTCCTCTCTTTTTCACTTCGCGACGTTCGTTGGACCACGCTTCTGTTTTCAAGACCAAGGAATGCTGGAGCAATTTCGAGCGAGACTCTCCTTTATTTGCTGCAGAAAATTTATTAATAATTTCTCGAAATTCACTGACAAAAGTTCAATAGCTTCATAAATGATTAAACTTTACGAAAAAGAAATTTACAAGAACAAAACTTTTAGTACTTTCATTTGAGGCGGTACGTTGAATGGAAAAAGAGCACATAGGTTAAAGTGCCATTTGAAAAGAATCGATTTCAGAGTTTTTATAGCGGTATTATGTAATGAAGAATAATGTAATTACATTTAATTATCATTCTTGAATCTAATTATATTTACGTAATACTGCAATGAAAACTTTGAAAACAATGTCCTTGACATCGTTTTGTAACCTATGTGCCCTTTTTTCATTGCTAAAAGACTGTCAAGCAAAAATTTTATCACCTTTCCAAATTTTTAAGATTCAGCTGTAAAATTGTTGAATGTCAATAATATCATGCGGTGGAGTTTTGGAGATTAGATCTGGCTGAGGGTTCGAGGGATGCCAAACTTCCCGAAGAGAGCGAACCTCCTTCCACCCGAACCTGCGTGAACCCCGAAAAAAGCGTGTTCCTGTAGGAACGTCGCAGGTTCGAAGATCACGAACGAGCGCATATGGAGTGGCCCTGAAGCGGATGAGGGGTCAGAGTACTTCCTACACGCAGTGCCCATGGGGTACACCCATACGCACGCGGTATTACGTGGGCACGTCGTGTGGGACATCATAGGAACACGACCACGAGGCAACGCACCACCTGTTGGATCCCCAGGGAGGGTTACGAGCGCTGTGTCCGAGAGAAGTGGGAGGACGTGGTCGAAAGGGACGACGGCGTTAGAGAGAGGCGAGGGGGAGCGGAAGACGAGAGTGGGCTTTGGAGTAGGATTCGTTCGTTCGACGTGCGTTCCACCGTCGCCTCTGCTTCTCCTCTCTCTCTCTCTCTCTCTCGCTCTCTCTCTCTCGCTCTCTCTCTTCCTCTCTCGTCACTGCGGACTTATCCGATGCTCGTTCTCCTCTCGCGTTAGTCATCCTTTCGCAATACTTATTATCTTCGTAAATGAACCAGCCGGTGGTGGAAGCTGCCGTCTTCGGTAATTGGCCACGATGCGCTCGTGGATAAGCGGAAAAAAGTTCGCTTGGGGTATATATCTTCTTTGACGCCGGTGGTATTCTGCGAAACCGCCATTGACTAATTATTCTAATTAACGCGAGTTATTGTGACCCTCGTTTGCTGGAGTAACGGGACCTTTACGATTCGAAAATATAATTTTTGATAATTGACTTGATCATGTACGACGCACTGGAATATAATGCAGCTGAAGTATATAATAAAAAACTACTACTCTTCTCCGTGTAAAAATAACTTTAAAAAACCAGTAAAACTTTCCATGTTCGATTTTCCAAATTCCCAAAAATACAATAAAAAAATATTTCCCATCAATCGATGGACAAACTGTTAACACCGCCCACGGATTCACGTTTGTCGCACGTGTTGCACGCCCTAATAGTTCACGCACACGTGTTCTCGAATGAATGACAAGGGATCCTCTTCTGGGACGGCTTCCTCTTCCGGTGTTCGACGACAGGTCAGGTGTCGCTGATCTTAATCCCAATGGATGCCTGGGTGGTACAGGATGCGATCGTCGCACAAAAGTATCTGAAATTTATATTCGCGGGGGGATAAAGGATCCGGTGTCTCCCGTGAGGGTGCATTATCCGCGATAATCATACCAAGAAGGAAATATTGACGGCGATCTGCTGATCCTGCATCCACGAAAACGGGGCCAGTTATGCAATCGCCTTGATCCATGAAACAGATCAGACTTTCCAGCGATCCTTTTGTACGTGGGAGTCATAGATCACTCCGTCGAAATTCCTCTTCAGAATGTAATGACCGCGAAGAAGGACGAAAGAGCGTGCTTGATGGACGGATAAACGCGACGACAGGTTTCATTGTGTTGGAACGAAAGCTGTTTTTCACGGAACTGCTGCTGTCAGAGGAGTCTACAAAATAGAATCGAGCGTGGAAGGAGATTGGGCGATTGAGCGGAGCGAAGGTACAGTTGAGAGTGGATGAGTTTGAACTTGAAGATACGTTATGCTTATTATGAGATAGAGAAAGTCCTAAGGTTCTGTCGTGCTTTTTCTAATATAATAGATGATGTACTATCAACAGTAATCACGGATACGAAGGGCAAATGAAGTTTTCTACGCCTTCATAGCTCGGATTGAATAAAGAGCGACCTTCCGACATTTCGGAGGCACGACGTCTGCAAGGAATGAAGGATCCGTTTCCAAGAGGAATTCAAGGCGTCGATATCGATCTATTATCCGGTAGATATTCGTGATGTATCGTGGCGGGGTCCGGTTTGTGACAGGTGGGAGGACCGATTTCGAATTCCTCTCCCTGTCTCTCGGATATTTATGCGCGCACATCCGTGTCCTAGGTGTACGTGCGGCTACGTGCACGATCGACAAAGAAGGAGAACCGAGAAAGAGGGAGACGGTAATCCGACGAAAAGTCGACCGGGACAGATCGAGAACAGATCTTCGATTCGATTTGGAACGCCACGAATCCGGTCGACCGTGTATACGACAATGTGAAACGTTCACAATCCGATCTGGTAAGTTTCGTCGTTTCGTTGACACGCGAGAGATACATAACCCCCAACGAAATACCGCAGGAGCTAGGCCGGGAAAAAAGCCACGAGCCCGGCGGGACCGTTAGAGACCTCCGTCGAAGCGATTAATAACTGACAACAAATTCTTTTTTGTCGTTTACACGCGGTAATTAATTTCTCGTCGTTTCCTCTAATGACCCATTGATTCGGTGCTCCCTTCGAAGGGACCTGCCTAATTTCCTTACCTCGTCGGGGTTCCTCTGGGCTCGCCGCTTCATCATGCACGCGTGACGACGCCGCCGGATTGGAAAGGTCGGAGGATACTTATTGCGTGATCCGAGGTATCGATTTATCGATGGAGTGCACGTTCACCGATCGCTGTTGAATCCTTTCGAACAGCTTAGTAACTAGATACATCTACCTTGAGTTCTGCAAAGTAAATAAAAAAGCCTTTATTATAAATGAAAATCACTGTACATTCGACGGAAATTTCAATGAATGTACTCAGGGAGCCAACGAGTTAATACAGAGAGCGCGATGCAGCTAAGTCAAGACGCGGATTGCCCTCCCGATTCCGGCAAGGTGCAAGTTCAGATCCATCAGAAGCATCATAGATCATCAGGGTGATTTTTGTTCTAACACCTTCCGTGGGCGCATCGACCCACGGCGGCTCTTCCTCCTCTCCCCTCGTTGTTTGCGCCGCTCGGCCGCCTAGACAGCCTCCTTTCTCCTCTTTTCTTTCATCCACCCCCACGACGAGCAGCGTAATAGCTCACTTCGTTCACTGTTACTGTTATGCAAGATATAATAGGGTAATAATGGCACGGTCTGGCCTCCCTCGGTCGGTAACGCAGGGTGGAGCCAGTCACGATCAGAAAACTGACGTAAGCATCTCGTTCGTTCCTCTTCTTCCTCCTCCTCTGCTTCTCGCCGTCTTCCTTCTCTTCTACTGTTTGATGATTGCTCTCCACGGACATCGCTTCGATCCGTCCTGAACAAGGAGCCACTCTGTAGCGAGAGGTATCGCGAGACTTCCGCGCCTGATTGCTTCGAAGTTGTTGATATTTCGTGGCGTGCTACGGAGGAGCGACGGCGGAACAGCTGTTGTTGCAATTTGCAAGTACTATCAGCATTCCGCGATACATTCCTCGGCGGTTTGCTAGGCGGGCTATTGTTACATTGCAACGGCCGCTTTAGATCTGTGGAAACTTAGAGCTAAATAAGTAGCATTCAACACATCGATATTTTAGACTTTAGAGAATTGGAATTCTGAAGTTCTAGATTTCTGGAATCTAGACTTCTTAAAGACGTGGAATCCTAGAACTGTGAAGTCCTAAAAGTTAAAAATTAATTCCACAGCACATCAGAATGAGACTTTCGATCGGTGAACCTGTCGCAATACTCTTCTCTATAACAATTGAGGAAAAAATAACGAATCTGAATTTCGTTGTTCCTAGTCGACTGCGAAATCAGCCGAACGCTGTACCTGCAATTTAAAATGGGCGTAAACTGCTACTTCAGTCGACGGATAATTTCCAAACGTTGCGGTCGTTTGGTTCGGTAATATCGCGGGTGGGGTCGGTCACGAATCTTCGTTGACGCAAGACGAGTTTTCGAAATTGATTCGTCCCATCGATCTCGAAAGCGTTCGCCTTTTAATTATACACTTCGTCCAAACTCAATCCCAGTCTCCTATCGTAAAGCATAATCACTGGTTTAATCAGAAAATCAATAGAATACTAATTACTCAAAAGTAGCACAAAAATCTAACAAATGAAATAAGGAAAGAGGAAATAGCTAAATGTATTAAGAAGATAATCGCAGGTAAATTCGAGCAAGGGAAATGCATCGAGGTCAAGAATACCTGGAGTAAATATAAATTTCAAACGTTGCCGACGTCAGCGCCCCAAAAAAACTCCATAGTTGAATACTTGTTCATGAGTGAATCGTGATTATGCTAACGCATGTAAATATGCTTTTTCGCAGCGACAAACGAACCAGCAGGCCTACGAAACAAAGGTTGTCCAGGCGGTTGCATTGGTAAAGAGGTGGCAACAGCTTCACGGTCACGGTGCAAAGGTAATTAAATAAGTTTAATTAAGGCGCGTGCACATTGTGTGCCGTGACTCGACATCTATTCCAGCGATGAGGCCATAAGGTGTGCGACAATGCGCCGCCCGTCTTTCTCTATCCATCAATAAGCGAGCGGAATCGCGCGGGTGCCTGCTGTCGCTCGAACCTGCCACGATTGGAGTCACTTTATTGGCCTCGAATGGGATCGATTTCGCTCCTATTGTCGAATCCGTGGCGCTAATGGTTCTGGCTCGATTGGTAGGATCGTTTCGAGTACTCTCGTCGCGACCATCAGCCTTGAAGACTTTTTAAGGTGGGTGGCTCGACGATGATTCGACAATCTTTTTCTCCTTGGAGCCAAACACTCGAGGATTTCCGTTCGGGACATGATCTCCTAACTCCGTTCTGTTTTCTCAGACAACTCTTCACGATGTTTCCTTCTAGCCAGACCCTTTTTTTATTCGGCTTTGCTGATTTTGTTCGAAGCAAGTTTTTACCAGTGGATGATCACCTGGTTAAATGTTAGAGCAAATTAGATTTTGAGTAAATGTATTAGTTGAGATAATATACATAGAATTCCGGTCGCAGCAAGTGTCTGATGTAAAGTAGAATTGATCTTCGTTCACTGACCAGCGCAACGCAGTCCACACTTGACTCAAGCACGTCGAACAGTGAAGTACACTGGATTCCCTTTCAAGCATCTTCCACCTACACAATCATCGATCCTCCTGGCACTGAGAGAATAAAAAAATATCTCTGAACCTGCGGATCGCGCTCAGCAAGGAAAAGAGAAATCATACTACGAGGAAGCGGATACCAGCAACGTACGTATAAGAGCTAGAGTACTGACCTTGAGTGACCGCCTTGAGTTCCAGGCACAATAATGATGATGATGATAATGACGATCATAACCAGGTACCACCTCACACTCGCTTCTTCCTTTATCCGTGTCTGGTATCGAGTCCCTCGTTTGCCTCGGTAGCGAGCAAAGTGATGAGGCGTGGTCGATCACCTGGTAGCCACTGGGTTCAATCCGGTCCTCCGTGAGGGGTTACGACTCGCGCGACCTTCGATCACTCCTCGATAGAGCTATTTCGAAGGCGTAGCGGAGATATCCGTGATTCAGCCAACTCGACTTGAAACGTTTCCTCGTTCAGGCTCCGTTGTAACTGTTCTACTATCGCTGCGTGACGGTAGCTGCGAAATTACTCTTGAAACACGTTTCCTACGGCGGCTTTTTAATTACCTGCGTACCAGTAATGACTTGATCCCGTGATTAATTATACGCCTTTATCCGTTAAGGCTTCTTCCCGAGCTTTTAGAAGCTCATATGAATTCGCAGTTTTAGAGTAACTCGGGGATTTATAGTCTACAGTCTACAACATTCAGGCATTAAATGTTTAGGTAATTTCAGGGTTTTAAATTTTTAAGCGTTTAGATCTCTCAAGTCCTGGGCACCTATAAATTCGAATCCTGAATGCTTAGGTATCTAAAACCCTAAGATTCAGAGTTAGAAGAACCTAGAGATCCAGTTTATTAGAATTCTAAGACCCTACAGTCAAATTCAATTAAAATTCTAAAAAATCATACAGGTTTCTAAATTTTTTCGAAGGAATTACTTCCGCTACTCGGTTTCCCAGACTTCCGCACAGCGAGTAATGAGCAAACGCGGTGGAAACAGATTACAACGCGCGTTTATCGCGAAGTTCTTTCTCTTTCTGCAACAGTTTCGCAAACCGGCCGCGATCACGGGAGGTTTCACCGCGTTTTTTTCCAATTCCAGAACTCGATACTCGTGTCCCTAGAATCGATAGCAGCGCGCTTATCAGAGCAATTGCCGTGTTACCTACCGCTTCGCAACGATCTTAGCGGGCTGTCCGCGGCGAGAGAACGATCCCTCGTAAATTCGATCGAACGGAGAAAGTCCGGTTTTCCGGCCGATTATGCGGGCACCGCAGTGTCAGATTTCTGACGTTTATCGTCCGCCACTTAGGCACAATTAATTCGTTCTAATTAAACGCCTCTGTCCGAGTCGCGATCCCGCACCCATCCACCGTCTATTCTACCTCTCGTCAAATCACTAAATGGTCTGAGACACAAACAATCGAGGTCTGATCGTGAGATAAAGCACCCATCCTTAAAGTTTAAGGCTTAAACGAAGGAAAGTCGAAACGCATCTGACTTCTCCTGCAGTGAAAAACGATAATTGGTCGAGCGTCCGTGCGCGCGAAGTTCCTTGGACAAATGCAAATCGCGCGCGAAGCCGGCCCGTAAATAAAATTACTATCAAAGATAATTCTCCGGTTGGCCACGGTGAAAAAGAAGTCCGCGGCTTCCCCTTTAGCCGCGACTAAATGGAAATTGCTTCGCGACTGGGAGGTTCAACATCCGTAGATGAAGCTATTTCGCCGTAATTTATACGGACCCCGACGGAAAGTAACGAGGAAACCATTCGTTAAACGTCCACGTCTCGCCTCCCGATCCGCCGGATTACGATCTCGAGGATTCCGGCAGCCCCGTCGTATACTCGCGCGATAAATTCTCGCCAGGGTCGCGGCATTACCCAGTATTACGAAATAATTATTGCCGTCGTATAAAAGCCACGCACCCGGAGACAAAGCCACCTCTGCCCGGATCGCTGCACGTCGCGACTATTATCGCCTGATTTGTGAAGGACCACTCGGAAGGTGGGCGATCACGATGTCCCCTGGACATTATCGTTCCGCCACCCTCCATCGATTTCCTGCTTCGATTCGGAGGGCAACGTGGCAATCGAAGGTTCAGTGCATTTTAGAACAGCGGGAGAGAAGTGGAAATGGGAGTGGAATCAGGCGAATTTATGCTGAGGATTGTCCTTAGTTGTTTTAGGATGCTGGGAACCTTCCCAGAGTCAATGTTGTTTACTGCTGTTGACAAAACAATTATCGAACGACACTAATAAAATTCCAGGCTACCAAATATACCTAGCATTATCAATATTCTCCTATCAAATTAAAAAAATCTAAAACCCGTCGTTAAAGAAGGAAGAAGTACTGATCCCCCCAGACGAAGAGCCGAGTCGGAAGAAGGAGTGCAGCAACAAAAGCATGCGGAATAAAACAATCAAGGGCCCCGGTTCATGAAGGTCCAGGAGAGAAGATTAGTTTCTCGTTTCATGGCGCGATTCCCTTGGGCCCTCGGAGAGGAAGGAGAGGGATAAATGGAGTACACAGCAGCTCGGGGGCCGGTAGCTCATCCGTGAGCCAGGGCACGCGCGAGCCTTGCCACGCACACGCACACACCGGCGCGGCGCCCCGGTGTACGCGTGTGTGGCCCTCTTAGCGTGTACGGTCGAGCAACGCGGCGAGTAAGGGAGATTATATCATCAATGTCGTTACCGCATTACGCCTCTTTGCCCCCGGGGGCTGGGCTGCAGAAGAAACTCGCTAATGTCCCGCTCCGGCGACAACGTTGAACACTCGAGATACGATGCACGCGTATACAGGCTACATATAATGTAATCGGCGTCTCGCGATCGTTTCTTCCTTGGCGCCATGATCCCCTCGATCGCGACCGGAGCGATGGATTTTCTTGCCACGGAAATCGGCGGGTGTCCGTCTACCTACGTTCCAGAGGTACGTGCCTCGCGTAATTTCGAGCCTGCGATCGTGACGCGCTCGCTATACGCGGAAGCGCTCCCTGGCAGTCCACGCTGGTTAGTTAATAAACGCAAGAAGTAGATCTGATTGAGGAGACTTTGGGACGGGGGATGTTTACTGAGAATTTTGCTTTAACTTTGGTTGATCGCATTTTTGAAGCGGTAGAAGCAAGTGGAGAAGAATGTTCGATGGTCGGATATTTGAAAGAGTGCTTATTAGTTGGAATTACGGAATTATGGTAGATGGGCTATAGATGGACTTGCAAGGTTAAGAAATTTTTGGAGTTAAGGATTCATATGTTATCTCAAAGATGAGAAATGGTCAAGTAGAGTCTCAAAATAATAATTTTCTTGTAAATAAGAAACGCTTACAAGTAATAATATTTTCATGCATATCAAATTCAAAGTTCCTCGTAGAACACTAAGAGACTTTCACTTTTCCACCTGCAAATTCATACAATTGAATTCGTTCAGCGCGGTGCTGTCATTCGTATATGCAAATTAGCTAAAGTCTTTATTATGAAACTGACTTCTTTCTCGGTAACTTACACACTTCTTTCACGAACCAATATTTACATACACAATATTTACATACACAATATTACATTACGATATTTAACAAATAAGAGAGACTGTTCTTTAAGCTCTAATTCTTCATTTGTCAAAACTTATTCTCTCTAAAACCTTGGTTTTGCATAAAAATAATCTAGTAATCTATATATTAGAGACATTAATCCTTTAAGTATAGAGAGAATTTAAACTTGTCATGTTTTTCTTAAACTCACTTGATTTTCACTCTAAACACTTTAAACTTTTATGTGAATATCATACTAAAGATCTCTACAGGCATCATTCTCTATTTCAGCAGTGAATAGTTAATAAAAATTCATTACAACGAATGGGACTCCGAAATCCCACTAGGATTGAATTAAAGGGTTAATATGCAAATCGTAAAAAGGGTAAAGAAATCTCATGATGCAATAAAATATTCCACCGCAAAATCGTCACCAAAGTTTTACCCTATTCTGGTTGCCGTCAAACCCGAATGACATTGGGTGCCTCCCCAAGCACCCAGTGACGTAGACTATCCACGCATCCGTTTCCGCAGTGGCTAAACCACGACGTCACCTGTTCTGGAAGTGGCTCGAGAATCGCTGAGGTGTGACGAGGGCCGTGGGTGCAGAACGATAAGAAGTGCACACGCTGGACGATCAGAAGGGGTCGGCGTACGTGCCCCCGGAAAAAGGGCTGCAAGGAAGTAGCGAATCGCAGGTGACGGACCACTGCCGGGACTTAATCGGCGTCGAACCGAGCGACTTGGGGGCCTAGGTGGATAGGAAGGAAGTGAGGTCACCGGACCTTGGCCCACCTTGGTCACCGAGTGCAGCAGGTGCACGGTGGATGTGGGGGAGCCACCGATACCGCTAATATCCACTCACGTCTATCCTGCAACGCTGTGCGCGATACACACTGATTGCCACGACCGTTTTAACAGAGCCGCACAACGCAAGCGGTGTGCTTGAAACGTAACGGGACTGATAAATCGGTAAAAAATTATAATAAATCGGTGGGGAATAATAAGGAAGATTGATGCGGCGCACGGCACAGTTAACCAACACGCGGAGAAACTACTCCTTTGTCTTTGTCATTGGCTGTTTTCGATGCACCTGCACTTCGTACCACGGTCGTACGTCATTTTTAGCCGGAAAACAAATATCAGTGATTCATAGTATCCTGGAATTCTGTCGTCGGTAGATATTTTCTGCAGGTTCTTTGCATATTTATCTGCGTAATAAAAAGCCTTTAAATAAATTCTATAGACACATGAGGAAGAAACCAGCTCGCAAGCAACTTTCCTGATCGAATCAGTCACAGTATATCTCAGCAACGAGGCACTTGGATAATTCCCAATCACTGAGCGAATCTCTGTAAAATATATCGCGAGCTGCTCATTTGATCGGGTGACGAGACACGCACCAAGGTGCTCGAGCCGTGGCAGGTTGCGGTTACCGTAGGTTACCAGTTTTTACGTCGAATGTGGGCCATGCACCTGCCGCGCGCGACGCGGTCGCGAGCGGGGAAGCTCGCTAGCTGCGGAAGCCGAGACGGCGGTGCTCGACGGTGCTCGGGTTTCATGGATCTGGTTTTTAGCGGGTCGCGCTTCCTTCGTCGCCGTCCCTCCGCTCGAGACTCGAGAAGGAAGAAGACGATCGATCGGCCGAGGAAAACGCAGGGAACCGGGAAAAAAGCGCGATGAGAGAGGGGAGAAGCGGGAGCGCGATCGGATCGACGCAGCTGCGACCGAAGGAATCTTTACGACGTCGCGTTAAAACCGCTCAATTAAAAGGACGCTGGGCACGAAACGCGAACGCGTGGCATCGGGAAGAAGAGGAGCAACTCGCCGTTAGGAGCAAGCGGGGTCCTCTAGCACGCTCTGTGCCCCGAGAGAGACTCGAACGGCCGAGGGGCCCGATCGTAACTTACGCGCTTATTTCTACGAGTACATCTTCGTACAAAGGAGAGTACGTACGCACTTACCTGTCCCGAATATTACCCGCGATATAGGGGACGTTAAGAATGTACTTTACGAGTTGCCGAAACGAAAATCTTTCTTATTAACGGCCGTTTTATTCGCGGCCGACGGTAAATCAAGGCGAGCCCCTCTCCGCGCGGCGTACACGGATCGTTTCCAGGAAAACTGCCCCCTCCGCCATGGCTGGGCATGTTTCGTCGAGTTTATACTCGCGCGCGCGCGTTTATTAATAATTAAATATATATATATCCGCGGACGCGGCACGCCGCCACTATCGACGGTAGTTAAATTTAATGAGTTATCAGCTGTCCGGTCGCGGGTAACGAGGACGAATTTTCTGAATTACGACCGAATCCCCCCTCCCACACGCCCGGTAAAATATGAAATCTTTGGAAACGTTTTATCGCGGCGTAAATCAACCCGGGCCGAAAGGGGGACACGCGAGAGACGCGTTAGGCGAGGATAAGCGCGCCGGAACGCGTCCAACTTCCGTAAACGCCCTCGCACCACGCTATTTCTGGCCCCGCGAAGAAAGTGTCTCGCCTCGGCCACGTCCCTTAGGCCCCTTCCTGCCTCGTAATTTCCCGCTTAACCCACACTGCCGCGCCACGCCGTCGCGTTACCTCAGCCCCGGCACTTTCCACCATCTTTCATCCATCCGCGCCGCGTTTACACCGCGAGTGACGACAAATTACAGCGCGCCGGTACATCGTCGCCTCGGTGTCCTCGCGGGACGTATCGGGGATACGATACGGTTGTCCTTTCGCGGCCTTTCGTTTCCGGGACCCCGCGTCCTCGCCCCGAATCTCGCCCGCATCTCTCCGGGGTCGGCGACACCGTAGAAACCAGCACGACGATCATTTCGAGTTGCGTGAGAGAAAGAGAGCGAGAGGAGGGCAGAGCGAAAGAGAGAAGCGCCTCTCCTCTCTCGACCCCGAGTGTCGCGCGCTTTCTTTCGCTGCTGGCGCCAGGCGTAGGCGCCGTGCCTTCGCTACATGTTCGCGCAGCGGGCACACACGCGTGCCACGGGGAAGGTGAACGAGAAGGAGAGGAGAGAACGGCCGAAAGGCAGTAGGAGGGAGGCTGGGTAATTCGGAGAGATCGACGCGCGGATGGAGGAGTATCGATATTACTTGTGTCACGGCGATGGTACCGCTACGCGACCGAAATCCGCCGCGAAGGTCGCCTCCAAGGAAAGGAATAGTAAAAGTGGTGATAACGTGGATGAAATATGCTCCCAGCGCATTCCTTAGGGTCCCGATCTTCTTCAAGATTGATGCTCGATGAGTGAACTTGATGATACGGGCCCTTAACTAATACGGAGTGTTTTTAATGATTTATGACTCTGAAAGGAGAATATATAATGTCAATACCCGTACTATTCAACTTTTATGAATAATAAACAGACAACAGATTTTACACATTTATGGCAATGCTAATTGTAAGTATGCAAAACATCTACGAGATTGTTAGTATCTGCCAAAATATACAAAACATCAAAAACATAATGTAATTTAAAATGTCTAAAAGATTAAACGTACAGTTTTTCAAGTTCCAATTCTTTATTTGTATTCCTAAAAATTATATTTTACATAAAGGTCCGCTGTTTAATAATAATTATATTATATTGAAAATTGAAAGGGACCATCCATACCTGTAACTTGATTTTTAAGTACAGTGCATATCGTAAAATATACCAACCCCGTAAAATTTAAATAATCTCACGTTTTGAAAGGAAATTACGCCACAATATGATTTCTATAGATGAATACGGTTATTAAAAACAAAACATTAAAAGCAATAGTTAAATGAATTTATTGAAATGAGTACATTACATTAAAAATATAACAAAAACGCTATTTATTTGATAAGTATACGAACTCTAACTAAAACAAATTTCATTTCAATTACTATACCTAAAGAAATGTATTTAATAGTTAATAACACTCCGCTCTTTTCGAATCAAATCAAAAATTCGATTTTTCATACTAGAAATTAGATTTTTTATTTTTTCATCTACGCTGTTCCACGCTTCAATAATTGTCCTTTAACCTTTTCGTATTTCTGATTTTTTTAATAAATTCATCGAACTAATATATCCCATATATTTTCTATAGGATTTAGGTCGGGAGAACGTGCAGGTCACTCTAAATAGGAATATTATTATCTTATGCACAGATGCATTATCTTGTATAAAAATTGAGTCCTGAGCACTGTTTTCGGCCCAAAATGGTTTTAGATGTTTTTCTATAGCATGTTTGTATAACAAATGCTATTCATTTTGCTTGAATAAATGAAAGCAATTGAACTTTTTCCGGAAGCTGAGAAACTCGCCCAAATCATAACTGAACCACCTCGGAAATTACGTTTAGAAAAATGTGACACGCACTGTATAGTAGAGTCTTGCATACTACATACATACTATAAATAAAATTCGAAGATTAGGAATAAATTAGAATAGGAGTGGTTATTATTCACTTGCGAATTTGGATATAAATAAGAGTAATTTGTGATTTTCCTTATTATTCTTCCTACATTAAAATAAACTTCACGCCAAAATCGAAAGAAAACTCAATATTTATCGAATAAAATAGTCAATCTTGAAACTGCCATAACTTCGCGAAAAAAAGTCCTGTACTATCGATAGGCTCATATTGAAGGTTGAAGGACGAACCCTCTACTTTCACCTCTGCCAGTTGGTTTGTCTGAAAAAATTCTTTATTCAAAGCCAACACAAAACTTTGACCACCTATTTTGAAGAAATCCAGTATAATCGTAAACCACTTAAAAAAGGACGAGACCAGAGAAGCATTTTAATTAAAGAGAAGATCGAAACTCGGGAATATTTGCTCGTTCAGCTGTCGCGATCACCCGGCGTCACGGTTTCTATCATCAGATGATCGGATCGAATAAAAAGATGCTAGATCCGACGTGATATTTTCGTGTTTTTTGTCTAAAAAGCACTCCCTCTTTCGTTTAAGGCGAATAGACGTCAGCATCAGCGTGTAATTTCTCCTTCTGCCAGCAGTCCTTTTACAGAGGAATACACGGGCCGATGTATCCAGTTTACCTTACAGAGAATCGCTCGCGCGATCTGTGACGCGAGTGGCGCCACGATCACTTCCAGAGATTTATGGACCGACAGAGCAGCGAGAGGCCGTGTCGCCGAGTACCCCGCGTACGATTTTGGTGAAACGGACGCGCGAGATCGATGTACGTCCTGGATTTCGAGGAAAGAACCTCACGCCATGAAAATAACCCACGTTTTATAAAATTGTATGGAAAATCTTACGTAAACTGCATGTGAAGAACTTTAGCAAAATTATTTCAGAATAAGCTTAATGTTTTTCACTATTCTAAGCTTCCCTTAAATGGAAAAAAATTGTATTTATCAGAGACTTAAACCTTAAGATGTTCCCAAATTTTGGTCTAATAATTGCATTTCATACTAAATCTTACTGAATTCATAAATAGAAATGAATCTTACTACGTATGCTTAGAATTATCATGAGACCGCAGGAGATTATACAGGGTTTTCTCAGATACGTGGTAAAATGTCCCTCTCATCAGTTGTACCCTGTATTTTGGATCACCCTGTTTAAATCTTCCACTAATCCCATCAACACTTTTTAAATAGTTACTAGTTTACAGTTCTGTAAACCACAGCGACCCCAAAAATCCACTTAAGGGTTAGTGCTTTGAAGGATTTTTGAAACTCTGCTTCTAGTGCCAATAGTCTAAATTGTTTAATAATTACTGTGGGGTCGGAACCTCCAGTAGTTTAAGGGAACAATAACAACGATGAGAAAGTAGGAGGGCTCCGCGCCGCGCCGTGGATTGATAGGTTAGAGCGCGGCTGGCAGTCCGCAGGTCGCGGATTCGATTCCCGTATCCGGCATTTCCTCAGTACCTACATTACTTATGAGTAATAATTTAATTGCGTCACCGTATCCACGCCCTCGAAGCATAAGTGAATATTGTCAAAGACCAAAATAGACCCATCAAAGCCAGCAACGGCAGGCCCGATAGGAATCCACGATAGCGATAGTTCCCTATCTGTCCGATAAGAGGCTAGATGCACTTCCTACCTGCGGATAATGGAATCGTTGAACGACAAACAACAAAGAGAGACCGCCGAGGCCCCGCGGTCGAAGGCGGGCGGACAGGTAGTCGCAACATTCCCATCGTGCCTTGCACAAAACTCACCTGCTACCGGTTACCTCGGCTTGCCACCATATGTTCGTTTCCGAATCCCAGCTTTCCCAAGCCGTGGTCGACCGGCAGGGGGTGTTTCCATCGTCGTTGTCCGCGAGTGTTTGGCAAACATGTGGATCGACGATTTCCAGCGGGCATTGTCATAACGGCGGGCATTTTATGGCAAGGAAACGGCCGAGGTGTGTGACGCATATGGGCCGTTCCTGGCACGTCCTAAACACCGCAACGCTTTCAAAGGCTTGCACGCCTCGTCGTCGATGATTGGGGGGAAATCCACGACGCCTCTTGTTTCCGAGAAATTAACGTACAATTCATGGGTCATATTGTTTCTCCCGGAATCCAGTAAAAACACATTTACTGGTCTCCTTATTAGCGATCGTAAACTGATGGCGGTCACATTGAAGGAAATTAAGTATGAGGGAAACATCAGGCGCCAAGCATGTTCTTTCTGGATGACAGTACGTGACTTTGTCTACGTTTTAGAGTGAGGTCCGAAACGTGTCGGGTCTGGTTATCCCGGCGATTTTGTATTTTTATGACACGGTCAATCATTCGCCAGCGAATTCATAGAGGGTCCTTTCACCTAGAGTTACTGTTATCCTCGGAATTCCTTATTGGCTTCTTGGAATTCCCAGCATCTTGGGAAACATCTGAATCCAATATAAAACTGTATCCAATTTACATCTTTAAAACAAAAACAGAGGAACAGCTCCTTGACAAAGATGTTGTATTTATTTTGAACATCTCAAGGGTCACTTACCTAAAAGGATTTGTATGTACTTACATACAATCTCAAACAGAATCCTCGAAGAGCTCCTTGAAAAATGAAAACTCTGAGGAGGCACAGCAGGGCGTGCATAATTGACACTTGTTAGCCAAATCGAAAGGACCTGCTTCAAGATACGACTCCAAGGATCTCCTAGGACTGGAAGGGTGGCGGAGCCTGCAGGGGTCAGCGAAAAAACCCAGAGACGGTTGCCGACTGGAGTTTTACCTTACTGCCGAAGGTAATTGCTCGGGGAAAACACGCGGAGCAGGTCACCAGCGAATAGCCCATCATAAGGTGCGAAGTTTTCCCTACGGCACGTCCAAAGCGCAACACGTGGACCGACTTTGCTGGTGGCGTATTCAACCGCCCTTACAGGATAGCTGGTGGTGTATTTTGCATGGGATAGGTGCTTGCTGGTGGCCGTACTGTCCGTTAATCCCGCATTACACCGTAATCATGGGGAAACCCAAATTGTGAACGTGCCGCGTCGCTTGAGCAAGAACCTTGCTTCGTCGATTTGGATTTTCCAGAAGCTATTGAAGCTATTGGAAAAATATGCTTCGCAGATTGGAGGTTCGAATACACATGGCGAAAATGAAATATGGTTCTTTCTTAATTGGTATCCGTCTGTAACAGAAAAAAGAGTAGGAAACGGCGAGGGGTTCTTGTTAAATAGGGTCCTTCTTTACTAACCCTTTGCCTTCAAAGCTATTACATTTAGGACCAGTAATACGTTTGTAATTATTTTTTTTTTTTTTTTGGAAAATACTAATAATTCTTAAGAATTGTTTAGAATTTAGAGAGATCAATTGTATGTGCACTGATCTATTCGCTTTCTGTACTGTGCGTTTTAAAAAATTTGTATTTTCGAACTGCAATGAAGAAAAAAAACGACAAATGAATAAAAATTCATGAATGCAAAATTCGTTTGTTGTAAAAAATTTTAAGCTATAGAATCTTAATGTTAAGTGGTAGTCCACGGAGCACTATAAAAAAATGCAATTTTTTAAGAATTTTTATCTGGTACAAGAAATAATGAAAACACTTCAGATTTTTTGTATATTATAGAGATATGTATATTCAAAGAGCTAAAACTAGAAATTTGACTAACTGGAAACCTCGGACCCAGACCTTTGCAAAAAAAGTATCTTGTTAACCGAAACCACCGCAATATCCTTGAAAATTGAAGAATAAAATTCAAAAGAGATTTCTGTCTCCAAAGTTAGTAGATAGCTAAAGCGTAACATAGAATTTTTTCTCGTTATTTTAGTTTCTCGATTTTTTACAAACATTTTAATGCGATTTTTTGTAGGCTAATGATTACCTTTTTTACAAAATATTTTCCTAATTTTTCGATTTAAAAAAAACTACTCTACATTTTTGCGAAGTAATTGTAATTTGGAAATCTATGAACACAATTCTTCCATTTTCTAGGATTACGCGGTGTTTTCAGCCAACGAAGTTCCTTTTGTTTGCAAGAGTCGAGGTCCGAGGCTGCGGACTCGTCAAATTTCTATTTTTTTTACAACTTACAATGTACTTACTTGTACAACTCTTTAAATATATATTTGTGACACAAAAGAAAGTACGTTGTGTTTACATTATTTACGTACCACAAAAAAATTTCTATACATTTCCCTTTTTTTTTAAACGCTCAAGGTGAGATTCCATTCAAGGAAAAATCATGTGTATTTGTTTTGCGAGTAAAAATGGTTAGTACAAAATTCTTGAAGAGCGTGCGTCCAAGGTAGGTGATGGAAAAAAGGGGGAAGAATTATTTAAGAAAGTCGCACGGACGACAAAGGCGACGTACTTTCACAAAAGAAAACGACACCGATTCCCCGAGAGGAGGCCTCGAAATCGGTCGAGCGAGACGGGTGGCTTTAAACGCATTTTAATTCAATCGTTCGGCCGCGAGTCGCGCGGGGGTCACGGCACAGGGTCAATCGTATGCTAATTGCCAGCCAAAAGACGAGCTCGCGCGACTCCGAGCAGGAAGAACCCCGTGAAACGTCGTACCTGCGTGGAGGACGATCCGAGGTGTAGCCGCGCGAGCCTTGCACCGGCGGTACAAGGTCTTTGAACCTACGCCGTTGGCCCCGTAATGCACCGTTGTCGTTGAATTGTTCTGCATAAATTGATGATGAGCGAATGTGAGACGCGCGAATGCACGCACCGTGGGACGAAGACGAATCGTCCTGGAGAGATACAGAGCCCCCGGGGGCCACGCCTCCAGTCGACGTTAATTATCGCCGATTCGAGCCCCGGTGCGCCTTCGAACTCTCGAACCTCTCGATCAAACGGTCGATTTATAGCCGTGAAGCCGGGACTCTTAATAGTAATATTGTATGCGTGACCGCGAACGATTTTTCTGATCGTTTTGTCGGATCGTAACCTGTCTGTCGTTCGCTCATGTAACACCCATGTCGAGGAAGTGAAATTTCTCTTCGTTCTTTGATTGTGATGTCAGGACGCCGGGGATTAACCCTTAGAAATTAGCATCGGTGAAACTTCTGACTCCTTCGTAGAATAATTTTCTAATTGCCCCCCTGTGGAGCTTGCGCTTCGCGTTGGAAAACACTGAACTTCCTTCTTCAATAAAAAATAGAATTTTACTACATACGATTTTAAAAACTGATTAAGGCATACAGTATTTTAGTATCTAAACACCTTCAAAATATCTTCTTTATCAGAATCAAAAAATGATACAAAGGGTTAGTTTATTCAAGTAGAATCATTTATCGCCATTGATGTTTATCTTGTCGATTTAAATGCAGAAACCTAGCAATCGCAAAAAAAATCGCCAATTGCGATATCCTTGCAGGGCCGAGGTCAGCAATAAACTGCGTCGTAATTGGAGGAGCAATAAAATCTCGCTGATATCGTTCCCGTCGCGAACCGAATCGAAAGCGTCAAAAGCAGGTTTAATTTCCGTTCCCCAAAAAGAGTACATCGGTACCTGGACGAAGACGAACGATACAAGATAAAAATACCCGGTTCCCTCGAATAATATCGAAACAAGGTGGACGTGTACTCGCGCGAGGCCGCTTATAACCGCGCTGTTATCCACCTCCACCGTTGATTTTTTTCTTTTCTTCCTCTCCCCTCGCGGGAGTTTGTACCTCCGGACATGTGCAGCACGATCACCTTCCGCGCGTCCTTGGTGGTACGTGCCCGAACACAAATCCTGCACCGAGTCCCGGAGGCTGGCCGTCACATGTTTTCGGGCCCTTACCTGTTCGCCCGTAATACCTGCGACACACATGGCGCGCACACCGCGTCGAAATCATCCGAAGCGTGAGTACACACTACGTTCCTGCACCTGCATTAATGAACCAGACGGACATTAATAAACTAGGGCCGCCAGGACGCACGTGGACCGCATGTGCGCGATGGAACGGGACCGTTCGTTGGGCCCGTTGGCAAATTTCTGTCGAGGTACCCTTCCTTTTTTACCTGAAAGGAATCTCTTTTTTGGAATATTAGGTATCCTCTTAAAGAGTTTTGCAAGTTGTATATTTTTTTATGCGTCGTTACTATTTATGGAGATTTCGATGACTAATTTTGAAAAAAAATTTGAATTTTAGAAAAATATGAGAAATTTATAAATACTGAATTCTTGATATACTGCGTTTCTTTTACGATTCGACGCGAATTTCCCAATGGACCCGATGGATCGCCTACTCGCATTGCAAATAATGCAAATGCGCCGGTGAGTAACGCGGAGATAACGCTGATGCGTGCAAGAAAGCGATCGTGTTTTTCCAACGACCGAATCGCCGACTTATTACTCACCGATCGTGGCAATTACAAACGCGAAGCCACGGTGCTTCCTCTCTCGATTGCCCAGCAGTAACCCGAGATCGTCCGTGGGCTTCGCCTCTGAAGGCGAAATCGCTTCTGTTTGTAAATCAGGCACCTGCGTTCGACGAAACTTGTCGATCTCGAAGGACGCTAAACCGAAGTTTACGCTCGCGAACACGTTCACCGGCGGCGAACTCGCGGAATCTGCGGTTCGAGGAAGCCCCCTGGCTCCGTATGCGCCTATTGACTCAGGGAATGAGGTCATCTCGTGATTTCATTGCTGTGCATCGGTTGCTGATAACGGAAAACGTGAGAGGTGGTTGTTCAACACGCTGCAATTCTGCGTACGCGACCTGGGAAGGTTGATACCTTGTGGCATGTGTCTAGTATTTCTGCTACTATTTATTTTTATGAATGCATTAAATGACACTTTTTGTAAATATACTCGCCACCATTATTTATCGTTTATGTAGTAGATTATTTTTCCCATTTTAGTAATAAGGAGTCCTCATTTTTAACAGAAAATTTTAAGAGTATCATTCATATCAATTTTAATAAAACCTAATTTCTATTAACCAGAAATCTGTGTTCTATTTTCCGGTTACCAAAAAAAAAAAAAATATTAGGCAACATGGAATCTAGTTAGAGCAGTGTATCTGCGAACCTTTTGATACTTGGAAAGCGAGCAAATTGCAACAACGTCCACGTCGAACCGCGTCGCATGCACTTGCATCGGAGCGATCACCCCCGAATGCAAGGATGCTGCGCTCGCACCGCGACGCGCAGCAATTACAGCGGCATCGACGAGGATTTACGACCTCGGCGATCGGACTTTACGAGAATAATAAAATCAGTCCCATCATAACTCAACCGTGCGCGTCTCTATTCGATCTATCGTGGGGCCCCGTGCAGATCGATATCTCGGCTCTGGAGATATCCCACGGTGTGAACATCGCCGGTCGCGGGACTCTCGTCATTCGATGGATCCACTTTATCGGTGCTCCGAGCACTAAAATTCTCCGCTCGGTATCGCTTTAAAGCGTCCCGTCTCGAGCCCCTCCGTCGTCCCGTTATCGACGCCACGGAGCCTCGCGGCCTCTCGGATGTTAATATTATTCAAATATCTTAATAGCTCGTGCCCACGGAGGGTCGGTGTTCCGCCGAGCCCCCAGCTCTCTTTCCAGTCGGCCGATTGTAACGCGCGCTCGTAAGCACGTACTTTATAAACCGTGAATCGCGAATGACCCAGGCTCGTGGAGGACCCCGAGGAAATCGACGGGCCCCGCGGCCGCCGCGCCGTGTCCTCTTCGGGGGACGCGTTCCTGAGAGCCGTTAAGGACACGATGGTCCGAGGAATCGCGGAGAGTCCTGTTTCTAGAAACTGTGCTTAATGTAGACATTGTTTGAGACCGGTGCTGCGACGCTGGAATATCGAGAGGGTGCTCAACTTACTCCCACGGGGTTAATTTCAAATCCAAAGGTGTTTATTTCATCAGTGAAAGAGCTGTCAAAGAAGCTTTGGTGAATAGAGATACTTGAAAGAGCTACTTGAATGTTTGGGACCTTCGATAGGCAGAGAGATTAATAACGAAGGAGTGCCTAAGTATGATCAAGAGACTGATGAAAACTGTGTTCATGTATTTTGATGAAGAGACTTCTGGGAATTGACACCATGGGAACTAGAGTACGACTTATCGCGAATTAGGCAGGACACGAATCGTATTCCGACGAAATGGAAACGAGACGGAGAGAAAGTGCAAGGCGAGTTCCCTCGGTTCTGTCTCTCCCACGTGTGTATGCGCATCTCGAGCACGTAACCCACAATTCATCGATTCACTGGTTTCGTAACTTTTGCCGGATTGTTTTCACCTCGTCCACTGTGTCGTAAACTTCTGAGGGATGTAATGAGATGTAGTGTTATTAAATTTCACAGGGCTGGCGCCTTTTCGAACAGAAACACCTCTTGTCTCAACGCAAACTTATTAACCATTAGATCAATTGTAGGGTCTGCAAAAACGCGTGAAAACAATTGCAAATCGAGTTATCAGAAATGACCACATAAATTATTGTTCATATTAGATTACAAAATACTTGTAAGTCAATTATGAAACGAGTATAAATATTAAAAGATTTATATCTTTCATATCCGAATTCTGAAAGAATCGTTTTTGGTAGCACTTGATCCTCCAAGTAAATCGGAAGTGTGAGCACCTCTGATTCTGCGCTGAATCGAGCGAGCCCGTGCACGCGGGTGGGCCCAATGGGCCACGAGTCCCACGCGGGTTCGCGTTCTCGCACCACACACGCACCGGCATTAACACCTGACCTTACGCTATCTACGGAGTGTAGATTCATTATCGGGCATAAATTACGCCGGAAAAACCTCGGGGAATTCGATACGCTGCCAGCTCTCGGTTTCGCGTTTTATTGGGAGCCTGACTTCTTGTTCTGGGCTCAAGCGACGCTATTAGACGCGACTTGAAACTCACACCGTTCTTTTTTTTTTGGTGTCGTATACGATTATTGTTGCCTGCGGTCGTTTACTGGAAAATGTTCAAAGTGGATTTAAGATAGATATCCTTGACATTATTAAAGATCGTAAAATTTAAGCAGCAATTAATATCTTTCAGATAATAAACTTGTATTTAAGATATCCTTCTTTTTTGGTTTAAATGCTATACCACCCACGACTGGGTAACATTTTCTTTGGCCTACTTATCCGTAATATTAAACTTTTACATTATACCATAAAAATTATATAGAAAAATTTTTATTAGCTTGAAAAATTATACTATAGTCTCAATGCGGCTTATGTGTCTCCAATATGGTAAAGAAACAATTCCATACATCAAATTATTAAACTGTACATCGTTCTACTCGACTCGTTTAATAACTCCAGAAGATAATGGAATACCGATTTTCAGCTTTACGACGCCGTCTTTCAGAAAGACGAAGGAAATAGAAAGCATCACAGCAATAGGAAACTACAGAAGACGTAATCGCATAAAACCTCTGACCCAACAATTAACCATTGCAACCGACTCGCTTTGCAGAGCGACTTCTGGCTCGCGATAAATAAGAGAGAGTTTTACTGGTCTATCGCAATCGAGGGCGACAGTAATATACGGTGTTCGAGGGGAAGAAGCCGGTGCACGAGTAAATGTAAGCTTCGATCGAGTCGGCTCGTGAAAATGTGGAAATTATGCGAGCCACTAAACAATCGGACGTATCACGCGGAACGCTCTTTAATGTCAGCCGGAAAGGAACAACTTAATCTCGCGGGCGGAGATATCGCGACGAACCAGTTTCCATCTCCCTTCTACGACCCCCCGGTTCGGGATCGTTTTATATATCGGGATCGGTGGCGTTTCCAGAATTCCACCGACGCGACGTCCCGATGAGATCGACATTCGACCATAAACGAGAATGATCTCGCTCGTGAACGGCAGATCGTCGTCGTACTGGCGACCATCGGAGCAATAAAACTGACGGCGTTAAACACCCACGCTTGCAACGTCTTTCGTGCCGATAGAACCTAAACTCCTGGGCAACCTCTTTTCCATCCTCGAACATGTGCCAGGATTTTCGCTACGGGACCAGAGGACCTTCAAATTACGGGGATTCCCGAATTGCTACCAGCTGTCACATTCGCAGGTTTTTGGTTTTGGCGGTAACATTGTAAATGCTTTTTCTCTTGTTTTTCACGGGTGGCGTTTTATAGGCTTATTGATTGTCCCAGTTTTACCTTTGGACTTTGGAAGCGTTTAATAGTCATTGAGGCAATAGTACGGAAGAATTAGGTTACAGATGTTACAGATGTAAACCGTCGAATAAAATAAATTAGTTGGATCTATTATTAAAGCTTGTACACACGAGTGACAAGACGCCAGGCGACTTATCGCTAAGCGATCAATAACCGATTTGGCAACCGATTCTGCAACTGCTTTGGTGACCAACAATGGTGTGAAAGTCGACGAGATAATACATTTGACTGTTTTCATGATATCGACAACCTTCACACCACTGTTTATCGCCAAATCGGCTGTAGAATCGGTCGCCAAATGGATTTTTGGTAACCCGTGTGTAAAGGCTCTTATTGCGATCGCATCTTTCTCTGGTGATAGACTCGTGAATGTAATCGACTTAGCCAACAATAGCAATTCGTGTGACTGAAGCTGCTCAAAGTAATTTAATTTATCCGGTAACTTACGATCTCCGCATAGTATACGGCGTTCACAAAGTTCCCAGACTGATTTTTTAACAGTTGAATTAATAGAACCATCTGTAATATTACGATAGCATTTAAAAATACTCATTTTTTTGATTTCTTATATTATTTTTGCTTCGCAATGTATATATGTATGTCTTTCAATAATGAATAGTGATGCATTGCTTGGTTTTTGTGTAGATTTTCAAGTATAATGCAACGGATTGTAATCAAATTCTGTAATTTTACAAAATAGTGTAAAAATACCAGTACTAAGAAAGAGCTTGTGTGCTGCTCCACTTTCTGACGTTATTGTTTTAACCTCGGAGCACTAGTAAAAAATCCAATCGTCAAAAATTACAACGCGAAAAATTGCAAGAAACATTTAACAGAGGTAATCGCAACAAGCCACGTCTCTCGCTCGAGCATTCCTTCCCATAAAAAATGATTTTTCGTTCTTGGAACCGCGCGTCGTTTTCTCGCGGCGAGACGGCCGCGTCGCGCCGGTTTCGGTGCGGGTCGCAGCCTTTCGTAAAATCTTGCGAGCAGTAAATCCTCGCGTGTAAATCACCTGTCGGACGTTAAGAGGGAGACGACGACGACGAAGCAGAGGCGGAGGAGAGAAGGAAGGCGAAGAGGAGGAGAAAGAGGTCCCCTGGAGACGGAACCAGTGAAATCGTAGGTGCGTGACGACCGACGTTTGGGACATGCGTTTCGAAACTTCTGCCAGGCAATAATCGCACCTTGTGTGCAGGTCGAGTGCTCCTGTCGCAAGCGTGCACCTTCGAAAAACGCCACGGTCGCCTGGTCAGCTTTCCCACCGAGCTTCGGAATTACACGTAAATTCCATTATTCTCCTACGTATCTGGAGAACACATGGTCGCGCTGTCTTAGACCATAAAACCCGGAGTCCGGAATTGTACGTGCCTCGAACCCGACTTCTCCTCTCCTAGGTAATTCCTTCGATCTTTGACGACGGTTGGGGACCCGAGGAAGCCAATTCTCGATGAGAAAATTCGACGTTCTGACCTCCTGTGTTTTACCCGAAGGTCGTCCTTTGTCGTTTCGCTTTCCTCGCCCGTAGGCTTAATAGCACTTCTTTTTTTTTTTTAGATTATGTGACCGTTGGTTGTGACCGTTAGTCATGTGTTGTTGGGAACATACAGGTAGCAGTATGAAGGAACTTAGGAACCATACACGTAGTTTCCTCTACGAACCGTGAAAATTGACCATTGCTTCAGGTTTTATATATGTACCTAGAGGACGTGGATTTAGTGTAAGGTGGCGCAGAAAGGTGTCGATGAAAAAAGAGAGTTTTTTTTCTCCTTCTAAGAAAAAAAATTTAAGAGAAAGCCTTGAGGAACTGAGAAATTTCCTAGACTTCAACCCTTTTTTCCACTTATGATCTTCCTGCTCCAAAAATTCCAGTAACTCAAAATTTCAAATCATATCTCCGAAGTTCTTTCAAGTTAACATATGAAGCTCGAATCTGGGCTCGTATGACCCGCAACTAAAGTTTCACGAAGAAATCATCGAAGAAGTGTTCGCATCATTCCAAACGCTTCCCCCTTTTTCCCCCTCATGTCACACAATTTGCTCGCTGCCAGATTAAGACAGTACGAATGCGGCCGCTTCATCACGTCGCCGAAACGAGTTTCGCATCGACGCCCGTCTTGTCTTCACAAGAAGTCGAGGTCCGCGAAGTCCGACTTTTGAAGGGGCCACGACCTTTGGCGAATACGGTGCCTCGAAATTCGCACGGCGTGAAACGCGGACACGTCTAGGAGGCGAAAACAGGAAGAGGTCAGAGGAGATTCGGGGCGATATGGAAGGGCATCGGGGCTCGAAGGAGCCCAACGGGAGAAAGAAGACAGGAAGAAGGATGCGAGGAACGTCTTACGAGACGAATGATGATACGCCGAAGATTGATATCGATATTATCGCCATCGAGGGTACCGAGGGAACGAATCCCCCGCCGTTCGAGGCTGGAAGGCAGGACCTGTCAGCGGCGTAACGCGCTCGGCCGCTCGATAACATCTCGGCTTTTAGCATAAATTTGTGTTTGACGTGGGCGCCAATTAACATAGTAAATAACGCGGGGGTTTTACCGGCTCGCGAGAACGGGACCCCCTGCCAGATCCCCTCGGTGCGCAGACGAAAATGGACTTGCCGCCCGTTATGCCCGTCTCTGGTCGCAATATTTGTCGAAAATAGGCTGCCGCGTTGCCGTTTAGCGCGCTGCTGCTCCGCCGCGACGTCTTCTTGATTACCGATCGCGGTTTAATGGAGCGGACCGATTAACTTTACGATCGTCCACGAAATCAAGACGTTTCGCTGAACGGGCCTCGCCGTAGGCAGCTTACTCCGCGACGCCGCTGTTGAATTAATGCGCTCGAAGATCCTGGCTGTCGATAACCCAGGAACATGTCCTGCTCCGCTCGCCCCGGTGATTTTTTTCAATCGCTCTGCCTTACCATCCCCTGCTGAACACTGTTGCTCGATAACGCGTGATGCATTGCACGTGATCGCGATTTTTTGTGCTTGTTTGGGGACAGCGAAGGGGAGAGATTGATGGGAAATTTGGGGTACCGCTGTTTGCGATCACTTAGAAATACAATCCAAGACGGTGAGGCGCAAAAAAGAATATGGTTGATTTATAAATAGTATGTATACTACTTTAGCTTTTAATAAAGTTGGTAGAATTGTAGTTTGTCAGATTGTCGAGGCTCAGGTTAGACAGGAAGCAGGTTTCACGATTCCCCATCGATATTCCCATGTCCACGGAGGGCAAAAAATGACACAATACCATCACAGATATGTTGTGCTCGCAACTCTGTATGAAGCATGGGAATCGCCGTTGAATATCGAGGACAGGTGACTGGAATCGATTTTTCAGACATGCTATTCGCGTGAGTCCACGGGCTGTCGGTGGTATTTTTGTCAGCAGGTGCCATGTCGGTCTCTATGGTAATTGTCTAAACCTGCCAGGTTGTTGTGGGTGAGACCAGCCATCGAACGAGTATCTACGCATGTGAACTTTAATATTCTAGCTATATGTCATAGAAATTAGTACATCTTAAATCAGAAAAGTGGTAGACGTAACATTTAAATGTATTGGATCTCCAAAAAAAATTGCGGTGCCTTTTCGATTTTTCCCCGGCTTTATTTTGCACTTTTAGATGTAGGGCAAAGCATGCGCCGACTAATTAGCGACCGTGAAATCAACCTGAACCTATGTGGTCGATACAGCTCCCCTTTGCCAGCGCCTGCGGTCGTTGTGCGTCACAGTTGTTAATTCTTAACCACCTTAACCACCGTCCGTACCAAGGACGATTTCAGCAATCGTGCCATTTTCATCCCTCCCTCACTTTTCATATCTAATAGATTTATATAGATACTAGATGTTTACGGAATATTGAAAGGTACATCAAAAGAAACACGTCCCACTCTCCTCGAACCAACCGCCTCTCGAATTCAATTCTCAAGGTTTGTAAAGTGCCCTTCCACCTTGCTGCATCCCTGAAACCACGAGGAAACGTCCGGAGGAGCACGGAGGGTACTGTGAACTCTAATCCCCATGGACGTTGACTGATTTACGCCTGCGACATGTTCCCCCGCGTTTGCACCGAGCCGTCCAGAATAGAAAAAAGGAAGGTATACTCTACGAACCCTTGGTTCACCGAGCTCCCTGGAAGGCGCGAAGAAGCGAACGCGTCTTCTACGCGTAAAAACGGTGTTCGTCCCCGCGGTGGTTCCGCGTCGAGACAAGCTGAGGGGCGGAGTGCGCGAAAGACGAGATGGGAGGGACGGCCTCCTTGCAGAGAAGGTGAACGGAGAGTGGTAAAAGAGGGGAAATTTTGCGGTAAATCACCGAGCTTTTGCTTGGACGGACGGACAGCGTTTCGCGTGTAAGAAGGAACGAAACTGCCAGGAGATCCAACTTGTCGTTAAACGTCCACCGCGTCGTGGAGACGGGGCCGACGGCGACGACGGTGGTGGTGGTTCGCGAGGACCGAAACCGCAGCACGAGAAGGGGTCTGGTTAATTTTTATTGGGCATAAATTTGCCAAAATATTTGAGCGTGACGTGGATGGCCCGTAACTCCCGGGAATGTTCTCTCTCCCTCTCCCATCCCCGCCTCTTTCGCGCGGTCCATCCTTTCGTCCTTTCGGAGTTCCACAGGTTCTCTCTCTCTCTCTCTCTCTCTCTCTCTCTCTCTCTCTCTCTCTCTCTCTCTCTCTCTCTCTCTCTCTCTCTCTCTCTCTCCCTCTCTCTGTCTCCCTCTCTCCATCCCTCTCTCGGCTCCTGTCTCGCGTGCAGCCCGCTAGCCTCCTTATATCCCCGGCCACGACGGTATATTAAACATCCTTCGATTCCTGGAATATCCCCCGGAATCCGACGCGAATGCTTGCCCGTTGCCGGTCACCTTCGACCCGACACTCCGACCCCCCGATCGTTCGTCGATTCCTCGCCTTTGACCTCGCAGACTTCTTGCCCGGACCTCTTTCGATGGACCCATGAGACTCAGACTCAAGATAATTAAGTTGTAAAACACAGTTTATATCGACCGGCTGCAATTAAAGGTCACGTGGGGATCGCGCGGAACGCTGAAAGCTTCCACCTTCGCGTTTTACGTGGTTTTATCGGGAGTTTTTATTCGAACCCTTACACACAGTAGCTGGCTTCATTATTATTTATGATCGTCTTTACTGCATCCGAATCTGTGACGAAGGATAATTCATTTTGAGGAATATGCAGAAAAACATCTGCGCATAATGTGCGGGAGAAAGCTGTGGTTACATGATGTAAAAGTATTTTTCATGGATTCAATTCCCTGTGCAGTTTCTAAAAAAAAATATATAAATCAATATGGGTACACTTATTATACAAATCTACATACATATACCTACAGAATTTATAATTATCTATTTTTTGCAAGTGACGAAATGAAAAATCCTTCGCCAGCGATTTTAAATTCAAAATCTAACTACCCTCTTAGCTAGACCGCAAAAGCCATAAAATCCTTTCGAATAACAGACTAACGAATCCTCGTTTGTAGTGCTTTGTAGACAGTCTCCGTCACCACCCCCAGCCACCCATTTGACCGGATGTCGGGAGATGGGTGGTGTAAATATGAAAATCAATAAACATAAAAATTAACACGCCTCCTAACACCTATAATTTTAGCAGCAGGAACGTAACCGCGCCGTTAATACCAACATTATTACCATGCCCGGCACCGTGGCCGCATTATGGGTGGCCAGGCACTGTAATTTGGCAGCCGTATAACCCCACCGGCTCCGAAACGACGACCGACAGAGTGTGTCTCTTTCGTATTCTCCATTCGAGTACATCGGTAACATATATACGGACGACGTTCTCTCCTTCCTTCTCTATACACGTTGTCACGTGTGCATGGATACTCGTGTAATAATGCCTGTACATACTTGTCGCGGATATTTATATTTTGCGGAGATCCTGGGACTGACCAGTTGCTTTCGAGACGACTGTCCACTGGCCGGAAGTTTGATATTATTTTGGTACCGAGGAACCTTTAAGCAATTTTAGAAAAGAGGATGTTTGATCCGGCGAAAATATTTTGCACTATGAATACGGATGCATTATTAATTCCAGAATTCATAGACTTCGAATACTCCCACAGGACTATTTGTAAAGGACTCAGTTTCGAAAGAGGATCCTAGAATCCGAGGATCACTTCTTCGAGACAAAGCATCGCTAACAAAATGCAAAGTTCTCCAACCCCTCGCGCAAGTATAAAAGCACAAAACGACTTTTCTGGGACTCGACGCGCCCCCATCTGCCAAATTACACGGTTAAACGTCCTGATTTATGCGTGCACTTTACAGCCGCGATGCGCGTTGCTAAGAACCACGACAAACAAGCCAACCGTGAACACCGTGCGCGGTGACGTCAAAGAGACAACGAGCCTCGTTGCTCGCTGCCACAACTTTACAGCTGCCTTAATTGCAAGCATTATCATCCCCTGGAACGGCAACGGCGCTGCGAAGGACCGTAGGTGTCTACTAACCGCTTCAGAACAAGCATAAACTGCATCCTCCATTTTCGAGGGTGCTAAACTCGAAAAAGATTGTTCGCACATTATGATTTTTACCCTTTAAACTGGCCCTCTTTACTCCTCTTCCATGAAATTCATCAACATCCTCTCCAACTTAAGTTACGACTTCAGTAAACTCGATTCGGTGGCAAATTAAAAAACACTCCGAAAAAGTGGACGGTACAAGCCCCGATCTCACGGCAGAACACCCACCGGCAATGCTCTCGGTTTCCACGAAACCGCTCCGAGGTTCGTAAAGTCGTTTTATTAGCGAAACTGACGGCTGCGAGGTTAATCGGCAATGAAACGTCGCTATCGAGCCCTTTGTGCCTGTCGTGCGCGACCACGCTGAACACTCGACTGGAAAATCTAAACGGGTCGTAAACTATACAAAGTACGTAGCTGCTAGAGGCGCGCGATGCTGCGCGGAATTAAGATAAGCGTCGTGACTTGCCAGTATCGCTGGGACATTTTGGATGCGGAGGGACACCAAGAGTGGAGTGAGAGGAGGGAAAGAACAGAGGCGCGAGAGAGGCTTTACTGAGCCTCGTAAAATACGTATCGTTACAACCACGCTTGAGCCTTGTAAGCGGAACGGAGCCTGTCGTTTCGGTACTTTCGAGCAACGACAAACCCCCGGCGCCGAGCGCCGATCGTGGGGCCCAACTCGCCATCGCGAGAGCGACGAATTCCCGCGGCAGAATCCGCGCTATGTAATAGCAAAAACGGTCCCTCGTCGGTTGGCACGTGGTGTGCCATTATCCGGCCGTTTCGTCATTTTATCTTCGTGCCCCAATGGCCGGACTGATGAGCCAATAAAGTCCGCGGGATATGACCGGCCCGACGCAAAAATGTACCTCGCTAACTTGTGCCTTCCAGGCCACCGAATAATCGTTCCTCGCCAACGGAACACGATCTCCGGCCATGGGAGATTTCGTGGCCGACAGAACGGCCACCGGGAGATAATCGGCTCCGTCGTAGAGAAACTTAGGTACCTGCTTCGTGGCTACTTTTCTGGTAGGACTGAGATTACCTAGGTTTAATGGACGATTTAATGTAGTAAATGGGTGAACGGGAAGTCGACGATGCCACCCGCGAGATGGAGATTTGTTTGTAGGTGGTAGCTTTCTGAGTTTGAGGTGTTTACTTTACAATGATAATTTATTTATTCATTTACAGGATGAACCCTTTGTTACAAAAACGAAAACGTAATCTACACAATGCAAGTAAGAAAAGGTAAAAGAGAAGAAGATATCGATACAGAGAGAGTAATAAAGTGTTAAAAAAGAAGAAAAGAGAAAACAAAACGCATTATGATATTACATAGTAAGTGGATCAATAAAAACTAATACATTGTTTATGAGTTACGTATCGCTAAGCAGGCAGAAGTTTACTGAAAAAGTCCACCACATTGCAGAAAGTACTTGCAGCGATGCAAAAGTATTTGCATTGGTTTAGAAACTCCACCCATATGTAGTTTGCTCAAACACTGAAATCTAAAAAATTATTCATGATGTTGTTATTCAACACCTCAGTATTTCACTTCTCACTCCATCTCTGCTCAGTACTCTTCACAATTTGTAGTGTCCAATACCGCCTCATCTAGATGACCCTAAGGGTTGGAACACATTATTATTACATTCTGTGTATGAGAACACACACATATGTAAATTTATATACATAAATTTGAAATAATAGCTGACACTTCATTAATAGCATTAAGGGTCAACTCACGATCAGACGAACCACTTTCGGACCACATGACAGCCACAAAACAGCAATTGGTTGTGACCGAAGATGATTGAACACGACGACACGTCGACTGTACATGGACCACTCTTCGATTACTTTTTACTAATACATGTGTTTTGCCTGTGTTTTGCGAAATTCATTCTGAAAAAAATGGTATATGAATAGTTCATTCCAGCGACAAATCATCGTTTTGTGATTGTCATGTGGTTTGAAAGTGGTCCGAAAGTGATCCGTTTGATTTGACCCTAACATTTATAATTAATATGCTTGCAAAAACAGGTCATTAGAGGAGCGCATTGAATACAGTAACGAGGCCGAATCGAAAGATCCCCTTGGGCAGAAGCACCGTCCTCATCCAAGAGTCCAGCAAAGTGTACCGTGGCAACCGAGCGACTGCTCGGGATCGCCGGATAATATATACGTATTACGTATACAATGTGCAGTATCTTATCAACTAATCGAGCGGAAGGCAGGCTTAGAGGGAGCATCGGAGGATGGGCCGAGGGGTTCTCGGTGAGTTCGAGGGACCGCGTCGAAGTTACCGTTGCGATCGCATTAAAACGAACGTGCACCAGGGTGAGATGTATGTACGACCCGGCGATCCTGCCGCCGCTGGCACCGTTGATCTACATCGGTAGTGATCTACCGATCTTGTGTATAACTCGCGCGCGAATCGTGATCAGCCTTTGGGCATCAGAAGTGCAATCGTCCGGAATGGCCGTGGCCGGTGCTCGTTCCAGGGCCAGGATATACCGTTTTACTCCGTGTACGAGTCCGTCTGCCCTATTCCGCGGATGGAAACCGAGAGATCCACGATCCATATTCCCACAGAGCGCCGTGCTGCCCGATCGAGTCGAACGAGATCGTTGCCACCGCGAGGGGATGACTTTTTCCGACGGCGTAGATCCTCCTTGGATTTCCATTTTGAGCTCGTTGCCCCGGATCGATGAGTTTGGGAACTGGGAGGTCCCGAGCGCCGCGATTTGCATGGAGATTCGAATGATAGATGGGGAGTCGATCGAAATGAACTATTCCTGTGTGATTGGCCAAATGAATGGTACAGATAAGTAGCTATCATTTCATCGGGCTGCTAACGGGTGGAGCTGCTGTAGAAGAAATCTGAAATTTGCTTCTTATTTTCATATCCTCGTCCTCAGCACTTTGTATAAAAAATTGAGAAGGGTACCGAGTAAAAGCGGAAACTTGCGTGAGGTTTCAGCCGTCAATTCTGCATTTGAAACAGGCTGTACAGCCATGAAAAATCACCGCGCAAAAACAAATTGCTAGCACCTGGCAGGGCCAACACTTTCATTTGACAAGCCAATTACTCAGCCGAGCGAAAACTAAATCAATTCGTCACCTTTGCCGATCCCCCCGGAAACTGGGACGCAAATGGACGCGCGTCGACGCTCGGCCATCGTCGTTCTTGATTTCTCGCGCCGGATCCTCGTTAGCGCAGTGCCGTGAGCGCATCTCCCACCATTTGTTTCAAACAAGCGCGCGCTGATTCGCGGCGTCGACGGCTCGCGAGTCGGCCGATACGCTTCCCACAGACCGCCCGCCGCCCCTTGTAAGCATGCTAATTCCTTATTGATGAGTGTCATTTGTTACCATCGGGTCCGTTTTACCTTTCTTTTCCCGTCGGGTTCCCTTCTCGTCGTCTCGACTTCCTTCTCCGTGAAGAAGACGCTCGCAGCCACCGACGTTGCGCCACGGAAAATCTCGAAGCCGCGGACACACGGTTAATTGTCCCCCGAGGGGGCTCATTTTTCGGTGCTCCCCCGCTTCTCTCCGTTCTCGATGGCGCCAGTTCTCTCGGCGATTTATTAAACGTCAACGAAGACGGCGAACGCCGCGATCGATCGATAGATAGGATCGTTAAGTCACTTTTGCGTCGGCTAACCTTGAACGTTGAACGATATGGCCTGAAAAAAGTACGGGGGCAAGAGGAAATGGAAACGAAGAGTAGCCTTGTGTGAGTCATTGCTCACCTCTCTCAGCTGTGGAAAGTAAGAAGTAATTAAGGGAAAGAAGGATGAAGGCAACGCGTTGATTCGCCTTCTTTGGTTTAAAAGCGCGTACGTAGTGAGGAACTGAAAAGTTGGTGTTTGCAATTACCGCGGGGCCATTTGGTGATTAATGTAGTAATTTGAACTTCTTCTGATGATCCACTTTAGCAGATAATATAGTAGCGCTCTTCATTTTTGTCTCATCGTTAACGAAGCTAAAAGTGTTATTAAGGAGTCGTCGTACTTGTAACCCAAAGAAAATGGGCACCATTTCGAGGAAAGACTGCTCGATTTAAAGGATGTATTAAAAAATAATGAAGCAATCAAAATGCTACTTAAATCTTTTCAGAAAGTTTCGTGCACAAGGACCCAGGGTCCTAAACCCTCTCGAAAAATCCTCTTGAACACGCGCAGCGTCTGGAAGAAAGACGACACCTAACGTCGTAAACACGGCTACATAAAACAGAGAGATAGGCCCATTCCAGAAGCGACCGTATAAAATAACACTATGTCATTTTAAAGTAGAATCTTCGGGACGCGTCCCGCGGTCTGGGCCACAATGCCCAGCCAAAAAGAGTCCCGGGAGCAAGACTTGAAAATTACTCGTCTGCCCTTGAGTAGTCGCATTCTTGGCGTTCTTCCCTCGCCTTTCTCTCTACTTTTTTCTCCTTCAGTTGTCTATGACACTAGTCCCGCCACACGGACGCTGTACTTTTTATATTCTTCTCCGGGTTCCCCCTTTCTCTCCCCCCCGGTCGCCTTTATACAGTGGAAGTCCCATTACGGCATCGGTAACGCAGCAATAATTCCCAAAAGACCACCGTCGCGCGAGGGAAGAGGAATGGTACGAGGTGGTAATCCCCTTTCGTCGTGAATACCTCCCTTCTCGCGTCCACCGCCGGTAATCAAACGTCGGTTTATTCTGGCTCGTGCCCACGCTCCGATGCATTCGACTGTCGGCCCGTTGTCAGCCTGTAAACTCGAGACAGCCCGTGTTTTTTAACGGCACTGGAATTTAATGCACCGCTACGTGATAGACACGGAAGCTTTCCTCCTGGACGCCTCTCGAGACGTGGAACAACATTCAACTGAATTCGCGGGGCAGTCCATTATTTGCCGAGGCATTAAGTCTAAAGCACGGTGTACATTCATTTAACAGGAAAGCACAACTGTGGTGTAGGCTTCTAGTGTTCTCCACTACTATCGGCTATTTGAGTTACAAATTGTGCACATAGAACATAGAACAGCCAATTCTAGATAGCGCAGTCCACGAACAATTAAATTCAATGTACTTAAAAATCACTACATAGGTGGGATAAACAATTACCAAATTGCAGTCTATTTTGGAGATCTATTGATATCCACTGGGCCCAAAAATTCTAATTTTCAATATCCAAATTTATGATTCTAATCTCTTACAATCTCTCAACTCCCAAACGACAATTTTGACTAATGTCCCTCCTCGCCGTTAATGAATATTCAAGAACCGATTCCCCAAAATAAGAGAGCACGATGGCGAGCGATTCGAAGGATAACATTGTAATGCAAACGAATTTTGGGAAATCGAGCAGCTAAGGGAGTCAATGACCGTTAGAGACGCGGTGTTATACCAATTAAGCGGCATACCTGCGGCCTGATTGATCGGCTGTCATAAGTCACCGACCCTTTTGACACTATCCTCATCGCGGCGAGGACGGGCCCAATCGCCCTTTGGGGGCCTTCGACGCGACGCTGCCCACTCGACACGAGGAGGCCGCCTCGAGTGTCTTCCACGGACATTAGTCCTCCCCTGGTTCATGTAAATTCTGCATGCGCATCGTACCGCGCATCAGGCCCAGTCTTACGGAAGGTTCGCCGAGGCGAGTTTGCCCGCGAGGTGCAAAACAATTCATTACCGCGTGATCCTCGACCCCGGTGCGCGAGCCGCTCATTATGGTACACTTTGATGATCCCGAGGGGGTGTCCCCTCCTCTTGAATGGCGTGGTTCGACGGTAGAATAAAAAAGAATTCAGTCACGTGGGAAACTCGACGCTATTGAATTTTAGTCTCGTCCATGGATTTAACATTTTTAATACCAAACGCCGCTGTAGATGTTGGCTATTAAAATACTTCTTGACCTTTCATGAGGTCTTTAATATCGATGACGCGCGTTGTTCGAAAAAAGCTAATCGCATGGTAATAAAGCTCCGCAGTAGCTAAACGGATAATAAGAAACAGTGATGTCATTGAAGTATTCATCGTCGTTTAATGATAATTATCCGACGGAGTCGTTTAACTTTTTGCAAGGGTGGTTTTCCTTGAGGCAGACTCTTGGCTCCTTCAATTCTCTCGGTGAGGTCTTACATCGTCATAATTATCAATCGCAACGAGAATGTTGACTACCGATAATCAACTCATTTAAAAATAATCGGAAACTCTAAGAGTTTGCAAACGACACATCGAAATCATCGAAAATCGTAATTAGAGGCTGCAACTGACGAGGCCCTCGAATCCATTAAATTATGAAATATAAATACTAAAAGGATTCAGTATAAAGACCAAAGGTCAGAGCAGTAATTGAGTCCATCGAGATACCCGTAGGCCTCCTCGTTAATCGATTCGGGAGAACCGAAAGTGTCCATCGAACGCCGACTCGAAGGAAAAATGGCACAACAATAAGACAGGAGATAATTATCGACCGCGATCGGCGCTAATAACGCGAAATGAATCACGCGATGGTCGTTGATGGTACCAAAACTGGCTGGCGCTCCCGTATAGCTTTAATTCTTCGAAACATAATGCACCGGGGAGGAAGGCGGGAGGTCGACCGATCCTGCTGGTTCTTACGTATATACAACGAGCGTGATAACGGTACCGACTCTTAAACGCCACGTTATTCCGTCAAATGAAATCCTCGTGACCCCTTGGCTCCCGCATTCTTTATCCTTCGCCCAGGCGTCCTCCACCCACCTACCGCGTCGTCTCCTCCACCCCGTCGCGTCTCCTCGCCCCCCTTCCACCAACAGCGCCTTATAACATTACAATTGCTAATTCCACCGTTGCGGTTGCTCTTGGCCGCAGTAAAGTTCGGCCGTCGTAAAAGCGAGGGCGACTCGCCTCGCGCTGACACGGATGCACGTGATTACGCGCGCCTGTCACTGCCGGAACTCGAGCCCTTGGAACCCTGTTCCCTTTCAACTTCTGCCGGGGATTCGCTGAATGACCAACCTCCCTTACTCATAATTCACGCGGGGTCTGCATGATATGTGGCGTTTTTTGCTTGAAATAAATTAGTCAACCCTTGCGTTAATTTTCTTGACAAAACCAAGGTAATGGGTACCCAGTGTGAACCCTCAGAAATTTGTATAATTAATTAATAAATGAATTTTTTTTTAGGTGTACCAGTAATTGTCAGATGGCACAGCAAATTGTGAAAGCTGAATAACTCAGATATTATTCAGTGAAAACGTCTCGAATTGCTCAGACATGCTTCTTTTCAGCGTGCAATTAATTAAATTAACGCCGCCGGTGCAGTCGCGTGGCTAGAGTTGAATGCGACGGGTATGCAATTGCATTTCCAATTTAATCTCGCATCGTCTGGCTCATTATTCGGCACTGTAGTTTATACACACGAGCGCAAGCACGTCGACGCGCACCCACGTGCGCATTATTTCATGCGCCGAGGACACGTACGTTTCAGAGGACCCGCGGACGGGACTTTTAAAACGAGCCTGCTCTTCCTGGTGCGCCGATAGTAGGTCAAGTTAATATGCAGCATTGTGATTTTTAATATCGTCCCGCTGTCGGTCGCACCCTCCGCCTTCTCGCCCCCAGCCTCCTCCTCCTCCTTCTTCTCTTCTACATCCAATTCCGACTGGGTACTCCTCCTCCGCAAAAAAGGAACGAAAGAATTCAAGTACCGGTGGAACGACTCGTTTCGTGGCGAGGGCCAGACGGCGAAAAAAGCATTGTTGGGATTACAATCGAGTCGCTTAATATAGAAACAACGCCTCTTTCGTTTCTTGCTGCGCCCCCTACACGGTGAAATCTTTGTTTTTGAATTCCTCGCGTACGCGGGACTCGCGACCGCTCCGCGGAAATTGAATTATGAATCTGGCCCCCGTCGCTTTACCCTCTGGACAAGCGTCGCGGAGAATAGCGCGATAAACACTCGAAACGAGATTGCTGTTGCGCTTTTTTCCCGATGAATCCGTGATGTCCTTCTAAACGAAGGAACTACGCGAAACTCTGGAGATCTTTTGCAAGTGAAACCTCGAGACGCTCCGCTCTTCAGACTGTTCAAACACACTCGAAGTCGTTGGCGTCGAGGACGAGTGCGCTCGCAGACATTGAAACGCGAACACGGTCCTTCGAGCTTCGAAACTGATAAACCTGCGACGAGGAAATTTCATCCTCCCATGTTATGTGCATTATGCAACTTGGTATGGAATAGTTTGAATAGTACGATAAATAAAATACTTATTTTATTACTACAAATCCTTAGGCATTGCCATTTTTCGAAAGACTCGATTGAAAAATTCTTCCAATAGCAGTATACAAAAATCGTAAATTGTCGAATAAATCAAATTAGTTAGATCTTTTTCAGTCACACGAATTATCTAACTGGCTCAAGTGATGGACTTGTGAATGTAATCGACTTAACTAACAATAACAACTTGTGTGACAATATGATCGAACTAATTTAATTTATTCGGTAACTTACAATCTCTGTATAGTACAAACAGTAATTTTTTAATTTCTCAAACAAGAGAGTAAAAATTCATTCTGCCTTAATTTCTAATCCAGCACTTTAGTTTCCATAATGAAGTGTCCCAGCCCCCATTAGCACATCCTAGACCCCGGTATCGGTAAGTCATCTGGAACAAGGGAGGCGTTTGCTCGTGATCGACGAAACGATCCCTCCGGAGATCTCTCGAGCGATCCAGGTCCCGCCTAACCTGGAAGATACGTCGCAGTCCGACAGGTACTTACGATGGAGGAAGCTTATTAGACGGCCACGGTTGCATAACCGAGGGCGTTTAAGTGGACCTATCAGAGCCGACTGTTAACCTGGCAAGGCCCCAACGTGCCGTGGGGCCCGGTCGTGACCCAACCTGTCCGATCTACTCAGGGCTTAGGCGATCTTCGCCGACCGTGCCATATTTCGCGCTCCGAGATCACCGATCGTTAGACACTTCCGTGCTCCGTATCTCGTCCGAGGCGAAGACGATCTTTTTTCGATCGTGAAGGAGATTCGGCATGTTCGGGCTACCGATCGAGTATCAGCCATAGCCTATTTTGGTCATTGGAATTCGATTAGCCAGCTTAACGCTTGGGTCCAAGACTGAAGTATCATCTTGATGACTAACCTTTGTTTTATTTGCAACGGACTGTTTTCTGTTAACGTCAGCATGTTAGATATCAAAACCCTGAATAGTGGGGATGAAGAAAACTGTGCTCGAACTGCAAGATAATCAAAGCAAGTTGAATTAAAAATTGGAAATTCGTTCCATCTAGACCTAGAATGGCTGAAATAAACGAGGCGTTTCAAAGGAAAGGTTCCGTGTTCCGAGGAGTGACTAGCGGTGCCCAGGAAAGTGGCTTGAAGCAAGTGCAAAGTATCTAATACTAATTACAGGCTTTCGCTGGCCGCGATGGAAGATATTCCTCTCGGTTACGTTGCAGCGTCCAGCGAAACCTTTCAGGCAGTTCCCCTACCGTTATCACGATACGTGATACGTTACGAAACGCTCGGTTTCCCTAATATTAACAATCGCCTATAGAATATCCCGGAGCGCGTTACCGATACGAGTGAACTTCGACGCAGACAATCGGCTCAGACGTCGGTGGAAACGAGCGGCCGGTTCTTAGGACAGCGTCGCCTCGGGGTCTCATCAGAATCCATTCTTCGATAGCTTTTAATTCCCAGTCGCGACTCGGCACCGCCTATGCAAATCCACGTGTGATTAGGTTGGCTTGTTGTCCGGCCGGAAAGCTTTCTACCGTTCGAGAAGCTAATCCATATTCGTTATTCCCGGCGTCAGGCCGCGTCCTCCGTGGAAACGGTAGCGCGGCGACGTGGGTGCAGCATTAGCGGCCCCTGTCAGGTCAATGAATCATTAGAGGCACGGACAGGTCGCCGGGGCGCCTATCGACGACGTGAATAAATGCTGACCGCCATAATTCTCCCGACTCGCGCGAGTCGTGCACGCGGCCTGTCCAATCACTGGCGCACGGTGTCGCCCTTGCAACCAGGCGCCTCGATTCACGCCGCTTTTCAACGTGCGACGCGGATAAGTGGGACGTATCCCTCCTTCCGTACAATAGGGTTGGACGGTATAAATCAACCATCACTGTGTTCCCGCGGCCAACGCCGCCGCCGCCGGCTGGTTTTTCGGAAAAATCTCCTTTCCGCGGATTCGATTGTCGTTGGCGCTAACTGGTTCCAGGTTTCCTGGCTGCACACCCGTCTCGTTTGCGGTGCTCCGTTTCGATTCGTCACGATCGAAAATTCGACTCGAATTAGCTCGCGATTAGTCAATGCGGCATAGGTTGCAACCTTCGCCCTAAACAGCCATGTATCAATTTTGTGATCTCGAATATCCTAGACCATTGCCCGGATGATTTATCGACCGGAAACGTCGTCAGCTTTGCTGGAGGTATCGAATTACGGGTGACAAGCAATTGCACGACCGTGGGTGGAGGAAGTGGAGGAAGTGGACGAAGTTGAACAACATTGCTGTGCGGTGTAGAACACTGGAAATGGAAAGGTTTAGTTGCCTAATTCATATTTGAAAGGAGACGACATTTTGGAATTGGAATATTGCTTAAAGGAGGTTCATTTGCGCTTTGGATCACCTTAACTGACATACTTCATGACTAAGCCTCGATATACGAGCGACAAAAAGTCGCTGCGATTCTGCATGCTACTATGTTTTTTACAAATACAAATAAATTGAACAACGTCAATGACATGAAATCGCAATGAGCGCAGTCGATCGCAGTGTACATCGGCCCTAAAACTTCATCCAATTTGTCACCTCCGCACTACAGTTTAATACGATTTCAATTGATTCGAAGGAATATTTGTGCTCCAATAGTTACATAACTCACGCATTAAAGTCTCCGAGAATTAGAATTAGGAGACTTCAACGAGTGCGATTTTTAATTTCTAATTCTTTTACCTAATGAAAGAAATTATTCTTGGCACACATTACTTACCATTTCCCGATAGCAATTGCCGAGACCTTCACCAAGACTTCAAAATTGTCCAAGAACTGAAAGATCTTTTATAAATTATAGCATGAAGAAAAATCTTAGCACGGCTAACGGAATTAAACAGAATTCTCTCGTATGGGCGGACGCCCAAGCCACGTAATTGTCGGTGTTAACCCACTTGGGCGTCTCCGCACGCGCATCGAGTGCGCGCGCGCGTGTTGTCGCGCGCGGTCGCGCTCACACAAGGAGGCCAGTGGTGGTAAGAACCAATCGTGTGCCGTCCTTTCGTCCTACGGTAACTGCGGTGCGAATATCGCGGAGAGGGGAATGGTGAACGTCGCTCGTTGGAGACCAACAGACTCCAGCAACCACGTGCACAACCAACGACGAAAAAATTCTTCTTTTTACCACCGATTCCACCTTTTCCAGTGCTTTACGCTGCTATGGATCGCTGGAATTGGCCTGGAGTGACTCATTCCATCTCAGAAATACTGCATTCGGTTGCGCGCGCTAAATGAAAGCCGTTTCCTGGTTCTGACACAGAGGGTGGCTTTGCTTCACGTGCTTAGTACTCTGTCTCTAAGAGTTCTTATTGTTGGTTGTTCGAGGCGATTGACTTGCATAGATTTCATTATTTCGTCATCAGCGTTTGTAGGCTGTGAGTTTTCTGAAAGTCTACATTATGATTGTGGTTTAGGAAACTGACGAATTCCGTATATCAAATTAGAGCTAATACGCATAAAAACTTTGTATTTGTACTAGAGATCATGGTTATGAACGTGTTTGAAAAATTCACGTGTACACGTGTTCACGTGTGTGTGCATATACGTACTTTAATACGTGTCATTTTAAATACACGGGCACACGCATGCTATTTCATGTATATTTAAATACACGTGTATTATTTCACATATATGTATATTTAGCTACACCTAATCGATGTAAGGATTCGAATTCTCAAATGAATATCAAAGATACGAAAACTGAAATGTCCAAAAATGGTGAAGCTTGTAATGAAATATTTTAATATATCAACAATAGCAGTTATTTCGGAATACAGATATGTTAATACACGTGTATTTAAATGTACGTGAAATAGTACACGTTTACCCGTGTATTTAAAATGACACGTACTAAAATACGTGTCCGTGAAATACACGTATACACGTGCATTCGAATACACGTGAAATAAGAATCTCTAATTTGTACATTGAGAAAAATTAATTGAATTGTTTTTAGAGTACTAGAAATGTTATTTTCCACCGCTTAGAAAGTAGGAAATTGCTAGGAAGGAGCTTATAATATTTTAGAAGAGCCAAGCGATAAAGAATTGAATAAATACATTGAATAAATTGACTGACAAGGCGATAAAATTCCCTCTTATACATACTCTACTTATCGGGTAGGAATGAACGAAGTTCGGTTATACAATTTTAAATAAAAAAAGCTCACAGTCTCTTGCAGAATTTATGGATAAGATATTTCAGCAAATGAGGGCAGAACAGGTCCGTGAGAAAAATTGCACCCCCGTACCGATCTCCGATCGATGACCGTTTTACGGGCCAGTAGGTGTCCCACTGATCGAGTAAATCGTGCGGGATCGATCTGAGGGAACGATCTACCGCGAAAAATTCACGGCGGTGTGTCTTTGCTTATCGCGATGGACTGCATTCGAGTCACGCAAGGCGGCGAGCAACAGGTGTCCCCCGTTGACTATTTCGCGATTGCGACACGCAGGGTGGCACGGCTCGCGGTGTTCGAGGGAACTTTTCAACGGCTGTTATTCAGCGCGATGTTTATCGTTCGCGATCGATCGCGGTGGCGGGCGGATTGATAGATTCCGAGCCGGTCGACCGGCGCAAACAACCGTCGCGAGGCTCGTGTCAACCGCGGGGGGAACGCGCGATCGGCGGTTATCGCCGCGGCGGAAAAAGTTCGCCGGCAATAAACAGCGAACGCGATAAATTATGAGAACTGCGCCCCGATCCGTGGCGCGCAGTCGCGCGGACGATCGTTATTCGATCGGCAATTAGCAGGCACGCGTTGATCGATGACTGTAACCCCGAGAATTCTCATTACCTCGATTCTTCTCCTCGCCGCAGCGTTATTCATGACCGCTGATAATTAATCACATCACAATGGTCCTCGCGAGCCCAAGACAGCCGGGGAAAAACGTTTCTCGATCTATCCTCGGCGAAGGTGAACCTCCTCCTCTGTTCGTACCGAATCGAGGGGAACGTTTCATCGTCCCGCGGTCTCCCGCGTGGGGGATCAACGGGGGCAGATTCACCGATCCAAATTAAGGAGTTATTAATTACGCGCAGCGGAGGGCGCTTCCCTCGAGCTGGGACGCGCCCCGAACGATCACAACTCCCGCCGCACAGCTGGTCCCCCGGCGATGTTGCAGGTGCAAAATCCTTCGCAGTGGCATTGCACTCAAGGTCAAACAAGCTGCACCGCCGCAGAGACAACGAGCCTGTCTCCTCCGGGGAGAGGAGGATCTCGCGCGCCTCGATCGACGAAGATATCGTACGAGATTACGAAAGCATTATCTTAATTGCTGGCCAGGAAGCGGCCGTGAAGGGGGTGGGAAAGAGGCGGCGACGGATCCAACGATAGATCGGCCCCGTCCAAGCGCGATTCGATCGATGACAAGATCAGGCACGAACAATCACCGTGACTCGCTTTAATTACCGATGGCATGGACCATCGAGGCTCTCCCATAGCCGCCGTGGACGGGGATGGTGTGCGGCTGGTGGTCCGACTGCCGCACAGTATGCCAACTATGCCACTCGGAACTATGCGATGTACGGCCGATGACGACGGCTCGTTAGCAGACGAAACGCCGCCCGGCGACACGATCGGGACACTGTCGGATAATTAAAATCGACCTCTCCGATTTCGATCGTTGACGTCGCGGGGTTACGTAATTCCGTGAGGTGTCACGGTGTCACGGTTGACCGTATCGGTCTATGCTCGGCCGCCGTTCGACCAATGACTCGGCTGTTTCGATAAAAAGGAACTTTGGAGCGTCGATAGGTACGGTGGGCGAAAGAAAGTTTGAAAGCGGAGCTCGTGATAAAGGAATCACGATCTGTCGAGCCGGAACTCGACTATTATCTGCGTGGTGTCTAAAGTTTTCTGGCACGATTCAGAAGCGAGTAATTTATTACCTATATTCGTAGGGAAGATAATAACTTGATGAACCTGTATTCCAAAGTTTAAAGAATAAAATATTACGCATGCAAACACCTGAAACATCCACGGAATAGAAAGTAGAATTAACGTTATTCACGTATTAGTAGCTTTCCACAGGAAAACAGAGTTAGCCACATGTCTACGATCTCTCGGAATTACCATATTAAACCCACGTCGTATACTATCGCGGTTAGGTGATACCTTATGTATAAAGGCAATTCATTTACCGGGGAACGAGTCGTAAAAACTGTCTGCTACACGAGTTTAACATGTACTCCTTAATGACATCTCGTTCGACATAACACCTAAACAAAAACTCATACAGATTTCATAATCTGCCCTACTTTAATTTAAAACGATTTTAATTGACCGTCAAGATATTTTAATGATCCCTCGACGACAGTTCATTCTAAAACAGCTCGCGCCAAATAATTACACGGAATTCGGAATTCCCTCTCTTCGGTACAAACATTTTAATTGCAAGGCAGCTCGGAGAGAGTTATCTTTAGAGGTAAAACTGTATAGTAATGAAGACGACAGAAACAAAAACGACCTCAGTTCAGAGCATTGAGCTCCAGCTCAATGGTTCAGAGTGATTTAATACGTTTTCATTTTTTATTTCTTTGTGTGTATTAAGTAAACTTTTGTGTCAAACTTTTAGTTGAATTTATTTCTCATATTTTTATGCGAAAAAAAATATTTTTTAAAAGTACTTCTTCATTATTAACATAGAAACAATTAAGCTTAGCGATCATATTTAATCAGCAAGAAATTCTATATTAAGAAAATTCATATAATACTTTGAAACTGATTTTCGTCCAGTTAGATTTATATAGAATCGATCACCTTCGAACGGTGAACCTCGGATTTCGCCGCTATTGAATAGTCAAGAGAAACATAGGAAACGGTTGACTAAATCAAAGGCTAATCGTTCGTATTGAACAGGGCCGGTGCTCGAAGAAAGTTTCGTGGTGCCCGTGGCGCGAGAAATTAATGTTCGAGACACCTACGCGCGGAGAATGTCGCGGCACGATGTTCCACGCGTTGTGACACTCTTTAATCGATGTCTATCGAATCGTGAAGTCGTTAGAGGCTTGTTACTCGGTACGTCTAAATCTTCTCGGAGACAGTGGAAATCGGCCGTGGAAAAGAGCGCGTTAATTAATTCGGAGATATATCACTGGTTCGTAGGTATCGGTTGCTAGTGTATAAATCCTTGACGTTGGCATTAGAGGACCAAGGCCGGTCCCCTTTCGGTTTTGGCTGGAATTTCTGGCGGCGTTCACGAGGCGGATGTCACGGAATTTAGAATGTGTGGAATGCACGGGAAATGGATGGCGTGGTGTAACACTTGTTCGAGCCATGTGCTGTCCGAGATGCTCGTGTCGACGACGAAGGGTGTGAAAGGAACATTCACCGGGTTGCTCGTCGGGAAGAAAGCGGCTACCTTAATTGCTCCTCTTTTCTCTTTACTGATAACTAAACTCTAAACTTTGCTCCTGTATTTTTTCGAAGGATAATGCAGCAGATACTTAAGTAGACCACTACTGAAAAATGGTTCCCTAGTTATTTTCTAATTATCCACACTGGAAAAAGAAGTATCTCCAAAAGTGGAACAAGATTAGTTATACAAATGTTTGTTCTCCATGGAGAAAAATTCAGGAGGAAAAATATCTCCAAAATGTAGTATATCATTTTGAAAGATCATAGAAAAGTTACAGTGAAGTTATAAAAAGAGAGAAATGAATGCATGGGACAGTGTCCTGCGGAAGGCGTGAACGTTCGGAGGTTCCCAGTCGTTATTATGCTAACCAGTCATCAAATGGAGTCAGCGAATTCGAGTAATTCGCCGCGCGTCATTATCCAAGGTGTGGCAGCGGTCAGACCCATGTCCTGGGTGGTCCTCTGATTGCAAACCACCACGTGTGAACCACGGTTCGGGTGACGATGTCCAGCCGAGTCTAGTATCCAGTTGATTGGATCGAAGAACCAACAAAATCGTGGGCAATTGTGCCTACACGCCGACTCGAAACCATTGTGAGAGGAGAAAGTCACTTGTGTTAGCGGGGTGGAAGGATGAATCCTTTCGAGCAATTGTTCCCTTGACACCCATATGGCTTCGATGAAAGATTCACTTCCTGTGAGGAGGAACAGCTTGCACCTTGCGGAACAGACTTAGAAGCGTAATTCTAAGTTTTCTCTTGACTCACTGTGATTAATCACTTTGAAATTGAATCCAGTTACGTCCTCCCTTTCTTGACGCGGAAGAGAAATAAACTTGAAACAGAATCTCCGAAGTTCATAGACTGTTAAACATTTTAAAGTTTGTTGGAGTTCTGAATTTATATTTTCCTTTGCCTCTGTTTTTATAAGATTAAATTATAATGTAGTCTAGTATGAGAAAGATTTCAAGAAAAACGCGATTATGGAATTGTAATGCACTCTTCCTGATTTTAGGATTGGAGAGCAAATTACACGTTTCAGGTGAAATACTAAATTAGCCTGGTAACCATCACGAAAGCTTCCGAAACTTTCGAACGGTAGCCATCTGACGCGTTTGGAGCGATAGAACAGGCGTTACTGATACGATAACGACAGCCCTCGAAAGGGTGAGCCTACCTGTCCTTAGAAAAAACGTTGGATTAGTCATCTGGATTCGCCCTCGAAGAAGCCAGTAATTTCCACGAATTAATCAGAGTTGGAATTAATTTTCCTTGATTTGAGTGTCGGCCAGTTTGGGGGTGATGGATACGTGGACATTTGTAAGCGCGATGGTGTACACGTGTCTTCTCTAGTTTATGGAGTTTTCCCACATTAAGTCATGGTGGAAAGCTAAATGATGCATCACTGAGACCGAATGAAACTTTTTCTACTTCCTGTAGCATGTGCAGCTATCGACGTTTCTTTGGTCGGGAAATCCAGAGATCAGTTCGAACAAATTATTCTTTAGCTCAACACAGTGAGATGTTAAAACAGAAATCTTATAGAAATTACCAATTCTGTTAAATTGGAAAAAATCCATGGAAAAAATTCCTATCTCTGGTGTCCCCAGAATTGTAAAGGTGAATTCAAATCCGATAGGAAAAACTAATTAATTACCCATTAGCTTATTATCAAAACGTTCGCGACCTCAGAACTAAACTTTTTAACTTAAGAAATGCGTTATCCCTGCTGGTAAGCAAATATGATATCATAGTCCTTGCGGAATTAGGCTTTAACGGTTTCAATGTCTTTAGATTTGACAACAATAAGGAATCCAGTAAACATAACAGAGGTAGTGACGTGTTAATCGCTATCCGCGACTCGCTTCTCTGTTATCCTATTTGTGTTTCTCACTCTTCGGTTGAACAGGTTTTCGTTGAACTCAAATTGAACTTCAAATCTGTTATTATCGGCACTGTATATATACCTCCGGGCAGTGACCCTGATATTTACGAATCTCATGCTAGAACGGTGGAGGATCCAAACTGCAAGGTCTTGGTATTCATGGCAATATTCTAGCGTAAATTGCGAGTTTTGTAAGAAATAGAGTGCATATTGTAAAATACGGCAACTCGTATTCTAGATCTTTTACTACTGTCTCAGGTATACCTCAAGGTTTTCACCTTAGACCTTTACTTTTTAATCTTTTCATCAATGATATTTCTGAGGTTTTTTTATATTGCAAATTTGTATGATATGCGGACGATTTAAAGGTCTATCACTCTATTGACAATCCCTCATGTACTTTACTGATTTAGGACGACCTAGCAAGATTGCAGGATTGCAATAAAATATCTCTGAATCTCGATAAATATAAAATCATAAGATTTGCTCGTATTTCGAATACTGTTATCTTCAACTATTCTCTTAATATTCTATTCAACTATACTTAAAACTCTTGACACAATCCTGGATTTTGGTATTCTGTTCTGTCAGAACATATCTTTGGCGAAGCACTTTAAAATGACTTCAAAACGTCTTAAATTTTCTATTGATAACAATTGTTGATCAGAATATTCTCAGTAGAAAGGCATCAACTGGACTGAATAAACTCATCTCAGAAGAGATTAACTTATCTTTAACAAAATGCCTTCATCCTCTCAAGCCACTTTCATTAGATCATTAAGCTGCATCCCGAACGCGTCCATATTTACGCGTGAACATATCCACAACCCCGGCAATTTAGATACATGCCGTAACTCCTTGGGGCTGATATAAGTCCGCCCTTCGAAAAGCATCTCCGCAGTCCCTCGCGATTCGAGGAAGGAATCTCGCGAGGTGGACGAAGGTCCGTGGGCAGGTGTAATCTGCGAGCCCCTCGCGCGAACCATCTGTTGTGCACGCCGCCTTAAGCAGTGGAAATAAGGGCCAGGTAACAGGTTGCTCTTGTGTCTGACCGAGGCAGAGATTGTTTTGTCCGCTCTCTCGAAGATCGTCCACGGCCTAATGAGCCATTCTCTCGAGATATTGGAACGAACCAGCCCCGGCTGTCCTTCTTCCAATCCCCGTCATCGTCACGCGGAACCAGCTCGCGTGTGCCTCCCTCGCTTCCCCCCTCGGTCGCGCTTCGATCCGACGGTAATTCCGCGTAATTCGGTGCCTCATCGGTGGATCGTCGCATTATCGACGATCACGATCCAGAATCGGGCGGACGCTCGCGCGCACCTGGTCCCGGAGCCCGGGCATCTCCGCTCGCCGGCACAATGGGACACGTACCACCACGGAGTAAAGGGTTGCAAGAAGACGAGAGTCTTCCGGGAAGCGATGAAAGAGCTCGATCCTCGATGGTCAGGTGTGCCGGGCGTTCCGAACGCTCGGGGACCAGTTCTGTGGATGGGGTCAATGTGACCTATGGGTTTTTGTCCGTTCTTTTGTGGGACCGTCATTCAGGTCGAAGCTCGCGGATGGAGGAGCTCGAAGATGATGATTCGGACGAATTATGTTGCAGATTGCTGCTACAGTGAAAGATGCTCAGGGTTGAAATAATTCTTGGAAGAATATTCATGCAATCAAATATTCAGAAAAAGTCCCATAAATGACTTACGTGAGTCCAAACTCCCTTTACAAAAATTTCTGCAAATGGCCCAAAATAATTACTACTCTACCGTCGTGGAATGCGTCTCTCTCGTTATTTCAGGTTTTTCGCAGCCTCTCAACGACCAAAGCGATCGCTCCGAAAGAGTCTGAAAGCCGCGGCGACGACGGGCCGAAAGTCGTTGACCTGGGGACCTAGCTGCAGCCAAAAAGGGCACTTCCTCGAGCGAAGGTCGGCCAAGACCCCGTTCCCTTTGTGGCGAAAAAGCTCACGGGGGCCTCATGGACCTCGTCTCGGTTCTTTCGTCCTCAAGGCGAACCTGCGACGTTACGACCTTTTGTCGCCCCGGCCAGCGTTCGCGTTACACCGCCCCTGCGCTCTCGCTTTTCTTCTCGGGCGAGAGTCTTTGCACGGGCATATTCCGGGCTATATACACCGGCCGGGGAATAATGGAACCTCTTACCCGGAGAGCGTATATACACACAGCGGCGGCGCACCTGTTCGATCGGAGCCAGTCGCCATAAAAGCCCAGGGGCCAAGGTAGCTTTTGCTTCCACACTTTCTTGCGCGGTACACACGTTCGTACCGCGGCCGAGTGCGAAGGGCCGTACTTGAAAGTAACGAGCACCTGTCCAGTCGTGCCAGAGAAATTTCCTGTCGAATCTTCGGCCTCGTCATCTGGCGGCCTCGCTCCGCGCAAACACATTTTGCGCTGCAACTCGCCATTGAAAGCGACTTCGAATTTTTTTGGAGTTTGGACATTGTCGTTCTAGTTTTTGTTGTTGACGATTCTGGAAAAGAATATTACACACATGCATGTAGTATTTTAAATTAAATTTTGTAATTTTTGTTTTTCTAACTCTGCTACGTTACTCCCAAAAGTCTGAATTTATTAGAACACTAATTGTTACCTCATAATTATTAATTTGCACAGTGAAATTTTAATACAGTGTGAAGTAACACTCACACTTACATTTTTTTTTAATTGGACGATTTATCGACTAATTGTAAGATCACATACACAATTTGGTCTCGGAAAACCTAAAAACCGTAGTACAGTTAAGAGTAAAACTTTGTGGCATCCAACTTCAGAAAAATTAAAAATTACTACCTACAATTATAGTACATTTTAATTGAACTCAGTTCCAATTTGAACATCGTTAAAAATAATGATCAAGTTGCGTCAACTATTTAAGCAAAGAGGCTACTGATTTTGACAGCGCGAGAATTCCCTTCATTACTATTCACAAAGTAGAATACGTAATTGTCGCTCCGAAAGAGGAACATCTAATGCAATCGATACACAATAAAGTCTCTTAATTTTTAATTCTCCGAAGAGTAACGAAAATAAGAAACGAAGAGTACCGATTTTTGAATCTATGTTTCTAAATAATCTATTGCAAAAAATGCATTTATCTTTTCTCTAGAAAACTTTTAAAAGCAAAAATAAAGACGTCAATATGTAAGGTAAACGCGTAGGTATCTATCTAATATATCAAATATATCTAATATATCAAACATTAATATTTCCATTTCAGCGTCGAAATCTGACAAACGAATAATTAAAATTTCCGCTGTCGCGTCATCAAAGGCGGTACGGCGCAGCGTTTGGTCGCGCAGTAATGTATTCAAAATTGCGAAGCGGTCTGAAATCTACGCGACTGAATCGCGTCCGCCTACCTTTGACTTTCACCGATAATTATGGCGCCACGTGGACGTCGTCAAACGAATTGGGACTGGTATTAGAATGAATCCATAGAACAAGAAATTACACAAACGAATAATAGAACCGTTTGCGAGCGAGGCGCACAGGCGTCTAAATGCTCGTTTAACGAGAAGCCGAATCCAAATATTTAACGAGGCGATACTGTGACGAAGGGGACAATTAGATCGTTCTGCGACTCGGGACACCCATATGGGCGAGAGGTCACCGAACAAAAAGCTCGTATCGGAGCCCACCACTGTTCGATTGAATCGCCGGTACGTGGCAAAAGCGCGTGGGATTTAATACGCGGAGCAGGTAGCCCGTTGCTTGGCCAATGAATTGAACGCGTTTCGAACGCAGCGTTTGCACGCCATATGTTGTTTGCTTCGCCAAAAGACCTTTGTGTGTCGTGCGTCCGACGATGAATGAACGTGCGAATCAGCCCGCGGCAGGACGAAGCTGATGCCGCACACGCGTCAAACGATCCTTCGTGATCCTTTCGTGCGAAAGAATATTGAATTAGCTTACAGTGGCACGTGATCATCTGCTCGGTTACTTTGTTTGCGATTACCTTTTGCGATCGACTTTTCCCTTAACATGGTGTTTCTAAATATATTTTCTTTTATAGAATTCGCTTATAATAATAATACTTTATTCAATGGGTTAAACAAACCTTTGGCACAATAGATTACACAGATACCAAAAACAGTCTACACAGTTATATTAACAAACAAAACAAAAGAAAATAAAGATAGTTCACTCTTTTAGCAAAGATCTAAGTGTAGTTCGCAACATATTGAATGAGTCGCCAAACAGATCAATATTGTCAAGGAATAAATTGGCCAAATTACACAAACGACCAATATTTTTAATTAGAATAAATTAGATAACCATTGATATACAGAGTGTAACAAAAATGTTGCACGTCATTGAATGGAATGATTCCTGAGGTGATTTGCGACAACTTTTTCCTTAACGAAAATGTTAGGCGGGGCTTCGTTAATGAGTTATTAACAAAAAATACCGACTAATCAGAGACTAAGTGCAGTATACTTATTTCGGTGCGGGCTACAACTATGCATAGCATTTGTTTGCGCCAAGCTTCGTCTATTGTTCTCGCTCTCTGATTGGTCGGTGTGTTTTGTTAATAACTCGTAAACAAAGCCTCACCTAACATTTTCGCTAAGGAAAAAGTTGTTCAAAATCACCACAGGAATCATCCTTTTTAAGGACGTGCAACATTTCTGTTACACCCTATAGATTACCGTTTATCCCAATAGCCTTTAGTTTGCCCAATAAGACATAATGATTCACAGAGTCAAATGCCTTTCTGAAATGAGTATATATGGCATCAACCTGAAAGCCCTCTTCGATGACATCAATAATGTTACTGTAATATAAGTGCCGAAATTAGTTACAGTAGAACGCCCTGCAACAAATCCATGTTGTTCATCAGTTATTACATTTTGGACAATAAACGATAGTTTATGAGAGATTATGTTTTCGAACACCTTTGGAAACACGTTTTGAATACTTATAGGTCTGTAATTTGAGACCTGCGATCTGTCACCACCTTTAAAAACTGGAATAACCAAGCAAACTTTTCATTTTTCAGGAAAATATCAGTGGTCTAACGACTTATTGAAAATGATCCAAAGTATCTAAGACACAATAAACTTGCAATTGGCAAAAACTATAGAAAATAATTACTATTACAACAACTACTATTAATCTTTAAGAATTCAAGGCGGTCAAAAAATTCACCAATTTCTATAATTAAGGGAGAAATATCAATAGGTTGATTGGTGGTAACAGAAGAAGAGCTATCATGGTAATTTGGATATACAGAATTAAAATATTTGGCAAATATTTCGGCACTGGATAAATTATTATCTATAGAGTTCTTATCATTACTGACTATATGAGTAGGAAGTGAGTTCTGACTTCTAAAATCATTAACAAATTTTTGACAAACATTTAGATCTTATACTACTAAAAACAAGAAAGTCAGAGTATAGATCAGTATATTTATAACGACGATGCGCAAGTTTTTAGTCTCTAATTAGAGACATTAATTCAGGAGAGAACGACTTAGCAAAGCAAGATACACGTTTAATAATAGTTGGAATAAATAAGTCAATAGCATAGTTTAGGTGAGTATACAAAAAATGAACAGCATCGTTCAGAGGAAAATTTAGACGAAGATTGTTCCAATCAATATAACTTAAATAATTATTTATACTGTTATAATCGGCTCGATTAAAGTTCTTATTTTGTATAAATTGCGAAGAGGAATAGGATTTGGAAAATGATGGAAAATTGAAAGAGGAGGATGGTAATGATCACATGGTAACAGTGGATCAGATGCAAGTGAAATAGTAATGTCCCCGAACGAGGAAAATAATAGATCAAGAATACAACCATAACTATTACGAATTTTGTTAAATTGAGAGTAATTTAGTAAGTTTAAATAGTCGCAGACGATGTCAGCTGATTCAGAAATGAATCTATTGTTGACAGAAGGGTATCTCAATGCACCAAATTTATCTGAAGACCAGACTATATGCAGTAAGTTATAATCCCCTGTCACCACACAACATTGACGTTAGGAGAATTCAACGACATTTCTTCGATAGTGCGGCAATGATCCAAATACAAACTAGAAGCCGAGGCAGGTGGTATGTAAACAATTCCGAATACAATACTTTTAAATCCGAATCGAACCTCTACAAACAGCTGTTCGACCGAATTAACGGTTGATTCAATTAAACGACTGAAATATTCTTTTTTGACTGCGATTAAATATAATAACTAAAAAAACCCAATTCCTCATCTAAAATCGAATTACAAAGCCATGTTTCAATTAAAATTACAATGTCATAATCAGTGATTAAAGAAGTCAGATTAGCACGCAGATCACCTCACTTAGTTCTAAGACCTCTGACATTCTGGTAGTATACCAAAGGGTTGCAAAACAGTTTTTTATAAAATTATTTCCTCAAAAGTAAACAAATTTATTTTCAATGAATAATAACAAATACTTCCACGGAACTCGATGTGTGAAAAAAGAATAATCCACAAGTTTGGAGCACGTTTGAACGAGTACGAGCGTGCTCAAAAAACCATCCAAGCCACGGCGAGCAGATAGATTTATCTGTCGTTAGCACGGCAAATCTGTCGCTGCCGAAGTATAATTACTCGGACCGTTCGCGCTCTTATGCAGCAGATAAACGTGGCCCGTGGTCGATTGTCCGTCGGATCTTGACTCGAATCGAATCGATTCGTCTCGAACCGAGGCCGGCCACCGACAATTACTTTTATCGACGAGGGGGCCCCTCAGGGGCCCACGAGGAGGCAGCAACGGCCAAACGATCGGGGCCTGGATCGTTCGGATGGAGAGATAAACCGGGGCCGCGAGTCGTTGTTTGTCGAAAGACAAAGCGCGTTATTATGCACGTCGACGAAAGTTATGCGTTGTTCCGCGCGATAACGAGCTCGTTGCGATATTCGAGGTGTCCAGTCGATTACATCTCTCTGCCTCTCCCGGCCTGACACCGCCGGTACTTATTTTCGACCGATTGATTCCTTATCAGACCGCCTGCTCGTTCATTAATTACATCTTAATGACTGCTTCCAGCCAGTTGCGGCTTTTTTGGTGCCCGGATTTTTCGTTCATATATTAAACGGTGGAGAAGTTTTCCTTTTTTAAGCTGTAATTTGTGTTCAGTGTTTTTGTTAATGCAAGAAATGTTAGTGAATCTTTTTAGATTATAGAAGTATTGCTAAATATAAATTTAAGGTTGAACTTTAGTAACAATCTTAGCCAAAAGTTAATCAATTTCCAAAATATTAATAAGGCTTTAGCAACTTCACTCTTAATTTTGTAATATATTTCTCAATACTGCGTTTTCTCATACGAATTGAAAGTTAAATAATTAAAAAATTACCGAATAAATTTTTCTAAAATTTTTGGTGGGATTTTACTATTGCATAAAGATTCATTCTTTCAATTTTCAAAGATTTTCGCTTATTTTTAATGTTACCGAAGTTCATTCTTAATCCTGCTACGTCCCTCTTAAAAATTCCACTTAAAAATTTTTAATACTATGTCAAGGTGTAAGGAATGTAGATATTAATTCAAATTGGTCTATATTTTCGTTAAAATTAAGAGTTATTAGAAAAAGAAATAAAATATACCTTTTGGTAAAAAAAATTAATTGAACATTGAACTAGTTTAGTTTAAAATAAAGAATGAACTTCGCAGCTGCTTTTTTTGAAAATTGAAATAGTTGAAATATCTTAAGTAACCTAAATATTCTAACAGTTATATTTTGGGTGCTTATTTCAAATACTTTGTACGAATTGAGAATGGAATATTAAAAGGAGTAAATGGAAGGGTTTAGGATAACACGCAATAATGATAAATGTACATATAAAGTTTAAACTCCAAGTAATTTATTTCGTATAAAATATCTCTATATATAGGTGATATCTGTTTATAGTTTACTTTCTTTACAAAAGAACTAGAAAGAGTGGTACTCGCCCTGAGCCGTTCACCGTGTCTTCTTAATTACATGCGCGATGTTCGGCACACGCCGACGACGGCTCTTGTTTATTATTAATCTTTAATATTATATCTCTGTTTCTGAGCGACGTCTCTGCGAAGAAGTCGAAACGACCAACGGGTCTGAAGATATTTTCTTCGCAGCGAGTCCCTACCGTGATTTCCTCGCATCATTCTATCGTACAATGACTAGTTTTTTCGAGTAACTTACAGTGATTTATAAAACGTAAAAAGAAAAGTACAAAACGAATAGACAAAGGGAAAAAAAAATAAAATAGCAAGCTCTTTCCTCCATTTCTTCTCGCATTCATTCGATTCAGATTTCATCGAAGGGAAAAAAGAGAAGCGCTCGAAACGCCGAACGATCATTAAATACTTTTCTTTCTGACTCGCATCGTCCGCGTACAGGAATCATAATACTTCGTTTTTCGTGCGTGCCTTAACAACTAATCGTCCTTATTTACAATCGTACGAGGCGTGCTTTATACACGCGGAACGATCTTTAAAAATGGCACTTTAGTACACGACGACGCACGACTCGAAGAAACGAAAAATACTCGCGGTTTCTCTTTCGTCGAACGAAAACGTACGCAAACGAACGAATGGAAAAAAAAAAAACGAATTAAGGTAGACAAATCTTTCGACTTCGATATATCTCACGAACGCCCGAATCGAACGAAAACTGGAGACAATAAAATGGAAATGGCACGACAGCTTCACGGGACCGCGTCAAGCGGCTTCTAACATCGAGCACATCTTTCTTTCTGCCTCTCCTCCGGAATCGAACCCGATCGTTTCCTGGAAGGGCATCGTCTATCATCCTAAGTACATTTGGAACGCGCGCTCGTTCACGCTCCTTGTCACACACGCACACGACTATTTACAACGGAACAACCTTAGACCATATATAGGCATATATGGTCTAAGGGAACAACGAAGGGAAAAAGCGCACAACCATCGGAAACACGCGCGCTCCGATTAAAAGACGAATAATCGATCGCGACTTTTACGAAATAAAAGAGGTCCAGTTCCTCGACGCGTTCTTATCGATTTCGTTCAAAATTCAAGCCAATCCCGAGGCATGAATTTCAATCAAAAGCCAGGTACTCGAGAGGACCCCGACGTCGAGTCGATCTCGTGTCAAGAAAATAAATTCACCGAAGAACTGGACCCCGGCTATCGATCTTTCCCGGCCTACTTCTAACGTCGTTTTGTACTCCGATCAATGTAAGGCACTTGTTGAACAAAGTATAAAGGAACGTACGAAGGAAAAGTCAATTTCCCCAGCTAGTCGATCACACACGCGATCTCATCGATCCTTAGCACCCGTAGCCCATGGGGACGGCGACTCCTGGACAACCGCCCTCCTGGTGTTTCGTCAGCAGCGACATCCTGCTGAAGGTCTTGCTGCAGGAGCTGCAGGAGTACTTCTTCACATCGCTATGCGTCTGGAGATGTGCCCTGAGGTTGCTCCTGTCGGCGAACGCACGGTTGCAATGCTGACAGCTGAAGGGCTTCTCGCCGGTGTGCGTCCTGATGTGGCCCTGGAGCAGCCACGGCCTCGAGAACGCTTTGCCGCAGAGGTGGCACTTGCAGGGCAACGTATGCGTCCTGATGTGCATCTTCAGCGCGCCTAGACTGACGTACACTTTTTCGCAGTACTTGCAAGAGAACGACTTCTTCGCCTGGCCTTCGGCCGCGGCGCAGTGGAACTGCTGGTGTTTTGACAAACCGGAGTACGTCGAGTACGACTTCCCGCAGTCGGGGCACTGGTACCTGGGCGACGTCGACGACGACGTGGAGGAGGTGGACGACGTCGAGGACAACGACGCCGTGGAGCCGCTCGTCACGCCGCTCTTCTCGATCTTCGGGTTCACGATCGTCGGACCTGCTGACGTGCTGCCAGCTGACGATCTTCCACTGTCGCTTCCCGGGGACGAGAGGTCTTCGGGTGTGACTGGAGGCGGCGACCTGAGAGATCCGGAGCCCAGAGAACTGGTGGGCGACAGGCCGCAGTGGTCGGGGCTGCCCCAGTGCGCGTAACTCCTGGCGATGGGTCTCTGGATCGTCGGGCAGGTCAGGGCGCCGTGCGGAGGCGGCGAGACCGACGGATGATGCTCCGGAGAGGAGTGCGGGTACGCTGGCATCGGATAAGACGGATACAACTCGGTGCCCGCGTGGTGATAACGATGATACGCCGCTGGATATGGCAGATAGTGTGGCGGGTAAAGAGGAGCGGCACGCGCCCACGCCGGGGTAGCATAATGCGCCAAAGGCTCCACCGGAGTGTTGAGATTCAGTGGTTCCAAGGGCGCCTTGCTCGCCATGAAGTGTAGAGGTGCTGACGAGGCCGTCACTGCTGCCGTTGACGACGGGTTTTCATGTTGAATTACTTCAACACGCGCCTTTTTGGCAACCGGGTGAATCGGAGCAATCCCCGCCGGCGGTGTGATCGCTTTAGTTGGGTAGTGATGATGGAGATGATGCATCGAGTGCATGTGAGGCACTGATGGAGAAGTCGGTCTCGTCGCTAACGGAGGAGACGCAGAGACTTTGATGACTGGTGAAGGAGACCTGGACGCGCGTGTGCATTGCTCGGGTTGCTGTTGCTGGTGACGTTCTGCCGTTCTGCTGAGATCCTCGGGCTTAGTGCTGAGGTTCTCTGGCTCGGAGATGTCGTCAACCACGACGTCAATGATTTCTTCTGAAGAACATAAGAAAGAGTTTCGTTCTAGAATACTGTAACCTTTTTATCGGTAAAAATTTGGAATCGAGCAAAATTGAAATTTGAACACTGTTACTGATAGAATTAAAATTTTTCTGTCACGATAGAAAATTCACGAACGGTAGGTTCAACTAATTTAATTATGGAAAAGGGATTTTTGAATCATGGTTAAGTTACAAAACTCACCTTTGATCACTTCAGGAACTTCCTCCGCAGGCACGACGTGCACTGGCCGCTTTTTTAGAGGACAGTGGCTGTAGCTGTTGTTCTTCTTGACGAAGCTGCGCGGCATCTCGTCAACGAGCATCTCGCCTGACTTTCGTCGACTTCACTTCTCGAAAATAATTGAATCTGCTCTTCGCAGGCACTGACGACACCGCGAAGGCGGCACCGCGAAATTAATCCAATTGTTGCGGTAGCTGTTTAATCAGTCTTGTATCAGTTTATTCACACTGTACACAATGTATCTCTCTTCGAGAACGCAAGTAAAAACTGTCAAATAATCCAGAGAGAATCACTGCACTGCGTCACACATGTAAGCGGAAACGATAGAGTCCTTTCTCTGAGCGAAATCCACTTGCGAGTTCGCGTAAGCAAGCACTGAACGATCCTCCGGTGAAAAAGTATCGATCCTCACGGCACGCTCGTCGGCAGTGAACTGACGTGACTGTTCGACCGGGATCAGGGTTAAAGGAGAAACACCGGGGAACGTCGCGGGTGAACGTCGAAGGTTGGAGGGAAGCTACGATCTGATTGCTCTGAAAACGGTACGGCTGCAAGCCGGTATCTGACTGGCAGGGGGGTGCGCCAGGGCCTTTTATAACAGTTCACCCCACCGGCCAGGTGCAGGTGGCCCGCACGTGCTGCCCGACCAATGCAGGCCCGCGGGCCCCGCGCTGCCTGCCAATAGGGGACGGCCGGTCGCGGGCCATCCTCCAATCAAAACGCAGCCATCTGTTCCGCCGGCTCGCGTATCCCCCCTTCTCTCTGTTGTATGCAGCAACAGGAGGTGCAGGATGTTTCGTGAGTGCGACGCGATTATCCTGCCGCACTTCTCTCTACGCTGTCTTCTCTCTCGTTCTCTCCCTCCCTTCTTTTCTCTCCCCTTTTTTCTCCTCTTTCCCCCTTTTTCGACGAATGTCTCCCTCTTTTTCGCTTCGCCAGCGCTCTAGGCCTTCGCCGTCCTCGTCTTTCTCTCTTTGCGCTCTGTTACACACCGCGTCGCGTTGCGTTGTCGTAGCGGAGCAGATGCTGGGGCCCCTCCGTAGCACTCACCCTCCCCTCCCCCGTGACCACCCCTCACCAAGAGCAAGACCTGGCCCAACGACCCGTCACCTCTCTACTCCGTCGGTGCACATGCACCACCGTTTCGTGAACGCGTCGCTCCGTCTTCGTTCCTCTTTCTGCTCCTCAGTACGAAGTTTCGCCTCTCACCCCTCGACACGGTATTTTTCTATTCGAATTTCCGTTTAGTCTACCTGAACTCTCCTTCTCTCCCTTCTACTCGAAAAATCGGTTGCGCCGATGTATCAGTGCGCGCTAATCCTGTATGCGTGCTTCTCCGTGTGCGCGCGCGTGTGTCGCATTGGCCGCTGCACCGTTTTTTTTACACGTCAGGCGCCTTTTCACGTGTTCACGTATACCAAGCCCTGTGATCGTGTGCGTGAGCGCGAGCGCACCGCAATCCGCCCGGTTCCCCTTCTGAATTTCACCCCTCGTCCCTTTCTCGCCTCCTCCCCCTGCCACTAGCAGTTTCGAACGTAACGGTCGTGTCGCGTGCCACAGCATCGCCCACGCGTGCTGGAACCCACACATACGTACACACGAACGCACGCGCGTGGCTTGAGTGCACGATTGTAAAGGCTCTCCCCCTAGAAAGCCCTCGCGCGCACAGGATTCACCAACAGCCGATGCTGCTGCCATTTTTGCGGAGAGGGGGCGGACGAACCGTGGAGACGGCTGATCTATTAATGATCCCGCCACGTGACCGTTGTCGAGATCAACGGACCGATAACGGTACCGTGATTTTTCGTAAACGGACCGAGGAACACGCCGACCTCGCTGTTTTCTCCGTAATCGTGCCGCGTGAAAATTTACTGTTGCAATAAGTAACAGAGTGATGCTCCGTTCCTCTGGTTCTCGCGACCCGAATTAGGGAGTCATCCAGGAGCTTGACGATTCGCCTCTGCTATTAATCGGAGCGAAGTTAGTTGACTCTGTTTTAGGAAAAATTATAAAAACTTCTTCAGCGGATAGATTTTATTCTGACAATTTGCGCGTTTGTTAATAGAAAAATTTAGATATAGGAACTCGTATCAGTTGTTTTCTTTGAGTTATGGTCAGGACTAAAATAATTAAATACTGAAACGAAATAGCAGGAGATAAAGTTGTTTCACCTTTTTCAGCATCTCCTACGGTCTCCTAAAAAATCTAAAATACCCCTACGTACAGACTAAGCGGAACCACGGAACATACGATCTTCATTCCAACTCACACAACTCTATCCAGTCCATTCAATTCCTGCTGCCCATTCAAGAGCCAGCATCGATCGTAAAAGGAACCAACAACCTTCGCGCGTATCGCATACTCTTCTTATACGTATCCCCCCTGTGAACAATGGGTTATTATAAACACAAACAACGTCCAAAAAACGTGTTCGCGCGTGCAGCATATCTGTTCGATGACACGCGATTTTGTCAGTCAATTTACGAGACAAAGGAGCGATCGGACATTCCGCTCGATCGATTTTCCGTTTCGCTCGACGATGTGTCACCGGCGCTAAATCAGGTTATCACGGGGCCGCGACGGGATCGTTCGAATCGACCGATTGAGAAACGATAAACCAGAGGCACCCGGGAGACCGGTATATAACACGGTTCTCGACGGTGGGGGAGGATTTTTGATGGAGGACCCTTGTACTTGTCGTCGTAAACAGCTCGTTCGCGTAACACTTTAGTTCTCGGACTAGTTGCCTGCGCGAGCACCGCCGATCATTTGTTCGGATTATTTCGTAATAAAGGAGCTCGGTTGAATTTCGTGCTGCGATCCTTTTGTAACCCGTCGCCGTTATCGAACTGTCTACTCGGGTTTATCGTACCGTGCGTTCGTACATTCGCAATGCGCCTCAAGATGCTTGACATATTATATGGTCCATATATTTTTACGCCGTTCTGTTATTTAAGAACGGCGGGTGTTTTTGCTCGATACTTTATGGATAAGTACGAGATTTGAATTTATTACCTTTGTGATCCTGTTGGCTTAGTTTCGTTTCGGATTTGTTCAGCGGAAAATACTACATATCTCCATATGGTTGGTCTAAATATTGTATAATTCATTCGCACAAAAATTTTTTTTTTTCTATATGAGCGTTTTAAATTTAGTTTTTGCGGCGCTATTAAATTTTTAAAAGCAACTCGTCGACACGTAAGCAGATCGCATTAGTTGAAATCGTCTCCGCCACTTCATCTCGGCTCCCTGCCATAAGCGTTATAAATTTATCCGATCGTTAAGCACGACAAGGGAGTCCGATTCGCGTGGCGATAACCGAAGCTCCTCGGGGAACTATTCGCAGGCTGGCAGCGGCACCAGACGATTTGAATCACTCTTGTCGCGGCGCTCTTGTTCCTACCACAGAAACCGCGTTGCTCCATTTTCTCGTGTCTCGGTTGCTCCCTCGCCGGTTCGCTTATCTCATCGACACCCACGAACCGGCGTACAACGCTGTCCGTACACGCGAACTGCGTCCTTATACAACAGTCACGGACAATGCTCGAAGGGTGGGTTCGATCGGGGAACGGGAATCGATTCCCTTCCTGAATGAATAATTTCGAGTAATTATTTCAGTTTCGCCTCTCATCTGACACTGAAGCCCATGACTTATTTACCTTTCTCATTCGCAACGCAATAGCAATCCGATCGCAATTGTCTTAAATTTGTCCTTTGTATTACTGCTTGCATCATACTGATGCGGAACGAGTCTAAAAAAATGTATTCTTCGCGAAACCCCTATCTGATTATGTACATATGGTCAGTGTGCTCCAGATTCCGTTTGCACATTCGGAACTGTTTAAAACGACCGTTCAATCTCTTCGCGTTCCCATGCCACTTGTGATTTATGCTTCGGTAACTCATTGAATTTCAATTTTGCCGCGCAAACTTTGCCCCAACGTCCATGCGAATTCGCAGCCGGATACCGGAATGGAAATTGAGTAACAAACGACGACGGTGTGAGTTTAACACCGCAAATATTAGATAGCCAAAGGACTTGAGGAAAACTCGAAGATTGTCGAGTCAGCAGAAGATGTTATGTCATCGTGTCACGACATCAACACCCACGGACCGGGAACACAAGCCGTGTAAAAGTGTCTTGACACACGACGCACTAGCAACACGACCGACGATCAAAGGGACGACAAACAAGAGCAGCGGTCATCGAGTTTGACGCGGCGGATATGCCGCGTTGACTCAGCACGCGCGCCTCGAGTCATCAAACCAATAACAATTTATATCTCGCGCGACAAGTAACTCGATCGAGTCGACCAAAACAATTACTCGATCCCGTCGTCTGAATTTCCGCGAAATTTCCTGCTTCCTTCTCTGTCGGAGTCGTAAACATTGATTCATCCCGAGGATCGCTTTGCGTTACGAGAAAAATTTAATTACGAATTGTTTTACAAATTGAAGAAAATAGATTACTTTTACTTAGAAAATTGAAAGATTAAGAATTCATAAGAAGGCTAATGGAATTGAGAAACAGTTTCTATGAAACGCTTGAAATATTTTACCCACAATCGTGTTTGGAAACTACGTCTATTAAATCTTTTTGTTCCCCTTAGCAACCTCTATTGCCCCGAAAAATTCCCACTTCTAACTTGGAGCACCCTAGAGATAATTGGCGCTATAAGCTAAAAGCGCGGGAGAGTGAGAAAACCGCCTGGCATACCTGCTCCGTAGGGCTGGCCCAAATTTAATTTAGGGTGTTTCTGTGTGAGAGCGTTGGAATGATTAAATTTTCCTTTTTCTATTTTTCAAAAGCGTAGAATGTCTAAAATGTATGAAGCTATACAGGGTGTAACAGAACATGTGGGACCCACTTCGGGAACTGATTGTACACCTATAATGAAAACAGTTCACATAGACATATGCTCTAACTGTCAACAAATTTTGTAACTCTACACAAATACAGAAAATGTTGAAGAATTAAGGTGTGGAATCGAGCAAGCTTTTTAACAAATTCCGGGAACATCAGGAACTATTCAGAGTGTAATCAAATCTATGACAAAACGTCTACAGACTTGCATTGAAATGTAATTAGATAAAAGTAAAAGTAAAGCCGCAGGCAAAGGCTCACATGCATTATTGAGAGTGCTGAAAAACTGTTATAATATAATTACCGGTTTGAGGGATCAAAGCATGCACCGAAACGATTTGAAAAATCTTACTCACATGTTGCCGCGCCCTGCAACCGTAGAAATATGCGTCGCGTACTCCATGCTTCGAAGGGTGCATCGATCACAATTCCACGGCATGATTCGCCGTAATCCGGCAGTCGACAACGAAGCGTTCGGTTACACGATCTCTTTTTACGATGTGGTCCCGCAATAGAGTGGAAGGATGAATCGTGCACCGGTCGTGCCGGGCAAAATAAACTACCTGCGCCCGGCTCTCCGCACGCAGAAAGTGTGCTTAAACGCTACGTTAGAGGCTATCTGTCTCCGAACCAGAGGGGAACCCCTTTTCCTCCGCGGATCCGAAGGGAAGGAAGAAAAAAAAAAGCGAGACGGAAAAGAAGCATACACGGGAGGAAGACCTGCATCGCGGGCCGGTTATTCCGGTAGCCTGGCAGTGGTTCCGGTGTAAGGAAGGTATTCCGGGCTTCTACCGTCGCCCCGGTCTCCCATCGCCGTGACGAGACCGGGTTCACGAAAAGTGCTCCTAAATTATATCAAATACTGGCCGCGTTAAGTCGCCTCGCCTTTTGATCGGCGATGCTGAAGGAGGGGAATCCCGCGCGCGAAACAGAAGGGGAGAAAACGTCTCCCTGGCCCCCGCCGTTCCTGTATTTCGAGTATTCGCAGGTTGCTCGAAAAATAATAGTTTTTACGGCCACTTACTCAAAGGACAGGTCTTGATCGTATTTCGATACGAGTTCCGTTTTGTTTGCCGATTCTCGGCCGCTGTGTAAACGTTGTTCTTTTTCCCTTTTTGCGGGGAACGGGTCCCGGAGGAAGCGGACTCGGTTTTGCGCGGGAATCTTTGTGGCGATTCCTTGACAGACCAAAGGGGTGTGTGTCATTTATATTACATTACGTCTAGGTGCACTCCCCGCCGTTACTGTTATTCTTCTTGTTAGACTTCGATTATTCGGCTCTCAAGTATTCTCAAGTATTCCTAATTTTTATTCTTCAGAATTTTAATTTTTTGTGGCATTGGCGATTAGATTAGCTACAGTAAAGGGTAAAATATTAAACATTTCAGATTCATTCGAAATCTAAACTTCAATCCTAGTTTGCCAATATTATTATCAATATACTTACTATTTAATGTTTTATACTTACTATTCAATATTAATTCTACCTTTTATATCACCGCGCACGCTCAATAAGATGATCAGTACCAATAAATATTGACAATATTATCAACCATGTGCAGATCACTTTAAACTTCGAGTGAAACTGGAATATTCTATATTACAAAGACATTATTAATCGAGGTCCTACCATAAATACTATTCTTTAAAATTCTTTAAAATTCTTTCGCAATCGATTTACTAAAAAAGTGTCAGATTTTTAAAGATAAATTTGCTTCATAAACTGAACAAAGAATTCATGAACAAAGACAAAGAAAGTAGAAAACCTCAAACCAGTTATGACACGAACATTTTTCATGCCTCGAAACGCTCAATCTTCAACACCTTTCCTATTGAAGCTCGTTGAGCTCGCAGGATTAGATCGCCTAACATTATAAATTCGTCGAGACCACGTACCGTCGATCTCAACAAATTTTCTCCCGGATACCCCTAAACAGTAAATTACACGGTGAGCGTAAGGCAACGAAAGGTGTGACCGGTGGAGGGGCGCGGCGAACACGGTCGACGTTGGATTCGAAACTTTTAACTAGTCCTCATATACATATACGTATTCGTACCGGTCGTGATTTCGGCCGACCGAATAAATCTGTATAATTATTGCGGCGTACGTGTGTAACGGGTGCCTCGCCCCACCACCGTCGCCGGGGCCTGGATGGCAGCCCCATCGGAAGGAAGCTGGTTTATTTTTTTGTTGTGCCGCCTCGAGGAGCGAGGGGCGCCCTATAGCCTCACCTTTGAAACACCTGGCTATTACCGCTGGATGTTTTATATATGTGTGCCACCATATGCGACTGGCCCCACCGAGACTAGCTATACGCGGACCCATTTTCGGGGCCTCGTGGATCCCCCAGACATGTGCGCGCTACGTCCACGGGAGGGAGAGACCCTGTTTCCTTTTTTCCCGTCGATGTTGAACTGATCTCTCTCCTCGATGGTGGATGAATTTTCCGCGGACAAATGGAATGCCTGACTTTGTTCACGCACATCTTTCAAAACGACGATACTTGACTTCCAAGGAGGATCCAAGATGATTGTGAATCGGACCTTGGACCTTGCGGCACAGGTAAATCAAACGGAGCGCTCCAGTGCATTTTAGAACGTAATTATAATCTTCACTTTAGCAACTAATATTTAGAAATTATGTTAAACTAATATTTAGAAATAATATTTCTCTAATATTTGAAAAATGTCAGGGGACTTGGAACATTCAAAGTTTTGTCAGAGAGTCTGATAAAAGGCCAAATTACTTTGCCTAAAATTTTCCAGAATCCTCCAATCTACGTGGTAAGGTCCAAAAGTTTGTGGCTCAAAGGTATTAAAGAAGTAATAAAATTATTAATAATTTTTATTTATTAATATTATCATTCTTTATTTCAATATACTGTAAAATTTTAATTGCAATGCAATTAAACATAGGATGTGAAATTCGGTTTTACCCTGTTCGGACCAGAATGTTTCTGGAAACTTATGGACCTTACCACGTAACAAGGGAGGTGTTTTGAACTACATTCCTAGTGAACCCTGAGTCACGTCCAAAAATTTGTTTGCCAGGTCGAAAGCTGTTTGCGAAACGTCGAAATCCGTAGCGCGAGCGAGTTAAAACAGACTCCGGAACACGTGAACCCAAACACGCGGTCGAGTCTCACGTGATTCAAGGCCCGCTTATCTTAATCTAAACCGGCTATCGGTAGTTTTACGAGCGCATCAATATTTGACTTTGCCCGTCGCCAGCACAGTGTTTGATGACAGTGCCGCCAGCAGATCTTCGGGCCACGAATGACTCAGAAGACGATGAATTGCACGGGATGACCTTTGCGTCGTCGAGCCGCGATAACGCTCTGAGTGTTTGCCATTTCAGCTGGCAGTGCGTTCTGTTCCGTCAACAGGCGGCTTCATGAAAAAAAAAGACTCCAACGATCATCCTCGCAACCTCGTGTCCCTTAACCCCTTGAAAGAAAGCTGGAAGCTGAATGAAGAGAGACGGCCTGGCCGCGACTCGTCACCGGGGGAGCGGTATTCTCTGACGGCAGTCGTTTACCTCGAAATCGGAGGGTTTCTCTTTTGGTCAACGACTTAAACAGCAGGAAATTGGCGGGGCAACAATGACCAACACCTGCGTTTCTAGCCCTGCCTCGAAACGCTCTCGAGCTAATTAGGAGCAATTATGCAGGTACTGCCGGTGTGAATGGGTCGGTTTAGTCATTCACCGATTCACGGGCAGAATGGGTGACATCATCGCGGAGATTTTACAAAGACGCCACCACTCCTTTTGGGTGACAATAACCTGTAGAACGCGATCAAAAGAAGCGACACACACTGGAAACTTCTTATCCCGGAACCCTGTCTTTGATTATCGGGGCCTGTTTATTGCTCTAGGGCCTCGGATGAGTAATATCTATTGACCGCCGCATGGTTCAGTGGGAAAGGTCGACTCGCGTCTATTCCAAAATATGTTTCGGCAAGTCACCGGAACGCCTTATCGCCGTGACGCGCTATGGATTTGTTATTCTACCTATCGCTTATCTGTATACCGTTACGGCTGGTGCATTCTCCGCCATGCGTCATAGCGCGAGTCTGTTTATTTCTGGAAGGACATTTTCGAATTTTTCAACGATGACTACATTGAATAACAATCTTTAGCCGAGGCAAAATAGAGCAAGTTCACTCACCACTATTGAAAGCCTTCGCTCCCCGGTTTTCTCTCCTACTGGGCGTCTCACTTCCAACACACCTCTCAGTTTTGTTTTCCAAGCTTGTTTACAAGGTTATTAACAACTGAGATAATCAGGTTGCAAACAAAGTACCTGGAGTAACCCACCGGGCAAAGACGCGGCTCCAGGCCCTTCTTGGGATCCCGCAGACCCATTGTCCTGCGTTGCGTACCTGGCCCCGCGAATCCTTTTGTCCTCGGAGCCTTCGCCCAACTGTTTCGAGAGCTCTTCTAGGGTTTACTTTTTTACTTCATCTCTTTTTTTTAACTGATGTATTCTGACACGTCCAAAGTTCTCGCGACAATTTCTAAAGCGCTGAAATTTCTTTCTGGAGTTGAATTAGAATTGAACTCTTCCAGAACGATTTTGGAGCAACTACTAATTTCTTATTTTTTACATAATAAAATCAAGCAACTATGCAGCCATCATGTTTTTAAAATTCTATAAGCCCATTGCCTATACTAAGTCGTTAATCAATAACGAGCAAACCCTGGATCTTCCTCAAGTCCGACACCGAAGTACCATAACTGGGTTAGAAAACGATCGTTACACCAATTCTCAGAAGGACGATCGATCCTCCTCGGTCACTCTGTTCAGCTCGCATTCAAGATGGGTCTAGGTCGGACATTGTTTCCAGAAGTCGGAGGATTCTTCAGAATGGCAGGTTCCTGAAGAATGAAAAGTTTCATTGAAGGTTCACCGTTACCGAGGATCAGCAGAGTATCCATGACGAATGAACGTCCTCGCAGGGGTCCTAGCTATGACTTCTTCCGGAAGATGCTTATAATGTCTTTAGAGTGCACTTTCGGTCCGTTTTCTTCAATTCTTCATTCATCGTGGAAACGGATACTCTGGTGGCACAGGTGCAAATTTCTCAAGCCCCGAAAATTGGCAAGGAGCCTACCAAGTGAACGAGAAGATCGCAGGATTCTTTTTGAAACGCTTCTCGCTAGGACATCCAGGACGTACAAAATTCTAAAGGTTAATCAACTAAGGCTACTTTTCCTCGGTTCATTGTCGGCTTAATGATTCGTTCGCGCGAGTGATTTCGAAAAATCCACTCCTGCTTCCTTCGAACGGACACATGAGTGACTTAATCCGTTGACCAGAGTCTCTCATGCCTCCTCAAAAGACGATCAACCGTCGCCAACGGCTCCCTAACGGATCCAGAGAACCACTGCGCTCGGAGCGACGGATATTCCGTTGATCGTGAATGAGAATGGCGTGGCGGAGTTTTTCCTCTTATTTTCTTTCCTTTTTCTACCGCTATGAATAGCCGTCGCGGCACGTAAGGCCCCTCCATTGTCCCGAAATCTCAAAGAATCACTGGCTCGCCTTAAGTCCGCTTGCTCGGTCAGGGACGCAAAGCCCAGTACTTGTTCTTTGTGCCCTCGGAACTGGAGGGACCTGTTGCAGTAATTTTTTCGAAAGTACCGTCTACGTCACACGGAGATCTTGTCGGCCATCTGATTTTATCACTGCGACGACTGTTCTCGTCGTTTGAACAACATTTGTTACTAATCCTGAGAATCCGTTTGCTGATTATCTTGCGCTCCATTATCCTTTTCTTTGGTTTTAATCAGTCACTTGATAAGGTTGAAATTAGTCACTCAGCGTGTTTAATGAATCATGTTTGAGCCACAATAGGAGGAAGAATTATTATGTTCTCAACTTTCTGTCTCTACGTCAACTGAAGATTGACATTTCCCTACTAACTGAATCACAGTCATCCGTAAAAATTCAAAGCATAAAATCCTACCATTGAGTAAACTTCCGAATCAAAGGAAACGGAAGAACGTTTGAAATCTGAAGAGCCTAGGTCGATGGTTACCGTGTAATTTCCCGATTTTATGTTCCCATCCTCGAGGATTGCTCAACCCCCTGGAAGATATTGATTTTCCTCCTGCGTGTTCAAACCTGCTCGAAGCGATGCGTTTAAGATGTCCACCTGCGTACGAAGCTAGGAAAAATCGACGCACTGAAAAGATCGGAGCGGGGTGCGAAAGGCCGGAGCAACGAACGCGAATGTGTCGGCGCGGGCAACATCTGTCCTGTATCCAGGACAGCTGATCCTTGCCGGGCGCGTGGCAACTTTCCGTTTTCCAAAAACGGACGCACATGGGGGTCTCCCTCGGAAACCCAAACGATCTCCCGACCGGACGTTTCATTGCGTTTAGTCTATTATTAGCGTCTTAAATGAAACCTTTCGCTGTCCGTATGCCGTTCGCCTCCCGGTCTTCTCCAATCACAGTTGAATTTTCAATTAAACGTCAATGAGTCGCTAACAGCTTCTGCCTACGTTGTTTTCTTCCCTCAAAGTATCTATTTGCTTATGAAATTTAGAAGTCTTCAGTGAATATGGAGAGTCTTTTGATGGAAGTTGCTCTGAAGTTAGGAGAGATGCTAAGATTGAGAGATCGGGGGCAACAGATGCCATAGGTGTCAAGGAATGATGTAGAAAACGAGCATTCGACTAATCTCTATCGATAAGAATGCCGCAGATCGTTTTTCCAGGAACACGGCATATGGCCAGTTCGCCAGGCGATTTTCTTTTGGCAGGAGGACGCGTGCCCATCGGGGGTTCGTTTTAGGGGCGGGCAGGTGACGGAATGGACCAGATGACCGAAGCTCTGTCAAATTTCGGTCTCGTAAAACTGCCCTAGAACTGACTACTTTGTATCGGACCTAGTTATCTTCCGAGGAAAATCATTAATCTTTAACGAATTTTCAGGGTGTCTTATACGTGCTCCAGATGTGGTCGGAGAGCTTGGTGGTCTTCATCTACCATAGCAATTAAAATACTTGTATTATTGTATATTTTAAACCTCTTATTTCTGCTACTCATTGTCAGTGAAACTAAACACACATGTACAGGATGAGTTACCAAAAGCGAGCCACCTAAAGAATTTTTGATTTTTTAGATACAGAGACATGTTTGAAAATTGCTAAATTTAGAGGATTCTATTAAATGATGAAAAAAAATTGTTTGCCAAGTAGAAGTATTTACGAGTTTTGGATATCATCTTCATTTTTTTAAATGAAACCATGTATTTCTTTAATACCTTAGATTGTAAATATCACAAATATCACAATCATTTACGGTCATTCAAAGTCACAGGCGTAATAATAGGTGAAAAATAAAAATTTGATCTGAAAGCCTCTGAAAAGTGGATCCTGTATATTTAAAATTTTAGTTCAAAGCTCAGCTCACTCTCAAAGTTTTTCGTTTATTTAAAAGCGTTGTTCTAGTTATGTCAATGAAAAGTTTCATCTTCCACGATGGCACAGAAGTCTACGGCAAAACAAGATAGACAAACACCGAAATCCCATTGAGAAGCCCTCGAGGCAGTACGCCACGTCAGTCGTCAATTAAGACGTGTCTCAACCCCGAAATCGTCTCTCTGTTGCCATCCCAAACACTTGAACGTCGAGTTCTCTTTCAGACAGCACGTTTACCAAATCGTCCAGTCGCTATAATGACATCACAGGACACGTCTCCAGGGTGCGAGAGCGTGCGAACGCGATATGATCTCCTCCAGGACCACCGGACAAGGATGTCCTTATCTGATCGACTATTAGGGTGAAGCGTGGACCATGGTCGATGCATCACGAGTTCAGTCTGACTTTTATATTTTTCGGTCTCCGTTCTTGTTTTCTTTCCACCGTGTCACACGGTGATCATTATTGTCCGAACATCCACCAATGAACTAGTTCTTGTTCTTTTGACAGGACCTCTCGCGTTCCTGAGGTTTATCTGATCCCTGGAAGCGCATTTTATGAGTGTTAGACTCCTACTGTGTTCAGGATAGATTTGGGTGACTAACTTCAGCGTTGCTAAAGGTGGATATTTGTCTGCAAATTTGGAGAACAAATGTAAATGGCTTTTACTCATTTACGAATGACGTGGCAGTCACTGTGTTCAATAAGGAATATTTGTGTTGCCGTTTACACTGCTTTGTGTTTATATCGGGGCAGGTAAAATTCCTCAGTGTCAATTCAGACACTTTTTGCTTACGACTAGTTTTGGAGTATTTCAAAGCGACGGTCAAGGGTAAGTTAGACTATATGTACAAGATAAGCACAAGTTTCCCGTAATCAGTCTACGTTTGGACATCGTCGTGATAACATCGTATCTTCCGCGTCTTTGAAAACGAAATCTTCTACTTTCGGCGATAATCGATAGCTAATCGCGTCGTTTGTTGTTGCGCCAAGTGCTTCGAGATTGTGCTATTGTGTTACTTCAGATTATTGTGCGGCTTATTTGAACGAAGCTGTAGAAAGTCTGATAAAACACTCGTCCTGACAAGTGGTGTACTATCTTGCTGCTCCAGGAATCCAAAGTAAAAGGAATTTTAAAGGACTTTCACATCTCCATAATTTACACTATTTCCTACTTTACGGTACATTAATTAAATTGAACTTTATATATTTGTTTTAATACATTGAACATAAAAAACATTGAAGTACTCTGCAGGCAGGGCATTGATTGCTTACTTTAACATTTGCTTAGCGCATTTATTTCACGCTGATCCGCTCTGTCGATAAATTACCTCGATAATTATACGGTTGTAGCGATTCTCAAAAGCCACCCGATAGATCTTCAAATAAGTATCGACAACGTGATGGAACTGTTAACGTGTGTCTTTCGCGATATCAAGTGGAGCAAATTAAACCTGACGATCTCCGTTCACGCTCATCAGCTCGTAAATACTAACCGCAATCTCGATTTAATCATGCTGTTCGCGAGAAGCGTACGTGCTCCAACTGACTTCATTTAGTTACTCATAAGAGGAGGAGCGCTCTATAATCTACAGTTTTTTTTTCAAAGTTCTTTAGTATCACAGAAAGTATTATATTTTTGTTATAATAGGTTTAATCCTTACGAATTCTATACTCTGAGCTTCAATTTATTTCATTAGGATATTAGAGCTTCAGCCTTTTACTCCTCAATTTTCGAAGTTCTATGAATGTTTACAAACGTTCAAACACTATAGTCCACGCTCCAAGTATTTAATAATCAATGGATAACAGTGTTTAACAAACATATCAAGATCTGCTCACACCCAATTTGCTATTACAACCTGCTACGAAGAATTTTCGCTTCAATATACGACCACAATTCCAAGAACCACCCACACCAAGGACCTCCAAGTCTCTCATCAATTCTTTCCGACAGTCCACTATGTCGCCATAATCCCCTCCAAAACAATGGACTCAACCCACTCACTTTTTTTCCGTCGTACGCTCAAAAATCGGTTATCCGGCAACGCTCGAAGCCACGCAACGATTTTTCATCGACCGCCGACCGAGCGGAGCGGTCGATTATGATCGAATGACGGTGTAGCAGCGCGTAGAACTCGAAGGCGCCTTCTGTGGTGCAGGTCCTGGCGGGCGGCGTGTTCGCTCGACGGTCCACTCGGGGCTTGCTTAATTAAATTAATTTCAATTGGGCCCCTTGTACCGCGCCGATACACTTTCACCGTGTTGCGACAGTGCCGCCGCCCCGGATCGGCTATCTCAATCTGATACAGGTACGCCGGTACCCGCTTGATAACAATATCTGGATGCCCCCGGGGCCGATCGTGGGTGCACCGTTGTGTGTCGTGCGTACACGTGCGTCCACGTAAGAAAAATCTACGGACCTGTGTGTTGTACGGTTGCGGCCGCGCTGCGAGAACCCGCTCGGCTGTTACGCGTCGCGCTTCGAAATTTCAACGATTTATCGAGCACGAACTGGAACGCGACCGATCGCCCTCGTCTACCTACGGATATCGCGTCCAAGGATCTCTTTCTTTATTCGCTGTTCGCTCGGGTGATACAGTCGCGGCACAGTTTTGACCGACACGCTTTGTCTTCGCGTCGACTTCGGGGCTTGGCGAAATTTGCGTGCCATGGACTCTGTTCTTGAGCCCTGGACGGTATTTATAGCCGCTGAGAACTCGTAGTTGCCTTTGGTCACCCTGACTTCTTTCTTCAAATCATTCTCAGTATCTGTCAATTTCGTCTCTTGGAAGACAATTGCAAAGCTTTGTAATTACTTGACTTTTTGTCACTCATTTCTATATTCTGAAAGACTGAATCACCGATTCTCCTCTTATCAGTCAAGTTCCCTTAACGAAATCTCCGCTAAATTAATCGTCGCATGAAGTAATTTTTCGGGGAGAGATTATCGGCAATTACCGACTGATTTCCGCTTGTCGTCCGGTCGCGATTGACCTGCCGTGCCTTCTGAAAGAAAAAGAAAAAAAAGTGGTCGAAGCCGCTTAGGGTTGAACGACCCTCCAACGACGTCTTCAGTCCTCTCCGCGGCGTGTTAGCACGCAGTCAGCGAAGCTTACGGGTGCGTTCATAATCAGCGTCGACAAGGCGTACACGCATCTCGTCAATGGTACAATGAGCCCTTTCCCTCGAGAAGGCGAAGCGCAGGGAAGAAAGAGGAAACGAGACGATAGGCGAAGAGACTGACGAAGGCGGAGGAGGATATTCAGGATCCTGGCTGTGGATCGACCGCAGAATTCAGAGGGAGAGGCGATTGGAAACCGGACCTGTTCCCGATTCAGGAACGTCTCGAGCCAGTTAGGAATCCCGGTTAATACGTGAAAAGAAAGAGAAAAAGAAAAAAGAAGGAATCTTCCTTCTGGATTCGTCTGAAAGGGAACGAGCCAACCAGCGAGCTTTTCTCACATAGTCGCGAGTTTTAAGACGATCGAGGGCCGAGCGAGCACGTCCCATCGTGATTCTTCTCGCTGCCCCCTCAAAAGAAGGTGAAGGTGTTTCAGAAATAAGAACGGAAGGATGAGGGTGCGTGTGGACCCTTTGGTTCCATTTTGGAGTCGTTCGTCGGCTATCACGGCGCCCGCACAAAGACCGAGCAGAAGGAAAGCATGTAGCTATTGTCGGAGATTGTTTGTAAGAAAAATACCGCTTGGTTTTCGTAAAACTGTTAGAAGGGCTTGTCGGCAGTTTTTGGGTCGGTGGTCGTGTGCCGTGAGTGGCGTTTCTGTCCTTGAATAAATAGTGATGAGATATCTTCCAGCTTAGGGGTTGTCTACTTACCCCCTGTAAATTGGTATAGTTATGGTATTTTTCTTCGGTTGATGTTTTTAGAATTTTTTGTGCATTTCGTAGTTCGTGATTTAAAATTTCCTTCAAAAATGTAAAAAATTCACACTGAGTTATATTAGACTAAAAGTATAGTACCACACTAAAATGGTTCAACATTCTTATATTACTTTCAAAAGTTCGATTTTTGTTGAAGACATTTTTACTCAATTTTCAAGAAAAATATATCGGATTATTTTATAAGTATTGGACAGAAGGTAGAGGCTCTTCAATAAGAGAAAAGAAATTGAACTCTGAATAACTTGAATTTATAGTTGTATCACCTAATCTTGAAACTATTATACTTACAAGGGAAATCAGGATTTAAAAAATTCAGAAAATTATGAAATTCTGTGTGTGGTTGAATTACTTCATTACTTCATTATTTCTGTGGAAGGGTTGATGGTGGGGTAACTAAAAAATATAGATTTCTATAAAATTATTTGCATATAGTCTTTTAAATTTAAAAAATGCAACTCTTGTTAAAATTTTTTTCCGATACCTTTATATTTCTCGAATTATTCCACAAAAAAGAGAATAATAGTTTTGCATTAGGATTCAACTATTCTACTCGCGTATAAAGTTTCATAATTTTGTAAATTTTTGAGTTCTCTAGCTTCCTTCATCAGAATTACACGGTGTGTTAAAAAAATTCTCTAAACATTAAAATTATTATCTAAATTAATTATCTAAAATTAAAACAGGATTGAAAAAACGAATATTTCTGACATATCCAGAATTTTTACTGGTTTCTTATTCCCCAAGACAAATTGTCAATGAAAAGAACTCCTGAAGCTGTGATAGCGATGCAACGTTATGTGAAAGAAGTAATAGAATGTTAATGAATAGTTCAAATCGATTAAGACATAGTTCAAGTTTTACTCGAAGTGCTACTGTACTCTTACACTTCATGGATGTAATAATTGGAATCGCACGGAAAAACAATGCAAGTCACATTTTCAACAAATTCAAATTTATATTTTTATCGAGAAAAAAAAAATAGAAGAATTTCTTTTTTAGAAAAAAAATATAATAAAATCTAAATGCCTATATATTGATGTTTAGAACTTTAAACGCCAATATCTGGAAAATGAAAACATCTGATTTGTGTTGATTTACGCTACAATTTACAACGACAGAAACAAGAGTCGAGGTTCTACTGTACCTTCCGAGGAGTTTCTCAAGATGTTTCAATGGTTGTATAGATGTTTTGTTGAGTGTATGGCAGAAGGAGGATTGATACAGAAAACGAAATAATAGAAGTTTGTTAATCAGCAGAACTTAATTTTCTATACCAGTTTGAAAACTTTTTGAAAGTACTTCTAAAGTAACAAAAAATATGCAAAGTGTGATAGTTAACGTAGACCTTCAAGAACCTCGAATTTCGAATGGTCGCCAGGAGCCGAGATGGTCGCAGCAGCGTCCGCGGCGGATCACGCGATCGGGCGATCGATCTCCGACGGAAACGCCCTCGCCGACGCACGAAGTGGAGCATCCGCGGAGCGGTCGTTAATATTTTATCGCGCGAGCGCTGGGCGAACACTTATCTCCTCGATTCGAGAGGGCCTCGGTAGAAAGTAAATCTCACTGGCGCGTTGCCCAGGAGAGGAGAGGCAGCGCGCGAGGTCGCGAGCGAGCATAAACATCCGTACGCGTACGACCTGGAATTCCCGTTTGATTTACTGCCGCTATCTCGAGGCATTAGTCTTTGGTCCCCCGGGGGCCGATATCATCTGCCTTAAAAAATGCTGCCGTCAACGCGGCCCGCCAACTACCGTGCTACCCATCCTCTCCGTGGATCGACCTCCTCCGGGTCCCTCCTCGTCCCGTCGTTTATACGGGCTACCATAGTCTCTCGCTTCTTCTTCCTGTCCGCCCTCGTCCGCGCCGCTCTTCCTTCCTGCTCGATCCTCGACGATCGAGGTTCCCCTTCGCCCCGCTGCGGCGAGATCGTACCGAGCACGTACTACGCTCGCGAATCGATCTTCGGCCGGACGATGGTAGCATGCGGTAGCTTGTAGCCTGATTTTTCGCTCGGGACCATCTTTCGTGAAATGTGCGCGCTCGCGGTTGCATGGCTGGTATTAATTGTGTCTGCGAGTCGATTTCATGCGACGTTCCGCGTCGCGCAGTGTTAGTGTGGTCGTTGGTTTCGCTTCGATGTGGGAGTAAGGTTAACGAAGTCCGAACGGGTTGCGAACGGGGATTGCTGAAGGTTTTAACTGCGCTCTATGACTGCGTGAAGTCGAATGCGTTGTAGTATGCTTTGTAGACAGTGATATAGTCTGTACGTCATAAAATTAATTTTCATGGAACTATAACGTTCTACTTTGAATAATATTCGAAAGAAAGTTGTATATAATTGACCAAACCAACATTGATATATCCGCAACCCATAGTAATGAATTAAGCGCCACTCTAATTTCCATAAGTCAAGGATTTCCTAGGGTCTCGAAGCTGGATCGCCGGAAAAACGGTATCGCATTTGCATGGGAGTTTCAGAACCGGTAATCAGACTGGCTCCAGAAATATCAGCGCGCTGAAAATTGCTCCGTTTCCGTCCAATTAATTCCGGGGCACGCAGTATCTCTCGTTGATACGTCCGAAAATGAAATTAGTGCGCGATCGCGCGGGTGGGTAGCCGTGCGCCCCACTGCTTCTGCCGGTCGGTGGTCCCCGTCGGGCATGCATTAAATAAATAATCTCGATCCTCTCTCGATCTAACGTGACCGCTTAGAACAGCGTCGAGAAGCTACCGAGCCGGGGGCCCTCCTCCTTGCGCAACTGTCGGCCGGTCGTTTCAATTAATTAGCATCGCGGTATAAAAGACGAGTCTCATCATCCTTTCCTGTTGCTCGCCCGTTGCCCGTGCCACAAGCTTAGATTATTCAAAACGACTCGCGGGAGGAGGAGGATCGGTCGCGATACGCGCGCGCGTTATTCATCCGCGTGATATCGTGCGTGCTTTATGTCCTAGAAAACTTATTAGTAATTCATGCCCCTTGTCCAGTTCGTAGATTTTATGGGGAACGTCGTTTATCGTGGCAAGTGACCGCGTGTCGCCGCGATGCACGACACGGACTCCGTAAGCCTCTTCGTGCCTGCTTTTCAGTTTTCAAACCAGAGAAACGAGACCGGTTGGGGGCGACTCGGAATTGGCGCGTCTTCGATCTTCGCGCTGTTTTATTGCTCGACGGGATATTGAAATGGTGCAGAAACGAACTGGGGATTTACTAGACTTTGGATTTTGCGTTAGAGGATTTCGGAGCAATAGTTTCGTTCCTCGATGCAAAATACTTTATTCAGAGATCAGGGGAACTTTGTAACGCCTACTTTTTAGAGCGAATAGTTATTAGCAGCGACGATAGGGGGTGACACACTTTAGCGATTGAATTACGACACAAGATATTTCCGTAATGTTTACACGCACGAATAATGCACCATTTGCCTACGGTGTACCTTTTCACATCAGATTAAAGATCAACTCGCATTCTCTTGCTTGACACCAAAGAAAGGATCCTATGCTTCCTCGTAACAATGCCTGATCGCGCGTCTTATGTTTGATATCACAATAGCTGAATGACATCGAGCATAAGATTCCGTCTCATTCACAATGCGCGCGGAGATTTTTCGTAATCAGCGAGCCATAGAAAACACTGTTTTATAATTTATTGCGCTTCGGAGCTTTGAATTTTGCGCGCGTGGAATCTAAAGCTTGCTATCCCAGTAGCAAAGTACCTCCACTTAGCCGCGCTTCTTACTTCTTTGAGCCACCGTGGTACCATTTTTATACCCAATCAGAGTTTCGCAATCATTGTACAAAAATCGCATCCCTTAGTATAATTTTTTCTTTCGCAAATTTTCCTCAAACATAAAATTTCCTGATTCGACTCCAACAAGAAAAACACGTACTTCTGAAAAGCGAATAAGGAAAAGAGGCGGCAGTGCTGTCCAGTCGCGGCTTCAGAGAAAGGAGCTGGTTTCGTGTTTATACGAGTGGGTGCGACGGCGCATGCTGATTGGAGCACCGCGATTCCTCTAATCATTCCCCCAGCTATTAGGGTCACACTTTCTCCGTGCGGCAGAGACAATGGCTCTGGAGCTCGATCATGCGAGTGCGCACGGGTTGCGTGTACGCCGGGCGTGCTTACGCGCGTGCGTCGACGGGTGAAATTGTCTGGTTGCGAAAATCGGGGCCGGGTGAAAAAGATAGCGAAGCGGGGAGCAGTGACTAACGGCCGTCGTCGGATCGGAGATTCGAATCTGGAATCTCGAGTGGCTATCTGGACGAGCCACGGGGCCCACGGACGGGTCGACGGTGAGAACCCGATCTCCGTTTGCGTCATTGGTTCGCGACGTAATCGTCGAAACTCGGGTTCGAGTGCACCCTTTCCCGGCTAGATCGCTCGAGGATCTCTCCCTGACGGACGTTCACGGAGAACATCGCGTTGGAATGTCTCCCACGTCTCTCGGCCGGGCAATAATTTAATGACAACCGATATCCCGCATCTCGACCCACTGGCTTTCGAATAATAAACAGTGGAAGTCGAAGAGTCGGAGAGAAACTTCGACTTTGGTTGAACAGGTTGGAAGAGGGATGGGTTCGAATGGGTTTAGTGGCAACCCTGTGGCGTTTGAGGAAAGAGAAAGCACAAAAATATTTGTAGTCATCAGGAATATCAGGGATTAGTAGATCCTTGTCGAACCTCGAAGGATGTCCATCGCTTGCTCCGATATCTACCCAGGTTTTCAAACGCAACTGCGATACAGAGCATTATAATTTGATAATTCTCGATGTGTCCTCCATTTAGACCTAGTTTCATGGGCTCTCACTCGCCTCTGACAAGCAAAAAGCGGGTTCCATCGCGAAGGGTGATCTCAGAGACCTGTCCCCGTCTATAAGCTCATCGTGCTCCTTTTGCGACAAAGCTATCTACCATGCATTTTACCCAGTAGAGTGAGCCGTTATTTAGAGGAAAGATCAGCGTCTCCAAGCTCGGATCTGCCGCCACTCAATCCTAAAGAGGCTCTAATCCCGGCAGACAGCGCTCTTTGGTAATCGCGATCCGAAGCCCGGTGTTCGCAGCAACGCGAATAGTCAGCGAAAGTGACTTTCGCTATTCAGAGGTTGGGTGCCAGGCGCGGGAGAATCAGCCGATCTCGCTTACCGTTCCGACGACGTCGTGAAAAAATGCGTAATACGCACGTACGTCGGTTCCTCTGACGGCGGGTGTGTCTCGTTTCGTTGCGCGGGACAGTGCGGCGCCTTGAGTACGCGGTTATGCCGAGATAAGTACTCTCAGAGACACTTGGTGGAATGTGTTCTTAATGAACGCACCGTGTCAACCACTTGCCAACTATCGTAACGGCTCGAGTACGCAATGCCGGCTCGTTTGACACCGATCGTATCCTGTTCACAGATTCTCAATTACTCTCTATTAGAGGGGAAAGGGTGCTGGGAATGCGTGGGGAATTATTCCTTGCGACTATTCTGTTAGCATTTCGCATTGAAATTTGTTTCGGTGCAAAAAGATAGATTCATATTAGCGGTAACGATATGATCAAATCATTAGCAATCCAAATTCAGGATTTTACCAAGACATTCTCACTAGACCATCAGAAATAATCGAGTCCTATCACAGCCCCCATGGTTCTCCAAATATTGAGTTCATTTTGGATGAGGATGATACTGCAGTGCAATAGAACCTTAATTAACTGACTTGATATTTACAATATAAGTTTTGAATAATAAGTAGACCATTATTAACTTGTAGTTCAAGTGTTACTATTTGGAAGTCCTACTTTATTACTCTTATATCTGGTTCATTAAATAACTGCAAATGATATGAGACCTTAAAAGTCGAAGATAATTTAATCCAATAATCCAGATTCTAGTGTATTAGAAAAACGACGATGGCTTTGGATACATCAGATACTGCAGAATCGTCAGGATGAAGGAGAATTTTTTACTTTACACTACCATTTGGTTGATGATGATTGGAAATTTTATAAATATTTTCAAATGTCTGAAAATGAATATAGGGATTACTATCCTACATCAATATTTTTTATGACTAAAGTCATAAAGTTCACTCTAATCACGCACAAAATCTATTAACTGTTCGTCCTCCACGCTACTTCTTGACCGTCGACAGTTTCGCTCACGAATGACGAATCGAGTTCACGGTCAACAGATCTTCATTTGACTTGATCGAACCACGTATGTGTGTAACTATGAATGCATTCATTGGATTACGAGTAAATTATATGGGGTAACATCTCGGATTTTGCTGAATTTTGGTTATGTTCTAGTTTTTGGAGGTATACAAACCTGTGCGAAAGGATTTTTGAAAATATTTTAAATTGTGGATTTGACAGCTCTTTAAAGTTTCATTTTTCTTCAAAAAATTGCATCTGTAATCTTTCTTCAAAAAGTTATAACAGTTGAACTAATAAACCGATTAAAGTGAGCTTTGTGGTGCTTATAGTAAAGACATAGAAGTATATAATAAAATTTTTTTCAGTTCAGGAAATAATTTTTTTAACCATTTATTTTGCAATTGTTATAAACAAATGCAATTTTCACACCGAGGGGCCACTTTGAAAAATTTGAAAAAAATGAGTATATAGTCCTATTTGTCCCCTTTACGGACCACTCTTCATAGGAAAATTAATTGAATGTAACGCCGCGCCGCGCCGCCTCGACTGGCCGAGCCGCGCGGTATCTCCAGCAATCAAGCGGCTATACCTGCCATCCTTACACAGAGTATGCGACTGTTGAAGGGTCCACTAGCGTTAATACTTATGAGAAGCTCACTCTTTGTCAATGGCACTCATTGTTAGTAATAGTAAGGTTACCAGTGTTTGATGGAAACCACGAGAAGGTGGTGAGTATCTTCCATCTGGAGAAGATAGGATGGAATTTGATGGGATAGGATGGGATAGGATGGAATAGAATTCGGCGAAAGGATAAGTTTTTGTTCGTATCTTTGGCCGTCTAATTAAATAAATAACCGGTTGTATAATTACCTAATTTATAATTGCTACTCTTTTTGATGTTCCACTGTATGAATAAATTTTTGCAGTTAAATGAGACACTGAATCCGTTTGAATAAATGCATGAAAATTTCGCGTTCCATTAATAGTTTTAGCAAGTCCACGTCTCTCTAATAATGAGTCTGAATATGTTCATTATATTCCTTCACCGTACTAAATTGAAAATTAATATTTTTAATATTAGCACTCGCCCAATCAAACAATTTTTGCGGTGTCGTTATTTGGTCCTGCAATGGTCTTTGCAAACTTGCTCGAACTGCAAGGCGTTTTAAACACCCACCAATACCATCGCATGCATTCTTGCCATGCGATGTTGCAAAATAATGCCATTCGGCGTTAATTCCGAAGTCTTCATAATGGAAACTCAGGTTCAATAAATTGTATTTATTTTTTTATACTGTGATGCAGCGCCGTCCGAAAAGTATTTTATTTTCTTAATATCAGTGCCGTGTCTTTGTTTTAAGAAAGCAATGAGTTTTATTTGATATAAATGAACTACGATGCTGTCATGTTGATTACAATTCGAAATAATAACAAAATTGTCATTCTTTAGACTATCATCTATTTTATAATAAATCACAAATGTGTGTATTGTAACCTGTTTGTTGGACCAATGATAGCTCTGGATTTCATCCTGAATTACAAATGAATAATTGTCTCTAATTTTTGTTGGTTTTGTTTTGCGGGACAAAGAGGTCCGCTTCGAGAACCGTCGGAAGCGGACACGTCATAATGAATCCTCTTTAAAAAGCCAAATCGGCAGAATCACTCTCCTGTCACCTCACAAAACTAAGGAAACCTATTTCCAGGGTACCCCACTCTTGATCAGAGACAAAAGAAATGCAGGATAGCTCAGGATTCAGATAGTTTCCAAAACAGGGATTTTCCCATAAATATTAACGCTAGTGGACCCTTCAACAGTCGCATATGTACTCTGTGTAAGGATGGCAGGTATAGCCGCTTGATTGCTGGAGATACCGCGCGGCTCGGCCAGCCGAAGCGGCGCGGCGCGGCGTTACATTCAATTAATTTTCCTATGGCCAATTTTAAAGTGTCCATATTTTTGAAAAATGGCCCGTAAAGGGGACAAATAGGACTATATACTCATTATTTTTTTAATTTTTCAAAGTGGCCCCTCGGTGTGAAAATTGCATTTGTTTATAACAATTGCAAAATAAATGGTTAAAAAACTTATTTCCTGAACTGAAAAAATTTTTATTATATACTCCTATGCCTTTACTATAAGCACCCCAAAGCTCACTTTAATCGGTTTATTAGTTCAACTATTATAATTTTTCGAAGAAAGATCACAGATGCAAGTTTTTGAAGAAAAATCAAACTTTAAAGAGCTGTAAAATCCACAATTTAAAAAATTTTCAAAAATCCTTTCGCACACGTTTATATACCCTCAAAAACTAGAACATATCCAAAATTCAGCAAAATCCGAGATGTTACTCCAAAAAGTATCCGAGTTCGCGTGGAATGTCCCTATGAGAAACGATCCTAACCAAATCCTGACTTGACGTGATCTGACGGTACCGTGACCGCTAGTATGAATCTGGCTAAATAATTCTCGATACACTGGCATTTAAATAATAGTGGATCGCAAAATATTTTAGCTTGTGTAGATAATAAGATATAATAAGATATACCCAAGTGGTGAAACCACATAAAAGGACCATTAAAGTTTTGCGGTCTTAATTAATAACCTCCTAGAACCCTCATAATTACCCCACTTTATACCCCTCATTAAACCATTAGCTGATGAAACAGTCGTCAGGTGGCGCCCCGCGCAAGGATTCAGACGACCTGGCGCCTCGCTGCGTGCCCCGAAGTCCAATCGCAAGAAAATTGAGTAATTTACAAGCGACAATGCGGCTAGTTCCAGCTCATTGAAGCATGAGCTGCTAAACCTCTAATCAACGCCTTATCGATCTCGTCTGGATTGCCCCCAGCAATGCAATACCTCTGAATCTCGCCTGTCCTCGCGGAGTCCTTAATTATAACCGGCCTGCATATTAAAAGCTCTGGACACGACTATCGGAGCCGTGAACAATTATCTAAAATTAACGAGCCTAGAATTCTATCCATGGTAATCGCCACAGAGCTCTAGCAGAACGCTTCATAGTGTCTAGATTGTAAATCGGGCAAAGATTGGTTCTACTCCTAAAGTTAAAGACAAGAAGCACGTCTTCACGGTCGACGTAGTCTTAACGATCCCGAACGAATTCCTCCAGTGAGAGTCATCGATATATCGAATCGCGTCCCGTCGTCGAGCCTCCCAGAGGTACCCCAGGCGCCAGACCCTTTTTAGAGTTCGATTGGCGGCGCGACCGATCAATTAGCGCTCTATCGATCTTATTCCTGCCGCACGCGGCTCTACCACGACGATGACGATGCCTCGGAAAAGTTCCTGCCACCTGGCCCGACCCCCGCGGCACGGGCAGATGCATGTCGGTCGATTCTTGGATCGATCGATCGCGGCTGTGATTTCATGGACCCTCTGCGCCCGGCCTTCTGCTTGGGGTCTTCCGTGACTGAAGTTTCCTGGTATTCGATTTCAGCGTTTGATATTTTTGTTGTGGGCTATTTCACAATAAATTTTCCGTTATTTCTTGGAATTACTGCCGATTTTTCCTTATTATTAATATACGACTTGTTTTTTCATTTTTTAGAAAATTTATCGTATAGCGAATGAAGCTAATGCTTAATTGCGCTAATTGTTTTGGTGACAACCTGGATATTTTTACCGGAAGTATCTTTTCATTGAAATACACATTGTGCAAGACTATTTGGATACACCTACTGCAATAGGCTGTTTGACATGGTGCTACCATTTATTTTCTTGAGTGTGTATATTTAGTTATGGTTGGTAAATAATTGGGTTATAGTTCGTCAATACGTTAATTAAATTAATGGGCAATATAGAGAATAGTGATAGTCTGTAAAAGATTTTGTTAATGTTATCGTCAACAGTATAAAATTCCACAAAAATAGGTGATTACTTTGCAACTTTGTAAATATGATAACAAGTTTATAATTGTCATTTTCCTTAAAAATAAGAAAGGGAGACAGTAAAGGGGTTTCGTAGTTCAGTAGCTCGCAATTGAAAAACTGTTGAAATCTTCACCGAACTATTGAAGGTTTCATGCGCAGAGGGTAGCATTTTAGAAACTGTGAAGAACCCCCTGAGCCGCAAATTATCGTTACACCACGGAGGCCAAACCCTCGAAGTGTCCCTTCGGTTGTCGCAGCTTCCCTCCGGGCGCGCGCTTCCCGGGCGTCGGAAAAAAGGCGATTTCTCCCTCGAAGAGGTTTTCTGCGACAGCCTCGTCGAAGTTTTTCACACGTCCAACGGTTGTTCGGGTTTCAACCGGCCTCAACCTGTTCGGCTCTCAACGGTCATTCCCACAGTCACCTGTGCCGTCGAAGACACTCACTCGCCCATTGTAACGATCCCTAATGCGCGTTATCCCTCGAGTCGGCGTCGCTACCGGTCGCCTCTCCGTTCCCGTGTCTCTCGCTCTCTTTCTCTCTTTTTCCATCTCTCGCTGATTTCTTCTCGCGACCGACACCTTGCCCGTTCGAGACAAAGGGCTCCCCGGGCTCTCTCGCGGTCGCGGGGCCCGAGCTTGAAATGCTAATCCGTTCGGGAGGGCAGCGCGTCGAGATGAAGAAGCGACGAGGCGGAGGACAGGGACGCAACACCGAACGGGGTTGAGGGAGAGAGAGAGAGAGAGGGCCCAGTGAGTTACGGGACAGTCTTAATTTTGTCATTCATCTGGGCGAGAGAGGAGAGGAGCCAGCAGAAAACGTCAGGACGGTTGTGCTCGGCCGACTGGTTGCGGCGCTGCGACCAGTTCTCCCTCGGATACGATTCGATACGTAGAAACGCGCCCGACCCGATATCTCTCTGTGAAATTGCTGTTTACTCAACGTACCGAGTTTATTAGCATATCGGCTGATTTATGCTCGTGCAGGTCTTGACGCGTTAGCGTGTAGTCTTTTAGCAGAGGAGCCTTGGGGGTCTCTTTATGGGTACCTTCTTAGCGGTTGATGGTGGATGATTGTTGCGCATTCAAGGGGGTCGCTGAGTGTGTTGAGAGGGCAAGATTTATACGGGCTACCTAATTTTATCGTCTGTGATATTCCGTCTATTTTTAGATTAGAAAGGGGGATGGTTGTATGGTTTCTGGGTCGGGGTATGTTTCCACGGAGGATTCAATAGGAATCTTGACTTGGTAGAAGCCTTAGTACTACTCGAAATTAGGGGCACCTTTTCTTTGCGGGTAACTGTAGGCAATTGTCAAATAATTTAAATCACTATGCAACTTTCAGTTAATCCTTTGTACTCGATCTAGAACGTATGCGTACCCTGGCAAGCTCGTTCTTAATAACTAGTCTCAAAACCTCAGCGCGTAAAACCTTCGATTAACAATTAAAAATCTCAAAGAAATATCTAAACCCTTCTAAAGAAGGCGCGCATCAAAGGATCAACGCGTCACACTAGTCCACCGTAAAATATAACAGACGAATAAAGAAAGTCAAAGAGGAACGAATTTTTTTATCCTCTGTTCTCCGGAAGCATTCGTTTCCTGGATTATCCAAAGACGTCGTTGAGCGCAGCCAGCATAGAAGCCTCAATGGCGTTATTAAGTCGCGCTTCGTGTACCGGCATTCTCATGAAAGACCAACATCCTATCTAATGCCAGCGATCCATCATCCTCCTTTGGCGGAGCTGTTGGTACCGACCTCGGCCAACTCGAGACGTTCTGAATAACATAATGCCGTTCTCTCCGTGGGCCTCTTCGCTGGCTGCCGCTCGCTCGCCCCGTGACCACGAACAAACGCCTCCTAATTAATCCTCCGATCTCTCTGTTTTCCCGACGTTCGGTCAGACATCGCGATATTACGCTTACGCTCGTCTCCATTCTGAAAATGGAGCGTGACGTGCTCCTTTCCTTTCTGAATGAAATTGTGCGAACCTACCGGAGCAATGGTCCACGCAGGCTCAGCAGAATACCATAAGCAGCGCTACTATTCATGCTATTTGTTGCCTATTAGCAGCATTTCTGGGGAAAATAAGAATAATTTTCAAGTATATCAAAACATTAGTAATTGAGGACCCTGCAAGCAAGAGTGATGCAACTCCATTTTTGTCAATTTCATAATTACGATGCGCAGTATACGTAAAAGAAATTCTACATCGGTTTCGTTCATTCTAAAACGATTACCAATACTATTTCGCGTTTATATTTTAATATTAAGTCTAAACAATAATTTAATGAACATTTCTTTTTGCAACTTACTTGAAGTAGGTAAAAATGGAATTGCATCCCTTTGGCTGCAATTTTTTTCTCATTATTTATGTTATGCTCTCTAGTATCCTAATTTTATTGTTAAAACAACAAAGAACGTAAATAGTAGCTAATTACTTTATATTTTTTTTCGAATGTAAAACAGTTGAGAAAAGAAATAAAATCCGTGACTGTGTCATAAAAGTCCTAAAGATCTCCGAGGATTAAAAAGTAAAGAATTACGAAAGAAAACAAAACCATAACACTTACGTGGGTGTAAACTGTAGGATGAGTTTCGAAAAATCGATCCCTTTGTAACCATAAGTCTCCGCACCCCTAATCCGAGTACATTGATCCGTTCCTCGTAGCGAGCATAACCTAAGAGGCCCCGCTCCTCGAAATTGGGCCATCGTAAAGCAATAACGGGATGCAAACAGGGGTTCGTTCGGCGTAACCGATGACGGGTGACGTCGAACGTCATCTAACAGAGGCGCTCTTTATGCCCCCGTTATGCGACGGGGCTGCAGAACAGTAGTATTTTTGTGTCCTGTTAACCACATGCTCCCTTCGGCTGCGATAAAAGTGCTATTGAATTCACACGCGAACGTGTTATGCGTTATCGCGCGATCGATAAATGCCGACACAATGGTCCCATGAGAAATATTATTGGGACGGCGACGCCGCTGATAAAGAGAGAATCCTGACTTTTTATTGCGGTAGAAGGGTGTCCACGGGGTGAATGGTACCTTGTGCCCGGCGGATAACGACCTCCTTTTCACGCGGCCACCTTTACCCATAGGTAATCGCACCATTAATTTCCATATCGGCGCCTCGTTTCGTCGGACCGAACCTGGAAATCATCGACGCGCGCCTTTGAACGGTGTTCGAGTCGGGCCAGTGATCGAAATGGAAATTAGGCGTAATTCCAGTATTCTGGTTTCGATTTCATATCGTGGAACCTTTTAATTTGGGGAGATTTGGCTGCGAATTGGTATTCTTTTCGCGATTGAAGAAATTTTTTAGGATTGGACCTCCTGAGTTTGAATTATACGGAATTTGAGATCCTTATGTGTTCCCGTTAAGTATAATATTGCTTGTTATAATTTTCTATTAAAATATAATACATTTAATTAATTTAATATTAGTGTATTTAACAGTAAACTATGTTCTTGATTCGAAGTTTTTTATTCTTCTTTCCGTTTTAATTTTTCCTTTGAAAAATTTTCTAGTTTATCCACATTTCAGATAGAATCAAAATACACATACCACAATCTCTGATAAAATTGTTTATAGTTTGTGAAATACGTATTTAGCCAAACCCAAATAGATGAAGGCTATTGGACTCGAAACCCCTATTAGATTTCGCAATAATCGAGACATACGCCCCTAACACGTTTCAAATGTTTCCCCAATTGGATATTTCATTGTGAAACTATCTAATTTCCAGTGATTTCGCACAGAACCATATACTTTTCGCAATTCCGAACAAATTGAGCGAGTCCAGCTCCTAACGATTCCTCTAACGTGTTACTCTCGAAGAGGCTCGTGGATCCTTCCCGAAGGATTACGTTTTCACGCGGAACGATCAAAGAAATTAAATATACGGTGGCCAGGACGATGGCAGCCGGTCGTAAAAAGCGGCCAAGGATAAATATAAGTCTGCGGTTTTGCGGACAAACGAGGTTGTTTTCGCAGTTTCTATCGCGTACCTGACCGGTCGTCGGAGAGATTAGGATTAGCATCAGGATGCCTAACAGGCGACGACCTCCTCGTGCAAAAATGTGTTTCCCCGGTGTCTCTCTCCCTCGCCGAATGCGCGTTTTATCGCGACGTGGCGGTTGCCAAACGAGGTGCGCCCCAGTCGATAGAACACCGGGAAAAGGTGGGAAGGAGATTAACGTGTTTGATCTTGCGGTTAGAACGCAAACAGCCGGAGAACGAGGTATAGGATGGACGATGAAGAGACAGTGGGTAAGCCGGTTGCGGTTGAAATCACAAAGCTCACAGTAAAACTTGCGGTTTCGTTTGTCGCCTTTTACGAGGATACCGGATGGCTGCTACGGCGCGCGGGGATCGATAATGGGAGGGTAGTTTCGCAAATTAGAGAAAGAGAAAAGACCGCGCGTTACTCGAGTTTCGGGGTGGTCGTTGGAAATCATAGCATCTGCAGTATCCCTACTCAACCATCTTCATCTTTTGTTCAGACACTTTTCTCATTTCGAGAAAATTAGCGAGACTCGATTCTAGTCCTCAACAAAGTCAATTATAAATCACGCAGGTAAAAAAGTTTCAAAAAATGGTTATGAATTCTCGTTCTTCTACTTTTCAATATTTTCTGAGCTGTCGTGTGTTCAGCTACCGGTATTAAACGAGGACGCAGACTGAAAAATGCCCTTGGCAATTGATTTATCGCCGACTCCAAAGTCCCCCAGACTTATTAAGCACCGGTGTTATGGTGTCTTTGGCTAATGCGATCAAGAGTAAAGACTGTGGCCTCTCGGACCAAAGAATCTTAGTCTCCCAATAAATCAAGAGAAGTGGAGGCCGCCTCTTAATGAAGCTTGCGAAACGCTCTTATTGTCCTGACTACAACCAGGATAAGACGGAAGCAGAGTCCGGGGCAAAGTGGACGCTGGATTCAGCGAAACGGTTCCATTTAGCGCTCGGGGATAGCCGCGAGTATCTTTCCGGGGTTCTCTTATCGAAAGCTCGATCATCTAATACTCGCATTAGTTAAATGCTCGAAACCGGTTATTAGTAACATTTAGCCATTATACGGGCTGGCATATCTTGCACCGGTGTCTCGTGGCCGGAGCGACCGAGGATTATTAGGCTTTTCCCAGCGAAACGTTAATATACGTCCAACTCGATCTCCGCATAATAATTGCATTATGGCCGTACAATCTCGTGGACAGCGAAAATTTTCGATGTTTATATCGTGTTAATCGGTGTTCTCCGGGACGGTGGCGCGTTTACCGGAGTTCTATTAATAGATCCTTCGGTTGCACATGCAAATGACACCTCTGGACACCTTATCGTCTCATTCAATTTGCCTTCAGATTGCTCGAAATAATTAGGGAATGGGTTAGTTAAGTGATTTCGCTCGTTACTAACGTCCATAGTTAAACTTTTTATATGTTAACTGAGACTGCATAGATGTTTTTCTGTTCGATATAGACATTAGTTCTGGTCTGATACGTGCCTCAATTAATTTTTTATGAACGCGTGGTTTTACATGCAGATTTATTACTCATTTCCGTAGCACGTAGACAGGTCATAAAATCTGTAACATTCATTATTTCGTCTTTAGCATTTCGTTGTTTCAAATTCTTGCAATTTTAAAAAAATGTGTAACTGTTTTATTTTTTCTCCAGACACCAGTTTTTCAGACTGACACGCCTACCAATCGTCAAAGAAATGGAACCTGCTGTTTGCGCACCGTCGCGCGCGGATATTTCGTGGAAATCGTCGGAGCAATTTTCCCTCGCATAAAAGCCTCTCCTATATTACAGGAACGACCTATCTTACGCCTTATCTGTCGCCTTTCAATATTCAACCGATCGTCCCTCTCCGATATCTGTCGGAAGGTAAAGATTGGCGGGCGAGCACGTACAACGTACATCAAGTGTGTACGCAGAGAGTTTCCTTGTCTATCTATGGTGATTCCATGGGATCCGCTCTATATTTGCGTTTGCCACAAGGTGCGTCGTCACCGTGCGCGATTGTCACGAACGTGTCACGGTCTGTCACCTGCCAAATTGGCAAACAGTGTTATCGGGGGCCGCTAAACGGAAAGTGTCGCTCTTGCTGGACGCCACGCTGCGTCTTTCCCGGTTTCCGATATCAGAAGATTCCGTCACCTTCGCAATTTCGCGGAAACGGAACTTCGATTTGTATATTAAGAGCAAATTGTGTCCAAAGTCGAATCACAAAAATCTTTAATTATACCACAGTTTCTCTTTCTTCAACCTTACCATCTTTCAATATATCCAATTCTTGAAAAGGTCCCAGTCGTACGATTCGTCTCAATAAAAAAGTATCTTCCTCCCACGAAAGAAATCGCGAGAAAGAGAAACTTTGAATGGTAACGGTTTCAATTAAAATTCCATACTGAATAATTTACGAGTACCGCGTTCACCGTTCCTCGCGATACCCGCGTATTAATCATCCCCCATCGGGCGCGTCGATGCTTCGGACGGTTTTCACGAGCTCTGAAGGATCCGCGTCCTGTTTGTCGAGGATTCCACCGACCTGTCGCGACCTCGTTTATCACGACTGAGCTTTGTTTGGCCGCTATCATCGGTGTTTTCGGGCGACGAAGGACGATGAGCCGCACATTCCACGGGGGAACCGAAAGACGCAGGACATGTTTTATCGCGTCGTTTGTCGTGCCTTCGGATTAACCGCTGTTTAAAAACGATACGGCCGAGATCCCGCAAGGATGATTCGTAACCGCAGGTCGGCACACATTCCCTTTTCCCCGGGGGAAACCGTCCGTGAGGGGCTGCCTTCTTTTTTATCTTCCCTACACATGTTCGGCCCGACGATGCGCGCGGGTCGCCTCGTTTCCTGCATCTGTCTTCGTCTTCGCTTCGCTGTCTCTACTTATTTCCTCTTCCTCGAATTAGAGCAAAGGATTTCAAAAAAATTTTGTGAGCACTTGCTCACAACTCTGTGGATTTGAATGAGCAGAATTTTTTAGGTGATTTAGTTATTAAGTAGATGTTCAGAGTCTATAGACCTTTGCTTTCTACTTTCCCTAGAGTTTAATATTTAACAAAATTTATTATCTGGTTTGTAGGAATTCTTCTAATTAACTCCGGAAAATTGTACTTAAAAAATTGTAAGTTGGGAAGAGTTAATATATGTAGAAAAGGATAAAAATGCTTGCAGATCTGTTTTTCACGATTCGAAGTAGCCTCCTTAGGATCAGCCCACTTTTCGCTCGAGACACAAACGGTTCGCACAGAGGGGAGGGTCGAAAGCGCCTTCAAGACCATTATGGAAACCGGTCTTTAGTCTCACAGTCTTTGCTCCGGATCCACGAGGCGAAAGGCCGTGAAGCTCTTCAGGGTAGTCAAGGTGTCTGTTACGTCGATGTCAATTAGGCCCGGCGTTTGGAGGCGTGATCGACCGTGAAAAATGCCTGCGGTCACTTTGTTGGATCTTGTAAATCAAATCTTATTGATTCCCCGTCACCTTTCCTCGAGTCCTTTCACCCCTAGGCGAGCCGGCTGCCGCCAACAGAGGAATTCTGTCAAAGTGGAGCACCCGTTCAGGATTTATTCTCTTTCTTCCTCGTATTTCCTACTCCTCCATCTTCCTTTCTATAAAAAGAAAAAATATTTCGGACTTATCCCCTCGGAAAGACAAAAAACACATCACCACTGCAATTACAGTCTCCACAGCAAAAGACCCCTCAATCCCCTAACTAAAAACGAGCAATCAAGCCAACCCCGTTTCATTGACGAGAGTCAAAGTGGCTTCCGTGACGATAACCGATCGGCGTGATCGCCTCGGTATATCGTGACCCTTCTTAAAATAGTTCATCGTGGAAAGTACCACCTGCCGGCCCACGCATCGCGCCGACCGAAATAATCAGGTACGAAGTCTATTGGCCCATTAGAGTGCATGATACATCGTATTAGCTCGTGGGCAAAGGAGCACGACGCCATTAGGGATATTGAAGCGGCCTAGCCCCGTGCGCGTATCCTAGGGCAGAGAAGGAAAGGGTGATGTTGAGGACGAGGAAGGGAGAATGTGTTTATCCACGTCATATAAGTACACGTAAGATGGGGTAGACTGTAGACGCAACCGTGACCACGGGTGAAATCGACAGACCACGTGGCCGAGAGCATGTGTTTTCTGAGTGAGTCGGTACTTTTCTGCCATCTGCCTCGGAAGCTTTGGACCGATAGGTGTGGCGTGTTTGATAAATACTTCGGAAGGGAGGCAAACGAACGAAGGAAACGCGGTTAAGAAATTAATAGAGCGGGTGATGAACGACAATCGATTTTGAAAGGGTGAGCAGTAATACGGTTCAAAGGATCCCTTTGAAGGCTAGTCTTTAATTATTGATCAGTCAAAAATTTTGTGACTAATGTGATGTTAGGCTAATTTTCACGTAGATGCTCAAAAATTTTTTTTACTCAGCTATAGGATCATTCCATGCGAAATGGTATACTTTTTCTAGTACCATCTAAGATTTTGATGAAACTTGTATATACTGTAGTCTTTAGGAATTTAAAAATGTAAGTTAAGGGATTTTTGAAAAACTTTAAAAATTGTTAATGTATAGCTTTTTGAACTTTACTGTTCATTTTATTTCTAACACTCTTAACTCTTGAACTAGTAAAGTGATACAAATGTGCCTCTGGGTGTTTATACAAGAGACACCGAAGTATATAATAAAAATTATTTCAATTGGAAAAAAGATTTGTTCAACTATTTATTTTGTAATTGTTGTTTACAAATGAAGGTTTTTTTTATAGCGAATCAATATTTAAAAATTCAAAAAAATTGAGGATATAGCCTTGTTTGTCCTTTTTACGGGCAGACATTCAAAATATGGACACTTTAAAACTGATCGAATGAAAATTAATTGAATTGGGCGCTCCGCGTCGAAATCCACCGGTTCGATCAACTGAGCACTGCGCAACGCGGTCTGACTGTGCTAAGACTGTGCTAGGATTCCATCGCGTCGGGATAAATATACAAAATTTGTATCAGTCTACTAATTGAAGAATTAAAATTGTAAGAAAAAAAGTTAATTTTTCAAAAATCCTTTCACTTACATTTATATATCCCTAAAAATTAGAACATCTAAATTTCACTAAAATCTGAGATGGTACTCCAAAAAGTGTCTGATTTTGCATGGAATGACCTTATATAATTCAAGAAAAAATAGTGGGTTCCTTATTCCCTGTAAAGCGACTATCCAGGCAATCTGTGCATCCCAAGTCTTGGGACATCTAGAAATAAAATGTATTTAGAAGGTCCCTAACTACCCCCTATCCACCGCGGAGTATTAGGAATAGAAGAGAGTCCTGAGGACAAAATAGAACAGAGTTCTTAAAGTTTTTCGGAAAACAGGAAGCGTGCGGGGCGCGTGCTGCTTCCTTGTCCTCGGAGGACCTTTCTCCATCTATTTCTGAACGTGGGTGAATTACGTGCTCCATAAGCGTCGGCGCCTCTTTGAGGGTAAACAGCAAGTGTTGATGTTTTGTCGAAATTCCCTGACTCGTCAGTGAACCTCGTCACGCTCTCGTAACGTTATTCTCAAAAGGGTGTTAAAGGTTTTCTAAAAATAAGAGCTGAAACACCAAATGAACCCAGTCTCTATTAACAAGTTTCGCACTGTAGTGGAACTCTAAAATTTTAGCCGGATCCTAAAAAATATATATAGCAACAATAACTTTTAGATTTATCCTTCCGTTACCCCAAAACGACCATCAAGAAGTCGGTTGCCAACAGGAAGTGTCGATCTTCAATGACGTCTCCACCGAACCCCGACCTTTCTTCGCCGTCACCCAGCTGGATGGTGGCTCGACCGCTTTTCGACTGCATTCTGCGAATTCAGAGAGAGCCGCGAACTAAAAAACCAAGAGAAGGTAACAGCGTAGAAGGGAGTTGGGAGGGTCGCAAGAGGCAAGAAAAGAAGGTTGTAACTTCATCCTCAGCGCCGCGCGTTCCGTCGCGCCTTAGTCAGCCCCATCGCGAAGCGTATTGTTCGTCCAGCGGACGACAGTGCCTATGGGAAGGAGAGGAAGGGTGGGCAGACTGGCGGGAGGAGAGGGTGTTTAGAATTTCATTTCCGGGCATTCGAGCCAGTTCGCCGGTGGAGAGCGACATCTCCGCGTATGAGAGACGACGAGAGACCAAGCCACGCATCTGTCCGCAGATGCGGAGCAGATGCACGCGCGCCTCGAACCAGCTCGAGCAATGCGCGTGCGGTCTAATTGCAACCCTTCCTCCGAGGGTGAATTCGCATTGTCGCGAAACTTCATTCATGCCCTTTGCCACGGAACGAGCCTCGGTGAGGCGGTCGAAGACCTCGCCCCCTCCGGAAGTGGCTGGTCCTCGTTGGAGGAAGCGCCGAGCCAAGGAATCGCTCTCCACATCCTTCTGCTTTGCTTTTAATTATTGCAGGTTAATGGGGCCCGGCGTTCATTGAGCGATCCTCGGTTGCTAAGGAAGTCTGGTACCTGCAGCGGCTAGGAGTAGTGAACTGTCTTCCGTTCAATTCTAACTTCACGTTGGAATGCAGAAAAGGTTTTTAAAATGATTTCACAATTTCACTCGTGAAAATTATAGACGGTTATAGAATTTAGGACTAGAATCTTCCTGTAAAGAGAGGAGGAAATCTTGTGCAATATTCAAGGATCGGATATTGCAGGATTGAAGGAATTTGTGAACCTTTGAGTTAAATTCTTGAGTAGCTTTTGATTTTCTTTGCACCTAATTGCAATATTCAGAAATTCTGACAACACTAGATGACATCAGTTTTTTTATCAAATGTTCTTCAAATTTCTAAGGACTTCCACAATCTCAAGTCAACCTCGACCAAGGTCTTATAGATTAGATGCATTTGCAGATAAAGTTTGCCCTAATCGATAGTAGGATCTCCTTCATAGTACAACCCGATTCTTCAGGATCCATCGGCACAGAAGAACAGACTCTCGCGACAAGATCCTCGAAACAAGATTTTTCCAGTCGACGAGTCAGACATTGCGGTTTTACCTTCATTGTAGCTCGGCTAGACATTCCTTCAAGGGGAGGAAGAGATTTGAAGAAGCGTAAAGGGGAGTTTTCCTTCGGCACGCTTCTCGGAAACTAGGTCCTAAGATCAACCTACCGACAGATGCAAAAATTCGTAGGAGAATCAATGCCCCGCTGCCTCACCTGTCCACACACTTCTTCTTCGGTCCTCTCCCGCCAAGCATTCTGGAAAGAGAAGCTCCAGGACCGCATCCTGCAGGTTGCAGGATCGCGGCGCGATCACCGTGCCGTGATCCCCGATGGATCCGCAGCCTGCAGGAACCCTCGATCTCGGATCTGTGCCTGTGTCACCTCGACTGCTAGACCCCTCCGACAAAAGAAGTCCCCCGGGCTCCTTTGTCGGTTCCTTTGCCCGGTTCTTTGTGAAATCCTGTCTATTCAAGGCTGTGGACCATTCATGGTACGCGCCGTCTAAAGACGGAGCGCGGCAAGTGCGCGTTGCCTTGCGTAAACGACGCACAAGTGTATAACCGAAAAGGACCGGGTTCTGGAGATCCTGCGGCAAAAGGACTTTTAAAGTCCTCCCCCGGTCCGTTGACGCTTTTCGAAGGACTTTAAACTCAGCTGGTCTCGTTATTCGACGGTTAACCCACTTACTTCCTGCTGATATTTGCGCTAGGCTCGCACCTGCGATCTTTTTCAGAATTGTGCAAGTTTGGATTTTGAAACGGGACTAAACTGGTATTTACTGAAGGTTGGATCCGAAAAAAAAAATTTTAATCATTAAGGTGCATCATGTTTATAAAAAATTTAGTGAATGAAAAATCGGAGTCAATTACACTATTTAATATTGTGCTGAATCTTCTCTGAGAAGGGGTATCAACAATGTGCACAGGAACATAGAAGTTCCTCGCTTTTGTGATACATTGCATAGAAATTCCACTCCACCAAGCTAATATTTCTGTAACGATAAAGAAATTATTATCAATAGCAAATGATGACAGTTAGAACAATATCAGCAATTTAGCTGTGCTTTGTTTCAAGTTCTCGTTCGATCCTTTCTAACGTAATCCTTAATTACATCCAAACAGCGGAGTAGTGTGTCGAGAGGGCAGAGAAGGTTTAAGAGGCATTTACATTGGGAGCACCCCCCATCCGAGAGGCACGAAAGATACTTCCTACTCGGTGTTTAGAGACGGACCCTTGGCGTAGATGGGTCCTAATTTCGTTGGGCCCTTAAAAGAAAAATACTCCCCCCAGCGAGCAGAAAGAAGGGGCTAGAGTGCAAGGGGCAAGCGAGGCCACGTGTCTCAGCGCGTGCCGGAAGTGACCAACCGGATGCAGACATCCGAAACGGTCTCTCTCGTTCCCGTCCGATCGAGGATACGCCTTCAGCCGGCATTGTTCTTCCTTGTGGATTATGCCGATCTACTTTTGCGACCAGTTTCTCGCGTCTTAAGAGGAAGGGTTGCCAAATGCTTAGATGTGCCTCTTGATAAAACAACATCTGTTCTTGGGTGGCATTGTTGCGGACGGAATTTGATTGAAAACTGCATTCTGAAGCACCGTAACGTTTTTAGGATCTTAATGAATCGAAGGTATATTTAAAAATGAATACTGGGACAAACACAATAATTTATAAGTAGGCGTTAACAGTTTACAAATTGTTTTATCGGGGAATATCTATTTTCAAGAAAGTATCTCGTTTCTGTTAAACAGTGATGATTCCGCATATCTGATAGTTTATTGTACGAAGGAAATTAAGCATCAACGAGAAGGAAGCTTATAGTGCATCTCGTAGAATCTGACCGAATCTCGGGAGGAAACTGGAGAGGAGAAACAGTTGTTTAAAAAGGAGAGTGGCACACTTAAAGTTTTCAGCGGGAACGTAACACGATCCCGGCCGTCTGTTCCGCTTTCGGCGGCCGCTTATTAGCAAAGTGCTCGACAGAGCGGCTGCACTTGACCGCAGGAAGCGGCCATCTTTTGTTTTCCTTCTCTGGACAAACAAGTCTGCACCGGCAATAGCAATCTTTGAAGAAATCTTAGCAATTCCTTCGTACTCCAAAAAGTGGAGAAAGAAAAATACAAGTGCAGAGGACGGTAATTTTAATGTCATCTTTCGACCCCTAACATTCAACTCTTTCCAACCCCTATAATGTCTCTTGTGAGGGATCGAATATATTTCCAGAAATTGAGTTTCACCCCAAACGAAAAGCCAACAGCGAACCCTTTCAAGTAAACTGTCCCAACTGACCATCGAGCGAAGCCATTCTCCGCCACGAGAAGAGAACTATTTTCGTCCGAGTTCACCCTTGTGCCGCCCCTCTTCCGCTGGGTCCAGGGCGACTTTCACCGATGGCACGCGTCCGTTTCAAAATCCCGGCTGAAAGGGGGTGAAGCCACACGCCACGCGAAAACGCAGCCCTGTTCATTGTCGCACACATGCTCCCACCCCTTCACGGGATAACGGTGACCGTTAAAGTTTCTCCGATACGCTGCGTCCTATCGCGAAAATCGATATTTATTGCCGGTCTAGGAATGATCGGTCTCTTTGATCCTCTCGGTATTCGCGACGAGGCGAAGGCTGTTCGTCAGCTTCGACACCATTGATCCGCGACTTCTCCTCGAGAGAAACAACGCCTGTGCTTCCTGGGGAACAAGGGAAACTCGATCCGGTGGAACCTCCTTCGCGAGGGTCTGTGAAAAGATATCAGAGACGATCTGTCCCCGGCGCGGATCTGCTGCCAGGCCGCCGAAGCAAGAAGTCGAGGTTCATTCATCGTTCTGCGAAAGGTAATCGGATGCAAGCGCGTGACCTCCGCCAGAGGTTTTCCGGTCTCGAAGGAGAAGGGGGTGGAGAAGGGAGCCAGGGGACGACGTTAACGGTAAGCGTCTTGAGACGTTCCTCTTCTCCGCTCGGTGAAAAATAATGGAATGCTCGAGGGGGGAAGAGCGAGCCGAAGTACCCCGCCCCCGCTCGTGTGGGGCACGCGCCCGCCACGAACTGAGGGGAGTCCACACCTGCCCCTGCGGCTCATTGTACGCCAAAAAGCCCAGCCAACCCCTCCTAGACAAAACTAGACCCCCGTGCAGGGGCTGCTAGGATCCGAGCTGCCAGCCAGGCACAGCATCTGCTGGAATCTGCGACGAGGGATGCGACGAGGGCGATAGGTTATTATTGGCATTGTGCTTAGGGGGTGCCTACTCGCACACAGGCCAGCCGCTGGGGCGCGCGCGTGCACGCACGTCCGCAGAAACAGATCGTGTCCATGTGTGCGTGTGCCGCCTGTACCTGGAAGCACATGTGTCCTCTCGGCTGCCGATGGACCGGGGTAAAAGGTGCACATGCATCTGTCCGCGTTTTGCGTGCATCGGCACCCAGCGGACCTCCCCTACCCATTCTCGTCGGTGTCTAAAAGCCACCCTCTCCGCGCACAGGCGTTCATCGACGCGTCCTCCGCGTGTATCGGCTTTTAACGGTTCCGTTGCACGGTTTTGGAGGGATGCTGCACCGGTGCCCACGATACGGGAAAGGTATTCTCTTGGAATTCGGGCTTGGGCTAGTGATCGCTGTCGTGGGGATAAGTTTAACTGTTTTCGTGGAGAATCGGGGGGGCTGTTTTGGGGGTTGGTTCGTTGGGCGCGTGCATTTTGGTCGGGGAATACGAACTAATACATGTACATACAATACTCAATTATTGTAAGTTCGTGGATATTATAATTTTTTTTAAGTTGAATTAAATTATTTTTTTTATATATGGGCGCATGGACAACTGGGTCATTAGCGACGGTTCGATTGCCCTTTTAGATTTCGTTATGGAGTTTGATTTCTTTTAGGTAGCTTAAAGTGTCTTCAATGTGTTTCTCTGATGTTAAGACGGTGTCTGGATTGAGTCCATATTTTTGTCTTTCGGTTAGATATCTTCTGCATTCGTATAGCAAATGTTTGGTTACAAAAGTTGCAGGTTGGAGGTTTTGTTTTTCTAGGGGTATTCATGTGTTATTTTAAAATATTCTATTCTGAGTCGCGTCTTCTTCTTTCTATTCATGTTGTGAGTAGGCAGTTCTCGAAAAACCCTTGTACAGTTTCAAGGATTTGAGTTCGGTTGATTGTCATCCGTTTACTGTTCCATTGTCTTCTTCAATATTGTGGATTAATTTGAGAAGGTCCATGTATGGGATTGGTATTTTGGTTTCGCTTGTTGGAACGGCTATTGCTGTTTTGACTACAGAGTCTGCTTTCTCATTTCCTGATATGCCTTAGTGGAAAGAGACCCAGGTTAATAGTAGAATTAAATTATTGACCCTCGATGTCATATACAAAGAAATGGAAAAAAGGTTAAAAGAAAATTCCAAAGATCGATATTAACTTTCTTCTTAACGACAATCTTATTGGTTAGTAGTTTGCCAACATCCAGAAATCCTCAGATCTGAATAAACCTCCGCCTCGTTATTAATTCCCCAGCTCCATTGTTCCGTGATTATACAAAATACTATTCAAGCGTCACGTCACACAAACATGACGAGCCACCAGGCATTCAAGTCTCCGCAGCGGCAGAAACTCGCGACGTCCAGAAGCAGTTAGAAACAGCAGAACTATCGAATAATGAGCTACCCCTGCGGCGACGCTCTCCAACTCGAACCGGGTAATTCAATTCTGCGATTCGATTCTCACGGGACCAAGCCAGAGAGGCTCTGAAGTAGCCTCCGCCCTGAAACTCTTTCTCTACCCCTTTCTTCTTAATGTAACGACTACAGGTATAACGTGCAAGGAACGAAGCGAGTGGAAAGAATAGCTGCGCGTTCCTAATAGTGTTCACGCGATGATTGGCGTGAGTGAACCACTCGAAAAACGATTCTTCGACACGGAGAAAGAGAGAGAGACTCCACTTCGTCGTAGTAAAACGAAAATTATATCGAGCCACTGTGTTGGTCCATGGAATACAGGGCCCGTATGTGTATATAAATCGCGCCGGAACTCTAAAGTATCTAGATCGGCGTCGGTACGTGGACCGGGTATTATTCGCCGTGCACCTGGACACTCCAGAGCACCGTGAAGATTTGCAATCACCTCCGTTTACACCGGTGCCACCTTTTGTGACCACCCTTCATCGGGGTCAGCCCGTGCAAAGGAATCGAGATTTCCGTTGCGGGCCGAGTTGCCCGCTAATCTTCTGCTACCCGACCATTGTTTCACCTGACTGACGGAGGAACGGATGTAGAGGCTGTCTGCGCGCTGGCCTAACAGTTCCTGACCGGTTCGGGCCGAATTTGGCAGTTTGCGCTTTCTACGTTTCTCATACATGCATTGGATCACTCGTGAAGCTATTTACAATGCTTATCAAATATTTGTAAAATTTTCTCCGAAAAAATTCATATTTCATTTGAAAGCTGGACCTGGAAGAATTCTTTTGCTGGATCATAAAAGCCTTGAATGTCTGATAAATCCTATCAGATAGCTTTAGACTCTTTTTCTTTTATCTATCACCTTCTTCTTAACTTGTTCTCGTCGCCAATTGATATAAACCGCTTCAAATCTTTATATTTTGCAGCACTTTCAATTTCTCAATCGCTATCGACTCACAGTGCCCCATCAAACCTCGCTGATTGAATTGTTCAGCTCCATTGCCTGTCTGTTTATCCTTTCCTCTCCTAAATCCCCATCTTTCTCTTATTATACAAGCGAGCCGTTCGCATTGATATGTACCATGTCTGTCACGCATGATTGATAGCCGCGAAGTGTATTAGGTCAGCCCACGTCCGAGAGACTTTCTTCCCAGAATGTTGGTGGAAACGGGGCAACACGATTCCGTCGGGAACGAAGGGAGAATAATTAAGTGCCTCTCGGCGGGACAGACATTTTTACTGAGCGTTATCGCGGATACACGCCGAGCGACTTGGCCCCTGACCGTCTCGATTGAATTGTTCCCCTTATCCCGATCTACCGAACGCAGACCCCGGCGGTTTGTCGCGTTATGCAAGAAAGTGGTCTCGTCGTCGTCGGCGGTGCACACGTCTAACGCGCGTATGATTGATAGTCGGGAAGCGTATTAGGTCAGCGCGCGCTACCATAGTAGCCCTTTCACGAGCGGTCAGAACCGGGCGCTTGAGCCGCGGAGAAAGCAACTCCGTGGCGAATCTGAGAGGCCAGTCACTTCGCCCCGGCGTTAAGCACCATGCACACGTGGCCGATCGCGCGGTCGATTGATCGGTCTATTACCTCGTGGCCGGTGTCGCCGGTGCTCCGATTTGAATCAACAGTTTCGCGCTTGCGAGTAGGAAGAAAGTGTCGACGATGTCGTTGGCGGTGGATACACGGGTACTTGACTGACCCGTGTTACCGCTACCACCTCGATATCTGTTTCTCCGGACTTTTGCGCGGCCCTATCGGCCTGCAGAATTTATGGTGTCGCAGCGGTATGGGAGATAGACGTTTCGATCGCGCGCTGATCTAAAGTTCCTGAGATATGGGACTGATGATGATTTGTCGCCGTTCTGATCAGATTTGTTACTACTGTTGAGCTTTGTGGAATCCTCGCTAGATATTTTTATTTTTGGAACAGGGTATTTTATTTTATTTAGGAAATGACGCTTTAATGATGTAGTTCGCTCAGACAATCGGCTTCGATCCTAGTCAGCAGCAGAATGATGGTGAAGATCAATGAGAAGATCGACTGTCTTGACTTCGGATGCAAGTGCTAGTAGTCTGTGAGTAATATACGGTGCTCACGAGAATATTAACTAGATGAGATGAATGAAGTGCAAAAAAAGTGTACCACATGTCATTTAACTTCAGCCGCACAGCGTCTTTAGAAACCTACAAATACAATTACTCAAACCTTCACGTTTCCTACCATGGATCATTCATCTTCCGGGAGAACTACTCCAAGTGTTACACTCTTTTTTTTTTAATGAGCTTTGGTAGGGTGGTAGAGGTTGAAATGCAGATTATTATGATGTATGATTTTAAGGGCATGAGGATAAACGTTTGCAATATGTTTCGCATTAAAATTTACCGGAGCTATTCGCTATGTCGTTGGCTACGTTCTATCATCCTACCAAAGCTCATTAGAAAACGAACGTAACGCTTGATCAGCCAATCCCAGTTAACGCAACACTAACAAACTATCCCAACAATGACTATAACCACCGATTCTTCAGAGATCCTTCAACCGATTTCCAACCCTGAACCTACCCCGACTCCGAACTTACTCCACCATCGACCGGCGCAGAAAACCGAGGCTGCTAGCAAAAGGGGTCCAGAAACGGGGCTTCCCCCGTAGGGGAGAGGAAAATCTTTGCCCGGGTTCCGCGCTTCCATTTACGGGCGAACCCGTCGCGGCTAGACGTAGGTATGCGATCTCTTGGCAGTACACGTTGCTGGGAGTCCGGTAAGGAACGAGCTCTGGGGCCCACGCCCCCTGGCTGACTGCCTGTCTGGCTATTACGCCGGCGCTGATAGGAGGATTGTCTTACGCGGTGTTGCTTAGGTGTTTAAGACCGCGCTATTATGTTTCTCGCGAACGAGAAAGGAAGACGGTGGCAGGGGGAGGGCGGCGGACGCGATAGAGACGCCGGAGTCGGTCGGAGAGAGGAGAAAGGCAGATAGAGGCTTTGCAAAGAGAGCAATCGAGAGAACGAGACACCACGGGCGGTGCGAGCGCAGTGAGTTACGAGCGCAGCAGGAAGAAGAAAGACACCAGGCTCGCTAATGAGGATCCAGCTAACTCGAACCGCTTCGGCCGCGATTCTTTTCGCTACGCCGCGCCGGAAATCGCGATCGGCGAGCCGCTCGATCCGTGATTCCGTTAGATCGGCAACGGGAAAATTGGAGGATCAATAGAGCCGCGGAAAAGCCAATTTAAAAAAGGATAAAGGCTGCTCTGATTCTCTTGTGAAAAATCGGTATCGACGAGGAGGATTCAGAAGAATCGACGGAGGACCTGCAGACGTTGGACGCGACTGGATGACCGCAAGAACCGGAACCCACTCGTCGGTGGACCAGTTAACGCGCGAGTCGAGCGAGCGTGAGCTCACCGCGCGAGAAAGGTAATCTCATTGGCCACGGCAGGACAACGATCTCGCCGATCCACGCGTTGATCGCGGGCGCTTCCGACTGCAGCCGCATTGTCCGCGCCCGGTAGATTTACTGCGTCTTTCTTTTCTCGCTGGATCCACGATTTTCGTCCCGCGCATGGCTCGTAATTCCTCATCGCCACCCCCGTGTCTCTTGCGCGTTTTTTTCGATCCCTTTGTCCAGGTCCTCGGGCTTTCGTTGCACCGCGTTAGGCCCGCGCTCCGTATATGAGAAAGTCGTATTTATTGCGCCAGGCCCAGGCGACATAGATACAAACAGGATCGGATGGAACAATTGAATATTCATGGTCTCTCCCCTCTGGATAAAGATCGCTCTCCGGATTATAAAATTAGGAGTTCCCGTTAGCTCTAGCGTCTTCTTCGGTTCGGAGGGGACACTTTTCACCTCGAACGACCTTTTTCAGACTCGTTGCTTCGACTATGGGATCCGGAAGACGCTGTTGCTGACCAAAATCCGCAGACCGCATTATTGTCCTCGCGCGCCTCCTCCGCTTCAGCTGTGGTCCAGCGGAGACAGCTGATGGCACGTGCTGTGCTCTCGAGTATCGATACCAAGTGGGGGAAGTGCTTTTGCACACTGCAGCCTGTGGTGCAATGGTGCAATACTGAGATCCTGCGAACCGACAGTGGTTCTCCACCTACTGCTCACTTTGCATCCTCCAAACAAGATTCTCTGTCTTCCTAAACTATGATTCCAACCGTAACCTCTTTAAACCGAAGTGGATTGAATTCTAAAGATTTCAATCTTCCTCAAGTACTTCCAATTATTATTTTTCGAAAATACTATTAGACAATTGTACTGAGTTAATCTTTCCAATTCGATTTATCTTTATTTAGTGAAGAAAATCAGCTCTGAGTATCCTACATTTGAAACGTAGTTATCTAAAATTGTGAAATAATTATTCTCTTAAAATTTCGAAAGATCCTAGATCTTCATGAGAGCAATGAGAACCACCGTTTAGAGTCGCGTGGTGCCGACCGTTCTCATCACCTGCCTTTTCCGCTTACAATAGAGCGAGAGTACACTCGTTCGGCTAGGTGAGCCGATGTACGGCATCCCCATTGCCATCCCCGAGAGGTCGGGGCCACCCCTCTTGGAGCCGCATACATCCTCATTATGTGTGTTGGTTGCACCCTCCGGAGCCCCGTGGCTCTGTTCCCGGTGTTCGTGGCACGCACACAGGTAAACTTTCTGCGCGTTGAACGGGGGAACCCTTCGTCGGGACGCGGTCCACAGAAACACGATCACACACGCAGCCGGGCGAGCAGGCACGAGGTACAGAAAGGCAGAGATTGACAATGCAGGGGGCCCACCTGCCCCCTACCCCAATCTGGACACGCGCCCCGCGGCAGCACCTGGTCCTCCGCTTGTCAGGACCGTGCGCTACCGTAGATGCCTGCGATCTCGCCGATTTCTGTTCGTCTCCCTTTCAATTTATCAGCGTTCGTTCACTTCCAGTCCTCCCTGAATAGAAGATTCATTGAACTTTTCAAATTTTGTACTTGACGGTTCGGAGATCCTTCACGGTGGCTTCTTGGTATTCGTCCGGTTCCATTGGAATCCAATTCGGGGAAGCTGTCCATTATGCGTTAGTTTGTATTTAATAATCTTCGCTCCGGTGAAATTTGATGCGTGCAGCGATCGTCTTAGGAGAGTAGCCAGAGCCTATGCAGGATAGACACATCATTTAGATAGACCCATTTCGTAATCATGTCTCTGGTATTAAGTACTAGCCTCAAGTAAGGCGTTAACACAATCAGTAATTGAATCTCCGCAGCATCAGCTGTGTTCCTCAAGAATCTGACTCCAACGTTTCATCAGTATTATCTTCATCAGCGCCTGAATTCATCAGTCACCCTTCTAAGCGTCATCCAGAGTCATCCAGTGATCCGAAAGCTTCGTATTACCGGCAGGGGATCTTGATCGTTATTCCAGACGATCCAATAGAAGTCAAAATAAATCGAGAAATCCGTGGTACAGCGCAAGAGGAACACTGATAATCCGTTTCGCTCCTTTTCCTGTTTCTATTTCAGCTGCAGACCTCGGCATTCCGCGTTGCCATGTCTCATTTTAATTCGGGCACAGAGTGGCGCATCCACGGAGTCTCCGGGCAGATCAGAATCAACGTCGATGCATCTTTCCGTAGAGTCCTCTCGTCCTGTTCATAAAACCGCGTCGGGTATCAGGTTCCCGAGGCCGACACACGGGCGGCCTCCTCTTCTTCGCAGTCGTCTCCTTCCTCTTTGGCTCTTTGCATGGACGTCAGGTTGCGACAGGAGCGGCGAGCGCCATGACGCTAATACTATCGTGACGTCCATCAGGATTATCAATCCGCGGCAACGAAGACGAAGAAGCTGGCGGGGGACGGGGGAAGAAGGAGGCGGAGGAAGAAGAAGAGGAAGAAATCGACGCGAGGCTAGCGATCCCTTCCTCCTCGCCGTCGATCGCCGGGAAGTTATTGTGCATCGTCGACGATAAACGCGCACGGGAACGGGAACGATAAATCTAATCCTCTTCCCGTGGAGAACGCGCGTCCGTGCGGCATGCAAATTAATTTGTACCGCGGTGCAAACGCGAATTTGTAAGTAGCTTGCGTTGGCACGTTCCTCGGTATGATGAATAAGGAATATCGAGGCCTGCGTTTCTCTCGACAGAACAATCTCGCTATTGCTGCAGGAAAGTTGTACCCACTTGCAACTTGGAACACATTACCTTTTGAAGCGAGTCATCTGCGCATCAGTTGGCTTCGGAGAAATGTCTACTATTTTCTATATACTCTGCAGTTGAATAAAATTATGAGCGTGAAAGGATGTCTATTTAAAAACACACCCAAAGATTGTAGTTAGAAGAGAACAGTAAAAATGTCTCCCAAGAAATCAACCTCGATTCCTCATCAGTATTCGTCGAGTCTGGCAATACTAATTAAAATGATTTTTACGAGACACAATGCACGAACTACCACCGCCTTGATTCCCATTAAAATTCATTGGAAGAAGCTCGAAACGATCTCCAGGAACAATGATGGCAGACGGTGGGGCCGATGCCACGAGGCAGAGGCGTGCAACCGAGCAAGAGGGGAATTTACCTCCAAGTACAAACGAACCCCGTTAAATCCTGAGGTTTACAAGGAAGGCAGCGAGGTCATGTGCGGTACGTCGTGCAGGAAGAATCGTAATTACCCGACATGTGTACCTGTACAAGAACGACAACGGCTGATATCGGCGCGAGGTCGCGATCTCCGCATAATGGGAGTAACCGACGCGAAGAATGCAGGTCGACCCTGAACCTCCTCCCTTCCCCCTCCTGCGACAAAGATCAAGGTGGTCCAGAACACAACGCGTCGTTCGCAGGCTTCGAACGTATTTTCACAGTTATGCAATTCGACCAACAACTGCCTCATTTGCCTTCTAACTTTGCATAGAATTCGGTCGTATTATTCGCTTAAATCAAAAAGAAGATTCCCTGACATTTGAGTTGCTCTCAGTATCGGTTGAACTCCCTCAAGGTTTCTCTCGGTTTCTACCGTCCCTGAGATCTATTAGAATTCTCTGCGCGACTATTTAGAAGGTGTTTTAATTACCGTTCATAATTATCGTTCCGAAAATTCGTTTTTAAACCACCTTTAGCTGCGAACTATTTATCTAAACTATTCTATCATCATCCCAAGAACCCTACAAAAATGGTAAAATTCGAAAAACACTTGTCCGTAGAATAAATTTCCCGATATCTAATTTTCGCGACAGAAACGGACCCAATCTAACAGTAAGGTGAATGTCCCAATTTCTGCTCATTTAAGCGTTCACTCGTTATGAAAAGGATATAAAAAATTTGTTTGCAGTAAAAATTTGCAAAGTAATTGATTAATACCTCGATAATGAATCAATTAATTCAAAAATATTTTAAAAAGATGTTATATTTAATTTTTAATAATGGCTAATTCAATGTAGTACTCTAAATGTCCGTATTTCTGCTCAAGACAAATAAGTCACAAAAATCCAGTAAAAATCCAGAGTAAAACACAGTAAACGTTTTTAGTATTAAATACGATTTATTTCTGCACACACTATATTCGGTCCGATTATCGAATCACAATGAAATTGCTGTTCTTTAGTCCGAGCAGTAAGAATACGATCAGAACGAGTAAGTTCCTTGTTCTAAAATTTTTTTCGTTGCTTACGTAGCACTTTTTTTCTAACAAACCTGTGCATCACTCGCGTGAATGATCAAAGAACTTATAATTATGTTTTTACAATTATAGTACACACATAACATTTATAATAATAAGAAAACTACGAAGTGATTAGACATCGGGACATGAGCAGAAATTGGGACATTTACCTTACTCCGTTTCTCCTCTCAGGATATCAGGTTCGTTTTCGATCAGGTTTTCCAGATAGTCGCGTATCAGGGCACGAGTTTCATTGAGGGGACCCGATGTACCGTTTCTGGGTCCTCATTTTTATTCCAGGGCCCGGTCTCCCGGAGGGTCGACCTTTGGGGATGGCGGATGAAGCCCCTGTTCGAGCTCGACCAGCTGGTCGAGGTGGAGAAAGAGGGCAGGCAAGTGCGAGAGAGAGAACGAGCGACGAGATTCACCACTGTTTGTTCAGATTTGGTTAATGTCGGCACATACGACGTTTTACCTTCGTCACGGGGCCCTGGCAGCGAGACTTATTATGGCCAGGGGATCGCGTGTACATACGAGCTTCCGGCTAGGTCGATCCTTCACCCCTTTTTTCTATCGCGTGCCCTCCACTATTGACTCCGTACCCGAACCCCAAAGGATTAGGCGGTTACGTAGCCTTGGCGCGAGGACCGTTCCTCTTTCATCGGTCTTTACATCGCGTTCAAAATACCCGCCAGAAGTCTCCAACGTGTAAATATTTGATATGCAAAATATCTTCCTATTGAGACTTCCTGCAGCCTCTAATTCGCCTTTTCGCTGGCCAAGAAGAATGGCAGAATTATTTAAATTTAAGTCGATGGAGAATCTTAATAAGAGTCCTTGCGAGATTGTAAACCCTTCATTTAATTCGGGATCTTGAGGGCTGTTTCAAACGAGATTCCTGATGAAACTAGCTCGACGATGAGAACACGATTTAACTTCTACCCCCTAACTATTGATTACAAGGCGTACAACTTCTTAGCGTTTCTACAAAGCCTACTTCTGCAAGATTTTGTTGTACATATCTCAGAGATATCCCAAAGGTCTACTTCACAATATTCAAATATTTTTCAAAGACAACCCAAATTTTTCGATTCGTTACCGAAACGACGATCCTACGGCAAGGAAGTGCAGGGACGCCGCGAAATCGTCGAGGGACCGCGCGTCACCTTGTCATCGGATGAATGACAAATTCGCCAAGGTGCACGGGCAAGGAGAAAAATCAAAAGTCTTCTTGCGCAGGTGTCCAGGAGCTGAAAGGTATATACACGGAACGGCAGGTACCTTTCGGCTCGGCTGGCTTCATTGTGCTCGCGGCTCACAAAGTGCCTGCACGACGAGGAGCGATCTTGAATGGATCGAGTTAAGGCCCACGAGGTTGCGTCTTTGCCGAGGCCAAGCTTCGTGCACCGTGCTACCCCGAAGGCACGCGGGTCACGAATGTGCGTGTGCACGCTGTGTACTGGTCGTTTTTAAACTTTAAAAGGAATGAGGGAACGGTTCCTGCCGAGATTTCAGTCGCTTGACTGTTTTTTCCTCGTGATAGAGGTGCATACCTGGAATTCGGTTCCAACTCGACGGGGACGCGATGCGTTCGTTTCTTCAGAAGAAATTAAATTTTCGTTAACGGCTTTTCCTTAAAGAATATTTTTTGAATTGGTTAGATTAATTTCAACACTTAACTTCATTCTGCTGGTGAAAATTTTCGCATCAAGGATAGTCCATGTTTTTGTATTTACTTATTTATTTATTATTATTAATGGGATAACTGTTTTGGAAAGTACAAAAGAAGAAAATAGTAGGGGAATGGAAGTACATACAAGAAAAATGGATAGACGGGGCAATAAGATATGACAAAAATTAATAGATAAATAAAACAGAAAATTATAACTGTAGAATATCTCGTAACGACTGTTTTAAAGATAATATATTAGGTGTAGAAATGAATTCTTTCCGATTTTTGGATGAAATAAAGGTTCTATTCAGAAAAAAAAGACATAATAGCTCAATCATCAAAATATTCATTAATATATAAATATATTATCAATGATCTTGCTTTAACGTTTAGAAAAAAAAAGATTTCGGACGTATTCGTCCGAACGCAATTCGTACGAATACGCATCCATTATAACCGCAGCCTAATACAAAAGTCATAGTTTGTGCGATCATTTATTTATTTATTTATTTATTTATTGTTAATTTACGGGAAAGGAACCCATTAGCACAAAAAGAATAAAGATACAAAAAGTACGAGCTAAAAAAAATACAATAAAAAAAGAAAGAAGAAAGAGAAAAGAAAAATTACAAATAAATTATAAGTAGAATTAGAAATAACGTTAAAAAAAATTGCGTAGTGCAGATTTAAGCGCATGCGATGATTGTAGCAGAAGGTCTGAATGTACATGTGACATGTTTGAGTGAATAAACATACGATTGTAACAATTAAAATAAGCGTAGGACGTACGGTGGTATTCGATATGTAACAATTCTGGGTGTCGCAAGTTCCTAGATGGTACATTGATTGATAATTTTTCAATGATGTCAGGGCAGGTTATTAGACCATTTAGGATTTTATTCACAAATAAGACATCGACTAGTTTTCTCCTGTTCTCCAAGCTGGATAGGTTAACGTTAACAAGAATCCTGTTCAATGTGCATCAACTAACGGCTTCTTTGGTTTCTTGATGGCTCATGTAAAGAGAAGATCTCAATAATTCGTGGACATGCAATCATACCCTTAAATATTTTAATATTGTAAGGTTAAGCTAATAAAAATAATTACACATTTTTAATTTAGTAAAGAATGAGGATATAAAAGGAAAAGATGGAAATGGGAAATCTAGGAACATCGAGTTGAGTAGAACTAGGTTGAAATTGAAATACCTTGAGGTTAACTGCAGTTGAGTCTTCGAAAATTCCTCAATTCCTGCGCCTTTGCACGGTTGCGAGCGAATCCCAGTTCAGGTGCAGGAATCACATGTCGCGCTACGTTTATCCTACCCCGTAGGATCGCGATACAATAGTTTTGACACATAAAGACCTCCCTTTCAACCCCTAAGGGTCTCGGCTGCTTCGGGAAGCGTGCCATTCCCTGTCAGCTGCTACCCTCCAAGCACGAGATACGTTGAAGAAAACAACGTTCTCGGAACCAGGTATATCGATATCGATGCATCGAACGCCAAATTAATACCGGAGTCTAGAGTCAAGCTGGTAGGAATTTTATATTTCAACACCATTTTATACCGATCTTCTTGAACAGCTAAATCGGTCATCCAAAAAATACATTCTAAGAAAAGTACTCTTTCCGATTTCAACTCCTTGTAATAAATATTTCAATATTCAGGTCCCTGGAATTTACTCTAATTTCCCGGAATTCTGCGTGAACTTAAAAAACTCTTTAGTCAAACATTGTGCCTATCAGATTAGAATGTTAGAACGTTATCATGTCTCCAAAGGTTCAGTTTTCGTTTATTTTATGAAAATTCTCGGGGACGGTGATAGCGGAAAATGGCTCCCGAAAGCGAAACGGTCGTCGCAGGTGAGAAAGAGGAACTCGAAACGCGTGGAATCACGGCGTCCCTTTTTACGACCGCTCTCCCCTGCGCAAGAGTTCCGCCGGAGACATCGCGGAGACATCGGGGTGAATTTATAGCGGGACTTTTACGAGCGACCTATTTCAACCGAATGGAAGAGATCCGTTCCTCCGAATATGAAGCCAACGGAAACATTGTGCTGCATTTTGTATCTCATGCGTCCATTGTCGCGTCTCGAGAAAGATCGTAAAATTTCGTATTAATGTTCTTCTTTTTCGACCTTAGAGATTACTTGTCCTAGCCTTGAAGATTAGAAACGCCACTCACCGAAGTCTGTAGCGAGGGACTTTCTAGATTTCAGATGCTAGTAGGACTCACGAAAATGTTTGGTCAACTGTTCAATTCGTGCAACGTTATTCTGTAAAAGTTAGTATTCCTTGCCTGAAAAGGAGCAACGCCACATTATTTGATATCCAGCAACTCCACGGAATGGACTCAATTAATCTTTTTGGCCTCAGATCTCAGTGACTCTGAATAATTTCTATTCCCTTATCGCCTGAGACAAGGGATAGAGAATGGAAGTGGCCTCTTCATAAATTTTGTAGATTCCGCGGTGTCGTAATGCGGACAAGCTCCTGAAACTCCTCTCGATTAATTTTCTTGGTCACTCTACGCTCCAGAGGACCATGGGTGCATCAACAAGTAGCCTTCTGCGATAACGCATAGGCACGCCAGTCTATTCTTTCTTCCCAGCAAAGGGAAATGCGGACGTCGACGTACAGAAGCATCTACTGGGTGTCCTCAATTATTCTATCGAACTTTACCTAATGCAGTTTTAATAGAGATTTTCAATCCTTTTTATTAGACTAGCAGAAAAGTTCATTTAAATTTTAGAATATTCTTTTTGGAATTTCGGAGTAAACCATCAGTGAATACAACACAACTGAAATGTGCCAATATCTCGGTTTGATAGAGAAGGTATTTAGACTTTACTTTTATTAACTCCTTGTCTTATAATAGCATATTATACTCGTGATATGAACTATATTTTTTTTAAATATTAGAACAAACATTATAAATTATTAACACAGAAGAAAAAGAGTTTCAGTAATTAGAAATATACATTTTTTTCTATATTAGACAATTAATGGTTGGATATTTTATGCTTTGATCTACTATTTAAAATAATTCATGTATCCGTAGCTTGAAAAAATTATAGAGTAAGAAGTGAATTTTCTTAATTGAAGACTGAATTTATTGAGACTTCATTAAGAATTCAGTCCTCAGAAAATACCGGCTATGGAAAATTTTAATTTGCGACAGTTTAATTTTAAGAGTGATGTATATGAATGAATAAGGGGGGGGGGGGTGCAAGGATGGGTATAAATGAACGGCCTAGATGATTTCGACGTTTGTATTAAGGTTTGGCTTCAAAATATTTGTTTTATAAACAAAATTCAAATGCTTTGCACAAAAAATATATAAATTATAAGAAAAAATTAGTTGTATGAAACAGAATTAATTTACTCCATAAAATGATGAAAATTCTACTCATAACCTGTATCACTAGTAGATGGACGATATTACAAAATATTTTAGCGCATACGAAAAACACTTTTTAAAAATGTTTTGAAATCTAACATTGATTTCTCACACAACAAATGTTTCTCTACAAAATGAAGAACAAATAATATAAATTAAAAGCCTGGTTTTTCATAATTCTATGGCCTATTTACCCTGTTTCAAAAAATTCTAATGAGAAACTAAATTCAATGTGAGTAAATCTACCTGTATCAAGTCATGAAATTATAGTGATTCACCGTTATTCACAATGAGTACGTTAAATCTGTTTAAATTCTAGAAAAGGCAGAGTAAAAAAATTTTCAGAATAAACGTTATGGAAACTGAGAAACAATTAAACGTGGACGATAAACTGACAGAAATGAATAGAAATAATATAATACTGAAGATTTAAAAATCAATTAAAATTTGTACTACACGTGAATAAACCTATGATGAGTCACTGTGCATGAAACAGGGGCTGCATCACCAATTTGACGTTATGTTAGCATCAGACCGAAAGTTCTGAGAGCACCCTATATGTAGAAGACCAGTGCTTACACCTATCCGTGGAGCGTCAGCGGTATCGTGACATTAGAATAATTCGAAGGCAAGAGCAGGAGCACGCGCGAGCGCCTCGGTAGCCTCCATTAATACCGTTCCAGTGCGTGGACGGGAGAATAATTGTCTGAGGACAGCGGAATCGAGGCTCGACTGAAAATCGGACTGTACTTTGACTGCGTAGGGCGTAGCGGTGTCCTGTAACCGACGATAAGATCTGTAATCCGCGTCACCAAACGGTGGCCTCTTACCGCCGTTCGGTCCTCCCGACATTCGTCGGGATCGGGGCCGTTTAGCGAGATTCAGTGGTCCAGAATAGACACGGAATTTCAACACTGACCGTAGGAGAACGACGAATCGATTATGTCGAGATAAATCGCGGGGCAACGTGACACGGAATTTTGTCGGCTCGTCTAGCGGTAGTCGTTGAGGGATCACTTCACCATGCTGCTTGGAATTCTGGTGCTGGTGAAGCTGATCGGGACACTTGTCTTTTCGGCCGTTTCGTTGACCTCTGTGCCGATCGATATCGACCTAGTCGATCCCTCTTGAATTATATCGGAGTCGAATGGAAATGAACAGGAAGATTTGATGGAATTTTGATTTGTTTTAAAAATACAGTAGTGCTTTGATTAACTCGGTATATTCACTTTGTTTAAGGTGTGCAACGTGGAAATTAATATTATTTATAGTTATGCAAATGAGTGAGGCAACAATGGGTGATAAGACAAAGTGTCGATGGGTATTGAAGGTAAATAAATTTAAACAGAAGGTAAGGCTACAAGAAAGAGGATTCTGATCATTCCTCCGAGTGCATTTACCGGGAACCTTTCTGAACAAGTCTTCAACCTGTTAGGTATTCCATAATATCTACAAAACGCAAAAAGCCCGATACCCGGTTCAAAATTAGCATTTCTCGCGGTCAAGGAATTAATAATTGCTTGATTGCCGTTATCTAAAAAAGGAGAAGAAGCACCGAATACGCTATTAGTCAGTAGTCTTCACTTGACTTTAGAAGGTAGCATCGCAGGAAACGCCTTCAATTAACCGCTTATTTTCAAACATCACGGTCCATATTCATAAACATCTTTCGAAGTGAAGCCGGCGAACGATATTAAAATTCCTGATAACCCTCATCGACGGCTCGCGGACAACCAGTTCACTCAGATACGATCTCCACTCATTTCCTACCCTCATAACAATTAATTGATACGTCGAGTCAGCCTCTCGACTTAGAAGCCTCCGCGGGAACTCGGAAGCGCGAGGGATGTCTGGAATTTCGAATCGACCGGGGAAAGTCGTCGATTCCCGCGACGTGAAAATAGCTTCTCCCCGTGAAAGGGGGGAAAAAAAGAATAAGAAGAAGTGGAGGAGATGAGCATCGACGAAAACACCAGGGCCAGGATCTCCCAGGAGTGGAGATGAATGCGCCGATTATCACGGCCGGTAATGTTCTCGGAAGCATGAAGCGGCGATGCTTCTGGGCCCGTTCAATGTCGCCTTAGGCGGCCCTCACACTAGGCCTTCCTTTTTAGCCGTCTAATGATCCTTTCCTCGTTCAGCCGAGATTCGTTAACAACGTCACTGGTATCCACTGCTTTGGTGATCGATTAATCACGGACAGATTTTAAGGAAAGGCTAGTTTTTATGCCCTTCTAGACCTTCATGTCACCTTGGGGATTCCGTGTTTTATTTGGACTGTTGACGATCTGATAATGGTCTTAATATAAAGATACGAGAGTAATTAATTATGTCTGTGGAAGAGGTGACATTGCGGAATCTCTGATCCAATTATCTTTAAGAAACCTCAACGCAATTGGTGTGATATATGTCATCATTATAGATTTTGATGAAGCTACTGCTTGTTAGACAATTTGGGCCTGAATTGGTCAGTAGTTTTATAAAAAAAAATTCTTAATACATTACTTCTCCAGCTGATCAACAGCCAATCTACAAGATTCCCACTAGGTAGACATTTCTAAGCATGTATAATTTCTTCCACATATTAATCATCTTATAATATCAAGCATTTAATATTTAGGCAGTTATGTATATCCTATATGCCTATTATTAAACCGCGGATTTTTATGCATTTATAACGGTTCTAAATATTAAGAAACCTGCAAAGCTATTGACAAACATCAAAATCCATAAAATATCAAAACTAGAATTGAAATTACAACGGTTAAAACATAAGAAATGCTGTTATTCAAATCTCGATTCTTTCTAAGTAAATATAAAAATTTTATTTTGTATGAAAATCCACAATCTAGTTATTATATGTATATGTATTATACACTAAAAGGTCTTGTTACTCATTTAATAAATTCAATTCAAGTCTTCAACTATTCTGATTCCCTTGTAAATACACACAAGAACTCATGATACGAATAAAGAAGATCGTGAGATTTAAGTGGTATCGTTTGTGGGGCTTTGGAATCGGGAATTTGATTCGTCGAAGAATAATCGAGGAGAGTTTTCGGTGTGAAGCCAGGTTAACGGTGCTCAGCATTCGCCGAGTCGGGTTAAGTCCGGTCCAGGTGCCGCCTGCTATGCCAGCCGGTGAGATGTTGCTCCTGGTGGACCTGATCGAGCTCGCTCGTGCCATTGACCGCCATTGACTCCCCCACGTACGACACATTGCTCGACGTGTCCGCCATGCCGGCGTGTTCCTCGAGTCACCTCTACCCGCATCGATCCCAACGCGGAAAGTAACAATTTTCGAGCGAATCGACAGTGGATCGGCCAACCTCCCTGCGAATCGCCTTAAAAGGATGACCGAACATCAACGCGGTTACATAATGGTACAGACGGTAGCTGTCTTCCGCTGTTACGCTTGGGAATCTTCGAGACAATCTGAAGGCAGACTGCGTCCAATTCGATCGCGAGTGCTTATCGAATCGACTGAACTCTGAGTGCAAGTCTCGATCTAATAGTGAGTCGTGAAACAAATCTGTCAACAAGTCGGTACTCCAATTAGGGTTGTTTACCGAGTTTTGATCCACTCCAAGCGATAACCTATAAACAATCGGAGCGACTCGGAGTAATCGAGAAGTTGAAGCGTTATCAGTAATAACGGAGACGTATAAACGAAATTGATGAACTCGAGATACGCGCGAACGGACTTATGGACTCTTAATAATTTGGAGAGACCCCATTACGAACACCTCGGAATTGACGGACCATTCGTCATTGCTCAATCGTTTGATCGATCCAATTACGGTCTCTGTAGCGCTCGATGATCCCGTCGACTGGACCGTCGATCTACGGAGCTCATATATTGTAATCGACTAATCGAGAGGCGCGCGCGATGACGGCGGATGAATAGCAGGAAAAAGGAAGCGTCGGTGAATAGCTTTCTTTGCCAGCAATCAAGCACAATGGTGAGTTTAAACGAATCGCGTAGATGACTGCTCGTGAGATTGACATTAATATGCTCCTGTCACCCAAACTTCATTAATTCTCTTTGGACGAATAGTAGAACGAGGATGGTGACCGCGAAACGTGGCGAAGATTTCGGTGACTTCGCGCGTCGAAACACGGCACTTCCGGAAACCGAGACGGCCGTCGACGTCGTCTTTCACGGCGCTCGTTGGAGGCGTGGGCGTACCGAAAGTTCAGTACAGCCATATCGCGACTAACGCGAGGAACGCTTTGAATATATGTTGCCGCATAAACCATAAACCTGCTCGGCCGTGCCGGTAAGCCGAATCCACCGAAACAAAACAGAACCTGCTCCTTTCTTCGACGTTCTCCCGGAAACACTGCTGCCAATGGCGCGATCGGTGGGCGTCGAAAGTGAAACGGTAACTAATCGATTTTCCACGAATTCGCGAAAATCGACACGACCAATTTCTGTATAAAAGATTGCTGAAATAAGGAGACAGAAACCTATTGACCCTCGATGTAATTTTAAATATTTATGGTACTTATGGCTGTCGCACTGAAGCGGGAAACCTTTAAAGGGTTGCATTTATTTTCCACTGCAGTAGGTTCACATCATTACCCCTTCCATCCCTGACGCAATTAAAAATATTTACGGTACTCACGTGTGCCACTCGGAACGAAAGGGTTAAAAGGACAGAAGGTCTCGCGAGATAAACTCGTTTCTGGAATCGCCTGGCGGCGGCCGAAGCTTCGATGGCTGAACGATCGCGAAGGCAAGACGACCCCGGCTGGTCGAAAGAGGAAACGAGGAAACGGCGACACCGGCGCAACTACGGCTTTATTAAAGGAAACAAGTCCCTGGAACCTGCGCGCTCCTTCCCAGGCGCAATCGCAGCGCCGGTTGCTCAAGCGGCGCTGTCGTCCAAATTTGGCGGATTTCTAGCGGGAACGAGAAGGCCTCTGCGCGGTCCGCGGGCCGCCTCCGTCGCTGATTTATCGGTAATTTACCGCGCGCGCACCGCGAGGGAAACATAAATCCTGTATCAGCGGTTTACATCAAGAGCGGCGCGCGACGCATGTCGCAAGACCGCGGCAAAACCCGCGGCGGCGGCGGCGATCGTCGATGGAGAGCAGGTTTCAGCGAGGTGACAGAATCGCCGATGCGATCTCCCGATTTCGCGCAATAATATCGAACCTTTTCGCCCGTTCGCGCCGACCGCTAAATTGACTTTCTCGCGAGGCGTTGTCGCGATAAGAGAGAGAACCGGGTAGCTAATTGGCGGGTTCGCGGGAATATGATCTCTCACGACTGAAGCCAACCGCGGCGTTTCACGCGGGGGAGAACCGGGCGGAAAAAGGGGACAGAGACGTGAAGGGGTAAAGGGGCGGGGGGCAGTAATGAGATTCTCTAACCGTGGAAACGTACCTCTAACGACGACGGCGTAGACAGAGGGCGTGTGCACGAGCCTTTATTAAGGTCCCCGTGGTCACGAGACCCTCCGTAGATCGGATCGACGACTTTTGGGGGCAATGGTTCGCGAGGTGAGCTCATTAATTCAAATAAATCGCTTTATGCATCGCCGCGATCTCGAAAGACGGAGAAAGAAAGCGGTGCCACGACGCTCGGCCTGACCAAGACGAATGGAATAGCTTGTGTGCTTCCTCCTTATCTCCGATGCATTCCTCTCGAACCTTGCCCCACGGTTGCCGCCTTTCTTCCGCGCCAAGGACCTCTTACCACACGCCACTATGCCAGGCGTTATCCCCTTCGACGATTATCTGACTATCGCGCGAGCTGACGAGAGGATCGCACATCTGACTTCGAACTGGTTCGTTCTTGTCGCTGGAACTTCAAGGGATGCCTGAAAGCTTCACTGGGGGTTGGAAGAGCACGAACACAGCCTCTGACATAGTAGAATCTTAGTAATTACATAATAATAATAATAATAATAATAATAATAATAATAGTAATAACAATAATAATAATAATACGTCTTTGTTACACTATATTAGCATATTAGCATATTAGTGCTATAATAATGTAGCTATTCTTTAATGCTCTGTTATCGTAGAGGTACCAGAATGCTCAACATACGGAATCTTTACAAGTAAGTAGAAGATATTTAAAACATATTGAAGTGATATTCGCAAATATGTAGGTGTCCGGATACTTTTGGACGGTAGTGTACATAATTACTATTTAGACTGTGGATGTTTATGCAAATTCATATTTGTATAGACATACGACAGCAATGGAATTGTGAACAAATGTGCATTTTACTTTCTATATATTATAACATGTATTATTAGTCAGGGAGTCAGAGATACTTGACATACCATTTCTTGATGTTGGTTCCATAAAGCTGGAAATTGCTGAAGACATAAGTAAATATGTGTCTGAATGTGACCTTAAAATGTCGAAAATGGATCAGGTCCGGAAGTCCATTTTTATTGCAAAATAAAGTAAAAAAGAGGCTCTTTTTTCAGTTTTCCCTAAATAATTCGTTTACTATTGATTTTGTCAAAAAAAAGTTTCAAACAAAAGTTGTTCGCAATTCAATTTAGCATATATTGGCTGCTTTCAAAGAAAAAATTATTTTTTATTTTGCAAAACTACAAGAAGAAACATTGAAGAGTGCGAAAAGCTGAATATAAAAAAAAAAGATATAATAAATAATTTAATTTCAACATAATTGCATATAATGATGTCCTTTGATGTACTAAGGATATGTGTCTATGCCCAACTCTAAATTTCAAAATGGCTGCCTATTGCAAAATTATTTGTGCGAATACTTTAACCAGCTGTCAATTCCAGCCCAGGACAAATATATAGATGAAACTTTTTGGAATCGAAAGCTCATGATGTGTATTATGTACCCACAAAAGGAAAAAATTTTAGTTTAAAGATTAGGCACTTTTTTTAATAAATGTGCGTTGTTAGGGAGCTATTTCCGTCATTTTTCAATTTTAAGTATCGGGACCAGGTGCATTAAAATGTGCATAAAAAATCACGAAATTACCAAAAAAGAGCATTGCGATATGGCCAATAGAAGCTGAGAAAATTCATTTGTACATAATTACCAATGACGGGCAAACCAATGAATATTTTTACTTGAAATTTGGTATGATAATACTAAAATCAATGCTCTAACTGTTGAATTTTTTTCGAAACATTTTGATAAATGGGTTCGGTAAAAACAAGTTTGAAAAGGAACGATAAGACGCAGTACGCGTGGCGCCGCGCCGCGCGCCACACTGGCGATTGACAACTGCCGCTCGCCCCGCTCTCCGTGGCACAACCAAGAATCGGAACGCGGGTGGTTGTCAATTGCAAAATGCAATATCTCGGTAACAAAAATACGTATGACAACCATTTTTTTTGTTTCTACGTAATTTTTTCTCTTCTTTCTAATTATATAATTTAAAAAAATTAAAACGCGAGATCCAGCTAAACAGCTGTTAGTAGATCTAACCAGAAAGAATAATGAAATTACAATAAGTGTAAAGCAAGTATAATCGGTGCAAGCGTAATACAAATTATGTGTGATCACGGATATGTCTCGTCGCCAGAATCTTAAATTGAGAGTAAGAGACTGTTAATATTATAATAAATACTCTTTCTTTCAAGAGTTTAATCCTAAAAATGGATCTGAAATATAACAAAAAATTCTATTTATTAGTATTTAATATTTTCTTCAGATCGTAAATGACAATAAAAAATTCTGTCTATTGGAAAGTCTTCGGTTTTCGATGAAGCAGCGTGCGTAATCGAGTCGACGACTTGGCTAGCCGCAATAAGGCGAAATCTTTCAAGTGCAGGCCGCACCGTCCGAGCGTAAAGTCGGCGCGCAATCTGGCATCTCTGGTGCGGGGGCGTATTCGACGCAACCGCGAGCGCGTACGCACGATACGCATCTTGTTCACCGTTGCGAGACGCGCGAGGCGTCCTCGAGCGCGCTTCACTTTTAACGAAAACGTCGGAGATCTATTCGATAGACGTAGAAGGGATCCTCGAGCGAAACCTGAAGAACCGCGGCTAACTATGTGGGGCTCTATATCTTAGGAAAATGAGAGAAAATCCGGGAGTTCAAGAAAAGATCATGGGAAACTTACAATTAGAAAATATTGTCAAAAGAAGGTTCTTAGAGATCAGTAGTATGAGTCAGTCTCTTAGCTTCTGACAGGGTTTGTGTAATCCAATATTTTCTACTGAAGTTATTTTCCCCTCTACGTAATACTATGACAAAATTATTAATTAACCATAAACACACTTTATGACACAGTCAATCTTCCCATTTTCATTCCAATCAAAGAGCAATGATATCAAGGAAACTCCGATACAACCTGTGCCTTCTATACCCTCTCTGAATGACTCACCTTTACAGAAGTAACAAATAACTGTCCCAGTAACAACTTTTTAATTTCTTTCGTAAGGCGTCTGAACCATTATTTATGCTCCGAAACATATCCCATTGGTCCAGGAAAAAAAAAGAATATTCAGGCAATTCAAATGTTCATCATTCCGAACGCGTGTAAAACACATCCACATAAGTCCCGCCGCGAATCCGCAACGCGATATCAATTAACAAGAATCTCTTTCCGCTTACAATCATTTTTTCTCGGGCCACGGTGTACCAGCCTCATTAAAACCTCCCTACCTTCCCGGTGCGAGGCGCGCATAAATCCTGCACCGTCTCTTTCTGTTCCTCTCAGCTCGGCCGCGGGCGTCCAGAGGAGCCGCCTGTAACCGACTCTATTCCGCAAGGACATCGCTCGCGGGGTGGCTCGCGCGACTTATTTAAATAACATCTCCGTTATGGTAATCGCCGATGGTAATAATGGTAATAACCGAGTTGTAACAGCAACGAAAATGGGCCACTGTGGCTCGTCGCCGCAGACCCCTCTTTATCCTGTGACCGCCGCCTCTTTGCCTCGAAAGCGAGACGAGCCTGTAATACGTGCCCCGAGCCGCTCGTACGCGCTTACACGCATCGTACACGCTCGCGAGGCCACTATTCATCGGAACCCCGGACGTTGGGCATCTTGTAAGAGCTCTCGGGGTCCTGTTGCGAACGTTTGTCAAGGGGACCCCGAGAAAAATGCGCCTAATTGCTCGATCTTCCTTCTCCGTCTCGCGGCTGCCTTTCCGGATTTCGCGTTTGACACCGCGACAATTTTCTTATGAGAGAAAAAGTTGATATTTCTCTACCCTAAAAGTTTCTGCATCGAATGCAGGAGTGTTTCGCTTCAACGAAGATAGCGACGCGAGGCGGGTCGATGCAAAGGAGAACAATTTAACCCCGTTTCCCTCGGACCGAACGCATGTCGCGCGGAGTTTAATGAATGGAACGCTCTGTTCCACCGATGACTAACGACTGCGAGTATTCGATTACGAGGGATCCGTGCTAGACATAGTCTAGTAGGCAACTTGCGAAACGCAATGCACGTTGACACACGACTCCGCCGTCTGCGACCTGCTCACGCCTATGCACGAGCGAGCGCATAGATACAATGCATAGGTATCGCACATTGTTGCCCACTCGCGAGCCGACGTTCTCCCTAGTTTACAATACGTTCTCCGTTCGGCTGCTGAGCAAACTCGATGAAACGGAGCGAAGTGGAATATACCCTGAAAACGCGAGCGACGTCGAGGAAATCGAGAAACGGTCGCACAGTCTGTCGGCTTGAAGTTGTGAACACATTGTCGCGACTCGCGGCGGTGGCACCCTGGTGATCTTACGATCAGAGTTTTCATTTCGCACCGTGCACAAGGTGTCGCATTTGTAATGGCATATCCTATTCATAGGTCAGATAGAAATCATGTACCGAACTTCTTTTTTTTTTTCGCGCGAATTACTTTTGGTACATAGTTGCAATGATCTATGTTGTCGCATTCCGACTTAATCTCGTGTGACTGGTGTCATGAGCGGATAAATTACGTGGTGACACAACGTTTGGCTGATGGTGATAACGCGGTTGCTTGTACGAGGTGTGGACCTCGGCTAAATTACTTCTTTTCGATGTTATTTAGAAGCTTGAGCTTGTTTCTTTTGAGAGTCGCTCGGTGGACAAGTTACGACTTCGCGAGGGAAGAAAAGCCTGATTGCTATCATTGACTATTTTATTTGCATTTCTCGGTAACTTGCAGAGTTATATATACGGAGTTTAGTCGAAGAACCTTTCTATGGAATAATTTTTTCATCACTTGTCGACTCGAAAATTCTAAGAATTTTTTTTTCTTTCTCTCCAAGTGTTAAATCTGATCAATTTCTGTCATGATCACAATAACATTCCTACATCGCTACACATGAAATATTGTGACGCCTGGAGCAGAATCAGTGTTTGCTAACATGACACAAACACTGCGAGCAATCAGACAGCCGCGACAGGAAACAAAGTGGGCGCATCTTAATGGATTACACTTGTAGGCATCGCCTACTGCGCGCCCGCGGGCCCCTTATATCGTCAATTATAGTGTACGTTCGACGTATAAACACGGTATTTTATTAGCGGGTCCACCGAAGGCAACGGGGCGCGACATTTGCACGCGCACCCTTTGACCTTTTTCGAGGGCCGTGGCGCGACTGGAAAAAGCGCGCGCCGTGGTCGGTCGTTCCGCAGGCACCGGCGAAAAAAAACGAGGAGGAGGGATTGTCATGGCGTCGATACCGATCGCACTTTATTGTCGGGGATCGTCTAAATAAATTGGAAGGTGCCAGATTACTCCAAGGCTATCCAGTTAATACCTTATTGCACGGTTCGCGCGGCGCGTATCGGGGAAAAAAGGCGGGCCGGGAGCGGTTTCCAGGCGACTTGGACGCCTGCATGAGCGCTATCGGCGCCCGGCGACGCGCGGCTCGTTCTCAATGGCCCATTGTGTCGTCCGATCGGCGCGAATTTTTCACCGGATCCCCGACGGACTCGCGTGGCCGCCCTCGATAGCCAGCACCGGGAATAAATTAACGTGCCGGTTAAAACGTATCCCCGAGTGAACGCGCGCGCGCGAATAATCGCGCGTGTCGTAACGCGTCCATTGTGCGCGAGAAACCGGCTTCAAGTGCGTCCCCCCGGCCGAAGGAGGAAGTACCGCCTCGTATTTTCGACCGAGGTGTCGACGAGTTGTCGTAGCGGCCTCGTCTTTTTCCTTTTTTTTTTTTCTACGGGAAAGCAAATTGCAGTTGCGAGACGCGTCAGAATGCTCGCAGCTCCTCGGTATTTGGGACTCGAGCTTCCTGGACTCTCGTTTGCATCTTTTGGTGGTATTTTCCTGAGGTACACTCGGCCGAAAAATATGTTGCGTTCTGACATAGACGCATGTTACATAGTAACTTTAACTGCTATTGATCAGACGCAGTTCTTCCAGCTTTGCAATTGGTTGAACTCCCGATGCATCTAAGGCGTAGGATAGTTATTGGCCGGATCTACGATGAACTCCGAACATTTGTATAGTGTCGGGATTTGCTTTGGCGAACCGAGTCGAAAAGTGGACTGTATAATTCGAAAGAGTTTCCAATTGCGGATTTAACTTCTGCTAGAACATCGTCAGTGTCACGCTGTCGAGAAATCTATTTAGCAATTCGAAGTTGGGACTACTAGGATCTATGAATCCTATTTCTAAGTTTTTTTTATTGAGCAAACCCAAATTTAATTTTGATCAGAGGCACCAAGGACGTCCGATCTATAAATACAGGAAGGAAGCCCGGACGAGTTATCGTTTTCCCGATCGCAGAGAACCGGACAACCGAGGCTCGCGGTGTATCGGTCGTCGGGCGTCGCGGACGCATTGTTCGATAATGCAGTGCCGCTTAAATCGCGCCGCGGAGGCCCGATTTCATGGGGGACACATTCCCAGACGGTCGGTGGTCTTGGCGCCCGCCTATCACCGACCAGCAAACCGTGGCGAATAACTTATCGGGCGCGAAGTACCGCCGCGCCGGCAGCAGCGGCGGCAACGGCAGGACACTCCGCGCGGGGCCCGTGCGCGTATCGTGATCCGAGATTCGAGCGATCGTTGCGGACCGAGGGGGATCAGGGGCGCCCTTAGTCACCCGAAACACCGATAGCGTTTCCGTCTTCTATCTCGGCGACTTCCATTCTACCTGAACTGCCATGCCAGGGGCTCCTGCCAGTTCCTGCGCGAGATTTGCGATACGAGCCTCCCGCAGATACGAGATTCGTACGCACCCGTCGCGAGAGCGTACAAGGTGTGTCCCCGAGAGATCGTTCCGCGATCGTTCAGCGAGCCGTTTCGAGCCGAACCGGATCGATTGGGTGGTTTATTAATTGAAACCTCGATGGGGAGATGCGAGGTGGTGTGGTGATCTTGGAATGATTCGACTGCGAGGGAGTGAGTGCTTTAATGGAGCTGATTTTCTGTTTCTGATTCGAGTTAATTCTTTTGGTTCGGAGTCCTGCAATGATAGAGTTGTCTCATTAAAGTAATGGGAAAAGGTTCTTGTAAGCATTAGTTATGTATTTTTGCTGTACCTGTCATAAACTGTCAATCACGTAGCGTATCATGTTCTTCAAGACGTTCGCGAGGCTCGTAAACGCATTAATTAACGACACGTATGCGAATAGCGATATCTTCATGAATACCTGACGCAGTGAACGCGTCTACGTCGCGGGAAACTAGTCTCGCTTACAGCACTAGTAGCTAATCTTAATCCACCGAGGAAACAGCATTTCTACATTCCGGCAAACGTACTTCTGTAATATACAAATCAACGAGTAATCTTAATCTGCCGAGAAAACAGCATGTCCAGTAACTTATCTTCATGAGTCTGCAGTTACACTTCGATCAAGGCTAGGTGGAAGAGCTGACTTATCATCTCCGTGGTCTTTGGTGGACTGAGTACTTTAGATATCTAGAAGTTGAACCCAATCCAAATGCTCTTCAGATAGATGCACGTAGAAATTATAAATTGTGACTAATCGTGATCAATTAATCAAGTCTTGCAAAATCGACTATCCGGTTTCAGAATCCTAGAAGTACTCTATTTTATTTTCTATTCTTGCTTAAACTTTTCAACTAATTCTTTATAACAGACATTCGATCCGAAGTCCTCTCTCGTCTCCCGCAACAAAAACCATCGGATGACCGTATCGCATACCGATCTTGATGGCTTGTCGCGCGGTGCAATCGCAACGTGTCATCGTGTTCTAGTAATTTGATCCTTAATTACGTTGCCAGAGATAAAAGGGGAAGAATGTTGCAGCAACATGCTCGTAAAGGTTTCGTTGGTGCTCGCAGCATTTTTCAGCGTGGCGGCTTACACATCGGCCCGGCGAGAAGTGGCTTTTTAAGGAGCGTTTTATTTTCGTACTGGACGCGACCACCGTTAATCCCGACCTTCTTACCTCGCCGATGATCCGACCGATAAATTCCGCGAGACTCGCGCCCAACGACCAACACTCCCTTCCGACCATTATGCGGGGCTGTCGAGCATTTATTATCGCCGATAACGCTCGCCTCTGTAACACTGTAACGCCAAAGACGGACGCGCCCGCGATCGAGGGCTTCTGATTTAAACGCAGCATCCTGCTGCTCCTAAATTACGTATGGAAATTAATTCCGAGTATCGAAATGTTCATCCCGTTAGGGAGAGTCCTCGAATCCTCGAAAGATCGTGGCAACTTACTCGATAACAATATCGAATACAAATTTTAGTAATACTTCTTAGTAAGAAACAAATATTTTCAAAGATTTTAATATTTTTAATGCATTAGAATGAAAAAGATTTCAAATATTCCATGTATCTCAGTTAATAAAAAATATTTGAGGAAGGAAGAGAAGGAGTCTACGCGAATTAGAAAGTGGAATTTAAACGTTTACCAATGCTCCGAGCACCGGCGTTAACAGACCCGTGTGCATGGAGGTAAAAAAGATCAGGATAATCGACACCGTGGCCGGCTCGTTCGGCTTATAATCGGCGCGGCTTCGTTAAACGGTGCGCGACGTGCATGGTAATTAAACCGCGTGGCGTAATCCGCTTTAAAATCGCGATAAATCCAGCCCCACCCCCACGTGTCAACGCGCCTTAAGAACCGTACAATCACTTGCAACAATTATTTCGTATCGCACGAAATTAACGGTGCCTGGGTGTCGCTGGTCTTTTCCTTCGAATACAATTACTCGAGCCGTGTATAACTCCTCTAAATGGTACTGAACGGAAAATCGCAAATCAAATTGCGGAATTTAATGTTAATTGGGACACGACTACGCGAGAATATTTATTCAAATCGCCTCGATTTTCATAGACTTAGTTCTCATCGGATCATTAAGTCCTATATTTTATTTACAGTATTTCCAATTAATTCTACATAAATAAAACTTCAACTCATAATTTTTTTTAATCTATGTGTGCAAAATTTTAATAGTTTCAGCTTTCAATTTTGAACAACGAAGAAACTTTTCAGAAGACAAATCCATCAACTCCTCTTTGCAACAACAGCCAAAGACACTTAACTTCCCCATTTACTCCAACATTACACCATGTAACGGTTCCCCATCGCGGATTCTATTTCATCTCCCGCGCGATATATCGCTCGAGGCCGATCGATCGCCTTCGATCCTTCTAGAGCAGCGTTAAAGATTGACGAACACGATACACCCGGTGTACGAGAGGTTCATAATCCATCGACCATGGTGAACGAACGATGTCGTAGACGCGTGTCCCCGCCCTCAATTCCTGCAATTTATCAATTATCCAGCTTCGGTGATTAATCGACGCTCCGTTGTCCCGTACGCGACGGAGGAAGACGAAGAGCAGCGGCTCCGGAGGCAGCAAATAGACAGTAGGGACGACGGCTGACGGCGACATTCGTTCCCTGCGCTGCCGTTCGTGCTGGATGTTGAGCGACGAGCGGATATCGGCGATCAGACGTAAGTATGTGCGATCCATGTCCATAGATCGACGTCCAGCACGATGGCTCCGTTCGGAGAAACGGATAATGCGCCGCGATTAAATCTATGGGAGCTGCCCGCGGACGACTTCCTCTCGGGGACGTCCCGATGTCGATGAATCGATCACGGAAACGGAGGAACGCGAGGGCTAAGCTTCTGTCTCATTGAGACGATTTACAGTGCTTAAAAAGACCGCTTGAACGAAGAAAAAATCTGCATTTTAATTATCTTTTAGCGCATAATTCATCTTTCTTATTATATCTCCAGATCCCTAATTAGTTTCCTTATAGAAGTTACCTTAAATGCTACTGTGTAGATATTATTCCTAGATTTCATGATCTGATTAGGAGAATCAGGTCAAAACTCATTTACGTCCAACAGTATCCATGAAAAAGTTAAAATTACAATGAATTATTTTGCAGAACCTACTCGATCTTGTTGCAAAGTCGACGACATTAAGTGGACACTAATTGATTGATAGCGCAATTAGTTAAAAGTTTCAGAACGTATTTCTTCCATAGAAAGGCTGCTTATGCATGCGCTCGAGCGCTATGATACGATACGAATATGGAAATCCAGGATTTTATTTTCAATTACACGCCACCTGAGTTCACCGTTGAGCCCATTCCCTGAGATTTAATATGTTAACTAAAACTTCAGGTGGTGGACAAACTTGTCATATAAAATTTCGTTATCTTTCAATTGCTGGGATTTTTCGCGACCCTGTTCCAACGCGCGAGAGGGTGCAGGAATCAAAGGAGATAATTCACAGAAACGGAAAGTTCCCGATACCGCGGGAGCGTGGCAGGTTCATATACCACCTTCGTACACGGCCTCTATCAGATCTTGTGTTAAACGAACGATACATTATTCGTTTTTCGCCAGTCCTTGAAATCGATCATTCTTCTTTTCTCAATTTCTCTCTCCTGGCGGCGTTGTCTACGCCGTGATCTGAACGGCCGCGTTGCACGAGAGAACAAGCGTGTAATACGAAATGAACTCGTCACCGTGAGCTCTCATTAGGCCCGCGAGAGAAAGTCCCCGGCGTTTAACGAACGTTTACACCGGACCCACCGGGCCAAACTGATAGATACTTTCTAACCGTGGAACGTACGCGCGAACACGCGCCAACCTCTGACTTCATTTTAACGCTACCCTCGCCATTTTCCGTCCATAATCTCCCTTTACGTTTCAGGATAATTCATTGTTCTGTTCGCCGGTCTTGGAGAATAATTCACGGTGTTTATGGTGGTCACGGCGATTGTGACAATGCAACGTCAACGATGTATAAAGCGTGCACCGTATTTGGTGTATTTAATGTTCTCGTAAAATCTCCCGCGAGGATTACTGGGTTGCAGGTTTCGGGAAGAGAAAGTTCGTCGCGGATGAGCTTTGGTTGAGATCCACTCTTGGGAAATCTTGTGGATTTCGAGATCTTCAGAGATGCGAGAGGTTTAATAAAATGTATGAAATTTGGGTTCAGATTTTGGTAGTCGAAGCATTGAAATCAAAGTAAATCCCAGGACTTCCCTAACTACTTTAAAGTACTTTCACAGGCGAATACTCCGTGTACAAGTTCTCACAGCAAAGATACCATTAATATTATCAAATCCTGTACCCTTTCATGGTATCCAAGAGACATTGATAAAAACTGTCAAATCAGCCATCCAAGACAAACACTTCGCAAGCGAGTTCCTAAGCCACGCGCTCCAAAAGAAATCGGGATACATTAATAACCCTCGAATCTAGCTTGTAACCCGATTTTCCCAATTGCTCATTACGAAACTCTCCCGAACACGTGTTTTTCCAACAACATATTTTCTATAAAGTCAGCCTCAAGAACAACATTCACTCTTCCGGACACCAGTCTCGAGGCGAACTCCCTGCGCCACGTCCTCAAAACAAAAAGACACCATTAATACCTATCAGATCGCGCTTGTATCCATCATTCTCCCAATTGTTCATTACGCGAGCGTTCGAAGGCGAGTTTCTCAACCACCTGATCTTTTCCGCAGGCACAGCGCGCGCTCGTACGGTTTCCTCGATTCTCGCCGTACACCGGATTGCGTGTCCACGCAGCGCGTGCCTCGGGCGCGGGTGTGCCCTCTCGACGCGTTAACTCTCACACACACTATCGCAGAGCTCGTAGATTCCTGATCGCACGCGTGTGCACGCGGATCGCGCATTCGGTCACCCACACTTCTCTCGATACGGGGAATCAACGCCTGCTGCCACGTATGTATCCTCCGCGTCGAAATACGCACACTGCTTGCCTTGGATTGATTATCCTCTTCGAAATTCCTGGAGATCCAAAAAATGAGGCTTTGCATAGTTTTGTTAATTAAAATGTAGGTATGCTGTTTTGATAAGCTTTGAAATTATGCAACGTATAGAGGATGTTCTAATTTTTATTAATATATTCAAAGTATATGATAACACTGTGGATGTCTTTGCAAATTCATATTTTTAAGGGTCTAGAAAGAGGAAACGAACTTAAATAAAAATGTCTTTAACCTTCTGAATATTATAAAATATACTTTAATTTTAATATTTTATGCATTTTTGAATAATGCACAAACAACTGCGGTATTAACCGACCTTCTATTATCAATTTTTATCATCAACGCATGATTTCAATTCTTCGCTGTACTAATAATCAAAATATACTAGAATTTGGAGTAACACTTAAACGATGATTTAATAATGATTTGACAGATATAAAAAAAATTCTCCACCAAGCACGAGCTTCAATTTTTACTCTGATGTTAAGCCTGCTACGTTCCTCCTGAAAATCTTAAACAGTATATCCTTTATTATTATCCTGTTATTGTAGAGTTAGATAACAAAATGTCCACTACAATACTAAGAAACAAAAAATCTACATATTAACACTAATCTTCTCATATTTTTTTTTTAAATTAGGAGAGTTATTAAAAGAAGTAAAATGTCTCAATGGGTAAAAAAAAACATGAAGACTTCTTATGTAGGGTTAAGCCAGTTAATCAAAGTTCTACTACTGTATAAGTACAAGAAATTCCAACTATTATTTCTGTATAAGTAAAAACTAGACTGCGGATGTTTATGCAAATCCATAATTTCATAGAAACAAACGAACAATTGAAACAGAATTGAAATAGAACTGTGTTTTCTTTTTTAAATACTACAAAGTGTATTATATTATTTTCAATATTTTATATATTGCTGTATTTATCAACATTATTACGAGTTTTCACATATTTAAAATTGTTATAAATGCATGAACATCCGCAATCTAGTAATAATGTTTCTTCTAGGTTTTGAATTTAAACCAAGTAACTATATTTTCTAGTTCCAGTCTAATCCAACCAAATTTCCTGTATCTTTTATTTGATGAAATAACACTGTGATGCAAACCCAAATATGTTCAATCAGGAAATTTATATTTCAAACAGTTATTTCCTCAATTTCTAAAAACAAAAATCCTTCTATTTAATGTCCACTTAACCATGTTAAAAATTTTCCATGAAATATCTACAATTTTGTTCATTATATGCTCCATGATTTCTCTGGTACAATGACGATTTTTAAACACAGTGACACGAGCGGTCGCACGCGTGTCAGTCGCTTCCGCGCGCGTGCACGAGCCCGAGGATCCGCGAGGATCCTATGTTAGTGGTAGTTTACGAAGCGGCCACCTCGTCGAGGATTATCGAAGCGGAGGTTTCTGGCAGCTTCTCGCTCCTCTCGGCTGCTTGGCGAAACGCGTCGAGTGAGCATTGTGCACGCGCTTGCTTGGCGCGGCGCGGCTGCGAGCTAGCGAGCGCGCCCTCGCGTAATTTATACCGTACGATTTCTATGATTTAGTGCGGCAGCTCGGGCCTTTCTTAAGTACCTCGTGCCTGACGTGTAACCATTTGTTACGTTTCTAAAAGTGCCTGTAGAGCGTTGCGCCGCGTCGTTGCGCGTATTTATTAAAATAGCAGGTAGAAGCAGGTAGACGCGTTCCGCGGCCAACAGTGTACGAGAGGTGGTTAGAAGGACCGAGAGAGAGAGAGAGAGAGAGAGAGAGAGAGAGAGAGGAACCGTTCGCTGGGAAGGGGAGAGGGTGAAAATGTGGGAGAAAGAGAGCGAGGAGAACGAGATCCTCGGGGCCAGGTTGCTGCATCTCCGTCTGTCTCTCCCTCGGTGGTGAGTTTATACTGGTAGTACTAGTCCCATTAGTAGTCGGTCGGGGGATCTCCGCGCGCTCATAAGTTAGCAGCGAGCTGCCGCTGTTGACTTGCTCTTTGAGTAAGTACTACTCGACTACTCCCCCGCGAGAGATAGCGGGCTCCGTGTTCTTCCGCCCCGTTCCCCTCGCGATCGCTTCGTCTCCCTTTCACTGCCGGAGCGCCGATATCCACGTTTCCATCTCGTTTTCACCGCAGCCGCTGCCCCCCTATCTGTCCTTCGTCTCCTCGCGGGCAAACCGAACGAGGAGCCGACGGCTTCCTCTTTTTTTCTTTCCTCTCCGCGCTCAGCGTACCGCGCGAACAAGACGTGCATTAACGTCTTTCCCCGGAATTTATTAGATTCCTCGATTCCAGCCCGGCGTTTTCTAAATATAGGAGCGATCCGCGACGAAAAGCGATCCTCGAGGCGATCCTGATCGCGCCGAAGAAGACCGGCTGCTAGCAGATAACGAGGACGATCGGCCCACTCCTCCTCCTCTCGGTCACTTGTTCCTTCGTTACGTCGCGCGTATCGCCAGTGAATTGTTGCAAGTGGATTATGGGCGATGACATTCTGTCCGGCGACGAAGAGGCAAATTGCTTATGCGCGGTTTGAAGAGTTCGTAGTGATTGGTTTTAGCGAACTGTTGCTGGTCAATAGCCATTAAGCTGTCGATAGCCGATGGTAATATAGTATCATTTGTATCGTTTCTGGAGAAGAAATATAAATTTAAAAAATAATATTTGTTGTATTGTTGAAAGAGAATGAATTTTCCGATAAAATAGGACGAAAAAACTTAAAGGTAAGTAAATCGCCGAAACTGAGAAAAAAAATTCTTATAAATTGTTCCCCAAATTGTTGTTGAATATATTAAATTTTACTAAAAATAATTTGAAAAATTGTGAATACTGGTATGTTAAACACCTTACAGAATCCTTTGAAATTCACCGCAACGATTGCATTTTAGTGCTCTTAAAGTTGCATCGAGTCGCATCCGTCGAAAGATGTATTGCTCTCGTACTCACACGCGTCCGACTTGTCCTCCAGACCAGACACTAATTATTATAATTAATTGTGCGCCGTATCTCGCCCTGTTCCACCCACCCTCTTTTCCTACGTCAACGCGTTCCACGTATTGTTTGCACTAAGCATGAATAACTATGGCTCCACGGTTCAACGGACAGACAATGAAGAGCACGTTCTCGCTTCGTGATTCATTTTTCCATCGCGACGAATGCCCTTCCTAATATGCATTGTTAATGACTACGATCGATGCTGTTGCGACATTCTTGCTGCTTCAGCAACGCAGAAGTTCTCTGGAGTGGATGACAGTATCGTTATTGTGTCGTTTATTTCACTCGCGATCTTCCACTTAGATAATCTAATCGAGTATCTTAACAGTTCGCTTTCAAGTTTTCATGATGTAGTTACTAACTTGTTCAAGGCTGGTGGCCCAGATGTATATATTATTTGAATTCTTTTTTGATTGAAGTGTCTTGAATACTAACGAGTACTCCATTTTCAAATCGCTGAGAATTCATTACTGCAAAGTAGTACAAGTCAAGCCTAAATTAAATCCTGAAACGAAATTCTAACTTCGTTTTCACTGTACTCAATTCTCTCCTCGTTAATCCAATGCACAAAGTTGAAAGAGTCAACAACATATAATTGCTTCACAGTTCAGTAGCGTTCTTCCTTCGCTGTAATCTCCCTCATTTACCTTCCGTACGATCGCGAGTCGCTTATGTAACGCCGCGTGTTCCGCAGCCAGGCAACATTAACCCGATAAAACGCATCCTTTCCTCACGTGACTATCGGTCGATCGATAAATCATGCGCATGCCACTTGACGCGCGTTTCACCGTTGCATATCGGGCCAGCCTCCTCGCTCGAGGATCGCTTCGATCGGCCGGTCGATCGATCGTTTGCATTCGGTAATTACATCGATTACATTCCAATTACGTCGAGGCAGGGCACTGCCGATCGGCCGCGCGAGAAAAAAGTGTCTGCCACTCCCGCGAACATGTACTAGGACATGTTAATTCGAGACGCCACGTGCTCGAGCATGGGTCAACGAGGTTATTCCGCGAGGTGTTGCGCGTAGAACGCGATACCTTGGATGAAATGGAAATGTAATGACTAATCAATTTTTGCGGCTAAAAGTGTGAAACTTAATTACTATGTTTCGTGTCGAGGAAGTGTTGTATTGAGACTTCCAAAAAATTCCGAAGTATTCTCAAGCGTAAATTATAATTTTGTATGACAGTGTGCATACGTGCATACATACATTCAAATGAAACATTTACCTCGAGGAGAGACAAGACTGATTTCCACTCGGCGAAAAATGCTCGTTGACACCTGTAATTATCGCCGAACGATTACCTAACCGCTTCAGCCGGATCGCATTTACACCGATCCCTTATCGAGATCTTCGTAGGTTATCGCCGGTTCATTTTCTCGGATACGCCAACGCCGAGCCGTATTTAATTACTGTCCAATGAGTCGGAGCTTATTACCAGCGATCGCTGAACGGTGTTAGAACTGAAATCAATCTTGCTCGAGATCGATTAGGCGCGATCACGGGTGCCTCGACTGAATCGATTCGGTTTTTCGATTTCCTCACGACGGGGAAACTAGCTGCGAGGATTATTAGACTAGAGGTGAGAAAAATTATCCACTGAAATTATCCCCCGCATAAAATATTCGCGATTAGAGCATACGGTCTCTCGAGGGAAACACTCGAGGCTACGCTAGAGATCGTATCGGACCATCGCGGCTTGTTAATTAGAACCCTGATTTATCATCGTTTCGCAACCGTTATATTAGGAATTCGAATCCGCGCCTTATGATAATCCCGTCGACGAACGATTCGTGAGAGCTCCGATAAACCGGTGATTTTAATACCCGATCGAGTATCGTTGCACCAACTCTTCGTCAACAAATTCGTGAGTCACTGTATTTCAAGAACGCTACCAGCGGACCACGTAACGTCGCGGCGAACGATTCCAAAGTATAAAACGATCCAATTAATGGCGCGATAAATTCAAAGATCAACCGGGCGAAAGGAGCGATCTCGCGGGTAAGTGGAAGCTCCTCGATGCCGAGGAACATAGCGCATAAACCTCGGGCCCCGGTGCGGAGGAGGAGAAAGCAAAGACACGAGAGTACCTGCGCGTGCCACAACTCATGGCGGAAAACGCGGTATTTCAAACGAGGCTAGGTGGTATCCGTGGCCTGGATACCGATCGACAGATACGTATCGACCATCGAAGCGTGCGCGCGTGCAGGTACGCGAAGCAGCCGCCCGATTGAAATATAAGGGCGGAAACGCCGCCAATTAATAGCATTATAAATTCAAAGCCCGCGGGACTGGTCTTGCTAACAATGCGCCGAACGGGGGAGGGGGGGTCCATGGGTGAGAGAGAGGCTGCGTTTGATGGTTGTCTCTCGAGGGCTGGGGTGAACTGTGGCCTATGTTGCAGTGGAGCTGGTTTTTCGGGGTATACTTGATCAGATCGGACAATGGAGGCTGGGGAAAGACTTTGAGATTTCTTTTTCAGACTTCGCATTCAGAGTTGAGACTCAGATGTTTAGCTGTAACGTAGAACCTTAGCAATTTCTTTCTTTTAAAGATTGTCGTATTTATAACGAAACCACTACGCGACGAGTTCGTGAGAATTTTTCTTCCCGAGCCAACGCTCCCAGAATTAGCTTACCATTAGCAAGTAATGACGTCGAAACCAATTACGAAGACAACTCAAAGCCTCCAATCTTCATACCGACATGATTGATGTACTGAGAGAACGAGAGTGAGGATCACTAACCAGAAAATTGCGAGAGAATTTAGTGCTTGGCCTTGGGTGCAGGTACTAAACACGAAATTGTCTCCGGCCCCTAGATTTCTCCTTTCGTCCAACGCGCAATGTGCCGAACGGGCGAGCGCATAATTAACTCGACCGGCCATATTAAAATTCGACCAGCGTGCATTCGACCGGCAAGAAAAGCGAGATTCGACCGGGGGAAACCTCGATCCCGTATCTACGAACAACGGTGTACCGGCCGGCGGAAAAGGATACCGAAAGCGTCATCGTTGGCCGGCTGAAAGGGTCTCGTGCTATCAATGAGAAGTGTTTTACAATGTAGAACCAGTAATGGCGCGTCGAGCAGGGCTCCGCGCTGCGGGCGATATGCAACAAAACAATTACTAAATCCGCTTCGTTAGCCACCGCCGGGCACCGACTCCGGTTGCCAAGCGTTTCTCTCTTGCACGCCACCATAAGTTAACTCTCCCGCCTCGTGGCCGTTGCGTTGTTACCCGGTATCGAGGCTGCTCCGGGGACTCGCGCAGCTAATAGGCTGCCTGTAATTTTAATTAGATCAACACCCGACGCTGTATCCCTTTTCGAACCGTGTACGAGGATTTTTCAGCCGACGACGATTTTTCCCCTCCTCGATCGTTTTGCGCAGGGAGTCTACGATTCTATTTATACGTTCGGTTACCCTGGCATAGGAGCCAACCACCCCCTCGACATCTGGCCGCTCGCGTGCTCCACGATGGACAATTCCGACCGACTATCTTCGAAACGTCTTACTCGCAATGGTTGTCTTGCAATCGCCTTCGTTCGATCGGTTGCGCTCCGTTCTTCGGTAGGCGGATTTGCGTGCGGAGCATCGCTTCATTTGCGATATTCTGTTTCATAGTTTGGTGTGGGTTAGATGGATGAGGAGGGAAGGGTTGATTTGCGTGAGATATGGAGGAGGTTATAGTGATTCCTCGTGGGCTTACGATTTATTGACAGGTTTGTAACGAGGCGCGGTTTTGAGGACACCCCCTGTGACGGGTACATAGCTCACTTTGTACTAATAAGGGATATATGTATGCAGTAAATATTGCACATCTATTGAGAGCGGAAAAGGGTGGGTTCGAAAAACATGGAGGATTTATGTGGCTACAGTATTTACTTGTTAAAATATCTTTACTATATTTCTCATTTCTTAGAATTATTTGAAGCGAATGATGAATTTTGCTTCCATTCACATTTAACAATAAGTAGATGTTTGACAAAGTAAAACTAGATCATCAGATTAGAAATTCTAGATTTGATCTTTGATCAAGTAGATAGGATCACTTATTCGGGACTTTAGTCTTCTTTTCAGAATGTTGCATACACAGTATTATCTTATTATTCGAATCACAATTGTTCTCCTTTTTAATTATCTAGGGTTTCAGTTAATTAATCCACTGAGCATAAAAGTATGAAGTGGGACTCCGAGTAAAAATTTAACTACGAGCTGATAACGTTCTACTGGTGATACAGATTATGAGTACAATTTTCATCATTTTATGATTGAATAAATTATAGTGGCTCCAAATTTGCACATCCAATCTTTTTATAACAGACTGAAACGTTTAGATTAACGTTTTCGTGCAAAGTATTTGAATTTTGTTTATAAAACAAATATTTATAAGCAAAACCTTAATACAAATATTAGAATCTTAAACCATATATACCTATAGACACGACCTGAGTCATCTAGATTGATGCAAAGATAAAATCATCTACATGACGTTCATGTGGGCATGCATCATGTGGGGAAAGAATATTTACTTCCAAAAAGTATCTATACAGTCTAATGGCGTCTAATCGTCTGATTGGTCTGATGCACTATTCGCCATCTTGAATTATCTTTTCTGACGTCACTGTGGGCAAACTTGCTCGTTATCTTTGCATCAGGCTCTCCCATGGGCTCCTATACCCCAGGCCGTGTCTATAGGTATATATGGTCTAAGATTAGAATCAGTTAAGCCATCCGTCCACTGAGACATAAATGAAAAAAATGCGTATTACTCAAAAATCAGCAGCCTACAAGGTGTTAACTTCAGACCATAAGCTACAACAACCTCGCTATCAACAAGCCGAGAATCCACACCGAGAAAACATTACAGTAATCAGAATGCGAGGTTCAAAAAGTGACTCGTCAATTGTCGGTTGTTCGCGCCAGGGTAAATCCAGGCTCGAAGCACTCGGCGGAATATCATTTCCCACTGTTCACGATTCAATTGTCCGTTCGATTACCCGTCATCAAATCCCCGGCTTCCCAAGAAGGTGTTCAACAATCGTCGATTCTGGGTAATGGTAACGAGGCGATATATATCCCGACAGAATCAGAGCGTTCCAGGCGAATATTAGAAAGTTATTGTGTCTTTATCTTTGACGATCGGTGGTGGATATCGACGTGTACGTGGCCAAGTGTGTCCGTACACCTATCCGTGTGAACGCTGGTTACAGTGTGTATCGTGCGGCTCGTTCGACTCGAACGGTGCCACAGCGTGGCGGCGGCGGCGGCGGCGGCGGCCGCGCGCCAGAGAGCTATCGACATTCCCGATTGGACAAAAATTCAGAGCCGGGCCCCGTGACTCAGAACTGGAAGCACTTTACGAGACGGGGAGGCCGGCGTCACGTTTCGCGAATAAGAAGCAATAAATTACGCGTATCGGTAATCGGCGGCCCGCACAAAACCCCATACGCGGCCCCGTTCCACTCCTCGTCGCGATTTTCTTCCCGTGTCCCACGTGTGCGCGACCACGCTGCCACCCGTGATTTCGCACCAATCAACCTGAAACTCCGCCATTCTATGGAAATAAATCGCGCGCCGAGGGCCTCTTGCGGTAAGGAACACCCGGTGAATGAAACGATTCCTGTGACGGATGAATTAGAGCAGGGAATGATTTAAAGCCGTAGAAACAGACGGCCTTTTGAGACGGTGTTAACCGCTTCGGGACCAACAGTTGGGTAATTAAATGGCAGAGAGGTCCGCGAGGCCGCCTTTTCTGGCACCCGATTGCGTAAACCTTTGGCGTTTTCTCGTTTCTATGAAACTACTTTTAAGGAGCGTTTAAATATTCCTGGCTTCAATACGCAAGGTCTCTAGAGATATAGCAGGCATTATAAGGATTTGATTTATCATTAGGTGGATGCTTTTTTGAAAATTTATTAGAAACCTCTACTGAAAATGACAATGAAGTATAGCATGAGATAAAATTATGCGACATATAACGTAAGTGTTCACTCCATGTGTGAATTCTAATGAATACCGCTTGTCTACATTTCAGAAATTATTACTAGAATTTTGTAAAAAAAACTATGAATATTGAATCAATACTTGGATTTCAAGTGATGATTTGCTGTACGAGGATTAAGGATGAACTTCAATAACATTAAAAATAAGCGAAAATCTTTGAAAATTAGTAGAATGAATCTTGATGCAATAGTAACTTTTAAATTATTTAATTTACAATTCTTATGAGATAACGCAGTATTGAGAAATATATTACAAAATTAAAAGTGAACTTGGTAACAATTGCATTTCAAGTATATTCCAACAAACAAGTTTATGATAAAAGATCAATATTTCTGACTGGTTCTTATCACAAGAAAAAGCCTTATTAATATTTTGGAAATTGGTTAACTTTTGGCTAAGATTGTTATTGAAATTCATTCTTAAAAGTTAATTTTGTCTCATATAAACATCCACTCCTTAAAAAAGTTTAAATACAGAAACATATCTCTCACTTCTCGTCTGTTTTACATGCCTGAATCCACTCTACCTTCAAAGTGTGCATCCACACGAATTTATTCATCGATCAGGGTTCGATCTCCTGGAAGCTCGCTTGGCGAAGAAGGAACGGGCCAGGAATCAGCTTGAACCATACAATAAAGCTTCGCCCCGTCGCCAGTGAAGAATCCGCGTACAGGTTTTACGTAACCCAACCGTTTGTGGGCAGCATGCACCGAAGACACGTCGATGAGAGAGGAATAAGGCAGAAACACGTGAGTGGCAAGCGCGGCATGCGGAATCCCCACCGTAGGAGTATCGGAGAGTACGCGAAGAGGGACCGGTAGACGATCGGTAGGCATTGCTATTTGTCGAGATAGTATCTGGATGGGTGTAGCGAGTTATTACAGTCAGAAGAGCGGTCTCTGGCCGTCGCGTCGATGGAAGGCCCTGAACCCCGCGGAACCTCTTCCCTTCCTCCTCCTCGTTCCGCGAGGAATCTTTCTCGCGTTGTGACTCCCTTGTCCTTTATCTTTGTCCGTGGCGTTCGATGCGCGGGAAGCAGGAAACCGAAGAGGGAGAGAGAGAGAGACTCTCTGTTATCGATGGCGAAAGCTCGACGAAATCCGTCGCGTGGCTATCAATTATCGGGCACGGTGGCACGCACGTCGCCGCGCGCGGCATAAAGCATACGCTACCGCGCCATCCTTCGCGCTTCTTTCCGCTCGGCCCCCGCGCGCTTCGCTCTTCCTTCTTTGTCCGGGATTTTCTGTTGCCCCGTGGCGGCTCCCCACGCTCGTGATTCACTCGCCTTGAATATGTACGAACGATTTCTGGCCGTTCGCTGATGTATATCATAATTCTGCAGCCGAGTTTCGCCTCGCCAGGTAACTCGCCTGCAACATTGCTCGCTGACGCGCGAGGAAATATCATGCTGCTGTGGGAGATTCTTGAGAACTTTCTGGTATACTGATTTGTTCATTATAGCACGAAGAACTGGAGAAATATTTTACAGTTTTTAAGGATACTTGTTTATAAATTAATATCTGTTTAATCACTGACAGAATAAGTTAGCAACTACCTACAGCGTAGAAAGGAAGGAACGCGTGATGTAAGCAAATTCCTCGCAAATGTTTATAACAATCTTTTGATTTATCATCCCGATAAAACATTCATATCCAAGAAAAATCTCGATCGCCAATAACTTAATCTCAACGACAGGAATCGAATCCATAGAATGAGTCGAGTGGCATTTAGCGCCACGAGATTCCGGACAGAAGCTTTTCTATCTCCTGACAATGTTCCCGGCGACGTACGAGAGTTGATAAATCAGCATAAAGCCGCTTTCCACTCTCTGCCGACTGTCAATCGTCTCTGGCTGTTTCCTGTTCCAGCGTCCACGTCGTCGATGCAAGGGGGACGTTTATCGATAACGGCGAGCGTCGGGAATCGAGAAACTGCCGTTTGCCTCGCGGCTCACAATGGGGTCCCCGACGATATACGAACATTACGATACGATATTATTGTCTTTATTACCATTTGCACGCAACGGTAAATTATTGGTTTCCATGCGGATCGATGGTCACCGTGGCGCCAACTGCGGCACCGATCCTTGGTGCCCACACGCGGCTGCGTAAACGCACAGGCGCCATTTCCGAGACCCGCTTTCAACCGTGATAACTTAGAAAATACCGCCTTTTATCCCCGCGTACCGCTCCGCTGCGTACGTGGAGATCGTTCGATCTTAGAAAGCGAAGTCCGGAGATACTTCGCGTGCCTCGAGATGAAAATAATGCGTCTGGCTGGAAGAGTTTCACACGTTCTCTGAGATCTCTTTCGCGTTATCGTCGCGGCGTTAAGGCTTGGTTAATCTAATATCGAGTAATAAAATATAGAAACGAGATAGTTAGAGAATGTATTTGGTAAGTGGAAACTAGTCGAAATGAATTAACCATTCGAAGTGTTAGGAAGAAATTTCTTGCGTTAGAGTAGAGTGTAGTTTTCACCTTTATTTTATGATTTGAGAAAATTAAAGCACCAAAAGAAGATAGGCAGAGCTTTGACTGCATCAGCAACTTACATCCGCGAGACTGTCCGCATTTCCACCCCCTCGTAATAGCTGTCGCTCAGAGAGACAGCAGAGGCACCAAGAATACGAGCCAACTGACTTGATTTAAAGGCGTCGTCGAGTGGACAGTGTAACGAGGCTCAGAAATGATTAATTTCACGGTAATTACCGGTTAGTTGGTTAAAATTAGTCGGCCCTCGGAGCGGAAGGTTTCCAAGACGGTCGAGATTTGTGCGTCTGGACGTTGCAACGTATAATTCAACGGCTGCATCGCCGTAAACGTCCAGACGAGGAAGAGTTGACGAAAAAATGTCGACTCGACGCATCACCGATTTAACAAACAACTTTAAAGAAAAACTACGTTGATCCAAACATTACTTTCTACCATACTCTATGACATCGAAGAAAAAGAAAATCCGGAGCTGCGAACTCTACTTTTCTGTCATCTAATAAGTGCAAGGAAACAGGGAAACCGTGAACTGAACTAAGTGGGTAGCGCGAAGTCGTGGACAAAGAGGTGGACCGGAGTGGGCAGCTCAAGGATCAAACAAGTGGGTGCTATTCATCACTCGCAAACACGGTAACGCGTTATAAGTCTCCCTTCTCAATGACATCCATCAGGAGGAGCCACTCTCTGTCTGTTCATTTTTCTTCCCCAGTCTCGCGCGTTATTTATGCAAACGTGGAACAAGAAAAGACTTATGGAAAGGTAGTTACATCTAGGGATGGGATCAAGTTGTGTACCCACAAATCCAAATCAATTCCAAGACCCAGCTTCCATTGCAGGGGTCCGGATACCAGTCATGAATATTATTACTGTATTGGCCGCCATCTCGGGTCCCTATCTCAAACTCAACTGTATTTATGACAATTTTAAATATGCAAAAATCTATGGATATCTATTTGAATATCTAATAAGGCACATTATTAGTCAAGCTTCAATAATAAGGCACGTTATTAGTCAAGCTTCAATTGAATCCTTTAATTGATCATTGGCGTAAGTTCAAAATTACGAAAAATGAGTTTACTACAAAAATAAATAGTATTAAAAATACTTAAAGCATATATCAACTCAGTTTGCATAGATTTTCTTTTATTTCAATGAAAAAAAGAATCAGATTTGCATCATAAGTAAAATTGTTACAGAAAACTGTGAAATTATGACTCCAGTTTATTATTAATAATTAGACTGCGGATGTTTATGCAAATTCACATTTTCAAGCGTATAGAAAAAGAAACCCAACTTAAATAAAAACGTCTTTTACCCTTTAAATATTATAAAATGTATTTTATTTTTGATATTTCATGTATTTTTGTATCTGTACATATCTTTATACATTTTAGAACATTTAAAATCGCCATGAATGCATAAACATCCGCAGACTATTAATAATGTAAATTAGTTTTGTATTGAAAGAAATGTAGTTTTTCTTTTGAATTATGTTACTATAATTATTATTCTTTTACTTAATTCTTTTACAGCAAAGCTACATTCTGTTCTTCATTTTTATAAAGAATTGCATAGAAGTTTAATCTTCTCTATACTAATAAAATAGGTTTACTTGTCAATTAAGGGGCTCAATTCTTAATTTCTGTTTGTAAAAATTTGATTTTGCATAAAAATCCGCAGTTCACTCATGAAATCTCATTAAATCGAAGACTTTTCTCTGCATCCTTCAAATCTTGAATATCCTCCGTGTGAAAACTCGAAGCAGGTGTCAATCTCCACGATCGAACGATCATCGTGGGAGTAAAGGATCTTCCGTATTTTCACGAACGAAACTCCTGTGACCAAGAATGGTCGAAAATTTTCATCCCCCATTGTTCTGTGGGGAGTTGCGAAAATCGACGATGACCTTTCCCACAACGGTCTCGAATGAGAGAGTGTCTTTCCCACAGGTGAGTCTGTGAATCGCCCCATCGTCGCTCCCCCATGGACCGAGAGCATATGCTACCCTCTCTTTCACGCTCCCCCTCGAAAGTTCGCCGCGTGCGCGTCTCTTCGTAGCAGGTCGCGTATGGTAACGTTGTATGAATTGCGTTTAAAAAATGCGCCCATTACCAGGTGTAATTTTTCCCGGTGTAATGGAACACGTGTAATTTTCCCTGAACCGTTCGGTCATGATGGAGCAATTTGTGCGCAGGTAGTGCCCGCAACGCACCGAGATAGATACGAATCTCCGCGGTACCTTGTCATTACATCTTATTACAACAGTCGGTGTAATAAATAACGCGCATTTTATTGAATTCAGAACAATATAATTACTCGGCGGTCAGAGCGCGGCCGGAACGTGTGTTTAGCGGGCTTAAGGATGTTTCGAAACGCCGCGATACTCGACTTGGACGAGCGCTGTGAACGCTGCGGTACACATTTATTTCACGAGAATCCATTTGACCGCTTTTACCGAGTTTTGCAACTTTAACTCCAAGATTCAAGGCTTGGAATTTTATTTTTAGCGGAATTCTACTTTCCTTACTTCAAACGCAGGAACTAAAATTCAGAAATACTCTGAAATACTTTCAACTTCGTTAAATCCATCGTTAGTATACCTTACAAAGTACCCTTCTTCCCATCTAAATGCACGGTTACTTCAGTTAACAAGAACGAACCTCTAATCGGAAGACGCGCCGTAACTGACGCGCAGATAGATCGCCGGAGGTGCTCTCTCCGTTCATCTCATGATGCCCGATCAGCCGCTGATTTGCAGACAATAGTTCTGAAAAAGGGTATGGCCGGTCTCGTGCCACGACAATGGACACGTGACTATCGCGTGCTGCGGATGACAGTTGACTCCACGCGACACGTGACAGGACAAACGAGGAGCCGAGCTGCGCGTAGCCCGAGGACGCAAATTATATCGCCGGAAACGTCAGGAACACCGGTGCTCGCCTGCGCGGTGGATGTTTCTGTTTGCGATCTTGAAATCAATCCTACAGAGAAATAACGGCGGAGTGTTTGGGGCATGATATAGAGCATAGAGACTCACGAAGGATCACAAAGGAACCCATAGACCGATGTGAATCATTCCCAATGGTAATGAATATTTTGAGATAAAACATTCACACTTCGGTTTAGAGTTGCAGATTTTGCTAACGCAGTTGCCGCAAATAATTTACATAGATTTAGAACTCGAAAGAATGTTCCCGAAACAAGTTCAGCCGAGGCAAAAATCGCTCACCTGAATTTTACATAGGTCAAAGTCGCAACAATATTTCGAATGAAATTGCGTCTCAGAAATTCTGCTCATCAACGTCCTGGCAACACGCAAGATAAAACAAACTGCGAAGCTTGCGAAACGTCGGCGAAAAGTGTGAAACGCGTGACGGACGTCTGGTATAACTTCCAAGACAGCTCGAGTCTCTCACGCGAGTTATATTCTCGCGTGAAACTGTAATAACTGTGAGATATTTCCCAAGTCATACCTATAATCGATTATAATAGCGCGCATATTTCTGGAGAATTATTTTTCAATCATTATTTATTTTTCATCATCGAGCGGCTATCATATTCCACGCATTATAAACACCGTGTTCCACACTTAGCAATACACTGCTTCTTGCAGAATTGCTTAAAAAAGTTTTCCACCAACTGGAATTTTTAAAAAAATCAAAGGACACAGTGTACAGCTGGCACCGATTGTATCTACCGAGAGCAACGAGCGTGACTTTCGAATTTCCCCGTAAATATTCTAATTTGATTTACGACACCGTAAAGAGCCTCACGCAGGATCGTTACTATAAATTATCGAGGGAGTAAAATGTACGGCGCCATAACGGTTTCGCTTCCGATGGAAAGGATCGACCGCGGCGATTGATCCCCCCAACCGCGTGCTGCGTTCAACATCGCGAAAAAAACCCCTCGCAGCGTATCTTATCGCGAGGAATCTTCGTACGAAAGAGGAACTGCGCTCCCGCCGGTCGTTACAGCCGCGCTACATCGCATCCGGGGGCCCGTAACACGTTGCCGAGCGTCGAATTTTTAATTAATACGGCTTCATTAGCCGATCCGATAATACGCTGACAGTAGCGCCGCGCGGCTGTCTCGCGACGCGTGGACGTTGCACCGGTTAATGGTGTCCCCCCTTGAGATTTCTCTATCGAATATCGATACTCCATTAGCCCCGGCGTTATGAGATCGCTCGCGGTACGCGTAACCGGCTTTAATTAATCTCAAGATATGACCCAGTTCATGAAGGTGCGCTGCCCGGTGTTAAACGGCTGACGATATTCTGGAAATCGTTGCGTACGACCGATTCTGCGTGTTATGTTATCGGCGACGGCTATTTAGATGGAATTGGGAGTGTGAAGAGAGATACGAAATTGTTACAGCACTTAGAATAAGAGCTTTTAGCTCGCGAAATAAATTTCTTATAGCTCTGATTATCCGGAAGTAGAATCTTCCGGGTTTAGAAGATCGGAGAGTGATAAAGAACTCGATTTAGAGATGGAAAGGAAGTCTGACAAGGATTGCGTTATACTACTTAGAATTATCTCTTGAAGTGACACGGTGGAGTGATGAATTGTATCCTTCACGATAGCAAAAGATAAAAATTCTTCTCGTTTTAGTTTTCTAATTAACGTGAGTTTATTGATACACTAGTACCGTGTTCGCAGACATTCTTCGCTCTCGAGTTTACTTTATCTCCCCCTTTCGATTTTCCGATCGTGTATCGATACGTGTTGCACGGCGATCGTTATAAGATCGATAGCAGCACACGTAACCGGGGCTAATTAACCCGATAACATGACCCAGTTAGCGGCCGGCCGCCCTTTTCCAATGTGTTGCACGGCGCCTCGTACTCGCGCGTTCACTCTCAAACGTAAAGTCACGTTTACACCCGCAGCAGAGCCTTCGAATGCAATCCTGTGAGATCAAACATTCTATTCATTAGCGAGGAACACTGAGACATATTATTTTCCAGGTTTAAATATGTACATTTAAAACCTTGAAGGATGTAGAACTTTTTCTTATACATGTATGCAATCCTTCAAGCTTTTTCTGTTTACTTGGATCATTAAACTTAAACTCTTTTAAAGTTAGTTATAAAGCTCTAAAACTATTATTCCATGGGTTTAAGAATTGTTGCTGATTTAATTTGATAGTTCCAAGAGCGATAAATGGTTTTCAGTTCACAAATAGATAAAACAGTTTCATTGGAATTTTTATTTGCCTTGGATGAAGAAGTTTAAAATGCATTTGGTAAAATAAAACAAAAGAGGCTAAAGGTAAGTATATACAGAGCGTAACGTGTTCGAAGCCCCACCCCTTGTTTCGCAGAGGTCTTTCGACAGTGGTAACGCGCACATAGAAGCCGGCAGCACTGTCGGACAGCCACTAACGAGTTGAATTAATTTATGCTCATTGAATTCTGTTCTGGCAGAACCGCTTTTCGAGAAGTCATAATAAGAGCACCGCGGGGCATTTCGATTATTTAGTGCCTACGCCGTCTCGCTCCTTTTTTCTGCGTTCTCCTCTTCTTCTCCTACGCGAAACCACGCTTCGAGGAAGCAGAGACCTTGTCTGCTCTCTTTTGGCGAATTTCCCCTTCATCACCCAACCTTCTCCAACGAGAGCAGATTTTGCAACAATTTTGACTGCCAAGACCAATGATTTATGGCGCCGGAAAAACGCACAATTTATTTATAAACAAAATATAATGAGTTCAAGCCTTTAAGTCAGGAGATAATTTAAACTTGTCGTCAAGTTTTTTTTAGAATCCACTTATTTGTAACTGTAATCAGTTTACTTTTGAGTTCTGATTGTATAAAATAGTTTCTTCTTCACGTATTTTAGCAGCTAATAATAATTAATGAAAATTCGGTAGAATGTGTTCGAATCTTTTTTTTCTTTCTACTAAATTTCTATAATAATCTAGAACCTCAAAATTTACGAGTCCCCCTTAAAATAACAAACAAGTCCAAGCAAAGCTACTGGTACTTGAAATCTCCCCGAATCAAATCTGTACCGCGACCCAGGAAACGCACAAAGCCTCCCCTAAATCCGTCCGTCGCTCCAAGATTCAATCTGCGAATTCCGACCCGATATTTTCCCACTGGTGAAGCCACTTAATAAAAACACGTGTCAATTCGATTCGCGTCAAGGATCGAGCAAGCCCATCGGGAGACACTTCGGTTCCCACAGGTTCGTTCGCTCGCATAAATCGCCGGGGCCATAGAACGCTAGCATATTGCAGTTGTTGACAAAGCCCGTAGGGGGTCCGCAGGGCCCGTATCATCCCCCGACGTCGAAGAGCAACGACGCACCCACCGGCGGCAGCATCATCAACGCTCATCCCCGTCGTCCACCTTCGTGGGGTGGGAAACCATGACCACCATCTCATTACCGGTTCCCATGGGTACGCGTGCAACCGTGGGGTTGCGTGTGCCGCAGGTCCTCGATGCTCCAGGGTGCATCGAATTATGTAATTGTGATGGGGTAGATTCTCCGCGCGCCGCGCCGTGATCTCGCGTGTGAACGATTCTCGCTGGTTTCTCATTTCAGAGGCGGCTGGTAATTGAGATTTGGGGGAAATGGTCTAATGAGGCACGTTGCGTTCGACAATGTATCATAATTTTGATGTATTCTCACTTCAATGAAGTCAGTGACGGGAGAGCTAAATTTTTTCTGAATTGGACATCGATTTTGACGATCTAGAAAGATTCGATCGAAGCAACGAAATAGATAGTTCATTTATAAACAAAGAGAATAATCTACAGCAGTGCACAACCGTACAAAATTAAGGGCGCACGTTGAGGGTGCGGCTGCACTAGTCCACGCGTTTCGTTTCGTTCAGCATCCTCGCTTTGGCAAGCATCAGTCTCGCCTTATCTTTTCTCCCATTGTTTGCTGATAGACCGTAGGTCAGCGAGGAATCACGTGCGCGTCGGCACGTGGCGAGAAGTGGTCGGATTCATATAATTCAATTCCGACCGCGCATCACGTGAACGCTGCAGCAAACAAGAGAGAATCGAAGCACCCTCTGAGAACCGCATCTCGAACGGTATTGTTCGCTTTTATCACGCTGGAACGTGCCGGAGAATCGCGGAAACGATCTGCACATCCGCTATCGGCATCGCACATGCGTCTGCACGTGCATCCGGCCATTTTCGCCGGTGTCGATGACGTTGTGGAACCACTGTCATTCGTATCTATGATTTATGCGGTCGTAGATCCCAGGGATTCTCTAATTTTTTTAAAGCAACTATCCAATATTCAGTTTTCTTCAAATATTTTTACATCTTCCTGAAATCGCCAGGACTGAAAGGAATAGTAGACACTCGGTTATCCGAATCGCTATTATCTCAGAATTTCATTATTCAAAGTATCGATCATTTAATGAAGTAGATTTAGTAGATGTAAGAATCAAATAGGACTTCAAGCACAATTTGGACTATGATTTAACCCTTACTCTGTAAACTGAATTCTTTCATGCCTTAGTAAATTTGAAAAGTGTACATATTTTATTCTAATATAGAATTAGAATGTTTAAGGATGCTGTATGAATTTTTTTGCTTTTATTCGCTCAAAAACGTATTTTGCATATCAGTGACCGCGGTTTACGGTTTGAGGTAATTCTAACGTTTACGGAGTAAAGCTTAATAATGGTTCACTAATTTTTTGTATTTTACATTGTAAAATCAGGACTGAGTTATTTTCTAATCTAACCTTTCCTTTGTTAATCACATTAATCGTATAACTAGCACAGTATTCAAAACGCTTGGCTTTATCTACAGGGCTTCTAAACATTTTAGAAATGTAAATACTCTCCGATTCTTTTCTTTTACATAGTCCGTCCTCATCTTGATTATTGTTCCATAATCTGGTCACCTAATCGGCGTTACTTAAGTTCAAGATTGCTAGGTAGTAATCATAAATTTTGCCATATTGTCATATAATCTGCCATATAATCTGAAGGCAATCCATGATGCTAAGAGGCGATTAAACTAATGCCCTTCGATAAAAGTAGACTTATGCTTGAGATCATATTTGCTCACAAAATACTAAATAGTTTTGTTACGTGTCTTGAAATCTTGACCTACTTTAAGTTTTATGTCTCTCGCCACGGTCTACGAAAACATTCTCTCCTTATGCCAGAATCTCATTGTATAGTTTAAGGTCATTATAATTGCATCAGTTATACATATAATTAACGAAGGCAATAATTTCTGTCAAAAACTAGGGTAACTGATTACGGCTTATTGTTGCTAAAATACCATAACAAACTATTGATGATTCCTAAAAATCGTGTCCTTTAGTAAGTGTAATTCTTCCGGAATCCTCAAATTATAGTTCTTTTACGGAATCATTAAAAATGAACGAAATACCAAAGAAAGAAAAAAAAAAAGAACTATTGCACCTATTACAGAGTCTTCAAAACAAAAACGCTAATGTTACAGAATACTATAATTTACTTGACTTTTTTTTTAATATATGTGGTTTATTCCATAAAAGCACACTATTAATTTTTACTTACGTAAAAATGCGATTTTTTAGCCCCTTTTATTTAGACTGTTCGAAACATCGTGCCTAAAATGCCAGGTTCAGCATTAAAATATGAAATTGAATATTTAAAAATGCCTTGAACAGAAAACTTTTAACCCCTCCGAATAAAGTAGGAATTGAAGTGGGGCAATAACTATTAGTACCTCAGATATCTCGGAAACTATAAGTTTCACAGAAATATTTGCTGAAATAAAATTGCACAGTACGAAGAGGGCCATCCGGTGGCGATAATAGTTTTTTGCAGGTGAAGGTACTTCGGACATTTGAAGGTCACCTCCATTTTTTTGAAATGGATCGGTATGTTTTTGCTTCCGTATCATGATAGAGGATCTTAAAACGAGTTCAACGACCTATTACATAAGGTCATTGCAGGTCATAGAAAGTAGAGAAAGGCGATAATACTTACGATTTTAGTAGTAAATGAAACATACGTTTATAGTAGGTGTTCGAAGTGATGACCATCACTGTCAATGCACCATAGGATTCTTTTTACGATTGATTGACTTGCAAGTCTTACAGTGTCAAAACTTATTGACGCACAGGCTGCAATAATTCTCTGTTGCATGTCGTAAGGTGTAGTTGGTACTTCTTTGTACACTTTCTCTTTCAGTGTTCCCCACAAAAAGAAATCTAGAGGTGTTAAGTCTGGCGAACGAGCTGGTCACGATATTGGACCGCCGCGTCCAATCCAACAATTTCGAAATTTTTCATCGAGTTCCCTTCGCGCAATCAATGACTAATGTGCTGGACATCCATAGTGATGTCCGCAAGTATTATCGCCTTTCTCTACTTTCTATGACCTTCAATGACCTTATGTAATAGGTCGTTGAACTCGTTTTAAGATCCTCTATCATGATATGGAAGCAAAAACATACCGATCCATTCAAAAAAATGGAGGTGATCTTCAAATGTCCGAAGTACCTCCACCTGCAAAAAAACTATTATCGCCACCGGATGGCCCCCTTCGTACTGTGCAATTTTATTTCAGCAAATATTTCTGTGAAACTTATAGTTTTCGAGATATCTGAGGTGCTAATAGTTATTGCCCCACCCTGTATTATAAAAATAGTATTTCAGCTATTGTGCAAATAGAGTGTCTTTAATACACGAAAATGTAGTAACTCTCCATAACAGGGACACTATCCGTAATTGGGACAGTTACCCTAGACTATTTCTTATCATCCGCCACTTTTTAGCAACAGTTTCGTCAGATTTTATTATTTGATGATCATTAATCCATTAACCTGTTGTATTGCCATTATAAACTAAAGGACTTTAACCCGTAAATAAATAAATAAATATGAAGTTAGTTCACCGGGGTTCTACTGTATCAATTTCTCTCACCGAAAATGATCTTCAATTAGACCACAGAGTTTTTTCCCGGATCCACGAGGGAACTTTGGTCGTTACCGGTGTAACAGGATCGTTCAAATTAAAAGGAGTCCCAGCGCGTCCCCCGAGGGCCTCCGGGTTTGGATTCGATTTCAGCGGCAGTTTGCAGAGAGCCCGGTGTCGTCGCGGCATATGCGCCCTGTCGCGCGCATTGTGCGCTCGCCTTAAAAGCAATAATGAGCACGGAATCCGTAATCGCGTGTGAGAAAGGTATACACCGCGTTCCCGTGGGGTTCCCGTGGCGGTTTGACCGACTGTCAAACTTTATTAGCCAGCAGATAGCTCGTATTACGGGGGAGATGTTGGTATCGTGTCGTCGGCCGGCCTTCCTCAAATAGCTCAGGGCTGACGAGACGGCTGGAAGGGATCCCGTCGCGCTTCCAACGCGCGCCGGATGATTCAAGGGAACCTGTTTTTACCCCCTTACTCGGGGGACTCGGAACTCTAATTTTATGGCGATTCCACGGCCCTGCGTCATAAATGGAGAGCATGTGTGCTATGATAGAGATGAGGGCAATTCATTTGGGGCGCGAATGCAGGGACAGAAGTCGAACGACTGGTTTTCGCCTCTTGTAGATTCATTACTCTGGTACAACGTCACCCAGGGTAATAAAATGACTTTAATCGAAGCGAGGAAGCGGTCATTAAACTGGATTTTTATGCAAAGGAATATTAAAGTAGTCAGCAGTCTTCGATACTCAAATGTGGCCAGGAACCTTTTCATTCTCTCTAAATTTGAACAAGCAAAAAGATGCAAAGAATCGTCGTATGCATCGAGTCATCCTCCAACTAACGAACCGAATCATTGGCCCGCGATATCGAAGCAGGAGGCCCGTGCATGACATTGCGCAAGAAGTTTCAAACAAAGCGTCCATTCGCTGGGACAAGTCCGAGAGATCAAAGGAATTGAATGAAACGATCTCACAATACCGACTTCCGGCGTGTGATCGCGAGGCACGCACGTACGTGCGAGCTGCAAAGTGAATCGCAGTTAATCTATCAGCCACCCTGCAGCCCGGACGCGCGGAGAGGGAGGCAGAGCCAGGGGGGTGAACAACCAGCTTCCGATTGGTACGAGTGGCCGACTGACTCTCTTATTCTCCCTTTCTCGTTCTTTCCCCCGCAGGGTTCTCTCTCGAAACTCGCGCAGATTCGTACGAGAGGCACATAGTCATCTGATTCACCGGCGGATGTGCGTCATGGAGGATTTCTAGACGATTGAGCTAAGTGCCCGTTCCAGTAGCGGCTCGCCCTTTTCCTACGAGAATTCATTTCGCGTCATTTACGAGCAGTGCCGACCTCATAGCCAGGGAAACCGTGGATGTACTAGATCTGATCGATTCCGATCGACGACTCGTTAGATTAGATCGCGTTTGAGCACTTAGGTTGATTAGCTTTGGATTTTTGCTGAATGGGGATGTGTATATTATATTTAGTCATTATAATCGAAGAAGGAAATTTTCTGGATCTGAAAACTTGTTAAAAGAAAGAATTTCAACAGTTGCAAGAAGGAAAAAATTAAATTAACCGCCTAGAATCCAGAATCCTCGTTCTTTCACTTTTCCATAAATCTAACAATCTAAGCCTCTAAAATTAATAAGAAATTTCTAACTCATGAAACATCATTACTCGCAGCGTTGCCAGTAAAACATCCCTAACAATCCACTTAAGAGAATGACATAAATAATTTCGCATGCAATAAATAAGTGCCATCAGAAATAATTGGAGGAAATAAAAGAGAGTCCTCTATTATGTCGTCAATGGAGCAGGGCATTAGTACCAATCGCGAATGGGGTGCAATAAATCTCGCAAAACGCATGGGGTGACGGGTGGCGTAGAGGGGGATGAACCGGAGCCGGTGGAAAGCGTTTTTCGTGAAATCACACGGACTGGTGCACCATGCAGGTCCTGAAAGTGGCACGTGACCTCACGAGCGTGGGACTGGTGCATCATCCATCGTTAAAGTTCACGGCGCGAGAGGGAGGAGGCCGATAATATTGGCACGAGGCATATTGCGCGAGTCCCCTTTACCCTCTCGATGTTTCCACCCTGGTGGCGACCGGGGAGGGTGGCGGGTTTCCACCGAAAACGGTCCACAAGCATCATCGAGGCGCGTTTCAGAATGGCATGGGAAAGGAGACCGGGGGTCAAATACTCGTGAATATTTTTCTAAAACTGTCATCCATCTTCGTGCGACACGGCTGTTGAGTTGTTTGGAGAAACACCATGAGTTGGTGTAAAAATAAATCTCTGTTGATTCACTGGCAGTATTTTCTTAGGGGCGTTCTTACTGATTACAGTTTTATCAAGCCATTATTTAATTATGTTGCTTCGCGATAAAAAATGTTTATGGCGCGTTTGAAATTGAATTAAACAAATTATTGTAGGTAGGTTTTGAAGATTCTTTTGACATTCTTTAGACATGACTATTAAAAAAAGTATTCGGTGCAACCCTACCTGCATATTTACCTCCGCGGTTGCATCACTAAGCGAGTTAAATCGTCCATGGTCTCCTCTCAATGGAAACGACCCGCATGCGGCCAGGTGTGGTCCGCGGACGAGCCGAATTTGATGTCGGACGACATATTAGGAGATAAGGATCGAGGTGGACCCGTATCGTTTGATTGGACGAAATTGACCGAAACGATCCTCTAATAAAGGTGAATGAAATGAGCGCGCAATTATGTGGGAGATAAGGTGGCTTCCAGGAACGCAACTGGCTGCAATTGAAATTAATGGTCAATCGGAGAATTTGGAGTTTCTGTGCCGGGCCTCGTTCAGAATTCCATGAAATTTAAGGGGTTACATTTTTTGGTGTCGCTGAAACGTTTCCGTGCTGCATTTAGATCTTCCGATATCGATAAAAATTAATGCAACATGGGATACATTGCCCAGCGCAATGAGAAAAGTACCTATGAGGGTACTTGAATATTAATTGCTCTCCTTGCAATGATCATTTTTAAAACCTTATTCATACTTGTTCTTTGCGATGTACTACTTGATTCACTTTTCAAAAATATTTTGAATTACTCTAACATCTTCAATGATATTTCATAGATCACCTTGCACGAAATCAATATCATCACTTCCTACTCGTTCCATTTTTGCTACTTCTTTCAAACCCCAATGCGTCTGACTTATGCCCCTCGAAACGGCGATTCACGTAAGAAGGAAAAGAGTTCTTTGTGTAATGAACGCTGGTTGACGTGAGTAGAAATGTGCGCGATGCTATCTTGACGTACGACAATTAATTAGAACGAACAGCCGCGGTGCACTAATGACGCGTGAATGATTCGGCCCAATCAGTAGTTCAGAATCGCATCCGCGATGCCGTATGATTGATAGTCCGCGATGCGGAAATCGTGGCTCGGTGAGGTTTGCGAAAGAATCCTATCTGCAAGAAACAGTACCTTGCATCCTGGCGTTTCATCGCTTCCTTCAGCGCCACGACCGGCTCTGTGTAACAAGGTAATCGAGGGAATTATTTAGGGAGGATGTTCCGCTATCATCTGTTTCATCGCTGGAGAGATCAAGCTTGCAATAAGAGCAAGATGAGCTTCTTGCTTCGTTTTATTCCGTTTGGCGATATTGTTTTTGAGGGATGAAAGGATTGGCTGCACTCTTGAACGATGAATTGAACCCTAACAGAGGAAAAACTGAAGTAACGAGATCAATTTGTCTTACACCATCCCCGACACCTTTTGACTCCCATTAAGTATCCGCATGGAAACTAAGCGGTGCAATTCAACAAAAATTAACACGAATTAGCGCCAGTTATGTTTAGCGCAGTCGTTAAAGCAATTGTTGCGGACGGATAATTTAGTAGATCGTAACGTTCTCGAGTAAATTTCCTCAGGACGCGGGACGGTAATTTATCGCGGCTGTAATTCATTTCGTTCAGAGAATTTAATCGATCCCGCGCTCGTGGCCCTCGGAAGACAGGGAACCGTAGAACCATCCCTCGTAACGAACCGTGGAATTTTCCACCTGACGTCGGCTCGACGATGACTAGAGCGTAAAAGAACCGTAACATCCAGCAGGCTACGGGCGCGCAGCATTTTCTAATGCAACACTCCCACGCACGAAGCGCGTGCATCTCGTGCGCGGGGTACGTTCGATTCATCATTGTCGATAGCAGACGAGCGTTTCACATCGTTCAGATCCCGTGCCTCTTCAAAACCGTGATGATACCGAGACAAATTCATTCGAAACGGTTCGTCTGACTCACTCGTTTAAACACTTTGGTGCTCATCTGTTCGTTATAAAGAAGATAGTATTGGTTAAGATAAAGTAGTTACAAAATAGTCAAGAATATTGTACTCTATTTATTTATTCACTTTAACGGAAAAAAAAAATTCCCTTTTACAAGTAATGATATACAGGGTGAGTCTCGCAACATGATCATTTCGAATAACTAATATAAACTGCGGATTTTTATACAAAATAAAATGTTTAGGAGCACATACACTCAGCAATATTTTCATAGTTTTATGTACTATTTCTTCGATATACCGAACAATTTGGAAAAACTAAATAGGTTCTGTCTATAATCGTAATATTACTTTTATTATAAAAGCTTTGGGGTTCCTTGTTTGAATTTTTCTTCTTCATTAGAGCAATTATTCGGGAAATATGAAATTTTATTTTAAAAAATCTGCGAGATTTCCATAGTTCCACTCACTGCAGTGCTCGTGTTTTGCATAAATCATGCCAATAAAACTTAAATCCATCTGCGCCGTCTAAATTAAACTTTTTTTATGCATGGCAGTTAATTAAGTATAGGAACTCAGGATAAATAATATCCTTAATGGTCTTAAATAAAAAAATAGCATCAACTATCAAACGTCTGGTGACAAGAGGATACATATTCTATTTGACTTATTCTAATGGCACTTTTGTAATACTGAGCACTTCGTATATGGAAAAGGAAATCCGATTAGTACTTTCACTACTTGCACAGGTCTAACTAAGGTAAATGTCCCAATTTCTGCTCGTGTCGCGATTTCTAATCACTTCGTATTTTTCTTATTATTATAAATGTTACGTTTGTACTATAGTTGTAAAAAAATAATTATAACTTCTTTGATCATTCATGCGAGTGATGCACAGTTTTATGAGTAGTGATGTAATTAAATACAAAATATTATAATTAATAATAAGTATAAGTACACGTAGTAAGGAATATAAGATTCCATTCTCTACATTAAGATGTAAATGTAAAGGGATATACCCTATTGATTAAAAAAATAAAAGATGAAAAAGCTGGAGTAAAAAGAAAGGAAAAAGATGAAGAGAAAGTTAAATTTTTTAAAACGAAACAGGAAAGAAGAGCACTAACAAGAGAAGAATCACTAATTTTAAACCTAGTAGAAATTAATTAATTACTTTTATTAACTTCCCGATTTTTTGAATAAATATTTATCCTGAAATTATAAATCTAACTGTAAACCATGTAACTTATTCTTATCTGAAAAAGCAAAATATTACGTGAGCAGAAATTGGTACAAATGGTGAATAGAAATACGTACATCGTCATTTTCCGTGAACAGAAATACGGACATTTAGAGCATTACATTGAATTAGCCATTATTAATAATTAAACGTCACGTAACATCCCTTTAAAATATTTTTTAATTAATTGATTCATTATCGAGGTATTAATCAATTACTTCGCACATTTTTACTACAAACAAATTTTTTATACCCTTTTCGTGACCAGTGAACGCTTAAATGAGCAAAAATTGGGACATTCGCCTTACTGTACCTATCTCTTTCGGGGGTGGCTGCGCGAGCCAACAAGAATAGTCGTGTCCCGATATTAACTCGATTAGCTCGGTGACCCGCATAACGAACGGACACACGTGAACACGGGCCATTGTGCTATCGGAGCGATGCACGTATCCACGCACAATGGCGTCGAGCAGCCTAATAAGTTGGCGGTGCAGTAAACGCGACTGGCAGGCCACCATATTCGCGCGAGTTCTTAATTACGTGTTTCAACACCGGCTGATATACGGCCGTCGTCGCGGCACCACGGCAATATCCGACGAAAAATATTGCCCTATGCGGCTGTAAAGCACGTCGCCTTTCGGGCTTCACCTGAAACGCTCGATCGCAAACGGTAATTATCGGTGCCGGTGCACTGCTCCGGCCCCATTAAAAAAATATATCACCGCGGCGCGGGACAGGAGCGAGGTGGTCCATGTGTTATTAACATGGGGATCCTTTTGTCGTTGGGCTTCGGCCGATAACAATTATCGGCGGTAACGGTACCACTCGCTGGCCAATAATAATCACGATATTGTCTTTATTATTGCGCGCCAGTGAATAAAAGGGCCTCAGTTACTGGTACGGTAATAAACGCGCCGGTATCAATCACGCCCTGTAATTATTTTTTAATGAAGGAACCAGTATGCGTGGAGCCGACGCATGGTGTCTTCTTCGCCGGAGGAGAATACAGGGGATCGATTGTTTCGCGACCGATGCAAGTGCTCGCGAAAGTCGAACGCACGGTGCATCGCTGGAGATCGCATTTTATCGGTTCGACGGCTGGAAGGTTGATTCAATCAACTTTGGAGTGGACTTACAAATTTCTTATCTTTACTAACGATGAGTGATTCCTCTTCTAATAATTTTAATTGTTTGCATTTATATTTTGTGTGGAACATTCTTCTCAGATACGGTACAATAAAATTTCTTTGATTATAAGCAACGCTGTCTCAAAATTTCGTACGAAGATGCCGAACAATACTTTGTCAAAGACAATTAGAGACCAAAGTACATAAAAAAATCCAGCCTATAGTATAAATAGTCAACAGCAGGTCATCATGAACAGAGTTCGAATGTCGAGTTGGGCAAAAAAGTTATTTAAATAAAATCAAATAAAAGCAACTTCACGTTTACCCGAATTCGGTCGATAAATGTTCAAAAATAATAATTATCACTAAATAATTAAGAATAAGAGGGCTTAGAAAGAGTTCAATTAGTTAAAATATTAGAATATTAAAAGAATAAGAGAATTAATTTGAAAGAGAAGACACTTTAAATCGAAAAACTTGCAATACTCATAATATTTCATTAATTAATAAAAATAGTTATTAAAAATTGATAAAAAACGACGAATGCGATTGTTATTAACAATATAGGTAGCAAAAATTAATGAAAATAGGGTTGTAATAATTATTTTATCGAAAATATAGTTTTCTGGAGAATTGAATCAAACTGATGACTTTCAAGTAACCGTCAATTTCTGGGTATTAACAGAGCGAGGGGTCGCAAAATTCCTCAGTCTGCGACGATTCGCCGTCGGGAGCGGATCGCCTTCGCGGGCCTTCCTGGCCATCGGGAATTCGGGAGTCCCTGGGAGTCCTGGGTGGTCATGGCGAGACATCGGCTGGACATTCAGGGAACTTGGAGCTTGGAGTAGACATCCACTGGACATCCTTGACCACTGAGTGGACAATGGTCATCTTTATGTCTGATGGATTTCCAACGATTATCCGCGTCCTTGGTGGACATTCTTTGGGTTTCCTCATCTAAGGGGTTGAATTGCCCGTGAAATTCTTCTTTCATTGTTGCTTTAAAAAGGGGTTAAATCACTCGTACTCGACCTATTTTTCATAGTTCAATGGCATCTGTTATGGTTACAACAAATTCTGCGATATTAGAAAATTTATAACTGTTGGTTGCTGAATCGGTAGTAGAACCAATCCCCAAATCGATTTTTGGTTGCTCGACAAGTCGTCCGCCTTGTCGCTCTTATGTAGGTACAGGCTCTGAGGGAGTAATAGAAAACTTGAAAACTCAAAAACTTCTGAGTATCTGCCTCTATGTAAATTTAAAAAAAAAATTCTTTGGTTTCTAAACAAAGTCCTGAATTATCTCTCCAATCTCCCGTACAATGTTCATAGTCACCATTCTGTTGGGAGCTTATTACCGTTTTAAAAGCGGCTACCCGTTACCAGAAAATCCACCGGGGTAACCTAACAAGCATAAAACGTGCAAGAAGTAGCTATTATGCGAATATTACGTCACGTGAACGGTGGCAAGAAGGCCCGGCCGACCTCCCCTTAATTGCAGAAAAACTATCCCGCCGCTATCGATCGTGACCCACACTTCTCCAAGATCGCTCCAACAAAGGAGGTCGAAGGTGTGGAATATCGAGAGTCAAGCGGGCACACGGTTTTGTATCAGATCTCGCGGTTGCAGGTGGATTAGAGGAATAACAGCGGCTGTTCTCAGGGCCTCGGACGGCGATTACCCTACGCCGCCGTTCGTATCGATTTCAGACGACTACCGGAGCTGTGTCCGAGAGCCTAGTCCTCCTTTAATAGGATTAACGGTACTCACGGTGTCACTTGTCGGCTCCCCATAAGCGAGGGGTCCGCGGCCGGTGCGTTCCGCAAGATATACGACGGCTATTCGTTACCGGGGGACTGAGCGTCAAAATTAACGATTGGAAAAGTCAAGCTTAGCGCCGCTTCTATTGCGATTCCATAACTCACGCCACCGTGCGGTCGGTCGTCGGCGCGGTGCGCCTTCAACGGGCTCGGGGAACTCGCGAAGAATTAATGATGGACGTCGACAACTCTGGAAATTGAATGCGCTGATGGAGGTTCCGCGGATTCTTTGTAGGGGAACGCGACGATGGGAGATTGTTGCGATTTCTAGCGGTTCGAAGCCAGTAATGTCGCTAATGCACGCTGTCGCGGAGAAAGTAGATGCAGATTGATCGTTTCGGACACGAGTGAGTCAGTGAAATTCAATGACGTTGTTGGCGAAACCATTCTTCACAAAATTTTCTTGATTCTTTCCTTCTTGACGAGTTAAATGCATTGATCCACCTTTCCGCGAAAAAGAAACTTTTATTATATAAGTGATTCCCTGATATCAACGTTCAAGGGATCAAAATAGAATATGCAATGAAACATCGACCGCGTTCATATTCTTCTCACGCAGAATCGCTTCGTTACGTCGTTATCGGGGCCGAGATAAGTGGCAGGCATTTAGCAGGCAGCGATCTTTATTATCGCCCCTGCTGGAGAGACAGGCACGAAATTAGAGGACAGTTCGACAGGCCTGCCGCCGGTGGTACTTAATTAACGCCGTGGTAATCGGGCTGCGCGGGACTTAATTGATTTACAAACGTCGTCGGCGCCGTGGCGATCACGATCTCGATCTCTCGGTGGACGGGATCGTAAGCAGACAATTTGTCTTGCTCCTCTCATGATCGAGACCCCTTCACGACGACGAGACGGTCAACCGTCTCGTATGCAGAACGAATCCCGTGAAATCTCCACGACAAATTTCACTACGAAGCTGCGTTCATCCTAGGGCCTCTGGTGTTTGGGAGAAACACTTGAAGGTATCCTCAAACATTTGAGTACAACTACTTTGTCACCTCAGAGTTAAAATTTATATTTAGTGTCGATTTAGAAATTTATACCGCCTCCAATTGGAATCACCTTCTTATTGGAATATATATTTTCGAACAATCTGCAGGTCATAATTTGTCACGCAGCTGCGGAATACCGCGGAGAAAGACATTTACTTTCAAGGAAAGTACTTAAGCCAGCAAGTAGGAGGTTGGCACAGCGCAGCTTGTTCCGTTCCCGGAAATCGCATCCCAGCGATCTGCACCATTTCGAGAGGGATCGCTCGGGAAAGTATGCGCATAAATATAGATGCCGTAACGTATAAGGAGGACCGGCTAAGTGCACTCTATCGACGCTCATTATTTTCCCGCGGGAGTGTCAGATCGCGGCTAGAGCTCGATAAGCGAGCAATGCGTGTCTTATCCTTCTCCCGCTCTCGTCGCAGCGAATCGGTATCCCGATCTTGCCGACACACGCAGGTTGATTCGATCCTTGTCCCGCCCCAGCGCTGCCTCGGCTGGCATCCTCTGTCGCTCTCGCCGTCTTCTATCGGTGTCACGTAAACGGCGCCACGATTAAGGGTCGGTTACACAACGTGCGCTAGAGTTACACTCGGAAATCGACCGTCTCTCGACACGTTCCCGTGAGAGGATTTTCGCGATACTCTCGGTGGAATGTTTGGAGGGCGCGATTCCTCTGCGTGGGGGCAATGGCTCGGCTTAAACGAGGAAAAGGGAGTGTTACGTGTTCGGGGAAAGTTGGACGAACAGCTTTGTGGATCGATAGTGATTAGCTTAGCGATTGCCAACAATTTTATTGGTCGATATTTTCACAATGTGTTGTTACTTATTATACTCGCTGAATAGTCTTGAAAGTTCTTTATGTCAATTACCGTTACATTAATCCTTACTCCGTTAATTAGCATCTTTTCTGTTCACGAAAATGTGAAAAGTCTGCTCCTAAATGAATTATTGCCTGAAGCTTTTATTCTAATCTCAGTTTAGAAGGTTCCCAGATGCTGTATGAATTTTTTCAGATTTGTTCAATGTTTTTATTCGCTGAAAAAAGTGACTCACTAAACGGTAAAAAACGTTTACGGAGTAAGGATTAATCCTAGAACGACACCTTTCAATTTTTCGGCGTTAATAACATTGTGATATCGCAGGTGACCCAAAATAAAACTTTAATATTTCTAGTATTGTTTCATATTTTTGGAAAATTCTTTTTCTCTTCTTCTATAAACGTCTCAAGAAACGATAATTTCACGGTACTATTTTGTAAACTGTAGCATAAGTTAGGATGGTAGCATAAGTTAGGAGGAGAATTTCAATGCTTTAATGTACCTATATGTATTTTCATGTCTGTAGACACGATTAAAATTTTGCGGGGTCACCGGTAACCCCAGATCTGTATAGTAATCGGTAACCCCATTCTAAGATTAATAAGAATCTTTGAATTTCTTTTCCATATAGTTAATTACAGCGTATTAAATTCCTAATGCTGCATCAATTTTCCAAAAGTTTTCTCACTCAAGACACTTGCTCTATTTCTCCGTCCAACTATCTAACAAGTTAAAACCTAATTGTGAAATGGACACATGAATGATGTCCCATCATCAACAACCTTATCTCCGGAGGTAAATCAGCGGACCGATTAGCGGTCCGCTCTGAAAAACGTCAACGTCAGCGCCTCCTTCTTAGACCCCGCGATCGAGAGAAAGACGGCGAAGGTAATAAGTTAATAGCGAGTTTCACGGGATGTATCTCTCGCGTTGAATGAGGAGGAAGTTAGCGGCTCGGCTGGAACGAGTCAAAATGACTTATAGGACGTTCGCGGAATAGACAACGCGCTCGCGCGGGGACGCGTTAAGGGGGAGGGCGAGTACATCGACGACACGTGGTGGGCGTCGGGAAGATTCAGTGCCGGCCGAACGCGCCAAGCCCAAACGGCATTTCATTCGATTTCTACCGCCGCTGGCGAACATTAAACTCAACCTGTTTCGGTTCGGTCTTAACCGCGTTACAACCGAGACACTTCTTCCTGCTCGTGAGGTCCCTGCGAAAAGGGGTGGAGGGGAAGGGACCGTGTACCGAGGGTCGAGGATCTCTCAATTAGCTCGCGACTTAACGTCCTCGACATACGATGCCTACCCGCGGGCGCTGCCTCGTTTTTGCTGGAGATCGTGCTCGCCGGAGCGCTGATAATATCAATACCCTGATAATAATTGGCGCAGGAGAACTTGACTTATAAATATGTAAGGAAACGACAAAAAATGCATCATTATGAGCAGTGTGCGCTGAACGCTTTGAAGAACTCGTAAAAGGGTTGCGTACGACCTGTGATAGAATCATTATCGAGGAATATTAATGATATTAATTATCGTGTGCGGTGGAGATTTAAAGTAGAGTTGATACTACCGCTATGAATATTAAAATGGATTAGCAATATTTTTATGAACTAAACGCCATGCCAAACCATTTTTTGCAGTAAAAGCTTGTACAGCATGCATTTCAATGAAGAGATACTTCCGGAAAGTGTTCAGGTTACCATAAAAAAATTAGCGCATCAGATCAATACTACCATATCTTGAGCTTACATGTTTAATATAAAAACACTATTATTCCTTGTATTTCTAGGAGGTATTAAAGATTTTTTAAAGGAAAGTAATGTCACATATCTTTCTGCAATTCACGAGCGAAAACAAGTTGAGAGAACCAAGAACAGTGTCGTAATTATGATCGTCGATGAGCATGCTGATATCAAGTTTAAACGCTGCGAATCGCAAAAATTTATGCTGAACGCTTTCTCTAAGAGTGTCATATTTTTCATACAAACGTTCGATTCCATACTACTGAGGCATATAACAATTGAAATCTAACCAGCGTTAGATATATAAATATATAGAAATTTAATGGTAGACACATGTTGAAAGTCAACCAAAAAACGCCTCAGAAACCCAAAAGTGCTCATTGTACGTCCAGTAATACATCAGTAATTATAATTTGATAGTGAATGTCCTCGTCAGTAGCTAAGCTCCATCGCTCAGATCTCCGATTTCAAAAGGGCGCTGAAATCACAGCGGCAGCTATTCGACGACGTTAACAATGGGAAAAGGGCCTCGTGTAAGCAGTAAATGTTTCCCCCGTGACTCTGGATATCATTACCCGTATCCGCGAGCGCCGCAATTTATTCGATAGCCGATCGACTTTTCAGATAGCCAATAGACTAGCAGCGAGCGTGATATACACGTGATAGCGGTAAGAGCTGGGCCTCTCCTGCCTTCGCATGTCCGCCACCACGTATTCACCACGCGCATACGTGCGCCGGGGATCAATTTGACACAATCTGTTAAACGGTGCGCTAAACCATTGTGATTTGCTGCCTCTGGTCGAGGCCCGGCTCGGCCGTTGGCCAGCGAAATGGAAAGCAAGCGGGACGATAATCCAGCGCGGTATTTCGGTGCTTTATCGAGACATCGGGGGTGCGAGGAGAGCAATTATTTAGCGTGGAATTCCGATCGCGAGTGGAGGATTATGGAAACGGACATATGAATTTATGTGTAGCAAACGGAGCTCGCGATTGCTTAACGAGACGAGGAAAAATTGTTTGCCTTGAGGGGATGCTCGGTAAAATTCTTGGGTAGATGATATTTTAATTATCTGTCAGACAGAGTAGGTACTTTGCTACTCAGAAAAGACGTAAATTACGGACTGGATCCGTTTTCTGTGAACAAATTACTCTTTATGAACTCGTCGCTACTTCTCTTCTATCTGGGAATTATTTTCTCGATTTCTCTTGCACAGATCGACTGCTACGATATAACTACTGTTTTTTCTAAGAAAAATCGTGCATAAACTTCTTTCAAAGTTTCTCCACTGAATCGACTGCAAAGCACGATTGATTCAATAAATGATAGTAACAAAACTCGTAAGTAATACCCAATTTTCTCCGCTTTTCAAAGAATCAATATGATCAGCAGATAAGCCGAGTTTCACGCTATTCCGCATCATCTATCGACCCAATGACCTCGATACGATCCAATATGTACAGCAGTCAAGAAAAATCCTCGGTTCATTTAAGAGCTCATTGCTAGCATCTTATGACAAATAAGCCTCGTTGGCACGTGGGCGTGGATCCTTTTGCGAGCGCAACGGTACGTCTCTTATCTCGCCGGGTGGAAGATAAAAGCGCCTCCTTTGAATGGAATCGATCGATCGAGCGGCTCGATCCACCTACCGCGATCATCGATCCTCGGCTTCCGCCGAAAGAATCCGCGGGCCCGGATAACGCAGATGTAAACAAAGATAACGCGGGATAATTTATCGATCGAAGATCGCAACCGTGAAGCGTAATGGAGTGGTGCTCGTGCGGGGAATAAATTAATTCGCCGGGTGAAGAATAAGGAGGGTAGGAAAATGGTAACGGAACAAAGTGTTTTATGCGAGCATCTACACGTGTTCGGCTGGGTACACGTAGTTGGGGCCCCCGTTACACCGTAAGCCCCGCCGCTATGTGTCCTCGATGAAAAATATTATGAAACAATCAAGCCGCGGCGTGATAGTTACGGAGGGAATTGCGACTGATTTATCTTCGCCAGGGGAGAACCACCGCACCGGTGAATACGGTCCGCGGCAAGGCAGCGGAACGCCTAACGCTCTGTTTCACGGTAAGTGAATTCGAAAAATGGGCCAGCCCTCGGATCGAACCTTGATCGGTCGAATTAAAAACGATCTGGCCCGTTGCGCACAATACGCCTGCCACGAGCGTTTATTTCTCTGCTCTTTTTATCTTTCTGGAATATGATGGAGACGGTGAATAATGGACTATTATATATGGTCCGTGACTTAACAATATGTGAAATGTTTCCGATATGAAAATCTTGTAACAATACGCTGGGCAGAAATCGTAAGTTGTCGACGAATCAAATTAGCTGAACCACCTCCAGTCACAGGAATTTTTATTATTCGATCAGTCGATCACATCCATTTCATCATGCGATTGATTTGTAGATATGGACTTAGACCAGTGTTGCCAGGTTGAGGAATTAATCCCTCGGCGTACGGCGTTTTCACTTGAAAAGGGATCTAGGGATTTTTTTAGAAAAAATACAAAGACGTAGCAATTTTGCGTAATCCTCGAATAAAGATATGCAATTCTTGAAAATGCAAAATTGAACTTGATCTTGGTTCTGTAGTAATATGTATTAATATGTGTTGTTTAACTTCGTCGGTGTAGCCAGCCAAAAAGTACTCGCACTTAACCATAGATACATTGTCAATTTCACCAATCACAGGGGTGGAAAAAGTGCATTCCATCAATTGTGGGTGATGTTACCAGCATCTTTATAATTGACTTCAATCAACTCAATAGTACCACCCAGTAAAGCCTGGTGAAACCCGTTCATACTTAAATTTTGCACTTGCAAGCGAGGGATTTCTTTTATCTAAAAGGAATTTTTGTTTGATACAACCTAGCAACACTGACTTAGACAATAATGACTAGACAACGGATTTTATGCAGTTATGGCAATGCTGAGTATACAAAAAATCTATAAAACTTTTAACATGTGCCAAAAGATACGAAATATTAACAACACTATGTTTTTAAAGTTCCAATTCTTTATTTGTGTTTGTAAAAATTTGTCTAATAATGACCATTCGTGGTACTAAAATGAAGATGTCCTATTTCCTAAAATCAGACGTAAAACTACTGTAAATATTCTAATTAAGAGAATTCAATATTTTCATAACCGGAATTCTTCTAATTTCACTACTCAGAAATCACAGTATTCCAAAAATGATTCCCAAAAACTTAAAATCATCCAAAAGTCTAACAAACATCCACTTATTGCAGCAAAAATATCAGGTTCCTTATTCTACTTCACCACGAGCCGCCCGATTCGTTCATAAAAAAAAAAAATTATTCAACAAGTTGGAAGCGAGCACGCGCGCGCTTGTCCGCGTGCAGCGTTCGATACGATATAAATTTAATTACCGGACCCGTTCATGCTCCAGGGAGCAGACCCCGGTGGCCCGAGAGAGAGAGCCAAACAATCACTTTACGTGAAAGTATGAAAATAATTCTAGGACGAAGGAAGTAGGCGTGTGTACGCGATTGTATTAAGCTCTATTTGCCCCGCGGCGATTGCCGGCCACGCCGATCGTAGACTATTGCAAGGATCGCCGTTCCTCATCCGGACTCAGGTGTCTCTTTCACCTGCTCCAAATTCCATCGGTGCAATTTCACAGCGATCCATCGCCTATTGTGCCGATCGCCGGCCGCGTCATTAAATCGTTACGTGTCGCTGGCGTTTGGATTATTATATTAATTACAACGATCTCGGGTCCAAGGATAACGTCGTTTCCGTGACGCCGGATCGCGATTGGCATGGAACTCGCAGAAGGAAATTGTCAGACTAATCATAGCTGGCAGGAATTTTACAAGCATCGGTTGCAAGGTATGCCGGGAAGTCAGGTTCAAAATCTCTGCGTTCGCGGGTTTGAGTGTATGTAATTATCGATATTGGGTCACATAGGTCATTTACTGCTGGTTGTTGCTTGGGAATATCATTGGATTGCGATCATATTGATTGAGAAAAACTTGACTATTTTAAAAATTTTCTACTGCGAATTCACATAGTGGATATAAAAATGCGAAACATGAACCACGAAGCTGACGAAAATCATCGCGAAGTAGAATACCAGGAAGAATCTTCCCTTTCGGTCCCCAATTATGTTCAGACCGATATACAAATATCGTCAGCTCATTAAGGATCGTCCAGCCGATATCCAGCAATGATTTACGCATCGCGAGTACTCGCGTATTTCACGCAGTGAATTGATAATCCTCGCACGGGCCGAAGATTACCGGTATCCGCCAGCATACTAATTAATTGCGGTCCGATCATTATATCCCGCACTTAATTTTGTTCGTGGCACCTTCGGTTCGAGCCCGTTCGCAGATAAACACCCACGATCGTAAAACACTCTCCGAAAGAGGGAGTGGGGGGAAAAAGGCGGCTCGTTCCGCGGAGTACTTCGCCTCTTTTTTCTTCTCGTTTCCACCCTCTCCGGCCGACGAGTTCGTTGAATCTGAATTTACCGGCAGATATATGCGCGGCGCGGCTCTTCCTGGATTTTCCCCGTAAGGACCTCGAGGACGAGGAACGAGGATTCTCGGGACCGCGCTATCTCATTGGTTAATTGCGACTGTCAACCGGGGACCGTGATTTACGAGACCGCGGGCAACGATATCGTTCCGTCCCTCTTCGACCCACGGCCATCCTAGATTATCGATTCTTCTCGTAGAACCAGTTAGTTAACACGGCCACGTACGCGCGGGGCTGATCCTCGCGCCAGCTATTCGGAGAACGTAATGAATGTGTAATAATGATCCATATTCACGATTTCGTGAAATGGCACGATATCGGCTTCGTGTTGTGTCGCGCTTTCAATAACTTTTCGGCGTGCAAACGCTCTTTCTGTAGGTAAAGATGGATGTTATTTTAGGACATCGATCATTTTGACAGCTTTAACCTAATTCCTCATAAACGGGTCACTCCATCTACGAGAAATCGAGATGCGAACTGAGGACACAATCCATAATTCACCGGTGACGCGGTCAATATCGATAGACAATTTTATCACACCGACGTGGAACATTTGTTCGAGGGATACGCCTAACGAGGGACACTGAATCGGCTGAACGGGCTCATTATGTAGCCGTCTATGCACCCCGATGGGAATACTATGCAAGAACACAGCGCTCTTTGATACTCGAAAGTCCCTCGGTGTATCGCCGGCCCCGGAATATGCCCCTTGAATGGACCCATTTCACTCGGCGGGGGTTCACCGGTAATACGCGATCATCTTAACGGACGTACGGGCCGCAGACGAGTACGATCACGACGAGATATTACGTCCGTTACGTTATCCCGCGTCTCCGGACGAACGGGTTTTCGCCGGTCTGTCCCGGTGTCCCCGGATAATGTAACAAAGCTCGCGGTTGCGCAACGGATTAATAACACGCATTGTACGCTGATAACATGGATAATCTGATAATTTTGAAGGAAAGAAAACGAGCGAATGGGGAAAGTAGCTAATTATATAGTAGCGTTTTTCTGGGAGTCGCGTTTAACGGCAAACACGCTGTTAAGCGGTATAATTGGGGCGTCTATGATTGGTGCGCGCGAGACACGCGGGCAAAACAGAATTTGCACGTTTCAATGGGGACACTTAAACCGCGGGTGGGCCCATGTTTCTCATTGTCTGCATGTCGTTCGTAAGAGGCAGAATAATGGGCGCTATCTGCGGCAGCAGTGCACCGGCGTTGTAGCATAATAAAAAAATATAAGGTCGCGGGCCAGATACCACACACTGAGCGCCCTCTCTTTTTCTCCTCCTCGCCCTTTCTCCCCTTCGACCGCCATCTTTTTTTTTCCCCCGGCGCACGGCCCCGAAGGAACGTATTACCGGATACCGATCGAAGTAAGATATTGCGGGACAATCGCGGATTGCTTCTTTCATTCGTCCTGCGATCCCCTCTCCTACGCCGCGGCAATATTTCTCTCGAAATAAAATTTAATAAAGGACCAGATCTGGTCGGGCGATCTCTCCGCGTGGCGAATTCCTTTGCTCTCCTCGCTCGTGCTTCGTTCGTTCTTTGCGACTGTTAGGGACTTTTGGACGAGCTTTGGACCCCTTTGGTTCAAGCGACATTTGTAGTCGATGGTAAAAAAAATATGTCGATCCTTTTGTAATAGCAGATGGACCAGTTTAATATTTTCTAAACTATTCTTTGTATGAACAATGTATTAGTCTTATTTTAATGCAATAACAACGACTAAACGTTGCTATCAATTTTAGATTTTAATTGTAAGAAATTATGAAGAAAATAAATATTTTAGGTTGTAAGAGGTACTAGAATTTTCACATGTGGTTATAAGAAATTAAATCATTTTGTTATTAGAGCAAATTATTTTATCTCATACTTAAAAATGAGACATTCGTAATATTTAACTATAATTTCATTTTAAAGTGGTGACGTTTTCAATAATCGTAATGATTTCATGAGATCTTCTACGTATCTCATGCAAATGGAGTAAGATGACCCTCGCATGTTTGGTAGTGATGAATTAGGTAAACTACATAAAGAATTTACGTGATAGTTTGAATGAAACTTACATCATGAATAACAAAACTTATAGTAGCATTTAATATATAGTCTATTCTCACTATAGTTTTATGCAGGATATTTCGAGTTCGATACATGCGAGTATGGTGTGAAATAAAGAACTAAATGCTTCAAAATTGTGTTTTTCTAATAAATAAAATTGACTCCTTAATCCCTCAACGCCGGAATATTTCATACAGATCCAGAATTGTGTGATTCCGATATTTTTGGAATAATTATTATTTTATATCCTTGACTCCTATAGTATTTAGAAAGTAAAACGTACGCCTTTGCAGTGACTGAATTGAAAAGTCCCCGGCGTCAAGGGGTTAAAGGAAACAATAGTTATAAATCAATTTAATAAAGAAATATAGGTTTCATGAAATTGGTCCATCTGAATCATAGTACAGTAGACCTCGATTAACCACATTGATATTTATGAAATAAAATGCTAATAATTAGTTATTATAATAACGTTATTGTAATATTATAAGAACATTATTAAATTAGTTCAAATCCTCCTCAGAGTTCCACTGCATAAATATTACTAAGATAATAAAAAACAAAGATAATAGTAAACTCAACTGTTATTTTCGTCTTACAGCAGTTATTTATAAAAATATGATATTATAAGAATTATTTGTTGTAAAAAATATAATTTTGTACACGAATAAGTAAGTCACTCATTTAATCTTCCAAAATATTCAATTTTCAAACGTTTTTCAAAAGATGATTTATCTCTCTCGGAGTTCTCCCTATTCGAACAATACTAATATTAGTATTTTATGTAGAGTATAGAAATAAAAAATTGACTGACCCTCACAGTACGATGAACCCTTCAGATACGCCTTCAGCGAAGACGTTAGCCTCCTTCCGATACCGAGTATCCTCGCGTTTAAAATACTGGCCTATTACCTAGGTTTACCGGCGAATTCTAGTAGTAACGGACTCCATACGAAATGCACGTCCATCACCTGATTCCCTCATGCCCACGTTATCCCGTTCCCCATCGCTTTACAGCCACGAAACGTATCAGAAGGCGGCAGTTTCACCATGACCGACACGTAGTCCACGCGCCGTGTCGTAACGGATAGAGAATAATGGTCCCTATCTGCCGGCAGCGAGTGTACTTTAATATGACGAGAAAATATAAGGTTGCCGGTCTCGATATGATACCGCACGCTGAGTAACGCCGGGATTTTTCCACGGGCGTCCACGGTGCACACCGTGCGCTCCCGTACGTCCCTGGCACGTATTGTCGGCCGGCAAAAATCCCTGATTACCCTCTTTGTAGTCCGGGGTGAAATTAACGGGAGATAAGCCACGGGTTTATTTATCGTTATTGTGTCACTATTTTACTTTCACACTTCGGCGGCGAACCGCGCGGCCAGTGGAAACCGATTAACCCAGATACCCACATAGGAAAACGCTTTTATTTTTCTCTTCGAGGCGTTTGTTCGCGCCGCTCTTTCCTCCTATTATTGATTCTGTTGTCGTTAATTGAGAACTCGACAGTAGGTGCCTTGGAAATGTATCGAGAGTGAAATTGAATCACAGGCTTGAAACGCGTAGAATATTAATACCGAAAACTAATTACTTTTTTCCATTACAACTGCAGGTGCATTTAGAGCGTTTGACAGCTCCAATATTTCTTAAGACAAGGCTTTTCCGCTCGCGGCGTTTTAAAATCACCTTTCTCGGTCTCGGGAGATTAACTTCTCAACGCTGGATTTTTATCAACACCTATTTAGCATATAAGTGTCGAGTGTTCGCGTATGGTCAATATTTCACTGTGTACAGAAAATCACAGCGTTCTCGGGAGTAATCGGCACTCGTAACTCGTAAGCATTCCTCTGTTTTTCTGTATTACATGAGCGACAACAAGGCGCTAGGATACACAGATAATAGAGACATTAGGGTAGGTAGATTACAATATGAAAAGGTGCCCGGCTAAATTTTTCCCGCTGCTAACAATTCACTCAGGGTATCTTTAATCAATATCTATCGCGCAGTGGGTGTCGTAAGAAATAAATAATATTGATTGGATCACGCAGCTGGGAGATTTTGATGCAAGTCTGCATGTAACGCGTGATCCATTTCCAATCGCATAGCAAAGTAGCTTTTGCAATTCTGTACTCTGTTAAACAAATTTCACCCCTATGCAATAGGATAATGCTTACTCATTCCACTTTTTCCTTCACGCGAAAGATACGCGAATTACGATTGCGATTGGATACAATTATCGTTACTGTCGATGATTTTCCAGCCTGCAAAACGCTCGAGCGGCGTTCGAGGACGTTTATCCCAGCGGCTGGCATTTCAGCCGAGCTTTTCATTTCGCCAGCGCTGAAAAGGTCTCTCACGGCACGACCACGCGTCCGTCTCGCGATTCCTGGAATATCGGGCGTCGATTAGTCGGCCGAGCCGCGGCCGACTCCCATAAATCGTGTAGTCCGCGACGCAATGCGTTTACGCAACAAAAGTGCAACGGGGCAGCAACGCACCCGTGCGTCGGCGGTGCAACGCGAGCATTGAAACGCCGCGCTCGACAAATCGACCGATAATACGATTAGAGTGATAATTAATCTGATCGTGAGCACGATCGATATCGCGGGAGGGTTTACGATCGCCGGCCGCGGGGCAGAATCGGATCGGCGTGACGAAACGTCGATGATGCGATAATTACTGTAATTCGGTGCGTTATCATCGCCATCTGGAAATTATAGCGAATGTAGAGCGTCGATGTACACTGCTGTTTTCCGATGATCGGTCTATTAGGCGATCCTGTGAGGAGTAAGGAAAGAATTTTAAATTGGCGCTGGTGATTTATGCGCAGCAAACGCGAGGAAATCATTTTTCTGGTACCTCATGTGCGAGAGATCGTTTCACATGGAAAATTACGCTCTTTAACACTCGCATAACCGTCGTACAGTGGGAAGAAAACCGATGTCACTGGCCAAAAGTCAATTTTTTGGTTAAAAAAAAAAGTAAAATAATTTACTTAAGTAATAGAGGGTTGTTTACCATGCACCAATATAAGAGGTTTCTTTTCTAGGATCTCTTATTTTCAAGTTATACGACTTTGAACTAATCTAGGTGGATACCGCAACCGTAAATAAATTAAACAGAATTTAACAGAACAATATTTTTTGTTTCATTTCCTTTTAAATAATAATACTGTGAGTCTTTTACGATAGAATGAAGCGAGTATGGATGAAATTATTTAATTTTACCGCCTAGTACGCCTTTGAGTACGCCTTTGAGATATAATTATCTTTAAATTAGTATAATATTTGAATGCGGTTACAGATGGATATAATTCTTGGCACTGTGATAGGAGAAATATGATGCAACAATATGGCGTTAACAGCAGAACTGTCAAATGTCGTCATTCTTTTGTTTCATATACGTTATCAACTCAAAGGCGTACTAGGCGGTAAAATTAAATAATTTCATCCATACTCGCTTCATTCTATCGTAAAAGACTCACAGTATTATTATTTAAAAGGAAATGAAACAAAAAATATTGTTCTGTTAAATTCTGTTTAATTTATTTACGGTTGCGGTATCCACCTAGATTAGTTCAAAGTCGTATAACTTGAAAATAAGAGATCCTAGAAAAGAAACCTCTTATATTGGTGCATGGTAAACAACCCTCTATTACTTAAGTAAATTATTTTTTTTTTTTTTTTTTTTTTTTACCAAAAAATTGACTTTTGGCCAGTGAAATCGGTTTTCTTCCCACTGTGCGTCGGTAACTCTTTTTAGATTCAGATATTATTTTTGTTTTATGCCTTGGGACTGTTTGAAGCCAGTGCCAGAAATTCTTCGCGCCGAGGCAAGGCAGCAACTCATTTCGCGAACGCGACTGACTGCCGAAGAAACGCTAAGCAGCAATGACATTTGAGCCAAGCTGCATCGAGGCAGTTCCTCGCATAGCTACTTTCTACCGGTGCGAACGTTATAATTGATTTGTCACGGTCCCGGCCGTCTATTGGTTAAAGTTAATCGACGATGAAAAGAGCCGTGGTCCGCCGGCGTTATTTTCGACGAAATCGCGGCTAGTTGCACGCACGGATGTGTTAGGAACCGGTGCGCCGCGCACGGACGTATTATTGGCCGTGTTTCGCAAAAGATCGATCCTTTACCGTGTGTGTGGGTTAATCTGAGGAACCCGTTCTGCCAGAAGGCGATATTTTCCGCCTCCGCGTGGCGCCTCCCTCCCTGTCCCCTTCTGTCTCCGTCGCCGTTCCTTTTCGTTTTCTGTGCGCCGCGACACCGTGTTTCTCCCCGGCGAAACCGATCGCCACGTCGTTACCGCGATCGTGGAAAATTAATTAAACCCGCGGAGATAATCACCCCGTCGCTACTGGTCCGATAATCGATCAACATTCTGCAAATCCGCGGGTTAAGCGGTGTACACGGTATGCGTAACACGCACGTGTCGTGTGTTATTATTTGCATGCTGGAGCTGGTGCGGTTTTTCAATTGGTACAGCGGTGGTCGCAAAAACCGCACCGAGATCGACGAGCTGAAGTGCTTATTAACGGGGAGGCTGAAAAGAGCGCTGCATTAACCCTTATCTAGCAATTTGCTCCGTCAGTGATCGTTTCTTTCTGTTTTAATTATCACTGGAGGATATTGATTAACCAGCTGGGGAGGATGGATGTGATCGCGGTGTGTAATAGGAAGTTTAGCTTGCAAGTGGAAAAACAAATGCTGGAGACGTTTGTGAAATAAGGTAGAATTTTCTTAATGTGCTGACCGGGAAAGAGGAGTTGATTCGCTGTGTAGAACTTCCTCTGCATCAGGAAGGAGAAATTGATGCAATTTTGTATTGCGAAGTTAGTGTTGCCTATCCTTTTTGTTCTTTCAATTTCATTACAGCGTTCAACATTGTACTCTATTTTAGCGATTTTACGAACTAAACTGTATTCTACCCATTTTCCTCTTGCAACGCAATGAAGGAGAATATCTTAACGTTAACATAGCGTCACGGGAAGCGTCGAGATCATTCGACAGCAAATAACCAGTATCAACCGAGCTCTCGATATTAAATCCACTTAGCAGCAGAAATCGCCAACGTATATATACCCTAGATCGTATCGGGGTAGAATTTCTCGGCCGCGAAATCGTGCGAACTGTACCTGTCGATCATCGGCCGCGATATATCGCCGTATCTGATCCGGAATTTCGTTGCGCGTTACGTTCCCTCTTCCCCCGGCGTCGAGAGGGAAGAGGGAGAGAGAAAGAGCGAATTTCCGAGGATTCGAGGTTGGTTATCAGGAACGAGGCACGGTTGTTATTATCCGCGATCGTCGATCGGTCGCACGCACCGTTACACGCGCTTTTCACGCCGCATAAAGGCGTGGATCGCTGCACGCGCGCCTACCTAACGAACGGCTCGCGCGCCAATGATAAAAGTAATCCTCGATCTAGATTACGCGCGCACAATGGGGACCTCGGGGCGTCTTTTCCACGCCGTACGCGCTCGACCGTGCTCGGCGACGGGTCGTATTGTGCGCACCCGCGAGAAAATGCGTCGGGGGACGAGCAAAAGTAAATAAAACGGGCGAAAAAATTACTGGGTGTATTCTTAGCCGGCTCTCCCTCCCCCGGTGGCTCTAGGGCTCGGGATTTCTGCGTTTAAACGGTGGAAAAAGGGCTTCCTGTCGGTGATTGCAGGGTGCTCCTGGAGATTTCAATGGTTGGCGAACTGCGCCAGCGATATCGACCTCTATCATGCATCTTAGGCTGTTGAGTGTGGAACATTAGAGAGGAAATTGGAGGGAATTCATGGTAATGGCTGAGCTATTGCAGTGAAGTAGGTGTGCTGAAAATGCAGGCTGCTTCTTTTTTTGTGTGAAATATATGAATTTGAAGCTGATGGCATTGCATCATGGACACACTGTAATCAGTAGACTGCGCTAATAGAATTCGAAAACTTCAGCCACGAAATTGTCTACTCCGCCAAAGAAAACCATCATGTTTCCTATTCAATAATCCGAAACCCTTCTCCGTTAATTCAAATCGAAACCTCCATTATGACGACAAGCTACATTACTAACGAACTAACGATTCCTTCTAGCAAACGGGATCGATCGCAGTGCGGGGCACATCGTTATCGGCACGGTTGCATCGCGGATCTAATTGAATCGTGGTCGTCGATGACAGCGCGGCGCACGTGCACCGTCCCCCGGACGCAGGGTCGACGAGGACGCTTTTCAAGTTTCGACATAAATCCAGCACGGCGTTATCGCAGCCGCGAATCGACGCGCGCGAGCTTGTCTAGCTCGATCCGTCGTTATCAGCCTGGAGTATCTGGTCGCATCCGTCCGCGAGATCGTTACGGCGCGCGGCGCGCTTTTTGCCCTTGCACCGACGACTGTCGTCGATTTCCTGCGCCCCGGTTCAGGGGTCTCCTGCGCGTACAGACGCGCGTGCACTTCCTACGTGCGGCGCACTGACCGCCTTTTTTCAGCGCGGGTCCGCGACAGGATCGTGTACAGGTCGCTCGTGCGGAACGACGGCGAAACACCGTCGGGGAACACGGGAATTACGAACGTAGGAGTACGGAGCCGACGCTCCGGAGCCCCGCCGTTGTTGTCGCCACCGCCGCGGAATTAGAAACCGCGGATCGCGAGCTACACCGTGTAGAATCGATGATGCATTGATATCTGGTTATCCGTGCAGTCGGAGAACATTCGAACCCCTTTTTGCGCAGACTCCGGACTCGAGGATTTCGTGGTTGAGGCTCGCGAGATTCTATGCGATTCTGAAACGCTATTGTGCGACCCTGTGGTTCCTAGTCTGCGTTGGTGTCTTTTGACGTCAGTCTGTGACTATGCCTTGAGGATTAACCTTTTATCAGGAGAAGGCGTATAGCATGATAGAGTAGGTAGACTTCTTAAGGACTTGGAAGATATATTCTACGTTTTGAACGTAGAACTGAAAAGGATACTTTTAGGATACTGTTAGGTAATCTCATAAATAACATCTTCGAAAGCAATTTTAAGGAAAAAGTGTATAACTACAGTATTGCAAGAAGTTACTCTTCACCAATGTCGGAAATTATAGAAAACAAGATTCAATTTCGAAGTTCTGTGCATCAAAAAGGAAAACGCAACAACGTTCACCTTTTCCAGAGCCCAGCATCCATTAGGGTGGCTCTTATTTTTGACTTTTGAATTTTTTTCGCGGCACCCCCTAGAATAGTTCCAATTAATTAAAAAAAATTTTGTATAAAGTTTGAACCCAATCGGATAAGGAGAAAACGTGCCCCTGGACCCTTGAGGGTTCAAATAATCATTTCAAAGCACACAAATTGGATTTCTTTAACATATCCGCTTTGTTTTTAATTATATAAAAAAATATGTTAAACAAAAGTTGTACATCTAGATAAGAAGCATGTTTTATGTTCTATGACTTTTTTTCGTGTGGGAAACGATTTTCGAATAAAATAAAAAAAAAGTAAAAAATAACTTTATTTATTTCTTTTTAATTTTGAAAATACAAATGTACCTCGAACATTTCCTAGTTATAAAGATCTAAAAAGAATGTATATTTTTTGTACAACTGTGAAAGCTTATTTTTTTTTAATTTATGAAATTTCTTAAATGATCGGAAAGGTATACACATTTCTGTAATGAAAATTGATAAATGATATGTAAAGTGAAATAAGATGTTTTTGAATATAAATAGTTTCTTCGTATGTAATTATTTACAATTGTTGGTTACGGAATAAAGTTTCTTTTTTACAATCAAGAAACTTCTGACGGTAATCATTTACAGTTTGAAGAACATATTGTTTTTGTTTCTCTTTTTTTGTAAATAATTCATTATTGTCTTCCATTAATTGAACACCTCTTTCTGCAGTATCATTGACAACCCGCAGTTTATTTACTAATTCTAAATTTTTAATAAAGCCTCTGTTTTTAGACTAAGACGATAGTTCCGCTTGAAGGAATTGGCCGTCTAATTCAATATGTTCTTCAAATTGTAAATGATTACCGTCAGAAGTTTCCTGATTGTAAAAAAGAGACTTTATCCCGTAACTAACAATTGTAAATAATTACATACGAATAAACTGTTTATTTTCAAAAACATCTTATTTCACTTTACACATCATTTATCAATTTTCATTACAGAAATGTGTATAGCTTTCCGATTATTTAAGAAATTTCATAAATTAAAAAAAAATAAGCTCTCATAGTTGTACAAAAAATATACAGTATTTTTCGATCTTTATAACTAGGAAATGTTCAAGGTACATTTGTATTTTCAAAATTAAAAAGAAATAAATAAAGTTATTTTTTAGCTTTTTTTATATTTTTTAATTTTTTTTTCGAAAATCGTTTCTCGCGCGAAAAAAAAGGCATAGAACATAAAACATGCTTCTTATCTAAATCTACAACTTTCGTTTAACATATTTTTTTATATAATTAAAAACAAAGCGGATATGTTAAAAAAAAATCCAGTTTGTGTGCTTTAAAATGATTATTTGAACCTTCAAGGGTCCAGGGGCACGTTTTCCCCTTATCCGATCAGGCTCAAACTTTACATACATTTTTTTTTTTATCAATTGGAGCTATTCTAGGGGGTGCCGTGGAAAAAAAATTGAAAAAAATTTTCATCAAGAATAAATAAGAGCCACCCTAGCATCCATAAATTAACCTTTAACCCTTAAATTATCGCGTGGGAGGCTCGATACCGTTCGAGAATCGTTTGTTACACTCCAACGAAGTCTACCGATGTCTAAAAGAATTTATTCCCTCTCAATAGAGTAGCGAAGAGTGTTTTCCTTTCGAGGATAAGTTGCGTAGATCGCGAGTCCCAGAATCAGGTTAAACAAACGTTGCCTCGGACTTAATGGCGACGTAATGACTTGATAAGTACTCTGATCGGATTGCAATATTGGACTCACCATAGTGTAGAAGTGCAGAACGATCCCTCGGGAACGAAGGAACGAGTACTGATTGCGAGAGAGGCGATGGTCTCTCGAAGCGAGGTTGGAAGAGCCGCACCACGCCCTGCTTGGAAATTAGATTGCTCCGGCTACCAATTACCGATCTCGATAATTAGTTTCGTGGTGTCGATTGCGAAAGCCGGTGCTGATAGAGTCGTTGGAAGAAGGCGATGCTCAGCAGCACGATCCTCCGCGTGACGCCGCAGGTGTTTACTGAAAGCGTGATCGGTGACCGGTATCTTGGTTTCGTATAATTAACTTTCCCATTTTCCAGCTGTTACTCGATATTTATTGAACTCAAAACACACGGTTCATGGTATGTACTTCGATGGCTCCATAAATAATTGATTAAACGAAAATTGATTTAAGTTTGGATTACATACTCCGAACGAGGTTAAATGAATCGTTAGTTTTTCACGAAAATTATACATAAGACTGCAGATTTTTATGCATTTATGGTAATTTTAAATGTGTAGAAATGTATCGGAATGTGCATACAACCAGGAATACAGGTCAACAGTTCTATAAGTTTTATAATATGTACAAGACAGAATACATTTTTTTCTAAAATTTAATTTTTTTTTTTGCAGAAGTACCGACAAGGACCCAATTCCTGATCAGCTTAGTATACAACTATCATACAATAAATTATCATGCTAAAAGTTGATCCCAAACACTTACTAAATAGCTATTAATTGTTTTGAATATTCAAACGTAAAATTTGAAAACTAATATTAGGTATAATTTGAGTGATCAGAAATTGCTTCTTTCGCTTTTCTGACATTAGAACTTAAATTATAATTTAATTATTGTTGTTCTTGCACTTTTGTAGATGTCAAATTAAAGATAAAACATGGATTTACTCAAATATCACACAAATTTTCAGATTAGGTTAATGTTCACATTCACACATGAGAAGAACTGTGATAGTTATTCTTAAGTGATCAGAAATTGGATCCTTGGCGATAAGTAGCTGTGAAAATATGAATTTGCATAAAAATCCGCAGTATATTTATAAATAATATCGAAGGTTTAGACCTTCTTTAATAGTTTCTTCTTCGTTTATTTCATATTTCACATTTTTTACTTTCTGTTTTCTATTCTGAATTTAGTCTATCTCCACGACTTTTTTGTGTTACTTTCACTGTTGTAACAAAGTGTTTATCCTATAAATAAATAATAGCAACATAATTCAGGCGTAAAGGTCGCATACCGCCATCATTGTCCATCATTATGACATCGATGAATCGTCTATTTAACATATTACCACGGACCAATAAAAATCCGAAGATGGACGATATGCGTTATGAGAAAAATTCTGTGCCATCTCATCGTTCAATCGCAGTAACCCGCTATTTCAGTATCAAGAAGAGGGTCGTAGTTCATTCATTCGGACCAGAAAGAGAAAACTCGAGAAACAATACGACCCTCTTTACGCATGGTCTCGTATTTCAGAGGGGACAGATGAAGTGTGAAACACTGTCTCGCTCCATCTTTCAAGTGCATATGTACTGTCCTTCTCTATGTCTGGACTAGGCAAAACCGAACGTACAACTTTTTTCTTTTCGCGGAAGACTGGCTCACAGACGAGAGAAAAAACCGGTTCTCATATACGCAACGCGACAGACGGAGAAAGGACACATACATCTTATCTCGTCTGTCTCCCTTGACTGACGTCTCGTCGCGTGGACGGCGTCGATCGCTTTTTGCTGACACGTGCTTTTTTCCTCTCGGCGTCAGCGGAATCGGAGCGTACCGACGCGCCGCTGACTGCGCATTTCTGAGAAGTGCCTGGCGCTCCTCGCAACGCTCGTATTGTGGATACCGTGTCTAAATTAAATGAATCTTGTAGTTTATTCCTTATTTTTGCATAATTTGTTCCTCTGTATCTTTTAATACACTTGCCAATAGGCTTTCCTCTAGGTTACAATCGACGTCGGAAAACGAATCAACCAAACTCATAAATTAAGACGCGGCCGAGGAGAGTATTAGACGCGCCAAAGTACGGGTCAGTAACTATATCGATCAGCATCGTAGACTCCTCGATGTAATTAACTAATTCAATAAACACCGTAGCAGTGACAGTGTTACGTCCACGCGGCGCGCGTAACCTGTCATTACACGGACGATTACGTCGTTAAGGCTGGGAGATTTCAAACGTGCAATTAGCGAAAATCACCTCGACGACATTGTGCGGAGCGTTCGAGCACGATGAAGACAGTAATAAAGGTATCGCTGGTAAAACGTAGTGCCCAAGAGGTTCGTTATTATCGCTGGACCGTCTTATCGTCCACTTTATGAACATTTCTCATCTTCGACTTTTCTTTATATTCATCTCTAATTCATGAAATTTGGAAAAGCAATAATTCATTGATAAGAATTAACATTCGTGGAAGTTTTTATTTGTATTAATTATAGGGTCAGCGTGTTTCAAAAGAAATTTTCGACAGTAGAGTCGTAAGATCAAAGGCTTCTCTTCACGTTTTGGTTATATGTTTCATTTAGCAGGAAGATTGAGTTATAACGGTCATGGCAAAATCACAGGGCGCAGAATCGTCGGCGTGAACTGATGCCAGGTGCCATGGATGCAACTGCACTTTCGTGAGCCATTATGCTCGGGGCGTCCAATTTTCTAAGTGTCTACTTTAAACCCGTTTCCGATGGTTCTAGCTTCACGGAACCAGCCTAGGATGCTCACGCCCGACGTTATTATTTTGAAAACCGTTTTCGGAACCGCGCCTCCTCAAACTCCGAAGTTCATAATCTTCTTATCTTCCTCCCAGCTCTACATAAAATACAATATTTTTAATTATAATGCCAGTTGTGAAGGTATTACCATTTTCCTTTTCCTTCTCCTTCTCCCCTAAATCCTTCGATTGGCAATTCCCATCTCACCCCAAACCAAAAACCAACAAACTCAACAGTCCACTCAAATCGTACACGCGCTACTTTATTTGAAAACTCTCGATGTCCTCTCCTCGACGTCAGAAAACGACAGAAGCACCCTTCGTTCACGTTTCACCCCCGTCGCAACGATCGAGCAATCTCCTCTCCTCTCTTTCGACACCTGCGCCGCGTCGTTCATCATCCGAGCGATCTGGGCAAAAGGATCAAAGGCTCGCGGTGTATCGCGCGGCACGGTAAAAGCGGAATCCACGGAGATGATTTATCTGCGGCGAGTGAAATCGCTCCGGCGGGGTTTCGTCACTTTCGCGGCGCAAAGTGAAACGGTACCCGTGCGCTCGCGCGCCTCCCGAGCAAAACAAATTGAAAGGCACGAGCAGCAAATAATAATTAATACTTTCGTCGTCGATGGTTATCGGGCGGCACTGCGAAGTGGCCCAGGCCGCCGCTGATCGACAGCCGAACGGATACGCCGTGGATCCCTCGTAGATCCTCCGAGCGCCGCGCGATCCTTGGTGATTTATCGCGCCACCGCCCGCCATCTATCATGCCCGATAGCGACGATAACCAGCCTCTAGCCGGACTGTACCGAGCTAGGACTTCTGCCATCGGCGTCGACTCCAAGGGATCTCGCCCTGGACTGGGATCACCTTAGGAATCCTACAAATTCGAGACTGATATTTGATATTACTTTGTTGAGGAATGGATATTCTTCAAGTGAAAAGAAACATAAAAATTGAGTGAAGAGAATTAAGGACTAGCAAGACGCAGAATTGGTAGTTCTTTCCATTCTAACTGTTCCAAAGTTAATTGTATTTTGCGTCCATTAACAATGAAACTTTCCCCATACATAACTGACTCGTACTATTGGCAAACAAAAATTATATAGTAGCTCGGGACACGAAGAGTTAGGTATCTCCTTGTCAGATTAAAATGTCAAAACTTTCGTTTGTTAGCCCCACCGGATGACTGATCTACTTGTTTCTTTTCTCTTTAGAAGGCCTTCCTTCGTAACGGAATGCTCATATATCACGGCGAGATTACGATAGCATAAGACAATTGGCTAATTGGATCGTTGGTCTCCCGTTTGACAACTTTCAACTTTGTTAGTCCGCTCTATCTCCTCTTGTTTATTCTTCTGAAGCCCAGGATCTAGCCGCGCGTTGCGTCCACGGTTGTCGAGAGTTCGAACTGCGATTGTTCTAACAGCAACGCTTCCCGAGGCTGATTGATGTTCAAGCGAATTACGGTGGTGCAACAGGACCCTCACGAGGTATGCACCAAATAATGATTAACTTAGACACATGATTGCCGTACAGAATCGTGCGAAAATTCCAGGGGGTGGGTGTTGCGTTATGCTGGAAACACTGATGGCCCATCATTTTAATCCACTCAAATCTTCCGTTGGATCATAACCAACCTCTCGGCTTCCACCTGCACATTTGCCGCAGTAGTCTATCATAACGAAACTATTTAATCATTAGCAGTAATTATGTCGTTAGAAAGGAAATGGAGAAAAAGCTGATCATCTCGCTGGGTTTATTGAATTTCTTCGAGTTAAAAGAGTTAGCAAATTGAAAAGGTCTTAGGTTACAAAATATTAATTTAAGGAAAGAGATTTAGTGGACGAAGATAGTTTGGCAAAGATGGAGGTTTTCAGATTTCCGCGAAGAAATAGAATATTACCACCTATGCATACTACCAGCTGGTGTCCTCTCATTACCACTCGCATGGGTAATCGCTAGCCCATAGCGCGCCAAGGTTAAGGACTCTAGGGCACCACGAGATTGTGTAGATACACGACTGTGATAAGAGCTTTATTATTTCCTGTATGTTGTGAGCAATTCCAAACACTCCATTAACACACTTATTACAATTATATTTTTGGAGTGCAATGTTTCTTCTAAAGTTCTAAAGTTCAGAAAATTTCTAATAAGTTGTAATTTGCGTTTATGAAGACAACTGAAAAAAGTAAACACTTCTAATCCAAACATATGCAAATCAAAGGGTCAGATAAAATTCTTTGCAAGCCACGGTATGCTCTCTAACGCTCTATGAGTTTCATCCACGACTTCATTCCGAAGTCGGCGGCGCGTCTCGCTGGCAGCCAGCGAAATTAAGTCGACGTTAGCGGTAAACGGCTGGGCAGAGCCAGGAATCGGCCCACGCTTTCTCCGCGCGGTGCTCATTGAGAAATGATGGCGCGCGAGCGAAGGAGACAGGGGGAACCGACGCGGTGCGGCGCGGCGAAGCGACGGCGGTATTGTTTTAAAAGGCGTCTCCCGGCGTCTGGGCGGTCAACGTTTCGCGTCGACATATATCATCGTTCGCGAGTCACCTTTCCAAAGCGCCACAGCTCGCCCAGTGACCCAGGTGTCTCCGCGCCTCGTCGGCCGCCGCGCTCTGCCTCTCTGCGTGAAACGTGCGTGTTCACCGTTTAACTCCCACCTACGGTCACACACGTGGACGTAACGTGGCGCCAGAGAATTGAACTTTTCCACGAGATGCCTATCGATCCGATCGATGACTTTCTCGATCACACCTGCGACCCGAGCGCCGCACGGGAATGCGGTGCAAATAAATCCGAGAGAGCGACCCGCGTTGTGTTTCGACCTCCGAACAATCCCGATCATCGGATAATATGATAATTAATAAGGGAATTCTAGACGCAGTGCCCTATAAAGTTTGAACGAGTTCAACGACTCGGAAAAGCAACTCGGCTAATTAATAAAGACCGTAGGGTAACTCGATGACACCTATACTGAGAGAAAAAATGAAAGAAATTTTACTACATTTTCTACTAAAACGATAGGATTGGTGAAAGCAGTTAGGTTTTTACTACACCAGTGTAGTAATATTTGGTTCTGAAGATTTGGTAAAAACTACAACCTCGTGTGCTGATTTTTACTACACGAATGTAGCGAAATTGGAACTTTCGCTCAAACTAAAAAGCGTTTTTCTTTATGGAAATACTGAGGGGTATGCTTGGCGACGGGGAAGACGAGGTATAGGACAGATAAGAGAATTATTATTGGTTATACAAAGTGTTGACGACTGGAGGAAGAAAACTTTGGGATGGAAGAAGAGAAGGGGGCCACGGCGATTTTTGTTTTGGACCATCGGATCAACGAAGACTTGCTTTTCATTATCTCAGTAGACCTATGCTGACGGACCCGCGCTTGAGCTTTGGAAGATTATTTCGGAACTCGTCTTATACAGGGTGTCCCAAACTAAGTGCGGGAGCCGTTAACGGGAGATTCCTGGGGTGATTCTAAACAACTTTTTCCTTTGCAAAAATGTCATTGGAAGCTTTGTTAACGAGTTATTAACGAAAAACACCGACCAATCGGGGAGCGAGTACAGCAGATTAATGATGGCGCGGACGATGGCTGGCCAATACTACTCACAGCTGAAGCCCACGCTGAAATTCATACACTGTATTCGTGCTTCTATTGGTTGGTGTTTTTCGATAATAACTCGTTAACAAAACCGCAACGAAAATTTTCGCTAAGGGAAAAGTTGTTTAAAATTACCCCAGGAATCTCCCCTTAACGGCTTCCGCACTTAGTTTGGGACACCCTGTATATGAACAGGGCTAGGATCAAGCACTAGCGAGAAAGACGATTATTATGAGAACACTCTAGCGGAAGCCCTATGAAACTAGGCCTATACTCAGTAACTGCTAACGGCCCGTAATAAATACCTATGTCAGAAAATAAGTTTTTCCAATATTAACTATACCATTTTTTGGACGTTTATGCGATATTCATTGAAAGGCATTGAAAAGACAATGCTAACATCCAAGCAAATTGAGGTTATGTCACGAGACGCCACTTCTTTCCGAAGCGTAGATGTCGCTGTGTATCACAACCTTCCGTAAATTTTACTACACTGGTCTATTAAATTTTGAAACACATGTGCTAATTTTTCCTTTTAATGTTGTAGAAACGAACGCATTTTAGCAAATCCTGTTTCTTTACTACGCAATGTAGTAATTTTTCCTCCATTATTTTTCTCAGTGTACGCTCGACGATGATCCCCCCCTTTGTCCACCTCTTTATTGATTTTAATTGTCGCTGTCGCGCCGCCGAGGTAATTGGCAGTATGCGATTGACTTCTATCGCGGAGTTTACGAGCCAGAACGAGATACCGCGAGTGAACGGGTGTGCGAAATTCTTTTCTGCACCGCGACGTTTCGATATTTATTCGACGGTGGATAAGGTGAAGCTTCACCGAAGCGGCAACAAAGTGAGGTTGATACATATCAGGCGTGTCCCAGAACGCCGAGATGTTTTGTCGACTTGACTTCTCAAAGACAGGCGCTTGCGATTTTCACCGCACCGTTGCGAAATTTTAATCTCCTTCGCGGCAGATACGAGCCGATTGTGAAATGTTGGCGGTAGGTATCGTTTCCGCTTATTACGATAACGGTTGCGTTTATGAAAGATTGTGGGAGCTGACTGATTGCCATCGCGGTTGCCGCGCGAAAGAATTTGACGATTAAGTTTTGTGCAACTTCCATTCAAGGATTCATATCTTCTAAGTCTGTCATTTGGGTTTGCGAACCCAGTTTGGATTATTACACTGTTAAAGTTTTGAGTCAGAATCATCGATTACTAACAATATGAATTTTAATTATGCAGAAATCACCAAAGTTCGTTTCGGTTTGCCATCTTCATTCACTAAAATTTCATTCTTGCTCAGTTTCCTTGAATAGAAGAGCGACGATCGAGTAAGAGAGGGAAACAAGTTATCAGAAACGATCGATCTACGGGCATCCGAGGTATCGACTAGCAACACACGGTGCAAAAGATCACGGGTGTTGCACCATGCACGCAGCAAGGTCCACCATAACTTAATCCAAGTAAGTCGCCTACACACCGATGTCGGCGATGCCTAACCCGTGGATCGTTTATTTCGCGTATCCACGAGCACGACGGTGTAACGTGTATTACGAGGCTGTCTCGTTTATTCAGACTCGCTTTCTGCCTCGATTTATCGGACCGTGACAGATAAGATGGCTCTGGAAACGCATCAGGGCTGCGATTTACCTTGCTCCGGATAACCGATCAGTTTCTGCGCTCGGCGAACTCGATATGAACCGCTCTCATTGTAACATCAGCTCTGGGCAGAACATCCTTCGAGCTTTTGAACTTTCTGGCTTGACGTTACGTAAACTCCTCACTTGACCTTCTCATTCTTTTTTTTTTTTTTAATTTTTTTAAATTCTCCCGCGAATGTTCACTGACACTTGATTTCGACCTCGTACAGTAATTTCAGAAAATTTGAAGATCTGATTCCAGAATCCAGGATCTGAAAAATAGTACTCGTTACAGTTTCCCGACGCCGATCGACGCAGTGATTCACGATTCCCCCTCGGCGAGCTTGAATGTGGGTGATTTCCTCTTACGAAATGAACGTCCCACGTACAGTTATTCGCGGCATGCATTTAACAGAGCGACATTTAATCCGGCCCCCGATCGGGTCAACCGGCTGGGAGTTGCATAATGCACAGGTGACATCGCGGTGCCCTCACGGCGTTTTAATACGTACGCGTATTCTTCCCGTCGCGTGCATGCGTGTATGTCACGTCATTACCATGCTCGCGAGGGGACCTCACACTCGGCGCTATGTCGCGCAGGAGATCTCCGCGTGGGCTCCAGCTATCTGCAACGTGATGTCGCATAATACTCCGCTCTTGCGGCATCACGTGACCGAGTATCGTTTCGAAACAGCCGCCTTCCTTCCGGTTCACCAGAGCCACCCGATGCCCGGTTGTTCTCGCTCGTGTCTTCGTAATCGTGACAACTTTTCAACGCAAGATGATAGATTCGTCTTACGAGGGATGTTAGTTGCACGCAAACTGAAGCAGAGAATATTTCATGGTTTATCGGCTCTTGCGAGGATGCTAAAAATTTTTTAAACTTTTTTGTAAACTTTTGGGAGAAGCAAACTTTCATCCAGAAAAAGTAAAAAAATTTTCTGATGTTTCTCATATAGTAACCACCTAAAGAAATCTCAAAGAAATCGGAATTTTCGTCTCATCAAACTTCTCTCGCATTAAATTCTCCTCGCGTAGTATACATTCAGTTCCCCGAAGTTGGTTTCATTTAGAACCGAGAAGTACAGAAATCCCCCGGTTTCCATCGCGGAAGACGATCGCTTTTTTTGTACGCGGTCGATGCAGAAACGAGATTTTGTTCTGGTGTCCCGTAATGCGGTAGCTCGATTCATGGTGCACCTTCGAGGCGTAATTGCGTGTTTGCCCAGAGCCAAGCAGCGTGCCGCTGTTATTAGTTTCACCTTCGCGGCGCACGCAATCCTCCGGTTCTTTGCGAACCCCGCCAGCGAACAGGAAGATCCTCCGGTGGAACAATAAGGAAACGGTGGAAGGAGGTTGAAGCTGACAGGGAGCCGAGATACCAATCCGCTTACCGGTAGGTGTAACGGCTCTCGGACTTTTTATCGATTTTCGTACAGGCTTGGTCCTTCCGTGCACGAATGGCTCGCGAATTATGCTTGAATGATTTACTGCTGAAAAAGGGATAGGGATCTGTACGGTGTGCTTCCTAAAGTAGTGTCGCGAGATTCAGCAAGCAACCTGTTGGCCGAGTCGATTCTTAAATAATAAACCCTTCGAGAAGATGAATTTACTACTTGGTAGAGGCGGCTCGTTCTTCCTGGTAACTTAATAATCGAAACGACTTGAAAAGGCACTTCCGCGGGCTCGGCAGATCAATGATTCTCGTTTCCTCGGAGACGAAATCCATCTTCCGAGACAGACTCTTAAAAGAGGAGGGTGGGGAGGAAGAGGGAGGCATCGTTAATAAACGCAACACCTTCGCTCGCTCGACCCACGTCTTCATTAGCCGCGTGCCGCGCGCGGTCCATTAGTTTTCCGTGGACGCGACACGTGCATCATTAGGAATGATATTTAATTAAGGCGTCGAATAATTGGAAATACCTCCCCGTGGCTCTCGTGTCGAACCGCAGGGGCGCGTCCCGGGCCACGTTGGCGTAATTAAAACTGTGGGATCGTTACGCCTGCGTTTTACCTTTCGCTGGAACGGACACACGTGTGCACGTGCAACGATCTCCGGGGAGATTTTTCCGCGATGACTCGTCGCCGATGCTGCGTGGGACTCGCGCAGGTGCATCCCCCGATCGACCCGTTCTTTATTGGGTTTCTCTCTCGCCGCGCTGAGGAAATTGCCGTTTCACATTTTTTTCTCGTCGCTCGCGCGAGGAGTTGTATGTAAATACGTGTTGATTACCATGTTGCTGAACGCGTGATTGATATTGCTTTCGATGCCATTATCGCGGCGTTGTGTAGGGTACTCCAATGGTGCGCCGATGTTGGTACGTTTCCGTGATATGTTGTCTTGGGATACTCTGTTGACACTGCGGCTGCCACGTCATCTGGACGTGGGTGACAGTCGTATTCACGTGATTACAGATGTTATTAATTTATGCCGGGACTAAGATTAATTCGAAATTTTTGCTATATTCAAAGATCGCTGTGCTCATATTTGTGGAATTGTTTAAATTGCCCAGAGTTCATTGATCTTTCTTTACAGGAAACAAACTTGCATCCTCTATCATTAAGTAACTCATAAAATTGTATTCGATAGAAATATTACACGGCACTATATTTTGTCTTCCCCGATTAAGTCGTCAATTAACGAAGTGTCTAAAATCAGACAAGCTCTATAATCAAAGGTAACCAACACCATATCCAGAAAGTAAAATATCCCAGCCCTCAAACCACAGAAACACGTACTCTGCTCCCTAATGAAAATGTCGGCGCATTGCTCGCCGTTATGAAGACCCTGTGTTCTCGTTCAGACGAGCTTGTTTTAACCATCGTTAATAATTATCGGTTCGGAATACAACACCGTGCTCCAAATTCGAAAGGGGTTGGCGGCGCGAGGCCGCGCTCGAGTTATCGGCGCATCTGTCCAGTAAATGGGCCCAGAATTTATGGCCAGGCCCTACACGCGCCCGAAATCATTACCTCTGCTAGGGCCGAGATATTTATACGCGCGACCTTGCCAGCTCTCCGCACCCTGTCATTACCTACGCATACTTCGTGGAGCACGCGTTCCCTTTTTCGGTGGATCTCCTCTGACGCACGCCTCGTGGAATCTCGATCTCTTTCTGGAAATAGGAAACCAGTCGAGAATCAAGGTGGAGATCGATATAGAACTCAGGAATGAAAGTTTTGTACTTTGATATTGATACAAGGTTTTGTAGGCTTATGTCATCGCTGTGAATAAATGTTTTAGATAGGGGAGACCGGGGCTGGTTGGCTAATTTTTTAGTATTTGATTTTTAATCAATTATCTAATTGTAAGTGAAATATCACCATAAGGATTATTACGTTGGATAAGACACATATTTACCTGTCTGAATAAATTAGTAATGTAAATCTAATACAATAGCAATTAAAGTAAAATCGCAAATGAAAGGGGGAATTTCAGTCCTCCGTAGAGCTGAAATTAGTAAGTTCCTCATGACTTATGGACGGAAGTGTATATGTTAGTAGGTATATGTGTGTAAATGTATATGAATAATTTTATAATTTTAAAAACTCTATCACATTTTAGATGTGGCTAGCTTCATTTATTGGCTTTTATTAGCTTTCATTAATATTGCATTGGTTTCTCTCAGGTAAAAACTTAGAGTACACCAATAAAATATGTTTTATACCTAATAATGTGTCACAAAATTCATAATTTAGAGGTGTTTGATTTATAATTAGACACTCATGTATCAATATTGACTGGTCAGTACGGATGTGGATAAGGGTACCTTTTCTTTCCTGCTTAAACCGAGAAAAAAGAATTATTTCTACAAAGCCAAGAATTCAGAGAACTCGAGATGAGACGAGGTACACAACCCCTTGATATGAATAATGAACCCCTTAATGGGGCGTGTAACTCTGAACAAAGCGACGAATCCAGCAAGTGTAACGCGTTACCTGAATGCTCTGAAATCTGTCTTTCTCTCTCCTTCTCCCTCTAAATCCTTCGAGTCACGAGGAAGTTGGCGCAGTGACTGTCCGAAAAAATAGTCGTTTCTCCGGAGCATCGTATAATAGTCGGTTAATGATCATCGTTGAATACACACGCGGTGAATCCCCGCATGATCACCGTCTCCGCGGCGATAGAAAGACGGAGAAAGGAATGATTTCACCTTTTCTTTTTTTTTTTCTCTCATTACACCCTCGCTTCCTCCTCGTCTCTCGTCGGTATCCTCGGTGTTCTATCCTTGCTGAGCAGACCTCCTACGGTTCTAAAACCTTTTTACCTCTTTCGCTATCCACTCTTCTATACAGGCACGGTCGTCCCGCTTAAAAACCGTGTGATTTATTATTCGATGCCAGACGCCGGACAGGTGGACCGTTTCTATCCAGCGCGCATAACCGCGCGCATAATGGACACCTTGAAGGGGATCAAACGCGAGATTCTTCTCGGCTTCGCTCAGTGCGCCGCTAATCGGCCGACAATCAGACCGCCGCGGAAGTCCAGTCGACCGTGCGAATAATCGACGATAATCGATGTTCTTTCGACTGGGATCATCGCGCAACCACCGAGACGATTCCGATTGATCCACGGATGATCCTTCGAGGAAGGGATCCATCAGGAAGCGCGGCTCGTTTCGAGATATTAATTACGGGTTATCCGCCGGACAAATCACTGGGGGTAATTGATGTCTTTGAGGTGAAACTTCTCATGATATCAATTGCGTTCTAAACATTGCATTAATTTTTTGTTTGACATTATCAAAGAAAGGAATGTAAAAACGTAAAGCGAAGGAATACGGAATTGATTTTCGAGAAATCAGTGTTACCAGTCCTCGAGCTTCTGAAGAATGCTGCAAGAAAGTTCGCTCCGGGAGAAATTTCACCCATTACAGCCTTTAAAGGTTAATAATAATAATAATAATAAGCCTCCCGTAACCAAGCGTACACGACCATCCAATTTTCTTCCCGATAGAACAGTAATTTGCCATTCCGGGCTCACCGTTGTCGTGGAGATCGTACTTATGTCATACTTATGTCATTACACGCTACGCTACAACCTGCACGCGCGATTCTCCATCTTCCAAGGGGAACGATTACCGTTTGCGCCAGACGGCGATACTAATTCGACGGTAATTCGAAAGTTTAGCGACTCGTTGCGCTAGTAATGAGTTAATTACGAGCACGTGCACGCGGCTTATTTAATGCAACGTAGCCGCGACCGGTGGTTCGCCGTAATGAGATGCATTTCTTACCTGTCGGCCTGCTTTGTACACGCACGACACCGCCGACGCCAACGTCCGGCATAATTATTACAAAGTTGAAGAAAACATCGAGAATCGGGGAGGGAATGCTGGATTTCCGTAAGTACAGTTCCGACCTTCGTTCTTCGCTTGTACTGACGCAAGAAACGTTAATTAGTTCATTCATTTTGATGAGTACCTTCAGAGCTGCAACCTGGATTTTTCGTGAGCGCTCTGAACGCTCTTTTTACTTTTTAATAAACGATGCAGCTAATTTTTATAATGAATCAAATAAAAAGTAATAATGAAATGAAAAGGACATATTTTAGTTTTAACTCCGCCACGTTCCTCTTGAAAGCTTGAATTTTAAAAACATAAATTATTAATTTGCACCGCGAAATTTTGATAGAATTTCAAGCAACAAGAGACGTTTATAATAACACTAGTTTCTTTACATTTTTCCTGAAATAGAACCATTTGTGTATTTGAGAACCAGATTAACTCAGGTCCATTTTTGTTACTTTTCGGGAGAATAGAAAACCAGTAAAAAACAAAGAAAGAGCAATGAAATGATATGACTCAATTTTTTTAAAAAGTGGATCTGGATTAGTCTGGATTAGGCTCTCAAGTACAGATTTATTGACCGAAATGAAATATATAATTGGGTAAAAAAGATCGGAAGACCGTAGTAGGTTTAACTTGTTAACGGGAAGAGATAAATTAATTTGATATTAGAAAGTTCTTCGCGGCGAGGGGAATAACCGACAAGGTTAAACGCAAAGGAAATGTTAATGTGCAAAGGAAAAGGCGGTAGCGGTGATTTCGATGCCGGGCTCGCACAGTGCGTTTACCCTTCCTTATAGTCGCGGCTAGAGGTGTATCCCAAGGGTGTTCTGGTACTTAGCCGTTGTTTCACGGTAACAGGGAGGTGGGAATCTCGGAGGGAAGTCGGTGGGTGATTGACTGCTCGAAGGTGCGAGCGGTCCGAAACCACAAGGCACCGGAATCAATTTACGGTGTTATAAACAGCCCTCGACCGTCATTAGGATAATTTCTGTCCCAAGGCGTGTGGGTGGCAGATGTACGGGGCACCGTTACAAAAGTGGATTGCGTAAATCGTGAATTAACGACGGTCGAGTGTTTCGCGCCGACCGATGACCCCGGCGGATAAGGGCAGGGATCGATTGATTCCGAGTGAAATCGCCTTGGGCAGATCTCCCCGGAGGATAAAAATCGGTCTTGCGAGAAATTTCTGATCCTTTATCCTAGACAACCAGGAAACCTTTCTTGGACTTCCATGGACTCAAAGATATCCGCTCTCGGTCCGAGTGTTAAAACTTAAAACTATCGTAATAAAAGAAAAAAGAAAAACTCCAATTGCTAAGCCTGCTTCTTCGACTCTTTCATCTTCTTGTCTTCCAAGTAAAACCCACTGACAGACTATCGCACCGAATCAGCGAAGCGTTTAATCGATTCGCGCGGTGATCCAGGGAGAAACACGCGGAGTGCATTTGGCTTCCCAATCGCCACCGTGGAACCGATCGATCACGGTCCCTGCCAGCGTCGATCGGCGAGTGGATCAGCCGAGAGCGATCGCGGGCATAACTGAAACGCACAGCGAGGCAGCACGCGTGTCTCGCGGCAATTGTTGCCACGCTGAACGGTCCACTTAACCCGAGCGCATTGCCATTGGATAGATAGCAGTGCTCGATACCGTCTCGCGCATTGCCGTACGCGATTTAATTATCCCTGGCCGGGTTGTCGACGTGCCTCCAAAAAGGTCACCGTTGTTCTCGCCCAGGGTCTCTTTTCCCCGTTGTTTCACGGAAACAAGTTGACCAGCAGCGCGTTGTGAAACTCGAACGGGACACGCGGATTCGGCGATACAGCCTTGCTGTCTTAATTATGAAACAACGTTGCGTTTCTAATCAAATCGCTCGATCGTAGAGATTCGAACCCGGATCTCGGTCGAACAATTGCTTTGCTCCGCTGCTTGTTTGCAGCGTTGGTCTCTTTGTGTCCAGTCCATTGTATTGCTTCTGAAAAATCGCTTTTCTAGACGGAATTCTCAAATCACCAACATGCGAATTGATTTCAGAAGCATTGAAGTCAGAAAGTCGATGCACCTTGCGCTAACGGACACCTTCCTAAGACAGAAGCCAGATGAATGGAGTGTCCATTAATAATTAGAATTATTTGTATAAGAATAAATTTCACGGCATAATTTAGCTCGATTGATCAACATCTTGACTACTCACTCAGCAATGCGATACCCTCGGCTTCCAATGGATATCAATGACAACATCATGACTTATGAACGTCACGGCAGAGTAACGCCGTCATATCACGCGGCGTGACATTGAGAAAGGGTTGCGAGGAATTAATCGATTTCGCATCGGCGCGGCGCTCGAACGAAAAGTGCTCACCTCCGCGACCTATTCTAGACTCGGCTTCCCGCGGAGACGTAATAATTAGAAACGAGACCGCTGCCACGACCTCGCCTTATCTCCGGGAAAGCTATGCAAAAATCGGTGCGCGTTCGCGCGCGCCAACATTCACGGACACCAACGGATCCGGGGTAAATGGAGCGTTCAGAGCTGCCTGTGCCGAGTGTGACTCGTTGAACGGCGGACTCGCAGTGCCTCGAGATGTCGAATGATCGATCAAATCCGTGGCGCCGTACCTGTTTCGCGCGCACGAAGAAAAGCCGTCTTATCGTCACGGCTCGACACAATGACCCGGTGACAACCGCCGATTTTAGAGCGACTATTTATACGCCTCCTCCAATTGCCTTGCTGGTTCTGGACTATCTCTATGAGATGTGGCCATACTGTATTTATAATTAGCGCGACAAATGCTCTTCGCGGACAAAATGCATCCTCATCTCCCTTTTTAACGAATTAACTTCTAATACTATTCCTTTAAAAAAAAATTAGACAATTTTAGAAGAAGATTCAGACATCGAGGCAGCTATTGCAGAATTAAAATTGAACTTACGAGATAAATCACTTTCGAAGAATTCCACGGGGCACCGTCACCGGCGCAACGATATTTCTGTCCTATCGTTCAGCTCGCGATACCAGATAGTTCGTAGGCCGTTTGACACAACGTATACGACACGACCGACTCGTATGAATGTTTCAGCTGGACTTGGTTGAATTGACACACGCGGAGATATAGAAAAAGATAGTCGAATATGCGTATGATATATTGCATGGTTGTTGCGGTTGTACGCGGTGCTTGTATTCAGATAAATAAGACACGTTTAACCGGACCGAGACGAGTTGACTCGTGTTTCGCGCGTTCTGATGTTTGTAGTTTGTCCGAACAGTGTTTCAGCGGGACCTCGTTGATGGGTTCATTTGCAATTCGACTATTTTTTCTTCCTTTTCTACCTGAATCTGCGTGACAGAAAGTGGTACAACTTGTAAGCCATTTTTCGCTCTTCGAGTTTGACTTGCTATACCGATTCGAATAAATTTCATTGCTAATGTGTTTGTGCGGTACGAACCGATCAGTTTGCTTATCGTGAAAACGGTCAAAATGGGGTAATTGTGTATCAGTGATTTTCGAAGCGAAAGATCAATCAGACTACTACATAGCTGCTATTTTCTAGATATGTACCTAGACCCGACCTATTAGGAATAGAATAACGCGTCGATTTCTATGCTACGTATGTGGCTTTTACTTGGAGGAATCTCATGATTTATAGTAGTGTCAAATGCTGATAGTTTAAACAAAATTATTGAAAGAATTCTAAGTTGTAAGATGCCGATGATCGAAAAGCAGTCATCGGAGAATGATTCGAATCTTCAACAATTTAGAGGAAAACGGAAAATAGGGTAAAAAACCCAATTACCGACACTGTAAGAAATAAACCTGACTGATTATTGTATACCTTTTGTATTAACTGACCAAACACATAATTTGCACTATGTCTTTATTATTCTTTAACATGTTTAAGTAAGAAACAATTTTTTGTAACACTCTGAACCCCTAATTTTGTTAAGAAATTCATTAGTTTCAAAAGTCTATATGGAAAGCTATTACTGTCACCCATAAAACGTTCTCGATCGAATTACTGACATCCCAATTATTGCCATCTAACTACAGTACTGTTTCGATATAAGGACAATCTTACAGTGTTGACTCAAGGAACAACGCCTGAGTTTGATTCGAAAAAGGGATTTCTCTGTGCTCACCACTTCTTCGCCGGTGCGAGTCTCCTCGTTCCGTCGTGACCGAGATCAAACTCGACCCAAAAAAGGGCTGCGCTCGATTCTGAAATCCAGCCGTTCTTCGAGTCAACACTGTATGTATGCTGTCACTTCCTTTAAAAATAACTTTTCTTTTTCATAAAAGCATTTTGTATACGAACACTTATGAAAAATATGTGCAAACATAATTATTTACTTATTTAGATACTTCTTTGTGGAGAAGCTCGTATAATTCAGATAAATAATATTACCGTGACAGTAATTAAAAGAGTGATTGAAACACTTGTACCATTTACTGTCATCCAAATATTAAATTAAAAACATTAATGAATCACTGAATTATGATCGACATCATTTTCTGTTATATTTTGTTACATTACTAATTCAAATATAACAATTACAGCCATTTCTTTACTAGTTTTTTCCGTTCGGCAGTAAGACAGTCGTCGTTTTCCTCTGCCAATCACCCTGAAACTTCTCGTAATTGTATAAAAATTAATGGAAAAAGAAAATTAAGTGTTTTTTCCATAGATTACAAGTTTAAAAACCACGCACTAAAATTTCTTGGCAGTAATTGAGTCCTTTACCCTATATTTTACCAGAATCGAGAGATTTGCACGAATTCAAAACCGTAACTCATGATTAGCTTCACAATTAACAACAGTCAAAATGAAAGTATTCCTAATTATAAGAAGTGTATATCTGATCAATTGTAATAGTTATTTGCTGGAAAAAAACTACTGCTGTCCAATTGCCCCAGATTCTTTAACCTGAATGCAAACGAATTCGTAAGACACTCTACCCTTCTCATTGAGCATTATCCTCATCTCTATTATTCGCCTTCTCAAGGATCCTCCTTCGGAAATTCATAACGGGTAGCGCATCCTGACCTATTTGTACCGTTTCCCTGCACAGGAAGCACCCCGCCACCGTGAGGAGTCCCGCTAAGGATCGCATCCGGCTCGCGAAAAGATTCTACTTTTAATACTTCGTGTTCGAAACTCGGTCAGATTCGTCGGCAGACGGTCTGGGAGGAAGAAATATTAATAAACCCTCGGGTGGGACGTACTTCCTGGGCCCTTCGATAGCAGGATACGCCGACAGTTGTGGGTAGCGTGAACCGTTAACCATCGATGTCGATAATTGACATTCAAGAATCGCTCGTCTTTTATGGCATTATACGGTTCCACAAAGGGTGGCCTTATTCCCCCCGTTGTTGCACGAGATTTTCGCATCCGGCACCGCGCCGCCGAGTCTCAGGAATGTCTCGGCCGCATAAAATCGAACTTTTTATCCCGACCACCGAACATCTCGGAGCTTTCGATTTTTCCTTAATCCGGAATTTATCCCGCTCTAAATTCCAACCTTATCTCGCCGGCTCCGGGGCTCGTGCCGGGCTGTAAATGGCGACGGCGTGCCACTTCATCGCGATATTTTTGCGTCGAGGGAAGGGAAGTTTTCACGACCGACCCTAGCTTTTATTGTGGCAATGTTAACGCGCGTTGAAAACGTTTCTCGCAGGCGTCGCTGGAATTTCGCGCGTCGAATCCGACGATTTCAATGTGCTACGTGTTCCGCAGACCAGGATTACGATACCGTTGTTACCGCCGAACACATCGCGGATTATTATGTGCGATATACAACCGTGCACGTTATGCACCTTGTGCAACGGCGCGTCCCGTCGCTTGACACGCGCCCCGACGATAACGGTCGAAGGTACACGAACTGTTCCTAAAATCGCCGTATGAATCAACGGAAGAGACCGACGACTTTTCCGAGTACTCCAACTTACATGCGTCTTCTCGCGTTTCGCCCCGTCGGCGAATAAATTTCGCGAAAACGCTGAGCCTGTGTTCCTCCTGACAGACACTCTCCGTGAATGTTGGACCCGATGCTTTAATAATTGAATAAATCGTCGGGTGAAGTCGCTTCGTATCGCGTGACAGATGAATCTTCTCTTCGGGAGGGAATAAGATACAGGAAATAAGATTGATGCGGCGATGGCACGGTTCTGAATTTTTGCGGACGATGTTTGAACTTTGAATATGGTTTGAAGCGGTCAGTAACGGAAGCCAAACAGTGTCATCCACCGGTAAGGCATTAGAATGACTCACGCTATTATTCCTAAGTGTGCATATGATTGATTACCATAGTCGCCTGTTAGAAAGTTAATGTATCCCATCTTCAACCTACTTCAGCCTATTGTCCTCTTCCTACAGACCTAAAGACCTCTATAGACCTTTTATATTATAATATTGGTATTGCATTCTCTGTAGGATGATATTCTGATTACTTTGACGTGGATTTTACTTTTCTATCATCTCTTTGTTAATGGTTTATTAATTAATATTGTTGGAATTAATCAGCTGGAAAGAGCCAGCATTTCTTCCTCAGATTTCTTGCCTACAAAGCCGAACGCTCAATGAGTGCCAAAAACCATGATTACGTTCCTATTATGGCTAAATACAACATTCGTTAAAGTGAATGAATAAAATTAAATTAAAAAAGGAACAAACAGAGCAGAAGTCATGTGAAATAATTCTTATGTAAAAGCTACATTTGGACAATAGAGAATTCAGCTTCCCAGCCCCGCAGGATACTTATCCTTGTGCCAACTGAGTTCTGCCAAAAAATCTCCCCTCTACGGTTCGAAAGGCCTCCAGTCCTCCAAGTACAATTGCAATTACTCGAGCGAACTGGGCCCAGAACGGTTCACAAAGCGGACCGTGGAGCAAAGTCTATTCTAACCAGGGAATGATCTATCGGTCAAGGCATTTCGTTTCCCCGCGCAAGATTCCTCGGGCACACGGGTTTCTCGGTAGCAAGGCACTCGCCGCGCCAGGTCCGGGCGACGTTATAAATCGATAAAGTTCAGATCGGTCGACGTATCTCGACCGGTTAAAGCCATTGGAGCGCCTCGATTGGTCGGCGCGAAATCCCGCAGACCGGACAGCCGTCCGGGGACAGGTTTCACGCGATGGGTGACACACCGGGCTAATTTATCGCGCCGGGATAATTATCTCGCCGTCTACCGGCTCCGGTGCACCCTGCTCGGCCAATCAGCGGCGAACGCTGCAACACTCGCTCCTCCCAGCCTGTCGCGGGTCACCGGAGAGCCCGAGCGACAAGAATGTGGACGACGAAGACTCACCGGGGGCGATTGCGACACCTTCCGATCGTAAATCGCTCGCCCCCGTGCCTGCGATCCGCCGCGGCTCCGTCTGTCGATTTAATCGCCTCCGATTAAGTGATTCGTGACGATTAATTGATTTGGAACGTCGTCGATGGGTCCGCGGGGATCCCCCTTGGGCGCACGCACGACACCGATCGCGTTGTCGTCCACTGTGTGGCTGATTTGAAGTCACATGTTGCATTCTGATCGAAATGCATTGGCGAAATAAGAAAAGCTGGGCCAATCATGCGCTGCGATTTTTGGGAGACGAGTTTAGAAGCTCTTTAAGTATTGTGGGAGAGCTTAAAGTATCTTTGGAACACGAAATACTGACCTCCACGTTTACTCTTTACGTTGCAAACAGAGTCTAGAGACAGTGAAGATTGGCGCCATACATCAGCACGTGGAGCAACTACTTTACCACATTAGAGGCAACAAGGTTCGCAAATTGTTCAGTATTTGCTAGGCCATTGAAGTTCTTGGAGGTTTATCTGCCGACCACCGTCGGCAAATTGATATAGTAGGAAGATGACTGTTCAGACAAGAAGGAAAGCAATTTAGACTGATAAATTGGTTGTGATATACCGGCTACTATAGCAACGGTTACGGCCACTTCTAATAAATCACATTGTCATAAAGTGAAGCTTGACAGGTACAGAGAATTTTAGAAGACTTTAGAACCTTTTACTCTATTAGTGCAACAGAATTCATTCAGTGTAGTTCTATAAATTATCAGCAGGGTACTTATTGACAGCTGTCTACTTATCCACTCTGCGACGGAACTAAGTTTGCCACCTGGTTACCACTTTCGAGAGTCACAAAACTTTGTTATTCAACAACTAACTTAGAATATTAAATTATGTCATCACAGTTTCATCATGCAATTGTTCATAGTTACCACATTCTCCACGTCGCATCTCCAAAAAATTATTCCAACCACCTTCGTCAAACGAAAGTAATAACTCCGACAACATAAAGACGTAAATTGCATTACGATAATTCGCGATCGGTTGCATCATATTAAACGCTCATAAATCAGCTACGCTTATCTCGCCAGATGCATCACCCACGATAGAAGCATTAGCCATAAATTCCTGTTCCCCGGTGCCCGCGGGAAAAATATCCGCGTGTTCCGTCGCTCTTCCTGAACGCTTACATATTCGCACCGCGAAATTAACTCGATTCTCCTGTTAAACGGAGACTAGAGCCATAATGTAACCAGCCTTACCTCGCCGCGGACAGGGGAACGTCAATGATTGAATGTCACAATAGGAATTTCGAGTCACCAGCTTATGACTTGAAACGCCGGCTATGACATAACCCGCACTTTTCTATTTAGCATCTAAACGAGCTATTCACACGGGCGGGCAACGAGATTCTCGTGCCGGGGAATCGATTCTCTACTCGAGGAGATTACGAGGGAGAATTCTCGCGGTCAGGGCTGGCACCAGTACATTTTGCACCACGATCTATGTTTATACGATTTATATATCTTTTTTTTTTGAGTTTGCAACGGTTTTGAAAGAATATTGAATTTAAGTAGATCGATGTAATTTATTGCTACTGGAAATACCCTTACTGTAAAAAGATAGTAGTTTTAGAGTGAGGGCAAGGAGGAGCAGAATATTTCCTTAAATCTTAAACTAGGGTAATGGTCCCTATTAATGTGTAATGAATGAATTATTGAATACTCTGACTTTATTTTTGTCTGCTCAAAATTTATGTTAGTTTCCTTTGTATAAAGGCATTTTTTTAAAGTAAAAAATGTCAATTTTTTATAATTTTTTAATTAAAATAAAAATAGGTACATTTGTCCCAATTCATGTGCCCTTAAAAGTGCTTCGAACATATTACTGTACCTGTCCATAACTGTGTGCTCCCAGTCAGTCTGTTATCTAAACTTTGAACACTTAAACACATATTTTTTTTTAAATACGTAGGGTGTTTTTATGTAATTTTAAAAAAGTAGTATGTAAATAAATAAAAAGGAGTTAAAAATTGCATGAAATATTTCATTTTGACAAAATATGTAAACTACATAATATAGATATAAACTATATGTAATATATATAAACTGTATATACTTATTTAATTCTTATTTTAAACATTTTTTTATTTTCTTGTTTTCTGTACTCCTTCCTTTTTAATTGAAGCTTTTTCCACTCTTATCTCATAGTTTAAGAAATGAAAATAAGATTAGGTTGCCAACCACAGGAGAATAAGTGGACACGTTAATACAGACGAGCCATAAAATCTTGCGGTATTAATGGATTCACTTAAATAAATACGAAAACGTTTTAGAAGGGCTTAATCACTACTTTTAAATAAAATTAAACGTCTTTATGATATAATTAATACCTTACATACAACTTATATTAAGTATCTATTCCTTAACGCTTTTAACAAGGTACTTGAGTAAAACGTAAAACCCTCGAAATCATGATATGCATCTTTAAAAAAATGCTTACTATACTTTAATTGCTTTGAAATGCAATATATTCTTTTGCAACAAATACATTCATAGTTTAGCTTAAATAAAAAAAATATTCTTCATTCATTTTTCGAATCGTAATATTTTCTTACGACTTATTTAAATGTAAAGGCACATTAATAGGAACCAGTACCCTAATACCTTAGAACCAAATCATAGAAACTTAAAACAGTGATGCTTAATTATATGAAATGTAGAATCTAAAATAATCTAACTGAATTCTTTGCAATCACTTTGAAACAACAGTAAATTCGAACAAAAATCCAAAAAAAAGGAGCTATCAAAACTCACCCATTAGCTCTTAAAATGAAAAAGAAAATTAACCCAAGTACTTATAATCCTGGGAAAAATTGATATCTCCGTCGAAACTTGCAGTCATTACAATCGCCGCTCTAAACATTAATATAAATTGATAAGCGTGAGGAAGACTTTTAGGGAGTTTTCCGTGGCCCGCGGGAGCCTGCAGGGTTTCGTCCCTGTTTGCTATCCGTGGTCGTATGGCGCGTTGCCGATAGCGAATCTAGTATGTAAATATCCGCGAGGCTTGGCTTTTCGCCCGCTCGTGTCGTCCGATCGAGCGGCCCAATGGTAAATGTTAGGCTAACATGTAAACTCGCCTCTCGGTCTGTGCAGCGTGTATACGCGACGAGAGCGTTCATATGGCGCGGATCTATGCAAATAACGACACGTGGGCGGGCAGCGTACGAGCTTGAATGAACCCTTGCGCCACGCGGAGTGAATGGATTTGCGTGGCGTTTAACGACCGCGACGAGTTCCGCTTGTATCGTTTGCCGCCACTACCGGAAGTCTTCCGTCTCCCTGGACCACGTTACAGGTGTGGCTGTCGGTCGTTAAGTGACGGACGAGGGCGACGAAATTACGGGGAAAACGCGCGCGTGCGGTATGATTAGCTTCACGGAACTTAGTATTCGAATTACTCGTTATCCCAGTGTTTATCACTGAATCCGTGAAAGAAAATTGATATCCGTAATTTATTTTAGAATTAAAATAGTTATTTCAGCTAGTGGATTTAGAGTTGTGAGCAATACTAATTATTAAAAATTAATTTTTGCAGCAAGTAGAATCACGACTTGCGAGTTTTCTAACTCGCGCCAATTAATTAGAATATACTTCCGAGATATTACGGTAGATGGATTTCGAGATGACATTAATGGATCCTTAAATCATATGAATATCTTGAGAGGGATTGGTCGGCTTAGTCTGTTTTCCACCATTCGCTAATCCCTTCACTGCCTTCCTCCATTCGCGTATCGCATTCACGAAGATCATAACTTCAAATCAGACAAACACATCAAAATTAGAAATGACTGCTTATCGATGCTGCGAGTTTACTATCGCAGAATTTTATACAAGGCCGCAAATGAATTATGACCGTAAAGAATTGCTAGCAAAGTCTCCCCCAAGTTTATAACCATAACATTCCAACCGCGCTGTTCTAATAAAACTATTTCCCCCTACAAAACTACGTTCGACGTACCCATTAAAATACATTGACGTGTCTCGGAGCCGTCGAAAAGGTGGCTTTACAGCCGCTCCGGCCGAAGGAAGCAATTCCCCTTTCGAACGTCGGAAGTTCGAAGCCGCCAATAAATAATAAAATTATTGATCAATTAATTAACCGTTCGCGGTTTCACGCGGGGAACACGGGTACAGGTTTACGATCCGGTAGAAAGTCGTGTTCGCGCGACGATTTAATATTGTCCGCGTGCTTCCGCGCAAATTGCCGCTCGTGGTGTGTTACTCCTCTTTCTTGTCCCGATCGTCTCGCGGCGCGGTGTCGTTTTCCAAGCGGCCGCTGGATTTACCGTTACGAAAGCACGTGTGACTGCATTAAATCTCGCGGTCGCGAGCGCCGCGACGAGGGAGTAGGAGAAGGAAGAGACAGATCGTAAGGTGCAGCCATACAGACTGGCATCGTTGCCCACGCCTCGTGATCCTTCACTGTTCTTCAACGTCGATATTCAAATCAGCGCCTCCTCCACCCTGTCCTTTCTTTCCCCGGCCGACTATACGTCCTCTTTTTACCACCTTTTCGCGCCGTAATTTACCGTTACAAAGGCCCTCGCCCACGCGTCTCGTCGTCCCCCTCGCTCGTCACGATCCCGCTGCCTCCTCCTCCCCCTTTTCAGGCACAATCGACGACGGATCGATCCGTCGATTCACGGCGCAGCCATTGTGCCCGCGCGCTCGATCCTCCTCCGATCGCGTCAGGATGGTTCCTTTCGGAGCGACGTGGCAGGTGCCAGTGATCGGGACGCGTCTCGAAAAATGTCCTCGTCACGATCCTGGAATACCACAGCAGCAGGTATAACCCCTTTCGCCCGGTCGAAGGGACACTGATTAGCACCGCTTCTTCGAGCCCGCTGTCCGTCCGATTGGCCAGCTAGCGTTTAATCTCGCCGCGGACCAGCTCTCCCTTTCTCTCTGCCCCGTGGAGAATGGACCCGCGACGCCTGAAAGGCTTAAGGGGCTACCTGTTTCACCCGTGGATATTTTGACTCGACCTCGTCTCCTTAGCGTCGGATTAATCCTCCCCGTAAGCTTTGACGGAGATGAGGGGCGGAACGGTTTTCTATGAACTGTTTGGTATCCTCCAGGAGATTAGTGGGGAAATTTAGCCATCAAGATCAAAGGCACAATAACCTGTTCCCTTTTCCCGTCACTAAGCATTCAATCCTACACAAGAATCTCTGATTAATTAATCACAATTCAGAGGAAAACTTGTCAAACGTCTAACGTTTAACACACCTCGCGTGTGCATATCTCACCTGTCACAGGAAAAGCGGAATTAGTCATAGCGATTCCGCATAGATTTCTCCAATTTAAATTTACAATAACGCATTAGCATTCATACGAAACTCTTTTACTCAACGTACTCCAAGACCATTCGGTTTGATAACGAAGCCTCGCGAAACGCGACACGCGACGCAGTAAATTCGATAGGTCGACTCATTGTCGGGACTCGGGACCGGTCAGGTGTTAACAGCGCTTACTTATGACTGTGGAATCCGCGATATCCGACCGTTTACATACAGAAGTGTAGGATTCTCGACGACGGAACCAGCCACGCGAGATATTCCGCGCGCGGTGCATGCTCGCATCTGAAATGCAGGTAACCAGTAAGCGTGAATACATTACAGGGCGCGTTGGTAGGCAAAGATACGTGAAGAGTGACTAACAGCGTCTCGGGGTAACCGCGACGGTAATCTAATCGGTTTTAAGCGAGCACGGATCGGCCGCGATGCTTTTCGCCTTTCCTCGGATTGGCGAATTAATCGCTCGCCGGTCTTAAGTGGAACGAAATTCTTGATTCTGGTTTTGCGAGCTTAATACTGACTGACAAAGAAGAATATTATTCCGCTGCGATTGACAGTTTATTTATTTATCTTTTTTTTAAGAAGTTTTTTAAGGTATACATTTTTTGGAAGTTACAACTTCTCAGAGAAAAAAGAAGAAATTAAATTAAAGATCAGTAGATTCTCGATTATCCGGATTCCAATTATTAAATGCATTTAACATACGAGTACAGTAAAACTTCGAGTAAAACTTGAACCACCATTCAATAATTTTCAACTAATTATTAACATTTTATATTGGAAACATTAAAACCGATAACCGAGATTCTACTACATTAGAATTTGCTACTTGGTTGAATTCTATGAAATATTCAATAGATGAATATAACCATCTTCATAAAATGAATATAAAAGCAGTGGAATTAAAAAAAAACTTCCTCACTAGGTTTTCCCCAGATTTTACATAATTCTAAGACCCTTGATTAATTATCTCAATATCGGAATTAGAACTGAATTACTTCTTCATTAAGGAAGTACCTTCATGAAGATCTTTTTTAGTTTTTATGGATCAGTATTAACTCATAATTCAAATTCTCCTCCAAGTCACACTCTATCTGCTCTTGTCTTTGTATATTGCCTACATCAAATAATTGAAACCATGGATAGTAAAAATCTAGGACTGACGTAATCACTCAAAGTATACGATTGTTTAATGGTCTAATGTGAGCGTGAGAAACTTGGCTCAGTTGCATGCAATTTAATCTTATCAGGCAGTTGATTAATTGGTACAGGTGAATGTCGAACGATATTATGTTATTACTCGTAAGCACATAGTTATCAAAGGTGATAGTGAAGGAACGTCGCGTCGCGGGACCCTCGATGTCGAGCAACGCTGAAGATTCGCGAGGAATTTAATCTGGTGATATGCGTACGTGCCCCGGCAATCCCTTCTCGATTTCACGGTGTCCTCGACGTCATCATTTTCGCCTCGACGATGCAAGCTGCACACAGGGCTGGTTACACTTTTTCTGCCACGTTGCATCATGCCTGACATCAGTAGTTACCACATACATACGTCATCGTAAGACGCAGTAATCTGTCTTCAAAAGGTAAAAGAAAATGGGGCAAGAGTTAAAAAGAATTAAGTGTAATTAAAATTGTAATAGTTTTAGATCAATTTGCGCTACTAAACTCATATTATACTGTATCGACGCCTCGAACAGTGCCAGATTAGGACCGATTTTCGATCGTTCTACGCAATTCTCGTGGCTGCTTACTAATCTGATGTATGCGATTGCTCAAAGTGGTTTCCTAGCAATTCACCAGGACTACACGGGCATTTTACACCCCCGCGTGTTGCACGTCAGCGTTTTCTCCGCCGAAATAGAACCTGCGTAGTTTGATGCAATTGACTACACGAGTAGGTATATTCCACAGCTGTGTAGTCAATTGTATTAAAAAAGTTCACAGACGAAACCAGATAAAAATATAGGCTGTAAAATTGGAGTTTGGCCATTCTAATGACGTACCAGTTTCACCCTATGCGTAAAAAAGGTTGAGTCTACGCATGGAAAAAGAAAAAAGAACAGAAAGAACAAAAAACAGTTCTGTGAGTCATTTTTCGTGGAGCTGGATCACTTACATGCTACAAGTGAATTATCCCATTCAAGACCCGACAACTTCGTTAATTTTACGTCTTCTAACACAACTAGGGTAATTGTCCCTATTAGTGTGCTGTTAAGCAAGCACGTTCTCTTTATGAAGTAAATATTCAATTATCTGGTCTCAAATTCATTTGTTCAAAATTTATATTGATTCTTCGATCCTTCTTTTTTGTAAAGAGATTTTTATAATATAAAAAATATTATGTTTTGATTAAGTTTTCATTAAAATTAGAGATGAAGTTATTGTCCCTATTTGTGTGCCTTTTCGATAGGCATTGAACATATTACTGTGCCCCCAATTTGTGTGCCTGTCCCAAATTGTGAGCCCCCAATTTGTGTGCCTCCCAATTCCTATGGTTGCCTATAATAATTGATTAACATCTAATTTTAACCATCGTACGTAGTTTATAAACCTTATATTTTCGAAATAACAATGTATTTACAACCACTCTGAAATTCTTTAGTTTCAGAAATTAGGTTAAATTAGGTTAAGTTTAACAGTCAATAGATGTACATAAATACGGACAAGACATAAAATTCGACCCTATTTGTGGAAACGCTTTTAAAACTGTTAAAACGTTTTAAAAGTGCCCCGAATACTGCTTTTTCATAGTATCGAACCCTTTTCTTCTGTAATTAACGTTTCAATTCTCGTAAATCATATTAATAGTCCATTTATTTACTTACAAATAGTGACCATTCCTTAACATTTTGATTAAGAAAATTCGATAAAGCTGCCGAAATCATGATACGAACTTTCAAAAAATTATTAATAGTATTATAACAATTTGTAAATACAAAATTTGTGTTCTATAAATATATATATTTATAGCTTAACTTCAGTAAAAAAAATACTTTATCCACTAATTTTCACTCGTTTTTCTCTGAAAGTTATTTAAATATAAAGGCACACTAATAGGGACAGGCACACAAATAGGGACAGTTACCCTATATGTATTTACATATTCTACACATTCTACACCTCCAGAAGATATATTATAAATAACAGAAAAATTCTACAGTGGGAAGAGCCGTTAAACCTCTCCATCCAGTCGACTCAATTTTCCTTCTAACGCGTCCATATTTCCCTGTAAACAAGCATCTTCCCCAGCGAACAACCTGAACCCTCTGTCCCAGTCTGCCTGAACACGACTGCAATTTTATTGGCCGGTCATTCTACGCAACCTCGCGCATTATCGTGCTGTCTGATAATTGAACAAACCAGGCACACGCAGCGGACCGATCGCGATGCGTGTTCTCGAACGGTGTACATTGTAATTGATCCGATATAACGATCTATGCTGTCAGACAGCGAGGTCTGCCGGCTCGCTCTCGCCGGGTTTCTCTCTCCTGCGTTGCACGGAGGCCTCGCGCGTCGCTTCTCTCGCGCGCGGGTCCAGCGAACGATGCACGCAGTCTGCGTGCGCGCATAAATGCATCTGAAATGCAGGCCTCGGCCGCAGGTAGAGCTCCAGATAAAACGCAACCGGGCGAATCGCCTGGCGGTCGTACCGGGAACGCTTCGTCGAGGACATTCGATCCAATCTTCAATGCCTCGACGCGCCGAGGGGGAGAGGACGTTTCGTACCCCCGCGCGAGAGGGGAAGAGAAGAAAACGGTGCCGGAACGGTGGTGGCGATAATCTGCACGTGTCGTGAATATTTCGCGGGCCGGAGCACGCGCGAACGAAACCCGAGACGATGCAGCGAGAGGCGCGAACGGTGGTGTCGTCGCCGTTGTAAACACACCGCGAGACGCTCCGCGTCCCGGGCCCGAGGAACGAGGAACGAGGAAAGAGCGAGCCGGGGGGATCGTCGCAGAACCCCCTTTGGACGAATACCAGCTCGAATGACACCTGGGCACCGCGGTCGTCGCGCGTTCAACACGTATGCGCGGACCTTATCTCCGCCGTGTATCGGTGCAAGCGCGCATTATCATTCGAATTTATGCTGATCTATGCGTTGATCAGGCCTCTCTTGTTCCCTCGTTTCGCTGCTGCGCGCTGACGCAACGAGCCTTCGTAAAATTCGGATGGGGGACGCTTCTTGGGTCACGTGGATTTGCCTACTGGGTAAGGATCACTTGTGAGATCCCGGGTTAAATGAGAATTTTGAGATCTTCTAGTGTTGTACAGGCCTTTTGTGAAAATTAGAGGAACTTTAGTGTTTGGAGAGAATACTGGAAATCTGGTGAACGAATAACACCGATTCTATTATAATAAACACATTAATTTATTTATTCATTTATTTATTTATATATGTTATGGGAAAGAATTTCCATTAGTGTACAAGGTGAAAGATGTATAAAACATATATAGAGGACTTAAAATTTGATGACGCAGGAAAATTGCATGATTTTATAAATTTGCGACCTAAAAGAATTAATAAAGCCATAGAATATATCCAAATCGTCGCCAACGGTATTCACTTTTTCATATACAGGATGCAACAAAAATGTTGCAGTTCCTTGAAAGGGGTAATTCCTGAGGTGACTTTAAACAACTTTTTCCTTAGCGAAAATGTTAGATGGGGCTTTGTTAAGGAGTTATTAACGAAACACACCGACCAATCGGGGAGCGAGTACAGCGGATTAATGATGGCGCGGACGATGGCTGACCAATACTACTCACAGCTGGAGCCCGCGCTGAAATTCATCCACTGTATTCGTGCTTCTATTGGTCGGTGTTTTTCGTTAATAACTCATTAACAAAGCCTCGGAGGATATTTTTGCAAAGGAAAAAGTTGTTTAGAATCACCTCAGGAATTACTCCTTTCAAGGAACTGCAACCTTTTGGTTACACCCTGTATACGGTTGATTGGATCAATGTGCGAATAATTAGAGGTGTAGCATGCAGGATGAAAGACCTGAGGGTGACTAGAAGATCCGATAGGTGCATAAAAATTAACATGTTCTAGAATGTCGGGACTTGCACGGATTACAACAAAAGATTTGTATTCGGACATGACTAACAGTAAGTACTAAGTACACTATAGCACAGGATTGAAATAATTACAGGCACAGTTATTGGTTTCACTTATGATTGAGATCTGAGGGCCTGGGCATTTTTTGAGAGTTGTGTATGAGCCCCTTGTTTAATGGTGTAAGTTCAAAATTATGAAAAATGTATTTATTATACAAATAAATAGAATTAAGAATACTTGAATCATTTATGAATACGACTTTCATATATTTACTTCTATATTAACAAAAACAATACGCCTCAAATTTACATCATAAGCAAAATGGTTGCGGAAAAATCTGGTATAGTGACTGAGGTTTATTATTAATAATGTAAATTAGAAATTTAGTTTTTCAAGAGAAGATAGATTACAACAGGAAAATTTAGCGTTGATCTACAACATAAGAAATAAGTAAGTAAACTGCTTTTGAAAACAGCGGTGAACTAGAAATGATCAGACTAACAACATGATTATCTGATGGACAAATTGACCTTCCAACAGGAACTTAGGTGGTTGAAAGTTGAAAGTTAAAAATTCTCAGGATTTAAGTTGGTCCATCGATTATATGTGATCGCAAGATTACCTTCAGACTTCGCGAAATCTCAAGCGATCAGTTCCAATATTTTGCTCACGTCACATTCGATCACCAAATCTCCCGTCGGAAATGTTTGCCCACCGAACCCTTGCGAAATAACAAATCGCAACAATTCCGGGATAATTCCGATCGCGCCGCCGTTAATAAAATGACAATAATTCGTAGATATACGAGCATGGAAATTGGTCCAGCCGATTTCGTTATTGGGCTTTTTTACCGTGGGATTTATGACGCCGCTGAAAATTATTCAATCTGGAAAGTTTCACCGGCTGACCGGTTGTCGACGGGGAACGCATTTAAATGCATCGAGGAGGGGAGAAAAGGAGAGCGATCGGCATAAATCGCGCTCTTCATTGCGCGTTTATTAGAAATTCAATTCCAACGGGGTTCGAATCGGTCGATCGAGTAAAACGCGTTATAGCTTCTGAACGCACACGCCTGTCTCCGCACGACGATCGATAGATAACGAAACGATGCAATAACAGCGATATCGTCGGGTTCGTTCGACCGTATCCTGCGCGGTTCTTTTTACCGCTGTAATCGCGCGTGCGTGGTAATCCCCGTGGCAGGATGAAAAACGACGACACGGAGGATCGAAGACGATCGAATGGCGCGCGAGCCGCGTTTGAAAAGGTGTCCCCTTCGAGCGCGGAATCGGGTCTGGGTCAACAGTGCCCCGATCCCTTCCTGTTTTCGTGTCTTATCGCACGGAGTCAAGGCTGACACGCTACCCGGAAACCCGAACCCGAACCGTATATACGATCGACAAGATATCGCGCGGTATTATTCGGTGGGCATTGCCAGCGGGACAAGTTTGAGCGCGTGCTCCAAAAATAGCGCGGTGCGTTCATGGTCGCTCCGAAGTGTCGCCTGAAATGCCTTTCCCCCGATTCGACCCCGAAATAAACCGATCCCTCTGCTTTTAATTTTCTGTTTTTCTTTTTCAGAATTTAGGGAGTTTGATGAATGAGGGTGCAGGGGAAACACGGCTCTGAGAATTTTTAGTAACTCACGTGTTTCTTGAAAAAGTAGGATTACAGTAGAAATAGAATTTTTGTTGATGAAGGAAATCGTATTTTTTCCTATTTTGTGTGCTTGTTTAATCTTCATAGTATGTAATCTTTCTCAAGCTGCGACCATGAAAGATCCCATCTGTAGACTGAAATGTTGCTCCATCATCCTGAAGAGGAACTGGAATTTCACGTGACAACGAACCCTGAAATCAGTTATCCTTTCTCGCAGGATGCCGAGGCTGATCCTTGACAGAATGATTTCACGGGTGCCTTGTAGATCCTGCTGGATCGAGACCACCTCACGCATTCGAGATATGGGAGCAGGAAGGAAGTGAAACTGCGTGTCACTCGAGGCTCGTTAAGACTATAAATTTACTAACATCCGCTTTTTCTTCACAAAAAATTGAAGAACACCCACTACCATCAGTTTACAAACTAAACCAATAAATAATCTTTTCCTAAGAAACTCCTGTTTATTACAAACCCACTTCCGTTCCAAGAAAATAAGATAACTAAATAGTCGAACTCGCTAATAAAATAACCTTACTGCCAGTAAAGAAAAAATATGATAAACGTTTATCAGCGAAACAATGCATGTAAAAATCTCTAGCTCCTCGAAAGAACATTACTCGACGCAGGAGAGGAAGCATAAAGCCCAGTGGACAGATTTATTAGAGCAATAAAGAATTAATGACAAGGTCCCGGTGACATCATCATTGAGCACGGCCCCTTCCGGTAGCCGAAGGAAACAGATAGACGGCCGCTGGCCTCCTTGTATGTAAAATCGGCGTTGTATTCAACGAATGAATGTATCATGGCGCATAATGGGCGAGGCTCGCGCGCTATTGCCATAAACCACGATCGTCCTACACGTCCCCACCTGTCGAGGAGACCCAGTGCCGAGGGCGATCGAAGATCAGTTGCAAAATAGCCGGCCCTGAAGCCCGGCAAAAATTGAAAACGAAAGGCAGTCTGGGCTTTCTTCTACGAACGCTGCTGCCAACGTTCTAAGGTTTCTTCGTAGCACCTGAACCTATCGCATTCTTATTCTTTTTTATCGCTGCGCGAGGAATGCGAGGAACGGTTCGAATTTCTGATTTCGAATAGTAGTCCCAATAAATTTATAAACCAAAAACGGGGATTTCCATGTCTCGACTTGTTTTGGTTGAGGCATTGGATGGAAAAAGAACAGATAGGCTAAAGCGTCATGTAAAAAAATCGTTCTAAACATTTTCATTGCTGTATTACTTAATGAAAAGTAAAGTAATTAGATTCAGGAATGATAATTTAATGTAATTATTAGACTGCGGATTTTTCGTGCATTTATGGCAATTGTAAATATGAGAAAACATACAAGAATGTTCAGTGATGCCAAAATATATAAAATATTAAAAATCAAGTATATTTTATACTATTTAGAATTAAAAATATTAAGTTTCAATTGTTCTATTATCTCTATTAAAATATAAATCTACATAAACATCCGCAGTCTAATAATTACATTACTTTTTATTAAACAATACCGTAATAAAAACTCTGAAATTAATTCTCTTCAAATGACATTTTAATCTATGAACCCTTTTTCTATTCAATGTATCGGCTCAATTTTTTAAAATAAAATCTGGTATGTGTAAGTAAGATGGAAATCGAGAATAACGAAATAGCGTCTGCGACTTTGTTTTATAGTTATTAACATTTAAAAATGCGGGTAAAAACGGCCAGAAACCCGACAAGCCATACGTCATTGTTGTCTAAAACACGGTAAACACCGCATCAGCAGTTATGTATGCAGTTATGCAGTTACCGTGACGCGATGTTCATCGTGTCTGGAGAATGATGCAGTGTGGATTGCCGGGTTTCAGGTGGTTTCTACCCAAATTTTTTAATGTTAACAACTACGAAAGAAAGCCGCGGTCCCCATTTCGTTATTCTTGATTTTAGTTTTATTTCGACGCCTATAATCGCCGCTTAAATTTAGTCCTCCCCGTCAGGGCCGGCTCGAGGGTATGCGGTGCCCTTAGGTCAAATTAGTTTTCAACTCCTTATCTTTCTTTTAATTTGAAATATGCAAGCTTTATAATTTTAATGTTATAATTTTAATTGTACATACTTTTAAAAATCTTACATAACATTTAATTTAGAAACTTTTATTTTTATTTCACTTGACGCGAAAAATCAAATAAGCAAATTAAAAATACAAAATGCTAAAAACGACACTACTTGCAATATAGTTAGCTTTGGGAGCACTGTCCATATCACCAACGCTTCAAATTTCTGTTCCTCTTTAGTATTTTCTTCTCTTTTTACAATGTTGACTCCCCAAAAGTTATTACGCCCCTAGGCCGGTGCCTCTTGAGCCTTAGTCTAAAGCCGGCCTTGTCCCCTGTTGTCGAACACCCTGTATATGGTAAACTTTGCGATTTGCGTTACAAAAAACGAGCAATCTTGTAGAGTGAATGATGTGAGTACCACGTCATCGAGGATCACTGCATTACCCTCCTCCTCGGCTAGTTTAGAGTATCGAGGTCTTGAAATTCTAATGGACGGTCAAAGTTTCGCCGTTGAAAAAGCCCATTAGTCTTTCAATTATTTTCGCTGCCCACTTCCAGCGTTTTGCAATTTAATTCGACGCTCTCTGGGCGCTGTGTATCGACGGGCACCGGGTTCCATCAACATATTCAATGGTCTATTAGCCAGCCGCGGAAGACGGGCGAACACCGAGGTCACGAGGAGAGCATAGAGGCCAAGAAGACGGAGCACCCACACTCCGTTATTGATGTATCGATAAGCGTGTAACCTGCAGAGACCACGGGGCGCCGGAGCCAGTGAGCTCGCAAAAACAATAGCCCTGGAAACCGGTCGCAAAGTCATCTTCCGAAATTGGCAGGTGCCTCCAGCGTCTTCTTTCTTCTGAGGATCCTGCTCCACCGCCCCCGCTCCCTACCCTACCGGCCATTTTCGCTTCTTTGCTCCTCGGCGTTTCTCTCCTTCAGCTAGAATCAATATTTAATCGAGCTTCCATCCAGCGCGCGAACATCAGCCAGGTGCGAAAAACGGTCTATCGTCGTTTCACTCGTTACGGATATAATGGATCACCGCCACGGGGATTCTATGGGTTTTTTCCTCTTTTGTTTCTTGCCGGGATGCCGCCGCCTAGATAACGATCGCCTCGGTCTAATGAGGAAATGGGTGACTAGTAGTCTATCCTCCGGGGATCGTTTTGGCGTTAATTTTCTAAGCGCCTCCCCCTTTTCGCACCATGAGGCGCGGCTGAGTTTCAGCAGAAAAAGGTAAATTAGGCGGAATAGTTGGTTATAGGAGATTATAAATTTTTATTGACCTTCAACGTGCTAAATTAAATTCTGACTCTACCGTAAACTGGAATTACTTTGCATCAATTTTCAAGATTTTTGTACATTAAGGCGTGTCTACACTGGGTGAACGAGCGCAAACGAACGTCAGACAACTGCGATCGCAAGTGGTCCGTACGTTAAAGAAACTAATCAGCATCGGTAAATCGGTGCTGCGTCAATCGTGGTTGTTCACACGCGTTCGCTTCTGTCTCCGTATCTTCGCATTCGTTCTAGCTCCGTCGTTGCTTTTAGAGACGCCTTTATACATATAATAAAGTATTATAAGTAAACATTTCAAAAAGCTAAAATCATTCATATTCTTTTTCTGTTTTGTTTTTAAATGAATCTGTGTAAATTATAGGTGGCAGAAAACTACTCAACTGATGTGTATTAGTACATTATTTTATTTTGGTACAAAGTTAACCCGGATAGTTAAGACATTTTGTACCACCACAATTTTAGTATTATAAATCGCATATAAAATTATAAAAGTGTACATTTATCGAATATAACAGTCATGATTTTAAAGAAAAACTAATTATTAGAATTGGTAACAGGATGAATTGGAAGAAAACTGAAAAATTTACTCATCTGGTGAAATTACTCCTTATGGGTACAAATAAACAATTTTTCAGCGCATATAAATAACACTTTCCTAGACTGTTATACAAATGGTTTAAATATTCCTAAATCTTTATTTAAAAAAATTTCAATCAATTTATGACTGTATTATTGGATGTTAATTTAATTTTTAACCCATTTATTTTCAGTTTCGAATTGAATTTAACAAGGAGGCAGTAGAATCAATCCCTTTCGAATTCCGGTGCAAAGATAACTCACAGGTGCAAAGCAGCCCCGGTTTACAGTAAATCAAGAAACATGAAAAGTTTAAAAATCGACTCAAAGTCAGCATCTCGGTCTTTTTCAATTAGTATACTCGCAGTACAGAAACGTATGGTGCCCGTTCTTCATAAATATGTTAATCGTTTATTAAATAAAGTTTATGGATTCAGTCGGTGAAGCAGTCAATTTCGCCCGACAGAATATTGCGTCCCCAAAGGGTTCCTTTAATTGGGTAACAAAAGGAGGCCGCTCGTAACCAGAAATCGTCTTCGTGAAAATTAATGGAGCGGACGGGACGTTGAAAAAAAAGGGCGGGAGTCGTTTGGTAGCTCGAGCAGGTATCTTCGAACGTTGCGGCACACTTATCTGCACATTAGTCAAACAATTAAGAGTTTGTAATGAAATGTCACATAAATAACGCGGCGCGGCGCGCGCATCCTTCCCCTTGACGCGATGGATCACGTTAATGGAATACATGCCCGTCCATACATATATGCATGTACGCGAATTCGCAATGCGCGAACATCGCCGTCACGGGGTTAAATTCTGAAAGCGGACCGTGCAAGCATCGCGTGGGCGTCTCCATTTCCTTCCACCCCACTGTTTTCAATTGCACCCGCGGCTTCAGCCTGTTGCAACGCTGGAATTGCTTCTCTGAAAAGAAAAAGCAATTTTAGCGAGAAAACATTTACTTTCACTTACGAAATGATTTGGAAATTTTCTTGGTTAGTGCACGTCAGAATTAGAGATTTTCCATTCTATTACGTGAACTATTTAATGACAGCTGTTCGAAGGAATGCCTTTACAAATAATTATACCTTAATCGTCGGTTATCGTGTTAAAGCGTTTCAACGCTGAACACCAAATGCGTCCGAGACCTTTCAGACTTCAAATTCTCCTACCGTCTAATCGCACGTCTGCACCGAAACAATTCTCCAATAAACGGTCTTGAAAGGATCAATTGATGCTTTGAAGAAGCAGGAAGTCCCGTCAGCCGGATTCCACGGCTGCCTCGCTGGGTCCCGTCTCCGTGGGTTCGTTGACCCGTCCTTACCTTCCAAAAACCCGGCAATCACGCAGATTATAGGGGCTCTCGTTTCTCCCCCAGATCGTGATCGATGAATTACGATTTTCGATGATTCCCAGTAATCCGCGGAGCGCATCCCTCTTTCGGCGTTTCAACCCGGAGATCAGTAGATCGACGATGGCGGGATCCCATCTTCGCGGTCCCGTTGCCAGGGCTGCCTTCGTAACAGTGACAATTATCGCGCGTCCAAGCACGATATAAATTGTCACGGGAGTAATTACTGTCCGTACCGGTGCGCCCCTGAGTAATTAGCAATTAAGCGGCGCGTAATTGCCTAATTCCTGCCCGTCATCCGGCCACGGCCCGTCGCCCGATAAGATCGCCGTCCAACCTCCAGGCAATCGTTAAATGCGTATATGTATATCTGCCCGGTCGATTTCTCTCCGCGGGCCCCCTTCGTGGGCCTTATCTGTTCAGCAGGTAGCAAGGAGGACTTGTTTTTTGAAGTTCCACCGACGCACGATGAGTGTGTTGATTTTACCGAGGAGAAGCGTTCGTGGCGCGCCTCGTTTGAGCCTTGGAGATGAACTAAAGACCAGCCATTTTTTAATACCTCGTTTTTATTTATGACAAACAATATCGCGAACAACTGTTGGATATGAGTGTCAAATTATCCTAAATCATAATTTGAAGTATGAATGATAGATGTCAGCCTGTGTGTGCATCTGATGAATGTGTGTATATGCATCATGGCTACGGAATGTAAGCGACATGCGTTTAATTAAGAAATGTATTTTTGTTATCCGCAACAATCAATAATTCAAGGCAACAAGGGATGTGTAAGAGTGTAAAATATCAAACACACTAATGTTCATTTATAAGCCGGAATGCAAAGGCGCTAGTCCTAAGTTTTGCTTTTCCAAATTATATATCTTCAAGTTCTATTTTCTAATTTGTATTTGCGAATATGCATAATCTCAGTTGTAAAAAAGAACAATCGAATTAATTATATAAGCTTTCCAACTAATGAGCAGTATTAATTTGCCCAGAAACAAAGCCCCTTTTGTACTCATGCTAAATCAAGATCAAATGTACAACAACAACTTTGAAGCAGCTGTAATTAGTAGTGATTTAAATTAATCTCAAATCTGGTTTAATGATTTCGCAACGCCTGTGTTTGCTTTTCTGCGTACATCTAGCAATCTAAATTTTTATGCAGATTATAATGTACTATCGAATTCTAGGTACCGCGATAAGACATTTGCAACAGTAGTATTTCATTTATCATTGTTCAAAGCCCCCAGGTGTAGAGTCGTATTTACCAAAAAAATTCCTGTCCCCGGCTACCACCAATATTTCCGCCAACTTCATCACTGTCCACGCGTCACGAATCCCTGATAAGGCGCAGATAATTGGCAGCGGTATAACCACGACGATTTACAAGCACCGGAGGAAAGCTGAGCGCGGCAAAGGCGCAGGTAAACAGGGAATCGCGAGCGAGAGATACGCTCAGGTAACAAGCAAAACACGTCCGGAGCAGCGTCGCGGATAATTAGCCCGCGATCGTTGTAAGCCGTGCGTGACAATGAGCCATGAATCAATTTGGTCACGTCACATCAAAGTTGCTCGACCGCTTGGACCACAGATATCGACCGGTTGGCATTTCGCCGTCTCGATACCGCTGTCCGTGGCTGTCGCTTAGAGCGATCGACTATCTGCATGACTAAGGAGCCGCTGAACGCGTTCGCCGAGAGAATCGGGCGGATTTAATAAACGATAATCGGGTCGATAAGTCGCCTGCGGATTCCAAAATGTATCCAGACGCGGCGGAGCAGGGAAAATTCTACTGGAATGGAGCGAGGCGAGCAAAATGCATGACCAACCGCACGAATCGCTCCTGAGGACGAAATCTATAGGGTGATTTAAGATTACGGATCCATCGAGGAGGTGGTAAGATTATTCGAGGGAAGATGCCTAAAGGTTTTTAATAAATTTATAAAATTTATATTAAATTTAATACTTATTTTGGCAAATCACGAAAATGGGTTTGTTCTCTATATCATGTACTTTGTTCTCTATGAACTGAACTCTACTAAATTAACAAAGACTAAATAGTAACCTACAGAAACAAGGATTCTTCTCTTACATAATGCGGGATAAGGTGCCTGTTATTAAGACAAGATGTCTACACATTTTCAGTCATTTGCAATATAAAAACTTATTTATTAAGCATATCCATCTCATTAAAATTTAAAGAAGAATTCGCAAAAGAGTGCCAAATTCTCTTGAACCAGAACTTGTATTTCTGTCTTTTTTTCTGTACTGCTAATGTAACAGATCGAAGATCATCCTCTGTCCATTGTCCTCTATTAGATTTTTTTTATCTATACTCGAATTGTTAACTATAAATACACATTTTTTACTGAAATAAGTAAGTTGCAACAACTATGCTAGTATAGCATCTTACTTCAAGCACAATATAGGCATCTTACTCCAACATGTTGGAGAAGATTAGATTCCAGGCTTCTTAAATTAATCAAATTGTGTAATGATCATTTGCGCAAAAATCAGAATACATAAAAAGGTACCTTCTTCCTAGCTAGCAACTCGTCGCTGTTTGTAACACTTTCTTTTACTAAAACTTGAAATATAAATGAAGTGACAGCAAAAATTTGTACGGGCACTGCAATTAACCTTCTTTAAAAGAAACCCATGATGTTTGTTAAAAGTTTTAACTTAAAACAAATGCTAAAGTATAACATCTGCACACATTGTAAAAATAAAGAAAAAGCAAACACTCTGTGTGTGTTTGGACGTTACGTCTAGCCACAGTGTTAAATGCGTATAGGAGATCCCACCTTTACATTAGACTACGGCTACAGTGGACGCGATTTGCGCGAAAAATGAGAACTCGCGAACACAATTGTGCAATCGATTAACTTTTGAGTTATAGCAGCGTAATTTTGATATCTTCGTCCAAATTACCTTATATGTATGAGGTTGAAAATGAAAACGATAAAATTAAAATATCTTTGATTTTATCTTTAACAAATATTTTTCTTACAGTCTGCTATAATTTCTAGCTCAGTTTTCCCGTAATTCTGAATCACCCAGTGTTGAGTGGGAATCGCCTTCGACGGTGGTCCATCCGGTCGGACAAACGCGCAGCTACGGAGGTGTGCGAGTAAATTGCGTGCAAATTAGTCAACGATCCTCGGGTCGGTCCGAGTGCACGTGACTCGCCAGGGCGCGTAGGACCTCGTTGCGAGTGCGTAGGCCAGCTCAGGACAGACGCACTCTCCATTCACTTGGCGCCACATTCATTCATGGCTAGAACTGTGTAACCGAGGGTGTCGTTCGTCGAACTGGCCAGGGCAACGTCATCGACATAGTAATCGTCGACATCGATGCCCGATCGCTACTGGAATCGCCAGGTTTATTCTTGTCTTTGGTACACGATCACGCGATGTAGCCTCCGACAAATCCGTGCGCGCACATATTCTATGCGCTTCGTTTATATTTTATATTGGCTCTTATTGTTCGCTTTTGGTCGCTTGTAGGTAGCATGACATTATTTGCGAGGGTTTTATTATTTGAACGTATTAGAACTCTTCCTTCTGTTAGTTTTGTGCATGGTAGTCGTGCATTTAACTGCACGCGTTGCTGGATGTATAAATAATTCATAGGAAAGGATTTTGTGTATAGTTTATTGTCATATGATGTTTAGTGAAATATTTCTTGGCATGCAACTCCTCAAGGCTCTCCATCACGTGTTTCGAAGCATGCAACACGTGTCTCCATTTCACCTGCTATGCCAAGCTACATATATCGCAGAATCTTTATATGCCAGCTTCTATATAATAAGCAATAGACAAACACTTAAGAGGCACTTGAATTCATTGTTCAATGCTTCGAGATGACATTTAAACTAATGCTAATGAAACGAAGTGTTTTCCTCCCATCTGCTGCGCCGCAATTAGAGTACGCAATATTTCAAGTATTATCATATTGTTAGAATCTCGTGATTAATTACCGACAACAAGCTCATTTCGCAACGTATTCTGCTTTTCTTGTTTTCAACTTTCATGAAATATTAATGCGAAACCGGGCAATATATCATTATTAAAAAAACGTCTCGCTATTCTGACATCGGGACACAGCATTTATTTCAGTTTACAGCGTCTACCGATTTTGAAAGCTCTTGCCACACTCCAACAAAATGCAATTCTGTCGCCGTCAGACGGGCTCAAACTCAACGCCGCAGCTTCTAAAAAAATCAACAGTCATAGAAATAAAGAATCTGACAGTTTCTTGCGTAACAACGACCGGTAATACATAGGGCAGCAATAGTAATATCAATGTTAAAGCGCGGAGAGCCGTGTAGCACTTATCCAGCGACCGAAGCACGGCCACTCCAATTCCTTATCAGCGAGCCTGGCGCTGAAATGGAGGCCGCTGAACGCGCGCCGTTCCGTTCCCCTTCCACCGAGCGAATTAAGCAAATTATGTCACCTCGATTTATATGCATCCTTGCGTCCCGTCGCGCCGCGCCACGACGATCCGGTTGCGCGTGCATTATTACACGTTTACCCGGGCCACGGTCGCACGAGACGCAAGTGGGTGTCGCGCAGCACTCTCCTCACCCCCTCGTCGAGTCGCGACGGTGACGTACCCCTTCGTTTTCCCCACCGCGTTTATCCTCCTTTTCTACTGGATCGGCGCTCGCGAGGGAATTCAGAACGCCATTGCCCGATCCATGGCACGGATAACCTCGCGCACCCGGACACTAACGGCTATCGGCGACCTTTCCTTTCGAGATCCTTATTATTTGAACGCAGGTGCTTTGTTGGCCGGATGGTACCGCGGTGATAGCAGCGTCCCTCCATACAATGAATCCCTGCCGAAGGGTCCCCCTTAACGAATTAGAGTCCCTTCGGACTCGCATGGAGGAGAGATTCTCGTCGATTAACGAAGCCGGAATGGAGTTTTTCGTTCAAATTGGCGTCCTTATGAGAAGGAAGATTGCAGATAAATGGGTGTAGTCCAATAATTGGTCGTTCTTGCTTTAGGTTTGTTATTGTTCCACGGGTGAACAATGTGAGACCCCGGCGAGGTTAGGAGGAGACGTAGATTTGGACGTTTTGTGCCGCTGCTTCCCCAGATTTCTGGTCACTCCTGGAGTCCCATAAATATTCGCGAATCCATTGCTGATCAGTTTCTCATAGTAACTTCTACTTTAGTAGTGTGTTATAGTGTTTTCTTTAGACATAGTAGCTTTAATGAAACAATAAGTGTTGGGAGCCTCCACACTAATTGCAAATATCAGAAAACACCACTTGAATAGGTCTCGTCTGACAAGGAAAATTCGGTAAGTGTCAGACGCTGATTTTTATGCAACTTTGTATACTTATTGTATGGGCCAAACTAAGAATTTTTCCGTATTCAGTTGATATCCATGTTCAGCTTGGTTCAGCTTTAGCCCCGATGCACACGAGCGATACGAAGTCGCTACGATTTTCTGCGATCATTGCGATTTCATGTCAGTGACGTTGCCTGATTTATTTGTATTTGTGAAAAACATAGTACAGTGTTGACTCGAAGAACGGCTGGGTTTCAGAACCGAGCGCAGTCCTTTTTCGAGTCGGGTTCGATCTCGGTCACGATGGAACGAGGAGACTCGCAACGGCGAAGAATTGCTGAGGAAAGAGAAATCCCTTTTCTGAATCAAACTCAGACGTCATTCTTTGAGTCAATACTGTAAAATTGTCCTTATATCGGGACAGTACTGTAGTATGCAAAATCGCAGCGACTTTTTGTCGCTCGTGTGCGTCGGGGCGCAAAGGAAAACCACACCTTTAAAGGGTTATTCTAGTTTAAGGGGACTTTTCTTCATGCGTTGTTTCTGAATCTTTATGAAGAACCCTTAAAAATTATTGTTATACAGGTTTTGCGTACGTATTTATCAATATTTAGAGAGTATTAACAAATTTTTGGTATGAAAAAGATGAAAATTAACCGAACAGGTGACCATGATATCTCAAGGTCGGCTTGATCACTTAGGTCCAACTTGTACGTACATTTTCAACACATGTAGGGTCATTCGGGGTAATTCATTGAGCCGAAACTACCATGATATTAGGAACACTTTTTTGCGCTATCGGTAGCATGTTTAATAGACTCATAAAATGTAACGAGTATTTGACGATAGGCCAAACGGTTTTTTTTTTAAATTGAGCAAAAGAGTGACTTGGTCAGACTGCGTACCTTTACCCCGACATGTGGGTAAAAATACGTAGTCGTGTGGGTAAAAGTTCGGATGTAGAGTAAAAATATGCATTCAGGTACAGTAAAAGAAAATGAACAAATAATACACAGATGGAACATATTTTTATATTATTTTTAATAAATGAAGCTAAGGATGACAAAAACAATAGAAATTAGGAACTTCAAATTTAGGAAACTATCATAAAATTATAATTTTTCATAGATTCAACAAAACGAAATTATGCTCAAGCCTTTATCAGAGCAGATATGTTTTTACTTCAAATATTATTAAGAGTTCAAAAACCAGTAGACAGTAATCTAAATATCAGTGCGTACTATTACCTCCGTCCTTTTACCCCATTTGATCGGTAACCAAAACAATTCGTACTAGTTCGAATTCCAATGAAGTTAGGTTAAAATGTTATTCTGGAAAAAATCGTTCAATAACTATAAAAAGTCAACAAAAACAACTTACCTCTAAAAATACATAAATAATACGTCCACAAACTTTTCCCTGATACGAAAAAGATCGAAATAACACGACAATTTTAAATTTTTATTTTTAATTTAGAAAGCGCGGCTCGCACCGCTCAACAGGCGTTGACCCAAAATGGCGGCCCACACGCACTCAATCCTGACGAGCCAGAGTCCCCGTCCTCTCACACCCCTCAGAGAAAACGGCACTGCGTACTTTTACCCGCTGCGTCCTTTTACCCCGAATGACCCTATGGCTATCACTCCTACCACGATCATCGCAAAATATACTTTAATTTAAATGTTGATAACCCTTAAGGATGTAAAAAATTGGAGAACGTTGAAACTTCTTTTTCAAAGCATCATAATTTTTTACATTTTGAATACTTTCTTTTCGTTTTCGTACCGGTTACAGGTAGAAATACCAGTTAAAAATCCCATTTCCTCAACTAATCTCAAAGCCAACACCCTCCGCCTCTCACCATCGCCACAAAATCCTCCCACTTCCTCCACTCGCTAAAAGCTCTCATCTAAAGCCCCAGCACCGAGAGCTTCGCACTCCCTCGAGGACATCCATCCATTCCCATCGAGTCGCGCGACGTGCGCGATCGTTAATTAATTACCGCGAAGGCTTTGAGCGTGAATCCTCCCAGCCCACTTGTTCCGTTCGGCGCCGCGAGACAAAACGCGTCGAATAAATCGCGGGCTCACGCACCGACGGCGTTGCGTGTCACCTACATGGATACCTATAATTTAGCGTTATAATAACTAGTTGCCGGTCGGTCGGGGCGCCGCGCGTGATGCACGTGCATTGTGCCGGAGCCGCGGGGACAGAGAGGTCGAGGTTTAGCTAGGTGAAAAGACGAAGAGAGACGGAATAGAAGAGAAACTGTTGGCCGAGTCGGGACCTGAGCCGATGATTCACACTCCCCGGGCCCAGAGAAGGTGTCACTGGTTGTATGCATAAGCGCGACTCATTACGGAGGTCTGAACCGACACCGCGGGCCCACGTGCCTCCTCGAACGCAGAATGCAAATCAAGAAAGCCTCCAGAGCTGTCCCTCTCGCCGACGTTCCGCCGCTTCGGCATGACCGACCTCGAAATCGTGCCGCGCGATAACGCGGGGCGCTTGGCGCGGCTCCTTCGAGGAATGATTTTTGTATCTGTAACTAGTGAATTAAGCCTGTTGCTGAATTTTAATGCACCAGGCCTCTGGGTGGATTTCCATTCGCGCAAAGAGAATCTCTTTGTGGGCTCTGCTGAGAAATTTTTAAGTTCCTTTTCAATACCTTTCTGTATTTTATATCCAGAATTTCTTTACTCTAATTTGCTTCAAATTTACAATTCTTCAAAGATAGTTTCTACCTTTTTATAGTAGAATGCTACAACAGTGTCTGAGCGATCTAATACAGTTGTTCCTAAAGGCACATAAATTCCCTTTTGAATCGTAACCTTGTTCAGAGTTGAGAATCAGGTAGAGATGAGAGCAAAAGGATTTTAATATCCCGAGGTAGCAGCGAGAAACCGTGTACCACGATTCCCCCCGCGAAATTACCTACAAAGTCTGCAACAGGATGAAAATTCGTGCATGATTGCTGGAACGTGTACATTGATTTTATGCCTGCATCGCGGCACGAAGTATGTCTGGTAAGGTGTTCGTGCGCGACTACCACTCTTTGACTTCGGACCACGCCGTCATTTTCATAATGACAATGGCCTGACAAGCTACACGGGTAACCATGATGAGTAGTTTACGGTGTACGGTTTACGGTGCGACTCCCACCACCTTCGCAAATCTCTAGCCCGTCGAACCTCGGATCTCCATCGCTCCTTCTCTAATAAACGTCTGAGAGCTTTCATTTACTGCTTGCCGAATTGATTTCTGACTCAGTAGATCGTATGATTTACTATTTAGAAATTGATTTTAGAAGTCATTGGATTACCTGAACTGATCTTTGTTTGGGAAAAAACAGATCGAAGAGTTTTTTTAGAATAATAGTAGTTCAGAGCAGTATTTAGACTGCAAACAGTAGTCAGAGTTTAATGTGAAGAGTAGTTGCGGGGGTGTAAGGTCGTGAGAAGGAAACTTCTCAAATTGAAGAGACGGAGCGAAGCTTTTACTTATAAAAATTATACGATTTTGGAATGTTGTACTTTCTTAGAATTTCCCGTTAAATAATTATTGTATTATTGCCAGAAAAATTTTCCTTCTTTTAACACTACTACGTTCCTCTTAAAAATCTGAATTTGTAACAACATTAATTGTTACTACATATGTAATTATTAAGGTACAAAATGAAATTTTTTTATAACATGTTAAGCAACAACAAGCGCTTATAGTAATATTTATTGCTTTATATTTTTCGTAATATTGACACAATTGTTGGCTAAAATAAAACCATAACAGAATTAAGCCCCAACATGAATTGTTTAGCGTCTCTCCAGTGATCTAATGCTTGCTCATTGTCACAAGGACACCTATCAAAACTTCTAAAAAAAAAGAAGAAAAAAAGAAAGAAAAGATAGAACGGCCCGCATCCGCGATGCCAGATAAGTTATCTGATAAGTTATCTGGCATCGCGGATGCGGGCCGTTCTACCTTTTCTTTTTCTTTTGTTTTCTTTTTCTTGTTTTAGAAGTTTTGATGGGTGTCCTTGTGACAATGAGCAAGCATTAGATCACTGGAGAGACGCTAAACAATTCATGTTGGGGCTTAATTCTGTTATGGTTTTATTTTAATTAACAATTGTGTCAATATTACGAAAAATATAAAGCTATAAATATTACTAGGGATGTGCGAGAATCCGATATATCGGGCTCGAGTCGAGTCGGTAAATTCCGGGCGGGCTCGAGCGAGAAACCGAACATACGAATGTCTGGATTAACAGTTTACAATTTGTAGAGAACAAAAATAATATATTTTCGCACTTCTTTATTTATTTTACAAGGAATACATGCGGTTCAAAATTTTTACTATTTCAAAATTTGAAAATGCATTTTATTAGTAATTTGTTTTTTTTTTTTAAATGAAAAATTTGTCATTCTTTCCGAAATTGATTTTTTCAAAAACTGTACGTTCTGGAAAAAAGGTTTGCAAATTCGTATTCAGCACGTCGAAATCTATAAGAAATGTTTATTGAAGTTTACAAAATAGAAAAAAAGTCAAAATTTGTCGCACAGTGTAATTAGTAACGCGACGTTTCAAAAAGAAAACAAACACTCTATTAATAAAATGCATTTTCAAATTTTGAAATAGTAAAAATTTTGAACCGCATGTATACCTTGTAAAGTAAATAAACAAGTGCGAAAATATATTACTTTTGTTCTCTACAAATTATAAAATGTTATCATTTATTTATAATATTAACCCGTTGAATACCGTGGGGTCACTGGTGATTAGAATTTACGGAACTACACTGTTTTCTTTAAAGCCTACTAAAAAATAAACGTTAACGTTTATAAACCTTCAAAAATATAAATGTCGAGAAAAATAATATAAAATACTAAATCTATCATTCAATTATTAAACTATTCAGATAACGTCTAATGAGAGTGACATTTGGGGGTTAGTATCATCGTAAAGATCGTCGAATTACATTGAACCGTGGCACACGTGGGAAATGTCAAACGTCAATGTTACTCATCAACATTAAACCTGCTCCCAAGAGCGTATATATTAATAACGAGTTATAGACCAGGCAGGGGAACACAATTGCGGATCGTGATCCGATACTAGACATATACTTATCACTATTGTTATCCCCCCGGCGTGGATGTCATCGGGGTCTATCGGCGGTATCACGATCGGTAGCTCTACGTGTATCGCGAATAGACGATTACGATAACTCGAGGCCTCCACGATAACGATCTCGTTTATGAGCGACTCCTGGACAGGATCACCGTGATTCGATCAGGCTTATAAAGTTCGCGGCAAAAGTCCTTCGTGCTGGTCGTGGACTCCGTCGAAACGTAAACGGTATTTCACGATCGTGAACCGTCGCCGACGGGACCTTGCAATCTAATCTTTCGCTGCGGCGGGACGATTATTACTTTTTCTAACGGTTCGGCGAAACCGACGATCGCCGCGACACTTGTCGCGATCGATGGTCGCGAGAGGGATCGGTAATCTTAATGGAACACCCACGTGCACGGCTACGGGGACCGGTGCTCTCGCGGAGGAAGTCCGCGATGCGTGTACGATCGATCCGACACGGCGCGATCGGATTTCGCTAATTGCAAATTTATGGCAGCTCCCGCGAAATCCGCCCGGGACGATCGCCTGTTGCAGCTTCGCGCGCGTCTGACGCGACACGGGATGCTTCTACTTATTAGTCGATTTGGAGATCGCGGAATTAAGGGAATGATGCTTCCTGATCAGACGGAATTTTAAAGTAGGTATTTTAATTTTGGCGCTTGGAAGCTTAATCCTACTGTTCTCTTCGGGTCTATTTGACCCAATCCTGCATTTTATTTACTTAAATAACTGTTCCAATCGTAAAAAACATATTAGGAAGTTAGTGATATTCTGTAAAATATTTCATTGACCACATTTATAATGATGTGTTAATAATTCGAGTTGTCATCAAATCAGACTTTTACAAGGAGAACAGCAGGGTTAAATATCACTTCAATATTATGGACACATGGTACACTAGATTTTTATTTAATTCATTGATTGTTTTTGCTGCGACACTTTATTCTTATTATTCTAGATAAAATCAGGTAATACTTGCAATATAAATTTAATATTGTGTTGTTTTTATTCATATCATTAAATTTCTAGTGGAGAGAAATTATAAAAAATAATCATATAGCAGTGTAGCTTTGCTAATTTTAAAGTGTAAAGCTTCTAATATTTTTATGTTGTAATTTTGTTGATAGGTACTTCAACTGTTTCCATAATCATGTATTTTTTCTTTTATTTCTCCTTTTCCTAAAAATCTTAACTAAAGAACTCAACAATTAACCTTGCTACGTTCCTTCTGAAAATCCTGTATAAAACAACTTTTATTATTTCTCACATTTTTCTTCAAAAGAAAATAGTTGTTAAAGCAAAGGAGATATCTTAATAACATCAAAAAAGGCTACAAGACCATAACAGGGTTAAAGAAAACTCAACAAAACCTGAAGAAAATGTCATTAAAAATTACCGATCGCATTACCCTGACCCATACACCCACAACCTAGACCCACGCTGGGTCATGGGACTGGAAACAGACTGACGTGATAATTACAAGAATCTTTGGTGGATCAATCCCGCTTTTCCTCCGCAATCAGCGTTTCTTTTCCTCGTTAATAGTCCCTGTGATGGCAAACGCGTGCGCGGCTCGCTTACAATATTGCGAGGCGTGACTCATTCGACGTCTCTCGCTCGACCACGCGTGATTATTTCACGTTTGAAACCACCTCCGCGATGGTAGGCATACGCCGCACTGTCGACATTGCCACCTCTCCTCCTTTGCAAAGGCATTCTGCAACGCGACCGTCGATCCTGTCGGTCGAGACCGCTGAAAATTTGCTCGACGCGATAAAGCCCCGTTTTTGCTACTCGCTGTCGCGTTTCTTTCCCTCGAAAACATGGACAGAAGTGTGGAAAGGACTCGCGCTATCTGCGGGCTTTCACATTCTCTGAAAATTGAATTCTGCTGTTACTGTTAACGCGTCGAAGGCCGAGCAATTTAGTCAAGCTGAACTATCACTGCGAGTACCTGTAGACCTTTAAATCCTGATATTTCTTGTAACTTAGAATTACATTGGTCTTTGAAATGAAACTTGGATTAGTCTGTGACACTGGTTACTCCGGGATATTTTTGCAAATTGTCCGTAACTTAGGATTGCCAAACGCAATTAAGATAAGGAAAGAACGACATGATAGTGCTAATGTTTTAGTTTATGTTGCAATAATAAAATCCACTTACAATTAGTCGTAAGAATAATGTTTCAATAATGAGGTCAAATGGAAATTAATTTTATGAAGTGGAAAGACAATTTGTCGAGTTTAATCTTAAAGTGATCGTAAATAATGGCATGAATATTAATTTGTTTAGAAAGAACAAGTGCTATATTATACTACTGCATAGTAGTGGAGTAGACTACATTTTTTAGTAGTAGACTACAAATATTTACTACACACAGTTCGAATTTTCACCACATGTGCAACTTATCCTGCTTCTTTAGTACAAAATGCAAGTAAAATTTAGAATATTATTATTCTCAGTATAGAAATTCGTAAATCAAGAAAACACTACTTCCTGGCGCCTCAACCGCACCAGACAATGCGTCGCACACTTGCAGTTGGTGTACAAAACGTCGAACAATGGTTCGTCCGCTAAGACAATGCGTCGTTAATGCCTTCCTCGGGCTTGTGTCACGATTTTTCTAGTCGCAAGACAGTGAAACCAGGAATCAACGAAGACGATGGTAAGCTTGAATCCCTCGACCTCCGAGATTCAGCGAGGAAAAGTTTGCTCTCGAAGGAGGGGGGCGCCCGTAATTGCGCCGTATAATTAGGAACGTTAATGAGGTACTTGGGTTGCTGTGGATAGGCAAGAGTTAATAGACATTTACACGCAGCATCCCGTTTCTTCCAAGTTAGACCGGAATCTTGTAAAATAGAATGACAGTCTTCCTTTCCTTTCATTCGAAGAAGTGAAAATTATTCTAATTTTAGAATTCACTAATGATGTTATTTTATTGAAATAAAAATAAATTTGTATCCTATGAAATTGATATCATACTTTAATTCAAGTTTCAGACTTTCGTTTCTATTTATTTCACTCCGCAAGATTATTACAGTTTCATTATTATATTTATTCCCGAGTAGATTTATGATTACTTGGTCATCAAATGTTTCACAGAGTTTCATCTCACAAATTTCCTCGACTCATCATTCCACCGGGCATGAGCAATCCATGAAATCTGATATGAACTTAATGGATTCCCGACCTAAGTTCCTCCTAATCTAAATTCTAAAGAAACTCTGTGATAATCACCAATAGCAATTGAAGTATCCTTCCGCGTCTAAGGAACCATGCACCATGCGTCAATGCCAAAAACCACCCCTTCGCTGCCACCTTCTCCGACGCCCACGGCGCGGCGCGCGGGGAAGGAGGAGGACAAAGAGAAAAAACGAGCGACGAAATTCCGCGAGGGCCGCGCGCATAAAAATTCGCACGTACGTTTCCGTCGATCGGACCGGCGATGCAACACGGCCCCGGAGAGAATTATTCGACGTTCCTGGATACGAGATTTCTCGATATCCCAAGAAGCACGGAGTTCGATCTCACCTCTCCACGATTTCACCTCTCTCCCTCCTCCTACCCCCCTCCCCTTACCCTTTTTCCCTTCGACTCTTTTTCCCCCGGCCGGTTTGTGTGGCGTGCCACAATACAGGGTAACCAGGAGAACGGCCATAAAGCAAACGATAGAGAGACAATATTCTCTCCTGTGCAAACAATGGCTAACTTACGACGATCGTAAACAATCCCCTTATCCGCAGGTCGTTAACGCTGCATAATAATTTTCGCGAACCCTCCCTGCCCGTGAGCGCGTGCCAGGACATTGCCTGCCGAGGGATCAATCGATCGGGAGCTGCCTCGATCAATATCAAAGACACTCGATCGGTCGAACCTCGATTCAAGTTGATTCGCTGATACCTGTCTTTGGAAGTTGATGGGACTTTCGGGATCCAACTTAGACTTCTGAGATCTTGGATTATGGGGATTTTTGATAAGTAGGTTCTTTCGATCCTTGTAATTTTTTTGAAATTAGAACAAAATTGCAGCGTGAATAAATGTTGACACCTAATAAAATCATAGTCAATACAGGGAAGAGTATTGCATTAACAAAACATTGTCTTCGTCATTCCCGCCAGAAATTCATACGTCAAACCCACTGGAGACCAGCGACACGTATCAATTAAGAAGCCCAATTATTTATCACACGTTCCCTAATAGAATTTATAGTACATAATTAGTCACAGTCATCGACAATAGATTACACGCGTAACTTCTCCAGCCAGTCTCGATTCCACCTCGACAATTTCGCCAGCGGTCCGCTCCCTGAACACGGACAATTAATACCGATCGAAACGTATCAATGCTCAATGCGATTTAATTGGAGCACTTTGCGCGCGATTCGATACGTCAAGGATAACGTCAAGCTCTCGCCATTGAAAGCTATCGCGCCGACGAACGTCGAATAAGTTAATCAGCTTCTTTGACGGCAAATCTTTCGCGCGGTCGCGCACCGTCCGACCGAAACGAAAGGGAAAGACGAGATTGAAAAAAAAAAATAGGAAGGAGCGAAATCGTTTTCGCGAGATATCTATAATGAGATCGGTGGCATTGATTCCAAACAAAAGTTGAAAATCACTTTGGAACGCTCTCGGTTCGGAAAGTACGCCCACGGGCCGGGAACAAGCGCGCGTGATCTATTTACGATCAGGTGTGATCTATCGACGATCGACGACCGTGGGTGGCGGACATTCGATCCATACTGAATCTCGACGCCGGTGAGAGGTCATTCTGACTCATTTGAGCCACCGACGTGATGTATTCTGCGCGGCCGCGATGTTAACGCTCCGCTCGCGACCAGACGATTACATAAGTGTTGCATCGAGATGAAATGCGGCGCGTGCTGCGGCGACGAAAATTAGAAACGGTATATTAAATCCTATGTATGAAATTTAAGACTGAATAGGCGAATCTAATTATATAGATACGACTATGGCTTACCGAATGATTGAACTAGGAAATAAGTTGTATCTTCACTTCTTCCAAAGTAAATATTTATTATCTTCTTTTGAAAAAATCGTGCAATCATTTTAGCAATCGAATAAAAGATGTCAACGCTTCACAGAAAAGAAGAAGAGTTTATGTTTTTGACCAGTTTATCTTGTTCAATTTATCTTTCTTTTCAAAATGTTTAATAATGTCATTGACAATCTCTGCTTCAGATAATTAACTGCAATGCTGGTTTTCGATCCTTGCGCAATCCTTTGATCTTTGGTGTTGATTTCTTCAGAACTGATTTAAAATATTGTGACCCTGTTAATCAAATTGTTAACGCAATAGATTTTTATTGGAGTCTATCAATGCATTTAAAAGCTCTGTCAAAGCTATTAATCGAATCATTCACAGACCAAAATCACAAACTCCACTTTCTGAATTTTATTCTAATTTACTATCAGCGCACTTGATTCGGTGTGTTAGCAATAAAATTTGTAAAAGTTTACAAAGTGGAGTTAATCACTTTGACTTTTAAATGATTCAATTCATAAACTGTCCTATTCGCCTTGTTAGTCATGTACACTTCGACAGCTATTTTTTCTGCATTAAAATTTGAGTCCAGCGCCTACTTTAATTTCACTTTCAGTTTAATATTAGTTTATCCTAAATTAATTTAGTTTAATTATTGTATATTATAGTTTAGTTTAATTTTGTGTAAAATGGATGAGTTAACATCCGCCCCTATGTTAAATAAAAAAATGAATAGGAAGGATTCATTGAGTAATTTTTTAGCCATTAATTCGCGAAAGATAGGTCGATAACCAAGAGGCATAAGACACTTCCAGGAAGACAAGCATTGTACGCGTTGCTTAATGAACCTTTTAGCGTCGTTTAGCAGATTTAACCGGAAGGTTTAGTTGATTCGCAAACATTGCGAAAAGCCTGCGCGTGTGGCGCGTAGAAGGGCCTCCAGGTGATTCGAGGCTCGAGGCGGCAATATATATCGATCGGGAGTTCCGATTGCGTAATTGCAATTAAAGCGATCTTGTAATCGTAAGCCGGGGATAATTAATGAACTAAATCGTGCTGACGCTCCGAGTGTTGTCTATCGCGGCGCACGATCGTGCCGCGGGCCCGTGAGTAAGCGCAATTTGCCATATTGTCTCTAATAATCCTGGCTAATTAGTTTTGTCTCCCGTTTATATCGGCGCGCACACCCGTCGCCTCTTCTGTTGCGTTGTGCAGGCGGAAGAGAAAGCATCGCCCACGCCGTTACCGTGAACGTTGAAAAATTTGGAAAGAATCTGAATGGCGTTCTAGAGACAGCAAGAAGCTCCTACGATCTTTGTTTCTCTTATCTACTGACAGAAATTTTCACATCTCTATGATTTTGAAGAGGACCGAAGGTCAAAGTGGAATTAGACCAACGTAGTATCACTTTTGATCGTAAACAATTTTTGCGGAAATAATCTGCCCCTTGTTTCGTCAAATTAGGTAGCTTCCAGCTTTTCAAATGTTTCGAGATGATTAGTACTTGCTAAGAATTGCTGTATCAGCAGAAAAATGACGATTATTCACAATCCACTTGTGATTACGCGAAGAATGGAGATTGCACGGCAGCCCAGGAGCTTGTTTTGCTGTTCTGCCACAAAACCGATTGCCGGGAGAAACTCGAGCGAAGCCGTATTCAAAGAAGCTAAATTGAAACGTAAAAGGGGACTAGGAAATAATCAAGGGATCTTCCGTGTGGCTCTTCTTTTGCAAACAGGGCATAAAACCTGGACGGTCATAAATCCGCGACCTACGGTCCGACGGCACGGCGCGGCAGCGCGCTTGCCTCGTCTCCTTGCGTTGCATTACCTTTGCCTTACGTGCAGAACTAATTTCTTCATCTAATAGACCGTGGGCTCTTCCTCCCTTTCTCTACTCGTTCGTGAGCACCGCGAGAACGTAAAAGGGTCGCTAGCGCTTCCTATAAGTTCGCCGTCTGAATTGGAATACGCGCGCTACTCGACGAGGATAAATCGCTTATGCAGGAGGCATTCGCTAATTTCAGAGTGAAACGTCTTAACTCGCTGCCTTCCCGTTTGGGGGACCATAAAGGTACATTTCCAAGTGTCAGCAACTTGACTTAATAGTAGCACCCTAAAAATCGTCGAGTTTTCCACTCGCTGCAAAAGATCAGTGAAAACGCTCATGAATATTTAACGTTGAGATAAGAAAATAACGAGTAACAAATCAAAATCTTCAATTTCAATCTACAACTAACATTCAACAGTCCCGAGATATCTAAGCAACGAGCGCCAAGTGAACTCGCTTCGTATAATCGACGATTCCATCGCGGCAGCAAAAGAGCGAGGAGGCTCGTAGATCTGTCAAGCAAATTTGCGCAGAGCACTCGTTAGAACATTGTATTCGCTATTAACCGAAAATGTGCCCAGGAAAGCTGCTCTATTAGCGGCGGACTGAATTATCGCGTCGCTTGTTTCACTCGCGGGGGAAAAATCGTGCAACGGCTGGTAATGAACGCCTCGTAACTCTCTACCCCCAAAGCTCCGGCGCAAAGTGCTTCGGGCTTGACGAATAAATAACTGTTTATGCGACCGTTAAGGGGAGGGAAAAGCAACGTTATTGCGACGGCTCGGTGGAGCTGTCCGTCAACGCGAAGCGTTTCTCAACGCCGCGAGAGAGCCCCGGCTTGCCTAGAATTTGTAAATCACGTTCTGTATGCGTGTGATGCAAACGCGCCGGCCGACCTATTCACGCCCACCTTCGCGCCCGTAGCTGCCAACTATAATTGACTTTGTATTGAGATTTATCTGGTTCACGGCGATCCCTTTAACAAAGATTTCCCCGGGCTTTATTGGCTCGCGTTGCGACAGAACATTCACGGTGACCACGACACTGTGTAATTAAACTAGCGTCATAGTTTACGACTCCGTCGCGGTAATTCGTTCGCTCTTACGAGCTTGTCGCCAGCCTCGTTGTCGTTACGACGGGGAAAAAGTTTTCGGCTCGTGCCCGAACGATCCTGATTATTACCTGGTGACCTGATTCGCGAAGAACGTAGCCTTGGATTTGCTGAACTTTTTCTGAACTGTATTGGAGTGGGTGATTGGAAATTTAAATTCTTAAATTTACGAGGTGATCTTGAAGTATAATTGGCTTTTCAAAATGCAGAATGTTTTATAAGTTGCAGGATTCACGTTTGTGGTGGGAAAGACTAAAGAAGTGAAAACAATTCACATAAAGTGCACATAAGCTCACTTTTATGTATTTTGATCTTGTTCTCAATCTGCACTTACATTTATATCACACAGAGTCAATTTACAGATGAATACAAATTTGTAGATGAGGGAGAAGCTGTTTTCAGTAAAGTCCACGTAAATTTCAAAACCTATATTTATTCAGGGACGCATTTAAACTTTTGGAAGCCCTTGGTGCATCATCATGAGACTTCAAAAAAAGAAATCTGTTTCAGTTTTTGGAGTAATATGATAAATATGATTGAAGAATTACTAGAATTACTATGCAATTCAATATTTCTCGTTGAAGTTGGAGATTCGAAACATTAAAGTTGCACATTTGAAGACTGAAAAACAGAAATTTGAAAAATTTTTAAGATCTCAATATAGAGATTTACAGTTGTTAAGTTACAGATTTAAAGATTTTTAGAACTGGAATTGGTAATATGAAGATTTCAAATTGAATATTTGAAGATTTAAAGCTGAAGATATGAAAATTTTAGATTGCAAATTTTGACATCTTAATTTGCAGATTTAAAAATTTCCAAAATTATATTTTGGAGATTCGAGGATTTTGAGTTGGAGATCTGAAAAAATTGAAGTTGGGGATTTGAGAATATGAAATTGAATACTGGCTTAAAGTTGGAGATTTTAACAGTAAAAGTTATAAATTCAAAAATTTTAGGAGCAAATTTAAAATATTAAAATTACAGATTTTATATTAAAAGTATAAATATATTAAAAATTTTAATATTAAAATTAAAGATTTTAAGATTTCAAGTTGTAAATTTCGAAATTTCAAGTTGCAGATTTAAAAACTTTTGGAGCTAAAATTAAAAATTTGAGGGTTTGAAGATTTAATAAACTTCAAGTTGTAGATTTTAAGAGTTGAAAGTATAAATTTAAAGATATGAATTTTGAAAATTTAAAGATTTAAAATTGAAGATTATAAGGTTTTTACTATTTCAATTGAGAAATATTGCACATTTGGCTATTTTTAAAGTTACATGTAAAAATTTTATGATCTAAAGTTGTAGATTCAAAGATGTTTAGAATTAAAATTAGAATTTGAGGGTTTAAAGTTTGGAAATTTAACAAGTTGAAATTAAAAATACCAAAACATCAGATTGGTGATTTAAAAATGTAAAGATATTTATAGTTAAAATTGAATATTCGAGAGTGTGAAGCTGAAACTTTAGAAATGTTGAAGGTAAATAAACTAATCAAAAATATAATTTCAAATGGAAAAGGAATTTCGAACTGCTTCTATTGTTTATATTATGAATTTAGTACTTATATATTAATATGAATTTAAAGTTATATTGTTTATACAGAACAAAACTAAAATATTACCCCATAAAAGATGAGGTCCCAATGTATGCCTAATGCGCCTTGTGGTAAATGCGGCTGTGTCTTTATTTGGAGAACAAGAACTCCACTAATTAATCTGCATAGGAAATAGGATACCAAAGACACGAAGGGAAATTTCTGTCCGGAGTGGTCTTTCTTTTGCACAATCTCACAGATTCCTTTCCATCTCTGAATTCTCAGGTCGTAATGACGCTCGCATAACTTTCGCGAAACGACCAGGTCAGCCTGGTCCACGTGGACAATCAGATAAAAGCGAACACCCGCACGGTGTTACGTAATCTAGTGCGGCTTACAGCGTGCGTGTGGCTTGATTCTGTAATCGTGCGCGTCGTTTTAATTTTCTTATTGTGCGTGGTCTTTTAAGTTTCTCTTTCTGCTTAAAAACGGGAAGACGGTTCACGGTACTCGACAACGGAGCAATATTCTGAACGCGAGCACGAAACACGATAAAAAATAAATCCGTATTCTACTGTCGATGTCTGCATGACACAAGGAAACGCGGAAAACTGGATTTCGATTAATTATCCTAAGAGAAACCCGCGCAAATTTTCCATCCGACAAAATGTCGTCGTATTAAGAGATTATCGCGGTGCGACAATCAGGAACGCGGGATAATTGCTGGCTGCTCGTAACACAATGATCATTCGCGATAATAGCGGTTAAGACCTGCTAGACATTAGACGACAACGTGTGTCGCGATCGGCTTGCGTCACGCACGTATGCTGAATAATTAATTATATCCAACGCTAAAAGAAATAACGTGTCCCGGCTACGAGGAATCGAGTAAACACACCACGGAATTAATTTCGGTCGTGTCGCCGATCGAGGAACCTGCTTGGCTGTCAATTGATCGAAAAACCTGACCGGACCGTGAAAGGTTTATTCAAAGCGCAGAAAACCTAAACGAACTCAAAAATTCGGAGGAATATTCGCGATGATAAAGAAATTTTCAACCTTTCGTTGCTGTACCCAGTCAACTTGATTAATCACATAGGCTGATGAAGAACGCCTGCAATCTTTACGAAGGATGATGAAAATACTCAGCGCAAAGCGAAGAAAAAGAAAGAACAGAAAAATTTGGCGAATGCGCCCAGAGAGATCTTAACCCTTTGATCCCCGCTGCAAAAAAAAGTCAGAGTTTGCACCAGTGGAGTCATTAATTTCGTCCAAAAACGACGGATGCATGGACATGCGGGTCTCCCGCCCTCCCCTGATATCACCCAAGATGGCCCCAGGATTTCCGCGATAATAACGAAGAAGTTTGCGGCGTAGCGTTACGAGGGAGGCAGGAGCAGAGTCGCGAGATCAAAAGTCGATCTGGCTAGCTTCTCTAGGCCGAGATAGATGAAGATAACATCTGACGTCGGTGAACGCAGGCTGCGGGGGGTCCGTTCTCTCTCGCAACAGGTCTCGGGCTACGTTCCTACCTGTTACGGCTGTTCTCGGGGGCCCCGTCATTATAATGTTAAACGATTCGGGATGTAGGACCCAGATCGACGCTTGCATCAGCTGCTAGAAGCAATCCGATCGAAGTAGAGCAACTGTTCCTTTTCGTTTTTTATACTTTCGTCGAGCGTGGACAATTTTCTCCGTGTACCCCTTGCGTAATACACGATCGATTGTGTATTTTCGTTTCGTTTTGCAATCTTGTTGAAGGTTCGCGAATTTGAACGAGTTCTAAGTCTCTCGGGGGATTGAAGTCTATAGCTTGACGTAATCGTAGCGTGATGTGGTGATTTTCTTGTAATTTATGAACGAAAAAAAGGTTATTGAAATACATTTTGTGCAAATTTTGAGACTTATGATTTCAAAAATCGAACCTTCTGGGTTTTCAGTTTGTAGATCAAGAATTAAGACTCTGTGTATAGAGAATTTGAAAGTTATAAATTCTAAAATCGTATATTTGTGACTGAAAGTTTTTGGAGGCTATAAATTGAAAATTGAAAGACTGAGAATTTAATAAATAAAATTAAAATTATAGTACCCCTCAAGAAGGCAGTCGATGACATCGACCTCTTGATGGAATCGATTGAAACAGTTGGAACATATGCTGCTCTGTTGGTAATTCAATCATTATACCAACTGTCTTTCATCGAATTATAATATCGATTAGATATAATAGAAGAATCTAATATCCAAGACATTTTTCTGTGTCTAGCTTTAGGAATATCAATTAGGAATATCAACGACGAAATATTAGATATACTATACATTTGATAAGGTTTTCTGTCTCATATTGAACTATGTTACCGACCCTAGAATGAATTTAGAGTCCTCTGCTAACAAATAGTGTTCAGCACCAGTATTCAGCTTCAATTATTATAATTTATCCAGTCACTGTGACTGACATTTATTAATTGGTCACATTAGAATTGACATACTTAAAAATGTCATTTTGTGTTAACTTTATCTTTCATCCTATTAATAATATACATATAAGAAGCAAATAACTCTTAATCAACTCCTACATCTAACTATGCTGTTTTAGATCTATCGCAGCCAATTAGCTCGGTTATTACCGATTGCCCAAGTCTCACCACGTGGAGGTTATTGCGAGTGGAGACCCAGAGGGAAATAGATGGAATCAGAGTTCCATTGATCTCCCTTTACAAAAGTCTTAACTCTAGAGCTTAAACTAATGAACCTCAGAGATGAATGGAATCAAAGTTCCATCCATCCCTCCAGTTCGTGTCTTAATCCAAGGAATTGCCAAGTTATCATTAAGAGAAAGAGGAAATTGGGACTCTACCACGTCGCAACTGAGGATTGACATTCGATGATGCAGATCCTAGAACCTAGAGAGCACAGTAAAGAGAAAAGTGATCGGCACCTCACGAAAACGGACCCACTCTCTGCACCGTCCCAGGAGCCACGCAAGCGCGGACTTCGTTCCGGGTGCCTCACGAAGAGGGACACCTGCCCCCGGGAAATTTCCGCAGGCAGATGCGTGTTACCACGCACTCCCCTACGTCCGAGACACTTTTTCCTCGACCGCACTTCCCAAGAGATGGACTGACACATTAGTGCCGATTCCACAGCCGATCATTTGCCGCTATTAAATAGAAGCAGAGATGATCACCTCATCAGAAATGAGGAGCAAATAATCGAGCAAAGAAACATGAAAAATGTTAGCTTGGCAATTGTACACTTAAATTAACTTAGATCCCCCGGTGGTTGTGACGTCTTCATGCAATATTTCTTCTTGATATTTGTTGTATCTTGAGGTTAGTGAAAAATTAAATTGATTAGTAGATTAATAGGGCCTACCTATCTAGGGGCTCTAAGGAATCAGGACAAAGGCACAGAGAAGAGAGAAACCCTACGAAGGATCATACAAGTGATCCTACCCCTTCGAAGACAACGTAGAAAGAATCACACGGGCGATTTAATCCCTTCGAAGATAATGTAGGAAGAATCACAGGGGTTATTCAACCCCTTCGAAGTCATAGTATGTAAAAACAATCGCACAAGCATTCAACACCTTTGATGAAACCTGTGAAAGATAATTAGTAAACTAAACAAAAACATGCTCGCATAAAATCTCTTTCGATGTCCACTGGATGTCCAGAGGGTTGCCCCAGTGTTCCTCGAAGACCCCAGACACCAACGAAGACGATCCGCTCCCGGCGGCGGATCGTCGGCGACTGAGAGATTTTTCGATCTCCGGGGATATTTCTGTGGTTGATATTGATCGTTGATCACACTGACAAAATTTAATAATTCGCGAGAATCTGATATTTTGGGGAAAATAATGATAGTAGCCGTAATTTTTATTAAATATATTGGTAATAACAATTCGATGATCGTTTTGTGCAAATTTTATATAGTTTTACCAGTTAAATAATTAAATATAATATAAATTGCAGAATTCTTATTTTTGAATAAGTTCTTTCCCGAAATAAATTTAATTTTACTCTCAATTTACAAGTAACATTAAAATTTAAAGAGAAATTGATGCAGAATATTGAATATTTATCGAGAAGCAATATTTTATTTAAATATTTCTACAAATATCTTAAAAAAATAACTCTATGAGAATCATTTGACGATTGTAATTAATATTTTTGTGAATGGACAAGGAAGTAGAAGGTAATTAAAAAAAACTTGTTTCTTTTCGTGTACTTTAATTCGAGGAAGCATAATAAATACGGTATCAAGGAATAACAGTGACTGTACAGAACAGCGCGTAACATTATTATATTGATCTGATTCGCAACAAATATAAAATTGCAACTGCACAATTCGAGAATAAATAACATCTGACGATACAGAATAAAGTTTCGCGTGTAAAGCTATCATAGGAAGGATTGTACTTCGTCGACGGTGTGACAACCGTGAGGATAGAACTCGTATTTATACCCGTTCTACATACAACGTAGAAAGAAAAAAACGTCTTCGGAGACATTCGAGCGGATTCTCTACGCATCCTAGAACTATACTCGACGTAGAAAAAGAAAGAAAAAATATAAACAGAGAAAAATTAATCTCTAAGTACTACCGTAAGCGTGTCGCTAGTCGATGTGATGTGACATGCAACATGATTCGTCGTGCTTTCGTTCTGCAGAAAAGTGAACGTACGATTTTCGTTCGACGACTTAGGGTCCATTTATACTATCAACGAGCCGTGCACGGGACGAGCAAAATAAAGCACATACTACAAAATTTTACACATACCAGCGAAGAATCGGAAATATGTGATAATAATAATAAAACAATATCAATACGTTTTACTCGGTTCGTGCACGGCTCATTGATAGTATAAATGAGGCCTTAATCGAATGGTCGCAAAGCATCTATGAGCTTGGAATCAAAGTGAACATTAACCCCTTGATACTCTTCGCCAAAATACCTCTCAATTTTATTGTTTAAATTATGTAGTGGTTTGAACGAGATATCTCATACACATATTAATATTTCACGATGCGAGATATCTCGTCTAAGGCGGCAAGTAAGAAACATTGACATGCGAGATATTTCGTCAAGAAATTCGAGGGGTTAAAACTATTTTCTAAATAGGTTGGCTTTTTGAAGAAATATTTTCTTGAAACATCGAATCAAAATTGGGTTATTTGTGATTGTTAATATTGGGTTCCGTTCCATGAAACAGTTTTAACAAAAATGTTTAATGTCTCTAAAAGATGAGAAAATCTGTAAATCAATCCCTTTGAACGAAAAGCATGAAGTGTATACAGGGTGTAACAAAAATGTTGCACGTTCTTGAAAGGAATGATTCCTGAGGTGATTTAAAACAACTTTTTCCTTAGCGAAAATGTTAGGTAAGGCTTTGTTGACGAGTTATTAACGAAAAACACCGACCAATCGGAGAGCGACAACAGTAGACGAACCTTGGCGCGGGGAATGGCGGACCAATGCTACGCATAGCTGTAGCCCGCGCCGAAATTCATACACTGTTCTCGCTCTCTGATTGGCTAATGTTTCTCGTTGATAACTCGTTAACGAAGCCTCACCTAACATTTTCGCTAAGGAAAAAGTTGTTTAAAATCACGTCAGGAATCACCCCTATCAGGGACGTGCAACATTTTTGTTACACCCTGTAGTGCAACCTATTTTTGAATCGGTTTCAAGCGAATACTCCTTTTAAGGAAATATACTACAGGCAGTCGAAAATGGTTCTTCGGAAAATAAAAGAAAACTAAAGTGGTGGTCTTAATACTTTCTTGTTATTTAAAGAATGTACTTTTAAAAATATTTATCTGAAATAAATAATCTTAACAGTACACTTATCTAATAAGAATATAATTTTAATGCCTCAATTAACCCATCATTATTAAATAATAATTTAAGTCTAATTTTAAGCTTTACTGCCAATACATTAAGTAATTGAAAATGGAAACCCTGGATAATAAAGATGGAAAAGAAACGAGAACTGCATAATCAAAATCCCACTGTAGTATATTCCCTCAAGTTGCGTTCCCACATGCACGACAAAACATGACACGCAGCATGTAGGAACGCGACTTAATGTATGATTTCTTCAGTCATTTCGAATAACGAATAGAGTTGTTCAATTAACAATAATAGTTTGTTTATGCGAAACACAGACTGTCCAAATCTTGGCTGGCCAAACTATAGGAACACTGTCTTCGGATGAATCGAGAAAAATGCTTTCCTTACTACAACTGACAGGTATTTTTAGAAGAAACAATGGAAGGGATAGAAGCACTATCTCGTGTTGTGCTTGAGAATAAAACACTTCATCATCATGGAACGAAAACTATTATTGTTGGCCAGTGATGTGAGAATTCTGGCAACCTGTGGATACATGTACTCATTGCAGTGGCCAGTAAATTCTTGAACGGAGTTTTATTTCGTCGAAACAAAATATCCGCATACGTTTGCACTTTCACCGAATCAAAATTAAATATCGTCTGAAGTCGTCGATTGACTATCCACAAATTATTAATTATTTACATCTATCACATCCTTTGGTTATTCCTACTACCTCATCTTTCGTTCCTTTGCATCGCTCACAGTGTACGAAAAATAGAAACCGCGAGCTTACGAATTTTCTTTAATAACGAATTCACTAATCTATATTTTTCTGAACACATCGAGAACAGTAATCTTCTTACAAGCCCATCGAAGATTTTTAATAACGCTTTTAATCTAATTTTTTTTCAATTTCTTTCTTATGGGCTCAAATTAAACAGAGAAACCTTTTCGTCGCTATAACTTAAATAAGATTCACTCGATAACATTAAGTTATCAACATTCGAACTCGTCCCAGAAATTATTGGCCACCCGTATTCATATATTTACACATATACATAATATATTCATTTTAACAACTTATTTGTACGAAACATAGAATGTTATTGCACTTAAATAACGTTTCTCTCGTCCCGAATCAAGTTTCTTAATATTATAAATAAAAATAAATTGCTTCCGGGATTGGTGACTGCGCGACGAGAGAAGTGTGACGTATTCCTTAAATATTTCTACAAAAACGTGGTTTGTCGATCGGTGTTTCGTTAAATTAATAAATAATCTTTAATCATGTACACGATAGTAACCGTTTTGTTGCATTAAACGTAACTCTAGCGAGGATCAAGTGTTATCGAAAAGTAGCAAGTAAACTAGATTGCAGTCGCTGTTCAAGTTGATAAATATTGCGTAAAAGTCGGGTCAAAAAATATACTTGGAACTGAATGGGAGCTCGAGGCGAGCTGAGGCCCCTTGAATTTTTTTTTTTTTATGTTAACATCATCTCGAGCTGTCTTCACGGAGGCTTCAACGTTCACATAAATACGTCCCTAATAAATGTCATGGTTACGTGAACATCGGTGCTCGATTATTTACGTAAAATATTGCTCTCTTTCTTTTTCTTGTAGTCTTAAAATGCGCAAAACCTTATCTCGAAACGCGACGTATTGGCACGGACTAGCGGGCTGGAAAATCGTCGTTCTTCGAGGCAAATACTGAGAAACATTTGCTGGAAATAGTATATCTTAGGCACAGATTACTTATTACTTATTTATGTAAAATCTGGAATAAATTGTAGCTACTGGTCTGGCTGGGGAGATGCACTTTTGCCAGCGATTGTTTCCTAATTTGTAAATGCCCCAACGTATCCCGAAAATTGGTCGGTATTGGACAAGAAATGGTACTTTGCAAGATATTCCACGGAAAATTGCACTCTCATTTCGTTATTCAGTTTTCCTTCGATCGTCGTCGAGCATTTACCTAAAAAAACCGTTCGTCTCTTCTTCGACGCGGAAGCAATGAAAATATCTATTTTGAGAAACAAACCCTCCCCCTGTGGTTAGAATCTTTCTTTTTCGTTCTCAATAAAAATACGTTCCACGGGGATATTTTGAAAGAATCTCGCAAAAAAATATTTCCTCTTCCCTGAGAAATATCTCCATCGCTATGGCGTCGATCGTCCTCATCCGCGACGACGAATCGAATTTTAATCGAAAGCTTAAGTTTCCTATTTTTATCAGTCTCAAAAATGGATTGAGCGAAACTGTACGAAGTCAGTACTTCCAATCTCGTTCCTTTGAATAAATCGCAGCGGTATTTTCGCTTATTGCAACAGGACTTCGTGTCAACGTACTTCACTGGTGCCAGTAGTATGCCTAGCGTCACTCGTCGCTTATCGGATCGGCCAAATCCTAAATTTCTAATCTCCTCGACGGACGAGCGATCCAGTCGTGCGTTTCGATTCTTCATCCGATTGGGTGGCGTGGCAACGAGTCAAAAAGCGTGTCGAGCTTTTCATCAAGGAACACATGTGTCTGCATACTTTCGCGTTCGCAAGATCTTACACCGCGCGAGGAGATTTTCCGCTCCTCCTCCTGAGCCAACGACAGACGTTGACTCCGGATTAAACGCTGCTTTTCCTGTGCGACCGTCTCGCATATTTTCCAAATATGCCTTCGGCGCGTCTATAGAACGGCACCATCGATTTCTGCCTCGAAATCGACCGCTGCTCCTGCTGTCAAAGAATCGAGACGTCCTCGGAGTTCCGACTGTCGTTCAGCATCGCGGCCCTCTCCTCCATCTGAATGGTCCCGGCGTTTCCGCTATTCTCAGGACACTCCAACGACATCCCTGGCTGAATGTTCACGTACCTGTGCGGTTGTTTTTCCTCGTTTCGCTTGAAATTCTGAAGACTGATGACTGGCCCCGTCGAGGATTCTCCGTGATTCGACAGCAACGGCCTGGAGCTTTCCAGGTCGCAAGATATGTCGCCCAATAGAGACTCGTGGTGGTTCTGTTTCTCGTTGTGGCAGGTGACGTCGAGTAGAGGAGGACTCGCCGTATCCAGGAGATTCGATCCTGACGTTGAGGACAGAGTGGTTGGATGTTCAGGGGGCCACGAGAGGGAGAACTTCCGGATATTCTCCGTCAGCTGCATCTCGATCTGTCCGGTGTGTTCGATCTGCACGCTAGACAGAGGAACGTCTAAACAAGGTGAGAGGATTCGAGGATTTGTCGCCAGGAAGTCGACGATCTCTGGAGCGGTTGGCCTCTTCGTGTGGTCGGTCCTCCAGCAGGAATACATCAGGTTTTCTCTGTATCGATTAAAGTTACGATAGCATTAGCGTCCATGTGTACGATTTTCACAGCCGTCGAAGCTTTTTCACTTACAGATGAAGCTTCACTCCTTTGGGAACTACCAACGAGTGTCCATTCTTGACGTGCCCTAGCACCTCGTTGTTGCTCATTCCCTGGAAGGGAAAACTACCGAATGTGATAATCTCGTAAAGTAGAACACCGTAGGACCAGACATCCGAGGCTGGGGTGAAGATTCCGAGGCCTAGGGACTCTGGTGCCATCCACCTCACTGGCAGCATCCCTAAAGCGAAAATTTCAGTAGTTTTTAGTGTTTCCAGTTTTCAATGAAACTAATAAAAATCTGAAATCTGTTCCGTACCTTTTCTATTGAATTTATAGTAATCGTTTTCGTACATCGGCCTCGTCATACCGAAGTCTCCGAGTTTCACCACGCGCTGAGCATTCAGCAAACAATTGCGAGAGGCGACGTCCCTGAAAAATGAAAGGTACAAATTAATCTACACCTGAGGGTGTATATCGAAGAGAAATTCGCTCTGAGAGAAATTTCACTCAGCGATAGTCTTTGAAAGATTAAGATACAAGGTCGCGGCATTTACCTGTGAACGTATTTCAATTGTGCCAAGTAGCTGAGAGCCCTGGCGACGTCCAAAGCCATGGCAGTCAGCTTCTTATTGGAGATTTCGTCAGAATCTTCGTAGCTGTGGTCGTTTACCAAATTTCTTCTCGCGAGGAGGTAAGTTTTCAAGTCTCCGTAAAGCATGAATTCCATGACTGTCAATACAGGTTCACCCTTGATGCACACTCCTAATAATTTGATGATGTTTTTGTGCTCGAACCTCTTCATCACTTCCACCTCGCTGAGGAAGTCCACTTTCTGATCGGTGGAACTTCCGATTTTCAGTGTCTTCACTGCCACGGCTACCCAACCCTTTTCGGGGAAGAACGCTTCACCACCGTAAACCGTTCCAAACGCACCCTCGCCCAATTTTCGATTGATCACTACCTTATCTCGAGGTATCTCCCACTTATCTAAGTCGGTGGTGTCTCCGTGCGATATGGATAGGCCTAGGGACTTTATGTATTTCTCGTGAAGCCTCACTTTCTCCTCGTACCTGGAAAAGGGGAGATAAACGTATGTCAATCGATATTAAACGATAGGCAATAGAGATGATTTAACCCTTTGGTAGTTCAGCGGGTGAGCAGAGCAAATAAAAGGAAGTTCTGAAAGTATTTACTAACTTAAGTTTCTTTCCATTTTCAAATAACCTTCTACATAACGACAGATACTCAAAAGTGTTTAAGTTATTTGATTTTAAAGTTTTCTATTAGTTTCTTATTTGCAAATGTTATAGCGTAGAAAGAATGCTGCTGGCTTCCACTGTGACCACTCCTCAAATCATCTTCGACGCTATGACATTTACGAATAAGCGTCAACACACACGAGCGACAAAAAGACGCTGTGATTCTGTATACTACTATGTTTTTCTTAGATACAAATCAATCGGACAATGTCGCTGGCATGAAATTGCAATGATAGCAACTACTTTGTATCGCTCGTGTGCATCGGCCCTAAGGGTTGGTTCAAATACATCCAGTAATTTAGTCGACTGGCAAGTAACTACATAGTTATACTAAATTACTCGAATAAATTTTACTGGCCATGCATAGTAAATGACTAAAATAGATGCCACTCGACTAAATTACTAAATGTGTCTGTTTCAGCCTTAACAGCCCGTTCAGACGATACGGTTTTCTGCCGGATAACCGAATCGGTAACAGGCGAAAGCAGCATCCACAAAGTCTTGCATTTTCGCCACCACATTCAGCTCCCAAACATATGAATTTAGGGATTCTGTATGGTGTGAAAGAACTTTTATTGTAACAGCTCACTCATACTACGACGAATCGTTTATTTGTCGAATCTCTCTTCATCTCTGGTCGAAACCGATTCGGTCAATTTTGACATTCCGTTTCGTCTGCATGTTGAAGTCATCGGTTAATAAAACCGAATGGGTTATTTTACCGAGTTCGCTCATATGAAATGTATGTATGTGGTAGTACACAAGCCAGACAGTTGAGATTCGACAAATAAACGATTCGTTATAGTATGAGTGAGCTGTTACAATAAAAGTTTTTACACACCATACAGAATCCATAAATTCATATGTTTGGGAGCTGAATGTGGTGGCGAAAATGCAAGACTTTGTGGATGCTGCTTTTGCCTGTTACCGATTCGGTTATCCGGCAGAAAACCGTATCGTCTGAACGGGCTGTAATAAGGGGCTAACATAATTGATATTTAAGGTATGTAGGAAACTTCAAAATCAAATAACTCAGAAACTTTTGAGTATCTGCCCCTATATGTATAGGATTATTTGAAGACAGAAAGAAACCTACTATATGTCCTAGAATTTTAATTAAAATTGGCGACCCGAAGTTGGGTCCCTCTCCTTGTTAGTAAAGCCCTGTACGCACACTGCGAGGCTGCCTCGCAAGGCTCGGGCTGCTGCCTTAAGCCGGGAATCCACCAGAAAGCTAAGCTAAGCTATACTATGCTATACTATGTATAAAAAAAATAGCTTCAATATATTTTTATGGATCCGCTTCCACCAAGAACTAAGCTAAGTTAATAAAAATGTATTGTTTAAACATAGCATAGCATAGCATAGCTTAGCTTGGGCTTTCTGGTGGATTCCCGGCTTTATTGTAGAGTACGAGAACGAAGCGAGGCAACGTTCGCAATCATCTATTTTGCGTTGTCTTACTTTTTTTTCGTACACCGAAATAAGATAGCGACGCGAGCCTCGTGAGGCAGCCTCGCAGTGTCCGTACACGGCTTAATAAATCCTTTCGTGGAACGTTGCTTAGGGATTAAAAAAATATTGATGATTTGTAATCGAAGAAATTACTCACTTTCTCTTGATGATGATGAAACCAATGATGAGCAGCGTGCCCAGCAGACCGAAACCAAGGATGTTGACGATAACGAAGGCAACTTCGCAAGAGACGTTCAAGAAATCGGCGAACCCAGCGATGACGCACCTCTGGGGTGGCTCGGAGCCATCGTCTGGCATCGTGCGCGACAACCAAACTAAGGCAGAGATGTTCAAATCCAATTTTCCGCCCACTATTTCGTGTTTCGTGTCGGAAACGTTTGGGATGAAATTTCCGATCAGTCGGGTTTCGTTGTTGATGTACTGGACTATGTTGATCTTCGAATACCTTGAAGGACCGCCTAGGAAATGGATTCTACCAGACACCTGTATCAACCACGATCAATGCTTTAATTTATTCTGTCCTCGACTGATCAGTAAAATTTATGCAAACACTATCGAACTCAAATCTATCCTTTGAGACTTGAGACGCCAACAAAAGAACCCTGAAGCTAGTTTGTATTGTGATGTCTACATACCCCATAGAAATCTGTTTCGCCAATGATTTCTGTCAACCGGTTGATGGCCTGATCGCTATGAAGACCGAAGACGTAACTCTCGTTTTCTCGCAGAAGTCGATCGATCGCGTAAGCGTAGGTCCACACAGCATCGTAAGCATAACCGGCGTAGTTGGAGGGTGGCTGGTTGTGTTGGCGGCATTTCTTCTCGTAACGATCGCGCCACTGTCGCACTGTTATCCCTTCTTGCATAATATCGTCGTCTGAGCCATAGTACGCGTGCGATAAACCGAGATACCCGTTTATTGCTTTGCTCATCTGTTTCGTGGTGCAGGGAACCTCTTCGCCCTCCATATTGTAACTATCGGTGTCGTACCATTGTGGTCGGAGCCAAAGTGGAAGGAACCACACGTAGCCCTTTAATTAAACGATACAAAATTTTCAAATCTCTAACAAAGAATCCTAAAAATCTGAACAAAAGGAAAATTTAATAATTCTTGAGAAGGTGCCCAATTAATGTTCAATCGATGTATATAAAATTATCAGAAAAGTTTAGAAATTTCACAAAATTGATAGTAGTTTTGTGTTACAATACGATAGGTAGAACTGTAAAATTAATTGCAATAAAGGTTTGAATTGTTTAATGCAAGTACCTCATAAGCTGTCATCTGCAATCTGTAACTCTCGCACATCACTTGCCTAGCTACCTGGTCGTTCACATCAGCTATGATGATCTTCGCTTTCTTCTGCTTCAACTCTTGCAGGTACTGCAAAAATCCAAACGTTCCTTGGTCAACTCTGATTTATGCAGATTTGATGGCTTTCACGCCACATGTGTGCATATGCAATTACTCAGTGTCTGCCCAAGCAAGGTAGCCATAAATGTCGAGAAGGTGCGCTTTTTTAGGATCGATATTATGCGTCAGAATAATAAAAGTTGTTGATACAAAATCTCGAAGTATGCGTAAAACTATTTGTGCAGATTCGAGCAAAAAAAAATCGTTAAGCCTCGGACTTGATTGCTCTAAATCTTAGACAAAAATGTTAGCTAGTAATTACTAGAATCTTCCATCTTCAGAATTGTTCTCAGAAATAAGATCGATCCAAGGTATGAGAAACTGATCACGGTAAAAAAAATATGAATACAAAAGAACACAAAAAAGAAATCGTTAGACTCATCGGTAACGCCAAGACTAGTCATGTACTAAGCTTAACCAATAGATAAGATTACTCAATATTATCGGCAACAATATGTATATTAACGTCAATATTAATATTCATGCCAGGTGTTTTCCATAATTTCTGCATATATGATATCTACAATGTATTTCTGCATAATTTTTTAGTCCAAACGATTTTCACCTGACTTCTTAACGCTTCAACCAATTAACACTCTGTCTTCTACTACTATAAATTCTTCAAGTCAGTGCACAGCATACACTCTAAACTAGCATAACATACACAACCAATGTCCATAGTAAAATTTTTTATTCAACCCCGATGCGTTCTTCTTAAAAATCTGAATTTATAGAGACATTAATTATTAGTAAATTATTGTTAATCTACGCAACGAAATTTTAATAGAATGCTCAGCAGCAACGAATAATGTAATAGTAACATTAACAAATAGTAACTAAAAATAGTAACATTAACTACTTTACATGAATTAGAATATTTTAGTTCCTTCAGCAACTGTTTTATTTAAAAAAAAAAACCGTGAAAAATTTAGTGTTAATATATATGTTTCTCACTCCTTAACATAACTGTATAAAAAATTCTACTATTCTAAAATTCTTCTATTTTTAGAAGAGACGTAGCAAGATTAAAACTGAATCATTTGTTAACAGAAATAGAGAAAATAATCGGGTAGAAGATGAACCAAAGACTATAGCAAGGTTAAGTCATGAACGAGTCTTACCTTAGTCATCATATAAGTTTCCCGTTCCCTAGGGAACTTGACATTCGCGACGAACACGATCCCATTGTCCCTCAGCATGTCCTGCATGTAGGATATGTACTCGGTGTACTTTTGTCCGTCCTCGGTCAATGAGGCGACTCTCTTCCAGCCCAGCTTCTTTAGCAACTGCAGATAGACGTGCTTGTACTGCTTGTTCTCGCCGATCGTGCGGAAGAAGTACGGATACTTGGTGCGATCGTTAAAGCTGGATCCCTCGGCACTATAACTGATCACCGCGGTTTTATAGTGCTTGGAGATCCCGACCAACGGCTCGACGGTTTCCGAGCAAGCCGGTCCCAAAACGCCGATCAACTTCTCGTAGTAGTTGTGCACGATGTAGTCGATGAAGGACTTCATCACCATGTCCGATTTGCACTGGCCGTCGCTAGCCAACAGCGTCAGCTGGTAGTCCTTGAGGATGGTCCTGTTCACGTTGATCGATTCCTTGGCCATGGTGGCTGCGACCAGGATCGACTTTCCCGAGTAGAAGCTCTCGCTCATGGGGAATATTCCCCCCACGTAGAGCTGGTTCTTGTTCGACTGCTTTGGCATCCACTCGAGTGTGTAGTTCAAGTTGTCCCTGAGCCAATCGCATGCGATATCTTCCTCGCTGGTCGTCTTCGACAACCTGTTGTAGCGAATGATCAGATCCTCGTACATCTCGCCGGTAAACGTGGCACGATTGATCGTCTCGAACGCCAGTTTCGCGATGAACTCCAACTTCAACCAGACCAACTTCGTCAGTCGATTCGATTCGTACATGCAGCTAATCTCGCTGGGCCTTGTCCCGCAACGGGGGAAGCTAATACTGGTGAAGTCCCTCTCGTTCGAAATCAACGCGCTTGGAGTCCAGTGCAGGATCACCAGGGACCTGGAGAACAGACACGAACCGTGTTACCGATGGAATCAAAATAAAGAGATGACGCGGCTGTTTTCCTCGAACGAGCCTGAAAAATACGCTCAGTGCGCCTGGCAGGGGCTGGGCTCGATAATAAAAAACGCAATAACTGGTGAAATATGCGATACGGAATGTTTTCGCGATCGCGCGTTCGCGTTTCGGCAGAAACCGAGGAGATCGAAACGACTTTTAAAATGTTAAGACACAGGAAAATCAACAGCTATCACCACGCGCAGATTGATCATCATTCCAATATTAAAATTTAAAGGTATCTGTGCAATTATGTGTAATATTATAGAAGGTACAATTAAGTTTAGTACATGTTTCCATAGTCGTACGACAAACGGAATGTAACTTGAAGTCACTCATCGCCGAAAGGCAAAACTACAATAGATGATACTATTAGCTAATACTACTAAAATCTAAAGGTTGTGACGTGACGGATTCCACGTCACAATTTGCTGCGTATCGTAAGCAATCGCGGACGTCGTAAAGGAGGGGAGCGCGGACTTTCGCACGATCGACGAGCGATCGGTCTCGTCCTGTTCCGCACTGGATGTGACCGAGGTAAGCGCTTCCTTCTGTCTCCTCGTAATTTCGCTCTTTGTAACGATCGTGCGCCGCGTCGTAATCTCCTGATGGCGTCCGTTTCGTAGCGTGAAACTCTTTCGCGGGTCGGATATCGAGAGAAGAGAATAGAAGGCGAATAAGATCGAGTCTTTCGCGTGCGTCGGAATCGTTTGGTTATCGAAAGGTACAGCAGGGCGAGTAACGACTCGCCACGCGGCGTGCCGGCAGCCATGGTGTAAAGAACGTCGCTGAATAAACTCCGCCGTCTCATTTTCTATTTTAAATACGCGAGTTGTCTTATTGTGCGAGAAAAACCCCTTGCATATCCTCCTTCCCTCCAAGTGACACCCAGGCCCTTTCCGCGAGTTGCGCGAGCTAGCCGGTTCAAGATTTTCGCGAGTTGCTCCTCTCCACACCGGTATCTTCGGGTACCTGACGCTCGAGAACCTTCTACGGGTCTCGTAAAGGCGTGGAGAGATCGGCAAGGGCTTGCGGCGTGTCTTCCGCCTCGATTCACGACTCGAGGACGGCGGAGCACGTCACAAGGTATATCTACGTCGCGATACATTTGATTTACTACGTGGACCAACTTCAATGTCCCAAATCTCAAAGCTTCTGCAACTTCCATAGCTTTTTCACATTTCTCACTATCTTCAAGCGGCAGATTTTCCGCTTATTACATTCCGATACTAATTTATTAAATCCGCGAATGTATACTACACGGTTTTGACCCCTTGAATAAATATATAAATAAATAAAGTACCACGCCTCAAAATCATAATATCAAAAAATATTCCAAATACCTCTTATCAGCCGGCGAATTCTGAGCAAACTGCACATATTCCTTAATCAAAGTCTCTGTTAAATGTTTCAGATTGTCTCCAACCCAGGCCACCTTCACATACAACTTCATCTCCTCGATGTCGTCTATCACGAAATCCGTGATGTCGAAATCGCTGGTCAACAGCAGAGCGCAGGGTTGCGACTTTTGACACTGCTCTGGAATGAACATTCCCTGGTCGCATAGCGAATCGTTGCAGTAGTGCCAGCCGGTTTTGGGGTCCACGGTGAAATTCTTGATTTGTTGCAGCGTCGTTTCGTCCACGTCAAAACGAGACGCGGTTTCCCGTTTGGTAAACGTTACCCAACTGTCGTCGAGTCTGGATAACGCCGCGGGGACGAACCAGCCGAAATGACCTGGCGGGGCCACGGATCCGCATTCCTTCACCTCGTTTGAATTTAACAGAGGTGTCGTGTCCAGCTGCGGCGGGATCCAAGCCTCCATGTTCACCATCGGGTGAGTGGATCTGTTCGACGGAATGCGCGATCGTGAGATCATCTCGGATAAGGAGTTTACAACCTTTGCGCTCTGATTGCTTTTTTGATCTTGGAAGATTATGCGATTCGCGAGAAATATGCAGAGGAAGATTCATTAAGGATGAACCTCATTAACAACTTTAGCCAAAAGTTAATCAGTTTCCGAGATATTAATAAAGCTTCTTCTTGTGATGAAAACCAATCAGAAATATTGATCTTTTGTCGTAAACCTGTTTGTTGGAATGTATTCGAAACGCAACTGTTAGCAACTTCACTCTTAATATTCCTCAATATTTAAATATTTATGCTTTATGTTTTACCATTGCATCAAAATTTATTTCTACAATTTTTAAAAATTTTTGCATATTTTTAATGTTACTGAAGTTTATTCTTAAAAAAACCATCGAATCAATTGACGTTGAATTGGAATTTTTGTGACAACTTTGTGACAGTTTAATCTTCCTGCACACAAGAATTCATAAACTTTAACTTATTATTTCGCCCTTAATTTTGTGTTATATTTCTGAATAATGCGTTTTCCCATAAGAATACTCGTTAAATTGTAAGTTAAATAATATAAAAATTGATAAATCAATTTTTTTTTAACTTTGTGAGGAGCCTTAATATTGAATAAAGATTCATTCCTCAAATTTTCCAAGATTTTCGCTTACTTTTAATGTTATTGAAGTTCATAATTTTTAATTGAATTCCTTTTTTGTGTTTATCCCCTAATAGCCATTTGTTGCCAAATTGGCAGCAGATTTAACAGACCTTGTCACCAAAACCGTAGCGATCTGTTTCCGCATTAAGCTGCCATTTTGGAAACAGGGGTTGTATTATCATATCGGGATGCAGATTGGCGTCAGGGAACGAACAGATCTTGTTAATAGAATTTGTTGCAAAATTTACAGAAGTATCTGTTTGTGCTGGGCTTCTGTCGCCAATCTGCCAACAGTCCTGTACATTACAGATCCTGCATCAAATTTGTTGCCACTCTAACAACAAATATTGTAATGGCAGATTCTGTAAAAATCTGCTCTACAGACTTGGCTATCAGGATCAGTACCGTAAAACGGGATGCATAGAAACGCTGAGGTGAATAGAAACAAAATTTTAGATCAAAAGAATAATTCATTAATCATTAAATAATTCATTAATCAATATTATTTGATAAATATCATACATATCATTATATCATGGATAATATTTTTGATATTGTCGATGTTTATCTAATAATAATGTTTAAGGACTTAATTATTTTTATCTAAAGTTTTGTTTCTATTCACCCCAGCATTTGTATTCGCCCCGTTTCACGATACTGTAAATTTATCAGTCTTATAAGGGTAACTAGACTGTGAACTAGTCGATGGAACTGTAATTTAACGAAGAACTAAGTTGCATGCAACGGTATCAGCCACGTGTGAGGTTTTGTTTTCCTTTAATCTGTCAAGGAAAAATCCGATGAACTTCCTTAAGTTATGCACACGATATTGCATGCAAGTCATTTCTTGGTCCAATTGCAGTTGTGTCGCAGCAGCAGACAAATGGCCTTAGCGAAGCGTCTACACGACTCCGAAAACACGATCAGAAAACAGAGAGAAAAACCGAAGGTCTTGTAGTCTTATGAGTGGTAACTGAAAGTGCGTAGTCCGCTTTATTGCTGTACTACTCTGTGTCGCCATCGAGTGTCTCGTGCGAAAACTTATATTTAAAACAATGCACTGCCAAACGTAGGAGCCGACGGATATTGCGTCGCAGCTTTTTCGGTGTTGCACACCTATGAACCTTCTGTGTTCTCTAATAGATTTCTGATTCGCGTCAGTCAATAGCGACTTTGTCTTCCGTTAATCTGGATAAGGGCTGGTTCAGACCGTTTAATAATTTAGTTGAGTGGCAAGTAGTTACATTGTTTAGTAGAACTACTCGACTAAATTTACTACTCAAGTAAAAACTATTCGACTAAATTTTAGTGTTCATACATGGTAAATTACTAAAATACTTGCCACTCGACTAAATTACTAAACGTGTGTGAATCAACCTTTGAGGTTTCATAAGTAAAATGAATAGCACAAGCGCAAAGGGTTCTGGATAGGCAGCACAAGATGTCTCAGAGTACTCAGTATAATCCGGAAAAATGAGATATCATTGTTAATCTTCATAGTAATAAAATCACCAAGTATTCTGTGAACACCCTTCGTACCTAACGCTTCAGAAAAACAAGTATGATTTACATTTCCTCTATGGGGTACAACATAGCTACGTATGTCACGTTGTTCAGCCTCTCGATGGTCTCAGGCACTCTGAACTTGTCATCCATTTCAACAATGGAAACTCCTGAGTATCCCAGCACCTCTGTGAGGAAAATCTTCATAATTATCGAGGCCAGTCGATGCGTCACTCTACGGGAGACCTCGAAGTTGATGTTCAACGTTTGTCTTTCCCAGTAGATCATCCTCTTTGGGTGAACCTCTGTAAAAACGAAACAGATCAATGTTTAATTTTCAGTCATAATTTCTAAACATCAATTTTTCTTCTTCACCTTACAAGAGAATTTCGTCCCGGCGAGAAAATGTAATTGATCCAGATGATTTACCTTCGAGCATCGTGAGGCAGCGATTCGAGTCAGCGATCTTCGCGATAGTCAACAGGACCAGCACGCCCAGTATAGATCCGGCTCTCAGCATTGTGGCCTTCTTCTCCTGCAAAGGAACAAGTTGACGCACTGTTGTATCTGAACGGATACAGTTGATGGATGCCAATGAGACAACTTGCAAGAAAAATTGCCCCTGGTGACCCGCGTTACGTCAGACCCAACGCGAACCATCCACGGCGTTGCTTTCGGTGCTGATAGCCGCGCAAACATTTCGTCTCATAAATGGGGAACAGCTGAATCGCTTAGTTATTTAGATAACGCTGATATCCGTTCGCGCGAGCGATACGTTGAAATGGATAATCGAATCGGCCGTTGAGCAACACTTGACGAAAGTTCATTGTAATTGCAAACGACCGATGAGTGACGAATCGTCGGGCTGGAGGCAGGTGTTCGGTCGCAAGATTAGCTGGCTGTAAGAGAGGAAAGCTAAGGAAAGCGAAACGGGATATAAATAAATCCTCGGGAACCGTTCAGACGCCTCGGCGCCGACGCTCCGAACATCACCGAAGGAATATGTATATCTGACGGGATGCAAAGGCCTGGGGTGGATTTGACAAGCATTGAGGACCAAAATGTGCGACCAATTTGGGGATGCTCCCAGGCGATATTAACATTATAATCTGGAAATATAGTGGAGATTCGATATAAAGTAGAACCTCGATTAACCGGCTCTTAATTATTCTCTAGTTCTGTTATTCTGGTCTTCAACTATTCTTGAAGTTTCAAAAAACTTGAAGTTTCCATTAATGATGCTATGCTAAAAATAAAAAATTCTGCGTCGAGGAAACACTCCAGTTTTTATTCTAATGTTAAGCCGATTAATCGAGGTTCTACTGTATAATGGTTAGACTTTTTTTCTGGAAGCTCAGTGGATATTGTTAATGAGAAGAAGGTTTCATCAAAAGTTGAAACTTTGCAAAGATCATCAGTAGAAGGTTCTAGTATACTCCAGACAAAAAATTAGAGTAAGTAGTAGGTTACAATTCTATTGCTAGTCTTTACAATTAGCTAATTTTTCGGTGCCAAGTAAAGTGCCAGACTTTAGACTTTGAGTGCCAAATCCAGAAACTCAAACAATTTTGGAATTTGGTAAGTTGCTTTAAGCAAATGCGTATATAGGTGGCATATACGTAGGGTTGGCAACCGTAATATAATGATGATATTGTAGGGGAGAGTGGGGTAATTACAAACACCTAAGCAAGAATTCAAATAAAACGATAGCTGAGTATGAAAAAAAGTTTTTTTATTGTTAATAATTGTAGTTTAACTATTCATTTATAACTTACAGTAATCAATATCGATAAAATTTGAAAATAAAATACACTCTCACTATAGAGGCTATATGACAAAGTAACATCACGAAAAATTAGATGAAAAGTAACGAAAAGTTTAAAGTCTATTTACCATAAACCGTACGTGCCTGCTTCTCTCTACCACTTGTTGCCTGGCACTGATAGCGTTCGGACCTGTAGATTGGCGGTTGGACTTGATCTATTTTCCTTTTTTAATAGACTGAAATAGCTGTGTTCGCAATTACCCCGCATTCATAATTACCCCACTCTCCCCTACTATATTTCTGCATAATGTACTCTATAGCGTTGGACAAGAATATGATACGTAAAAATACTGTATTTCCGATACACCGAAAAAATTCTACAATGCTTAATTACTTCTTTTCTTTTATGGCAACACCAAAACTTTAATTTGCGAATTTAGGTACATTTAGCGTTTTGCCATTAATAAATTATTACACATGCACGACCTTTTTTTATGATAGAGCACTTGAATGTTGACAACACTAATGCAAACTTTAATATGCACAACCCTCTTTATAAAAATATTCAAAATTAAAAACTTTCCCAAACTTAGTAAACACACACTTTCCTTTGTAAAGTGTGTTACTTTTTCACAATGTATTTGGTTAAGCAGTAAATTTGTGCCGTTTGTACAATTTTATGCTCTGAGACTTGAGATGTTCTACAGGGATAGTACAGTTTTGACTCGAAATACGGTGGGGTATTGAGACCAGGAGTATCCTTATTTCGAGTCAGGTACTACGTTTCGGCCGATTTGATCTTCGCCGCGTAACTCGATACGGCTGAGGTAGCAGCGAGGGGACTATCGAACTCGCGCTGTTGAACAAGCCATAAATTTCGCTCGCTCGTCGCGGCTTCGTTTGACGAAAGACGGAATACAAAAAAGACGCTTGTTCGGCGGCGCGAATCCCCTCGCCACTACCTCAACCGTATCGAGTTACGACTACAAAGTAACTGGTGGGGATACGAAGATTCTTACTTCGAGTCAAACCCAGGCACCCTATTTCGAGTCAAGACTGTATAATGATGTTATACGAGAAATGGCAAAAAGTTATAGAACAAAATGAAGCATACTTTAATCAAATAAACTACATTAACGTAAAGAAAATTGTCTTTCAATAACTAAAGAAACGACATAAAATTTCTGCTCAACCTAATAGTATATTTTTTATCGCATTTAATCTTAAAATACTACATATATCTTCCAGAAAAAAATTGGCAAGCCTAAGCCTATTTCACCCTAAGCTTTCATTCAACCCAGACATTCTATTTTAGAACGGAAATCTATGCCATTACAGTCGACGGAAAAATAAAATGTCACAGGCAAAAACATTTTACTACTTTTTTTCAAGTTCTTTCGCTCAAAATTCGCTACCCCAAGCTGCAGCCTATTTATTCTACATTGTCTGCATGTAAATGTGTCTCTGCCTGAATCAAGTTTTGAAGACCCTTTGATTTTCCACACCTGATTAACCATATTTCAAAGAATCACTACTTCTCCATTTCATAGAAGTTCTACAGTCCCCCACTCTATTTCCCCATAAAATAATAATTTCCCAGAGCAAAACACCACCATCCATCAATGCCCCAACATCCCACACCTTCGCATTTGTACCGACATGCAGCTCATTATATGTATATTATATAGCAAGTCACCGCAAATGCGGTCCAGATAACGATACGCGCATGCAAATCTATAAATAGCGACAATACGACGCGAATGCGCTCCGCGCCTAAACGGCCGCCGATAAATTTATTAACGAGCGTAGTGAGGAGACGTGTCCAGAGGCCGCGAAGAGAGAGGAAGCAGGATCGAGCTTCTCTTCCTCTTTGGCAGGCGCGGCGCGGCGAGCAGTTCAGACAGGTGGGGCGTGTGCGTCGCGTCGCGGCGAAGTGAGCGGATATCTGCACGCTACGACGTTTGTTTATAACGACGACGGAACAGAGGAACGAGCGTCGACGAAGGTGACAAGAAGCAACGATCGCCACGTGCTATTATTAGCCATGGGCGGCGGCATCGCGACTTACGTTACGTACGCGCGGCGCTTTGACTTTTCAACTCCGCCGCACGCGCCGCGTCGTGGGCGAATGAACTGCGTCGTTTCTGCGCGCGATCGTTGATAGCTGACCACCCTCGACCCGTCGATTCGCGACGAGCGAATTATTTTCGATCGGAACGCGATTTATATTATCAGCGCTCCGAGAACCGGGACGATTGTATGCGGAGCTCCCGCGACTAAGCTCGTGACTAACGTTCGAGGAACGAACACGCGTGCAAGATTTTGCGGAGCGGTGGCTCCTTGTTCTCGGAATCGAACGATCGCCGATCGACTTTACACGTCGGCGTCTTCGTTTCTTAGTGACGGATGCTTCCTGAAACGGGAACTGGAGTCTGGGTTTCGGTGTCAGTGACGATATGCAGAGTTTCTTGGAAGGATGTTTGATTTCCGAACGTGAACAACAGACGGAGTAGAAGAAATGTAAAGGGGATGTTTTCGGAAAAGTTCTTGGAAAAAGCAGAATACTGGCGAAGGGAAGACGAGAAGTGACTCAGTCAGTAATGAAATCTCTTCCTGAGATCTGTGGCTGTAATGCAAAACTGCGTAAGTTACATTTCAGAAAATTTAAGTTTATGCCTTAATTCTGACCTGGAAAACAGAATTTATATTATTATCAGAGAGAAAATGTGTTAAGCGAATGTTTTCTTTTAGAAACGAAGATTTAATAAAATTCAGCATCAGAATTTTACGAATGTGTATCTCATGCATCGTTTTGCCTTAAAGCCATAAATATAAGCCCTTCATCCGAGAGTAAAATTTTCTACTACCACGAGGAGGGTTAATCGTTGCTCTCCTTCGCTGACCTTCAGTAGGAGTGAAGGGGTAATTTGTCCTGGCTCGAACTCTTGATGATAATGGCTACAAGAAAGGACGATAGTCTGCTGTGATAACTGGTTACAAGCTTTGAGTAGCTTTGTTACCCTGGGGAGCTTCAAATGGGAGCCAGACTCAATATCAATTTATCTGTTTAAGGTTCCAATGAGTAATTCATCAAAGTATTAAAATATTCATTTATCAAATGATTTCAGTATTTATAACAATCTTCCATTTTCGTATCAACTTGTTTATGCCAGTTTTATGAGACATCAACTTGAACTTTCTCGATAATATTTAAGCTTTTTCTTTGTAAATGTTTTATAAACATTGAAAGAAATCTTACTGATTCATACCGAAGTAACATCGAGAATGAATGAGAATTTCTTATTTGAACTCGTTCAATTTTTTAATCGTTTTAAATACGAGATAACACTATCTATAAAAATAATACCAGATCTTATTTCGCAACTGATAGAAAAACGAAAGATCAGTATAAGTATCTAATTAATGCTCGAAAACGGGAGACAATCAGAAAATATTTCCAAGAAACTTTGGGAATACCGACCAAGTTCTACCAAGAAGATACATAAATATGTACGTGTAGTCCAAGAAACCTTCTGACGTCAGAGCTTTTTTGGTTGCCACCAGTCAATACCCATAATCGTAACACGTATCAGAATAATTGATACGCCCTACCTGGCCCTACTTTTAGACAACGTTGACACCAGTGGACTAACAACGAAGGACGTCATTCGAGGAGGCAAATGATTCACGACTGCTTCTATGCGTCAGTCTTTGTTTTTGACTAATTGGTGCTGTCAATAATGAGACAAGAATTTGACATTGGAGCTCGTCCTTTAACACGCGTGTCTGAGAAAACATCGTTCTAAAGACTAGCCGCGGTGCAATTACCTTCGGATATCAAATTTTTTTTTTTTTTTTTATAACCATTCGCTTTTCTTAACGATGGAACAATAAAGAACTTTATAGCTTGTTTGTGGCTGACGTTGATGTCACTGCCGGCTGTCTTCACCGGCCGAAGGCTGAATTGTGTACCTAGCGCAACATCTTTCTCGGAATCGATTGATTTACGACTTTCTTCGTACGTCAGAACTTATATGTTTTCGTCTGCGTGACCTCTCTTTTTATTGAGGAAAGATTTTACACCCTGTTTTCGAATACGGTGGACGCTATTGTAGATCCCATGTTTTCTTCGCCGTTCGCACTCCGGGATCTGTAGTCTTCGGTTCGTATTTTGAAATTCACGTTTTTTTGGATAATGGAATTCGTAGCCCACGCTTCTGGAATGCTGCTTTAAAATTCATGACCGCTGGATGCCACCCTGAAGACTATGTTAGCATACTACTCTGGAGTTTATGTTCGCTTGCCACTACGTACTTTAGAATCCATGTTCCCCAGAAACCAAAGGTTAGAATCCATGTTCCCCGGACGCTACCATGGAATTCATGTTCTCCGAATGCCACCCCGAAGAACGGAGAACCGTGTTCCCTCGCCGCAACTCTAGAGTTTATATTCCGTAAACCCAGGCGGCTACACCGGAGCCAATGTTACGCGGACAGGTGAACCGGCATAGCAGCGTGCAGTGGAACAAGTCGTAACCGTTTTAGGTGTTTAGCATGCCGCCGTAGTACGGTAAACTCGAAAACTAGGATGGCGCTGGTTCTTCCACTTTGTGCGTCATTCAGCGGCGTTATCGGTCAGATAATCGCATCGTTCGCGCCTGATGAATAATTAATGATTGTACTTGTCGAAGTGGGCGAACGAATTCACTGTTGCTCGGAACGCCTCTGAACGCTTCTGTGGGAGCGGACGTACGTGTTACTTTCCTCGGAAAACCGCACGGTTTCATCCTAATTATAGCGTTCCGACCTTTTCAACTTTCGGCCTGACTATTTCGAAATTGTTGCGAAGCTCTTTGCGGCCAATCCGAATCGCAGAGTGGAGTGGTTGTTTATTCTTGAAAAGGTTAATTTATCTTTCTTTTAAAAACAGAATAAATCAATCGTAATTAATCAGAATTCTAATCACCGATCGTTCCATTAATCGGCGTTCTCCAAATCGAGATCCCGCTGTGCTCGATCTTCCATGTATAGCGCGAAGAATGACACAACGCCGCGTCGAAAGTGGAAGAACGTTCTCCTCCGCAGTTTCCTCGAAGTCTGCCATTCAGATGGCCAGATCAACTGCATATAACGAGCGGGTGACACACCTTCGTGGAATGAACGAGCATTCTGAGCGGCGAGCGTACTCGATACCGATACCGCAAATTATCGGAACTAGCGCAGATATTTTCATCGGGCGTTGCGTCACGCGCGGAGACCATTATGAAAGGAGCGAAACGAAGAATAGCGACGTACCGGCGGAACACGTGCATTCGTAGGGACGACGAATGACGCACAAGAGAGGAGAGTCCGTCAGTTGTACTGAAGTACTCGCAATCTGCTGCTCCACGGAGAATTCAATCGACTCGACTCTCCGACCCGCGTTATCGTCAATGAATAAAAGATTATGGGCGGCCTACGGACGCTGGAAATAATTCGATTAACCTTTCCCGGCGTACGGAACCGCCTGTTTTCCAACCCTTCTTAGGTCGCGCCGAAGGAAACGCACTATTAAAAGAAATGGCCGATCGACGAGCCTCATCCGAGCGCATCTCCGCGGCTTATCGCCTTCGCTGTCGCTTAATTTTAAACGTAAACATATTTGCTCTAGATTTTCCATTGAGACAGCGATGCGCGCGTGCAAACAACAGATACGAGAACTCGTCGGTTATCCGCGAATGATAGAGCGGGATCGAGCGTAGCCGCGGAGGAATTTTAATTCGTTTGTTTTACGATTGCGCTGGGTGTTGATGGATACTTCGAAGTGAGGATTACCAGTGAAACTATTGATCATTAATGCTAGTAAACAGATATTATTGGAAATAAAAATGAAAAAACTTCTACAAATTTTAGAACATCTTATTTTTCACGAAAGGTGTCTCAAAAATCTTTCCCCATTCCAATTACGCCGCGCCTCGCAAAGAACGAACAACAAAAGTTTTCCCAGCTGACTGCGGCGTAAAAATAAAAAGCAAGAGACACGTGCTGTTTAATCTAGGAACTGGTCAGGCTATTTTCAGCGCGAAAGCAAATTTCACGGAGCAAAAGAGAACGTGTGCGACGCCACTGGGTGTGCAAAGACACGCGCGCGTACGCGAGCGAATAGATAAACACGTTCATTAAGATTAGTGTACAACTGCGCGCGATACGACGTTTTAATTGAACGAAAAAGGAGGTCGAAGAGCATTCGCTTTCCAGCGTTGCGTCGAAGGAAAACACTTTTTCCTCGCTATCGACCGTCGTAAAGAGGAAAAGCAAATCTCCGTACAACAATCGAGATCTCTGCTCGAAAGCAAGCGCCTAGAGATCGGCGAAAGCTTTCGGTAGACTCGCGTCATCGCGGCTCCGTGTTGCGCGCGAAATATTCTCAGAAGCCTCGCGGCGTGTTGCCCTTACGCGATTACCGAGAAATTCCAGTCGAAAAACTGTTATGGAAGCGATAAATATCAGCGGAACGGTTTAATGCGAGGGCGGGAGAATTTCGCGAGCGAACGCACCGGGCTGCGAAAGGAACGCGACGCGGAGGATCGTGGCTTCTGCGGTGCCATTGGCCTGCTTTTCTCAATGATTCCGACCCGAGGGCGAACGCCTCTGGCCTTCTTTTACGTGGAGCTGATAGCGTTGAAAAACACACCTGAGCGAAAACACGGTCGGACGCATACGAATGAATGTTACGCGCGGAGAGCACGCGCGCTGGGGGAAATACGGTTTCACTTTTCCAAGTTCAAGCCGCCGCACAGTGGGGTATCTGCCCGCCGAAAGCGGTAAAAAATCATTTTTGATAACTATCCTCAAAATCGAAAAAATTCCATAGAGATAGGTAACTGAATATTTGCTTCATCGTGTAGTTTGCTGTTTTTTTCATATTTATTAATTATTAACGCAGTTATACGGCTTTAAAGAAGACAACCTCAAAATGACTTAAAACTATATTTGTTATTTAAAGCTTTGTTATATTATTAATATGACTAATACGTATTAGGATTAAGTATACTGTGTGTGTATCTCAATTGTACCAAATTTCATGTTGATATTATTGACATTTTTTAAACTCTACGCTATTCAATATTTTCCATATTCATCCTTAATTTTAAAAGTTGTTCAGTAGAGTTCAGTATTCCTGCTAGTCTCATTACAAAGGGCAAAGTATTACCTTTAAGATAAAAAAAATTGGCTGTTACTAGCTGCTACTTCAGAATTTATAGCGATTTTTATTATTGTTGATACCAATGCAAGCGGCGAATTTGACTTCCATACGCGGTAAAAAGCATTTTCTGATGGAAATAATATATTTATATCGTATTGTTTTTTATTTTCTGCTATGAGGATACATATTTGTGACCCTGTACATACATAAAAATTAATTAAAAATTTTTGTTAGTAACGTTTATAAAAAAAATAGTAATAACTTGTGGTAAAATGTTGTAACTGCAAAATTAATATAATTAGAGAATATAGAATAATTATAGAATATAATTATATAATACAAATATTTAAATGTTATTACAATTTCTTTATTGCTTTTAACAAATATTACTTTCTCTCAACTTATAATATGAGCTTATCGTAGGAACTTAAAAATCCATGTTTTTTAATGTTATTTAACTTTAATTTATGAACTTATTATTACAAAATTATAACTTTTAGTATTATACATGTATTTATGATAACTTATGAATAGCAAACGATACAAACAAATGTTTGTTCTGTTTTGTCGTGCTTCTACCGCTTCCTTTGACAATTGTTCTGTGGGTAGCGGTGCATTTTGTATAATAGTTTATGTCTGTTCAGGGTTACTGTATACTGTGAATATAACTTAATATGCAACATATTCAATTTTTTGAAATTGAAAAGTTGTTAAACGATTCGGAAAAAATGATTGAAAAAGTTCTAAAGTGTCACGTTTTAGTTTATATACACCTTTTTTTATCTTTATTCTTTTTGTAATCCAAAAGGAAAATATTATATTATTTTTCCTAATTCTGATAATCATAACGTTATGAATATTTTTAGAGCTTGTAATGGAGCTAGAAAAGGCAGAAAATTAAGAAATGGAAAAACAATGACTAAGAATGTATTCAGCGAAGGAATTATATAAATTCAGAAAAATTGATGTAGATATAGATAATAGATAAGTTAGTATAAATACTGGTACATGTAAAATACTTTAAGTTGCAATTTATAAGTAGTAAGATTATAAATTAAAATGAAGGAACACAACAGAAACATAAAATTTGAAATTCTTAAAATGAACTCGAATTGTTAATAGAAAGTTAAGAGAAAGTGATATTTGTTAAAAGCAAGCAAAATAAATTAAAATAGTTTTCAAACATTTGTATGTTGCTTAATTGTATTTTACCGTGAATTGTTTTTTTTTTATAAATGCAGCTGAAAAAAACAAATTTGATTGAATATTTTGTACACAAAAGACCACAAATATGTGTCCTAATAGTAAACAATAAAAAAGTGTGATGTAAAAATATGATTTCAATCAGAAAATAGTTTTTTCCGCGTTTGGTAGGCAAATACTCGACTGTGCGCCGCTGACCCTCGATTGCACGCCGAGGCCGAAACCAGCGCACCGCTCAGCTGTTCATTCATTGCTCTCCGGGATTGAAATCTGTCGGTTTCAAAGCGCTTTGAAACACGATTCCATTGTAATTTATTCATTGTTTAGTTCAAATCTTTTTCAGAAAGTTATGCAAGGCGGTTCATGAGACTCTAAGTCGTAAATTTTTCTCGGAGCAATTGCAATAAATTGTTAGAAGACAACGATGAATGTTTCAAATTGTACCACGATTGTAGAGAGGAGAGTTTTTTTACAATAGATAAGTTTATAAATCGAACCATTTGTATGATTTAATAGTGCTACAGTCTGCGGGGCTTTTTGATCAAAGTATGTATTTTATTTCATTAAATAAATGTCCTAATTTTAGAAAAAATTATAAGAAGGTCAGTGCTAATAGCTACATTTTCTGTTGCTTGATATTTCATAAAAATTTCTTCATCCATATTCATAATGATGTGCTAAAAATTTAAATATTTATGAATCAGATTCTCAATAGGGCAATAGCAAGGTCAATAAAGATATTTTATACATCATATAGTCACAGTTTTTCTGTTATGTATAATAATTTATAATATTGTATAGAATTTTTCAGAGTTTAACGATCAAACATTGTCAATATATTTTATGAATCTAAACAAAAACAAAATGTTATATAAATATGGGTTGTTTTTTATTGAAAAGTTGTAAGCAAACATGCGGAATTCGAAAGGAAAAAAGCGATATTTACATGTTCATAAAACAAGACTAAATACACGTAATGAACTGATACAAAGGATTAATGATTCATTCATTGAAATGAAATAAAATACAAATGAATTTCGTACAGTAATTGATTTCATTTTGAACCGCTGTCAATCTTGTACTGCTAAAGATGATGGACATTTTGAAATTGAATATTAGCCACACCTACGAATTTAGTATTAAAGTAAATAGCAATAGTAAGAATTACTATTAAGTGATTTGTAGTAATAGTATTAAAAAAAATTGGTATTAATTTAATGACTAGGAATAACAAATACAGCTCGCCTAAGACTACATATAAATATCGCTCAACTTTTCCTGAATTCTGTATTGTTGTTTAGCGTTAAACAAACTGTTCCATTGAATATACTGACAAAGTTTGGTCGTTAAAACCTGGAACAGCCTGTATATAATAGACAATTCTTCCCTATTTTTTATAAATTAGGTAGAACTGAATATTTTCCATTGCATAAGTTGAATCTCATCATTGACGAATTTTCCAAAGATGACGTTTCATACGTAACTTAAAACTGTCACTCAGAGCCTAAAAAATTGTAAAGAAAAACTAAATTTTCATTTCGCAAACAACAATTGAAAGCGAAACCGAACTCGCAAGCGAAGTTACGTAGCGGCGTCGGGGAAATAGAGGTTGAAACAACCTTCTTATCAATTGTTTTTCTCAGCAGCACGGAAATGCAATGCCTCGTGAACATGTATTTATTGCGACCGATAAACCGCGATATCGGCGATACGCCACGGCGAAATAATTTCGAAAGCGCCGTGAGAAAACATAGTCTTCCGACGTGGGCACGGCACTTCCGTATGCATTTCGACAGTTTTTATCGTGGGGAAGAGGAGGTCTGTGTTGAAAACGTTCCAGATTGCGGCAACGCGTTCCTTCGCTGTTGACGGGCACCGATATTGACTCCGACACAATGACACAATAATGGCAATCACTTCCATGGGAACGAGCGCGGTTCAATTTAATCGCTAATTCAATTACGAGTCGTCTGACCGTGCTGAGGTGGTTGCGTCACCGTGGGGGTTGCTCGAACGGGTAATAAACGGTGACGCGGGGTACACGGATCGCTTGTTTTCTCGTATACCATCTACGTACGTTGGGTTTCGCGGGAGGTCAGATTATTGATCCCGTAGGAAATATCTACAGGAATCTCGTAATCGGAGGGACTTATGCAAGCGTCGACGATGGACGAGAGAAGATCAATAAATAATAAGGGATGAACATCGGTTTCAACAATGTGAAGTATTGGAGTAGATTAGTTGCCGATGAGAGTAACAGAAAATTGAGAAACTTGGGGCTTAAGTTACCTCCATGTTTCTAGTTATTCTAAATATTACGCTTTCAAGAATGATTTATCAGTTGCAACAAGAAAGGAAAGTTGAAAGGAGGAACAGCTGTATAAGACAGACATGAAATAATGAAAGTGTCAATAACGCCACGTGTGGAGTTAGCGAAATTACATATGTATGGTAATAGCAGGATCATTGCAAAGCAAATTAGCTCTAAAGTGAAACAGTGAAACAGTAAAACAATAAAACTAATTTAAGGTTACAGGATTACTAGAAAAAAGACTGTTAGCTTAGACTCCGGCACGCGTGAACTTCTACAATAATTGATTTACACAACCCACGCTGAAAATGATCAACAACATTCGATGCCGAATCGATCCAATTAAACCGGCACAGTTACGAAATGCACGATTAACCATTGATGATCTTAAATACCGATTAGGTCATCGTTACGTGACTTAATAAAGTAATCGTAATAAACGTGATGTGTACGATTATTATTTGATACTTAGCTCGTGCCACTGATTTCGTAACAAAGTTTTTGTGCAGAAGGTTTGGATCAAAGTAGCACTTGAGCGAATCTATTACACTGTTGCTGAACGATTTCCCAACCGTGTATTCAAATTAAGTGAGATTATGGATTCCATATTTTAGCAACAATGATTGTAGAAATATTTAACACGATAACAAAACGTTGCGGGGTTATAGGTTGCTAAATCATATACATCAGTAGTGGCAAACACACGGCCCCGCGGGCCGCAAGTGGCCCGCAAGACCTTAGAGTGCGGCCCGCGGCCCAAAACTTGAAATTCATTTTATTACCAAAAAAAAACCAATGCAACATAAAGCTAAAGAAAAAATATAATAAAATTGGCATTCCAGATTTTTATTCGTACTTGCCAGAACATTTTATTGAAATGCGTATGTTTGTTGCGAGAATCTTGGCAATGTTTGGTAGTACATATTTATGTGAACAATTATTTTCTGTCTTAAAGACTAATAAAACTTCACACAGGGTGAGGTTAACAAATGAAAACTCAAAATCTATATTAAAAATATCTTTATCCCAAAAAATTACACCCGATATCGATAAAATAGTATCTGCGAAAAAATGCCAAGTGTTTAGTAGAAAAATATTAAGTCTTTTAATTTCTAAAATTAATGTATCTTGTAATGTATTTTTTTAATTCTTGTAAATTTATTAAAGAAAAATAAATGTAAAGTTTAAATGAGTTATTTTCCATTATAAATAAAAGACTTTTTTTTCTTCTTGTCTGCGGCCCGCGGATTTTCTTAAAATGAATTTGGTGGCTCGTATTCATACATGAGTTTGACACCACTGATATACATGAATGACTGTATTATATGTAGCGTACTTCGCTCGCGGTTTGAAGTTATCTTTAAAATCGGCGATTATAGATTCCTCGGAGTTAATGAAAATTAATATTGTGTATCAACAAGTTAAAATGCCGTGGGAATCGCCAATGACCGGCGCTTTGCACTTAGTTTCCTGAAAACGTTCACGACAGATCATTTCTAACGCAAATACTGTATGAAACAAAATCGATGCGAGTTTAATACATCAACGATGGAAATAAACACGAAGGATTTGCAACAAACTTGGAAATAAAATTTCAGCGTGGAAAATTTAAAAAAAAAGTGAGAAGTTTAAACCATTTTTGAGTCAGACAGAAAATTAATTTTCAAAATTTCGAACCTTTCAGCTTTCAAATATTGTAAAATTTTCAAACGCAAAATAATTTATTTAACCATATTAATTCATTAAAGTTCGAACTTAGCGTGTACACGCGCGCTTCTGAGAAGGTCAACGTGCTCATGGTATCAAAAAGCTTAATTTAAAAAATGCGTCCATAATATAATAATCAGCATACCGCAAAAACAAATGACAATCAGAAATTGACAGATACCCAGACCATTTTTAAATTGCTGGCGTAATCGACCCGGTCGAAATACAAGTCTCGTTATGTACGGCTCTTAAGGAGAGCGTACTACGTGCTCGATACGATCAAAAGCGTCGAGATCGAAAGATGATGAATGGAAGGATCAGGGCGATTCACAATACGTTTACTTACTTACGATCGGTCCGGAACGGCGGAAAGTCAACGAACCGGATGCGATTAGCGTCGTTCGGGCAACGATGTTTGAACTAAATAATAACGAAGTCCTGCAAGCCGTTAAAACGCATCACGCGGCGTGACGTAGATCGCCGGCCGAAAGCCTCGCTTCACTCCGCGCGCACGTGTGCGAGGAAACGCGCGAGTCCTACGTGGACTTCCAATCGCGCCGATAAAAGTACGCACGGAACGACCGGCCGCTGTTGTCACTCGTTCGCGGATTGACGTCACGATGACACTTGTTTGCCTCAGCAGCCGCATATGCACGGCAATCGATAACGATAAACAGGTGGATTGAAAATAGCCGCGACGATTTCTCAATGAGCGGTAAGAAAGCGGAGGACGGACGCCGTTCGATCCGTCGATCCGGTCGATCCACCCCCGGGTTCTCTGCCCCGACCACCTGCGACGTTTCTTCCGTCGCAGCGTCCGGAGGCTGCTTCGATCGTGGCCCAGCGATTCGCGTCAATCGACTCGACCCCGGAGAACCGAGACCCGATGTAGTCCACGCACGCGCTAGCGCCCGTTTCCCTCGGCCGTCGCTCGTCGAGCGAACGACTCGAGACGCTGTCAACGAATCCACGAATTCGCTCTCTGGTTCTATCTGCCGACGGTAAACGCTGCGTCGCCGCGAATGTTCAAGGTCGTCCGCGATAAATCGATTCGTGGCGATGAAACGGCGAACGTGTGCCGACGTCGTTTCAGACAGTGATAATGAAAGAGCTGCCTGCGCGCAGCAAACACACCGGGCGAAAGTGGCGCGGAGGAACGCGGCCGTTGCCGACGCCGAACGACGAGGAAAACAAAGATACCGTTCGGAAAATCGCCGCGAAATGCGGGGGTGGGTGTGCATCGATCGCCAGCGCACTGACCGGTTAACCTTGCCAAGTTCTGAGAGCGCTACGACTCGCGAGGTGGATACAAAACTTCTGCCAGCGTGAGAGGCGTGAACGTGTTCGAGCAGAAGGTTCCCGGGATACTCTGTTTGTGGGTAAACACGCCTGTCTGTTTCCTGGGTGTTGGTAATCGACGCAATTTCGTCGCTCCGGACGAGGAACGAGTCTCTGTTTTCGCAATCGAAATCGCACGATGTTTGAGCACGACTTAACACCTTGCACGGGCGTGTTTGCGCGCTTTTACCGGCGCGATGGGTGTCTGGACTTCAGTTTACGACTTTTCGGCAAAAAATACGACGCGAACGCGTTTGTGTGCGGAGTGAGTAAGTGAAGGAGAAACGATCAAGGGATGGGGAAGGTGTGGAAAGTTGTGCAGGGCATGGAGGAAATGGTAAATGATATTTCGAGAAGTACGGTAGAACCTCGATTAACCGAACGGATATTGATAAAATAAAATGATAATAATTAGTAAAACATTATTTAGTCATAGTTCAAATTTTACTTGTACCTGGTGCATTAATTAATTGAAATTCTAGATAATTAAAAGTGAGAATAATTGTGCTGTAGGCTTATCGTTTGAAGGAAGAATGTCTATCGCGAAATTGTTTTTGAATTACATAGTTCTGGGAGTAAATTATTCAACGATTAGTACCTATGTATAGATTTTGGGAAACCTGTCAATATCTTTTTTGAACACTGTGCTGTTTACAAGTCATTCGCTGATTGATGGGTTCGCATGTAATTTGAAAAAACAATGATGTCAATGCGAGGCGTTCCATTAGGCTATCAGTATCGTATAACGGAATATTGACCAAAATTGCGTGGGTCATGGATGAAAGATTATTTGGTTGAAATATTTACATTTATAATTATTATTACTCCAAGTAATTTACTGCAATTTCAGTTCAAATAAGTAGAATAATAATTCACTCAAATGAGTGCAATAATGCTTTATCCCTGAAAGTGTTCTTACATATTCACCCACTGATAAAGCACTTTTTATACTTTTTGTCCTAAAAGAAACGTGCAAATTCTTATGAATACATTCACTTCCAGTAAAGCTAAAAATATAAATAAAAAGAATTCTCCCGAATTGTGTATTCTTTCAGAAACCCGATGATTTAATCACTCGCTGAACATAGTATTAAATATATGATTAATCGAAGAGTCTCGAGTCTCCAGTTTCCAGACGAGTCGCTTCGCTTCTTTGAAGCATTTCCTACGAGATAAGCTGCCCGACGTAATCCCGAACATCCTTGCACGTGCCCTGTGTCTGGAGATAGCCATTCACCAAGAAGTAATATGTTGCAAACGCGACAGGTTTAATATTTGCATTCTCGGCGCTATTGATATGGACCACCCGCGTCGAGAGATAAGAAGGCGAAGATGATTTCAGGTTTATCCAGTCTCTTTTTTACGGCAATCGCAAACATCGTTGTCACGTAAAGTGTCAATTGCGTGACACTGTGATTAACCCTTTGGTTCATTGAGTTTCACGGTTCTTTTTCCGTGTGACGCACAACCGCCGACTCAATGGGTGTTTATGAATGCGATTTATCTCGTGGGAAGCACACTACATTGTTATGAGCGGTTTCCTGGTGAACCGAAAATATTCCAAATGACTTTCTGCACGATGAATCATAACATCAGCACCTATTTTGCTTTTGGAGCTCCGATATCCAATATTCGATATTTGTTAATTATAGATGACACTATAAAATTAGAAGCACTACGAAGTCGCGATTAACTGGTTCGACATTAGAATCATCACTGAGTTAAAGCAAGAATCATTCGATCGGATTGATTAGACCGGAATTTGGATTTCGGATCTTCTGCTTGCCGGACTTTAACCAATTAAGCTATCCAGGGTCGACCGACAACTCTCCCACTCTTAAATCGTAATCCCAAACGTAAACACAAACACAGGCGCCGATCGCCCACATTAAAGGTGTTAATTTTCAAGTTTCGGAGCACAAAAATTCTCTTTCATTTATTTCAATGTTAAACGTCGCAATACCTTTCGATTCCTTTCCTATCGAACCCCGCACGACGCACAGTGGTGAAAAAACGGAAAAATGCGGAAAAAAGTCAAATTTATGAAAAAACTTTCTGAACTCAATTTTCTTGATAATTTAACTATAGAATGATGTTAGTCAAAGAAAACTGTTCTAACTATAAAAATATACACGTAGTGAAGATATTAGTATTAACTGTCGAAATTGAAAATAATTTTTGTGCATTTAAGAATTAATAATAAAATATTTGTCGGTACGTAAGTTACTCCAAGACGTAAATAACTTATCTTGGAATTATTTTTTCATAATAAAATAAAAAATTCATTGATTTTTCTCAAAAACTCAAAATTGTTAGAAATGACCCTGGATCAAGTAAGATCAAGTAGATCTATATGTATATTTAGAAAAAACATATACATAGTTACATCGTTGTGAAGAAAAATTCTGCCCCGAAGTGCCCCCCTCCAAGATGCAGGGGACGGAAGTTATCTAAAAAATTCATTGATTTTTCTCAACTATACATTAGATTCTTTAAAGGGCCAAATATTTCTGATTAAATGTATGCACTTTTTTCATCTTATTATTAATTAATTACATAATACACTATACAAATCTTTTTATCTATATTATGTTCAAAAAAAAATTTCAGAAACAATTAACTTAATTTTTCTATGGAACATTGGTGATTATTGATACCGAGGAAGAAACAACAACGTAAGCGATTGATTTTCCAATAATTAAACTGTTAACTAATAAATAAATTTCGATAAACATCGGAATTCTAGCTAAAAATTTATTTTTGGACTTATTGCCACGTTTTTCGGTTTTTTCACCACTGTGCGACGCCTCACAACTTCATGTCTCAACTTCATTAAGGAAGCGAATAAAAGACTAAAATAATAGCAATCAAGACTCTAAACAAAGTATCGCGATAACTCTTTCAGCGAGCGTACAACTTTATCGGCACTTTTCGACGCAGAAGGAAGCGCATAAAAGTTAGAACTGCGAACGTGCGAATCCCGCTGTCGGTTTCACGTCGAGGAATCGTTCGTCGCGCGCACGACGAAGACGCGGTGCCTCCAAGGTTCGTCGACACATCCTTGAGAATGAAATAAAACCTAGACTCCCATGGGAGGGGTTCAAAAGCGCTAAGCAAACACAGTGCTTTCGGGCCGCTAATGGAATCCGCTCGCAAGGTCTCGCGAGGCCTCGGCAGGAAGAGAGAACAACGTTCCAGCGATTCCCACTAATTAATCGTCCATGTTCGCCGGCAACAATCACGATCCATAAGCGGTCGATGAGTCCGTGCACACGCACGAGCCGCGCGTCCGCGGCAATGAAGTCAAGGTTCTCTGAATAACTGCAACTTGTTCCGCGAAATTGCAGTCGCTCCGTCCCGTAAACAAGTTTCATATTCACGCCGCAATCGCGTGGTTCCCCTCCGCGACGATTCTGTGCATCCACCTTGTGCGCGCGTCGTTCGATTTCTCCGCGCGATTGCCAGGAACCGAGGAGGAAACGTCGTACTACGAGCGACCTGAATCACGGCCGCTGCGCGATCGCGAAAATCGCCGAACCCCTTCCCAACCATCTCTACAACCGCGTCATTCGTACGCGACGATCCGTGGTGCGTAGTAGAGATATTTCCGATCGTTTACGAAAAATATCCTTGAGTTCGGCCAACCCGCCGCGCCGCTAATTTCGAGTGTGTAAATATAATTAGAAACATGGTTGCGAGAGTCGCCGGCGAGTTTCACTCGAAACCGCAGCCTGCTTTATTCTGAACTCGTCTTTGCTCGCCTTTACATTGTTCTACTGTGCCGTGGACTTTGCGATTCGCAGTACAAGGTGGAAAGAGAAAGGAGAGGCGAGGTAACAAAGTAGGATAGCAGTTGCAGGTGTTTCTTAGATCATAGTCTGTGGACTGAATTTTTTTTTTATGGTAAATGGGGAGTAGGTCGTGTCTCAGCTTCGAGGGTTTGTTGTTTCTCGGTGTTGGAGTAAAATAAACGTGAGATCTACGGAGTAGGAAGTGGATTCTATTGTGGGCGGTCTGGCACACTACTGGATGATTCTTCTTGGAAATATGTATCAAATCGGAGTATGGAGGCATTGCGGTTGTTTGATATTCCTTGCCTTGGTTTTCGTTGGATTGTATTCAGGCAGAACTGCTTCTGGTTCAGGTGCAAAATGTGCCTCTGCACCTGGACAGCCAAATCTAGGGGTGGCTGCACTGCGTAATCTACATAAAATATTAACTGATAACTAAACTGTGAATTTATATGCGAAAAAGTACGTTTAATTTTCTAAATATTGTAACTTAGATTTCGAAATATTTTTTATATTTTGTCTTGTAGATTTTTGGCATACCTGGTATTACCATAAATGCATAAAATCTTTTATTTTTTTTTAGACAAGTAGAATCCAAACAAATTAAACTTTAGATATAAGATTTGTAATACTACTTGTATACTAGAATAAACTGTCTATCTTATAGCTGTGTTTTACCCCGAAATATTATACGATACTTAACCATACTTGTTGAATGAAATAAAACAAGCATAAATGCCGTGTGGAGCGAAAATCGTAGTTTCACTGAACAGAATATGAATTAACGTGAAAAATTAAGGAATATACTTAGTATAATATTTATTCATCCCAAATGTTGTTTTTGAGAAAATTGTTTCAGATAAATTATTGCTGAGGAATTACTATAAAAGAAAGTGATCGCAAAGCTCATCAATTTGGAGATTCAAAGGTAGAAATTCAAACATTATAAGTTCAACATTCATACCATAAAAATTTGAAACGTGTAGTGTTGAAATTGGAGATATAAGGGTTTGAAGTCAAAGATTTTAAGATTTAAAGTGGAAAATCTATAGTGATGTTAAGGTTGAAGATTGGAAGATTTCAAGCTGGATATCAGAACATTTCAAGTGTTAGATATTTAAAGAGTTAAAATTGGAAATTGGAAGGTTGCAAGTTAAAGATTCAGAGATATGAAATTGGAAATTTGAAGAGTTAAAATTAAAAAAAAAAAGTGAAAAAAGAAGTTTTTGCACCTAGGCAACCAACAACACACGAACGGCTCTCTATTCAGAATATATATGTATATGTGGTTATAAGGTAAAACAACGCATGTTCCATATTTTTATTTTCGAGATCAATACTGTCTTATGTAATTAACATTTTATAAATCTCAATCTAAATCTCAGTTATAGCATAAAATTAAACTTTTTGAAAATGTGACACGTCGTTATGCCTTATAGCCACAGATATAATATTATAGTAGAATTTGACTATGATAATTGATGTTTCAGTGCAGGATTTCCTGTCGAAGGAACACCACTTCCGCGCAGTCCAAATATTCTACTCACTTCTATAAAGTAAACTAATTACAAAATCTCAAAAAGACCATCTAGTGCGCCACTTTATTTAGCACAAGAAGAGCCAAGTGCGTAATGACTAGTCGCGCTACATTCCGTGACCAGCAACCAGCAACGACCGAGTCGCGTGAAATTCCAAGCAAAAGCGAGGGGAAAAAATCCCATCGCGCGTCGAGGCCAGCAACCGAGCATAGATATGCGTGCCAGGCGACCGATCGCGGGGTGTCAAGGCCAAGCATGCAGTGGAGCTGTCGCGATGCAGGTGGGTGGAAGTCATCGACCTGCTTTGTGCATGCGTCTGCATGTGCAAGCGATAGCGTCCGCTCGCGTGCTTGAGTCGCGTCGACGCGCCCCGAAGCTCGGCTGAGAAGAAAAAAGAGAACAGGTAGCTCTCGATCGAAGAGCGACGACTATGCGAGGGATCGAAGTAAACGTCTGTTTCATGCTCGTACGTGCTCGACCATGGCGACCCTATGCTCGAGCATGGTGTGACGCAACGCGACAATAGGGAAATATTTGGCACGCGACGCGGAAACCTCCGGCGGCGTGGCATCAATGCATCGCGATGCACCGGAGGTAACGGGACAAATACTTGAATGCGAGACGCGGCGCGACGCTTGGCTAGGATCGTACACGGTATGAGGCAGAGTCTGGGAAAGTAATCCTGTCGTTGATATTGATGGAGGATCTTGTTAGACAGGGAATTCGAAAGAGCAACGTTTTGTTTGGTGGTTGCATCTGGTTGTTGCAACAGGATTTTTGGAGGTTGAAACGTTGGAATCGTCTGGGAGTGTTAACTTTTAATTTTAGATCTGTTTCAATTAGTCTTTACACCTGCGGTGATTAAGGTACGTTTTCACGTAACAGTAAAATCATGACTTTTGATATCATGACAATGTGACATTGAATATTTATAATACGGAATTCAGTGTCATAACAACACGATTCATAGTTTCCACGATGACAAAAGTCATAACAATTTGTGTCATGACACTAAAAGTCGTCTATATATCGGTATAGAATTACACATACACATAAGTCGAACATGTGTATTATGTATTGTTCAATGAAAAAAATAATACACTGTAACCAATGAAATGTTAGCGTCCACTTCTAAAACGCAAACAGGACATGATTATATTTTGTTATGAAACAATGCATACATTCGATTTATGTGTTTGTGTATATGTATATTGATATGTATATTGACACGACTCCAAAATGACTCGTGCCGCTCGTCTGTACCAACCCTTAGCTCAATCTTGCTAAAGCTCTGATATTCTCTATCATGTCCACTTTTTTTCGCATAATCTATGAAACCACAATAGAAAAACCCATCCCGCAAGCCTAATCTAATCAACCACAACTCGCATTTCCCAGACACCACTCGTAGCGGTTAAGAAAAAAGTCGCGGTACCAATTTAACGATCATCGGTTTGCGGCTAGTGATGGGCATTTGAATCCAAACTTCGAAACAATTCGAAATTTTTCAAGACTGTGGAAATTGAAATCATTTAGAATTTGGAACACGATTCGAAGCTTAGAAGTCTTGGAAGTCTTGAAAGGTCTTGACAGTCTTGAAGGTCTTGAAAGTAAAAGAAGCAATAAAAAAAGCGTGTAAGATATCACATACTCATCAAGTTTTCAATATCTGTCGGAACTCTGACGATTCACGACTTTCACGACTTTCCAGACTGTTTAAGACCGTTCAAGACTTCCAAGACTTTCAAGAATTTCAAGAACTTCAAGACCGTTCAAGACTGTCAAGACCTTTCAAGACGTTCAAGAGTTCTAAGCTCCGAATCGTGTTCCAAGTGATTCGAATTTTTCGTCATTGATCCGAAGCAATTCGAAGCGATTGAAATCCTCTCACTATTTGCGGCCAACTGCGTCCCCGTTAATGAACAATCGTGGAGTCGCGGCCGTGCGCCAACTATAAGTAACGACGCGCGGCTATAAAAAGTGAGTTTCGTCGACGTCGCCTCGTAATCAGCCAGCGAAGACGTGCGCCGTCTCGTCCCTGACACGCAGGGGCCTCTATCCGGTATCAGCCGCTAACGATCTTCCATCGCAGACCGACGAAAGTGTCGGCGTGGCCGGTTATATATAGAAATCGGATCTACGACCTCCTGCGACACCGGTAACCAATCTCGTGTTGCACCATCGAGACGCAGCTTGCACTTTCGTCGCGTCGCGACGTGCGCGTGGCAGTTGACTCGCAGCGTCATCCGCGGTCACGTTGCTGCTTTTGCGACGAGTTTAGGGACTCTTGGAAATCATCAGCTGACCTCGGTTCTGTCAATGAAACCGTAGCGTTGAACCTGAACAAACTGTAAAACAAGGTGGGTTTATGCTTTCATTGGATTGTAGAGATGATTTGGATTCTGCTGAGGATTTGGACTGCGAGTCCCCAGTTTTCTGATGACATTTGAGACTTCCAAAGCTTGCGAAATATTTTTAAACGCTTATCAAAGAAGACAATAGACTCTCCTCAAAAAATACAGCATAACTCGGGCTTCAACTCTGAACTCCATCCAAGGTTAAACATCAATCTACAATGATGCAAACTATACAGCAGCTGCTGAAGACCAGATTCGGGGATACATAGTTTTAATCTAATCACAGAGATGACGCATTTTAAGCGGTTTCCGCTGGAAATTTAGATGGTCGACCACAGCACGCCCTTTCCACTAGCCTTGGCGGCAGTCTGATCAGATAGTCTGGTTTCATCAGTTCGCTCAATCCCTCATTTTCCTAGTTACACCGCCGTTACATCAGACTGTTTACTATCTAACAACGACTTTTGACTTTCAAGCGCGGCAGTCAGAGGAACTGGCTTCCCGAGAAGTGGTTCAATAGTACGGAAAAAATGACTTGCAGTTTCTGGTGTTTGCCAAGCTAGATAAATGCAACGGCGTACTACCGATAGTTATCTACGAAGCGTAAACCAAACGGAGTCGTAGTAGTCGGATCGAGCAATAACGCTCCGCAAACTTTCTCGGTGACGTTTCTTGATCCGCTGTTGCAAAAGCTGACGAAACCGAGGCGCGCAATAGATTGGCCTCGTAACCCCGATGACTTCGAAAACATTTTCGGAACCAGTGAAAGCGTCGAGCAAATTCGATCGTTACGCAACTATGTAATGGTGTTCACAACACGTTCCGTTGTCCGTTTTCCAACGATTTCCTACATCCGCGCGTGCCTAGATCCAGGGAAACATTTATCTCTCGGTGCTCTATCGTAAATACATAGTTCCTTCTTCTAGCCGACGATTAACAGTCGCGGGAAATACTGCGCAACATTGTCGAGTGATTTCAGTTGAAGGCGATGCCGTTGTTCGAAGGTCTGATTATACAAAAAATTTTTTATCGAAGAACTAGGGCGAGGAGAATCTTCAAATTCTGCGACGATTGTTCTCAAGCAAAATTGATCTTCGAAATGATCAGCAAACGAAGTAGACCTGGATTCTATTTTCGATGAATCATCCGCGATGCCGATTCGAAGTATAAAGTATAATTTCCTTTTTTAGAGAGACGCAGCTCGGTAATTACAAGCGTCAGTCTCGGTTGGCGCCTGCGAGCAAAATGTTTTCCGACTACAACAGCGCTACTTCTTCCTGGCGGCGAGAATAGTTCGTCAAAAAATAGCTCCGTCATAAGAGGCGTCATGAGCGGCTGAGTCACTGAACGCTGCGATCATACCCGTGACTACAGGTCCGAAAAAATCTATCATCGCGCGTCGATCACAAGAATAGCGTATCATCCCACGGTGGGAAAAACGGAGCAATGTTTCGCAGAATCTACACCCACTCCCATTAAATGTTTTCCTGTTTTCTGTCAAATGCAAGTTTAATCAATACGCTTGTTGCGTCATTTCAACGACGCATCATTCAGAACTCTAACAATAAGTCATTCAGGTTGATTCACTATTGATTGCACGACGCCAGCCATAAAATATTGAGTTTTACTAAATAAAGAAACTAATTGAAAAAAATATACAATAAAAACAAATATACGTTTCCATCCGATCAATTTTTCGGATTTATTACTTACATTAATTGAGATCTATTAGTACAGATAATGTAATTAAGTAAACTAAAGTATCGGCCCGTCGTTTTATTAACAGAACACGGTTGTTACCTTAAATTGAGTCTTGCCCCTTCGGAAAACTTTTATGTATGGGGCGTTGCTAACCCCTCGATTTCTGGAATTACTTGGAAACCACTGACCCTTCACGATCACCCACCGCCAAGGATGCGAGGGATAATATTACTGACAGATTGATACACGCGGTTTCCATTAGAGATATTAAATTTCTGTGCTTTAATTTTACCTGTACATTCAGATTTCTAATATATTGCCAAGATTTTCCTAATTGAAGCGAATTTAACCCCTTATTGTTTCACAATAACGTGCAACGCTTGTGATACGAAATATGTTTCAAATATTGCAATAAACGTTGTTAAATTACTGAGTGAAAAAAGAGTCGAACAAATTTTTGATAACTGTAAATCTACATTATTTTTTTGATTTCGTACAATTAGTGGTTCCATATTTCATGTTTTTATCTGCTAATCAAAGATTTAAGGCTTTCACGATCCGACATCATAAGAAACGTCGGGAAATCTCTTGCTACAGAACACAGCTTACTCCCAAAAGCCTCAACAGGGAGAACTGTATGTCTTTATCTGCTATTTAAAATAATTAATATATTTATAATCTAAAAAGATTGTAGGACAAGGTGTTAAGCATCATGTAATTTAGAGAACTTTTAATTCTTCTTCAATTTCCAAACTAAAAAGAAACCTCTAAAGGAACCGAAAAAAGGATCAAGTTGGAGAAAAGAAAAAGGAAAATAAGAACACACGAACGTTGCACTCAACTCAACACACATCTCTCTCGTTCTCATCCCGTTTCTATCTTATTTTCGGCCTGCTGCAAGCTGTCTGTCGAGGGGTCATAGGCACCAAAGTCGATCCGAACCGCAGGAAAAAATGGGTCGACGGTCGGAACAGAAACGACGTGAACCTTGAACGATAGCCTCCGCGGTGCCTCGCGCGCTCAAGTTTCAAGGAAATCTGTACCAAGCGTCCAAGCTTTCCAATGTAGGACAAGAAACGTGTCCCACTCTCGAGAATACCATCGCGTCCCACTCGAGACCTTCGTCGTACCGTTTTCCAACTCGCGCTTATACCGCGAGGAATGCGAGATGTCGGATCGCGTAAACGTACGAGACAGCTAGATAAAAGCACGGCGCGCGGAGCCGCGGATCGAGAAGAATTTACATAAACGCGCGGTCACAAACAACGCGTTCTTTGGAAAATCCAGTCGTGATGTAACGACGGTCCGAGGAAACTCGCCGGACGGATAACGCGATCGATTTCCTCGCGGAATGGGAGCTCGACGCGCGGCAGAAGCCAAGAGGCCGCGGGTCGCTCCAGTCGCGGAGAAGAATTGAATCACCGGGCGTCTCACAACCCAGATCCGATTTTATCTCCGGCACAACGGTGCAACCAAGTGCATCGGTCGCGGCTCCTCCCGTCGCACAGTGGTCAAAAATCGCAAAAAAGTGGCCAAAACCTCAAGATGAATTCCAATTTGGACAAAAATTGGTAGTCGGGGGTTTTTGAGGCTGCTGATTATGAATCTGAAATAAAAATTTAAAAAAACAAAATGGCGGATGCAATATGGCGGATGTGTACATTAAAAAATTATTCATTCTACTCAAAAATTTATATTGTACTGTTTTTCGGGTTACTGAATACGAATTTGAAGTTACAATTTTAAAAAACAAAATGGCGGATGCAATATGGCGGATGTGTACATTAAAAAATAGTTCATTCTGCTCAAAAATTTATATTGTACTATTTTTCGGGTTGCTGAATACGAATTTGAAGTTAAAATTTTAAAAAACAAAATGGCGGATGCAATATGGCGGATGTGTACATTAAAAAATTATTCATTCTACTCAAAAATTTATATTGTACTGTTTTTCGGGTTGCTGAATACGAATTTGCAATTATAATTACAAAAAAAATGACTGCGAATTACCATATTCTCACGAAAATCGGTATTGCGAAATTTTTAAATTAGAGTGATCGAAATTTGAAATTTCGTGTTAATTTAATTTTGAATGATTTATGATTAAAAGTACATATCAAAAATGAAAGTATGTTTACTAAATTCAACATTTTTTACAACAAATTCAAGGATGTATGACATGATGTGGTTAATAATTATAATATACATGCTATAAATCACTAAATTATGTTTCGAATTCTTGCGTTTCCTTTAATTAAATATTGGTAAATAAATATTAACTTTATTTATGTCGGTAACTTCAGAGATACAAGAGGATAAAAAAAATGCGGTCTTCGTTTACAATGCGCAGCCTAATGTGTAGTTGTTAACCCCTATAATATTATTATATAATATATAATAATTAAAAGCCACATCACGTCGCACATCGTTGAATTTGTTGTAAAAAATGCCATCGAACTGTAGGGATAAAAATTAGTTCCATTAAAAAAAAATGAATTTCACTTTTAAATCTCCCCCACCACTCGATCTGGGAAAAAATAATTTACACCAAAAATTGTATTTCCTTATACCAAGTCATTTTTGTCTACATATTTTTTTTATAAGTTCACTCCCTCGCGAGATATTTCCATTTTTTTAGATAAAGTAAACACTCTTTACATATCAAAATATATAAAAAATTATTGATTTTTTCGAGTAAGTAGTTTAGTACTTTTTTATAGGGTATAATGATCTGGTTAAAACGTTTCATAAAAACTGTATCATGTTACGTAAAGAAAAACAAATTTGACCTTCACATGACCTCTATTCATCAACATAAAAAAAATGCATTGCAACTAACAACAAGTCAACCCGAAACCATACAATATTTATTTGAAAAACTTTTCAATATCTTCTACAGTTTTCGAGAAAAAAGATCTAAAAATAACACGAACGCTGCACTGCCTCACAAAAAATGGTCGTACGACCAGGTCCGCAGCTATCCGCGGCTAATTTTTACAAATATCGTAAGATAAAAGTACCAACTACAAGACTAAAAAAGAATTTCAGCGTGATATTGTGGAATATACAACTTTTACCTTGCATCTTTAAAATTCCCGTGTAAAACTTTACCGCTTTTTTAAATAGTACATTTTACAGTTATATACCGTAGTTGTTAACTATTTTACATATACTGATACTTAAAAATATTCTACTTACTTCCAGGAACAGCGTCTATTTTACAGAATTGGAATATCTTTCTTCGTTTTAAAATTATACGTTTGACAGTTTTTGCTTTCCACTGCACTTCACTTCATGAAAACTCCGTGACGAATGAAGCCAATGTTTGAACGTTGACCATTTTGCAGGTATAAGTCATAAAAAGTTCGTACCTTGGTTTTTCCATAGCCACGTGTTTAGAGTACCCAACCCAGCATTTGAAATGCCTCTAACGAAACATTCATTTTTGAGGTTTTGGCCACGTTTTTGCGATTTTTGACCACTGTGCGTCGGGGAAAACCTAGCTGCACCGATCCGCTTGAAGGAAACTATTTGTCGCACCATTCACAAACGAACGTTGTTTTCGTTCGTTATTCAAACTGGCGAGAGGACCTTGACCGCCGAAAATTCCCTCATTGTGGAACGCTGCCATAAGCCTGGGATTCCTAGCGGATACGTCGCTTCCTGGAGGCCTTAAACCCCTCGCAGGTCGATATCCCCAGACGGTTCTTAGGCCCCGTCCTCATCTGTGCACCGAACCGTGCACTGTGCACGATATGCCAGCACTTCGACGTGCGAGAGGCCCGTTTTCCCTGATTTTGCTTGACCCTCCGTGACTTTTGCTAGCAGAGGGTCCAGTTTTGGTCTTCTGCGCAGCTAAACGCTGGTCTCTGGCACGTGTCGAAAATAGTACAGACCGGAAACGAGAGAGCTAGACGACATCAGGACAAAGCCTTCGAGGGTTTTACTCCTCATAAATCTTGTTCGGACCACGATTCAGGCGCTATCCATCCGAAGTCGGTATTCCGCCGAATCTTCAAAGGAATGGTACACGTACAGGACCCAGGCAAGAGTGTGGTAGTGGGGTCCGCATCGTTCGCACCATTATGCGCTGCTACCCCGGGCCCCGGGGTGCAAACAAGATACGTGATACCCACGGAAAAGAATAGGGCTACTGACCTCGAGTTTTCCATTCTTTCCTAAATTCATGTTTCATAGTTTTAACTTTATTTATTCTGGAAAAGCGGTACTGTGTTTAAAATTTGTAAAAAAGTCACCGCCTTTCAATACACTAAATTCATTCTTTATGCAACAGTTATTTTCAGAGACATTTAACATTTTAAAAACGCTCTTAGTTGCAAAATGCAATATCTTGCGCTTAGTTTTCAAAATTGTTAAATATCACAATTTTATATTAAAGTTTTAAATCTCTAGACTATTCTAGAGACTATTCTATATCTATGATTTAGCACAAAATTCGCTTTGTGCCATGTCTCGTAAGAAAGTCATTGTTAATTGACCAAAGCAAGATTTGTTAATTAAAAATTAAGTTATACGGAAGATTCCGTACTCAACCAATCGAACCGAACTTGATTTTAAATAACTTTTTCCTTAGCGAAAATATTCGTTGCGACTTTGTTAATGAGTTATTAACGAAAAACACCGACCAATCGGAGAGCGAGTACAGCGGATTAATGATGGCGTAGACAATGGCGGACCAATACTAATCACCGCTGGAGCCCGCGCTGAAATTCATCCACTGTATTCGTGCGTCTATTGGTCGGTGATTTTGTTAATAACTCATTAACAAAGCTTCGGAGGACATTTTTGCAATGGAAAAAGTGGTTTAGAATCACCCCAGGAATCTCCCATTTCCGGCTCTCGCGTCGAGTTTGGGACACCCTATATAGACTAAGAAAACATCGACCACTTTGTTTGTGAGAGATAAACATACCTAAATAAAAGTTCTATTTAATTAAATTTTTTTCGTTCTCTTTAAGTTACATCTTTTTTTATTGTTGTGAATTATTAATCATTATTAAATTTAAAAAAAACACAGTTTGTCCCATTTTATTAAATACTATTTGTACCACAAATTACTTCTTTCAAATTTTATTTTTACCGAGATTAGCTCAAGTTATAGTATAAAAGCTTAGAGTGACCGACTCTGCACTTTTGCCTGCGAGAGGCCCATTTTCCTTGAATTTGCCCTGACTTTCGCACGTGAAAGTGCCATTACTGGTTCGGTTCATGGAAATTTTCAGGTCTAAATAGACGGGGTCTAATCCCTGGGGTCCAGGTAGAAGTTGGGTCTAAATTTTATACAAAGCTTGAACCTATTCTCTGTGGAGTGTTGCTCAAGACTCTGTTGGTTGGATACTTTCTTTAGAACGCGAGCTTTTACAGATGGCAGGGACTTCCTAGTGCCAGGTGTGGCACTGGAAATAGCTTCTTTAGGTGTCTTAGAATATGTTAACCTTTCTGCTGCGAGTGACGTGCGTACGTGGCCTAAGGAAATTTCTATTTGTAAAAAATGTGTACATATGAAGTACGAAAATGAATCTATTTGCATGTAGACACCGTCTGCCCTGGAGATTACAATAATTATCCCGAGTCCATTATTAAATGGATCTATAACTAAAATCGTTAATGCACAAAGTCGGAATGATGAAAGCTTTAAAGTCGGAGCTAAAGTCAGCCTTAGGGGAAGCCCAAACGAGACCTCCCACAAACGGCTGCGTTCAAAGAACTGTTACCAGGAAATGAACGTGTTACCTACTTTTTCAGGAATACGCGAAACCTGATACACAAGATAAATATAGCCCAGCAACGGAACGGAAACGACGGCCCGAAAATCGTAGCAAAACGACGCGGTGAGCCTGCAAAGCGATTGTCGAGGCACAGGCAACGCGGATGTCAACGACAGCCGAGATTTCCATGGAAATTGCAGAACAAGGTTCGACGGCGACGCGCGAGTCGTGATCGACTAGCGAGCAAACAAGTTTTTTCGCAAATCATTGACTTGGTCTATTGCGGATTGCTTCTATCTAGTGGAGTACCGTGACAATGACTATCGTGGACAAGGTCGGCGGATTGGAGCAAAGAGACTGCGTCGCCGTGGAAGGGGAGCCGTGGCAAGACTGTCGCGACTGACTGAGCAAGAAACAGTAACAGATTCTCATTCTGAAGTATCAAATTTTATTCAGAATGTGCCAATGCGTGGGGAAGACGCAGCCTATTCTTGAATTCCCTCGACTTGTGCGATTAATGCGATGACCGCCAGGTTGCGTTCGTGAAAAATTCTGCGAAATACTGGAAAGTGAGCCCTGTTTTTAGGAAACGTACTTTCCATTCCGGTATTCTAATGATCTATATTAGAAACTCGTGCTGATTTCATTAATAAAGCCCGCACTCGATGAATAAGATTTATATCACCGCATTGAACAAATGATTGATAAGCTCACTTCAAACATAAAGGAATTGATAATATTTTTGTCAAATTCGATTGATTGAGGCTAATAACAATATTTTAATTAACGCTTTCGTCGCTATAGAATTGCTATAGAATTCCAAAAACATTTATTTAATAAAAAAATAGATCTCTCTTGAGTAATAGTATTTACTGCAAATGCACTTTTTCTTTCAAAATTCAGGGAATACGCCAAATCGACTTTAATAACGCCACGATATCGAAAGTTTATGAAAAGAAACAAACGCAATAAAGTTGCGTCAGCAGTAGCGAATGTGTTAACCCTGTAAGCATTAAAACTCCGGCATGTTTAAAATGGAGTATTACTCTATCGTGAAAGTGCGACCGCGATATAATTTCACGCCATCTCGAGCTGTTTCCATTCAATGGCTATTTGTTTCAACAAAATTCCTTCGCTTCTTCATAACTTGAAATTTAACAATTTTTCAATAAAAATAAAAATTCTAAAAGTCAAAATCCAAGGATTTTTATATTGTGCTTGTGTTGTTAACGAGGTTGTCTGCGAGGGATTAACACATTTCAAGAGAGTCAAAAAAACTTCATTGCGTTTTAAATATACACGGCGATTTAAAGTCGTGAACACACAGCGAACAGGGCGATGCGAGTCACGAAAAGAAAACAAAACTCTTCTGGTAAACAGTACGCAAATGAATCGTTCTCAGAATACATATTTAGTTTTCAGTACGAAATTACTTTTTCGAAATACGGAGCGTCGTTCGTAAATCCGCGCGTAAAATGAATATTCAGGCATTATTTTTTATTAAAACAAGGACTATGGTAATATCAACGTTGTAAATCCGGGAAGCGATAAGGAGAACAGCTGATCTCTGTGTTGTTAAAGATATGGAAAAAATGCGTAAAACGATCAAGATTATTCATACATTCGCTCCGAGATAACCTGAATTTATATTTGTTGACATATCGTTATTTAGAAGTACACATTTTGAATATACAAAATCTACTCGCGCTTCAAAATCGCGTGTACAACAGCGTTTAGAATTCCAAAATGTATTATGTATACAAATTATAATTTTTCCTTCGAAATGAAAATTCAAGATGCATCAAGAACAAGTAAAAGTCGATGCCTGATCTGATTCTTTAGAACTTTCTCATTTTCTCCATAAATTTCATTGTCCAATTAAGCTGCGATTCATACTATGTTAATTTTGAAACAAGTAAGCATATGTTTATGCGTGAATCCGAGATGTAATAGCGATTAAATTCATGTGATCATTTTATCTAATGATCATTGACCATATGATCTATATAACCTGGTTATTGGTTCAAATCTAAACAGTACATAGTACATCACTTCTTTAGTAACTATTTGTAAACACGTTTCTCATTGAATTTCCAATTCTCAGACGTTAATTATTCTCGCGTGGCGCCAAGACATTGTACGATCATTAGAGTACTAAACACAGGAAATAGTAATCATCGCGACAATAAATTCTCGCATAACTTCAAGTACGAGATAAGTTAAAAGGTTAATACCCTAACATGGATTCTATATTTCTAAGTATCTCCATGTTATCTACCCTTCTACTGTAACTCCGAAACAAGGTCACCTCGGACATATATTTATGCGAATTTTTTCATTCTTTTGGCGCTCCAAATCCTTGCTATACAAAAATCACCTCTCCCGTTCCTTCACCCCAGACTTTGCTAATCGCTCAAAGCCCGCACCTGCGGTTTCGAAACGATCCACGCAAATTCCGACTGCATCGCGTGTACAAACATGGATCGATATGCCCGTGATCTCTGCGTTTCGCGAAATCAGCTGCGCGTCGGACGCGACTATCAGACGAAAATATTTGTTCGCGCGGAAGATACCGTATGACACACGAGGGCTAACTTTCAAAACATCTTTGTTCCAGCCACGGAGAGACAAACAAAGCCGCGCGTCGCCGTTCATCCGGAGTGCAGAATCTTATCGATTACCTAGGGAAACAAGCGCCGCTCGTCCGATAACGCCTCTCGTTTTGCGATCCCCTTCGGGGCTGATTCCGTCCATTCGCCAATCTAGAAACGCGCGAAACGTTCAAACGACGTCGCTACCGACGCATTCGACGGCGACGATCAGCAAATGACCGTCGTTTGATCGCCGAGGATCGTCTAATAGACTAATCTTCGGGACCATAAATTCTCGTTAACTCTTCCTAGTCGAGCAATGGATCTAAAGTATTGTTAGATATAAATAGAAACGTCCCCCGTGGATCGATGCATCGTTTCTTCTGCGCGAACTAGGCGAAATTGCAAGCTATTGTCGAAAATTTCCTGAGCGAGACTTCTTTTAAATGGAAAGAGAAATAGGCGAAGCGAGGAATTTCTTTTGGGATTTACGTTATCACTATTAAGACTATCGTTATTAATAGCTTTGAAGTGTTGAAAATACTTTTGGACGATATTAAAATAAAATTTGACTGAAGTAAGAAATAGTAAAGAAATTTTTATCCTCGCAAGACGGATGATTTAGAAATTAAGATTCTATTCCACTGAAGCATGATTATATTATTCCTAATAGTCTTTTTGTCTCTGTTATGTGACATAATAATAAAAGATAAAGAAACACGAGCAGGTCAAAATGACTCTGCATCCGCCTTCCGAGGGCCAATATTTACGTTCCGCGATCCCTGACATTACATCAAAAGTTCGCTGTCCCCATCCATGACAACACCGCGGCAATAAAAATGATCGAGGGTTTCGGAGTCGTGGTAAAGTTAAACAAAATTCATACTTACTTCATCACGTGGAAAAGGAACCAAATCTCCTCTTATCCTCTTCGACTGAAGACCATAAAACAGTTAATAAGGACTCGTGGCGATTCGCGGGTACATAGTCACACACTTCAGGATTTCGTGTCCCGTGAATAGAAGCATCTCATTGACCGGGCGGTTATCAACAGGAACGTCAGATTTCCGCGCGCTGCTCCTGTTCCACTGAATTTCACGTGTCACCGATTTCCAGGATTCCCTGGCCGTTTATCTAATCTGCTCCGAACGCCTCGGCACGGCGGTCGGCTTTTTCTGGGTCAGCCGTTAAGCGACACTCCGACCGCCAGTCAATTTCACCGTCGCGTCAACGACGTTTGCGCTCCTCCGTTTTTGGAAAAAAAAAAAAAAAAAGCCGTGGAACGCTCGTGAGAATCGTCCAAAAACCGCGTGAAGTAACCACGGTCTTCTTTGTGTCACGTTTTGCACACAGTTCGAAATACGTCGTCGCGCGATCCACGCGCACACGTGACTCCTGGGCCGTAGAGCGTATTCGTCGCGTCCCCGTCTGCGCCGCGTCACGACGAGAACAACACTGTGGGCTGTCGAGGAACGTCGAGGAAACACTGACCCCGAGAGACGAGCAACGCTCACCGCGCGGCTGTTGGCGCAATACTGAACAACTACGTATCAGTCATAACTAACGGCGCGGCGCCTCGACGCGCGCGATGACTCGCGCAGTCGCGTGATCGCCTACACAGATCGGACGCCTGTTTACCGCCAGAATTAGACAAAACAGAGCTTCAGCTTCGACGCATCGAGACCGCGATTAGGTTAACAGGAGTTCAATTCCGTGGGGCTCGACCCCCTTCGACTATTATCTAGTCGGTCTAGTGCGCTTTAACCCGCCCGCCGTTCGGCAATTGCGACATCGCGGCGGAGACGATCGATCGATCCCGCTGAGAGTCCCGCCGGACGATTGTTTCAAAATATCCACTTGCTTTGTTATTCTTCAAATGCGATTACAGTGGATAATGAAATTATTATGAACACTTTGAAACTATCTCTTATTTGTAATTTGAACAAGAATAGAATTCAAAATATAGTTAAAAGAAAACTGTTTTTATCAGAAGCGTTAAAACTTCCACGAATTCTACGGAGTATAAACAATATACGTTTGAATCTTTTAAGAGGTAGTAGGGGAGCTCAAAAGAAACAAAAAATGTCATAATATTGTGTTCGATTTTCCTCTATTTTGCAGAAATGATGTCTTAAAGTTAATAGTGTATGCGCTAAATTAATAATCGAAAAATTCTAAAATTTTTCAGATGCGTAAGAAGCAACATTAGAAACAAAAAAAGACGGGCCTTTCCTTGGTATTATTGAAAAACACCATCGACAATATGAAGTGTATACTTTTTTCGTCTGTCCATAATAATTTGATCACCTACTGTAAATTACTCGCTGATAAGAACGCTGTCACATTTGCGATTTACCGGTATGCAAGGTGTTTGCAACAAGTGGAATGTTTTCAGGAGCTCTGTGAGTAAACAAATGCACCGCGCGATTTTTAGCAGGGTAAGCGAACTGCGCGCGAGATAACTACATAATCAATTGTAATGATGTACCTCTTAAATATACATATGCACATACAAATAGCTTTCATTTGTATATAGACGGCGTTAATGACACTTTCATACCATTTAGTTAATCGAAAAAGATAAACAAAAAGTGAATTTCTATAGAGTTCGCACTTCAAGGGTCCACTGAAGTTTAAAAGATCTTTAACCAAATATCAAAGCTTTATTAAATTATCTGTCATAACTAGACTGCGGCTTATTATACAAAATAAAATGTTTAGAAACGCATGAATTGAATATGAATTAAAACTTGAATAAAAATATATCTTATTTTCTAAGTATTATAACTTGAATTATATTTTTGATATTTTGTACATTTTGGCATTTTCTAACAATCTCAAAGGTGTTTAGAATATTTAAAATGGTCATAAATTCATAAAATCCGCTGTCTAGTCATAACTTTCTGTACTTCAATTTTTAAAAATAATCTTCTCTCATATTTTTCTATACCCTGACCTCTCATCAATTAATCAATTTCGGAGTCGATACTTCTATTTCTCACTGCAATCTCACGGAACCATTGCGTAGAACAATAAATTGAACTCGCCATAAATCGCTCGCATGTTTCATCCATTGATGCCGCTGACGCGTGATAGTGTTTAATTGAATGTAACGCCTAGCATTATCTCTGGTCGCCACATTAACCTTGAAAAGAATGGAATCGACTCCACCCCACGCGCGCGTATCACATGCCAAGTGAAAATGACATTTCCCCTTAAAGATCACCGCTCCCCTACCCGAACGGACACATCCGATTAACATTCTATGCGTCTTCGCTGAAAAGCTCGCGAACCTTGACCACGAAAACAAGATACTTCAACGGTGTCGATGTTCCGTTGAAAAACAACGCGGTGCACGAATAACAATGAATTGTTCTCCGAGCGGTGGATGATTGAGAAACCCGACAGACTGACTGCCGTTTGTTAAAGGGTCATGTGATCCTTTATCGCAACACCTTGCTGTCAGTAACGCGTTGCTGCCGTGATAACGAGTCGTCGCGTCTAAAAATTGCGACGCAATTTTGAACGATGTTTTGTGATCCCCGTTCTAAGAGAAAACCGGAGATATTGTAGTTAAAACGACGTCGAAATCGACTCACGATTAAGATAAAGCATTTAAATTGAGTGCGTTATCGCGGAGCATTCCGTCTAATATCTCTGACACTTCAATATGTTGCTAAAAGATTTTATCGTGCGTTGAATGATTACGCAGTCGAACTGTCTCATCTGTGTCCGTTCGACCGAGTCCAAGTGACAATTGAATGTGTGTTGAAAAGATGCATTTTTGCGCTTTAAATACACGCGTTTTTAGATTTATTAAAAGACTAGAAATTACAATTACCCGACGGTTAGGACCATGTGTGCTGTTGATTCAAGTCGACACAGTGATTTTTCGCTTATTGATTACTCGGTACTATCGTAAAAGCGCCTCCGAAGCATTACAGGTGGTTGCGCATGGGCACAGCGTGTTGCCTCTCGCCAGGCTGCCAAAATATCGATTGGAATTAGGAGCGTCACAGGTCACAAACTACGCTTTTTCTTTTGAAAACCGACAAGCCAAAGAGCTTAGCAAGAATTGAAATAGAATCATAATGTACATCGTGATACCTCCTAGTATCTGCGAACAAACGCTAAATTTATTGCTACGATTACAACAAATCTATTAAATGTTTCTTAGAAATTTACCTGTGTGAGTAGCGACTTGTTCATCGTGAATACTTTCGCGGTGAAGCTGTTGTCGCAGTGCAACACTTGCAGAGAAAACATCCTCAACTATGAAAAAAAAAAAAAGAAATTGATCCAGATTCCTGCATTATTATTATATTGCAGATTTTTAATTGCAATTTTTAATTTTTATATTGCAAATTTCATAACCACAAATAAAGTACTAAAACTTGAATACCAGTGTGTCTTATTTTCTAAATATTGTAGCTTGAATTATATTTTTTATATTTTACATATTATGACATCTATTAACAGTTTCGTAGATTTTGGATATTTAGAATTGTCATAAATCCATAAAAATCCGCAGTCTAGTTATTAAGGGATCAGTACGGGTTTATCGTACATATTTTCAAGAATTTTTTTTTTATACTAAAATTTATTTTTACATTTCCATCTTTTCACACATAAAAATGGAGGTTTTAAAGTAATAGAAAAAATTTGTTATTTCATTCTATTATTGATTTATCTTGGTGATCTTGCCGCTTGAAGTGAGCCCTGCTTGTTCCTGGCCGACATGATATCTGGACTTTGGAGCATTTAAAAACAAAAAATCGAATAGTTTCTTAAAAAGTAGAGTTGTCGCTATAATTGGAAGTAAAATTTTTCACTCCCGATAAAAAATAACAAAATGGTGGAATATTGAATTTTTCGACCCTTTTTTTACAACTTAAATTGTTTCAAAATATGGTTAAATATAAATAAATATTTATAATTCTACTTCGGACTGAAACTATGCGTGTTCAGAATAATCCCTAAAAATTTGAGCCCAATAGGTGCAATATTTTTTTGTAAATCGTATCGGCGAGGTCGAAAAACGTTGTTTCGAGAAAAACGCGTTTAAAATTTTTATCGTAAAATCGTAAAAAAAAAGCGTCTTACTCTCAATCAGCGATGCCTGCTCCATACATTATTCCTTCAGCTTCTTCATAAGCATCATTTTCTTACAATCTTTCCGATGTTTTTAGACAATCGAATTTTTGAAAAAATAAACCGGTACTAATCCCTTAAATAAATAAATTACCTCCCGCTTCACCGTAGCGTCAGTCGCGTTGCTGAGAAGATCATGAAGAGTGGTACCAATCTTCAACGACTGGTTGGTTGCAGCCTCGCAGGCCAAAATCATCAGAGTAAACTTGCACAAATGATAAGCCGCTGACATAATATACGGTTCCAGCCAGAATTGATCAAATAAAGGATCTGAGGGGCCACCGTATATCCATAGTAAGTAGAAGTACAAGTTGAAGGTGACTATAACGAAAGTCGATATTGCCACGGCGATGATCCGAAGGAAGAACGTTTCATTCAGCAATTGAACGCAATTGCTAACCTGCAGATGCTTCTTTTGCAGATGCTTCAACCTTATCAACACCAAAGGATTCTTTTGCCCCTCGTGAGACACTTTCTCCGCCAATAACTTCGACGGGTATTCGTTCTGTTTTAATGTTTTGTTCAACTTTAATAAACTTTCGTTGATCTTTCTGAAGCAAGCGTTTATAATGCACACGTAGTTCATGTAGCACATGTCTATCAAGAAGTTCACGAATACTATGTAAAGTATTAGGAAATATTGTATTAAAAATTGGGGATTCCTAGAAAATTGATACACTTGGACGATAAGGAACAGCGATCCGAGGATATCCTTTGTATGGATGATTTTTGCCATGCGATCGAAATCCTCCGGCGACAGTATTTCGGATATTTCGAGGAAGTTCCGCAACAAGTGTAAACTACGGCGACGTAGAAAGCTTATTACCACAATTACACATCCGTCCATGAATAAGAAGAAGTTTGTATTGAGTATCGATGCGATGCTACCGCTGAATAGGCCAGAGAAATTTATTTGATAGATGAACATGAGCAGCAAGGATATGTAACCGAGAGTCACTATGGTCGAATATATGAAACGTGGCTTTGAGAATACGTATGACGACGATTCGAACTTTATGGTGAAACGTCCGAGTATTAGGCTGACGAAGAAAATCGGGTACATCAATGAATCCAAATTCGTGGCGCGCAGTGGTACTTTGCTCATTTTCAGGCCTTTGACTTGTATCGGTTTCGTTGATATTTCTCGGTAATGTGTTCTACTTCACAATGGATGAAACTCACTCGTGCAGCGGTGTCTTCGTCTGAAATCGAGTTGTCCTCGACTGGCTAGCTACTTGCAGTTAATGAATGTACAGCGCAAGATGACCCGATAACAATAATACTGGTACCGCCGTTCCCGAGTTTTCTTGAACACACAGTTATTACCTTCTAAATGGAAGCACTTGATGTAATGGCATTTCGTCATTAGCGTAATTCGATAGACACAATGATGTACGAGTCTTTGGAAGGAAATGCAATTTGATAATGTCAGATGCGCAGAAAGTTTATTGCGCAGTTTCATATGGTTCGGTTCATGCGATCAATTCACTCCGATATTATTCACATATTTATTCACAAACATTACATGTGTTACATAATGAAAGAGAATAAATTGATTAAAGAAGGTGCAAAGGAGACACATCGAATTATATTTTAGGTACTAAATCAATTATTGTACATTATCTGTACATATTAGAGAATCAAGCAACAAAAATTGTATCAGTATCAATAAGTACGTTGCGATCGAGCTCACAACCTGAAATCAATTATTATTACAAAATTCTAACGTATTATTGAGGTACAGGATCAGTTTACCTTTGTCAAAGTGGTCATATCTATCTTCAACCCCATTACTATGAACGAATTGTCCTGTCGATGGAGTTGTAAAGAAAGGAGCTCCAACTGCGTATTTAAAAAAAGAAGAATCAATTAGCACACTTCTAAAATATTATATACTCGTTATTTTACTTCACCTCCGCTGTTAATTCTTCGTCAAAAGTGATCACGAGTATTCGATGAACATTAATAGCAAATTTGCATGATTCCTCTTTGATGGATCCGCAAGCATAAACCATTAACGTTAATTGCAAAAAATTCCAAACAGTCAATATCAAATTCAACGTGCTTAGCGACCACGTCTGGTCACGAATTGTTATTATATACGTGTAAATACTGTTCGCGACAATAAAAGTCATCATGAACAAGGACTAGATGGCATAGAAACTGAATGCGTCGCAAAACATTCTAAAGACTTTGCTGATCTTCAGGTACTGTTTTCCAAAGGATCTCAGTTCTTTGAGGAGCACGGAGTTTCTCTGAGCATGGTAAACCCTTCTAAGCAGATGAGGCTGATCGTTGATTAACATAGCTCTCAACTCGATTAGAGATTCGTTCATTCGCTGGTAGCACGCTTTCAGTACGAATAAACTGTTCACGAAAAGTTTGTCCATTACTTGCATTAAAATAAATGTGAACCCGTAAGAATATTGCTCTATATCTACTTCAAGGACAAATAAAAATATATACACCGTCGGCGTCATAATCATTAAATCTTTAATATAAAACTTCTTGGACAGTTTGCTAAAAACTCGGGGATGCAATATTCGAGAAACATCCGACACGTTCTGAAGACTTCGTACTCCTGATAGATTGAGTGTGAAGTTGATAAAGTATGTTGTGCAGCCAAGGAACAGAAATACGTTACTATATTCTATCATGAAAATATCCAATTTACTTGTGACGTTGATTTCGTAGAAAGAGCGAAACAAGCCCACTGCGTATACGATCATCACGAATGTGCTCCATACGAAGCGTTCCTTTGAGAATACGTATTTAGAGGACTTCATCTTGTAGGGAAAATATCTAACGATCGAACTGACGAAAACGTAAGGACGCATTAATGATTCGAAATCTCGTGCCCACGGCATCCACGATTCCCAAAATTTGCGTTTCTTAATTTCTTTGGACATTGTTAACTGGTTAAATTGATTAAACGACTCACGAAAAAATGACAATTATGAACAGCGTGTTCTCGTTACAGACTTCTTTTCTACACTGTTCTGTGCATCGAGTTTCAAATTACAAAATTGTGTTACGGATGCGCTTCTCGCGTTTTCTTTTAAATTGTAGTTATTTGAAAAATGAAGTACCCGAGATAACGACGCCTGATTACTAGTACAGTGTAATTGCAGTTGTAGTCATGATGAATTTCAGGACTACAATAGAATATCCAGGGTACAATTTAGTTAATGAATTTGCTGTGGAAATTAAGAGCAATAATAATGTTATGATCTTTAGTGCCGTCTGGTATAGATAATTGCTGTTTTTCGAATCAATGTATTTGACGTATTTTATCATTACTTTAATTGATAGGTTTGATGATACATGAGTCTATAGGAGGAAAGGTAATTTAATAATATAGAACACGTAAAAGGTTTAGCATACAGTTTCAAACAGTTTTATTCCAGGAAATTGTAGATGATTTCTATTATAATAGTGTGGTCATTCATAGAAATGTAAATATGTAAAGATAATGTTAAAGAAATCTGCCTTACAGACAAACCTATATTCATTTACATTACAATCAGTAGCCTACTCGTAAAAATTAATGTTCTAGATTCTAGAGCAAAAATAGTTATGTTGCGAATCCTCTTTTAACAATGTTTTACAAGCAGAAATTGTATTAATATTAATAAATACGTAATGATAGTGTTCACTATCTGGAAAAATTTATAGCGTACAGTTTAAACTATTCACAATAAAATTTTAGGATTGTTTTACCTTTGTCAAGAGAGTTCCATCCACTTTAATCCCAATCACTACAAACGCATTGTCATGTTGCAAGAGTTGCATCGAAAATAGCGCCAACTAAGTACCAAAAAAGGAACACATGGACCAGTTCTCAAACACTAATACATCATCTTCATTTTTCATTACCTGTGTTGCCAACTCTTGATCAGAAGTTGCTATGTGTAGTTGATGAACGTTGATAGCAGTTTTCTTGCCTTGGTCTTTAACGGATTCGCAGATATAAGCCATAGATATTATGTATCCGCTATGATAAATGGCAAAGACAAAAGGCAGAACCCATTTTACCATGGTGAAGCTATTCATCTTCTCCGCTGCAGACTCGTATACGTTGAATGTGACATCGACAACGAACAACGTTAGCGTGAAGACGATGTCAAAGCTGAAGACTTGAAAAAGCTGATGCAGAACTTTCTTGATTTCCAAGTGTTGTTTTCTAAGGCGTCTAAGTTTTCTGATCAGCACAGGATTCCTTTGCGCGTGATATACCCGCCTGAGTAGGTGAGGCTGATCGGTGGTTAATTGTTCTCTTAATTCTACCAAAGATTCGTTTATATTCTCAAAGCATGCTCTCAGTACGAGCAAACAGTTTGTGAGCAGCTTGTTCGAGATGAGGATCATACAAAATGTCAGCCAACAGACGACGCCGAATAGAGATATGTTCTGCTGCATTACTAATATTAAACTCAGAACTGGTATTATGTGTGTCGCGTCTCCTATGAAAATCGATAGCGACATTTTGCGAAAAGTTTGCGGAGGCAGCACTCGAGAAACGTTCGAGACGCTCCGTAGTCCTTGCACTTTCGATCGACCTCCAATGTAACCCATGAAAACTTTTATGGAACCAAATAGCATAATTGCGTTGTAGTGCCACTTTATAGACGTTCTAATATGTGCAGTATTATTATTAAAATCGTAAAGAGATTTAATTGTACATACTACGTACACAATCATAATTATCATGCTATAGATGAAGCGGTTTCTCGAGAATACGTATTGGGACGACTCAATTTTGTAAGGAAAGAATCCAAGCATTGAATTGACGAAGACGTAAGGATACATTAATGACATCAAATTTCGCACACGTAAGCATTTCCATCCACCACATTTTTTACTCCCGTTAAACATTATTGATGGTCAAGTGCGCCGGTTAAAGTGTGATTCGCGCGTTCTACGAGAAAGCGATAACAAGAAAGGCCGCGTTCGCGTTACGAACTACTTTCTAAACTGTTCTGAGCACAAAGTTCGAAACGGTGACATTTGATAGAACGCAATATGACTTAGTAGCTAACATTACTGATAAGCTCTTCCTTCAGAAGGTAATAATTTGCAGAATGAAGTACTTCGCCTAATGGCTTTCGATTACTAGGACTGCTACGACCACTTTCAGAAGCAGAAAACAAACATACAAGAAAATGTATTTTCGCAATTGTAGCAATCGATTTATTACTATCGCGAAAATTAAATCAGAAGCGCCTCAAAGTATTATGTTATAAATTTTTCTTTAACAAGGTTTCACAAGCAAGAATTGTATCAGTACTAGCACAAAAGTTAGGATTTTGCTAGTTATCTGAAAAGAAATTATAGAATACAGAAATCTTTAAAAGAGATAAATAATGGTAAATAAATGTACATGCATATTCATTCATTTACTATACATTTTTTTCACAAAATTGCAACAATGGAAAGTCGAATTTTTCAGTCAAAATGCCTTTAATTTCGTGAAGGTGTAATTAGTTTACCTTCGTTAAGAGCGTTGCATCCAGCACAAGATTCATTGATCGAAACATATTGTCCCGTTGAATCACTTGTAGGGAAAACAACTCCAACTATATATCCAAAACCAATACAGTACATTTACAGGAAGTTTAATTAAAATTAGAATTTTCGAGAATGCCTCTCCTATTAATTACCTGCGATATCACCTGCTCATCAAAAGTGATGGTAAGAACACTGTGAAGATTGATACCAATTTGCCTCTCTTCGTCTTTGACCGTTTCCCAAACCCATGACATTCCAATGAGTACCGAGTAAAGGTGAATAAGGAATGCCAAAGAAATGGACCAAATATTTTTGATCTTACCCTCGTCCGTGTCATACGCCAAATAATAATAGGCAGCGAGCGCAATATTAAAGTACATCAACACTATTAGCGCGGTAATTTCATAATTGTATGTGTCGTTGTATAACCCAATAATTTCACTGATCTCCAAATGCTGCTTTCTGATAGATTTTAATTTGCCAAGCAATATAGTATTCATTTTCAAGTGATACACTCTCCTAAGGAGATGAGGCTCGTCATTGGTCAAAAGTTTTTTGAATTTCACAATTGACTCATTTATACGACTGAAACACGCTCTCAACACGACTATGCTGTTTACGTAAAACATGTTCAATATCATGACCAAGAAGAACGTGTACAAGCAAAAAACTCCCTTATGATTCGCTAACATATATACTAAGTAAATTCCCAACGGTACGATCTGTAGTAAGTCTTTCATAAATAGCCATTTTGATAGTTTGCTGAAAGTGCGCGGAGATACTATCCTGGCCAGATCCGAGGTCCTCTGATACAGTCGAATTTTCCGTCGACTCGTCAGGAAGCCAATGATGACACACAAACTACCGAAACTTATGTTGATGTTGTCGTGCATAGTCACAATCGCACCAACGAACTCTTCGCGGACGAAATTGACCTTGTAAAAGATACTGAACCAGATTCTGACGTAAATAAGTATCGCGATCGTGGACCACACGTAGCACGCTTTTGAGAAAACGCATTTCGATGACTCGATTTTGTATGGGAAGAGTCCGAGGATGGAAAGAATGAAGATGTTCAGCTTCATTAAGGATTCGTAACTTGTGACGCGAAAAGGATTCCACGATCCTTTTTCATCTTTTGTCCCGTTCTTTGCCATTGGATAATTTTTAAGTTTGTAACAAGTCTTGAACTTAGTTTCACGCGCGAAGGTTCGTTTCTGTACTGTTCCGAACGGCGCAAGCGAAGAACTAAGTATAAGTCCAGTATTGAAATTGAACATACTAGAAAATTAATTTCTTAGAGAGTGCCATCATTATCAACATAAATGCATGTAATTCTTTTGTCTGAAAAAAAAACGCAGAGAAAGTTTCATCAGTCTATTGTTATGAAAGTGATGTTACAATATTGCGGAAAGTGTAATAACGACGGCACTATCTCGTCTACATAAAATTGATCGATAAAATCGATTCAAAGTAAACTATTTTATTAATTCTATCTATTCTTATCTCGTGTTTACGTCGCGAACGCGTTAAAAACAGTTTACGCTTCAAAATCTTAAACCACGTTTATAATCATCTAGAATCTAGAATCTAGAATTATTCTCTAATAAGCGTCTAGTTATTCCCGTATGCAACTGTTTTCATGTCCTGTTAATAGAGATGTGTTTACTGTTAATAAACAAATTGAGGTTGCGATAATATTTGCATGCTTGCAAAAAATTCGTGTCTTAAACTGCACACTCGATCGTTATTTTCTTAATTATGTAGTATCATTGCGTTTGACGTCAACGGACACCATGCGTAGGCTATTTTATCAACTTCCTGTGCTTACTGTTGTTACTAGATAGAACGTTTTTTTCTCTCCGATATCGTAGTTTATCATTCAGGATTTTTACTTTTAAATCGCACAATTTGTGGCAATAAAGAACATCGCAATAACGTGTTTCCTTATTTTCTTAGGCAAACGTGTGAAAAAAGTGTTTTACTTGTCCTAAATATATGACAGAATTTTATGTTTCAAAAGTATTTATTTTTGATTAATTAAAATAATCATAGGATTCTGATATACGTGAGATTTTCTTCTTCCTTTTTTGAATATTCCAGAGTCGATACATCATTTTAGATAGTCGATTGTTGCGCATTCGAAATTAATTGTAAAGGAGAGTTGTATCTATATTGATCTATATGTATATGTATTTCCCTGCAACAGATGTTTCAAATGTTTCAATAGGTTATGTTTATGTACCGCCAAAAGCTCGTGCAAACTGAAGCATAACCAATAAAATAGCGAAGCTTTTTTGTAGTAATTCCATGATTTCGTGTGATATTTATATAGCCTTCTGCAATGATTACTCGAATATATTATTTTCCTTAAAGAAATTACTTTATTTATTATATTTAAAAGTCTTGTAAACTACACCATGACTACTAACTGCATTGATAAGGGTATAATTACCTATATTTATTTAGAAAATTTTGTGTAAGTATTAATCTTTTGCGTGCTGTAATATGGCTATAATAGTTAGTTACATATAAAACATATATTTATTTCATTACAGAACTTATACTAAAGTTGCTGTTAAGCCTGGGAGGAATTTGAATGTGATTATAGGGCCAAATGGCACTGGCAAATCAACAATCGTATGTGCGATTGTTCTTGGTTTGGGAGGTAAAACTAGTACGATTGGACGTGCCACTCATGTTGCGGATTACATAAAAGCTGGTTGCAGCGAAGCAAAAATTGAAATACACCTTACGAATGGCCAAAAGACAGATACTGTTGTTACTAGAGTTTTTAATTTGCAAGGGAAAAATTCCTGGCTCCTTAATGGAAAAGCTTGTAAAGTTAAGGATATAGAAGATTTAACGAAAAGTCTAGATATTCAGGTACTTTGAATTAATCGACGTGCGTTACGAAAAGTTACACATTTCGCTCTTCACTGTGAAAAGCAGCACACTTGTCTTCGTTATTATGAAAAGTAACACGCGTCATTCTTCGCTGCGAAAAGTAGCACATTTCGGTGGTTAGCTACAAAAAGTAACACGTTTCGTTCTTCACTGCGAAAAGTAGTATATTTGGGTGATTAGCTATGAAAAGTGTAACAGTGAAATTTGTTAGTTTTTGCAGCTTAAGCCCAAGCTTGCTATTCTTCGTGGCGAAGCAGTGAAACATGTTAGTTTTCACGGCTGAAGCCCAAACATGCCAATATTTATCAGAAACGATGAAACGTGCTTTTCTTCGCGTGAAACTGAGACGTGCTGTTTTTCGTAAGAGAATCGAAATGTGCTACTTTTCGTAACGCACTTGGTAATCTCCTCAACTAACTTAAGCTTTGCTACAATTCATTTTATTTCTTTAGGTGGACAATCTTTGTCAATTTCTTCCTCAAGATAAGGTACAGGATTTTTCGAAAATGAATGCACAAGAGCTATTGGAAAATACAGAAAGATCAGTTGGTGATCCTATAGTTTTAGAACACCACAAGCAATTAATAGAATATAGAATAAATCATGGAGATCTAGAGAAACAGATAGTTAATAAAAAGAAAGTATTGCAATCGAAAACTCAGGTATACGAAGGCTTGAAAGAAACCGTTAGTGGTATAAAAGAAAGAAAAATGATAAAGAGAAAAATTGTCCACCTGAAGCAGAAAAAAGCATGGCTACTGTACGATCAGAAACGTAAACACTTGATTAAGGTAAATAGGCAAAGTTTGTAAAGAGTCTGAGAAATGCTTGGTACTTTCAAATGTAAGTTCTGTGTAATTGAATGTAATTGCAGATAAAAAACAAAAAAGACGATGCAGTAAAAAAAGCGACTTCTATAGAAGAAGAAATAAAACCTATTAACGATTCAATAGAAAAACTAAAATCAGAAATTAAAATACTTCAAAATAAGGCAACAGATCATGTAAGTTTCTGAATTGCAGGTCCCAAAACAATAGGCATATTTAGAGTAAAGTATACAGTTATTGACCCCCCTATACAATGATTGACCCTTTCAAGAAAAGTAAAAACTATAGTATAATCCTTTTCTTACATAATAAAAAATATATATATATTTCAATGATCCAAATATTCTTGTTTCGAATACAATTAATATTTTACTATATCAGAAAAGGATTATACTATATTTTTTACCTTTCTTGAAAGGGTCAATCATTGTATAGGGGGGTCAACAACTGTATACGTTACCTTAGTAGCGTTTAATTTTAGGGTAATAAAATCAAAATGAAAACTGGGAAACTTAAAAACATGTTAGACAACATTTTGGATTGTGAAAATAATATCAAAGAATGCGAAAACAATTATAAGCAAAGGGTTCAAGCGGAAGAAGCACGAGACAGTGATATAAAAGTTGCACGGCAACAGAAAAGCAAACTTGACAACGATTTAACTGCGATAATGGAAGACATCGGATCCGGTTAGACTAATATTTTGATTTTATGCTTGTTTTATCGTAAAATAGCAGGAAATTTTTTAAATTTATTTGCTTTTACAGAGGAAACTTTAACAAGGCAAAAGCATGAAATTTCGTCTAAGATAAACGAACAAAGAAATGTTATTACTATGCTCACAAATAAAAGCTCAACTTTGAGGCGAGAGGAGGACATGATGAACTCTCAGATTAGAGGTGAATAATTTGCTTTTTGTATAATATGTAATGTAATATGTTACTATAAATATTTTTTCATCAAATTTACAGCCCAAGAAGACGAACTAAAGCTTCTGAATATACAAGCTAAACGATTGCAACTTCTGAGAGAAAGACATAGTGATGCGTATAAAGCAGTATTATGGTTAAAAGGGAATCGTGATAAATTCTCTGGAACAATACACGACCCTATATTGCTCAATATAAACGTAAAAGACGCTTTGTATGCAAAATATTTAGAAAGTATAATCCCGTTCCGTGATTTAGTAGCATTCGTTTGTGAGAATAAGCAGGATATGAATTCGTTATTGCAATATTTGAGAGACGAGCAGAAATTGCAAGTAAACGTCGTGCACTCAGATCCCATGAAAAATGTTTCAATGACGCCACGCAATCCTTTAGAGAATATTGAACAATATGGCTTTACTCATTATTTAGTATCGCTGATTGAAGCACCAGCGACTATAATGAAATATTTAGTCTCTATGTATAATTTAAGTAATATTCCTGTTGGGACTAATACCGTCGATGATAAAATTGATCAAATACCTCATAATATAAATTGTTATTTTAGCCGTAAGTAAAAAAGTATTAGTAATATTCTTTTACAAATTGTTCTTTCAATAACATTTTTCTTTGTTCTTTTTCTGTAGGAAACAATATGTATGTAGTGAATAGATCGAAGTATACAGGAGACAAGTCTACCAGTATGCAATCAGTATCGTCTTCAAATATGTTATCTCTTGTGTTAGATAAAGCCAAATTGATGAACATCGAAGAAACGTTCGTAGATGTCACAATAAAATAGTATTACTGCATTTATGAAACGATTATAATTAAACTATTTTTTAGATTGAGATTATTGAAAGAAAAAAAGGCAAATGCGATGAATAAAGTACAGCAAATTGAAGAAGAGATATCCGAACAAAACAAGAAATTAGATCAATATAGAGCTGAGAGACACAAATATCAACAAGATCTTCAGCAAATACAAACTTTGAAGTCTCGAATATCTATGGTCGAGAAAAAACTCATAAATTTAGAAAATGAACGAACCAGTATCGAGAAAATAAAAGAATCAACTACGAAGGACATTAAGGTTTTACATTCTTATTCACATAACTATCAGAGTGTTATTACATTATTGCAAAATGGTATTTGCCTTTCAGGTGGTTTTAAATAAACAGATGAAACTTTATAAAACATACAATACTGAAATGGAACAGTGCTTCGAGTCTACTATAACCAACGAACAAATCGGATTAGCATTGAAATTGCAGAATCGATCTCTGAGAATCAAAACGAATAATTCTCAGGATTTAAGAGAAGAGCTTAAAGTGGCGCAAGAGGTAGTAAAGAAGTATAGCTCAGATATGTTGCTTTTGAAATCTGAAGTGCAAGGAGTTTACAACGATGCGCTGAATAGTACGGACGGTCTTAGCCCCTCTGATAAGGGGTTCGAAGCTTTAAATAAAATTTTCAACAAACTGCCACCGACTGTCGAGGAAATTAACAATGAATTAAATATTGCTCAAGCAAAAGTTTTCTGTATGGGAAACAACGTGGATGGTGAAAATGTTTGTACTATAAATATGTTGAAATTAATTAGTATTTTAATGAATAGTTGATTCGATAAATTTATTTTTCACTTCAGGTGTTGCGTGAATACGAAGAAATAGAAAAGGAAATTGGGCATCTGAAAGACTTCATTCAGAAGAAAACTCAAGAATTAGAGGTAACTGCGCAACAGATGGAAACTTTACGAGTGCAATGGTTGGAACCTCTGTCCAAAACTGTCGAGAAGATCAATTCAAATTTTAGTTCGTACTTTTCCGCAATGGGCTGCGCGGGTGAAGTTATATTGGAACACGGAGAAAATGCTGTAAGTCGATGCGAAACATAACTAAATGGGGCATACGCGTATCGTTTGGAAAATTGCGAAGAGAATGATACTTTCTAGATGGACTTCGCCCAATACGGACTGAAAATCAAAGTGAAATTCCGAGATACTGATCAACTGCAGGAATTAACAAGACATCATCAAAGTGGCGGAGAAAGAGCATTGACCACTGCAATTTATATGATTTCCCTTCAAGAACTTTCGAGAGTGCCTTTTCGATGCGTGGATGAAATTAATCAGGTACTTATTAAACAGGTAGAAATTAGAAATTCTTTTTCTAAATAACTTGTTTTTTTCAGGGAATGGATGCAGTGAACGAAAGACGAGTGTTCAATTTGCTCGTGAAAATGACTTCAAGACTGAACAGTTCTCAATATTTCCTGCTTACACCAAAGGTTAGTATACAGGGTGGTACCATCTAACTTTATCATTTCTAATATTCCTCACATCATCTATTCGTATGAAAGTTGCATAGTTTCATGGGGGCTAGTGTATAGAAAAAAGAATTTTATTCCATTGGAATAAGCTAACATGATAAAAGAAACAACTTTATAGATCAGGCCTGGGGAAATCGTGGCCCGCGGGCCACGCGGTCTCCGTTCTCCTCCTGCCGAGCTCTCCCCACTACATCCACTTGATTCTGCCGCTGTGTGACACTCGTCACAGTGAGAGCATTGTCAGGTAAGTCTGTGTGCGGAGCAGCGGGAATGGTGAGGGAAATCGTAGCCTACTGGAGGGGGAACGCCACACTAATGGAAGGAGTAGCACAGCGACGTCGGGGAAGAATTTCCCCAGGCCTGTTATAGATGATAGCTATTTTAAGCATAAATTCAACGACCTATAACAATAAGTACTTCAAGATCAGTAAAGGTTGCATAAATAGGTTTCTGTATAACTGTGCGGTGACGCTAGAACGTAACGTTCTGCTTCCTCTTCGACTGTAAGGATGCTCCTTTGTTTATCAACATGTTTTGTTTTCGTATCTCATTTATTTCAAGTTCAGGTGTTTCTTTCAGTTCATAGGTTTGTTTTCTGTGTCTGCACTTTCTGAACTAGTGCAGAACCAATCACTTGCTATCTACTTCCGTTTTGTGAGATAGAAGAAAATAGCGATAGATGAGTTCTGAACTAGTGCAGTCAGCGCAGGAACAGAAAACAGATCTCATGTGAGAACGTCATTGTCAGACACGAATTTTGAAATTAGAATCAAAGTGAAGAATGATAATGAGAAAAAGTTTGAAATGGTCTTTATTTATTGTGAATGTGGTCAAAATGTAGTTCAAGCCAACCATCTGCTTGTACTTTTCAAACTTTTTGTAATCAGTTAACGGAAATAGAGAAGTTCATTCAAGCAGAGAAGTCAGAAAAGTCACAAGTTATCCAGAAAACTTTGTTTATACGATCTTCGTTGACTTTGAAGTACTTAATGTTATAGGTCATTGAATTTGTCCCTAAAATGGTTATCATTTATAAATAAGTACGATATAATATTCCATTAAAAAAAAACAAAATTAGTCCTTTAATCTCGTTAGCTTACTGCAATGGAATAAAATTATTTTTAGTGTACACTGGCTCTCATGAAACTATGCAACATTTGCAGGAAATATTTTTTGTAAATTTTCAGTTCAATGAAAATAATTAAGGTGATAAAGTTAGGTGATACACCCTGTATATATTTTCTATTTTCGAATTATTTTTTGATCGGGCTATTGGTTTTATTCTTATTTAGCTACTGCCAGATCTACAGTATTCAGAATCAGTGACAGTACACTGCGTATTTAATGGACCTTCTATGATTGATCATAAAGAATTTGATACAGAGAAATATATCAAACACGTTGTTAGGATGATGGAAAAAGAAAACTTGAATGATGACTGATGCGGATACATATATACAATATCGTTATACAGACACGAAACATAGTATATTAGATCGCATATTTTTTTTAAAACGTTTGAAACAGTATTAATTCTACGAGTAAATATATTTTATTATTACCTTCTTACAGTGATATTAAATGTGTTCCAAAAACTACGTTCACTTTCTACCCTTCTTCTTCTTTTTCTTTTGAGCCTCCGGCCACGGGAATCCTCTGCATTTCAGGACGTCCATGATATTATGGCAAGTGTAGTAAGCATTTTCCATGACCTCTTCATTGAAGATATCCATGGAAAATTTCGCCCTTCCACCACTTTTCCTCGATCTTTTCGTCCCTTTACTTTTACCACCATTACCATTTTTATTATTTTTCCCATTTTTTCCGTTACTTTTAGCGGCTTTCTTTTTTCCCTTTCCTCGCATTTTTTCCCTTTCTTTTTAGTGATACGAACTTTATCGTTAATTGATCGCAAGCTATGCTTGTAAGAAGTTTTCCTAACTTATATTCAAAATGGTTGCTATGTATTCCGTTATTTCAATAATGGTTGTTACGTTCGGAGTTACATCAATAATTTACTATGCATGACAAGACAAATAAGTATACATAAGAAATTGTATGTAGGGATTAATGATGCAATTGTTTCCACTATATAATGCGGTACACTGTCATCGGAATTAAATTAAAGTTCGAAGTCCTAGTTTCTCAGCGAACCCTTCCATTACTGCGACGTAATGCAATTTGAGCACAAGAACGTTGTCAATCGAAATACTTGAGTTATATTAACTACCCTGGGAAACCCGCTGAATTAGCAACATAACTGTGTAGCTGCGTAAAAAATGAAATATGTAAATTGTCTAAATCATTAGAAAATGCGTAAATAACGTGAGATTAAAACTGAAATGTTGAAAACAACGATCGATTTTTTAAATTCTCGAGATTTGCCTTCGCTGCATCGAACCATCGAAGTATCGATCTTTCAAATACATCGAACGGCCTTGACCTTAACGGCATTCCTCTGGCATTCTTGTTACGGGTCGGTGACAGGAGGACACATTTTATTGTTCTTTTCTTAAACTGCGTTTCTAGAAACGTTTGGGCCTACATTTTCCCCTCGAAAATGCATTCGTGTTTCCTGTTTTATAACACTGTTTCGCATTGAAAAAAAGCGTGCGAGGAAGCGCCTGTCTCCTATTCTATTTCCTTTTTTACTGTGTGAAATAGCCCACTTAGAAACCACGAGATGAAGTAAGTACAGAGTAGTCGGGATTCAAGCAGGTCACTATAATTGACACATGAGAGAAAGAGAGAGGTTATAGGCGGAAAGCAGTACCGGATTTTAAATACCGGTAAGTGCGAAAAGACCTGATTATCTCATAGCTGGGTGTGAGCTATGAAATTTTTTTAAATTGATTCTTGTATATTTCAGGAAGTTTGTGTAGGTGTAACTGAAGTCTTGCGAATTTCTGATAAGTATTGAATCATCGTTAAATAATAGATTATGAATGCTATTGAAAAATATATATAAATGCTATAAAAAGTACAGATTTATGTTTTATTTTACTTATATTTTCGATATGTTCGTTGTCAATTTGTGCTCATAGTGTCAAGGAGTTGTTTATTACAAAGTAATTGTATACTTATAGAAACAACAATAAATAGTATAAAAAATTGACAAACTCGTCTAAAAAAGTACTAAAACGCAATGTCGATTATTAGCAACAAAATAATTTTTAATATATTATGTCTATATTATAATATATTGTGTCTATACTTCTAGAAATGAAAGGAAAAAATTTTTTTGATTAAATTTAATAATCAAATTTAATTAAAAAGAATGTTTTTCTTTTATTTTTTAGAGATATTCTTTTTTACAACTTATTTAAATGTGAAGGTATACTAATAGGTTCATTAATAGGGACCGTTACCCTATGTGACCGAATATGTAGCTTCGTGATTCACTGCATTATTATTAATCAGAAATTTGGTCGATTCGTTATCGTTCCCATCGTCGCCCATGGTCCGTGGTGGCCTGCATTCGATTCTCGGCCCACCTCGACCATTGGCGGGTCGCTTATATCGGCCAGGCCCGTCTAAAAATTTCACCTCAGATCGTACCCGGCCCCTATGTCTCTCTCTCTCTCCCTCTCTCTCTCTCTCTCTCTCTCTCTCTCTCTCTCTCTCTCTCTCTTCCTCCCTCTCTCCACGAAACTCCACGACTTCCTTCCTATCGGGATATCAAGCGGCGCGGACAGATGACGACGCTCTGCCGCTCCGCGGACTTGAAACTATTGATAGGCACGCGCAAACCGTCAAGAAGTGCCGGTAAAACAAACGCGAAACAGTCGGTCTCCAGCCCCTGTCACGAGTACCTCGTGTTCCCTCGCCTCTATAGCCGAGAGCAACCCGGCTTTCTTCGTCGTCGCTCCAACGTGCGGTTCGTTTCGTGTTTCTGTCCGCCGAGGCGAAAGAGATCGTCGTTTAGTCGAACGGTTCTTCTCGGGCCTCGAGCACGCGTCGCGTCGTGTCGCGGCCGCGGCGAAGCAAAAAGGACGACGGTGTCGAAATAAAATCACGTTTCACTCGAGGATCCTCCTCGAACCGCCGGTGGAAACATGTCCACGGCGCTCCTCGCCCTGTTCGCTGTCATCCTGTGCATCCTCTTTAGGATATTGAACGTAAACAGTGCGCCGCAGAAGCCGTTGATCGTGTGCCAGGATCAGACGTTCCTCACGACGGTTCTTAAAATCGCACCGGTCATCGCGGAACCGTAAGTACTCTTTCTGCTACCTTGTTTAATGTATCGGCTGCGCGACATCGATGCGAACAATCGTTTGCCTGTCACCTTTCCCGTTACAACGGGGGGGAAATGTAATATAGACGCGAAAGTGAGGTTAGGTTCGCTCCGGGACGCCGGACATTTTTTCGTCCACCCAGGGCAGGATTCGTTTCGAGGTGCATTCGTGCATCTGGTGGACCTTGGAGTCTGTCTTCGATTTTGTTTTTGTCACGCGGTTTCGAGCGTTCGGTCGAGAAATTTGGCCAAGGATTTTGTCGATCGATGACATGGTAAATTGGCGAAAGCTGTCAGAGAAGCAATTGGAAGGGCAAAACGTATGTTCTCCGTGATCGGTCGGCACGAGTGCGATCTAGTTTTCGCTGATAGACAATGACCCTATCAATCTGTCTTAATTGTGTCACGTTGCTGATAATGTAATGTCAATGTGTTGCAATCATGTTGCAACATGTCGCGCAAATTGCACTCCGTTCATGGGGAATTGCGATTTATCAGAAGCGTCGGGAATAATTGGTTATATGTACGATATCGATTACGTTAAATTATATTAAGCGAAAATTAAAATGTATAGTATTGTAAAATCTTAAAACAGGGATTATCGTCTTATTAATTATCGAAAGATTTTTTTATATCGTTCGATCAGATTCATCAAATTCACGGCGCTACTCCTTTTCTCTGCTCTATTTCGACGTGGTTCAGAAATAGGAATCGCAGTGAAAAAATGTGGAACTTAATTAGTCACACACGCGTAATACCACTCCAATCGCTGTAATCGCAATCGCGTTCGGACAATCGTCGCGGATTTTTTGATCTGATAATTTATCTTCGCAATACGAACGTTGCCATATTTTTTATTGAAAACAGTTCTCGTTCCAAATTGTCAAATTTTGGTAAAAGCCGAAGCTAATGATTAAAAATGCGTGAACAAAATAAACAGATGACTGAATCTGGAGAGCAGAATAGAAGATGGCATAGGACATAGGCATTGGCATTGTTCTTCCATTTGGGGCATTGCATAACTTATCTACTTGCTCCGATCTTGGCTCTGACTTCATTGAACACGGCGTAGCATTTAGCATCATGGAACCCAGTGACTAATCATTACTTGTCAGTGCAGCGCATATGTATTATGAATCACTCGTCGATAGCAAATTATAAGCATTCCATGTTTGTAGTCGTTCAAAATAATTGGAATTTTTTGGCTTTAATCTGTAATTACCGATATGAAGTCCAATAAATTAAAAATTAAAAAACAAAAACAGGAAAAATACTTTTTCTTTTCCTTTCTTTTTTAAGTCCCCTTATGTACAATTTACATTATTTTTCTGTAAGGTAAATGTCCCAATTTTTACTGATTTAAGCGTTCACTCGTCATGAAAAAGGTGTAAAAAATTTGTTTGTGGTACAAATGTTCAAAGTAATTGAATAATACTTCGATAATACAGGGTGTAACAAAAATGTTGCAGTTCCTTGAAAAGGGCGATTCCTAAGATGATTTTAAACAACTTTTTCCTTAGCAAAAATGTTAGGTGGGGCTTTGTTAACGAGTTATTAACAAAATCCCTCGACCAATCAGAGCCCGAGTACAGTGGACTAATTTCAGCGCGGGCTTCAGCTGAGAGTAGCATTGGTCCGTCATCGTCCGCACCATCATTAATCCGCTGTAACCGCTCTCCTATTGGTCAACGTTTTTCGTTAATAACTCGTTAACAAAGCTACACATAACATTTTCGCTAAGGAAAAAGTTGTTTAAAATCGACTCAGGAATCATCCCTTTGAAGGAACTGCAACATTTTTGTTACACCCTGTATATCAACTAGTTAAACAATATTTTAAAAAGATGTTTCAAAGCGATTAATTATTAATAATTAATTCAATGTAGTGCTCCAAATATCAGTGTTTCTGCTCACGAAAAAAAGTTCCATGTTTTATAGATAGGTTTTATAAAATAATAGTAAATAAAGCTATTTATAATTTCAGGATAAATATTCATAAAAATAGAAATAGTTAATTAATTTCTATTAGGTTTGAAGTTAATGATTCCTCTCTCGTGAGTGCCGTTCTTTCTTCTTTCATTTCTAAAGATTTAACTTTTTCTTAACTTTTTTCCTTTCTTTTTACTTCTGCTTTTCAACTTTTATTTTTTTTAATCAATATGGTATATCCCTTTATCTTCACATCTTAATGTAGAGAATGGAATCTTATATTTCTTACTAGCAGCTCTAATAGATACACCTTTTGAAACAGCATTTAATACCTTCATTATTGTTACCTCTGTATAATTTTGATTCTAAATTTTACAACATTTTTTTCCCAATGTTTTATTTTTCATTTTCCACACTACGAAAAATGTACATAAAATTATTTTTAAAGCATACACTTAATTTAGAATTTACCTTACTAGAATTTTAATGAGTGGAATTGTGGACATGAGGATAATTCATTTGACTCTAAACCCACTCACCTGTTTTCTACTCAAAAAAAAAATTAAGAATTGCAAAAAGTCTACATTCAGAGCAAACTATAGTAAACGTTTTTAGTATTAAATACGATTTATCTGTGTATACACTACATTCTAACAGATTATCGAATCCCAATGGAGATGTTCCTTAGTCCAAGCAATAAAGAATACGATCAGAACGAGATGAGCTCTTTATTCTAAAATTCTTTTCGTTGCTTATGTTGCACTTTCTTTGTAACAAAATTCACTCGCGTAAATGGTCAAATAACTTACAATTATTTTTTTCATGACTATAGTAAACGGAACATAATTATAATAATAAGAAAAAAACGAAATGAGTAGAAATTGGGACATTTATATTAATATCTTAATTGGAATGAAATGCACTGTACATACACTGTATGTGTCCATTAGTGTCACTATCTAAATCTAAGGTGTTTGGTTTGGATGAGAAGAAATGTTTATGTAGATGAGACATTGTGAGAGCATAGCTTCGAAAAGTATTTTGCACACAACTTCTATTCTCTACACTGCGTTTGGAATCCATTTCTACTACAAGATTTCAGAGATTTCAACTTCCCAAGTTCTCCAAGGATTTCTTTCCCCGAATGCAGTTACTTTTCGCGCCAGCATTAATGTCACGCAAATCGATATTGAGTAATAACTGCTTATTCACCCGACGCGACGCATTTCCATAGAGAGACTTCCTGTACTTTATCCAGTGATCGCGTTTCCTAGCAATCCCGTTGCTTTCGCTTTTACTTCCGTGCGAAGAATGAAATCCCTTTTCGTAATAGTACGCATCGTCGCTATGCCATCGAGCCATCCTCCTCGATTAGGTAAATAGTCATTCAATTGGAAGGAAAATCAAACTTTGTTGTTCAAGCGATTTCCTTACGGACTGAAAACAAACAGTATTTGTATCGCGATGCCCGCTTCTTTTTTCCTTCGCGAGTTGAACGGCGCGAAGCGAATTCGCGTGTTTCCTTGTATTCTTTCTTTTTTCGATCACGATGAGGTCAGATTTGGTTTATCATTGCTCGTTATTCAAAGACAAAATAATTTACATCATTTTCGATACTACGCACTTTCTCTGACGAAGTAAACTTGCTATTTTCTCTTGGAATTTTTTAGTCACGGTAAATTCAGTTTCGAGGCTATTTTTTAGTCACGGTAAATTCATTCTCGAAACTATTTTCTATTCTCAACAATGTGGGAAAATCGAGTTCACTATACTCCGAAATATTTTATAAGACATTTTCTTGCACTTTTTTATCGTGGTAAGTATTCTTTTTTTTTTTTGTTATTAATTTTAACAAATTTACTTTTCTTCCATGACTCAAATCACACAATGACGTTCAATTTATACTCTATTTCTATGAGAAAGTCAAAATATAGGTTTTAGATGGGACTGCTTACGCCAAGAAGATAATGTTTATTTACATATTTTATAGATCTATGCCACGCCTCTTTAGACAAAAATAAATATGTGCAAAAAGTAAACCTTAACTCCGATTGCCCACGAGAAAATGCATTTCATCCTCAACTTTTGCTGAAGTTATGAATTATTAACTATTGCTTCGTAAACGTTGCCATAATAATATAGATGAATCAACTATTGTCTAAATCCTTTATTGTAATTTCAACTTAGATAAATAAATAAATTTAGAAGTTAAGGATGTTACATGAATTTTTTCGGATATTTTCAGAGGGTTCTGTTCACTCAAAAACGCATCGCACATCAGTGACCCCGGTCAAAGGCGTCCTTAAAGGGACTAGACAATCGTTTTTCGCGAAAAAGAAGCTTCCTTTCTTATTTGTTTGTGAAAAATTAAAAGTAATAATTAATTATAAATTTAAAAATGACTGATTTTGTGGCCGAAAAACGGCGATTTTGTCGGGAAAAATTCTTTCCGGTTTCTGCATTACTAACCGTGGCTTTAAAATTTTTTGGTGAAAATCTCGAATTTTTACGGACTATGTCAGAGGTTTAGCCCAAAATGGTACATGTTCTGCACATCCTGTAATTTTTTTCAAGTCGATTTGAACTAACATTTGTTCACAATGAGTGAAAACCAGGAGAGAAAAAGAGCCTTCGAGAAAAATGCGTTTGAAATTCTTATTACATTTTAAAGTACTTTTACTTATTCATACGTTGCTTAACAAGCTTCAGCAGAATGGTATGACGTACCTAGTTCAGTGGTTCTCAACATTTTTTTCCCGCGTACCACCGAGGCAATGTATGATTAAGTTACATACCACTTTATATTTTTTACCAGAAAATGTTCCACAGGCATAAAGGTGTATCTTTCAGGCTTTGGACTGTGGGTAAAAACTAATTCAGAATGTAATTAATTTCATGTACTAAAAATACAAATTACCTTTTATTCAGAAATGTTAAAAGACTCTTTAGCATATCTGCATGACTTTTAAATTTGATATAATTTCACGTACCACCTGGAAATATTGTACATACGTACCACCTGTGATACGCAAACCATAGGTTGAGAACCTCTGATCTAATTAATTCTATTTATTCACAAACCATTGTACTATTTAAAAATGCAATAGAAAAATCGATTTTTCGACTGCCTAGTACCTTTAAAGATTGCGGAGCCCAGGACAAGCCCAACCCTGACATATATGTACATTGAATGTGAAAGTAACTTATAACAATAAGTGCGGGGCCCTGTAAGCGTAGGGCTTAGGGCAAGTGCCCCGTTTGCCCGGTGCCAAGGGCGATACTGACCTCGGTTTACGGTTCGAAATAACTGTAAAAACGTTTACGGAGTAAGGATTAGTTCAGATGAACGGTTTGCGGCGATTTGCCGCTGTGTTTCTTGCGTCAAATTTATTTTGCAGTTCACACGAGCGATTTGTCGCCGAACGATCGCAAATACGCCACCTATCTATTTAGTTGTCGCTAGAATTTACGGTTCGTGTGAATTGTTTTATACAAAATGTTCTGCTAAAATACAGCGGCAAATCGTCGCAAATCGCTCGTCTGAACCGAGCCTAAGGGTTAATACTACGTCATAATTCAGAAATGTATGTTTTACCCAGTATAAGCTTGTTTTTGATGAGTTACGAGTTTATAGCGAGCAAGGCTTGTGTACAGACTTGTAATCTATTGTGGATAAATAAATAGCTGGAACACGCAAAACCATTTAACTGCGCGCCTCACAGCTCGTTATTTCGTGTTCTCGGAATGTAATCGTAAGTTTTATCACTCGGTTTCGGAATGCGACAACCACGGCGTGAGTCATTCCCGTAACGCGGGAAAAGTGCAAAAAAAAAACAACTTAATGCCCGCTTTTGATGGATTGTCCTCCGACCGTGACTGTGAATGGCAGGCGTACGTTATGATGCCGCGTAACTTTGCTTTTCCATTGAGCGTAACGGAGGAAAAGTCGAGCGTTGCGTGTAAAGTTTGTTTCTCTGACGACCGTGCAATTTCTAATTAACGACTAACGATCGCCAGTCGTCACGCGTGCATCGGTACGATTTTCTCGGTCATTCTTACCCCGCAATAATCGGCGACCGACAGTGAAATCGCACGCGAAAGGGATCTTTTGAGGAAAAACTTGGTTAGATTCGTCGGAAGCTACCTTACTTTTTCTGCATTGATTTCTGGCTTGTTTTGAACGCATCGTGAATTGGCAATTCATGAGCAACGATAGGAGTTTCAGTTTCTTCGACCGACTGACGCGTTACGTTTAACAATATGTAAGTTTTATACGATGATTAACTCAATCTTCTTGAATTCTGTACGTATCACGTCGAATAGGTGTTTCGCGGTTACGGTTATTGTTATACGTTTTCTGGTAGGTGATCCTTGAACAACGTAGATGTTAGGCATATTAACTTACGTAGTTGAAAATTGTTGAATACTTTAGCTGTACAATAATCTAATTTTATCCTACTTTGTATGCTAGTGTTATTACTGGACTGCAGATTTGTATGCAAAGTCATTTTTACAGATAATGAAAAGTATTACAAGGCGAAATTAAAACGGAATTATAAATTATTCAAAATAGTTATTTATTTATTAATAACGTACAGATCATGGAGAATTATGTAGCAAAAATAACGTTGTCTAGGTGATGACCGTTACGCTGCTGGCATTCCTCTAATCGAGACCGAAGAATGCAACTTCGAAAAAATAAGGGCGATAAGACCTTTTGCGGATATTGCAACCTACACAATAAGTTTAGGACTGTGACGAGGGCATTACTTTTGTCTGGGGTTCTTTTCCGACCAGTATCGACAATTCTGCTTATTGACATCTTCGTTTAAGTAGAAATTTGCATTTCATTAGCAAAATTGAATCGATGAGCATAGTCAGTTTTTTTTACCTCTTGCACCAGTTGAATTTTTTTTTATTGGACATAGTCAGGTAAAGTTTATCTTGGCAAACAGAGTTTTGCAACTCATTTATTGCAACAGTATTACGAAATTGTGGTTGTTATGTATACAAGGAAATATTGACGTGGCCTTGAACTTGAATATCTGGATAAGCGCTAGGATCTGAAAAACACAGAGAAAGTTCAATGGTATCTGTACTATTTACATTTACAATTTTTCATTCCTAAACATAGAAGAATATATTATCCTAATCGATTGGTTATCTTTGTTGTTTTCTGATCGATAATGAGTGATTACGAGGAAAATTAGTGTACTTAACCGTAGTCGCAAAATGATTGCTGCTATTTTTTTAGTACCTTTGGACTTGGATTAATCGCCGTTATATAAACCTCAATGCTCATGGACGATGAAAAAATGTTCGACGCGATATGAGTATCGTCCATGCAGCAAAGCGTGTGCGTGCACAAAAATTGCACACGAACGGAATTTTTTAATCTCTGTCGATTGCATTTTTTTGCATATTCTCTTCTTACTAAATCATAAAGGTTTTTTTACGGTATAAAATCTAACATGTTAAATTTTTTATGAATTATCTATGGCGCATCGATTAGAAGGAAAACTTGTGCTACCTTCACTGGATAGTAGCACGTGACTTGACAAACAAAATTACGAATTCAGCGGGATGTTTACCTTCTTTTTACTTGTATCTAGGACATTATAATATCCGTCTAACCTGTACGTGACAGGTTAAAAAGTTCAAGTTTAAATGCTTAAGCTCTTACGCACGTACCGAGAACAAATGCGGATGTGACTGATTAGTAAATTTGTGCAGCTTATCATAATACTGAAGAAATCAGATTGATGCATATAAAATATTTTGAGGATTATTTTTGTGACTGATAAGTTGTCCATTTTCGAAAAATTGTGGGTCAAAGCAGTATTGAAGAATATTTTCAAATTCTGCGGCTCATAATTTTTATAAACCGTTGGAAAGGTTGCATAGAGTTGTGCATAAATTATTTTGAATAGAAGCACAGTGTTCTAAAAAAGTTACACGCTTTAAAAATTTGATTTAACAGCTCGACCAACCTAGAAATATTCCGGAGCATTCATGCTTTAGAAATATGTTACATCGCGTTTCATTCAACACGAACGAAAAGTTCTTTCAAATGGAAGTTCTCTACGAATCACTTTACGTCTACAAGAGTGACTTCTTGATTCACTGAGTGTTTTGTACCGTGAAATGCGGAAAGAAACGATTTCCACGTGTAGAATATGCAAGAGCAGCAGCGGCTTTAATGCGCAGAGAAAACTTGTAATTCGCGTCGCGTTAACGATCGAGGTACACTTAGAGCGACAGAAATAAACAGTAAAACTTCACTCCGGATTTACTTCGCGAAATTCGCAACGCGGGAAATATTTCTTTCGCATTCTGAACGAAGTCTTGCAATAGCTTGCGTGATGGTTCAAAAGAAAGACAAGGTCTTCGGATCTATTATTCTATGGGAAAGGTTGAGCAAAACAATCTTCACGAAAGCAAAACTACGTTTCTTTATGGTTTCGTCTGCTCCACTGATCTACTGCCATTCTTGCGAGCGATAGCAAACAGGTTTACTATGATTCATCGTTGGTTTTTCTTTGACATTAGCTGGCTATTTAGCTACGCTAAAATGATGGAAGTTTTGCTAAGGAAGGACTCGCTTTCACGCGGTCAACAGCTGTTTTGCGACGTCGTTTATGGGAATCTGAAATTGTGCAAAACTAGTTCATGGGTCGAAAACTAATGCAGAATGCTAAAATGTGTACTATACTCAGTCGAGAAGAAAGTCCACAGTTTTGCGAGGAATAATTAATTAACTTCCTAATTACCACACTGAATAGATTTCCTAGAAATTACATCGAGGCACGTGCAGCAATGCTAACTCGGAATAGAATGGTTTTTATTAAACTTTTTCAGTATGTTTAGTGTCATTTCTTCTTCTGCTAATATTCGTTGAGAATACTTGTTATCTAGTCATGTAAATTATTATTACTTAGTCACGTAAATACGTAAGATAGTCGCCTATGTTTGGCTTACGTGGCAGTCAAGGTGTTAAATCAATTTTCAAAACTTGTTCCGAATGATGGAAGATGACGTTTCTTCGGGAAGAGATAGTTCCGAGTTCGATGATCTGTGTTACGGTAATATTCAAAGATAATAGAAAATTATCTATAGAAAAAGACACTATGTATTTGTCGTTGATAAGATTCTACTGCCTTGTGTACGTAGTATGATTCCCGCTGTTGAATTATTGAGAGCATATATCCCAGTTGTTTATTCGTTGTATGAAGTAGATCGATCATTATTTCTATTTCTGTTACTGTCGCAGCTTTAGCGGGACACTCGGTGACTTTCATGTTATCAGGGTGCACCGAATGATGTAATTATGATAAGACGATTAAAATAAACTTTAGAGCGTCGAAGAAGTTGAAGAAGTGAAATATAATAATATCAGCATTGAAATATCTACGAATTGGGTTCTTTCCCTCGGGATTCGCGTAACCTTGACGTACACCTGGCACAGCTTCCAAGAAGGATATTAGGGTCACATTCGTTCCTATTTCTCCTAGAAAATAGTGAAACTCTTTCCTTTCCAGTTTCCTTTTTTTTTATATCGATTACTTGCAAGAAAGGCGACAAGTATTGATGATGTTTTCAAATATATCTCGTGTTTGCTCGTGCCTGTAAAATTGCGAGTTAGTACCGCCTGTCGTCGAGGATTGTTACATCACATGATTCTCGCATTTCAGGTACAAACCAACAAGGTTATGGGGTTTCAGTGGTCACGTACAAACTATCATCCACAGTATTATTGGACGCGTGCGTTGCCCTTGGCCGATTGGAGAACGAGTATACATCGGACTTCCGGATGACACCACTCTCACCTACGATCTTTATCAGCCTCTGACCAACGATTACGAAGGTCTGTTCTTTGTTAATTGCACGAAGCCTTGCGAAAGAAATTAAGTCGACCCTATCAACTTAATACAACTCGCTGCTACGACCTTCGTGTATGAGCCACAGAATTTTTATCTTTTGAATCGTATCGATTTATTCACGAGTAATATTAATCAGAATAAACTCGTGTACATTTAGTGTAAAAAATTTTATGCGAGAAATGATTAGAACCTCGATTATTGAAGTAATAAGACCAAATAGTGTAACAGTACTAGTAGTCGACCATTTGAAGTTAAATTTAAATTAAGTGTATTAACAAAAATAAACAGTCCATGTTGTAAAATACATAAAATATATTAAAGTACTTTAACTGTCTTTACTTTATCATTAATCGTTTTTGTTTATAAAAGTTTTAGAAAAGAAGTACTTACCGTTAAAGGTAGTCGACCATATAATTTAAATTATTCCATTTGTTAAATCTGTTAAGCTCATAAGTAAGAATATTGATACTTAAATATTATACAGCTCCATTTTTTAGTGAAAAATGTGTGCAGCTGTTTCTTCTCGAAGCTCGTTTCTGTAGAATAAAAACTTGTTTACAAATAATTTTTTGTCGTATTTTGAAGTTAGACATTTAAAATACAATGTAAAATTATCATTTAATAAATATTTTACTTAAATATTTATTTTTGAAATCTAAACAATAAAAGTAGTCGACTACAAGAGGATGGTCGACTTCTAGTGCTTTCACTCTATTTTAAACTACGACTTTCACTGCATGAAACTTAATGTAAATATAAAATGAAGCAAGCATAATACATTGTATAAGAGTTCATAGGTTGCGTATGATTAATACCACGTTTCTATTGTTTGTTCGGATAACCGGGGTTCTAACGTATATTTGAAACTCTGTTTTCGTCGAGAAAGGAATCCGTTCCAGTTTTTCAATACTAATACCGATTGAGCCGCTTATAACTAGTGCAACCTAAGTGACGAAAGAACAAAGTGATCATTTTCACATAATCTATATCGGAGTTCCATTTTCTCATGACCTTACTAGTTGAAGATTAACGCGTCGTCAATAAGTTGTTTGCACATCCCTTGTCTGGAATGAAAATTTCACGTTGAACAATATCGATAACCTTCACGGCGGTTGATTCGACGAAGGAAACTCCGATGGAGACGCTTTGAATTGTCGGTACTTCCGAATGAAAAATGCTTCATGGAATCCGATGAATAATTTATACACGCTGCGATACATCTAGAACTTGTCGAGACTAAAGATCCGTTGACAGATTCGGGAAACACCGTAATTTCTAAGAGGAAACAGCGTTTCTTTGCTACAATATGTACGTGGAAGAAGCAATCAAAGGATACTTATAGACGTGAATAATACACTTCCCAGTGACAGGCCGAAAGTATCAGATCTTTATGTAACGATTTACGTTTTATCTTATCGCAGATGATGTCACGATCGCTATCTGCCCTGGAATCTGCAACAGCTCCGAAAGCGTTTACATCAGAACTTTTGTACATTTCGTACAATGTCATGGGTATCGATGCGCCGTGCTTAACCACGTCGGTGTTCTTTCCAGTGTAAAAGTTACTGCGCCACGAATATTCACTTATGGTACGTGGGAATATCCACTAACATTCCATAACGATGCTCGTTGCGACACGAACAGTTTTTGAACTTGAAATGAATTGTGACCTTGCAAACTAATAGCAATCGATACCGCTTGAGGCTTCCGGGTGCAACCGATCTATAAAAATTGTCCACTCAATTTTACGATTATACGGAGAATAAATGGTCCATTTGGTACCTTATGAAAGGCTTTCCCTTCAATTATTGCTAGCATTGAAACTTGGAAACTAGTTTCCGAGAGGACATAACTTGCGCTCAAAAGCTTTGAATAATGTTAATCCCGAGGTCCCAGGCTACGATAATCTCAAGAAACTCATTGTAACTCGATAAGCGTTAATTGAATTCGTAATTAACTATCGATTCGACCTAAATTTCGCAGGACACACCGACGATTACAACACAATGCTGCATAGTCTGGTGGAAAAGCATCCCAACACAAAAATCATTTGCATTGGGTTTAGCTTGGGTGGTAATTTGGTCACCAAATACTTAGGAGAACGAGGTCCGAATAAGCTGTCCAACATAATCGGTGGCATATCGATTTGTCAAGGTTACAATGCTCTGGAGTAAGTACGCGTTGCCTTAAAAAAAAAATCGAAGCGACTCGTATAAAACGCGTTATTGCAAGATTAAAGTTCATCGTTCGTTGATTTCTGTTCAGAGGTACGAAGTTCCTACTCAATTGGCAAAATTTCCGACGTTTCTACCTCTACATAATGTCAGAGTCCGTGAAAAATATTATTCTTAAGCACAAGAACATGCTGCTGTCCGAGGACGTGAAGCAGAGGTATAATTTGAACGAGCGAGACATCATTTCCGCCGCCACTTTACCGGAACTCGATGAAGCGTACACGAGGAAGGTACGATGCACTTCAACGCGTCGTGTACTTTACCCAATATAAACCTTTGATACACATACTTATCTTGACTGTTTGTTCGCCGATCCAGGTGCACAACTTCAGGTCCGTGAAGGAACTGTACAAATGGAGTAGCTCTATTTTTTATCTCGACAGTATCACGACGCCTATGGTCTTCATCAACGCGTTGGATGACCCTATCGTACCTGACATGCTGCTGAATCCTATCAAGGAACATGCCAGTGAGTATGATACAAGTGTCTGATAAAAACCAATAATTGCAGCACTTGCTTCGATGCAACTGCAACGCGCAAGTGCAGTAGTATCCACGCATTGATATAAGTTCATGATTAAAGAAAAGATAAAGTCCTTTTGTAGTCCAGTCACGACTTTCATCAAATAAAGACAATGACCCGATCAAGGTCGTGCTGGATCGTTTCCTTCCAGCGTAAGCGACATTAATTGATGAAACGACCTTCAAGGGCCTCGTCGAATACAGGTCATTGTCATTGTCTTTACTGTGTAGAGGATTCATTGAGCATTCAAAAAGAATTCAGTCATAATAATTTATTAACCAGTCACGTCTACTCAGTGACGTCTATCTCCAACCTTTTCAGCTTTTTTTTTTTAAATTTGAATACAACATACAGAATGACTTGGTCTATATCTCTTAAATTGGGGGACTGTGCAAAGTTAAACGTTCGCGATTCACATTGTGTAAACTCTTCTGCAGGTCGAAGTGATCTACTTTAAGCACTAAAACCATCGCATTTTCGTGTTATAGAGAAACATCCGAACACGCTGTACATAGAAGTGGCGCACGGCGGTCATTTGGGATTCTACGAAGGTGGCCTTCTGTATCCGAACCCCATAACATGGCTGGATCGCACCCTAGTGTCTCTCGTGGGCTCCCTCACGTTAGCACACGCGGACAAATCACTCAAGACTTCTTAACCTTATTTAAATCTCATTGTCATAATCGTCTTGTAAGTAAACCATTAAGCCGCTAGCCGGCGCAGCTCATAATCGCGATCTTAAAGATCTCACCGTTCGATATCGATTCCAATGTGACGATGGAACCATCGACGGTTCGCCTAGGCGCAGGCGGGTCTGAATTGATCAACGAGACGTCATATACGTATAATGTAAGCGGATCCAAGTGAGGAAACTCAGTTGGAAGACAAACGGTGTCATTGTATTTTTTAAGGTTGCCTCGTGAAACTTCGCAGTTCCGATCAACTGACCGGAGAAAATCGTTTACGACTGACTTTCTAGCAAACGACAGTGTGCTACCGTTCGAGCGATCATTTAGTTGTCCCCGATGTCCTAATCATTGACGCTTCACACTCAGGGATCTTTACTAGGGCGATTTGATACGGAAAAGTTGTCGCATGTAGAACAGTTGATCGTAGATACGCGCGTGACGACTTACCGCATTGGGAGATGTAATGGAAGAAAATAAAAGGGAAATAGGGCACCCTGATACGCGGCTGATAGGATCCACAAACGTGACGGTCTGTCGTACGATTAAGTCATACACAAGCGTTCGAAATTGTGTACCCGCTTTGAGAAATCGCTAAGACTATACTCTTCGCCTTGTCGTACGATTCATCGTATGAAATATCGTAAGGTATGGGAGCCTTTTCAATTTTTGTAGCACACCAAAACTGATAAATTCGTTTTTTACCAGCTCAAAAAATAGTACGAGTTTCATTATATTTGATAAAGACATTATATTTGATATTTACGATCTGAACCATGGAATTTTTTAAATTATGTAATGAAGCGCATTTTAACTAACGAACAATCGATGCATTTCTGTGTAGGACGGAATACGAAATGCTAATAAAGCATCGTAGAACTAGTTGAAGGGGGAAAGAACGATCGAATTCACTCGTTCCTGAAAAAAAAAAAATTGCGTTTACATATCCTGTGTTCAATGATATGGGACAGTCATTTGTATATAATTTATTAATTCAAGGAATATCGACTTTGTTAAGACGGGAAGTGTATTAAAGGGTATATTTTTTCTACAATTGTATATCCTTAGCGAATAGTCATTCGATTAAAGTGTTTACAAGGTTTATAATTTTTGTTTTCAATATATTTTTCTGTTGATAATATTCAAGCGTCATATATAATGTACAGTAATTTTTAAACGAAAAGTATTGATAGGAAAATTAATAGGAAGATATTGTTTTCACCAACTATGAACACTTCATTTTTTCGCAGCGACTTATGTGATATGTCAAGTTATGTAAAGCATTTAAATAAAATTACTTATACAGGGTGTTCGGCAACGTGTGTCAGAAATTTTAAAGGATGATTCTACACGCCAACATAAGACAAAATCAAAAGTAACGAAATAGCGGTAGCAGCTTTGTTTTTTAGTTATTAGCATTTTAAAAAGTGGGTGAATAGCGCCTCAAACATGGCAATCCGTATGGCATCCCTAATTCAAACCACGGGCCCTCTCACTCAAACTTACATTCATTCGGTCCTTCTTTTAAATAATCAATATATCGATCCGCGAAAACAGCTGTGGTTTACGTTACACACACATCTTCGTTTCATACGAACAGCTCTACACACTCTGAATATTCCGTAAAATTTGACATATGCCATAGGGATTGCCATGTTTCAGGCGGTTTTCGCCCACTTTTTCAAATGCTAATAACTAAAAAACAAAGCTGCTATCGCCATTTCGTTACTCTTGATTTTCGTCTTATTTTGGCGTGTAAAACCATCCCTCAAAATTTCTGACAAACGTTGCCGAACACCTTGTATAACTAGAAATACAAGGAATCCAACTATTTGCGAAAACACGAATCAAAACTTCGGTTTACTCGTCGTAAGGAGAAAGCACGGAAAACGATGGTCCAATTGTAATATCAACCGAGGAAATAACTTTTATCAAACTTGCGATCAGTCGGCATAATTTAGTCTTTAACTGTAAGAATCCCGAAGCTGTTGTATCCCATAAATACTGTCTACGATACGTATAAACATGTCCCCGAAACGGTATAAGACAATAATATCATACACATGTACATTTTCATGCAGCAAAGAAATAAGTACATAACTATTTAAGTGCGTTTAATATCATTTCTTATTTCATATTATTTATTCTTAACGTTAATTCAATGGGTACAGCTAATAGTTTATAGGTCTCTAGCGATAACATCATTGATATTTTTTATCATAATTGATATATTTTTTAACTACAGTCTGTTGAGCATTGTATATACGAGTGCTAAAAAAATTGCAAAAATTTCTACGTGTAATACAATTTTCTAATCGATTTTGCAATAGTCATGAAACAATACTCGCAAAGGACTACGATATTAAGTATAGCGCACATAATCTCCGAACTATATAATTCTCCTGACGCTTGTTATTGATTTGCTACGCCGCCGGCGTCGTTTGATTTGACGCTTGGTTAGCAGAAGACACGTTCATCGACATATCGATCATTATTCATAGTACTGCTGATCGATACAGGGTGATTTGATGTCTTCGAATGATCGAGCGTCTATTAACCACGATTCGCTGCTTGCGTACAGATGTTCACGCGTATCCGAATATTGACGGCTGTATAATTATGTAAACAGGAGGTGCTTCTAAGAAAAAGTGCCTTAGATTAAGTTCTGCTAATGTAATTCATTAAAAGTCAGTACACAGACGTTTGCGATGTTGCTCCCCAACGACGAGCAAATTGCAGCTGTGTAAACGAAGGAAGTTTCCGTTAGATAGAGACGATAGAACCCGTTAACTAATTAAATAATTAACGATGGAAGGAAATCTGTTCAAACGATTTGTTAAAACGGCATTGCGAGCGTTTTATATTTTGTCCAACGAATCGACGTTTGTTACTTCCGAGCAATTCTGTTTTGTAAGAGATTATTTGTCTGCACTGAAAATAAATCTTTTCCACAGAGATTTTCTGTCCATTTTTTTTTTTTTCTACGATCGCCCCTAACAGTATTAGCAGAGTACATGTTAACGAATATGCGAGATAAGAACATGATTCCTTCATTAAGTTGGACTTAGATTTCTCCTCTCGATATAGATCGCCACTTGAGATCGTTATAAAACCATTACACGCAACATTAATTATGCATTCTTCATACATTATATAGAGTGAATGCGTAATTTAGTCTTTAGTCGATTGCAATTGAAAATTAATCAGATGATTGATACATTATTCGTGTTCAACCTAAAACTACGTAACATTCATCAATAGCCATTGGCATGCGCAAAGCATTAAGTCTTACTAAATTATACAAATCGATTCTATGAATGCAACTAAATGATATTACAACACATGATTGTATATCTCATTTGCCATTAAATTAATTGTTCATTCACCCTCAACCGTTCTGATGGGGCTTCAGAAACTCCCTACAAAATTTTTAAATAAATGGAATTTCAATCTGCAAGTGGATAAAAATGTGTAATCAATATTTTGATTTCATTCAAAATTTAGAAAGAAACATTGAGATAGTAGTTCTACAAAAATGATGTGTTGAGAAAAACTGTCCTAACTTACAATTCAGAAAGATCAGAAGAGTGATAGAAACCTGTTATCGGAACACCATATTTGGTTTAACAAGAGAACAACAAAATTCCATTACTAGTATCGCCGAAAAACTGATAGCTGAACAAACGTTAGTCTTACATCACTGATACATCTGCAGGAAGGTAGACGATGGTCTTGAAAGAAACAGCCAGTAGAGCGGTAACTGTCGCGAGGATCGGATCGGCGACGCGATTGGAACATAATCCAACACGCGACACTTGTGGACACACGTAGGATAGAGATCACCGATCATGAAGGAATTCGCGTTCGCGTTGATAGCGACACTGGCTCAGATCGGGCTGAACGTCGCGCTGCCGCTCTCGGCGAATTACACGCTACTGCGAAAGCAAATCCTGGATTACGAGCAACAGATGACGATAGGTGGCAATCTGACATTGACCGACCGCGAGCAGATCGTCAACAGGATCTTGATGCGAGCGAAGAGGAAGGAATTGGACGCTGGTTCGTTGTTTTGGTAAACGTTTGCGTCGAACAATTAACGTCACAGAAGTAGAGAAACCTGCTTGACAGGTGATAATCCGCGTGCTTTGTTCGTCGCCGAGCCGCCAGACTAGAAGGAGCCGATAGACCGAAACGTTCTACGTAAGCTTCGGCTTCGAACTATGTATCGATTTGCTCTCGACAAGGCGAAGAACACTCGCGCTCGCGAATTTCTCTGTTTACCGCCTTGGCTCTTCACTCGTGATTCTTTCGTATTTTTTTGCGTCGACGAATGTTTTGCTCCTCGTCAACGATTACAGTTTATTGAACCATCGATATCGTTTTACTCTCTCGCTTTGTTTTCGACGTTTAGTCACGAGTTTGTAACGTCGAGCGATTCTTGCAGCGTTCAAACATCCCGACCGATTCGCTCCCGCGCGGAACTTCCTCCTGGCGAAGGAAGAGATTCATCGATCGAAGGTCTTCCAATTGCTGCGTCGCATGCCAAAGGGTGCCGTGCTCCATGCCCATGACACAGCTATTACTACGTTCGATTACGTGTATCACAACATCACGTTCCGCGACGATCTCTACGTCTGCGATAACAACGGAGTCCTTCGATTGCGCTTCTTCCGGACGCCTGACGAGACGTGCAAATGGGACTTGCTGAAGGACGTTCGGATGAATCCGCTGCGAGCTCGAGGAATTAACGAGAGGATCATCGAGAGGCTCTCGATGGCCTGCGACGATCCCGGAAAAGAGTACGCAAACATCGATAGAGCGTGGGCCAAATTTCAGGACATTTTTACCTTCGTCCATCCCATAATCACCTACAGACCGATTTATGAAGACCACTTTATAAAAGGTCTCGAGGAACTCTATGAGGATAATATAATGTACCTGGAATTGAGATCCACGCTGCCGACTCTTTACGATTTCGATGGCACGGAGTACAAACCACGAGACACAGTTCGCCTTTATAAGGAACTCTCTGAGAAGTAAGTATTTCAAGTTTTTTTTTTATTAGAGAAATACGCCTTTGAATTAGAATCTTTATTGATATACAATTTTTGGGAGAGGTGGATCACCTTTTTATATACAATGGACAAAAATCAAAATAATCATTATTTTCTTTTGATCTACTTGTTGCATGCTATTATCAGTCGACAAGTAAGCAATATAAATGTGAATATTAAATTACAAAAAAATCAATACGGAGTTAATAGTAGTCGTATGTATATCAGAACGTAATTATTAAAAAATTAGTTTATTCGATTATTGTATTTTTTGATCTGTTATCATTTGTTAAACAGTGTTTGTTACACCTTCAAAATGCAGAATTGTAACAGAGATTTGCATAATTTTAGTTTTTAATTAGTAAATTTTCGATTTTTCTTTATTAAGTAAACAAAAAAAAACAAAAAACAGTTTAAAACATCCTGTAATTTTGATTGTTTTGTGTTAAGAAGTTATTGTATTACATTTCTATACCATTTTTATCTACTACTAACTGCTACAATGACTGTTGACACATATTCAACGTAAAGCACATCAGTTATGATTAGACAGCGGATTTTATGCATTTATGGCAATGTTGAGTATACAAAAAATCTACGGGACTGTTGACATATACCAAAATATACAAACTGTCAACAATATTATCCAAATTAGAATGTTTAGAACATTAAACATACCGTTTTTCAAATTCCAGTTCTTTATTTGTGCTTATAAAAATTTTATTTTGCATAAAGATCCGCTGTCTAGTTATGATTTATGAACAATGATCCTTGTTCCGTTATACTTAATATTGTAGTTATAATTAATTGGACAAAAAAATGTTTTTAGTAAAAGTTACTCAATATTCTGTTGAAAATAAGTTGCAATAGTATAATATTGATACATATTTTTTATTTAATAAAAAATTAAAATCACTTCAAGTTTTTTTAACGTAACGTCATACTTTTTATACACCAAATGATGCACTTTTATATTCGCTTTAAAAAAGTATTAAGGTATCAAGGTCAAAAAATATTTAGTTTATAAGTTATGATTTTTGTCCCAAGCGCCCATATACTTGCCGCACTGTGGAGCGGTTTGCGTTTTAGCAGAATACGAGTTTGTATGAAACAGTTCACACCAGCCGCAAATTCTAACGACAAGTGACGGCGTGTTTGCAATCGTTCGGCGGCTAATCGCTCGTGTGAACTGTAAAATAAATTTGACGTAAGAAACACAGCGGCATATATCTGCGGCGGCAAATCGCCGCAAACCGCTCGTCTGAACTGAGCCTTTGAAGTATTAAATGAGTCACTTACATATCAGCCCTTAAGGCTGATTCAGACACGTTTAGTAATTTAGTCGAGTGGCAAGTATTTTAGTAATTTACTATGTATGAACACTAAAATTTAGTCAAGTAATTTAGTAAAACAATGTAACTTCTTGCCACTCGACTAAATTACTAAACGTGTCCGAATCAGGCTTAAAATGCAGAAGTGGTGTAAGTAAAAAGAAGTTCAATAATTGATAATGAGGAATGAAGTAAAGGTTCTGTGAAGTGAATCAATATTAAAGAATAATACATCTCTTTTATATCGGCCACTTTAAAATTATACCTTGAGATAATAAGTACCGTTTCCTTGCGAAAATCAAGGTACATAATCATTTTATTCAATATTCTTTTGAGTCACAGCATTTTCGCATTGAAATTTTTTCTGAATAATTGTAATTTGTTCTATTATCTACAGAGAAATTAATGAAAATGTAAACATTTGCGATCACTTTTGCAGAATAGAGATTGAAAGTTAAGCTTTCAAAATGTAGTGTTAAATCAAATTTTCAAAAAATTAACTTACTCCACTTTTGCATTAAATGACTCATATTTTAAAAAAGAATGATCTTTCCTACAACATAATTGAGGACCTTATAGCAACTCCATTTTTTAAAATTTCTTGCTTATGATCTACAGTAGATATAAAACAATATCGTTTCTCCGTATTCTAAATCCATTACCAATATCATATAGTGGTCCCGTTTTAATTTTAAGGCAAAGCAATAATTTTATAAAAACCTTTTTCTAATTTACTTTGAAGTAGATAAAAATGGAGTTGCATCCCTCTTGCTGTAAAGTCTTCATAACACGAAATTTTTATAAATAAATGCGGAAGGAAGGAAATCAAATTTTGGGCTATGGTCCATCTCTCCCTTAATATTGTGAGTAAGATGGACCAGTTTCATGAAATGTATATTCTTTATTAAATTGATTTATAACTATTATTTTTTGAAGGAGAATAATTTATTTATTAGAATAACACAATTTTTAACCATTTATTAATTTCAAACTCGAAACATCCGTTATAAAACTTGCTATGACAGACTATATTTTTTATCTTATTATCAATTCTGTTGTTTTTGTTGCAATTTTCACTAAAATTCGCTCGCAAAACCTTTTTGCAGTAATAAATTGCCTAGTTCATCACTACTAAATTCGTGTACATAGGCAATGTAACTAAACCATTACGATTGCCTAAATCTTTCGAGAATGACGTAAGCGTTTACTCAAATAACAGAATAATTTAATTTCCTATAACCATATAAAAAAATCCTAGTACCTCCTAAAATCAAAAATATCAATTTTCTTAATGATTTCGTAAGAATAAAATTTTAAGTTGTTACTTACGTTTGATCGCTGTCATTGTACAAAAATAAGATCAACTCATTGCACGTATAAAGAATAGTTTAGAAAATAAAACTAAAAGCAAACAAGAATAAACAAGAGTAAACAAACTAGAAAATAAAACTCGTCCATCTCATCCATTGTTCTATCTCAACCGAAGTTGCTCTAACTGATGTTTTTTATATGCAGATTTAAAAAAGATCATCCAGGTTTCGTCGGAGTGAAACTGATTTACGCTCCTCAACGTTTCGTTGATCACGCACAAGCGGAAGAGTACATGAAGACTATGAACGAATTGCAGGAGTTGTATCCCGATTTCGTGGTGGGATTTGACCTGGTTGGTAGAGAAGACCAAGGACGAACCTTGGAGTATTTCTCCGATATATTAACGAAAGTAAATTCCAGTATTAAGTTCTTCTTTCACGCTGGGGAGACGAATTGGTACGGTTCGTCGACGGACGAGAATCTTGTCGATGCTATCTTGCTGAACACTCGACGTATCGGTCACGGGTAAGTAAAAATGTAATTTAATTACAATGGTATAAAAGTAGAGTGCTTAGTGTTAATTCCTCGATTGTGAAGATACGCCTTATCGCCTTCGCTTTCAATCTATAATTAAATCCTCCTTAAGAAATCTTCCTTGAGATAAACTTTTCATTAAAAAATCCCTCTGTAAGTCTTACGCAGAGATCAGAATTTATCGACGAAATTAAATTAGGTAGATCAGCTTTAGTCGCATGAATTATTATTGGCTAAGCCGATTACATTCACAAGTCCATTATTTGAGAAAGTTGATGCGATCGACTTAAGCAATAATAACAATTCGTGGGATTAAAACTGACTAAACTGATTTAATTCATTCAGAAACACGGTTTTTGCATACTAAAACCTTTTCCACACGATGATTCATGCATCGCATTTCGCGATACGCCTTAGTTGTCGAACACTCCGTGTGAATGCTCGCACTTGGTTGAATGTTTTATCAGTCGCCTGGACGCAAGAAAAGTTGCCGGCGAACGGTTCTCACGAGAATCGCCGCGCCGTCTGAACGATTCTAACATCATTTTGTCAACCCTGTGAATAAACAAATAAATAAATACAACAGTGAAACAGCTCTAACAGTTAGAATAATTCACTGAAACTTGTCATAAAAAACAGGAAAGATTAAAAGTTTCAAATTACTTTATGAATGAAAGGAAACCAAGTTCATGAATATCAATATCGAACTCTCGATGATCTGAATCATCCGATTAGATATGCAGTGACTCATCGTCAATGACGACTGCCCAGAATTTATCGCCATTCTCAAAATTTACTTTCGTACAGATACGCGCTGATGTACCACCCGTTCCTCCTGGATATGGCAAGACGATTGGACATTGCCATAGAAGTAAACCCAATCTCGAATCAAGTACTAAAGCTGGTTGATGATCTAAGGAACCACGCAGCTAGAAGATTGTTCGCGGAAGGGTATCCTGTAGTCGTTTCGAACGACGATCCCAGCTTCTGGGGCGCCAGAGGGCTCAGCTACGATTTCTACGAAGCTTTCATGGCCCTCATGTCGGAGCACTCCGACATAAAAGCTCTCAAACAGTTGGCCATGAATTCTCTTTCTTACAGCAGTTTGAACGATTCTGAGAAAGCGGACGCCATGAGTCTGTGGAGAACGAAATGGGACGCCTTCGTGATGGATGTTACCAGTGGGAAACATCACAAACGTGGTTCGAAGTATTGACGACATTGAATTACATTTATCAAGAGATTGTTAATAGACACGTGTTCTTCCACGTGACCATATAAATATCTTTTGATACAGTATCGTCGACTATATAACATTTTCGCGCGCGCGCGTATATCATGTAATCGTGTAATGATTCTCTGTTATAAATCGACTGTTGTGAAGCAAATCACTTAATAAGTGTCGACAACGAATCCACGATAAAACCGGTTCTCGGTACGATTTCTTTTACTCAAGGATACGACACGCGTAGACAATACTGTGCTGCGTGCTATTGCCGATCGCGCGGAGACGCGGGATTCGCGAACGTTTTAAAAATATTTCTCCACTCACACGCGAACATGCAATTAACTTTATGCTCCCACATTTGAAGCACGGTGTTTTTGTAACACGCAATGGTAGAGCTAATGACGAGGTGCGTGAGTTCGCTGTTTGATATCTGTCTTTCGAAAGTTCTAATTACGGGTGCGATTATTGAGTGTTGAATATTAATCAATATGTGTTGAAACTGCTGGAACCACCTTTCGCTTTAGTATCGTCGAAAGTTCAAGAATAATCAAAACTACTATGAGATTTTATTTTTATATGTTCGTCTTCGCTGCGATAAAAGTGTGTTTTCTTATACGTTTGTGTATTGTAAACGACCTACTTTGCTTTTTATGGATAAGTGCACGAAGAAAGAGATTAGAAGTTTGACGATTAACGTTTCAGTGTCAGATAAAGTTAGATGGATCTTTATGTATACGTACACTGCAGTCAAATAACAATAAAATTGTATTGAATTGCTAGAATGAAATATTGCCCCTCGTTTAAATTCTAATTCCAGATTGATCCGATCGTGGTAAAGTTGTGATCTCTACTCTTCACGGTAGGTATGTTGATTACCAGCTTAATCGAAAACTGGTAACCTGTTCTCGGTTGTCAGAGAAACAGAAACGAGAGATGTCATACATGATGATAGACCTGACAATCAGTGCTCACGGTTTGACTATGAAATAATAATGCAACGCTATTAAAAGTAGGGACTAAAATTACGGTAATCAGAGTACATTTAAATAGAACTATCGATAGAATAAGCATAGGCAATACAGAAACGCAGACAAGGTATTAAGTAGATTTTATATTTTATGAATTTTCTGTTTCTTTAATTATTTAAGACAATATCACATTTTTTTCTTATATCTATAGCAGCTGATTAGCTCAGTTATAACTATAACCGATTGTCCAGTAAAGTCTAGTTCTCACAACGTAGAGTTTACTGTAAGTGAAGACCCATAGAAAAATAGATGAAGTCTAAGTTCCTTCGATCTCCTTTCACAGAAATACTAAACTCTAAAATTTTTATCCTAAATCTCCAGCTCTAAAATTTAAAGCCATGTACAGACACTGCGAGGCTGCTTCGTGAAGCTTGCGCCACTACCTTATTGTACTGTGAGAAAAAGAAATGAAGGAACGTTGGCAATCATCTGTTTTGTGTTGTTTCTTATTTTTTTTTTCTCATTAATTTACAATAAGGCAGATGCGTGGGCCTCGCGAGGCAGCCATGCAGTGTCTATACACGGCTTAAGTATGAACTTTAGTAACAACATTAGTAAAAAATTAATCAATTTCCAAGATATTAATAAAGCTCCTTCTTGCGATGAAAACCAGTCAGAAATATTGATCTTTTCTCATAAATTTGTTTGTTAGAATATAAGTACTTGAAGTGCAACTTCACTATCAATTTTGTAATATATTTCTCAATATTCCGTGTTCTCATAGGAATTGAAAGTTAAATCATTTAAAAATTACCCAATGAATTTTTCTAAAATTTTGCGTAGGGTTTTACTATTGTATAAAGATTGATTCCTGTAATTTTCAAAGATTTTCGCTTATTTTTAATGTTACCAAAGTTCATCTATAACTACTTTATCTTTAAAGATGAGTGTAATCAATGTTTCATCCATTTCTTCAGTTAAACTAATGCATTTCAGAAACGGTGCAGTTTTGATTAAACTTATCATTCCTCACGTTTCCACTTGCTTTAACTAAAACATCTTGATTTCTTAAAAGTTTCGCGCATGAAAAAGGAAGGTAATGTACGGAGGTCAGTGACCCCACAGTTTGATTTCCGCTTTCCGAGGGAGAAAAGTTATGTCTCAGCGTCACAATAGGGGGTGAAAGGAAACGAAAGCTGTTTTGTAGAGCCGACGCAGGCGCAAGCACTCTGATAGAAACGATAGATAAGGTAGCGTAATGCCAGCAGAAGTGCCAGTCGCTATGCGCTTACCCCAGTACGCAAGGTGCTTTTTTGCGTTGGTCACAACACTGTGCCGTGTTTTTTTGAGTACGGAGAATCGCTGGAAAAAAATTCTACTGGAACTGTCGAACGCGTCGAACAAGGGCGGGGAGGGGAGGCGTTCGAGGGAAATTTAAATTCTTACGGCAATGAGATGGGTGGAAGGCGTTTAAAAATTTTTGTCCACGTAAGTGATATTCTCTCAGTAAATTTAATAACTGTTTTACGTCAGATGCATAAACAAATTTCAACAGGATAAAACTTTTAAAAATAATGTAAATTATAATCTGCGATCGAAACGAGGAAAAAAAAACTTTACTTTCATTTTTATGTGACTATAGTTTTATTATTATTTTTATGTAACCGTTCATTTTCTTTTTTAATTATTCGCAGAATGGATGTAAGTTCGCTGATACCGGCGGGTCTGCTCGCCGGGAAAGTAGATCTGTGTGAGGTCCAGGCTGGTTACAACAAGTTTTCGGAGAATTTGCGAAGATTCACTCCGCAAGCTATACAGTGCGCCATTTTCTGCGGTGGTTCCAGGTGCAAATATGAAAATCCGAAGGCTTGGCCACCTGTGCACATGGCGATACAGAACATCTTTTCGCATTGGTGAGCTCCATAAATATTAAAGCTTATCAGGCAGTTAATAATAGGAAAATAATAACCATGATAGCAACTGACGAAATTTTGTATCATTTTACGAAATCATGTAAAAGCAGCCCAATAATATTCAAGATAACGAAGTTCTTCGAATCACTTCTTTAACGCTATGATTTGTCTATCAATTATGTGCTCACATATTTGGAAGATGATTAGAGGTGGTAATTCCACTAATATAAATGGATTAGTATAGCTCACGATATCTTTCCTGTATCGATTTGCTGCCAAATTGTATATCAACAATATAGTGACTTATCATTAGACTGCGGATGTTTATGTATTTTTAAGTATCCATAAGAAAGTGCATAGATACAAAAATAAATGGAATAGCAGAAGTAAAATGCATTTTATAATGTTTAGAAGATATGATGTATTTTTATTCAAGTTTCAGTTCTTTGTTTGTAACCGCAAAAATTTGAATTTGCATAAACATCCGCAGTCTACTTATCATAATTAACACATTGTTAATCGGAGATGCGTCAATTCATCTTTGTTATTTAATTGTTGACGGTTACTATACTTACATGCACTATAATCTTTAGCCGGCATAATACCTATGCGTTAGTTTCTGTATAAATCTCCCAGTCAACAATGCGTTAAATATTATGCGAACCTCGGAACCACTTTTGGGCATTTGTCTCTGCTTCTTTATCAAGGAAGGTGTTGAACTTGTTGACAGTTTTACGCAAGGGTTGATAATTCCTTAGGGTGACGGATGACGTTCTTGCGATGGCACGGCCCAACACCGCACAGATAATAAAAAAAGATATCATTGCACAGTTTCAAGGGTGGAGCATAAAAACCATAATAAACCTGCAAACGCCAGGCGAACATGCGAGCTGCGGTGGCCCCCTCGAAGAAAGCGGATTCACTTACGATCCGAACGTCTTCATGAAAAATGGCAGTAGGTATTCATGCACTGTTCCCCTACCCTTCGAATCCCGAATTCGTCGCAAAAGTTGATCGTTCTTTTGTCAATATACTACGACAGATGCAATGAAAAATGACAGTATAAGTTTATAAATGGAACAGATCGATATTAGAGGCTTATGTCTAGTCATTTGATGTAATGACTTTAATAGGCTAAAGGGTAAAAATGCATTAATTTCTTTAAAGGATAATTAATACTATTCGGTACCGGGAAAATTTTGTGCGAATTCTTAAACGATTTTAGAGATTCTTAGAACATTTTAAAATTAAGACTCAAAGATTTTGAAATATTTTGAAATATTATTTTATTTATCAAGGCATTTTATTTTGTTTCCAATATTTTATGAGCTGTTGCATTCTTTTGTCGTAAAAGTCTCGCTTTGAATTCATTGTTAACAGAGACGCAAGAAGTCTCAAAAGGTCTCATCACACTGTCCTCAATTTTTTTAGCGGTTAATTGGAGATAAACGTAATATCCTGAAGAAATATAATGGGAATGGTCTACTATTTTTTATTATTCAAATAACAAAATTCAGTTGCCTGACAAAAATTCTGACTTCTATAGAAAAAAAATTAGTTTTAACGATACCACATCGACTTCTCGTTCACTTCCCCCTAATAAGTGCCAATCATTTCGATTGCTTGAAAAACTATACCGTGCAAGTCTATTAATTTCCATTGGAAATTAAGTGAACGATAAGGGGGTAATTACGTCCAATGCTTTTGTAATAGATATTTATCAAAAAAGATCGAGTTTCGTGGGAAGAGATACGGAACAGAAGACCCTCTCGAAACACGAAAGCATTAATTAATAAAAGGGGATTCATACATGTTGTGGGCGTACGAAAATAACGAGAATAAAATCGAGTCGCAGGGGTTGCACGGAGGGTAGGTTGTCCTTGCGGGACACGTGAATCGCGCCAGGAGCCGACTCCGAGTTAGATCGAAGAATTTCCCGGTTGGAGGCATGCAATGCAGCAAAAGCCGCGTATCCATGCGGCGAAAACAAAAGTTTCAGTGGCAACCGTCGAAATTCCGGTGTCTCCTTCGGGGTCGGCCCGGGTCGGATCAAGGTCTGTACGATGCCCGTTTCACCGATCTGTTGCAGTTTATTATTACAATTTCGCGCTGAAGGACTACGGGGACGCCACGATGAGCAAACTGTTGGACATGGTCAAGGTCGTGGCCTTCGCCGTGCAGGAAGGAAGGGTTGCGATCCACTGTCATGCCGGTAAATCGATTATTTTCGACGGATACGTTGCCCCAATTCTCGCCCCTCCCGCCGCCGTCGTCTTTCGATCTCTCGGTTTCAGTTCGTGCAACTCACACGGACGGAATTAAAAAGAAAAGAGAGTCGACGCGAAAGATGTTATCGGGAGCGTCGTGGATGCGCTCGCTTCGCCCTTATCGAGACGTTTTAAATCGAGCTGCCGGATACATATATCGAAGGCGCAACGTTTCCGTACCTTCGCTTATCAGCAATTTGTAACCTTTAAATGTATCGATCTACAGCACGTGTGAAACGCGCCGGGCCACGGCACCGTTTTGGTGCATTGCGTGCCGCGCCGTCCACGCGGTGTATCTCAATTTTTGCATTCGTTATGCATGCCATCCCCCTTGAACTTTCGCTCGTCACAAAAATCGCGCGTCTCGTCATGCAGATGAGGCTTGGGGCTATTAAGGCATTAACATTGACGTGGAGTGGAATTTTTACGGCTTGGCAACGTTTGTTAATGACGCGACTGTTGCCTTTCTTTATCTTTTCGCAAATTTTCAGTCAGGCAGAAAACTAGTTTTTCAAAAATGGTATTTGTAACGCGATACTGCGTCGGATCCAAAATAGCTTTTGATATGGATGAGGCCGCGGTTATAGTGAACGCGATTTCGTGCGACAAATCGTGTAGTCACATACAAAACAATATATACATACACACACATATACACATCATGATTTTTCGCGCGAAATCGCGTCCATTGTAACCGCGGTCTGATGCAATAAGGCCCGCTGCACACGTCCGTTTTTTTGCCGTGCGGTCGCCGCAATTACGGCTAGAATACAGGAATTGCGTTTGCGGCACGTGTGCAGCACCTAACGTAATTTCTAGTATTCTAGCCGTAACGGCAGAAAAACGGACGTGTGCAGCGGGCCTAATGCGCGTCGGATGAATATCACGCACAATAGACAGTAAATTATCGATTAAAGGTAGGGACACACTATTGTCACGTCACGTGTAATCACGTGATATTACCCTGTATATGAGAGCATATTCATATGTATACATCAATATACAGATGAAAGACATCTTAGATCCTCTTAGAGGCGCGACACACTATTATCACGTCACGTGAAATCACGTAATATTGCCCTGAATATGAGAGCACTTTCATCTGTCTTTCATCTGTGTATTGATGTATACATAGGAATGTGCTCTCATATACAGGGTAATATCATGTGATTACACGTGACGTGACAATAGTGTGTCCCTACCTTAAGGCTGGTTCAGACACGTTTAGTGATTTAGTCGAGTGGCAAGTAATTACCTTGTTTTACTAAATTACTCGATTAAATTTTAGTGTTCATACATAGTAAATTACTACAATACTTGCCACTCGACTAAATTATTAAACGTGTCTGAATCAGCCTGTACAGCAAGTTTAGTAAATGATCAGTAGACTGATGACTTTATTGTACTTATGACAATTCTGAGTATTCAGAAAATATACGACATTGTTGACAGATTCTAAAAAATAAAAAATATCAAAAATATAATTAAAACTACAATATTTTAAAAATAAGACATTCCGTTACTTAAGTTTCAATCTATATGCATTTCTAAACATTTTATTTTGCATAATAATCCGCAATCTAATTATCATTGTTTCTATGAGACAAACAATTTTACAACGAACTTCTATGATTTCAATTCGCAAACCTCAAAAATATCTTTCATGAAAGAAATCGTTCTCAATGCGCTCGGAAATAATGAAAGCTGCTCCAATCCAGTTAACGATTACGAACGAAACAGTTCTAACTTTTGATACATTTATCCACTTCACCGCGCTTCCATGACTAATTTTCTAACAGGCGGAACGCGTGTTCGCCACCCATAAACGGTACCGAACTCGGTTCCTCAAGAAAATTTACGTGCACGAAAAATAGATAAGGTAGAATAAGTAGTCGGGGCGGAACCGTGTGCGCGGCGTATCCAGGGAATCGTGACCGGGCGTAAAAACGTTTAATCGAGGAAGCCACGATCGCCACAACGGTTAATTATTTAGCTCAGGAAATATTGTTATTGACGTATCGAAGCGCCGGTGATTCAGAAGCCTTGTTGCGAGGCTTTCTTGATCCGATCGATCAATCGGTTGTCCGACATCAAGGGCTTTTCAGCTATGCATACTTAACGATCATAAAACCTGCATTTCCTTTGCATTCAAGGGGGTTTCACATACGACAATATGCAACTGCGAGTAGCGTTATTACTTGCACGAAGGTATTCCACGTTCCGCAAGAAAAACGTGAACGTTCTCTGACTATTTCCGAGCGCCTACCAATTCCAAAGATTTATTTCGCCAATTTCGTTAACGCGAGCTACGAAACCGACGTTGATTAAAGTTCCAAGTTATTCGTCCTGTGAAATCGCGGTCTCTAATCGACGATTCGATCGAATTTTCCAAATTCCACATTTGCTTCGCGTGTACAGTTCGCGGCTTAATTGCAGGATACGAATACGAATGCCTGCGAACTGGAAATCTTCAAGAATGAAACACACAAAGCGACGGTACCGTGGTGATTATTTGTCGGATACGTCATAATTCTCAACGCAGGAAGTTTACTGGCCACGATTATTTGTTCCGGCTTCCTGATTCGCGGCTACGACACGAACCCTTAATTTGTCAGTGAAATTCGCGATCGATGAGTCGTAGATTGGACGACGAATAAATATTTCAAAGCTTGCATCATGATGGTTCGTTATGATTACTTCCATTCGATTATTCATTTTTATCATCGTATATGGACAGGATTATTGAGAAGCAAAGAGCGTATATGACGACACTCTAAAAATTGCTAAAGTTCCACGACCTAAAAATGACAAAAATCACTATTCTATGGTCTGATTCATCAATATAATTAAAAAAAGAAAATTACTTTATAGAAAAGAATTGAAAGTTTTGAAAAATTTACCTCCCTTGAGATCTCACTTTTGCCTTCCCCTGAAGAATCATAAAGTGATCGCAGTGAAGTTTTGCTAGTCGCTAAAGAACGGGGTTGAAAACGCGTGCAAGTAACAGCATTCGCATAATTACCAAGGCAATCAATCAGACGTTTCGAAATAAAAATCTGTACGGCCTTTTCCCCTGTCGCTTCTGATTTTATTCCAAACGTTAAAGATAAGTAATCGTCAACCCGGGATTTCTTGATAAAGTGCAACAAGCGTGGTTCCACTGTGATCGCAAGGTGTCGCAGACTAGATTGACAGGAAACATTATTCTCGCAGGGCTGGGCAGAACTGGGGTCCTGATCGCGTGCTACCTGATCTACAGTCTTCGTGTCCGGGCGAACGACGCTATAAGGTTCGTCCGTATGAAACGGCCGACCGCGATACAAACTCGCGGCCAGATACTCTGCATCCAGGAGTTCGAGCACTTTGTTCTTCCGCAGTTGATAGTTTTCCCAATAAGTAGCGCCATAGGCGATCGTAAGTCTTGTAGCCTGCAAGCGCACCTGAAGAAGCAACACAACGTTCTGCATGGATACGAGCAACGTACCTTTAAACACATCCCTAAGGTAGTTTTCGTTCATTCACCGCTCGATCACTAAAATCTCTGGCAACTCGATCTCTGAATCTGTAAATCGGCAATTCGTTTTGTAGATCGTCTTCACGCTCTGCGAGCGAATTCTTCAATTATGCGATTGTCGGGACGATAACTCACCGAGCGAGATCAACTATACAGTGTCCAGTACCTCATTTACGCATAAGTTTATATCCCACGTGTTGGACAAGCTGCGAGATAGTAAAGGGAACATAAGGCATTCCTATTCGTGGGCTGAGTCCCTCGCTGACTCCACTTTTGACTGCTCCAGTAAGCAATTAAGATTATATTTGGTTGTAACATACGAAATGCTCGATTTTTAGCTGAAGCTTTGAAGGAACAACATTTTTTTAATACTGAATTTTATTAATCGGAAACAGAACTATTGATATTTACACAGTTTTGCAAATTAATTGCAAGATTTTTAATTCAGAGTTTTGGAATCAGTAAATTGTTTAGCGGCATTTTCGACAGTTTCTTGAGTTGTAAATATTCCCTCGTTGCGGAAATAGTTTAGATGTTTGAGGAAATCTGTTTTTTATTCCTGCACTGATTGAGTTAGTGCAGAATGAACCACTTCCGTTTTTGTTCTACACCAGTTCAGCCAGTACAGGAGTAAAAAACCAGACCTAAAAATTAGACTCATCCCGCGTACTCCTGTGATTACTTGAAATAACATTATTATTTTTTTCAGACATCTCAAGAAATCAAGAAATTGTCGAAAATGACTAGACAATTTTTTAATTCCACATTTCACTCTGAATTTCTACAAAAATGGAATTAAAAGCTTGTAATTAATTGAAAAAAATGTGTAGATTTTAATGGTTCTTCTTTTGATGAATAAGATTTACTATTTCAAAATGATGTTCTTTTAAAGCTACGGCTAAAACTCGAATATCTCATATCTTACAGCCTAATAATTAGCTGCAAATCAATGACTAAATATGTAAGATCTTTACGTGACTTTGCAGGCTCTGCGAAAGCATGCGCAAGTGGCAGCCAAGCATCGTCCAGGGACACCTCGGACGATATCGGACGTCTGAGTGACGTATTTTGCACCTCGCCAGACACCCCATCCTGCGACTCAGCCTTTCCAGGTAACCTGCAAAAAGATAATTCTGTCAGTAGAGGCTTTGATTAAACTCAGACATCATGAAGGGTTCGCATCGCGTTGATAACAGGTCTAGACGACAGCTGCGTCGACGATGTCCTCGGTGATGGCATCCATGGCCAGGATTTGTTGGACAACGACTGCTATAAGGAGATTCAGTCGCACATGGATCTAAAGGTGGCAGCTCAGAACGCGGCCTTCGATATCGTTAGCACCGACGAGGCGATTAGAGCTCTGATCAGAGATAAAACAACATTGCCTGACAAGACGAGGAAACGTCTTCAGGAGTATCAGGTGCGTTGATGCAACTTTTGAAATGGAAAGGAAAAGTAACCGATTCTTAAGAGAAGTCGGACATTGTATCCTCACCCATATAAATTTTCCAATATTCAATGTTCCTTTTCTCAGGAACTATATAAAATATGTTTAAAAACTTTTTTTTGTTTGATTCCTCATTTTACTCTACGAGGATGAATTAGGTATAAACCGGACTTTCTTTTAATTTACTGTCGCAGTAAACAAAATTTTGAACACATACTATTTTTATACATAATCACCTCTTTTATGTATACTTTTTTTTCCATCGGATTGGAAGTTTTTTAATCCCGTCACTGAAGAATGAACTTGGCCGTGTCTCTAACCAATTGCACACGAATAATTCTACACAAATTCTCGCCAAATTCATCTTTGAGTAGTCCAAACATGTGGTAGTCACACGGAGAAAATTTGGGGTATAAGGCGGGTGTTCCAGTGTTTCCCAATAAATTTCTTTGAAGCGAAACTGGCTCATCGGCAAAAGAAGCCAACACGCTTATCTGAAGTGTGATTTTGCTTCACGACAATGCTCGGCTACACACCGTTACATTGACTCGAGAAAAATTTAAAAAAGTTTATAGGGAAACACTGAAACACCCGCCCCACAGCCCAAATTTTACCCGTGTGACTACCACATGTTTGGACCACTCAAGGAAGAATTGGGAGGACAAGTTCATTCTTCAGTGACAAACAAAAACTTTGTTTACTGTGATAGTAAATTAAAAAAAAGTCCGGTTTATATTTGATTCACCCTCGTACGTCTTTTAACGCGGGGGTTTTCCGAAATATTACTGCTTTGTAAAATTATTCAGCTAGTAAGAGCAGTTTTTAAAATTTTCTGAGGACCAGATTTTGAAAAATTATCACAAATAGAATCTATAAAATTTTTAACAACCCTCTCATTAAAGTATGCAGGGCAACAAGAAGAATCAAACAATAAAAGTATAGTTTCTGATTTCTCAGGAACATTGAATATTGGGAAATTTATGGGGATACAATGTCCGACTCCCCTTAAAAAATAATATTCAGATCATAAAGGTAGAGTTCTTTAATGCGTCTTTCCAGGTGGATCTGAATCACCGATCTACTGCCTGGCAACGGCTGCAGATGGAAACCAATCTGGATATCTTGTCAGGATTACTGTTCGACTGGCTGGAGACGTTGAAGCATCCGATTCTGGATGTGGACAGTCTCAGCTACATCGTTGCGTGGAGTTCCAAGCCCCAAAGATGCCTTGAGAAGTTGCCTACGTCTAATAGATACCTGTTGGAGTATCTTCTGCGATTCGTTGGTAGACTGAGACCGATGACGAGCGAGAGCCAGAGTTTGATAACGAAACGGTTCATGGCCACCCTCACACAGCAGACTATTTGGATCAGGAGCGCATTCTACCCTTCCAGTAAATATTGCTCACAGAATATTTCCATTATCAACTGAGTAGAAAGTTATAGAGTGTCTTTTTTTAATTTTTTGCATAATTTTCTTTGAAACTTTTCTTCAATAATATTAAAAATGAAGCATCAGATCGTCCAGAAAGTTCACGTGGTTTCGGGTGTAGTCCGACGCACGAAAACAGCACGAAGTTTTGTGACAGTCTAATTTCACTTTAATCAGAACAAGGTAGGACAGTGTTGACTCGAAGAACGGCTGGGTTTCAGAACCGAACGCAGCCCTTTTTCGAGTCGGGTTCGATCTCGGTCACGACGGAACGAGGAGACTCGCAATGGCGAAGAAGTGGTGGGGATAGAGAAATCCCTTTTTCGAATCAAACTCAGGCGTCATTCTTTGAGTCAACGCTGTAAGATTGTTCTTATATCGGGACAGTACTGTATTATCATTTGATATTAGATCCGCTAAATGCTACCAAACACGAGTCCTTGATGGAAAATTTAGGTGTTGTTACCTTGAATATCAATATAGGAAGGTGCAAAATTTGGCTAAAGAAGGGATGAACAAACGAAATACTATATCCGGTGAACATACCGCAACGAAACCTCTACACTTTGGTGTTCTATATTCGAGCGTAGATCGCATTGTATTATGCATCTACATCGCATTCTAGTTTGTGCTATTTAAGAACAACGTACAAGCTGGAGAAGTGACTAAATGCTCACAAGTTGTCATTACAATATGTCACGAATAAGCGTATTCTGTGAGCACTGCATATTTAATGACGGTAGAGCATCGTCTGCATAGTCGACTGACGTTCGTTACCAGTACACAGCGTAGCTGATCGCCAGAAATATTGATTTGTCAGACATGCCAGTTTGTCCTATTTATATTATCAATAATTGTGGCTCGTGCACGTGGTTGGATGGCGTTTCGCCTTTCTGTCCATATTTTCGTTGAATGATTTATGCGATCGGGCATCGATTGTGTATCGTTCACGCTCGTTTCGTTCTGTCTGCAGACAAAAATTTTCCGAAGTTGCGACGGGGAACCGCGGCGAAGCTCAACGAATTTTTCATCAGGCTGATGAACCTGATAGAGGAAGTCAACACGCAAGAAACGGAGAAACCGCCGTGGTCGTCGAAGTGGGAGCTGGTGTCCAGTCAGTTGCGTCAAATTGAAACGCAAAGGAGGAACGAGGATTTCGTTTGATTGGAGGAAAGGGCCAAAATAACGAAAACGTGTGGGTGTTACATTTAGAGCGTAGATTTTTTGATCGAGCCAGACGGCAACTCCCTATTTATTTATAATATTTATTTTTACATTGCAAAGCGCCGAGCATTGCCTTGCTGAGGATAAATGTGTTTCAGGAGTATTTAAAAGGAATTTCCATTTTAAGGTCGTTTGAGTCTCCTGATTGAGGAGCGAAGGAAATTTCTTTTGTCATTGTTGGTTTGCTGAGATTGTTTCGTAATATTCTGAAGACGAACAAAAACAGCGTAGATGCGGAAAGTTGAAAGATCTGTACAACAATCAGTGAAAGGTTCTTTACTATTTTTACTTACTTTTTTACTATTTTCATAAATTCATGTTTCAAAATTTAGAGTTATGCTATTTTTCGATTAAGGGATTCATTTAAATCACGACGACCTTAAAATATGTATAGAGAAATATGATCTTGACTTACGAATACTACGTGCCCCTACAAACCGTGTACAATTTCTTCCTTACGATTAGTTGTTTTTCTGTATCTATACACGTAATGTATATTTTGAGTGATCGTATTAGATATCCATAATCTTCAAGACTATGTAAAATATAAAAATAAAAAAGAGTATTTTAGTAGCAACGAGTGTGAATTTCTTATTTAACATTTCATATTTTTTATTGATTCTTTTGAACTGTTAATAATAATTGTAGAAAAGAGAAAGGAAATTTCGCTTGTACCAAGTTATGGTATTTTATCGATTGAAATACAGGGTTCTGATTTTGTCGACTGATAGTCACATTATCCAACAGATGGTAACATAACGACAAAAAATAAAAACACTCATTATTATAATTCACAGAAACTATACATCAATAAATATGGAAAAAGTAGAAACAAATTGTGTGCTAGCAAACTTTTGTAAAAACATTTGCTCCCCGAAGAAACCGTTTAAAAGAAAATTAGTACGTTTGACGAAAGAATCTAAAGAATTCACGGCTTGTTCGTAGTTCTTTTATTAAATATGACAAACAAGGAATTCGGAAACAAACAGTTTAGACAGCTTTGAATCCTCAATGTTCACGAATTGCTGTTTTATTAAGTATATATATATATATAGATTCTTTTTCAAGACGATTCTATTAGATAGAGACTTAATTCTAGAGCTTAATTCGAGCTAGAAAATGCGATCTCCTTATGCTCCTCTATTTACAGTATGATATAAGTCCATCCGTGATCTAAACACATATGTATCGTAAACACGTTAACTTACTGTGTATTATAAATCCTCGACGTTACCTAATCAGGATCGTATTTTTAAGCATTATTACAAACGATCAGTCAGTCTTATACAAAGAAAGTACAGTGAAAATTATAACTCTCGGTACTTACAATTTACCGCTTAGACCGATAAACTGTTTTTCTTTCTTTCTTTCGTTTTATAAATCCTCTCTCTCGCCACCTTTTTTTCCACGGAGGAAAAAGGTCGATGGAAACAGTTCCAAGAGGTGGGTTTGGTTTGGGTTTCTTTTAGTAACACATTTAATTTCTCGGTAAAATCGGTACATTTTTACAAGGCAACTTATCATACAATACTTGATAAAATAATCCAGACGCAACAAAGTTCTAGGAATTTGTTTCTTTTCCATTTATCGATTTTCTCTTCCAATGACCTAAGGAGTTCGGATTTACGAAAGTTCGTGAATCTTCTTGTTTTCACACGGCACAGGATAATACTGAGTGATTCGCTGACGAATTTCATCCAAACAACGAGAGAACAATTTCTACTCGAGAGGTAGCTATATTTTTAAAAAATATATTCTCGATTAAAGTAGAACTACGACTGTGCTTTGAAACAATTCTGCAAAAAACGGAATCTTTAAAAAATGACTTGAACGCAATGAAATTACTACCTTCGAGAAAAAGCTCTATCGTTGCTGGTTGTAATTAAAAAAATAGTTTACAATGATCGCACTGAAAATCATAATTTAGAAAAGAGAGTTCGCTACAGTTGAAATAGGGTCGAATGGCTGATCAAGGCTTCCAGAAGATCGCTATTATTTATTTTCTTCTGATTCAGGTTTAAGGATTTAATTTTTTTTTTTTTTTGTTTTTAGACGATTCGATGAGATAATAATGCGTGAAATCTGTGGAGAGTGGAAAAGAGAAGCCTTGAGCGATCACGAGACTTGATTTCAACTTAGCTCCGTTCACTGGACACTTCTAATCTGATATGATCGTGTCGGTCGGTCGTTCAACGCAACGAACGTCCAGGAAAATTCGTCATCGACGCGGGGGAGAGAGAAAGGGGGTACCGCGAAGTATTATCTGGCCGACGAACATCGGGGGGGGGGGGGGGGGGGACAAATCGGTGAACCGGTTACATTCTAAAATCCCGTGTCCTTCCTACGCTCGTACGAAAATTTAACCATTCTTTGTTTCTTTACAGATACCTATTCGAAATATACAACAAACATAACAGGGAACGTTTAAACATGTACAATATAGAATTATTCGCAAGGTAACAGCGGCTACTATACAAAAGTTCGTGGAAACGAAAAACGTCGTACCTGCACGGTCTTCTCGCGTGTTGCACGCTGGATCGATCCAACGAAACGGATCTCCTCTGAGATCGATCGATCGATCCCGCCGTGCCCTAACCGTCAATCTTTCCGTTCGCGACGCGACCGATCGTCGTTCGACCGAAAACGAAACTCCGTCGAATTGGCTCTCGCAGAGAGTCGACGGTCGTCTCCTCGTGGACGATCCCGAGATTTCGAAAGTAAAAAGTTAAATGCAGCCGGGGATATACGCGCAAACGTAACGTGTACGTGTGCCTGTCCTGTGGGTGGGTGGTGTATGCGTGTGTACGTACGTATATAGAGTTCTTTTGCTTGTTTTTTTTTTTTCGTTTTATATACCACGCTATCGATAGACTCATTCATCCGCGAGAATGACGCGATGTTCGCAAATCCCTAATGCCTCGACGAGTTTCAACTATTTACAAGGAGAGTCTTCTTCTATGTTATGTCAAGTCCTTAATCCATTATACACAATACATAGAGACTTAGATTAGCAATAGGTGGCGTTACGCGAAAGCGAGCCCAAACCGGCACCGGTCTTCCGAATTTTCGTTTTCCTTTTTTTTTTTTCCATCACGAACGATTCTTTTCTTTGGTAAAGTGTCCAATGCTCGACGCCGCGCGCGACGGTTCACGCACACAAACCTTCCATCCTTTTCTCCATCTAATACTAAACAACGAACAGGCAAGTTGGACTTGGGGTTCGTCGAGGGAGAATCATGCACAAGGACTTGAAAATTGATGGCGACGAAAGGTTCGCTAGATGAGATGAAAATTCTTACACGGCTAAGTTAATTATTTTGCTAGACGGAATGGACAGAATAACTAACGCAGGAATGGATGTTAAAGAATGATTATGATGACGAGCAGCGTGGTTCATTATTTCGTGGAAAATTGAGTGAACAATATCCTGCAAATTGAAGTTAAATATTTGGGGCTACTATTTTATCTATTAAAATAGAAATTGTGTCATTTTGAGAAGAGCAATGCATCTCCATCAGTAATCTAACTACGCTAGTAGAATGATGACGTACTGGTCAGACTTCGCGCAGAGCAATAAAATTTCTGAAACTGTTCTTTTAATGTAAAACTCGGACAAAATTGTGAAAAGAATCCTGCAGCCCATCGTAAAATCCTGAAAAACAAAAACTACCGCCGCTCGCTAAGTGCTAAAGGAGTTCGATCTCTCGCAATCTCTCGCAACAGACATTCGAAAGTATCGCCACAGCGACGGAACAGCTTCGCCACGACTAATACACCCCCGCAATTAAGGAGCCCCCTGGACAAACTATCTACACGCGCTACCGTCGTTGAAAACTAATTAATTTACAAAAATATTACAAACAAACGTACCCCTTCGTGCTATCAGTCGAACGGAATATATCACACGCGCAAAAGAGTCTCCTCCGTCGCTGCGGCGGCCTTTCACTCGAATTCGCGCTGTTTGCGGCGCCTGCGACGATCGAGATCAACGAATTCGCGGTTTCGGCAACCTCGCCGAAAGCGGATGGTTCGAGGAAGAGTCGAGAACCGACATGAGCCCGCTTTCTCGACTAAACTCGTGTGCTCTCAGGGGCTCGAAGATCGACGAGTAACGGCCCCCACGCTTGGACGCGACGGTTCTGTCGAAAATTTCGAAATTTCGGAACCGAGCTCGATTACACGGGGTAAAAGGGGTGGAGGGGGGCTTTCCAAGGGCCTGGAGTTCGGAGGGAGAACGGAGAACAGGGCCATCGACATCTAATTCCTTACAATTTCGATACGTATACGCATTCATATATGTATATGTATATGCATACATAGTAATTTAATTTATTTATAAGTGTGTCCGCGGCATCCGCCAGTTTTATTTTCTTTCGCGTCGTCGCTCCTCGAGCGTCCTCGATCCCGTTTCTCACGCGGCATAATCTTCCTTTCGAGTCTATTCGCTGTTTATGTTTCGCCGACGCGAAGACTCTAAGCATTATTGGAAAAGTTACGGAGATTCGACTCAAAGTACACGTGTCCGTGTATTGAACGCGAACCGTTTATGTCGACGTTCATGGTCGATACGATGCTACTTGCGATTAATTCCTTCTGAATTATGTACGCAGGCAGCGTGGAGCTTTCGCGGCCGTTCTTTAATTCTAACCGTCTGATATAAGAGTTTCTGCATTCTGACGATTTTTAATTATCGCGAGTTCGTTAAATACCGATGCGTCAATCCTGCGATCACCACCGGCATAGCTTCGCGATTACCTTCTTAAATTTGATATTCTCATGTTCTCCGCGTTCTAGTCACCTTGGAAACTCGCCTTCGAGAATATTCGCGAGCTTCTTTCCTCTACGAAATTTTGTGAAACAAATCGTTTGCAATCGCTTGTAATAAACTCACTCGTAGATTATACCGGAAGTAAGAAACGACATCGAGGATAGGACCCAAAAGCGTCCTCGTGTTTTATCCTCCCTTCCTCGAGGGTGTCCCGAAACGTTTAAGATCGCGGATGCAGCTCGTTTCCCTTCTTCATTTACTCGCTAATGCAATGTACACGAAAGAGAGTGTGTATGTGTCTGTGTGTGTGAGAGAGAGAGAGAGATACATATGTATATATGTATATATTTATGTATATGTATAATAGATATAACCGCGGTTCCGAAACGAAAACGGAAGGGGGAACAGAAAATACATCGTTGTTCGCAATTGCTTGAGTAAGGATATGGCTCGAAGGATCGCGCTCGCGAAATACTCGATTATTTCCGCGCGATCGATCACGCGCGGCGCGGTGCCGCGCCTGCACGCTCGTTCATTCCCTTCTTTCTTTTTTTTTTTACCTTTTTAAGGCCGCTTCTAACGTTCAGCGGCTACGGATATGATGAGTAGGGGGTGCCTTACGAAGGAGGAGTGGAGGGCTGGGTGGTCCTAGGGGCCTTCATCGTCTTCTTCGTCTCTGCTTCTTTCTCTTCTCCTTTTCCTTCTTCCTCTGCGCTCTCTGTCTCTTCGGCTCGATCTTCACTCTCTCTCCGCCGACGAGGAAAAGGAGTCCCTTGTTCTTTATTCGCGACCGAACCTCAACGCGACAGTTCGACGAACCTATTCGTTGCACGAGGAACGATACTACGCCTCCATCTGATGATTTTCCGGAGTCATTATGTCGGGCGCCATCGACAGATCCTCGGCTATGTCCTCGTCCTGGCCCGAATCGTGCCCGTGACTTTCAGGATACTCCCTCTCGTCCACCTGATCCTCCTCGCCCTCCTGCTCCGCGGGGGCGTCGACCAGCTCCCGCTTTATTAGTCTCGTCAGCTTACCACCTTCCGGGCTTTGACCCTCCTGCTTTATGTGCACGGCTGGTTCATCCAACGGTGACCTATCGATTTCACAAAAGAGATCCCCAGTAATTCCATGTGGCCCAACAAAAATTTAATCGGTATCAAAACCGATGAAACCCGTACAAATCATTTGGAGGATTGGAAAAGTCTAAAGGTGGAAGATGAACTTTGCGCCGATTTCCGTAGACACTCTATAAATTTGCATTCAAATATCGGACTATAAATATACAAGGTTTAACAAAAATGTTGTTGAGGTGATTCTAAACAACTTTTTCTTTAACGAGAATGTTAGGTGGGCTTTGTTAACGAGTTATTAAAACACCGACCAATCAGAGAGCGAGTACAGCGAACCAAATCTGACGCGGACGGGATTTTCTGTACACGTCTGACGGTGGAACCAAACGTTCAATCGCATACAACGCTTTTTAATATGCATAAGATCCATTACATTTATTTTTTCATTATTTTTATGCTGTGTACGTTTGACGCTGCGATTAGAACAATTTCTTTAAGTGAAATAATTTTTTTTAGATACTTGTACGTCTTTACTATAAGCATCCAAAAGCAGATTTTGATCACTCTATTAGTTCAGGAAATATATTAATAGGAAACAAGTGAACACTAAAGTTTAAGGAACTGTAACAAGTAGGGTGAAGCATACAATTGTTGACCCCCCTATACAATGATTGACCGTTTCAAGATGAGTAAACAATATAGCATAATCCTTCTCTTACATAATAAAATATATGTATATCTCAATGATCCAAATATTCTTGTTTTGAATACAATTAATATTTCACTGTATAAGAAACGGATTATACTATATTTTTTACTTTTCTTGAATGTTTTACCCTACATAATTTTGGAAGATCCTTTGAGTTACACTCATATCCCTAAAAAGTACAACATATCCAAATTTCATAAAAATCCGAGATGATACTCTGAAGAGTAAATGAGGAACTTAAAGGAGAATTTCGTTTAAATCAAGGGGAGTGTCAATAACAGCAAAAACGTGTGGATCTTTCATTTAGAGTGTTCAGTTTTAGATCGTGCCTGATGGCAACTCCCTATTAATTTATAATATTTATTTTCACATTGCACGGGGCCAAGCATTGCCTTGCTGAGAATAAGTGTGTTTCAAGAGTGTTTTATTTAAAAGGAATTTCGAAGTATCATCAAAACCCCAGATGATACTCCAAAAAGTGTCCGATTTCACATGGAATAATCCAAAAAATGTTGTACTAGGAATTTTGTTTTAAAAAGAGGAGTTTACTCACATTAAATCGTTATGGGTCAACACGTGCTCCTTGTCGGGACTCGTCGTCGTCGACGTGCACATCGTGTTGTTTAGAAATCCCATGTTAGAGTCCCCGAGTGCCGCCTGGAAATACTCAAATTGCATTAGATCGTTAGTCACACAATACTTGTTCATCGGTTACCTATCGTTCGGACTACGGAAAATACGTTAATCAATTAACCGTACACGTAACCAAACGTAAACGAAGGAAATATTAAGCTTCAATCCTAAACAGTTACCTGGAGATTGGCGTTCAACGCGTCACCGTACATAGTGGGGCTGTGCGTCAGGGTGGGACTCTTCGACGGGACACCCCTATAGATCGACAGAGAAGATTTTATTAGTGATCGTCGTAATTCGCCTCGGAATTGTTTCCTGGAAAGAAACGCGTGTACGTAAGCCGTTTCAATTAAATTTTGTGTCGACTGTATACGGGGGTGGGGGGTGATTGGTATAATAAATTTTCTGAGAGTACAAGGTGGGGTGGTTGGGGGGGCGTGGGATTCGGGCGAGGTAAAGATAGAGCTTTCGTGTGTACGTTGTGTGCACGTGTGATTGAGTTTTAATATGTATAGGTATATAGATAAAAGAGAGAAAGAGAAAGACAGAGAAGTTGAAAAGAGAAAGTGAAAGAGAGAGAGAGAGATAAAGAGACATAGAGCGAGATAGAGATAAATAGAGAAGTGTAAATATGAAAAAATGTATACACGTATATAATATATTAAAAAAGAGATATAAAAAAGAGTAGAGAAAAGAGTTCGAAAACTCTTACCCGTCTTTTACCAGTTTCCACTCACTCGTCCAACGTTCGGTTCGGTTGAGATTGAGCGAGGTTAGATGAGAAAAAATTTAGAGTAAAATCCAAAAAAAGCGCCCTCGTTTCCACATCTTGCAACGATCGAAACGAAAACAAGTGGAATTTGTAGTAAGAAAAATGTAAGGAAAAATCAATTTCGGTTTTTCTTTTTTTGTTTTTATTTCGTTTACGATTCGAGGAAACGACGTCTGATCTTATGAACGGCTCTGAAGCTTACCTGTTCTTACCTTCGCAGGTTCACCCTCTCTCAAAATTTGTCATTTACAAGGTGTTTCTGGTGTTTCACGTTGACCGAGTTGATGTACCTTTTTCAAAAGACACCCGGTCCAGTGAAAAAAGGCACCTTTGTTCCCTCTTGCAAACAATCAAACATTCACGCGACGCGTCTGGCTTGTGCTTGGAACGATAGATGGATCGTTGTTGAACGTGGTGAGTAACGTGTCTGATCTTTTGCAAGAGACTCGCATGCGAAGAAAAATGTAAGGAAAAAAAGGAACGATGCCCGGAGCCGTTCATCAAGTGACTGGGAGCGCTGAGAGCAAAGCGAAATAGAGAAAAAGATAGTGGAAAAGACAGAGAGATAGAGAGATAGAGAGACAGACAGGCAGAGAGTGAAAGAGAGACAGTGTGTAAAAAGAGATAAAGATAGAAAAATGTTAAAAAACGTTTAGAAAGATGATTAAAAAAGTATAGAAAAATTACCGGAAATTGCAATAGTTAGTACAGTAAACCGTGAGGTACCTGAGGTTAGAAGAGAGTGATGGTCGCGGTCGATGAATGAAGATATTCCGTATCGTCCGAGAGATCTTTTTTTTTGTTGCGGTCGTGACACGCTTAATTTACACAATTTACACATGCGCGAGTAGCCCTCTGACACGCATTATCGTCAGTCACACCGAAAACCATTCGCACGTCGAAGAAGCGTACTAAAGGCGAACGGAAGAAAAAAAGAGCTGAGGGTTGGAAAAAAAGAAAAAACAAGCGGAGAGTTCGTAAAAAAGAAAGGGGAACGCATCGGCACCGCGACGCTTTCTCGCGTAAACGCTGAGAAAGAAAAGTCCAAAAAAAGAAATCACAAAAAAAAACAGAGAACAACTGGCGAAAGCTTCACCTTCCCTTTTTCGAACTACCATTCGAACTCGTCTGCTCGTTCTACGTCGCTACACGCTACACAGCCTGTTGCTCGGTAGCAAACCAAAAAAAAAAAAAAAAGAGGGAAACCAAAAAACGCAAAAATAAAACGAAACGGAAAGGAGGAGAACCCAAAACGATACACAACCAGCGCCTCGCTCGTCCCGTTCGGGCACGGACGAAGGCGCGACGGAAAAAAACCAGCTGGTAGGCGAAACACAGACAGAAAAATCCGGAAAACAAGGGTGAAACGAAACGTTTGTTCACGCAAACACGTCCACATTCTCCCCCAAAAGACACTGCAAACGCCACTACGTAAGCGCCATACAATTAGAAGCACAGTGTTTTCAGTGGTAGGATAGTCTTACGGGTGGTTTCATTAGTTTTTATTCGTATTTTCTTTTTTTTTTTTACTTTTCTTTTGTGATTTTTTTTTATAAGGAACGAATATTAGGATCCTTGATTATCCATGCGAGCAACCACTAAACACATCAGAGATCCTGCAGCACGGACCAATCGTCCTGTGGCTGGGCTCCTGCAGGATCGTTCGGGATTCAAGCTCTCTCGGGTGTGCTAGAGCCTCGGGCTACGGATCTAGCGATGTTTACGGGGAAGTTCTATGAAGGGCTGTATTGGGACAGCGCGAGCAGAGGTGCGCAATGACTCCAAGATTCATAATAAATTGCAATCACTATACTTTACTTCAAGTTTCCTATTTTTTCTTAAAACTTGGATTTGCTTTATATTTAAAGGGAATTTTTCTCTCAATTTCTTACCAACGCAAATATAAACAATAGATCAGTGAAAAGATTAATATTGAAGGAATTGAATTCTGAAAAAAATTTCAACTCGATTTGGTCGTAAATCGCGCACCCCTGATCACGAAATCAAGGAGGGCGGGACGTAATTACTAATCGGTATCAGGGAGACGGATTCTAAAGGCGTTCGAGGCAGGCATAATGCGGAATTCGTATCCTGGGGATTGGATAAACTGCGTAGAGCCACTTCCTGCTGCCTTGGAAGTCATTTCCCAGCGAATCGCACTGCGAACTTTCACGCGATTTCTTCAGCGGAAGCGTTTTCAAGAGCATCCAGTAGAATAGTCCGGTTTTGCGTCAGACCGCGATCGAAAAGACGTCCACAACGATTCGAAACTCGTCCAGAGGCGATGATATTGTAAGGAACTGTTACGACGTTTGAAGGATTGGTTGCTAGAGTCGCGATTGAACGACAAAGGCAGCAGGTCGGTGAGGGGGCGTTTAGTGGTTCGTTTCGTAGGCAACGACCAAGCGAAAACGTCCCGGTCGCCGCGTTCTAAAAGATACCGCGCGGTAAGGTTTCAGAACGTCGCGCCAGCCAGCCAGCAGAATTCTAAAAAGTGGTAGTGCTTACTGTGCGGAGAGGTGGGGTGGAGTGGGTGATGGGGTGGGGTCATATTTCCTGGGGCGGCCGCGGGACAGATGCCGCCGCTTTACGAACTCGGCGTCGTCCACCATCCAGAATGACCCGAAGTCGTCCTCATAGCGCACAAAACACTTGTGCAATGATAGATTGGTGCGGATCGCGTTCTGTATACACAGACAAGACCACCAAGAAATAGAGAAAAAGAGAGTAAAAAAGATAAAAGGTTGTTTCTGCTTGTTGTTGTCGCCGTTGTTGTTCAACTCTTTCTGTTTTTTTTTTCGTTTCGTTTTCGTTTTTTTTTTTTCATTCGTGTTTCTTTTCGTTTTCGGTTTCCGTTTAAAAACGCTTTCTCTCTCGGTTGAACAAAACGCTCTGTCGGCAGAGGCCTGCCGCGCGCCGCTCCTCGCCGCGGCCGTTCTTTTTTTCGTCGAGAGCGTCTGAACGCCGTCGGATCGGTTCGAATCGCAACAACGACCGTCGAGGGAGGCGCGACGACGACAATCGTGGCGGCGCTCGATCGTCGCCGGTGCCGGGTGAATCGTCGCCGATCACCGGAAATCGTCGCGAGACGCGCTCTGCGAGAACGCCCCCTAGCCTCGTCGTCCTCTCCTGCCCGAATTCGGGGTGGAATTCGACGTCGAGCGGGCCCTCGAGGTCGAATCCCGGCGTTCCAGAGAGACAATGACAAAAAAGACAGCACAGACTCGCAAAATAGAAGGGGTAATAGAGAGAAAAAGAGAGACAAAAAAAATATATATATAAAAACGAACGAACAAGAGAACTAGACGTAAAAAGTAAAAAATACAGTAGTACAAGGCGGCTGCTTCCTCTCACTACCTGACACCCAAAGTGCAATGCCGCGGTTTCTCGCTCTTGCACTGGCAATATCATCCAGCATCCGGCTTCCGGGGCTATTCGAGACTAGACTCGGGCCAGAGATACAGAGACAGAGAGAGAGAGTGAGAGAGAGAGAAAGAGAGAGAGAGAGAGTGAGTGACTTGGCCCTGGCAATTCTCGATCGGTTAGTCGCTGCAAAGCCCACATGCTTGTTAAAAGAAGCACACGCATACAACACCGCGCGGCGGTTTCTGTTCTCTACGGTTCTCCTTCCACACGAGCAAAATCCGGCTCCCCTTCGCCCAATCATTCCAGCCGCCTCTCCTGCTCGATCAGCACCATAATCTTTGACACGCACACGCGCACAATCACGCAGCAGACTGACGGCTACCGTCGCATACGGGGCGGGCAGGTGAGAATTTCACACTTAAAAGGGGATCAACGCAGTACGAAGCTGCCTTCTCGGCTGCGATCTTATTTTTAGACTGATAGTAACACCTATCGGTGGAGGTTGATACATTTTCGATGTTCAGCTGATGGCAAAGCTGGAAGCGATGACACTAACTTTACCGGAAGGAGAAAATCAAGTTTTGGGATCGAATTTGCACAGTTTGATGCTTGACAATTTTGCAAAGAACATCTTGTTGTTGGTAAGACTGGAACTTTACTGAAGACTTATTGTATGATTGAGAAAATTCCCAGAATTTACGTATTTTATTAATCTTCAAGTTTGATAATACTTTTAAAAGTACAGTAGTGGCCAAGGAAATTGCAGTACCATAAAAATTGTAATTTTTTCGTAAAGTAATTTATGTAGGTATTATAAATCACGTTCAAATACTTTAATGTAACTATAAAGTTTGCAATGTATTTACTTATACAACAGACTGTATATTTAAGCAGCGGTGCAATTTCCTTGATCTTTTCCAAAGCAAATACTATTTAATTAATCAACAACTCGACGACATTCTACAACTTTTGAAACTCGACGAAACGATTTTTCCAATATCCCGGGAAAATCAATTTTTTAAATACTGCAACTTTGAGGCCAAGACTAGGAAAACAAGATTTCCAACTTCGGAGCCAAAATAAGCAGCACCAATCCAAATTTATTGTGAATCTCTCGAAAGTTCCCGGAGTAAGAATAAAAAGGTTCATCTGGGAAGTTAAAATCGTCGCGTCTTATCCACTTCAGTGCTTCAAACATCGAAATTTCCCGGTAATGAAATTCCGACACCGATCGCACCCGAGAAAAGCGGTGTTAGGGCAGACAAACGTTTACAGATAAATCACGCAAGCGACAAAGAGAGATTGTTACGACGCAAATACCAGAGAAAAGAAACGGTCTATGTACACACACGCGCACAAATCTACGGGCCGTATGGATGCGTACGTAGAAGGTATAAAAAAGGGGCCACAGACACGAATGTATAGATAAGTATAAAAAAAGAAAGAAAAATTGCTAGAGCAAGGGCGCGACAAAAGGTACGAGAGACGCGTCGTTCAGATAACGAGAAATAATATGCATAATATAGCCGTGCGTGTATGTGCGTATACATACATACGAGGCTTGCACACGTACGCTTAAACCTTGAATATACATACAGAATATACATACAGATAATAATGTATAAATAGCTATGTAAAAGTACGTGAATATATAGAAGAAGCTCTATATATAAACATCTACACGTATATAAAAAATAGAAATATTAAACACTATAAGATATAAAAATGTATATAAATATTAAATATATATGACTATATATATAATATATATAAAAATGTAAAAATTTGTAAAGAGACGTATGTTGAAATATATACACATATAAAAGATTGTAAAAAACTGGCAGTATAAATATGAGATGGGGAACGGGGTTAGCGGTACGAGTATGTAATAAGAGTAAAAGCGATAAAAGTGAGTATTGTATAAAATACACATATATATATAAATATCTATAAATATGTAAAAAAGACATAGATAGAGAGTGAAGAAATATATAGAAATATTTAAAAAAAAGGATCTCGTTGAGGCGTGGAACGGTAGGAGGAGGCAGGAATTGGGGGAGGTATGCGACCGAGGCCGATTTTCGGGTGGTTTTTTTTGGGGGGGGGTGACATCCCTTTTGGGTCGGCATTTGATATTGCGTGATATCAAGAGAAAGATATAGAAGTAGAGGGGAAGAGGCATAGAAAATAGATAATATATATATATATATAATATCGTAGTAGATCTATATAGTGAGAAAGAGTAAAAAAACGCGGCTGTAATAATTCTTGTTTTGTCGGTGGGACACGGGGGGGAGGGGCAACGTACCCGGTGGTGCTGCAAGCGCGTTGAGGACGTCTCTTGTAAAACTCCACTTCGTCCACCGTCCATACGGCGCCTTTCACGTTTTCGACTCGCATGAAACATTTGTGGAGAGACAGGTTGTGTCGCACTGCGTTCTATACAAAATAATACACAGACTAAATAAGCAACGCAAAAAACGAACGGAAGCCAACTCAATCGCGAGGCCGGCTGTCGACGGGGGCAGACCGCGGGGCTCGGTTCGATGCCATCCTCGGTATCGGGTAATGACGATGACGATGACGACCGACTCGTGATGATGATGATGTGAATCGATACACGAACACGCTGCCTCGTGTTCGGGGCGAACCGGAGGATCGCGTCTACTTAAACCGGGGTGGAGGCAAAAGGTGCACTTGGGGCCTGGGGGTGCTTCGATCCCTTCTGTTTTTTTTTTTTCTATACTGATCTAGCTAGATTCCGTTTAGGGTGTCTCGTGAGGGAACGTACGCGTCGTCGGGGACTGTCAACTCGGTCCTTCCGCTTCGATCGTCAAAGCCTAGAGACGATCGACGGAGAAGCGAGCGCGCGAGCTGGCAGCCCGACGAGACGGTCACGGGGTCTGAACGAGGAAGCTGAAAACAACCGACAATTGGTGAACAAAGAATTGGAAATTAGTAACGTCGTGTGAGAGCAGCGAAAGGATACCCGGCGATGGTCGCGCAATGACAAGGCCGTGAAAGGACATAACGAACCAAAACGATTAATCGAAAAGGTACACGGTATGTGGCATTCCTTGTATCGTTAATGCACAGCTAGTCATCTAAGTTCTAGGGGCAACGACAACAATCATACATGCCGCAGGGCCGTACAAAATTCCAAAAGAAGAAGAAGAAGGAGACAAAATAAAAAAAGAAATCAGGAAAATCAGGTGCGCGAGAGGTCGTGTCGCTGGCGACGACCCTTCCCCCGATCGGCGCTCGGCGTCGTCGCTGGTCCGTATTCCTCGATCCTCCTCTGCTGTATCTCGATCATCCTGGTCTGCGTCACCTGTTCGTTTCTTTCAGAATTTGTTCAGATATACACATAACCATGCGAGGCGAAGCGTCATGGCAAACGTCGATTACTTCCACGCTCACTCGCACACACACGCGGAAGAACACACACGCGCGCGCACTCTTGCCGACAAGCGGATATTCGTGAGGTCGCGTTACGATTCGGTCGTCTCTGGTCGCGTCTGCCGAGCGAAAAATAATGAATGATCTATTCCATGGTTCCCTCGAGAGCTAGATATAGCGGAATAAGATCGTTCGAAATAAAGTCGCTAACGCGGGCGCTTCTAGGCGGCGGAGAAGAAGCTAAGAAAAGACGTATCATACCGTATCGCCTAACAACCAGAATAGAATGGATATGATCGTGATTGACGGTCGACGAACGAATCGCAACGTGACGTAACGTGCCACACGTTATCGAGCGACTTCTCCCACTTTTAAATCGGGAAAAGCAACAACACTATCGTTACCAGCTCGTCGCTGCTCGCCGCGTCACTTAGCCTGTTAATTCAGATTAATACAGTAAGATTATCCGAGATTCTTGAAAGCTCATCCTTTCTAGTTAAACGCAGTCAGCTTAATCTACTCGTAAATGCAAATTGCACGGCCAGTCGTTTCGTCTTTGTGACTCGCAATCAAAACCCGTTGCATAACTCGGCCGCGGAGTCTGAGCTCTGAGTTCATCCATTTAGAGGCGGAATTATTTCAGGCTTCCTTAGATGCACAGCGAACGCTCCGCTAAACCCGCGATCGCGACATACGATCGATTATTTAAACTTTTGCTAGGTCGTTCCCCGATTATATACCCCGTCGCGAGTCCAATTCTTCGCGACGCGAGGAATTTTCCGTTCGGATCCGAGAAAAGACTCTAACCGCGAATAAAGCTCTCGAAACTTCGGCGAAGACTTGACGCGTCCTTTTCTATTGGACGCCGCGCCGCCTCTGCTAAACGCTTTATCGTTACTAAATTCAAAGGATATACCTTCCACGTGGCCGCGTTGCGCCGGAAGTAGCAGAACGTGTTTTGGAACCAATTGTAAATCTCGTTCAGCGTCAACTGCTTCTCCGGAGACTCGATGATCGACTGGAAAACAAAAAAAAACAAGGCAAAAACCCACGGTTTAGTCAGTGTATCTCGATTTTTCAATAATCGCGGAAGATTTACTCTCACCCTGTTATGAGTGCTCCGTCGAAATTAAATCGACTAAAAGGGACCATTTTTTGGGACCATTTTCGTTTGAATTATTTAAGATACTGGAGTTAAATATCGAACGAATCACTCACCTGTCGGATTAGGGACGCATACGTGAACGGTGGTCTGATGTCGGCGTTCTTGTAAAATTCCCTATTTCGTTGAATTTCTGAAATAACCAAGAAGCATCATTTGTTTAATTTCGTCAGACGAAGACAGAAGGGGTCACGATAGTCTTTACTCGGTCGGGGGATGAAATCAGTATCGTCTGTCTTTTTGCAGGAGATGATGGTCAGGTAAACGGCAAACAAGCGGACATTTAGAGAATTGGTGCTCGTGATGCATTCGTTTTTTGTAAAAAATGTATAGGATGTCTGGAAAAGAAAGTTTTTTTAAGAAAAATGGTAGAAGTTAAAATAAATCATTCAACTTCAAGCAACTTTCTTAAAGCGACTTCTTTTAAGAATACCCTATAAAGAATGTTAGACAAAAGGTTCAAAATTTAGATAATGCATAGTATTCACAAAGAGTGATAAAAAATATTTTCTTAGATTTCTGTAAATCGAACTACACGTTTTTTTCTTGAGTATCACGCTTTGTGCAGTGACATTTAGTACCAAGCGATTTACCAAGTTAGAATTATATCAAGTGCAAAGATTTAATGATGAAAGGTTAATAACATGACATGAATACTCGAACATTTTTTATTTCCCTTTGTGAGTACCGCACTGAAATTTTGAAATCCTTTTTTCGACATCCTCTTTTTTACCTCGAATTTCTTCGCGAGATCTGATTCGTCCTGCAAACAAGAAGCTCACATGGATCGTATAAAAGCAACGAGAGCCCGGACCGAGTGAGAAATCCGTCGCAATGGTCGAGAAACTCACGAGGAAAGTAGGTGGTTACATTTACGTGGTCGCATGCGTTGGAAAACAAATATATGCTGATAACTATGAACGACACCCTTAAGGCTAGATCGTAGAGTAAGCAGAAAGCAATCGGAGGTTGGAAAGAAACGAATACATCTCGCGCGAGCACAAGATGTCCGTTCGTCCCTCGTTACAAGGCGATTGTGGATGGCGACAGAAGTGGAAAGGTCAAGGCGTCTACTTCTACGCGGGGAGATAAAGGGTGGCAGAGAGAGAGAGAGAGAGAGAGAGAGAGAGGGTGAAGGTTCTCCAGCATGCAATAGGGTGCACCCTTTAAGAAAATCCTTTTAAAGCCACCAAAGGAGCGTGGAAAGAAGGTTGACAGTACCTTGTTGGACGTCAAGGCCAGCACGCTCCAGCATGTAGGGCAGCCCTACACGGTGGGGAGGGCGGGCAGCACAAGAAATAAGGAAACAACAGAAGCATCGGTAAGAAAGAGGTTCGAAACTGGCGTACGTTTACAATTTCATTAATTTTTCTTTTATCGTTTCGTTCTTATTTCGCGTTTTCGTTCGTTTCCGCTCTATGTTTTTTTTATCCATTTTTTTTTATTGCACCTTTCGCTCGCTACCTAAGTCAATCGTTCTACGCCGCCAACAAGGTGTCGAACACTGTAGCTCACGTGACACTGTCGCTACCGTGAATTATAATCTTGTGCGTGTGGTAGAGTTTACGACAGGAAGAGGCACGAGACCAAGAGAGGACCGTAAAGAGCATTTGCTACAGGATTTTCTTTTTGTCGGGGCGCATGTGACGAGGACGAGCCGCGAAATGCCCAAGTCGGAGCATAAATTCACCTCGCTTCATTTTTCTCGTCAGTGAAATTATGTTACTCGATAATTAAACAATAGCTGGTGCGATTTTTTTGCGAAACGAATGCGGATATGTTTTTATCAACGAGGCATTTCACGGATCGCGCGTCTCCCCGACTGAATTTTTGTTGAATCGTTACCTTCGTTAATATCTATTCCAGATCTATCGACGGCTACTCTGCGCCTTACAGTGCCCTCGTCATACAGTCCTACGAATAGTATTCAATTTCTGAATTCACATCTCTTTCGTTTCACCTTCCTCGAGACGTTATTTTAATTCGTTTCCCAAACATCTCGCTTACTCTCGTTTCGAAGCGCAATTATCGTACAATTAACAGACCCATCTTGCGACGCAAAAATAAATAAATTCAACAAGAAATCACGATCAACGCGAATATTATTTTATCCCCCTTTATAAATAAAACGTCCATTTCACACGACTTCGAACCATTTTCCTTAGTACAGGTAAAACGGAAGAACGTTCGCGTGGAACTTTAACAACGTTAAAGACAATCTTTTAATCGCGTGGCAAATTACTTAGTATTTCGACATTCCTAATTCATCTCCCCAAAGATACTACAAGTTAGAATATAGAATAATATATGTAGAAGAAATTTCTTGACACAAGGAAACGATAAATCTTACCTCCTGCCAACGAGAGCGACTTGTCGCTTATGCGCCGCCTGATGGGTCCCGCAATGCTAGGCATGCTGCCTGGCATGTTCGACAGCGGAGGCATCCCAGACATGTTCGACATGTTGGGGATGGGTGGCATCGGTGCACCACCGGCCGAAGGTGGTAGTTGTCCACCCGCTGGCGACCTCACCGCCGACACCAAGGCTGACATCGAGACTGGAGACACTTGCGACACGCCGAAGTTAGGGGGTGGCTGGTTCATCAGGGCCGTGGAGAGACTCAGCTTTGGTATACTCGAGCCCGTCTGAAGAAAAATAACGCGCGTGTTCACGAGGGAAACAGTTTTAACACCAGATTTACGGACGACTATCACATATCTTTTCCTACGAAATATCAGTACAAAAGATTTTTGGGAAAACTCATAATTCAAGAAAATAATGTTTATTTATATGCAGTGACTCACTGGTTTGTTCACACGTACTTCAAGTGTTAATTAACTGTAAAATTTACAGTACTAATTTTTTCTTTCAAATTTAGGTCGTTAACAACTTCCACAGTTAATTGTTGCTTAGTTTCAATCTTTCGTCATGTAAAGGCAAACATAACTTTTAGAGCTTAAACTAATTTAGCATAGTCTTTGTGAACAAATTTGTGAGTCAATGTATCTCTCTAACTTGATTTAATGACAGTTTAAAATATACATAATGTTTTATAAGTTTAAATTGCATACTAAATAATTGATACCCGTCAATTGAAGGGGTTCCGCAAATCTAGTGTTAATATTGTCTGAACGGTATAAAAAAAGAATAGGAAAAAATTTTCTCAAAATAAGAAGAGAAATTCGTTTCACATTCTTCATCCCCTTTTCGACGTACAAATGAACCGAACAATTTCAGGGAACATTCAGCGTTTTGCGAGCAATTACAAGGGCCAGTACAACGTCGTCAAGTTTTCATTAATGAGTCTAATACGTTACATTTAAATATTCATACTCTCCAGCATCGAATATTTCAGCGGAACGGTGTCTCAATATCAGAGATGATCCTCGGCGGCCAAAGCCCTCCCTCTCCCTTTGCGCGTTAAAATAATTAAGTCGACCAAAAGGGAGGGGCCGCGACCGTCGCGGATGGCTAATGCGATATTGGTATTCTCCGACTGCCGGACTTGTTAGAGGTTTTAATTAAGGCGATATAAAATCAACGGGGACCCGATGAATTATTAATGCAAACTTTATGTATAAATTAGCGAGTCGAGTTGGGCGGCGCGTTAAAACTGAAACTGGCTGCTTGTTGTTGGCCGCGAGGAACTCGTAAAATTCTCCGCCCACCCCCCAACAGGGGCGTCGTGAAAATCCAGCTTTACGACTCTCCGCGTGCTCGTACCGCAGAAGAGTTTACACCGCGACACGATCGTTAGGATCGTTTTTCCGGCTCCTGGCCCGCCTCGCCAGGACCATTCGACCATTCGACCACGGAGCATCGTCGCGCGATTATTGCCGTCCCTGTCCTTGTACGTCGCCTGACATATTGTTTCGCGCGTGTTACTTACGATCGAGCGACTCCTGACGACCACTTTAACGCGGTATAAGGGTTGTTGTTCCAACGTGTTTTTCTCACGGAGAAAAGCTAAGATTTTTTTATAGTTTTCTGATATTTCCGAGGAACGAGAATAAGACTCCCATGGGAACCAAACGAATGGAAACATAATTCGGGAAGCAACTTTTGCACCCTTTTTCATAGTAGGGTGGCTTGGTGTAATATGCTACAGTAAATTTTAAAATAATATCTCGTAAGTATATGGAGATACAGAGAAAAATAAAGCTATATGAAAGCGTGATTAATTATGTTTGTTGGTTAATAATTACAGACATTTAACTCTTATAGTTTAATAATACGATGACAAATACTAAACTTTTGACGAGTGATATTTTACCCAAGCGGTGGGTAAATATGCCATGAAATCTGAAGTAATATAGTTTAAGCTCTGAATCAGGAACTAATGATTTACAATTCATGAACATCAGTAATATTTTAACTTATTTCAGATAGTAGCAATAACAAAATCTTCTTAATCAATAAAACAGAGAAATATTTCTCAAGAAGTAAATAGTTCATGTAAAGCAAACATAATTTGTAAATTAAACATCTATGTTACTTGCGTCATTACACTGACAAAAGTCAAAATTGGCATCTTATCTTTAGATGACCATAACAATGCTTGAAGAGTTGTAAAATTTGCATGTTAATATAATCCATAATAATCTATTAATTAGCTGTAGAATTATTATTACAAATGCATAATTCACACTCCAGTTAGAGTATAGAATTAGATCAAGACAATATTTTTATACTTGCTTGAATTTATTGAAAGTAAACAAACATAAAGTCAAATAGTTATTGTTGCGTCGCCGGTTGCACTAAACTGAACGAAATGAGCGTACAATAATCGGCATTTGTGAATTAAGTACGAAATGATTGAAAAGTGATATATTCTCCAACGTGCCATATTACCAGGGCTGTGGAGTCGACAATCAAAATTCCCGACTCCGACTCTGATTTCGACTGATATTACACCGAATCACTCTAAATAATAACAAGCGAAACTCACCGACGACTCAGACGACTTCGGCGGCTCCGGAGATGCCATTTGCTTCGCCACGTGGAGGTGGTGCATCATGGCGGTCAACCGATCCCTTTCCTTCTGCAACTGAATTTCCAGCTGGGAGACCACTTGCATCTGAACTCTGGCTTGCGCCGTCGATCGGTCGTCCAGCGTGTGCTCGGTGTTTAAGTGCCTGCGAACACCGGTTTAAACAGCTGCTTTTCCTCTGAGAAATTCGCGAGCAATTTCCTCCACGCGTCCAGCGGACCCCTCGTTTCGTCGGGCTACTAATAAAATTATGTCCCCGAGCAATTTCGGCCGGTTTATCGCGGAATCAAAGCCGCGGCGACATTATACCGAGGATCGTTTGTCTCCACCACCCTCGGAGATCCGGGAACACCAAAAAGAATCAGAGTCGGGTGGAGGCAGGGGATGCCAACAAGATTCTGTATTTAAGAATTTCCGTAATCCTTCTTCGTCGCCGACGGAACGGACTCGCGCTCGTTGTATCGCGAAGGGTGGAAGAGGGTGAAGAAAACCGGCGGAGGGTGGCTGGTTAAGACCAAGAATGCGGGAAAGTCTATGGGAAGGAGGCGAAGGGGGTGGGGCACGGGGGCAGGGACGGGGATTAGGGCCGAGAGGCATAACGATGCGGTCGAATGTCGTGAATATTAATGAGACAAAGGTAATTAGCGTTTTCCTTTTTTTCTTCTGCCGAGTAACGGCTTGTTTGAGGGAGTTTGCGCCGGCGAGCCGCGTGATTACTAGGGATTGCCGAGCGAGGGGGCCGGGGGAGCCGACTAGGGGGTCTGAAACCGATGGAGAAGGTGCCGGATGTCAATGAGATACGCTGACTCCAGCGATTTTTCCACACTTTTCTCCCCCTACCCTTCTGCCCTCTCTAACTCGTCCCACCGAGACGAAATTGCCGACTTTATTCTTCCCTCCGCCGCTTTTGCCTGCTTCAAAGATCCCATCAATCTGCGACGGATTTACCTAGTTTTTGGGGCTACAGTCGACATGCCAAATTTTTGTGTCAATATTTCGTGGACTATGTATTGCGATGAAGATTTACGCTACTATGATAAGATAATCTTTGCGAGCAGTTTAGTAGATATCACAGTTCAATAAATACAGACGATTAAAAGGACGAACATTTCTTTTGAAGTTAGTGAAGATAGTTTCAAACTTATTTACAGTAAAAATTAAACAGCGTCTCAGAGTTTTCGGTCTGAAACTCAGCAATATTTAACGATAAGAGGAAAGAAATAGACTCACTTAAGGAATGCTTGATAGTCTTCACAAATAACTTCACAGCCCGGCCACTTGCAGACCCCATGACCGTAGAGGGGGTGAGCTTTGTCGTTCGAGGAAACGTCCAGCGGTTTCTCGTCCAGTGGAGTGGTGCCGTTCATCTCCGACCGTCGACTCGACACTGTCGAATTCAGAAGTCCTGCGATAGTCCGGAAACGAACGTCGTATTCGCAAGATAGAAGCAAAAGAATAGAGACAGAGGGGGACGATGAAAGAAAAGACGGACAATGGAAAATGTACTGAGGCGATGAAGGGAGGAGGATCTCTGGAGACACAAAAATCTCTGTTTACCATTCAGTCCGGTTCCAGATTTCGGTACGTTGGAATTCTGGTGGGATTCTGAACCATCGGGGACTTCCGACTTCCACATGGGCAGACCCTCACCTGGCTGCAGACCTGTTCAAGAATTCCGTTGGATTGAGCATCTATCAACCTTTTATTCTCTCGAAAAGAGTTACTCTTATCATATTCTTTTGTAAATCGGGAAATTAGAACGAGAACAAATACAGTAGTGGCCAATACAAATGCACCATTCCTTGATATCACACTTTGTCGAATATCTAGATACATTGTAAACTTTGTGATTGCATCCAAGTATTGTTACATGATCTTCATATACAATATCTTCCAATAGAATACAGAATAACAATCATATGTTTACTATGAAAGTAGTAGTAACGTTATTGATGTTGTATTGTATGTGCTTTACTTTGTAACGATCCTTCGTACCTAATATTATCTAAAAGAATTAATGGTCATTCTAAAATTGCCGTAATCCCATAATAATCTATTTCTACGGAGTTGCATTATATTCCATCACTTGGATCATGCATGAATCATTTCGCAAAATACTGATATTTTTGAGCTGGTGCAATTTCTTTGGCCACTATTGTACATAATATTAGAAACAGAGTTGAAGTAAGAATAACGCAATTTTAATAAAAACTAGTGACTGTAAAGTTTTGGTCAACAATATAAATTAATAGAGTGGTACACGAGTAATTTATCTGGAAAAAAGTGAACGCTAACAAGCAGAAAAAAGGAGGCAGAAGTCAAGGTGTAAAACAATTGGGACGTGAAGTACGTGCATCAAAGAGCAGAAGGATCGTGAAAAGGGAAACGATGGGCAGGCTTGTTTCACGCGTGAGTTTCCGAGTTCGAGGCACTCGAGGCGCGCGAGTTCCCGCCGCTTTTCCAGCCCGCTTCTATTATTTCACCCGTGCACGCGCGTCAGAAAGAAAAACATCGTCGAAACGAGAGGCAACGCGACCGAAACACTTCCACGGGGAAACTTTCGCCCAGGGTGAAGTGGAAAATGAGAAAGTGGAGGGGTGGATTACTCGGAAAGAGGGGTTTGCAGGGGGGGCACGAGAATAGGGACGGTGGCGAGGGTCGGTTGTTTAAATCAGGAGGCTGCCTCCTACGTCAACTTTCCTCGGAAATTACGCGCGCGTGTGCACGGGTGCCTATAGTACTTCTTTCCGGAAGATTTGCTCCTCAATAAAAATGATCAGAAAAATATTTTTACAGCAATCACATTTTTGGCAAATCTACCATACAATATATAGCGATTAATCATCATAATTATACACAATTATACATAGACAGCCCAGAAATCCTTCTACTCTTTAAGCTTAGTGTCTCGCCCAGAACTTTCAAGATGTTTTCAGTATTATACACATCCCTATACAAGGTATAACAAAAATGTTGCAGGTCCTTGAAGGGTCCACTGTACTCGCGTTCAGATTGGTCGGGTGTTTTCGTCAATATCTCGTTACAACAACCTCAAGAATCACCCCCTTCAAGGGCCTGCAACATTCTTGTTACACCATGCATAGAAGTAATGGCTCCAATAATGGTATCAATCGTACTTGTAAGAATATTAATTTGACCGTGCATTTACTTGATTTCTTTTTCGATTCACTGCCCAGTTTTAAAAAACATGTCAGAAGCATTGTACAGTGACTTGCAAGTTTGTTCATATGTAGTCCAAACTTTAATTGACTGTCACATCCCCAGAATTATATTTTTTCTATTAATTTATACCATTTCACCGTCCATATTTAATTGTGTCTCAGTTTTCATAACTTTTTTTACACCATTGTGCAAACACATCTATCTCTTTTATAATTTAAACAAATTTAGCATGCTCTTTATGAACAAATGTTACTTGTTATTAATTGTTTTCTCATGTTTATCGTTTATGCATAAAAGGGTGTTAATCATGAATAAATAAATAAATAAGTAAAAAATAATCTCATCAGTAAAAATATGGAACTGCGATGAGACCTGGATTAACCGACTTAAAATTTCTAATGCACAATGCTAATAATTAGGAGAAAAATTATGAAATCATATTTCAAGTATTACTCTAAGTTTCACTATACCCTTATATCGAGGGCGTTAATTAATTTTGCATGAATACCTTAGATTGTAAAAATTAAGGATAATTGGGGTTCGCATTTAACGTTTATCCTTCATTATTTTATGTAATCAAAAAGTACCTGAAGAAGGATTGTGCCCCTGCAGCCCCAATCCCTGCTGCAGTAGATACTGGCTCTGCGTGATCTGCAATTGCTGGATTAATCGTTGCTGTTGAAGCGCCAATTGCTGAAGAGGCGCGGACGCCTTCTTCTTGTCGGCCGTCTGCAGTAGATGCGTCTGCTGAATCACATTCAGGTGCAACTGTTCCTGCAGTTGCTGTATCGCTTGCTCCAGCTTCTTTCTGCCCAGCTCCGCGAACTGGTGTTGATGCTGTAAAACGATCGATCGAATTTCCCAAATATACAAGGCACAATCGTACAGGACACTTTGAAAACGAGTGTCTGACAGAGCTCCAGCGCGTCCAGAAGGCAAACACCGGCTCGTCGGAGCAAATTAGAACGCCGAGGGAAAGAAAGAAGAACGAACGAGGGGAGAGTTGCACATCTTGGCGCTGGTGAATAAATCACGGGCACAGATAATTCGCGGGCGAGGCAAGAGGAAGACAGAGGGCAGTTGATGGGTACCCCGAAGACAAACAACGAGACACAACGGGCTGATGGCGATGCTTAATTGCTTACCTCATCCTCGGGGAACCCCGGGAACCCTCCCTGCGCTCTTCCCTATCCCCTCCGAGCCTCGAGGATATTTTAAAACAAATTCCAAGGTAGACGCCCTTTACCATATTGTACTATAAGCAAGAACTGCGCGATTAACGAGCTAGAACGTCGCTAATGAAGAAACTCTCGCGAATTTGTCCACTGTTCTAGGGTGGCAATCGTCGTTCTTCTCGGAGAACTCAAAAGAGACGATAGATCGGTAGAGAGGCGCTTAGACTTTCGATTTTCGAGTGGTGGAGGTTGTCTTTCGCACGAGTGGATGTTTAAATTGACAAAGCAACGGAGATCCGGTCAGGCCACATCGCTAAATAAATATTTGACGCCTCCATCGAAACTCTCTGATCTGTGTGTGTCGGAGTGTTCTTTGCGTTGATTATGGGAGAGATATTCGACTTAGAAGAAACTTCTTTGAAGAAAACTTGAAGAGACAAGGTAAAGAGGATACAATCAGTTTAACTGGGATTCGGTATAGCAACTTTCTACGGAGAGCATCGAAATTCCCAAGTCAACGGACTGCGTGAATTTTCAGGGCTTCCCAAGGGTCGCAGCAACCGTCCCGAAAGAGTTGCAAAGCAAACGGCTTCACAGTTTGCCACTGGAACACCGTTGCAGAAGTGCAAAATATTTGAATTTTTAAAGTGAACGAGGAGCGTTACAGTAGACAGCCTCTCAAAGCATCTTTTAGTTTCTGTTATCGTAGGAGAGACGCTTGAATGTTTGCGGAACTTCGCCAAAAGATGGGAAAGAAAGGGAGGCGGGGGAAGAATGTAGCCCGTCAAACAGACGCTTTTTATAATTAAAATTATCAATGGTCAACGAAGGGTGATAAAAGGCGGTCTGTTTACCCGAGCGGAGTATCCTGAAAGATGTTTAACTATGCCTGGATGCAATGCTTGCTCGATAAAAAGGACAAACTTCGCTAATGTACTCTGAAGGACCGCGTACAATAAGCTCGGAAAGGACGGAGCGACGAAACTCGAGACTCCCGTTGTCGTTGCCTTCACAATGAGGATTCGGAAACGGTGGAAATGCTTACCTCCTTCAGCGACGAAAAGTAGCCGAATCGGTCCTGGTTCGACGCATGCTCCGATGACGAGTCCTGTAACAATTCGAGCGATTTAGAGTCACTCGTCCGATGATATGCTGCAAACTGTTCAGTCGTGTGGCACAAACACAGAAAATTAATTATTGTTAGTTGCTATCTTGGCGATTCAGGGTTGGAGATCAATCGAGCAGAGAGTAATAATAGACGATTACAGAATTTTCTTTTTTTTTTAATAATTTAGAAGCTTAGATATCGAAGCATGTGTTTGTAAAATTTCATCCCTTATTGATTTATGGACCTGATGTTCTACAATAAATTATTCTGCATTCTGTAGTGATTGTTTGAGATGCGAAATTACTCTTTGTGCAGGTATCTTCAATTTTTAACCCTTTCACAGACTGTCAAGTATCAAACTATTTACTCACCCCTGGAAAATTTCAAATGAAGTAAGAATTTTTTAAATAGTGTTTGGTTCACTACAAAAAAAAAATGATATTCTTAATTTCTTTTTACAAAACGAAGCAATTTAGAACATACAACTTTTAGACTACAAAAGGGTCAAATAGAAATCGAACTTTTAAGGGGGAAGCCTAGTTTAGGACGCTAAAAGAACATTGTTGATTTTTGGGATTTTCTTTTTCAAGATTTCAAATCAATTAGAAATTTGCAAGGTGTGTTATTTCATATTTAAACAATACAAGTTAATTTTTTCATTAAAAAATTGTCTTTGGAAACACAGTTATATCAATAATGTAATTATATGAGGAATAAAAAAATCCCTAGTCTTTTTGTTTTAGAGAAGAATTAAAGGCTCCAGGATTCCCGCGAATTTTCTATCGAAAAACTAACTTATATCGTTCAAATATGAAATAACCTTGCAAATTTCTGAATGATTAACTTGGTAATCATTTCGTAATAAGAGAATCCTCAAAATCAATTTGCTTTTACCGTCCCAAATTAGGCTTCCCCCTTGACGTGATAAAAAAATCTTCTTTCTAATATTGTACCTGATGATGTTGCTGCTGCTGTTGCTGCAGATAAAGCGTGTGCTGCTGCATGAAGGACTGGAGTTGCGTGGGGCTGAGTATGTGTTGCTGTAGTAGCTGCTGCATCTGGTGGATGCCGCTCGCCGGGCTGAGCATCATCTGCGAGGGATTCTGCGAGGGTGGTGCCCCTGGCGGCCCTCCTGGCGGAGGACCCTGCGACGGATTCGGCGGGGAACCCCTCTGCGGGGCCTGCGGGCTCTGATGGGGACTCGGTTGGGGACCGGGCGCCCCCGAACTCGGCTGTTGCGACTGCTGCGTGATGATAGGCTGCTTTTGCTGGGTCATGGGTGCTGTTGTCACTGCGTGCCCAGCGGGACTGAGCTTCCCATTGCTCTGGTACTCGATCGTGAGCTCCTGCTGCTGTTGCTGCTGCTGTTGCTCGGCCAAGCTACCACCGAGCTCGTTGCCCCGGCTGTTTTCGCGGCTACGAACCGACAGCCGATCTCGGTCTCGGTTTTCGCGATCCCGCGACGAGGGTACGGTGTCGCGGGGTGACTGTTGCTGCTGCTTCAAGGCTGCAAACAGCGAAGTAGCCTGCAATACGAAAATGGGGATCGAGAGCTCGATCAAAGTCGGTTGCGAGCTGCCTTGTGTTTTTGCGTTGATCCGCCTTGGTTATTCAGGGGATCGTGGCAACAGCAAAAACATTCAGAAACGACAATTACACTACTACTGACACATATATTATTCTTGCATATCTCTGGCCCCGAGCTAAAAGTTCTAAAGTCGTCGAAAGTTCAAGTTGCCTCGAGACTCGCCAGTAACAAAACTCCGTCCCAGAATTTCGAGCACTACGCTCGAAATCGATTCGAAACGAAAACTCCCGGTCTCCGCTTAGCGGGAGATAAAGGAGTTTCTGTTTTGGCGACACCGGGTGCTTGTACAAAGTCAAAACGCGAGATAACGGGGGGAGGTTCCGCGAGGAGACGGCGGTTGCAAGGGAAGGAGCCGGTTCGAGGCGAAAAGAGGGAAGAAGAAGCCTCGGGCGGAATATTCATGATATAAATGCCGTGTAATGTGCGCGCGTTAAACTTCCAGCGTATTTTGAGCAATATTGATCTTATCTAATGGTATTCGGGCCCGAGACGACTTTCGCTGCTTCCCTTCCGTCCTCGTTGCTCGCCTCTCTAGCCGCCAACCGGGGAACCCGGAGAAAAGCTCGCTGTTGTTTGAATCGCGTCGACTGCGACTCTCCTTCTTCGTTGTTTATGTAGCGGGATTTGTTTTATTAACTTCTATCATCAAGTAGATTGCGGAGCGTAAAGGCGGAACATCGAGCAACCGGTTCTTCCGCCCCCTTCGACATCTCCTGGGATGGGAGAACTTGCTTGACAGACACTGATGAAAGTGTTATTAAGACGGGGCATTCGATACGCCCTGCTGCGTTGCTACTCCGCTCTGAGATTATTAAAAATAGGACATTAGTTTAAATTCAAATTTTGTAGGAATTTAATAGAGCTTTGCATAAATGGCTTTCAATTATTCTCGATTTTTATTATCCAGGGTTTTAGGGGTTTATGAGGACAGTAGAATAAGACTGTCTAGAGTAAAACTTCCAGTAGAAGTTGAACAATGATTTAGTAATGGTCTGGTAATGACTACTCTAGAGTCACACGAGCGTCAAATGACGTCCGTCAATCTTCCGTCGCTACGTTTGTCTTATCTTATACTACGATAGACAGCAACAGACGTTGTTTTGTCGCTCGTGTGAACCTAGTCTTAGAATTTCATACGGTTGATATTAAGGTAATGAATTGAGGTTCCACGGTATATGAAATATTTTTTACAATATCACTTTTGGTCAAGATACAAAATGCAATCTATATCATATTCATTTTTAGTATTAAGTTTCCTTTATAGTAAGTTGCCACGGAATTCTCGAAGATTAATCTGTAATGCCGACTTCAAAAATCAATTAACAAATACTATTTCTGCAGAGTCCCAGTTGCCAAATATTCTAATGCTTCTCCCGTCCAAAGAGTGCGAAGAAAAATTCCCCAACATTTCAACAAAATGAGACTCACTGACGCACTCTCACCGCAACTTTCATCTCAACGAAGAAAATGAGTTACATCAGACGCAAGCGAGAGAACAATTCGCCATCTCCGTGTGCGAGTCTCGGCAGGTTCCTCCTCCGCGCGGCGGATCGTGTTTGCAGAAGCGTCGTCGCGAGGACTTCGACTTGTTTGTAAATCGGCGGAGACCTGTTTTCGATTCCGCGAAACAGCGCGGTGGCGGCGACGGTCGAGAGTCGCCGCGGCTGTTTAGAATGCCTGCTTCGAAACGGCGTTTCCGCGGCGACGAGCAGACGATTCCGGCGAAACGGACGCGGGGACGCGCGGTGAATCTTCAAAAACCGCGATCGAAGGTCGCCAGAATCCTGGACCACACGCGCGCCGCCTCTTTTCGTCGAAGTCGCGCGATGTCCTCGACGGAGAAAAATTTCAAGCGGTTCTTTCCACGCGACGCCCTCGGCGACTCCGATTGTTTCCTCCGAAAGAGGAAAGCGAGTCTTATGCTAATCGTATTTGTGTACGATTACGTATGTTTATAACATGCAAAGAAAGTCTGCCGCGTGGAACGGGCGAGCGTTATCAGTGTTTAGTCAGGAGGAGCGTGCCGTTTCGTCTCCGAAGTTTCAGGCGGAAGAAAAAAACTCCTCGTGGGAAAACAGAGAAAGGTAACGTTCCGCCGGTGTTTTCGGATCAACTGTCCTTGGAAAAATGTTCCACCTACGTCGGGGCTTGCGAAGGCGGGCATCGTGCGTGGGATTTGAATACGAAATGAGCTTGGAGTGGTTCGCTCGATGAGAAATGGTACCTGCCTTGTAAAAGAGACGGAAAAATTTTGCGTTCCCTTGCGAAGTCTCCGGAGAGGCAGACAGTGGTCAGCAGCGATTCAAAGCTGAAGGGTGAAAAAAGGGACTCTGAGGGCCCCGAGGAGAAACGGCGAGGAAGATTTCCGAAGGAACGTAGACACGAGCAAGCGGGGCCGTTTACTCAGCGAAATTAATGGAAAGCAACGATCGACGGAGGTTTTAATCCACTTTGGGCGGACACGGTGCCGCGGCCCCGGCTAGATATCGCGATTCCTTTAATTCGCTAATTAATACCGAGTGTCTCGTAAGCTCGCAAGCTGTCCCCTCTCGTTCCTTCGGCTCCGACGAAGAAACGAAAAATCTTGAACGTCCGGGGGCCGTCGTATCACCCGAAAGGGGTGGAAAATCGCGGAACGGAGTCGAGGGTGGTTCAGTTTCCGCAAGGGGGCGGGGTAACCGACGATGAAGCTCGACGTGTGTACACGACCGGGGCCAAAGGAAAAAAATATAAGGGGTACGGAAGAATGAAAGTATAAGAGCCGACGGTGAAGGGCCATCGACTACAGATAAGAGGGACTCCTAAGACTCTTTTAAGAAAAGGTTAAATAAAGGTCGGGGAGCCGCGCTTGTTGTTGGCTGTTCAGATTCCTTCGACCCCTTTCCTCCCCTCCCCGCACCACGGTACCGACGGTAACGCCACTTATTTGAATCCCGAAGGCTTCCTTCGAGTTCAGCCCCGTCGTCTACGTCGCCGTGCCTCGCCGTCGCACCGGGCCTTCATATCTTTTATATATTAGAATTTTCGCCAACCTTCCGAACCTCCCTCGCGCGCGAGGCCTTCTTTCTCTCTGTTTACTGTTTGGATTTATTCCAGCCACCCCCGACCTCCCCCGCGCCTTCTTGGGCTTGCGGCTTCTCTACCGAAACTACTGTGGCGGCTGTATATGAGCTACTTTCCTCGGTTTCCGTCTTTATATTTCCGATTTCCCCGCTCGAGGGGCTTCTTTGCGATCTTTTTTCTTCGGATTCCGCTTTAGGGACTCACGGTCTTATCGAGGCGTCCGTTGCCAGCGTTGGAGACTGCGTTTAGCGATGGATACGGAAATTCTCTGATCGGTTTGATGATTCTAATTGTCTTAATGATAAGTTCAGCGGGTTAGAAACGAAACTAAACAGTCAACGATGAATTGACAGAGTCACAGAAAACGCTGGACGAAAGTGAATCGTGTGGTTTCCGCGTTCGGGATACCAGGGCTCGACTGGTCGCGTCGATTCAGACCGTGTGTATCGGTGAAATTTTAAACTCGTTACGCGGCGCAGTGTCTCGAATGTTTATTTAGCGTCGTTTCATACAGGACGATGCAACAGAGTCGCCGTCGCCGGACACTTGACGCGAACGCGGAAAAAAGCGGGTAAAAATTCGCCCATCGATGGGGGAAAAAAATTTGGTGATCTGCCGGCCGTCGATCCGTTTATTCCGCAAATCCGAATCGGATTTACCTTCCTAGCTTTTCCTCGCATTCCATATTGAACGTCCCTTTTTTCGGATCTGTTAGCCGTGATATTTTCATAGCCGAGCGATACCGCTCCGATACCGGAAATATTCTATTATGTATGTATTGATTAAAATTCCTCGGACCCCGTGTGTCCTACGCTCTCTTTTTCTCTGCGCGCCTCAGAGCCGCGGCTCCCGGTGTTCGATGTTCGATTGATTTTTAACGTCGTAATACACGGCACCAAACGCAGCCGAATTCCTCTCTCTACTATCGCCTCGTTTTAATCGATCAAACGGTAACGGGGGGAGGAGTAGAAAAAAGAAGGAACGGATACTTTTCCTGCCTTATTTTTCTGCTGCGAGTTAAATATTCAATAGCGATAGAAAACCGACAGGATATTCGAGAGCTCGAAGAAATTGATCTCGCTCGATTAGCGAATAATATCTTCCACTATCGCCACGTTGGATTTTACTCTAGGTTCTTTGAGTTAATTTTTAATAGGAAACGTGGTCTTTATTTTTAAACAATTTTTAAAGAGAAATTTAGGTTGCGTGAAATTCACTGGCTTTCAGTAAAAGTAAAAGAAACGGAATTTTTTAGACTTATCTGGAGTAATTATTTAAACAGTTTAGAAAGATTGACAACGATAATTGCTACTTTATTTGTCAGATAAATTTTTCTTTACTCAACGTTTGATAAGTTTGTAGATGGAAAGACACAAGTTTCGGATCAAATCATGCATAAACAAATTATTTCTGTTTTGCGAAGTTTAAAAATAAAAGAAATGGAGAATATGTATAACTTCGGGAAATTTAGGATCTTTCTACAATAAGGTACCAAATTCTGTCTATTTTACTCCATACGATACTATAATCTTCCATTCTACAGAACTTTTTCAATCCTCATATTCCTCACATAAAGAACTAATAACTAAACTGCGGATGTTTGTGCAAATTTACATGTATATTTACGGACATAGAAAAAGAAAATCAAATTTAATAAAAGTATCACTTGCCTTGTAAATATTATAAAATGTTATTTTCGATATTTCATGAATTTTTGCATCCATGCACAGAAGATTAAAGCCAGGAATCCACCAGAAAGCTAAGCTATGCTATGCTATGCTATGCTATGCTATGTTTAAACAATACATTTTTATCAGCTTAGCTTAGCTCTTGGTGGAAACGAATCCACTGATCCACTGAAAATGTACTGAAGCTAATTTTTTTGTAAACATAGCATAGCATAGCATAGCTTAGCTTAGCTTTCTGGTGGATTCCCGGCTTTAAAATCGCCATAAATGCATAAACATCCGCAGTCTACTAGTAACTCACGTGAGAATTGAACCTACAGTCAAAACAATAGCAATTGTCATAACAACGAAGACTGCTCGAAGCAAGTAGCGAAACAGAGCCGGTGGAACAAAACAAGGGTGGTTTCGTTGACGCGTCTCCCGAGTGTCTCTCGTTTCGTATTCACCTCGAGGGCCAATCAGAGGCGCGTCTCTTTACACCCGCCTCCTGTTGACGTTTGTCATAATATTTTAATATTAAATCGCGTTACGGGCCAGCCATGCGTTCGCATAATCAGACATTGCTCTCCCTGGTCGCCGTTTATACACGCGGCTCGGTAAGTGTCTCTCTCTCAGTCGGCGGGGAACGGTTGCGCGTGCGAACACGTTCGAGAGGAGGAGCGCGGGGGCGGAAACGAAGGATGCGACACGGAGAAGCAGCACTCGTCACCCCTCGTCGTTCCGCGTGAAATGTGGAATACAAATTACTCGCCCCCCCGTCCGAAAAGTCCCCGCGCACCCTTTTGCCGGCGTTCGCCGACGCGCGGCAGGCTATGAATTCGAGGATAATTCGAAATTAAGGAAACTCCGCGGACTCTTACGGTACTGATGAGCGGTCTGATAGACGGAGCGAGGTCGAATCTTTGGCCACCGTCGTCGATCGACGGCGTTGCAGGTGTTCTCGGAGTTCAGACACGTCGAAGAAAAGTCTTTGGAGGCACCGGGGGAAGGGTTGAACGTTCGCGGCGGAGCGAAAGGGGGAAATCTTACGGTGAATATTTTACGAGTTAAACGGGGGGGGGGGGGGAGTTGGAATTGACTGTCCTGGATGTGTGATGTGTGCGTTCGTGTCTGGTAGTTTGGAATACTAAACATGGATTAGTTTTTTAAAGGAACGACTTGAACTGGAGTCGATGCGTTTATGTCAAATTTGGTAGGGAGCGTTCCTCATATTATCAGACGGTACCTAATAACGGACAAGAGTCTTCAAAATCGTTTCAAAATCTTGATAGTTACAGATCGCGAACACCGTGAAAATCGTAGTGAGGATAAAACAAAAAGTTTTCACGGCGATGGCGATCTGTAATCATCAGAGCTTTAAAATATACAGGGTGTAACAAAAGTGTTGCAGTTCCTTGAAAGAGGTGATTCCTGAGGCGATTTTAAACTTTTTCCTTAGCGAAAATGTTAGGTGGGATTTTGTTAACAAGTTATTAACGAAAAACACCGACCAATCGGGGAGCGAATACAGCGGGTTAATGATGGCGCGGACGATGGCTGGCCAATACTACTCACAGCTGGAGCCCGCGCTGAAATTTATCCATTGTATTCGCGCTTCTATTGGTCCATGTTTTTCGTCAATAACTCTTTAACAAAGCCCCACCTAACATTTTCGCTAAGGAAAAAGTTGTTTAAAATCACCTCAGGAATTACCCCTTTCAAGGAACTGCAACATTTTTGTTACACCCTGTATACTTACTGTCTGGTTCTAGGTGCCGTTCGATAATAGCCTAACTCCCTTTACAGTTTGATTTTTCTTAAAGAAGATGAAAATAGGATTGTCGGGGTGATTGAGATTCTTTGCCTGGGCGATGTTAATGTCCGAAGCCTAATAAATATATGAAGCGAGTGCTAAAAGAGAGTCTTCGCTGTCTATCAATATTACACTCAGTTTCGGATCTACAATAACGTAACAGTACGGTCGTGGATAAAGTTAGCTTGATTAGTAAAAATAGAAGACGGCAGAGCTCGTGTCTATAAATGGTAAAAGCCACCTAAATTAATACCTCCTTAATAGTAACATTTTATCGAGCGTTTTTAACCTGAAAGCTCAATAGCGCTTTAACTTCGTGGCTAGCCAAGACGTTTACTTAGAAGATCTCGCTTCGAGTGCAACAAGAATATCCTAGAAGTACAATCTGCTCGCGGAACGCGCAGCCATTGGCTCCGAAGAACGACTTCACTATTTCCACCAATTACACGGACCTTGAATCAAGCTTCGTCGAAAATTCCAAAGAGCCCAGGGAAGAAAATAAAGCAGCACGAGCCCCCTGGCGGACGTGGAACGGGACAATAGACAGCGAACAGAGGATATAACGTGGACGTTCTAAATCGTTCAGCGACTTGACGTCGCTTTCGAAAAGGATCCTGCAATATTGAGAGGAATTAACGATTCCGGGAACGTCTACGTCGGACGAACCGGTCCACGGACTAGGAAGAGGACCATGGGAAAATGGGAGGAATAGGGTGAGGGGGTGGCACAAGGGATGGCCGACCGAGGGGCGGGGGAACGGAGAGTTAGGTTTCCTGGGACGACTCGCTAGCCAGCTGTGGATATTTGGAAAATGGCTAGAACCAAGCGGACGGAATGTCTCTGGGCTCCATCGTTAACGGGCTGTGTACATTATAGATGGTCCCGTGATTGGTTCGTCAGCCTCTCAAAAACTCCGGCTCCGTCCGTCTCTTTTCGCCCTGCCGCGTTGTTCACCTGCCCTCTTGCTCCCTCTCGGCGTCGCAGGTTCATTTCACCTCGCTGGAATCGCTCTTCTCCCTGCGCTACCTTTCACCCTGGACTCTTTCTCTCTCTTCCACCCTCTCTCTCCCTCTTTCTCTCCTATCGCGCCGATTGACAATGTACAGAGGCGGGCCTTTCATGGGTATCAATTAGTAGGGCTCTCGTTGCTGATGCCCGCACTATCTCAGCTCCTGTTCCCCATCGTTCCGAATACCCCGCGAATCAACTGCTCGATCGTGTGGACGAAGGCCGATGGTCCGTTCCCGTTGCTGGATTTTCTGTCGACGGAGGATGTTAATGTCTCTGGGGGTGTTCTGCATGGAAGGGTTGAAGCAATTCTTTTTTTTTGAGATTGCAACATAATTGTTACAGGATTTTCAAACTCCACCTTTGAACCAAGGGTTGCTTTGCAATTGCAAACATTAGGATAGTTTCATGTTGGATCTGCGATAAACGATAGGAGCGACTATTTAAATAGGATGGTAAAAGAGAGAGCGAGATGTGCTTTCTTTTGTTTTCCTACTATTTCGTCGGTCTTATCGTTTATCGCGGCTCCAACATAAAACTGCCCTTAGACAATCTAGAGAAGCACTCAGTACTTAATAATATAACTGATACAGTAAAATCTCCATACATAGTAATATTTCGGGACCTTCGAGTGACAATTTTGGAATAAGTAAGAGAATCTATTTGACGCGATAGATTTGTAGATAGATCTGTATAATAAATAGACCGCGCGGTTTCAATGTTTCCCCTATTCGGACCATGTCAAAACTTAGAAAGAAATAGCTGCTGCATGGTCACCAATCAGTCTTTTCTTAATGATTCGTTACAGGATAAAGAAGGCTTCGTTGTCTGGCAAACAAAAAGGTAGAGAAACAAAGACGAAATAAAATTAGACAAAGACAAAACGGTGACACAAAGAATGCTATTCTTTTCTAATATTTGACGGGTGTTCGGCTGAATGTGCGGTCTATTTATTATAAGTCTATGGATCTGTAGCGGTAATATTTACATACATATTTTATCCACGAAGAAAGAAAACGTAATTGAACGAGACCGAAATATCTTATGCCATATGATCTTATTCAGCAAGAACCGACATTATTAAAGTCTTGTGAACTGTGAAGCGCTGTATGTTTGTTTAACGTTATAAAATACATGTAGTTTTTTCATTATTTCCATCATTAATTTAATTTTCAGTTTACTTAATAGTTTAGTTTTTGTTTCAAATATACAGGGTGTAACAAAAATATTGCAGTTCCTTGAAAAGGTTAATTCTTGAGGTGATTTTAAACAACTTTTTCCTTAGCGAAAATGTTAAGTGGGGCTTTGTTAACGAGTTATTAACGAAAAACACCGACCAATAGAAGCACGAATACAGTGGATGAATTTCATCGTGGGCTCCAGCTGTGAGTAGTATTGGCCCGTCATCGTCCGCGCCATCATTAATCCCCTGTACTCGCTTCCCGATTGGTCGGTGTTTTTCGTTAATAACTCGTTAACAAATCCCCACTTAACATTTTCGCTAAGGAAAAAGTTGTGTAAAATCGCCTTAGGAATCACCCCTTCCAAGGAACTGCAACATTTTTTTTACACCCTGTATATATTTAGTTTGATTGTTAGTTCAGTTATCATTTCAACGAGGATCAACTACTCAATTTCAACGACTTATTCTACTATTACACGGCTGATCAATACACGTAACTCCTTGAAAATCTCCTTATTGAGTAAGGATATCGCCTGCCATTTATGGAGAAGTAATATAATTGGCAAGCATAGAGACTTTATTATATTTAGTAATAAATATCCTCTTAACAATAATTTCTACTCCACCCTGAGTCATCCTCTCGCAAACAGATTCTTTGCCACCTCCTAATCTCCTTTCCAACTCCCAACCTCAACAATCACGTTCTTTCGGCCCCGGTTCTTCATAAGCCCGGCCGTTACACGAATTCCACGCCGCTAATTGCGTTCGAAAAGTGTACAGAGTCCCGAGCACAGCAGGTCGGGGCATAAAGGAGCCAGCTAGGCGGAAACCGCGGCCCCGGCGAAAGAATAAGCGCCGCGGAAAAGCGGGGGACACGAAAGTGGAAACAAAGATTGCCGGGGCATTATGCGAAGGTAAACGTTGCCAGAAGAGTGGAGGCAGCCCTTTCCCCCGGTAGGTATCCGGTCCCGCTGTCTGTATGTACAAGAATTAACGCATAGAGGTGGGAGTGTCGCAGCTGGGTAGGCGAGATACAGAGAAGAGAGTGGTCGGGGTGTCCAGAGAGAGGCGGCGAGAAGAGAGAAAGGCCGGTCAGAGAAAGGGGGAGAAGAAGAGGGAGACGGGAAAATTGGGGAGAGTCTAGGGGGTGGAGTGGGTGGGAGGGAGGGGGACGGATAACACAGAGGAAACCCCCCGGAATAGAGGGTGCATCGGAGAGAGTAATTTCGGCATTCTGCGGGTTTGCTTACATCCACCGGTTCAGCGATTTTCACCGCGTGCACCGGCGAACGTGCAGGCCTCTCCCATCGCGATACAGGAAGCGTCAAGATTTTTTTCCTTCCTTCAACCCCGATTGTCCGCCCTCGGATTTTCGGCCTCCCCCGATCTCCTATCGACCCTCGATTAAACTGGTTCGACTGGGTTGGCTGATAAGGGATTGTCACGGGGAATTGCAGTTGATTAGATGCTAACAATTTGTAGAACATTCTAGCACACTTTTTGCACAATTAATTTTTATGCGAACTACGTTTTACGCGCTAGAAATTAATTTGGATGGAACACGGTGAAAAATAATTTAAAAGGAAAACGAAAGTTTCAAGGGTTCATGAAATGAAAAGTGATGCAGTAACTTGGCGATGCAGCAAAGATGGAGGGTTAGATGATTGGTTGGAATCAAGGAAACATTCGCCCTCCGGATTAATAAGAACGAATAAACAGAGGTACAGGATTAAGCGTGCGCGTTACGAAACTTGAGACGAATCCCCTGTTTTTGCCCCGGTTCCTGGCAAAGAAGCAACGAAATTCAACGGGCGGAAAGTCAAGGAACGAAGAAAGGCCTGTTCATAATTCAGCCAGCCACTAATTGGTACTGAATTATTAACCGGAACGAAAGTAAAACACGACCTCGCCGCGCCGCTGACGGATTACTTGGCGATCGCCTAAGGATGCGCCTAGACCTCCGCTTCCGGTACAAAGGAATCTTCACCGTTGCTCTGAGAAAACACTACCACCCAGATGTGGTTTTTTCTTGTGCAAATTGTGTTGATACTCTTTTCCCTTCCTTGTCGTTCCTTCGCGTTTGATAATCCCTCGATCCTTATTTCAATACTTTATTTTTAGCATTCTTCCGCCTTAAAAATTTTTGTCTGCGATCGTCCTTAACTTCCAAGAAACAACTTGAAAATGGCAAAGCGAAATCTTCGAGCAACCACCTCGAGCAAAGATATTCGAGACGAAAACAGAACGTCTTCGGAATCGAGGCAAAGTTCGACTGGAAACCGAGAGACCCCAAAAACGCCGGGAGTCTCGCTAATTTTTTCCCCCTCGAGCGAGATGATTAATGGCGAGGAGACGACGAAGAAGCGAGATCCGGGAGGAAAGAACAGCGCGATTACCCAGAGTACAAACCTTGCCGGGGCCCGCTGATGCAAGTGGAGAAAAGGAAAAGCTGACTAAGGCAAAACCGGTGCGCGCCACGTTCTCCAACCGCTGCCCCCGCGGTCGCTCTTCGCCCCGCGAAGTCTCAAGGGTGGAAAAGAGTGGGACGCCACAGTTACCACCGAGTGGATGTAATTTTTCCGTTGTTTGATTTTCATTAACGACCGGTGTGGCCCACAGGCTCGCAACGGCCGCCCCGGACGATGGAAGACGATGGGGGTCAAGAAACAGGGAAATTATGGCCTCCGCCAAACAGATACATCCTTTATTTCATTTTCCTCCGCGGGGGTGAGTCGGAGATTCGCCCTCGGAAGGCTCCGAGCCGGAGGGTAGGTCGGAGGCTAATGGTGAAAGTTAGACGGTGTCGGGGGAAGAAACAAAATATTTCGCGTTTTATCGACGCTTGTCATCGGGGACGGAATGAAACACAGGGCTTCGGGGACGGGGAAAGGATAATGGAATCGTGCCACGATTGAGCATAAAATTGGACGGTTCTGAGCGGCGTGATTCGTTTTACTTAATGAGCGAAAGAGTTTCGACATTGGTGTTCAACGACAAATAGTTCGCTGTTTATCACTGCTAATAAGTGTGGATAGCAAGTTACATTCCATAAGGTTTGACTGGAAAGTTTCTAGAATAATTTAGAATAAACCAAATTTTTTTATTTAGTTTTCTACATAGTTTCTTCTCTCATCAATACAAATTTTGAAGCAAAAATTTCTAAAGGTCTCTGAAAGATCCAAGACTAATAATTTTATGTGCGTTATGTGCGTTACAATTTTCTGAATTATGAAATTGATTGAATACGAAGTTTTAGTTTTAAGAAGAAATAAAAAACTGCAGAGATTAAGTCCGGCATGTGGAGCGGTTATAAAATCGTTGTCAGCTGTTTTTTAGATAAAAATTTGCACACTATTGTTGAAGCGTAAACCGGTGTATTGCAATGTAGCTAGAACCAGTTTCTGGTTCGCCGGATTCTTCCGAGCAGCCCATGCATTATTTCTTTATAAAAGATCATATAATTATATTAGGTTGAGTAGAAAGTGCCGTTTCTTCGGTTAAATTGGAAGACAACTTTTTTCACTTCAATGTGGCTTTGCTTATCGAAATATTCTTTATTTTTGTAAGATAATTGTAATTTTTGTAGTACTGAATGTAGTATGCGGTGTGAAGATGAATCTTATAATGATGAATAACAACGAGAAAACAAAAAGAGAAAGCAATTGAGTTTTGACAATTGTCGTGTCAATAGTTTTGAATGAAAACATCAATTTCCTAAAATAGAGAATACCATTTATTTACATCTTACATTTTGTAAGATTCTTCGGATAACATTCTATTCCTGTAGAACTTCTCAAGCTTTAGAGCCAAAAATTGGACAAACGGCTCGAACTTTCCACTCAATTCAATAGTTAACTAGCAAGATGTAAATGTAATTATTTCATGTGTTATCAGCTTAAAAAGTCGATTAGTATGTCCACAAAAAAATCATTCTGGGAACATCTCAGACAAACTGCGTAAGCTGTTGATTACTTGTGATAGTGTCTACACTGTCGACGATCTGTTTGAGAACTGCTTGTGAGAACTGCTTGATGAGAACTACCATTAATTTGAATTATTAGAAAAAGTTCAATACTGAATCGCATGAGATTATAAATCCTAAAAAAACAATCTACCAATCTATAAAAAGAGCCAAAGCTGAATCCCCAGTTTTCACCCCTAAAAAACAGTACAGAGCTCCGGAAAGAAGAGGCTATCGATGACCCTTCGAACGAGCCTCATCACCACGGGGGTTTCTTTTCGAAAAAAAAGGAGTCGCGAGTCGTAGGATAGAAAGGAAGGACGGAAGGCGGTGAATAATGGAAAGTAGCGAATTCCTTTTCTGGTAGTCGCGGCCAGACGAGCTCCATTAAAGGTCCCTAAATCCCCGACGTACTCCGCCCCCTCGCGTACCGCGACTGTCTCTCTTTCTCGTTCTCTTCCTCTCTCTCCTCTCACCCTCTTGGTCCCCCTTCGTACATGGACGGATCATGACCAAGCATACGGGCGTTCGCTTTTGCTCGTAGACGCATATTTATTCGCAGTCCATTTTGGTTTGTTTGCACAAACGAGAGAGAGTCCGTCAGGCCGCCGTCGGATCTCTGTTCTCCGCCTCTGCTGCACGCCGTAGCCCCGTCGCCGTGTCTCCCGGCTCCCCCTTTTTTTCCCACCGCCACCACCGACGGCTCTTTCGCATTCCAACGCCGCTCTGCTCACTTCCGGCGGTCCACGGGTATCGCGACGGCGATCGTCACCAACCCTCGGAATATCCTGTTTCTTCGCTGTCCGCTTTTCGTCGCCCCGGCACGCTCTGAATCTCTCTGCCAGCTTCGAATCTCGTCGTTTTTTTCATCTTCCTGTCGGCTTTGGGGAATCAATTATCTTTGATATCCTTTCGGTGGGTGTGAAATTAAATTAGTCTGAATATTTTCCGAATACTTGCATATATAGGGTGAACCACGAAACGTGAACAGTTTAGATTACTCTCTTATTAGATGGCCGATCAAAAATTTTTTTATCGAGCATAGCACGGTTCAAAGAGATTTTTAAGATGATTATAGTCAACTTTTTATTAACTCTTTTTTTCAGGAATTTTTAAGGTCACTTTGAATTTTTTATATCAATCTATAATTTTTCTACTTTTTCTAATTTTTCTTCTTGATATTTTTTAAGACCATTGTTAAATCGTATCATATAGATATTCTGGCTTAATTTTTCTTGCTGCTTCTGTTTGCTTTGTTGGATCACTAATACTTTGTTTTTAGATACCATTTCTCGTTTATATTTCAACTTCTTTTATACGTTCTAAACCAAGTATTCTGCTAATAAATAAATAAACATCGTGATATTTACTTTACTTTGTATACTTCTGGTGCCTCGCCGAAATATTATTTTTTTTTAAGTCGTTTTATTTACCAGAGTAAAATTCCGAAGAGTAAACATTTTTTTTTATCTTTCATGAAAACTTCCTGCGTCCAAAATAATTCCAAGGGAATGAAGCTCCTACAATAACATAACAATGATGTGCATCCTCAGGTTGGAACAAGCTTCGCATTCATCGAGAAACATGAATAATTCCAAACCCTTCAAAGGAAATCCATAATTCGCTCGGATTCCCAAGTTCCAACCCCCTACAAGGGAGACTATCGGACAAGATTGTGGTTAAAAATTGTACGGTATTACTTAAGCCCCTCTCGGAGTTCCTGATGATACAATTAAGTCCGGCAACAGCAGATTTCCCGACTCGGAAAATTATCCGATATTTTTCATGCGCCGCGGCAGAGGGTACGTCAACCGAATAGGGGACGCTCGGCAAAAGGGGTGAGAAAAATGCCAGGTTGTTCGAAGCTCAGGAATTAGAAGCGCAGAAAGGGCGACTGAACGTCTTGGGAGTAAAGCGTAAGAAGGCTTTAAAGAGGGACAAGAAGGCTGACCCTTTCTCAGTTTCGCCAGTGAAAGGTCAAGACGAGGACTGATGGATCCTGTCGCGTGATTTATCGCGGAAAATAAAGCTCGTTGATTAAGCAGAGATTTCTGGGGGAACGCGAGAAAAATCCGCGCGCGGACCGGGAGTGGAAATGATCTGTCGTGCAGCGCGCGCGGTCCAAGGCGGAAAGAAACCCCTTGGATTTCCCGTCCGGAGGCGAGTTTTTGCTGGTTTACATTCATTTATCGCGTCACCCCCTTTGGTCGTGCTCTCACGGTGTCTCGGTTTCTCGGTTCTTCTTCCCTCTCTTTAATATCTACATTAATATTCAAGACGCCGAACGAAATGAATATTAAACGCAGTAATCGTTTTAACTCTAGTCCAGCGATAATGCTCTCTGACCTCGCCGAGAAGATACCTGCACGCGCCCCGGGGAGAGGGTAATTTATTCATGGAATTTATTTACGCGTTTGCAATCGCTTGTGGCATCGGTAATACCTGGTGCTTCGCTGTCGTTGATATTGATTAATTGATAGGTTTTAATATCGAGTAGGCGGAAAATTAATTTTTCCTTGCATTTCTCACTTTAGTGTTCGCTTAATCGTCTCGTGGCGATGATCGCATTAATAATACACCTGTGTCCATAGCGCAAAATATTCGTTGTCAGATATCGAAGGGTTCAGAGGTCGAAGGTCGATGCTAAAAAATTTCCGTCGCCGCAAAGAGTTAAAGTAAATCACGTACCTCCAGAAGTCAAGAAAGAAAACCGAGGGAACTCTGTTTTTCTCCGCTAATTCGACGCGAATCGCGCGCAAGAAGAAGAAGCCGGATGGCAGCGGAGGCCAGAAAAAGGGAGAGGGTTTCTTCTCGGCACACGAAAGCCGCATTTGTATTCAGTCGACGGTGACGGCGGAATCCGGGGTGCGCTCTAAGATCGCGCCGGATGAGGTGCTTTAAAAAGAGAAAAGGAGTAAACGCGGATGGCGCGGCGCGACGCGCGGCCTCGAGGGTGGAAACCGGGAGGAAAAGGTGGCACCGCTACCCTCGCGGCCTGCTACTGTCTCCTGGAACAACGGTGACGGGGAAAGGGGTGACGAAAAGAGGGTAGGGGTTCGTAGAAGCGGCTGCAAGGGCGATCTCGCGTATTTCATATGCAGGGGGTCCGTGTTTTGCTTGGCCCCGGCAATATTATTACCATATTTTTCGCATAATGCGTCCGCGTGTATGTCTCTTATTTCACGCGACACCCTCCACCCTCTCGCGCAACCCCCGCGTCAAACGGGGAGATCGAAGGAGTCCGAGACAAGCGGCCTTAACGTCTTATCATTCATTGCTCGCCTCGACGGTTTTTGCTGGGGGCTGCGACGCGGACACCCCCGATGAAAAGTTTATACGCTGCAGTTCCGCGGCCCCGAGGAGAGGGGGCGGGTTCCTCCGTTCTGACCCCGAGCATTCACGGCGAGACGAAGCCTTTAGAGGTTATCGCGTCGGATGTGCCTGTTCTTGGCGGAATTGAAGCCAAGGACGTTGTAAATCGCTCGGGGGAAAGTTCTGTTTCCCTCCGCCCTTTTGGTTTCATGGTTTCTCTTCTCCTTCTTTTTTTTTTCGTCTTTAATGTCAAAGCGTGCAAAATTAACGAGCAATTTCGTTGTAGAAGCAACAGGAATTCGTTTGTCGAGGTACGCAGGGATTGAAACACAAATTCGCCAAGCACAGAAACCTATTAACTTCAATTTTTATTCCCACGAGTAAAAGTCGTACGGCGAAATTGCTCGTCGCGCGTAAACACGCTTCAATTAAAGAGCATGCACCGTGAGCCATGTGTTTGTACCCATGAGTCGTAACAGGAGGTATTATCGCGAACACACCCCCGGCACAATGCGAGATATTCGAGCTATTTCGTTCTCTATGTCGTTCAAAGCTAACTGGCCGCACCCTGTACACACAGTTAAACATTGTTTCATAAGAGTCTATTCCAACGCGTCGCTCGAGAGACACGGGTTGGATAAAAAACTTCAATTTATCCCCCACCCATCACACCCCCTTTTTTTCAATGGTATTTGTGTGCGTATGTACAGCATTTTTAATATCTCACGTCGGTCAACAGCGTTTCGATGGAAATTCCGCGAATTCCTGTATCAGTATAACAGAAAATATAGTTTTTTTTCAAACAAGAAGCGGAAGAAGTCTGTAGGGGATAGAAATCAAAGAGTTACGTTTCGCTGCGAATGAAATTTATTTGGTTTGAATTTCGGACGCGGCAATTTTGACTGTTACGCTTATTTTTGACCAGATTTTCATAAAATTGAATCAACCCTAACCGTCGAGCCATTCCACCCTCCTCGAACGTTTCGAGACAATCCTTTAATTTCATCCCCCGAAAAATCCTGGCACCGAAACCGTCTCCGACGAAAGGGGTGTCGCCTCGGGAAGAAAGCTCGCACCTCGGGAAACGTTTTTCGCCGCGGAAAGCGGGCCAAATAAAATTTTAGCGTCGTCGGGGGCTGTCGATACGACGGGGGAGACGACGCGATGCTTTTCAATACACGCGAGGGTGTGTTGTACCCCGAAACTGCCAGCCAACCCTTGTCCTTGCGTGTACAACGCGGCGGCAGTTCTATTCGTGTGTAGATTCCAGAAAATTATGACCGATAAAGAAACAAATTTCGAATTCCGCCGCAGCCAGGGGTGGCGAGCGCGTTATAAACATTATTCCGCGTGTAGCAACCCCTTTTCCACTGGCGGCACTCTCGTGGCGTCTCGGATCGCTCGATTCCTTCCCGAATACGATTTTCGAGTATTCCGGGGCGAGTAATAAACAACGCGAAGCCCGAATATATATTTCCAAGCGATTAGAGGCGGCTCGCGGAGAATCGATTATCGCCACACTCTTCTTTTCCTTGGAAAATCCGAAGAAGGGGCTGGAGACGCCACCATCATCCTTTCTGATGTCAGATAGTGGCTGAAATTTCAGTAATTTTGGCACTGCGAAGATGAATTTTATAGTCGATGTTCAGGTAAAGGAGGAGAAGTCAGAAGAAAGATGATATAATTCAGAGTTTTAGTTTGAGTACTGAAATTTATTTTTGAGCGAGTTGCAAATTTTGGTTAGACGAAACGAAATCAGTGCAGTGATGGTATAATTTCGGGGATATTTACAGGCATCAGTTAGATACGATTGAGATTGATATTTTGATAAGCAATGATTAATCTCCACGATTATACTTTTCGCGAATCACGATTTCCTCTTCTGCAATAAACTATTCTCTCCTTCGGTAGTCGATAATACACGTCTTTATGTGATTCCAGGGAGCGTAATTGAATATTGGTATATAGGTGACGAAAGATCGGATATGATGGAGCAATCATGCTGTCTCTCCAGCGCCATTAGCAGTGAGGTTCGTGCTATTGACGACGCGGTGAATGGGGATTTTGCGAGGATATTAAACGGTGGAAAGATACATCTATCACCGGAACAGTATTCCACGAAGACACATAAATTTATTTATTCGACAAATAATAACAGCAGATACTCTGAATAATAAATTATCCGCCCTTTCATACGACGAAAATCTCAATTTCTCTTGAATTTCTAAAGTTCGTCCGAAATGTGAGTTTTCTCAAGCAAAGAGAACTTCCTTTTGCGTTCTTGGTTTCTGAAAATTGTTTACATTATCGAGCGATTCTTGCGCAACCATTATCGAGATAGAATCGAGCCCGGACGGACAACGCAATTCCCCAAGCAGGCATAACCGCGGACGAATTCGAAATAGATATCGGAACTCGCGGGAACAATGGGACGGAGGGAGAGGCAGGCGCGTCGAGCAAACAAGCAGAAACTGTTAATACGTAGAATCGAGCGAAAATTCCGCGTTGCGTACAAGTTCGGCGATGTGGGTCGAATTGTTTGTACAAATCGGCCGCGTTTCTACGTTTGTACACACTTATGTACATCGATCCGCGCGGCCGCTTCTCGAAAGGAGAACGTGGGCGTTGAGGACTCGCATATGGCCGCGCGCATCTTTCTTCCTCCTCTTCTGGTCGCACGACGACGACGACGACGCGTCCTTCCCCGAGCCACTCTATGTAAATAGTTGTGTAACGCGGAACGAGAGGCATTAAATAAATAATAGCCGCGCCGCGCGCGGTTTATGAAGTTGAAAGAAGAGCGCCGCCCCGTCGAGAGCAGATGTGTCAACATTTGGCCTATCCGTCGCTACTTCCTTCTTTCTTTTTTTCAAACTCGCGCTCTTTCCTTCTTCTCCGAGTCTAAATCATGAGCTGACTGAAATGGCGGCATTCTACGAATTTCAATGAAAATTTTAATTGATATTTTCACAGAAAACCTATAATTCCACTTCTGCATTAAGTAACTCATCCCAGAGAATAAAATCAAAATGTTCGCGAAGGAGCAAAGAGGATCGTCTAGAATCGAATTTAATCAAAAACTTACGACCTTATCGAGCTCGAGTAGGAAATCGGAGACAACAAAACGGCGATGTGGACGTCGAAGGGTAAAGTCTAGGAGCGTGACAGAGCGGCGCGGCCATTCGGAAGCGTTCTAATACCTCGTAGACGCTTGCTCGCAGATTCCATAAGGGGGCAGTTTATATGCAGGCTACGGATGGGTCAGCATAGGGGAGATATATATTTTTCAATATAACTCGCGCCCGACCCGGCGAGGGCCGCGAGAATCGTCCGAGAGAGTAGGAGTCGACGTTATTTTTTATCTTTATTAGATTGCCGGGTATCCGTTAGTTGAGGTTCGACGTGCTACGGACGAACGTGCATGAATATCAAGTGCCGGGTAACACGTGGCGCATTTTATCGTCTTCTCCGCCGGCCCTGTATCCTTTGCCCCGAGTTGCCACCGTCCTTCGTCCACCCTTTTCCACCCTCGCTCCTAGGGTTTTAAGGATAATGTTGTTCCATAATCTTCGCTCTTTCACCTTCTGCCTTGTCGATGTTAATATTGACGCATTAACTGCGGAAAGGTTTAACCCCTTTGCTTTACGATTTTTCTTAAGGGAGGAGGAGCCACATTTAGAACGCTAAAATAATAGTAGCTTTTTGAGAATTTTTCTCGCAGCAGAGATAAACTGAATCTTCGCAAAACTGTAAGGGTGTTTTATTCTACATTCAGGTAGTAAAAAAAACTTTTTCTGTTCACAATTAATTACTTTACTACGTTTGTGTATTTGTGTATTTATTTTACGTTTGTGAAGCATAAAAACCAATATTGTTCTTAGTTTTCATGTAATTACATTGTCCATGAACTAAGAAAAAGAAACAAAAAAGAGTTTGAAATTTAAAAAAGTATGTCGACAAAGAACTAATTTAGATAATTAAATTTTTGTATGAATGCTTTTATTTCATCAACAATGCAAGTACATGAAAATGAAGAAGCAAGAATTGAATGTTCTATCTTATACATAAACCCGCGGAGTCTTCTAAGATATGTAAATGTAGCAACATTAGAATGATTAATTGTTAACAAAAGAATTTTTTTGTAGTCTGAATGTAAAATAAAAGTTTAAGAATAAAACTCCCAAAGTTTTGCGAAGATTCAGTTTATCTTTGTTGAGAAAAAAATTGTGAAAGAACTATGTACTATGATTTCAGCGTTCTAAACGCTCCCTCCTTAAGCTACGTAAAAATTGAGTTTCACGAAAGAATAAGATATCAATCAATAAAGAATTATTTGAACAGTGATCGGTTAATAATTATTTTTGGAAAAATCAATCACTCCAAATTTTGTATAAAAATTCTACCCTGAAGAAGCAATAAAAATATTGCAATTTCTAATCTCTTCCGATCGAAGATTCAATAAGAACGTTCCCCGAATCGACGTTTCTCCCCTCATTTATCGCTAGCCTGGGTAGGAAAAGATCGCGTCAGAACGAGTGGAGTGGTTTGCTCGCTAGGCGAAAGAGCTCAAACAAGAAGAACGCAAAGCAGGATGTTTGTTTGAAGGTCCGTTAATGTCGCCGTATGTATTGTTTACCCGTAGAACAGCTCGTTTCCCCTCCGAGTTATTCCGAGTTTGTCGATATTGAAAGACTCGAAGCGGCGGTATCGTCCTTTGAAAAATACTCAAGGTAAACTCGCGTGTTGATTGTATGTTCAAGCACGTGAGAGTGCCCGTGTGTAAAGAGCGCTGGCTGGCTGGAATTTCCAGGATGCTACATCGACTCCCATCGAAGCCACTCTCGCCGTTCTGCTGGGAATCATAATCTCTGACCGAGGAGATGCCCGACAGCTGTGTACCCCTCTTCCTTGAAACAAAGTCTCACGGCGAGAAAGGATGTACAATATTTCAAATCGCAGACGAAAGTGTAGCCGTCTCAAAATTATGGTTCTACGGGACGCGCCAGCAAAATCCGAACAATATGAACACTTTACTGTAACAATCATTTAATGATTAAAAATTTTAACTCACAAAAAAAACTTGCGCGGATTACTTAAGGAATTCTTCCTGAGTCCTATTATTCAATATAAGTTTCATTGACTTTGATCGCAAAAGTGAAATATCACGATAAATTAAAACTGAACATTGTCCGGATTTTACTGACACATCTTGTTTAATTCGTTGCGCCCGAGTAATTAGTATGTTCGTCACTAAACAATAGAGAAAGTTATTTTTAACGACGGTGCACGAGGGTCAAGATAAATCGCAAGGAAATTTAAGCACACACTCATCTGGTTCCCTCACGAACCGGCGCCACCCTCGATTCATCGAAGCTCAAAAAAGGAATTATTCATCCGAAGTCCGGGACGTGCTGGCCGCCCAACTCGCGACATTTGAAATATACTTAAACGGTCGTAAGGACGCGTCCGGCATCCGTGTAATTAATGGAGACGTAACGAGTGGGCGTAGCCGTGGACTAATACGCGAAATAAATCTGCGGTAATAGTAAGTAATTTGGCCAATAAGTCGATAACAAATTGGGTTTGCCAACGGCAGCGAGCGGGACCCGTAATGGCAGGCAAGTGACCGGATCCACCCCCTTGACACCCCTTCCTCACGGTCCACCCGACGACCCTCCGCGCTCACCCCTTCCGTCCTCCTAGATTTCCCTTTTGCCGGCGTATTCATATTTCACGGACTTGTAATATAGGAAAGTTTTGTTTAAGCCATAAAGCCAGGTAGGGGGTGGACGAGGACCAGTTTCGCCCACGGGGGTGAGTCGCCCTTCAACGGCTGCGAAGACGAGGCACCGGGGGGGCGAAGAGAAATAATTCAGGGCGGCGTTGACGAACGCGTGGCCCTTTTTCACGCGCGGGGGTGCGTGGGAGTCAACGGTCAGTCGAAGAAAGTGCGAGATAAACAGCGGGAAGGGAGAAGTGGAAACCGAAGGGGCGTGATGTATATCGGCCTTCTGTTAGGAGGATGTAGAGAGCGTGATATCGAGGACATCCTGTCGCTTTCTCCGTAGGGGCTATTTTTTCCGGGGAAATTAGTTTCCTCGTGGCCAACTCCCTTCTTCTAAAGTTGCGCCGGGAATGATAGCCGATCGAGATATTCGGCGCGTTATCGACTGGATCTCTCGACGAAAACTTCGCGTCGATCGAGGCGTTAAGAAAAGGTTTCAATTACCGAGACCGCCCACGCGTCTGGCGCTTGGTATCTGTGGAAAAATGACGCGGCAACGGCGGGGAGTGAAAAACACGCGATATATCGAACCCTGATGGAAGGCAAAAGAAGTGGACGTCTTCTTTCGGCCAAAGACGAGAGTATTCAGAAAGCCCGTTGGTCAGTCGTAATGAATAATGTCCACATCTGTTCGGGACGTCCCATCAGTAACTCCTGTCCCTTCCCGCCCCCCGCTCGATCCTTGCTTCACCTTGCTCCTCTCACCCTAAAAACCATTTCCACCCCATCTCGCTGCTTTCTCGCCCGATTTCGCTGCATATCAAATTATGGACCTCTGAATGGCCGATCGTCGCCTGCTGCTGCTGCTGTGATATATTTGGATATATTAAATTTTTTTTCCTCGCCCGAACACATCCACCGTCCGGCGGTGGTTCGCGTCCGAGAAGAATCGATATACGGGGGTCTCTGTCCGCCGTCGAAGACGCCGATTCCTGGAATGGCCTTAGCCGTTTCTCGAAATCAATCGCGGTGAATCTTATTTGTCCGGCGTCGTAAAGCACACGATTCCAATCTCGATACAAAACTCGCAGTCTCTCTTCCTAGAAACGGCGCCGCATTCTTGTGGGAGGAGACCGTCTCGATCGGTTCACCCCGGCAGTTTTTTTTAACGCTTCCTTTCTCCCCGCAAGGGCTCGCGACTGAATAATTCAGCTCCGAAGCGGCAATTAGGGGCGACGAAGGGGGTTGCGACCAAAAATTGACCAACGACCACCGCTTGGTTCCCTTCGGTCCACCTCCACGGAGACCTCCAGGAAGGTCGAGAGGCTTCGTTTGCATAGTCGACAACACCTTGCGTGTCCATTACGCGGGGGTGGCAGAGTCGAATGCCGGGGTGACGACCAAGTGGACGACGGGGTGGGGGCGGAGCGGTAAGAGGTGTGAACCGTAAACGCGCCACGTGCGGCAAATGGAAATGGACCAAATATCGCTGCAAACACTCGACCGTGCGAGTATCGATATACGACGCACCCTCCTCCATCTCTTCGGTCTCCTGATCCCCCTTTTGCCACGACCAAGGCACACGTACACACACGGGACCACGATTCCACGGTCCGTTTGTCGTTTATACTGGCGTCCACCGTCACCTTCCTCTCACCCTGCCCACACACACACGCACACGCACACACACACACACATCCGACTCTCTCACCCCCTTGGGCGACTGACGTTCGGCTCGAAAATTCACCGGTCGCTCGAATCCATCAGGTATCCACAAAATATCGCAAGGCACTTTTCTCTGCCGCCCCCCGATTCCCTCGCTTTCTCTGCGACCGGCGCGTGCACGTGCGTAAAATCGCGCTGGGAGAAGCTTTCATGGGGGATGGGAGTTCCAAATCCGGGTTCTCGGAATTTTCAACGAAATTCGGTCTATGATTTTGCTATAAGAAATCGGATTCGTGAAGCGGAAGAAATGAGGCGGGTTAAGGTCATTTGGAGACTGTAGGATAGCTATACTTATAAGGGTAGTTTGTATCTTAAAAAATATATTTGTCTGGTTGAGCGGAGTCTATTGGAGTCCGAAAGACGCCATCTGAATACAAAAAAATTGTTAGAAAATATTGCAAATTTTTTATGTATTTATTACAATTCAAAATATACAAAAATCTACGAGGCGATAGGTGTTAAAATATATAAGATATCAAAATTATAATAAAAGTTATAATATTTGGAACATAAGGTATATTGTTTTTTTAAGCTTTAATGTTTTATTTATGTTGGTAAAAAATGTATTTTTGTAGGATTAAGTTAGTGAAATATTTTACAGTTTAGGACTGTTCATGTTCCGGATTATTGAGCACTACGACTAGACAGCGGATCTTTATGTGAAATAAATTTTTTTCAAGCACAAATAAGGAATTGGAACTTGAACATGTTTAATATTCTAAACATTCTAACTTCAATAAAATTGTTGATATTTTATATATTTTGGCATATAATCACAATCTCGTAGATTTTTTACATACTTAACATTGCCATAAATGCATAAAATATACTGTCTACTAATGAAAGACATTTTTAATCGACCAGCTGAACAATTAAAGGAACAAGAAGAAGAAAGCTTCAGATTGGGTTCTTTTTGATCCATTAGATTATGTTATTTTTGGCAAAACATGAGAAATTTAGTATGAATATTTAGGTTTCTTATGCCTCAACACTACATGCATAAAAAAATTTATTATCTGCATTCTTAACCCCTTGACGACGGGGTCTTTTCGATTCAGTTACTGCAATAATTAAACCAAAATATTATTTGAAGTTTCCTGATTATATTTTACAAAACAATCAATTTAGAACGTACGGGCGTAGGTATCTTTTTTTCTGTCTAAACACTATAAAAGTCAAAGATTTAAAACAATAGTTATTCCAAAAATAATTTTGGTATGACAGGTCTCAGAAAATCCTGAGATATTACCATAAAATATAATAATCATATATTTATTTATTCACTTTAACGAAGAAAAAATCCATTTTACAAATAATGATAATATAGATGCAGTAGATTTTGTGTACTGAGTTCAAATTAAAAAGTTAAGGCATTATAAATCCTAAAAAAGCAGAGAGTTAATATGTAGAAACAGTTTATAGAGTTACACAGTTCGTTGTCTAAGTTGGATACTTGGGCTACGGTGTTAATATTGCCAAATCTGGAAGAGAAGAGTCCTGAGTGAAATAGAAAAGGATAATAATATAAAGTTTTGAATTCTGGATTGAAGGAACGAAGGAAGGATTGGAGTAACGTAGCAGAGTGGTGATACCCTGCATCCCTGTTGATATGTTGATATTCTTAGGTTGTTTCATAATTTTCAAATTAATCCGCATAGATTTCTCGGACGAACCGAACTCCTTAACCAACCCGTCCACGCAATTTTCCGCAATTTCAGAGTTTTTCGTTTATCTCCGCCATCGAGTTACTGGGTCAGCGAGCAGTCGTAATTTCAAGATCCGTCCACCCTCGACGATACACACAAATGCAGTTACGCGGCGCGAGTTGGTCGCATTAAACGCATTACCGTGCAGGATTAACTGGATCCCGGTCGTCGCCGCGACCAGAGCCAAAGGAACGGGGCCCCGAGGGGGTGTAGCGGCCAGTCAGACGGGGGGCGGGTTTTCGCCTTGGTACAATTCGTTCGTCCGTTTATCCATTCATCCAATTCGCATGGAAAGCGGGCTGCGTGTCCGCGGAAGAGACCGAGGGAGGAGACGGAGGAAACGAGAGACAGAAAGAGAGGAAGAGAGAGAAGGCGGAGGGTGAAACAGAGGGTGGAGGAGGGCCGAGGATAGAACGAGCGAGTGCTTCTAGCTAAACAAATATGTACTCACGTACTCATTCACCTATCTCCCAGTCAGTCCTACCTACGCTCCTACAGCCCTTTTAAAGACTTTTCCTGCTGTCCCCGACTCTAACCTCCAGCCGTCACCCCTGCCGAACCGGGAGAGAGGCGGCCGACGCTCCTGACCGTCCGACGGAGGTTTACGTTCAGAGGCAAGTTCAATGAAGGGAGAAAAAGAGAGGGCCGCGGGTTCCGGGAAACTCGCCGTCTCGAGGCTCCCTTCGCGCGTTCGAAACCTTTTTAGCCGCTCTAGACACGCTGCTGCCAGACACGCCGGGGCCCCCGTCGAGTGTCTGTCGCGATTGTGCCAGTCGACCACGTGGTGTCATTCACGAGGTACACTTTTCGTGGAAGTTCGTGCGTGGGTGTATCACGTACGCGAGGCCTAACACTAGCGACTCCCTGCCGAAACGCTTCCGTCTTTGGGAACGTTGCGATGGTCAGACGGGACTATTCTACTTGTCTGACTATGAACTGTGATCGACTCAGGAAGAGGTTCTGAGATCTGACGACGAGATCCGATTGATTGGCGATTGGTTTCGTTGTGACAGAGCAAAGTGAGGCAAAAGAAAAGTGATGAGGAAGAAATTAAATATTTTCTGTGTGCGAACAGTGGCCTTGTATTGCGGCTACTCTAATAAGTAGACTGCGGATGTTTACGTATTTATGACGATTTTAAATGTGCTAAAATGCATCAGGATGTGTATAAATGCAAAAATGCATGAAATATTGAAAATGAAATACACTTTATAATAATTAGAAGATAAAAGATACTTTTATTTGAGTTAGTTTTTATTTTTTATGCCTTTGAAAATACAAATTTGCATAAACATCCGCCGTCTATTAATAAGAATGCGGCAAAAAGAAAAGTACTAGTAACTCTGTTACGTTCTTCTTAAAAATCTGAATTACTAGAATTTTAATTATTATAATATTAGTGTAAATGTAGGCAATGAAATTCTTATACAATGTTCAGAATTACAAATGTAGAATTAACATTAACATTCTTTTCAAACATATTTTCCTTAATATAAAACCAGTTATTTAAAGAAATAACGTTCCTGATTCAGTCAAACAATGCCTCGAAGACAGTAGCAGAATTAAATCACTGTTTTAATCTGAAGTTACTACTAACTCATTCTGACCCTCAGATTTGTAATTATGATTTTTTTATAAAGACGTACAACACATTACATTCTTAAATCAAAGTATGTTTTCCATTTTTTCAAAAGCAGACGGAAATTTATTTTGGATGAACCAATATTTGATAAAACCAATTAATTTTCCTTGACTTGTCTGTTTTTTATTTATTTTTTTTATGTTGTCCCTGTGTAGAGATTATTTTACCTCGTCAATGGAGCAAAGTGAAAAAATTGTAGATGATTCTTTAATCCTGCTACAGTCTTCTGTTTTTTTACCCATTCACGTGTTTTGTTTCTTTAACTAATAGTTCCAATAACATAAAAATATGAGAAAGTTGGTGTCAATATTAGTGATCATCTAGAAAAATTTCATTGTTCACATTTTTACCAACATGCTCATAATTGAAATTCTAATAAATCAGACTTTTATAAAGAACGTAGCAAGATTAAACACATATTTTAGAATATTTTGTAAGCAATACAGCTTTTGTATTATTGACGATACTATCATATGTATAATAGAAATATAGTGACAAATCTCTGTGATTTTTTATGTCTCGTTAAACCTTAAGTCTTTCACGTTGTCCCACTTTCTCCTACACGATTCGTCGATGATATCGCGTCAGTTGACTTTATAATACATGCGCAGCATCTGCGATTATGATAGAGAAGGTGGGTCTATGAAGATTTCCAATCGTTTCTCAGGGCCACCTCCTGACTCGACCTCGGTACTGGGATCTCGATTATATTGCACCTAGATACTTTGATGTCTGTCTGTAGACACGTGCATACACGTGCATTCCACTATGAAATATTGCATACAATGCGGGGCGTATAATGCGCATGGGTGTATCTGTCAGTTCGCATTTGGTCCGGATTTCGTTCAGAGAAAACTATAATCACCATTACAAATCTTGTTCTCCCGAAAGAGCCTATTTTCCCCAGCATTACGGAAACTAGCGAAGCAACAGAAGGAAAGCTCCACCGAGTCGTAAATCGCGAAATCGTCGTGTGAAGGGTGGCCCGTACCGTGCAGCGTGGATTTTTTCAGGGTCGCGATGAATCGATTCTCCGAAGAGCCGCCTATATATCCTTCCTGGATCTAAATCCACGAAGGATTTCGTCTGACGCACCGGCTGATTCCCCGAGAACCTATCCACGACCGGCGAGAGAGGAGGGAACACACAGCCTCGCCTATTTGTTTCGTCGCATCGTGTATTGACACTGCGAGAACTGTAGACGTCGCGGCGATAATATATCGACGCCCCGGTGATATATGCCTCGCGGGAGTGAGTGGCTGTGCAGAAGAAAGACTTGTCTCATAAAGTATAGGACGATTTGTCACGGCAGTTTGTGATGCGACCGGGAGAGAATAATCCTCTGGATATCATCTAGCGCAACTTGCTCTCCCCTTCTGGCGTCGCCTCCCTTCCTCCGCCCTTGCGAACTTCTCACCCCCCGTGTGCCCCGATCCTCAGAGCGGATTATTCCTGACCCGTTGCTACCTTTCTCGTTCCCCGCCGCGTGTTCTTCGTTAGTCTCGTTTCGACGATCGCGGATCCTACGAATTATTCGCCCCGTGCCTTCGAAATTTACTCGCGACGAGGCTTACGCGCCTCCTGACGAGCAAGCTCGAGCGTTCCTGATGAAAAACGCATCCGTCGATTGCCGTACCCTCCTATGAATGCACCGATTTTTCCAGCCACGTGTTCTTTGTGCTTCCAAAGGTGTGACAAGTCTCATAAAAAATTGTTACGTGCGGATTACAGCGATGAGAAAGATCCAGGATATTTTCTTCTTCGGCATACGTGAAAAGAAGTTTGTTATCGCATTTAGTAGGAAACCAGGAATCGATACTTCTAATTATAACCTCCTCTATTCGGCTTTTCGACGCAGGGCTACTCAGTCTGTTAATTTAGTACGTTTCCGGCAGCTTTGTAGCGCCGCCACCGCGCTTTTACTATTTCCTCGTCCCTTAGCCGTCGTAACCCTTTCCCATAAATTCTCCGCTTTCCACTGGCCGATTTATAATTACCGTTCTCATATATAGCCAAAGCGTAATTTGCTTGTGTAAATTCTACATGCTCGGCGCTGCGATATTTCGCAGGGAAACGAGCCGTGGCGCCGTGTTCCTCCACTGGCCCGAGGAGATAACACTTTTCCGGAATTTATAATAGTTTAGCTAAATTCGCGATAAGGTTGCTCGGTTAATAGATTCTATAAGATCAAAAGCTTGACTCCTCTTCGTTGGTATCAGCCACGGGGAAATAACGCGGATCGTGCAACAACTCCATTTCAGCAGAAATACTTTTATAATTATGCAATTCGAAAATCTACAACGCGATACGTGGATACGATGAATCGTTACCTCTGCGAGACTTTTTGAAAGACGAATCTGGCTTGCTCGATTACGTCCTTTCGGTGTAAAATAAACTCTCCACGGATGAATTGTAATTTCATAAGATTCATAATGAAGACAGCAGGTTCGTGCGCTTCACTAATGAACGTTTTAATTTCTCTCGGTGCCAGAAGCGTGCTCTATATTTGATCCCGAATTACATATTCCCCCACGGTGTGTACGATCTAATTGCGCAACGTGTAGCCCGTGACAAGTAAAATCGCGCTGCATCTCGCGCGATCACCGATATACGCGTCAAAACGGTCCTCCTTGCATCGCCGACCGCCGCGCGGAGCGATTACACTTTAATACCAGCCAGATGCATTATTCAGAGACTGCAGTTTCCTTGTCGATCAAACCTCGCCGGTGTAATAATATGCATTGTCAGGCCGAATTAAAAAATCAATCGGAATCTGCGCGGCTTCATCTGCATTTAGCGTGCGAGTCCTTCGAGGGTTGAATTTTGCATTAACCGGCCCTATTATCGTTCAATCGTAACGTCACTGATGCAAAGATATCCCTGAAATATAGATATCGTCGGATCCCGTTCTAAAGATACTCCGATTCATGATTCTTAAATTCTTTTCTTAACAAGGATCGCCGACTGACTGCGCTGCGGTCTCCGGGTCCTTAAATGTATTTCGACGGGGGATCGTTTCTGAAATACTGTGCGGTTTGAATTAATTAGGTTTAATTTTCTGATTGGAGGGACTATGGAGATCGATTAGAAATTAACGGAGTACGTTCAATCCTTTCGCGAAAAGCAATAGTAGAGAATTAAGCTCCGTTCCAGTCAGACGAAGACTCGAGAACTTCGCAAAAAATGTTTGAACGAATAAAAATCTAATTTGCACATAGATATAATTTATAATCTAAAGAGGAATTAATTTTTGAGTATGCAGAATTTCATCTGTTATTTGAGGATTGAAAAAGAAGCGAAAGAAAGGATTCTCCGAAATTTTTTTCTAAGAAGTCCAACTTATCGTTCTACAATCTTGCAGAGAGTTTTCTGAAATCAAGGGCCATCGAATTGTTCTCTGAAAAGGCATGACGGGTATTTCGTGTTACGCAGCGGTTTCGTGCGCACAGTAGCGCGGTAGCCACGCGACTGTCGAGCAGGTAGCAGAGCTTTCAGCTTTTCGAGCATGGAGCTTCGGGGTTTCGCGGTTTCGGCGGGGATAGGACGAGCCCGGTGGAGGAAAGGGCGGTCTGGAGGGAAGGGGGACAAGCGTCGGCGCCCGACGATACACTACACACCCGACACAACGATGGGTTCACCGATCTCAGTGCGTGCCACGCGTCCGACATGATAGCACGCACCCTTCCGCTTCTGCTCCAGCCCGTTTCACGCCAATCTCACGATGCACAAATTCCTTTTTCGCCTTTGATCTTCCTTTCCAATTAAATATAATCAGAAATAATTAAACAGATGAAGGCATCATATAGAAAAAATATTGCAGATCTGAATTCAGAATTTCAGCCTTATAACTTCAGCCCTAGAACAGAGCTTCCGAGATTTAATTGCAGAATTATAAAAGGGATAAAGTATCTTTTCTGTTTTCATTTTTACCCTCACTCCGTAAACTGGGGTCTTTCATAACTCAGTAAATTTAAAAAGTGTGTTTCCTCACTTTGTATATTTGCAATGATAATACAGATAAACTAACTATTACCGAAATCTATCATTCTAATCTCAATTTAGAAGGTTTAAAGAAGCTGTATGAATTTTTTCGGATTTTTTCAAAGGTTTTATTCATTCAAAAACGTATCGCAAATCAGTGACCACGGTTTATGATTTGAGGTAATTATAAAAAGGTTTGTGGAGTTAGGCTTAATTCACATTTTTTCTTCATTTTCTGTGACTTGTTGCAACGAATATATAATCTTTATCAAATAATATTCATCTTCCCTTTTTGCATTTTTAATCCTTTAAAGCTAGCCTGAAAATAACTCGCTTCTCAAAAAACGATACACGCTATAATAAATTTCCTTTCCGTTCTTTTATGTTTCAACGAAAATGGAAATAATCTCTCTCCTCTACTTTTAATTGAAATAGAAAGTAGTAATAACCAGAGCCACTAGTTACGAGGAGCTCGATTCCCACTAAAATATACGAACTAAGCAGCGGGCAAGTAGAAATTATTGAGCGTTCCGAAAGTCGGAAGTCGGCGGCGCGTATGAAAATTGATGTCAGTCGAGGAACGTTCGTCAGAACGTCGGAGGAACGGTGCGGCGTTGTTCACCGCCCTGTTGTTTCCATTCCGTATTCATAACCCGGCCATTATCGCGGTTAGTAAATTTGCAAGAACGTACATGAAAACACGCCGCGTACCGCGCGTCGTTTTCTTGTTCCCGCGAATTATGCAATCGCGGTTGAAACGAGGCAATTAAGCGATACACGCGTGCGACACGCGTTTCATTAACGCTTTATCGCTCGGTTTCCGTGTATCGCCGATACCCGCGCATACATTAAGCCGAGGAGGAGAAAAAAAATAGAGGAAAGGAGGGGAAAGAAAATAACAGCGTCGAGCGGAAGAGACGGGCTACCCCTTCTGTCAAAGGTGTTATCACATTGGTAACAGGGAAAAAAATTAATTTCCACTAAGTGCTGTCGTTCTATCGAAAGTATTGTCCCGTTTTTATCTCGTTTTATAGCGCGGGCAAAGCGTATCGCACGCACCCGAGGCCTGTCAAGGGAACACAGTGTTTACGCTTTATCGTACGGCAAGCTGTTTTCCTTATCGATCGCGATTGTTATCAGGTCATCTTGCAGGCCATTGCTTGCAATTGCATCTATCCAACCCGCGGTCTGCGCCTCTGTATACCGTGAAAGTTCCTAGGCGTCGCGGAATGCGAGCTTATGAAAACGTCCTGCCCTCCCACGCCGGACGACGTTCCGTTTTTACGCCCTGTCCGATGAAATCGAGGAAGAGATTCGAGCAACATAAACGTCCGGCAGATTTATTGCGACCGTGGATATTCGATTCGCGAAAATATTCTAGACCCTGTTCGGACGAAATTAAACGACTCCGCTTTCGATTCGAAGGAAGAGTCTTATCGTCGGATACTGAATTATATAGGATTACGAAATTGAGAAATAAATATTTTGGCACTGACGATATTATACAAATACAGGTGGACTTCTGCTTTCTCACGGAACACGATTTCAAAGAATTCTCGGTATTAGCGAAAGCCGTCGTTGATCGGACGTCACGAACACTGCTAGCACCAAACATGCACCGTAATTACTTTGTCAACTCCCAAAGAAAAAAAAACAAATAACCGCGACTCGTTACGAATTCAGCTCTGCGTCAACATTTGCCATGTTACATGGCTATTTACAACGTAAACATTTACGAAACCAGCCGTGTGAGGCGTCGCGAAGGACAACTGTGATTAATAAATATTACTCGGCGAGTCACGTTGTGTTTTAAATCAGGTATGCGGCGCGCACTCAACACAATCGGGGCTCGGCGAGGCTGCTTTCTTCGGCGGATTCGTCGCGAATTACGAAACGTCTCGGCACGTGTAAACCGTCAGCGACAAATTTGCATCGATCGTTTCTATCACAGAAGAGAATACAGTCCGCGATACGTCACAACATCTCCGAGACGTCAAGAAGATCTACGACGATTCCTGATGATTAATTTATCAGGGCAGATCGCGTCGGCAAAAGTTTCAGTTACTTACACGATTTCCTGCATCGTTGACAGCTCCCGGTCTAAATACTCGACGCACGACTCAGAGTCACTTATGTCACCGGACTTCCAAGTCCACAACTGTCTTCCATCACTCCCTGACCACGCGATATTCTTGCCAATAGTGTATAGTCACCGAAACGTCACTGTCACGTTCACGAGGCTCGCGCGTTGAGAGAATCCTCTCCGGCGAACTGTCTTGTGCACATATCACTGTAAGGCGCCACGCGGAACTTTGCCGACGATCTTCGCACTTCTCCTCGCACGTGCTGGAAGAACCCGTCGACGCGTTTACTCGCAGTTTCTTGTCGCGGCGGCGGAAAAAAGACGAGAAGCAACAGAGTGTCGCGGGACTAATTCGGCAGTGGACAGGAGGGATGATCGACGGGTTCGGGTGGCAGAGGGGGGAAGGAGTTCGCTGGACGCGAGCGTAAGTGCCCGAGGGCGAGACAGAGATCGTCGCGAGCAGGTGGAAGAAGGGAGCGCGGGGTACGGGGCACGGGAATCGTATATATGTAGGTTCCTATGTAGGGTACATGAGCGTATGTAGGTTCGCGGGAGAAGAGTACGCGAGAACGAAAGAGAGAGCGACGGGTGCGGGACGAAAAGGAGACGAAGCCGGTTCCTCTGTGGCGAAGTGTCGGAAGGTCGCGGAGAGTTGTGTCTCGGGATATGCACGGTTAGTAGGCGATATCGTGTTTGCCTCGGCGCGCGAGGCAGGCCTGGCAGGCAGCCGCGAGCAGGCAGAGCGACAGCGACAGAGAGAAAAAGAAACAAGAGGATGGGAGGGAGGGAGAAAGGTTCGGGACGAGAGACGGAGAGAGAGGTGCGAGCGAGCGAGCGAGAGTCGGTCCGAGGAAGGCAGGAGAAGGGGTGGCAGGGCGTCCTTGCTGTGTTGTGTCGGATGCTACCCGGTAGCGAGTACTTGTTGTTGAGATGCCGGCTACCGAGGGGTGGTGGTGACGGCGAGGCTAGAGGGGGGTGGCGGTGCAGGCGGCGGTGACGACGCCGGAGAACGGTCGTAGGCGGCGGAAGCGAGGGAGAAAGGCGGCGGAGCGGGGGTGGCCAGCCTTGGAATGGCCTTGCGCGCAGCAGCCGGCGTTGCTGGAGGCGAAAGCGCGGGCTAAGGCGGTGGTTACCGATGGCTGGAGGGATGACGGGGGGCGGCAGCGGTGGTGGTGGAAGGATGCCAGTACGCGTTTCCGCGCGGAGGCTGCACCGTGTCTCGCTAAACAGAACGCGAAACACAACTAGGTCGCAGTTCCGCCGTCGAGGGAGAGCCTCCAAGGGAATAAGGGGGAGAGGGAGTTGAACGGAGGGGATGGCGCGTGTTGCGTCGCGGTGAAGGAAACAGGAAATTAGCCGGGGCAAGAACGACGATGACGACGATGACGACGACGACGAGCGTCGCGTCGGATACGATACCTCTGCTGGCTCTCGGTCGCGACGATAATTGACGACGGACGATGACAGATACGAGGGCCGATCGCGACGCGCGACGGCACGGTGACGAACGATAGGACGCGACGGCGTGGCGCGACGCGAAGCGGCGATATACGGTCGGAGGACGCGGCGCGAATGTACACGCGGCGCGGATGCGCGCAACTCTGCGGGCGGGCACGCTGGGCTACGCTGTTTTCCTCCCTGCCGTTAAAACAATAATGCAATATTTAACCATACACACGGAGGGAGCGAGCGAGAGGGAGACAGAGAGAGAGAAAAGCCGTGAGAGAGGGGGCAGCAACGGCACGGTGGCAGTGGCGGTATCGGGGCGAGAAGGTAGTGGCGGTAGGGAGATAAGGAAGGTAGGGGTGGCGAGCGTAGGGAGAGCGGATGTGGCCTTTCATTTCCCCTCCACCCTCCTTCCTCGTGCCGATCATCGAGGCTGCTGCCTCGTGCGCCCCCGTTAGTTGTCTTGCCTCGCTTTTCTCTCCCCTCTCGCTGCCTCCACTTCTCCGCCGCCTCGCTCTCTCTCTCTTTTTCTCTCTCTTGCTCTCATCCGCGTTTTTTCCTTTCCACGCGCCCCGCTGCTTGCTTTTTCCCCGCGAGCGTCTCTTTCTTCGGCGTGCTGCAAGCTTTTAGGGGAATCCTCGCCGCCCTGCACCCGCCGCGCGGCGCGCTTTCGTGCGACGCCGCCGGTTACGGGGAATGCGTGCGTCCGACCGGCCGCGTGGTGGGAGCGAGACGAGGTATCGGTGAGCACGATAGACGGAGACCGAGAGAGTGACAAAGAGAGGGAGGTATGTGTACATGTGTATAGACGTGCGCGCCTGTATACGTACGCGTCGGAGGTACAGGGGCGGATGCCAGGTGGTGGGAGAGCTGGAGGCGGCGCACCGCTCTTTTCAAGCGAGTACGTGGGGCGGCGGGGGCTGGGGTGGCTGCCTCTAGACGCATTCTCCGAACGATGCAGGTGGACGAGCAACCCTCCGAAAAGAGAGGAACGACGTGCACGCGCTGCACTATCCCGTCTGACTACCTACAGGCCGCATCTACTGCCGCCTCTCCGATCGCTACACCGACTATGCGTCAGGATTTCAGGATTCGCCGACGCATTCGGACGAGATGCTATTTTGAGACGCTGATTGTGCAATTCTCGGACATGCTCTTGTTTTCCGGAGAAGCAGAAAATTAAAATTTTGAATATTTAACCTGTTGAGGCGGAGTTTAGGGATTCAGAATTTTGTGGGATTAAACACATAACAATTATTTTTGGAGTAATTATCGCTTTATATCTATGACTTTTATAGTATTTAGGAAGTAAGAAATATACTTTTATATATTCAACGTAGATTTTGCGTGAAACATGCCCAGGAAACTGAGAATAATGTTTTGAATGAATTGCTGCAGTACTTGCTGAAAGAATTATTGACTTGAAAATACCTCGGCGTTAAGGAGTTATCTTCATACTGAGAAGCGATTATAAGTAAATAACAGCGACTATGTATTTTTCTATATTCATTACTACCATTTCAAATACAGTAAACACAGTAAAAACAGTAACTTAATTTGGGACCCCGAAATTTTCTATTTACCTAGGTATTACTGTAAAAGTATAGACTTTAGGACCTCCACAATTAAAAATATTCAACTCCATTTGTATTTGTTTTATGTAAATTAAAAAGCAATATTTTTTAATAATGACGTACCAAACGGCGCAGAATTTTTTTTCAAATATATTGCACATCATAATTAAAAAACTGTAAAAAATGAAGTTATATTTCTCTTGCTGCAAGATCATTAATTAAATTAATCTTGCATCTTTTAGACGGCAGGCAGGTTGTCTTCCCATCTACTGTTTTCTCCAAAATATGTACTTTAAATTTCCTATGGAGTTCTTATTAAAAACTGCTAAAAAATTCTTTATCATGTTTTGAGCTCTTCCAACTTTGAGCACCAAAATACATATACTCATTTGGGGTTCAAATGCCACCCCAAAAAGAAAGATCAACCGCTAACGTTTCACCCTGGCACGGAACATCTTAACTTCGAGAAGTTACACCATAACGGTAGCAATGATCGCAATTATACGGGTCAGAAGTTCAAAAGGTGAATACTCTTTTAAATAAATGATCGGACGCGTATCGACGTCCGTTTCATCGAAACGAAGGGACAGATATCTCTGTTTCTTGACAGGTGCCTTAATTAATGGGGGAGGGAGCACCTCCGTCGGAGTTCGTGCTGTAAGTGAAAGGGTGAATCGAAGCTTTTTGACACGAGGCTGTCTCGTAAAAGCATGGGTCGAACTCGTGCCATAAATTTCCAGCGTAATTCCAAGAATAATCGTCAAGAGCAGATGCTGCTAACGATAAACCACCCGGATATCGCTGGACGTCTACTTGAACATTCTGAAGCCGATCCGCTGATATACGCAGTGGCCACCGTAAGTATGAGCGTAAAAGTATGCGTAGAGCGTCGCCGCGGGAGTCGGAGGTGCGTGAAGTTAGAAAACCAGCCGCAAATATTTCTGTAACGATACGTTTAACTACAGCAAAGGCTACGGAATTCTGTGTGCTTTAATCGTGGCTTAAAATAATTCGGGCAGGGAAAAATTTCTTTCTACGAAGAATTCTAATCGAAATTAGGGTTTACCAGAAGGGTCAACGCGTGGATACCGAGGATAAAAAATAGTGAAAGTAGCAAAACACCAAGACGATACTCAGAGATATTACTTTGCAGGATATTAATCATCGCAACCATTAACCACCAAATTTGAAATTATCAAGACTTCTTCTACTTATACTTATCTCCAAAACAAAATCACCCAAATTTCTAAGCAGTGCTATAAGAAACCATCCCTCAACAGTCTAACCCCGTTCAATCCTCACCCCCCGAAGTTTCCGCTGCAATTACACTCGCATTTCTGATGAGCGTCGCGTATCAAGAGGGCGATATTCGAGTTCGTCCGCAGTCTCCAAGATCCGCGCACAACCTTGCACCCATAAAGCGGCAGAATTTGCATTCACCCATGGCGCTGGGGTCACCCTCCTCCCCCGTGGTGCTATCTTTCGCGAGTCCCGACTCGATCGAGTTTCCGCGTCAGTTTCTCTGGTGCTTTTCGCTTCCTCCGAAGAGCCACGACCGTGTCTCATACACCTTGGCATTCGTTTTTCCAGCGTTGCGAACGGAGGTTGATAGCGGCTACGCCGATACGCCAGGCGAAAAGGGTCATCCCGGGGAGAGTAGCAGTCTCCAGCGAACGGTGGATGCAACGAGGGGGTGAGCGCAGAGTGAAGGGGGGAGGTAGCTTCGAAGTCCAGATAGCGGTACACTTAGCCGCGTGTATAGCCAGTTCTCTCCGGAGGATAGAAAACGCAGGGATGGAGGGAAGTCGGAGGAGGAGGAGGAGGACTGGGAGGGAGGATCGGGTGGGTGGTCGGGTGGCTGACGAGGGATGTGGAGGGGTAGAAGAAGGGGCGTGGGGGTGGTGGCCACCCCCTTGCAACCCCCCACCAGCGCAGGAGTCGCGTCGCCGACGCTCGGCCAATAAGGAGGCCCGCCGACACAGAGACAATTCAAATGCTGCGCCAATAACAAACGTCTTTTGTTGTTATACGGCAAACTTTCTTTTCGCTGGTCCTCTGTTTGTGCCGTCCCCGGGATGCCCAACCCTGCCGCGCCTGGGTATTCCGTGCCGTCGGTCTCTCTCTCACTCTCTCTCTGTCTCTGCCCCCCTTTTTTCTCTCTGCCTCGCCGCGCGCGGCTCTTTCTCTCTTTCCCTTTCGTTTCTTCTTCACCCTGGCGCGCCTCCTCCGCGCCACCCTTCCGGCGACTCCGTTCGAGGCATATTTTTCTTTTTCCTTTTTTTCTCCCTGTTCTCGCTCCTCTCCTCCTTTCCCCCGGAGCGTCAACATATTAAAACCGAGGGGGTGGATCGGTTGGCCGGGCTGCGCAATGCTGACTCTGCCTTTCTCCGCTCTTTCTCGCCGCCGCACCGCTCGCTTCTTCCGGCTATCTCTACGCCTGTATCTTCGTTTTCCTCTTCGCCGGTACCGGTCGCGTCTCTCGTCGCCCCAAACCCCCCAAGAAACTTCCACCTCTCGGTGGTCATCTCGCGGAGCACCGCCCAGTCGCTTAATTCTGATACAAACTGCGCCTTCCGAGGCGTGCCTTGCGCGACGCGCCGTTTACCGTCTTGACTTCCGGCCAAGGTTGCGCGAGCAGGAATATTCCTCTTGCTTCTCCTGATCGATGGATGCGACGCACGCAGGCATTAACAGGTGCTTTCGATGTCTTTCTGTATTTGAATTTTAATTACGTTTCGATGATGCACTGAATCTTTACAAATATTTATCGATCGAAGAATACAAAGTTCATAGTGAATGTTTAAGTAGAATGAGTCTGTACGGGACAGACGCGCTGTATTCGCTTTGCTTAGACACGCTGCTCTCTAATTAAATCGCGATAAAACTTCGTCAATCGAGTCCGCTTAGTGCCCTCGACCCTCAAAAGAAAGGAGCATCGCCCCCCGTCCAAGTTCAACCAAAATGGTGCCGTGCCAGAACGAAAGGATAAATATTCATTGACGTCTTCATCAGGACTTTTATGGCTCAACAGGGGATCGGGCGCTGGGACTTCCTGCTCTCCTTTTACGCTAGCTATTTAAATTTCGGCGGTCGAAACGCGGGACTAAATACTCTTTTATCTTTTCCGAGGACTTTCAAAATAAAATCCTTCCACTGTCATTGTGTATAAAAGAAAAGGGCACAATTGCACAAAAAAAAAAGTCTAAATATCTTAATCCTCAAACGACAGAACAAATTTTCGGCACACAATCCTTATTGAACAGACTTCTCAAGAAAAACGAAACTCTCCACAAAAAAAATTTCATCGTTCCACCCTGTCGACTTATTCCAAGAGGGCAGAATCCTTCTACTCCATCCTGCAGTACATTATGAGTCAGCTTGTGTTTCAAATTTATCGCGAAGAAAAGGCGACCAGTGATCGATAAAGAAAATCCTCGAAGGGCCGTGCGGGGGAAGGAGCGAAGGAATCGTGGATAGAGGCGAAATGCGAAGGAGCGCCACAGAGACGGTGGCAGGGCGGACGGCAAAAGGGGCGGCAAAATTGAAATTTCTTCGCTCGAGCGACGACGCAGCAACTCATAAAAAGTTTAAACGTTTCATTCTACGCGGCGAGCCGCGTCGCCGCCCGCGCGAGCCTCGCCTTTTTCCCAATATAAACTCTCTTTTCTCGCTCTCGCCCTGTCGATTGACTACCGGGGAGAGCTTTTCCGCTCGCCCTGATACGACTCAGTTATACACCCCATACCCCTCGTGCCTCCGACCGCCCCGGAGATGCTTACGGCTGGCAACTTTTACCCCCCTCGAGAAATTAGGGGCTTACTTTGCTCCTTTCCACCATTGTGGCGTGCGGCCCGCGCCGCGGGTGCCTCTCTCTTCTCCGCGTTTTCCCCTCCGGTATCGTAAAGCCCGAGTTTATGCGTGTGTCTTCGACTGCGGAGCGATGATCCACGAGCGCGACAATTACTTTCTCCTCGTCCGACTGGATCACGGGGGATGCTCGAGTAAATACTCGCAGGTGATTTGATTCGGAACGTGGTGAGCTCGATCGGAAAATCTACGATATTGTCAGCAAAGCGGCGGCAGTTTGATTAGTTTCTACAGACTTCGAACAATTGATTCTGCGAGTTTAGGTTACGGTTTCAGTGGACGCGATATGGAGTGAGATATCGCGATGTCACACGCAAACAAAATAATGTACGAACATACATATCATAATACATCGCGATTTGTCGCGCGAAATCGCATCCACTGTAATCGTAGCCTAACAGAAACTGCGGCAGTAGGTATTTTTTATCGGTAACTTTTACAATCTAAAAGTTAAATTCTGAACAAAAAATACTTTGCGCTTTTATACAGAAGCAAGAAAATTGGATAGTTGCATAGCAATTTTTTTCTTAACTTTCTACACTCCCTTAGAATTTTTATGTTAAAAAGTATCTTAGCAACGAATTTCTTACAATCCAAATTTATCAGAATGCATGTCGAAAATAATTAAAAGAGCTACGGAATTGGAAGGGAAATGTTCCGCGGTGCGCATTATCAAGACCGCAAAGAGAGTCGGAAGATGATGAAAAACAGATGAAGTTTCTCCTGCGAAGGAGATCGATGAAAATGCGAAAGGCAAACGCGGACCGAATCGCGCGGCTTTTAAAAAATTTCAGACCGATACTCGGGGCTGTCGAGAGCGATCAGTCAGCAACGTTACCCATCGACGGCCACTTACGTTTTCGTTTTTCCATTAACGGGTGCCCGTCAGTCGTGGACTTGCTTCGACAGAGCGTGTAGCCGGCGTGTAACGAACTTGTGGGATTGTTCGGTACACATCGGGAGAGATGCTGGCCGACAGGAGATCGCTGCTTAAAAAACCCCGAGAATCCGAACAAATACGCGAACGCGAGTAGCGAACGGTACAATGGGGCCGTCAGGAAACAATACAGAAAGCTTTTTATCCGGAACCAACACAAAGCCGGCCACTGACGCGAAATGAAATTTAATCCTCTCCTTTTGATCGAAAATTCACGGGTTACGGAGTCTTCTGACATTGTTTCGATAGAACAGGAAATAGAAGGATCGCTAATGATCGGATTGAGAGCTGTATAATTATTTCTCGGGGGCTGTCGGGTTGTTAGGCTCGACACTATTATAGTTGCGGAGATTGCTGAAACTTCAACTGAGATCAGAGATTGTGTAACGATTTCGTACTTAATCTTAACTCTAAACATAATGACAGTAGCTTTTTATTAGCGACTTTCATGCTTTTTAGAAAAGATTACTGAGCGTAATAGCGATTTCAAAGGGTCTTACTTTTATACTCTCGGATCTATGAAAAAAAATCAGAGAAAATGGGCCTCTCGGACGTGAAAATTATTGGTTCGGCTCGGCGTTCGGTTCACCATAATGTTCTGGTCAAGGCGGTGCCTAAGGAAGGTCCCCCAGACGGTATAAACTGGCGACAGTTCGAGTTGAAAGAATTGATACGGCCCTGATCGAGGGCCCAAACCCTTAGCACAGCAGAAATTTGTCATGCCCTTTGTACAGATTTTTGAAAACTATGAAAATTAGCCACCAGCATTTTTTATTTTACTTGCTTACATCCCTTCTAGGCACTATACTCGCTTGAGCACTATACTCTGTGCTCAATCACAGAATTTAGATTCGAGCATCCAAATAATCGCTGAATTCTTTCTACCGGATATCTACCCGAAACATTGATTATAAACTTTACTTATAACTAGACTGCGGATTTTATGAATTTATGGCAATTCTCAATATTCTAAAACTCTTTGAGGTTCTTGACAGTCGCTAAAATTTGCAGAATATCAAAAATATAATTCAATTTGCAATATTTAGAAAAGAAGACATACTGTTATTCAACTTCAATTCATTATATGCGTTCCTAAACATTTTATTTTGCATGAAAGTCCACAGTCTACTGTTGGAAACCCGGCGAGCGAATAGCACCGATTATATTATAACTAGGGCTCTTACTATTACTCGGATCTATGGGTATCCGAATTTGAGTACTTTACTCACAGCCAGTTTTAAAGACCGAATTCGGGTTATGACAAGTATTTTGGGTACTCGGGTACTCGAGTAGCAAGATCATTACTCATAACTGGTTTTCAAATCCGAGTTTGGGTTATTTTGAATATTTCGAGTACTCGGATACCCGGATACATCCGGATAATAAGAGCTCTAATTATAACAAATATATTTCGGGACTTGCACGGATTACAACAAGAGACTCGTACTCGGACGTGACTAAGTACACTGTAGTACAGAGTACAGAATTGAGATAGTTACAGAGTTACTAGTTACGCTTACGAATGAGCTCTGAGTGAGTTAGTGAGTGAGTTCTGAACGAGAGCTTGCGCATTTTTAGAGTGCTGTATACATAATAGGGTTTAGTGGGAAGAAAGTGAACTTGGGCCCTTAGTGACTGAAAATGGAGGTTTTCGAAAACAGCGACGAGATAGAACTTATCGGGCTAACACTCTGATTCATTGGTAGCGGAGAGTTGGGCGTCCAACAAACAATTTGGGAAACGGTGTTCGGGTTACGATGAGTATTTCGAGTACTCGGATACACGAATAATAGGAGCTCTACTTTAAAGCAATAATCAAATAACGAGGTAATCTTTCTCCTATCAAATTACTCAGCGACAGCACTCTTCGCGCAGCGATTCACCAGCGGCCAGACATCCTCCGAAACGGTAGAGCACGCTAAATACGGATAGACCGCGTTCCACGTCGTAGACTGTTTGTAGATTGCCATGTATTCAATCACGAGCGGCTGAGGGCAGGCGAAGAGGGTTGCTGATTCTTGTTTGCCGATATGCTGATGTAATTATTATATTGGTTCCACCGTAAGCGAGGCTTCTTATTATTTGCTGTATTATTACTGCCGTCGTTCATTAGCTCAAAACCCTGCGTCGACCTTCGTATCCCATGCGTGCATTTGATGAGCGTCTACATGCGTGCGACGCGATTCCACGATATACATATTCAGGGGGGACGCCGCCGTGCCCATGGATCGCGGGAACATCGGGGATAAGGGGAACACGAATTACGTGTATTTTACGGACTCAGATTGTTTCGACGATATTCCATTATGATAGGGACAACGGGACCAAAAAAAAAAAAAAAAAAAAAAAAAATAGGAAGGTAGAACACGGAAAAAATGGATGTTGCCGGTTTGGCAAATATCGTTGCGCCAAACCACCGGCTGGAGACACACGGCCGATGCACGTGGAAATTATTAAGCGGCCCACCACCGACGTGCCCGCTGCTCTTCGACTATCGATAAATATTGACGCTGCCCGTTACGGCAGATATTACAGCCCACGTACTGCCTGGGATTTCGGTCAGCCTTGCCTACGATATTCCTCGATTTTCCTCGATGGCCACTCGCCCCTTCCGAATATCGACACGATGGGAGGGCTAATCGGCTTCTCTTCGATCCTCGATTAGTATTAAATAAAAATTACCTCATTGGGATTCATCGATCAGTGGAACTTACTGGGAGGAGAATCTTTGATAGCTCAAAATTTACTGCTCTAATTTAGGTGGGCATGTGAAGGTGGATGCAGTTGAGAGATTTGATGTGAAAGAATATCTTAGAACGAGAAAGACAAGCTTTTGAATTTTTATCGTGGAGGGTGTTTCTGCTTTTTTGCTTTGCTCTACGAAAAATTACTTGCGCCCTGATCATAAATATGGATCGAAATAGTGAATAAAAAAAGGTTAAAATTCATATTTGTAGATACCAGTATTAATGATTCTTGGTATTGGATTGAGTGGAAAGCTGGTAGTGTTTGTACAATTTTTGGCCCTGAAGCTTGAGAAATTCTACAGGGATAGAATAATGATGTTACACGAAAAATGACTAAAAGTCATAGATCAAAATGAAGAACAAAGCTACATTGAAGTAAAAAAAAATTGTTCTTTAATTTAAACGAAGAAGCGATATCAGCATTTTGATTCTTGTGTAAAATATTATTAATAACTAGACTGCGGATTTTTATGCAAAATAAAATCTTCACAAGCAAAAATAAAAAATTGAAACTTGAATAATGCTGTCTCATTCTCTAAATATTGTAACCTGTATTAAACAATTAAGTTTTACTATATTTTACTATCTGTTAACAACTTCGGATATTTGCATATTTAAAATGATTATAAATGCACAAAAATCCGCAGTCTATTAATAACAAAATAAATTGTTCTGATATCCTTGAGAAACTTAATTTCAATATTCCTACTCGAAACTTAAGATGTCGTAGACTGTTTAACGTGAAGGTTTATCGATATTTGTTCGGCAATCACAATACTGTTGATTGTTTATGTAATTTAGCCAATTCATACTTTGACGAAATTGATTTGTTCAGCGACTCACTCAATATCTTGCGAATTACATTTACATGTATACTAAAAGCGTGATCTATTATTATTCTCTTCTTTTGTAAATATATCTGTCTAGACTGCTATTTGTGTATATCATAAGCTATTGTACCAAAGGGTTTTTGACCCCTTCAATAAAATACATATTATTATTAATCACTTTCGCGTTACATATTTTATGTCACGCTCATAACATGCCAGAAACAGAGACATTATGTTACTTATAGAAATGTATTTATATGAATCTTTCGTACATGTTTAAATACTAATTAGATTAATTATAGACAGACTGTGGATTTTACGCATTCATGGCAATAATAAGTAGGTATACAAAAAATAGAATGTTTAAAACTTAAGCATGATATTATTCGAATTCCAAATCTATATTTGTGCTCGTAAAAATTTTATTTTGCATAAAAATCCGGAGGAATAAGCGTAGGTATCACTAGTTGACAAGATATTTCTTCTCCAATGCCTTCCTTGTCATTCTAGTTTCTGAGAATCCACTTTCTTTCACGTTAGCCCTCATATTCTCACGTCCGTTCCCCACATGTGGACGCGCCATTACAGAGAGAAGGTGGATCGACCAATCGTTAACGCGAAGGGACGCGATCGAGGATTCCAACCTGTCCGTCGTCGAGTTCCTGGACAGCTCAAACCGAGACACAGGAGTCTGGTTTTCGGTTGCTTATAGGTCGCGAGGGTGTCAGAGTCGATATCTTGCCGGCTCTGTGTCACAGTAGGGACGCCGGGGTTCCGGGGGCTCGGAAGGGTGAGAGAGGGGTAAGAGAAACGACGACGGGGGGGTTAGCGTCGGGTGGGAGGGGGTAGGTGCGGCTGCGGGTGTCAGGGGATGGGTACGAGCGAGGGGGCATGATTAGCATTACACTCTGAGCCTCGATGATCAATAGTGGAAACGTCTCTCCCTTCATTCTCATTCTCTCGCTGTGTTAGCCTTATCTCCCTACCTCCTCTCGCGCCCTGCTGCCTCCTCTTGCCATCGGATATGCGCGAATCTCCCACCCCTCCCACTTGCCGCTCTCTCTACCACCCCCCTGGTCTCGCCACCTATCTATTCCTCTGCCTCTCCACCGACTCGCGACTTTTTCTTCGTCTCTTGCCGCGCGCCTAGGTCCATGATGAATCGTCGAAAGGTATGCGCGACAGTTATAGAATTGGTTATAACACATTGTGTTATTGTGTTGCGGTGCCTGGGGAACCCTTTACTTTAACTCTATCCTTAGTTGAACTGTGCTTTGCACTGTACTGTAATAATCTATAATTAAGCATAAAAAAAACTCTGCATAATAGAAATCGCAGAAAATCGGCGTTTAACTTCTGATGCGTGCAGAAACTTACCGCCCCTTTAGGCTAGGGTGCACGAACGTCAAAACAATGTCCGTCAATCATCCGTCGTTACTTCTCTGTCTCATGTTATACTACGATGGACGTTACGACGGACATAACAACGGACTTTGTTTTGTCGTTCGTGTGACCCTAGTCTTAAACTGAAGAAAACTCGGAGTTGAGAACTATCCTCAGACCGAGGTCAGCAATTTCGCGTCGACAATTTCGCAGATATAATCGACTTCGAGGCGCAACTCGTAAAGAAAGACAATCGCGTAGATGGTCGAAAATCCCGCGATAACAATTTTGAAAAGCGCCACGATTCCCAAATTCAGAAACGGATAGGATCAACCCGGCAAAAGGAAACTTCACAGAGGTTTTCCCGCTTGAAAACGCGAGACGGAGACCCGCCGCGAGACTACTTCTGATACCGGATGCAGATAGCCCAGACGAAGTAACGAGCAAGAGCGAATTCGTAGTTAGGCAAGGCCAGTGTCTCCTGGGTACCATGGTATCCGGAATGGTGAACTTGGTTGGCGGATTCCCTGTGTGACCTGTCGTCGTTCCTCTCCCCCTTCCCTAACCTAGATCACCGCCTGTCTCCTTCCAACCTTCTCTCTTTCTCTCCCTCTCACTCGCTCGCGCCGCGGGAGCAGCGCGTTCTCCGGAAATTCCATGGAAGTCGAATCTCGCGCCACCCGTCCGCCCACATAATTCCACCGGGCGAGAGCTGTTCGGTTAATATCTCCCGCTTGCTGACACCGTCAAATAAAACATCCCCGGGTCTTGAGGGGGTGGTGGGAGCGACCGGCGCCCCGCCCGCGGAAGGTGTAACGCCGCCATAGATTTGAGACGGCGAGAAAATCTCGGTCTTTCGTGTAGCCCGCTGCCGCGTACGTGGAGATACGCACGCATCGTTTCGGCTGATTCCGCAGTTTTTCGCAAAACGTTCGACTGAGGGAGGGGTGACGCGGGGGATGAAAGCTCGGGGGGTGATGGGAATATCGGATTCGGGATGAAACCTTGACAAAGAATGGACCGGGGGAACGACGGGGGACGCAAGGTTCCTAGTGAATCATCGCTAAGGTGAATGTCTTCGACATCTCGACGGTTTGAATCACTTGCGATTTCTTGGGCGGGGAGAATCTTCGATACTGTTTTATGGATGCATCTAATCGTTCCGTGGAAAAGAAGAGTCCTTGCAATAAAGACGAGTTCTAAGGGTTTGTTCAGAGTACATACGATTCTCACCGGTCAGGATGAAGGCGTAGAAACCTGTGCTGTCGTGTAAGCTGCTATTTATTATTCTATTAGCGATCCGACGTGACCGCGTAGTCGGACAAGAGGAAAACGGTTGAAAAAGTAAAGGGGGACGAGCCACCCCCGCGGAAGGCTCGGCGGAGAAGCTCGCCGAGCGTAGAAAAGGATCCGCCGAGGCCGATACCGGAGCCAAGCAGGCAAGTTTGTTGACTTTGGCTAAATATTGGATGGCAACTGCAAATATTCGTCTCAACTATGCTCGTACCCTCGGTGGAGTGCGCCCTCCACGCGAGTTCAGACCTTTCCTCGACCGGGAATCGGTAAGCTGGCCACTGTTAGGACTCGACCGAAGGAAAACCACTCTGCATTCTTAATGGACCCCGGCGTAAAACACTTTCCACGCGAGTGGATCGCGGTTCTGGGTCGTGAGCGCCGCCGCGCCGCGCCACGACGAGATCTTCCTCTCCGAGCTGGAATTTTTGTTTAAACGCTCTCTGCCGCGGGGACGCTGAATGACAGCCAATAATTGTGCCAGATAATTACTGCGGCGAAAGATCGAATCCCTCTCTCTCCTTCGGATGATTCTCTGAAGATCTCCTCCGGCTCGTCCTTTTGCCCCGTCGCCGAGTCTCTCGTCCTCTCTCGCTCTCTCTCACTGCCTCTTTGACAATTTCTTTCATCGAATCTCTTTTCGGTTCATTTGACGGGGTGACCTTTTTTTCGCGCCTGCCGCACAAAGTGTCGATCCATCGCTGTCTTAATGGCTGGCAGGCCACTCGTCCTTATTGCAGACTTAATTACTGGCTGACTCCAGAAAGTTATAATGGCCAACAAGGAGTGCTTCGAGGGCTCTGGCCCTTTCAGTCGGGCGCACAAATCACCGTCGAAATAAAATTTTCTTAGTCGAACGATATTTCAAGTGACGTCCCCGCCCACCTTCTCGCCGTTCGAATCCTGATTAATTCATAGTTCTAACTTTCATCTTATTAGCATCGCAGATCATTCTTAAGTAAACCGCGAATGTTTATGCAGATTCAGATTTTTAGAGTCACGGTCATAGCACTAATATTTAAATAAAAGTGCGTCTTATCTCTTAAATATTTTTAATAAATAATTTTCACGTCTTTCTAAGTAAGATTTCTAAGGTTAAAATAGCTAAGTAATTGACAGGAAAGGAAGGGTGCATGAATAATTCTCAAAGAGTCGTCTCTGTCTCCAGTTTATCGTCCGACGTTCCGCGCGATACGTTTACGAGTGATAACGCGAAACGACACAACCCGAAAGACGCGTCCGCCCGCAGGGGATTCTGCTTGAATCGAAAATCGCCCACGAGGGGTGGAGGGACGTTGAGCAGAGAAGAAAAGAGCGAGCAGCCGAAACGACGAGCCTAAACAATATCTTGCGGCAATGTAAGGAGCGTCTATTGGGCCATTACCGACGGTGGCTGACCATTTTGCCCATTTGGCTTGGACAGTGCTACGTCAGCGGTCTCCATTCTCTCTTGTCCTCTGCCTATTTCCCTTCCCTCCCTCGTAGATCCTGACTTTCAACCTCACACACGCCACCCTTCCCCGCGTAGCCCGGCATTGTTAGCGAAGAATAATTCAAGACGGCGATTATTCCGAAGGAAATTTGCTTAATCTCTCGATCGACGCAACACGTGCAGGATTTTTCACAACGCTCCAAGCGTTCTCGGCGTCAAACTTAAAGCCGTCTTTGTCCGGAAATTGCGATCCGGTCTCTCTCGATTTCGACGATCGGTCTTTCGATCTCGTCGTAAAGATCTCACGCATGCGTGTTCGCGATTTCCACGGGAAGGAAAAAAACAGCGAACTTGGGAGATCTTGGAAGGGCGATAGAGCCACGATGATATACGACCGGCGATAAAACGGAGACATTGAAAGGCCACGATCGATCTCGTTTCGTTTCTCAGTCTACTGGTTCCTCTAGGACGCGGTTCCACCTTCCACCGCGTGATTCATCGATCCGTCCGATTGAACTTGATCGCGATTCTACGGAGTCTCCGCCTGACCGAGAACAAGATTGTCTAACCCCGCCGGAAATTTCGATACAACTCGGAACGAAAATTCCCCGCGATTTCGGCTCCCTCCGGTGCACGGAGAGAAACGAGAACGAGAGAAAGGAGAAGAAAATCCGTCCTCACGGAAGACTGAAACACGCGAACAACGATCCATCTCGGCGGATCGATACTATCCCCTGGAACGGGGAAACCTCCGAAATTCGTTACGGTGCGAGTAACGCTCTGTCCCACCCTCAGTACAAACCGAGAATCCTGCGATCTCCGGGCCAGAAAGACATATTCCAAGTTTCTCGAATAACATTCAAAGCGTAAGACAAAATGCTCGCGGGAGGAAATCGTTTTCATCCCCCTCGCCCCCCCCCCTTTTCGCCGTCACGCTGTTTCTTTCTCCCGAAGGCGGAGGAACCGGCTACCCTTCCCCTCTTTCCCAGCCGGTTTCGGTTCCAGAACCAATTCTCAGCTGCCGCTTCTCTCCGCCTTCATCGTTCCCCCCTCGACCACCCTCCGCCGTTACCAGCACTCTTCGGCAAGCGAAACATTGCGCGAAATAACGTTAAATATTTACTTTCGAGACGATTGTTCCCGTCGGTACGACGATAAACATCATTATGTAATGTATATAAAGCTGCGCGGACCGGGCGAGGCAGATACGCCCGTACACACCCCGCCGAGGAACTTTTCTACGCCTTCGAGGATTGACCTTGCTCGAGGAGACGGCTCGTGGCCGAGACAGATCCATCCATCTGGACTGTCCGCTCGCTAATCGACTTGCATCGCTCATCCGTGTATGTGCTCTCGGTCCGAATCGATTTTTCAGACCGGAGGACTTTATGATAGAAAATGGGGGTTGATTGGACTCGAATTCCAATTACTTCGAAATTTGGCGTAGAGGCAAATTTGGCAATAAGGGATGAGTTTCTGTACGAGATACGAGGGTGAGTCAAAAATCGTTCGCGTTTTGGGTGTGGAATTTTTTTAATCAACTTTCGGAAAGAACATGGTTTTACTCATTAACTTGTTACGGTTTTGGAGTCTTTTTTGATACCGTAGGGAATTTTGATTTCCTTCAATAATTGCTTTATTTGATTATTGCTAAATTACTATTATATTATTATATTACTAACATTAGCAATTATTGCTAATATTTGAGTTTCGTATTTCATGAAATTACCTACACTCAAACCTTATTTTGGTAAATGTTAACATTAGGGTACACCCCACCGATTTTGATGAGATTTAGACATGTTATAAAACTCGAAATTCTGACCAAATTTTTCCTATACATATAACCGCCGCTCGGCCTTTGTTTTCGAGATATTCGCGAAAAACTGCTGCTACTACCACAATGATTTCTGCGTGTAGACACGCGCCCGTGACAGGGTGTGCGTCAACATCGAACGATCGCTCTCCCGGTCGGGCGGATATTGAGAAACATTGTTTCTCCGTGATGCATCTCCGTCGGTCAGTTTTACTTTTCAAGGTATTTATAAAAATATGTTCTATATTTTCGAGTTCGGTTTACATTTAAGTTATGAATGTGTTTTATTTTTAATATTGAAAAGAGTAATCGGAATGGGTCTGGGTTAGATTCTCTAGCGATGAGGGGGTGCGGGGGATGTTTGGCAGCCCCTGGACGAGTTTCTACTCGTAGTATTACTGTTATAATTTATTATCTTGTTCTTCGTTGTGACGGTAATGTAGATAGTGATGTTGTAGTAATAAAACGTTTTTCGCAAAATTTCGTCCATTGAATCCCTTATCCCCTCCCCGTTAGGGAATCTAACCCAGACCCATTCCGATCACTCTTTTTAATATTAACAATAAAACACGTCCAAAACATAAATGTGAACCTTACTAGAATAAATAGAACCTATTTGTATAAATAGTATGGATAATTTTTACATCCCCTCTAGAAATTTAAGAATAAATTTTAATAACAGTCACAATAAGCGAAAATCTTTGAAAATTGAAGGAATGAATCCTTATAAAATAGTAAATCACCTCATAAAATTTTAGAAAAAATGCTTTCATAGTTTTTGTATTATTTAACTTTCAATTTAACACGTATTCTTATGAGAAAATGCAATATTGAGTAGAATAATAGGCCAAAGTTTTTGAAATGTTGTGAACTGAAAAATCACACTGAACACTGAACAAAATTGTCACAAAAATTCCGCACAATTGACTCGATAGCTTTTTTTTTTTAAACGAAAGAAAATGACACAAACACTTGAGGTCTGTCTTTTATTCCTGCACTGGCTGCACTAGTTCAGAACGAACTAATCCTTAGACCATATAAGAAATAGACACGGCACGTATCCAGGGTGGGGGAATAACTATTAGCACCTCAGATATCTCGGAAACTATAAGTTTCACAGAAATATTTGCTGAAATAAAATTGCACAGTACGAAAGGGGCCATCCAGTGGCGATAATAGTTTTTTGCAGGTGGAGGTACTTCGGACATTTGAAGGTCACCTCCATTTTTTTTAAATGGATCGGTATGTTTTTGCTTCCGTATCATGATAGAGGATCTTAAAACGAGTTCAACGACCTATTACATAAGGTCATTGAAGGTCATAGAAAGTAGAGAAAGGCGATAATACTTACGGTTTTGGTAGTAAATGAATCGCCTTTTTTTACTTTCTATGACCTTCAATGACCTTATGTAATAGGTCGTTGAACTCGTTTTAAGATCCTCTGTTATGATACGGAAGCAAAAACATACCGAAGTACCTCCACCTGCAAAAAACCTATTATCGCCACCGGATGGCCCCCTTCGTACTGTGCAATTTTATTTTAGCAAATATTTCTGTGAAACTTATAGTTTCCGAGATATCTGAGGTGCTAATAGTTATTGCCCCACCGTGTATAAAGATTCACAAGAAAAAGCGAGGCAAAGATAACGGGGAAAATTTAGCGTTTATATTTGAAGTTAGCGTTACATGTCATCTTCAATTAACTTGTGACGTCACGAGGGTAAAATTTTCCCCGTTATCTTTGCCTCAACCTAGTTGTCTGAAGCCGTGTCTATTTCTTATATGGTTTAAGAACCAATCGCTATCTTCTTTTATTTCACAAAACAGAAGGAGATAGCAAGTGGTTAATTGCACTAGTTCAGTGAGTGCAGGAATAAAAACAGATCTTTGGTTTTTCTTCGATTGTCAGCTGAATGACAAAAATACTCCATTGCCATTTCTAATTGGTTTTCATTACAGGAAAAAGCCTTCTTTATCTTCGAAATTGATTAACTTTTAAGACGTTATAAACTTTTTAGTCCTAAAGTTCATAGAATCATTTTCGGAAGACACAATTCTGTTAAACGTATATGTGATACTGCAAATCTGTATTGTGATAATATCGATTAATTCCACGAATCACTTCATAAGTTATGAAAGACTCTAACACTATCGTTGCCAGGGTGAAATATTCATTCTCCTTGCATTCTTTTGCATTGTTATAGCTGTCTCTACAGCTAAGATTCATTTAGCACACTTATACCAAAGAGTTGTAAAACTCATTCAATATGAATAAATGATGAAAATTAAAAAATTGTTTACTCACCCTCCCATTTTATATCTGGAATTTCACCTAACAAATAGGAGAAGCTCAGAAGCTTAAGAATATGTATTAAAGAGACAGCCGGCTCAAAGAAGTGGGAAGTACCAAAGAAATAAATTTAAAAAATCAAGTTTCTGAAATTATATGAGACCGAAATATTCGCGATTAATTCGATAAGAGTCGGCGGTGCTCGGGGCAAGGGGCAACATCGCGAAACGCAAACTGAGCGCCCCGCAGACAGTTTATCAGGGGGGCTGGTATTACTCGGTGAGTCCCCTAGGGGTTAGAGCAAAGGGTCGTTGTGCGGTGCTTGATGGCGACGCGATCGCCACTATCCTTTCGAGATCGTCGTTAATTATTTCTCGGTTTTCGTCTAGCATCATGCTTGAGAAGCGGGGAACGGCCGCCGCGCCACTTGTCGCTCATTGTGTACGATGTGTACGCGACGAATATTTCCTGTACACCGCTGTGTACCGAGTCTCTCGAGTCAACTTCGAATTTAATTTATCCTACCTCTATCAATAATGTCTACTCACGGGGCGTTGTGCGAAATGCAAGAACTCTGATTGTCATCTTACCTGGAACAAAGAAAAAAATATTCATTAACACGAGAAATTTATTTACGTAGCTAAAATAAAAATAGTTTATCTCCGTTATCAGATTCAACGATTCACCGAATTCTATGCTAGTAGAGAGTCCTATCGACGCCGCGATAAACAATGCAGAGGGGGAGCCTTTCCAGGGGTTTATATCCGCCGATATCGAAACGTGGCAGGCACTTTTGTGTCGCGGTGGTCAAGAGTACAAGCGGCCCCGGGGCCGATAAGTGGCTCTATCAATCCATTCGGTCAGATAAGGATTTCGCCATTGATCGCAGTTTCCCCCGTATCTCCCACCCCGACGTGGACGTTCGTTTCCCCGCGATTAATGGACACCCATCAACGCCTGGGACGGCCATCAATCACGATTCCCGAAACACTCGGACTCGCTAATCGGCGATTTCGTATTTTCACGGGGACTGGAATTGTTTCCGTCGTTAACGCCATCATCCACTCCCCCCTTTCCTGCTCGCTGTTGCGGACGCTGTTGACCGTTCTCGCCGTATCGGGGAAATAATTAACGAACATGGGGACAATGGTCCGGTAAACGATACGCAATTAACTTTTCGAACACTGGACGTCAACAGCGATTACAACCTCTACATAAAAGTATCCACGAATTTCTTGTCGAGTTGTTTCATTTGTCTGAAAAAACTTCTTATACAATTGTCAAATTAAAATATTAACAAAAAATTATTGAGCCTGAATACAAGTAATAAATTTGTAAAAATATTTGTTTTTTTTTTTAAATTTGTTATTTCTGTGACTGCAAGCAAAAACGACAAGTCACATTAAAAAAAAAGTGAGCTTGTGCCTTAACTCAAGTCTAGAAAGTAGAATTTATATTATTATCACAGAAAAAGTCTGTGAATTCATTTTTCCATTGAAAACGAGGCTTTAATAAAATTTAAGTCCATAGAGTATTGGTGATTAAAACTTTAAATGCGAATATCTCGAAAATGAAAACGTGTCATATGGCCTTTTGCTTTGTAACCACAGATTTAAAGTCGCATCAATCACTTATGCAGATTATAATTATTAGCGACCGAAGGTTGGTGCTTAGAGTTTGGTGCACAGTCTAGTTTATTTGAGATATTGTAGTAAATTATTTACTGAATTATTGTCTTTTAAGTTGTCTACTAGGGTGGGTTGTATTTTAGATAATTGCCTGATTGTTTCATATTTTCTACAGTGAATGATTAAGTACCCGACTATCTGCAGTATTTTAGATTTTTCGCAGGTTTGAGATTTTCCCTTATTGAAAAGGAGTTTATGTGTAGTCTTTGTATGGCCTACTGAACAATATTTTTAAAATGAATCGGAACGCAGAAGACTCATTTCTTTTGGCTGAAAATTTTTAAATATTTGATCCAAGTGAAAAAATAAATTTCTAAAAAGATATCCAAGCTCGCGCGACCCAAGAGATCGCAACCAAGAACTCATGAATACCTAAGAACGATCGATAAAGTGTTAAGTGGATACGTTCCAGGGAGTACACCGAACTGAAGAAAGTGGAACATATAGGGGTCGAAGAAAGTCGGGGAAGTCATTAGAAGAGGCCATTCACAGAGAAAATCAAGGGATCGGGGGTCAAAGTCGCCGCGACATCGAGTAGCTGACTCTCTCGCTCTCTCTGTGTGCTCGTGCGGCGTTCCAAAGCGTTTCTAAAAAGACTCCCCGAATATATTCGCATGTTCTTACTTTCTTCGCGACGGGAACGCTCGGTGGGCGCCCTGCGGAAGCTCGGCGAACGAAACAACCCGCGGCCGCGGTGTATTAAATTAAATTCAGCTGCAGCGAATTACGTTCCACCGTCCATTACATCCGCCCGAGGCAACGAGAGAAAGGATATAAATTCCTCTCCCTTCGATAAATCGATACGTTGAGCAACGGTGACGCGCCAATCAAGCCCGCCGTTTAATACGGGCGAAGGCGTATATTTCAGAATGGGGAATATATTCGGCCCTGAAGAAGCTGAAACGCGCGAGGAGGTGGTGGGTGTTTTAGCGAGGAGCCGTGGTAAGGGAACGCGGGTGACGGCGAGGCGAATGAAAGCGAAGGGTGTGGCGGTTAGAACAATATCGCATTTTATAGTTGTAATCGAGGATCATAATTGAACAAGTTTGTATGCCTGCCTGTTTCTACGACCGCCCACCCTTCAGCTTCTTCTCCACTTCCGCCGCTACCGCTTCTCCTTCGCCCTCCCCCCTCGACATCCTCGGAAGAATGCCTCGGGTGTCAGGCTCCTCGCCAACCCCCCAACCCCCCGCGGAACCCACACGAATCCAGGCACCGGTATCCCCGGCCGTATAACCGAGGCTAACAAGATTTCGTATATGTAATTGGTTGAGTATTAAATTGCGTATTCCCACCGATGGGGCATGGGAAATTCGGGGGTGTAGGTGCGCCCGGAACGCTTAGAGGAGTCTTCGGGGGTGGATTATGGCTGCGGGTTGGATCATTTAGTAACATACTGCACTGCCGTCGCGTTTCAGTTCCCTTGGAGGACAGGAAGTGCCCTCCGATGGCGTCTTTCTTCTCTGTTTCACTCGGCGATGAGAAATTTTACAAATACCACAACCCCTCTCGTCGACACTGCTTACAGATGGTGGATTTTATCACATATTAATCAGAAATTCTAGACTAATCCACTTTCTGAGTTTCTCAAACTTTTGTATCACTTTTTCGGTTCCCGAAGTACAGTTTTTCCACGTCACAATAGAGTTCGAAAAAGTAGTCTAGCCAAGAATCAAAGTCGATACAAGCAGACGAGTCCAGAAAAGTTTCTCGCGCGGCATTACGCTAATAAATAGCTTTGTTTGCTCAAGCCGCTTTCGCAATAAAACAAACGGAAACTTTCCCCGGGCATCTGGCTCTCCGCGGTACTTTTTCCCCCCGCGCATAAACGCTTCGCGGCGATCCTTCAGGATAAGCGGCGCGGCAATTTTTCGCCTTATCCTGGCAGCTACGAATAACAATTGATCGGAGGGCCGCTCATCGGTATCGCGGATCGATACGCCGGTAAACGGCATCCAGCTTCGTTTCGCCGCCCCCGAGAATTACGGAGAAGCTGGTCCCGCGCAATCCAATCGGAGGGAGAGACACTCGGACCGGGTCGCCTCGAAAATCGTAAGGTCGTCTCTCGCGATCGTGGCGACGCTCTCAGCTTAATTAAATGCGCACGAAACTGGGCGGGGAGGATGTATCCGCCCCGACGAGCGATTCCACGGAGTTGCCGGCTGGAGGATTCACCCCCCGTGCAACGAGCATCAACGAAAGGGTTCAGGGGGGTGGAACAGGACAAGCTAGGCAACGCTGGCCCGAAGTAGTTAGCTTAGTGATTTTCGCGTTTATTGGCTGGCCGTGACGTCCGTACAAGATTGGTCCCGTTCGCTCGAGGAACCCTTGGGAACGGTTTCAAGGTGTTTCGTGTCCTCGACGAAAATCGTTCCCCGGGATACCTTACGCGCCACTTTCGCCCCTTCGTCGAACGACTATAACTCTGTTCGACCGTCCTGACGTCGATTATTCCCCTTCGTGCGTGCACCCTCGCCCGATTCTCGATTCGTCTTACTAATTTCTGCCTTCCGATGCTCGCGACGATTCTAAACTGTTGACGAATCTGTTGCGAAGATGATCATAAGGAAGCGAGAATTAAAAATTCTACCGGAAACTTAAAATTCCACAGGTTACTGACACCGTCAGGGCGAGAGCGAAACAAAGCCCGCAGGGTTGTAGGCCATCCCGTTTTTCCCTTGTCCAGCTTTTTCCGCCACCGTCAGGAAGCAATTCTCCGCTCTCCGTTTCCCCTTGGCTTTCTGGCTCTCTGCCGCGCAACGCTCACGGACGTTTAATGCATCTGGCGTATAAGTGGCCGCTATAACAAGGATCAACAAGCGCCGAGAAATCCGCGCCTTACGGAATACATCAGCATGCCGTATTTACATTCGCGTTCACGCTGTAATAGCAGCGCGATGATGCCTCCTCCCCTCCCGACCCCGTGGCTCTCCCGTGCTTCTGTTCATCCGCCGCTCGCAAATGTACACTCGTAATTCCGTGATGTTTGTTTCCAGCGTCGGTTTTCGGAGCAACCCTCGGCGCGCAGGGGGTGAGGCGGCTCCGGTCCACCTTCGAACAAACTCGTCTCAGTTTCTCCCACTCGCGACTCGCTCCTCTTTCCGCCCCCTTATCTGCCTCTCGGTCTCCTCTCGCCTCCCTCTTATTTTCACTGTTTTCACCCCCCCTGCGTCTGTCTCTTTCTGTTTTCCCGTTTCTGTTTCCTCGACGACGCGTAAGCTTCTGTTCGGAGTGGGGGGGACGAGCGCGAGCCCCGTGGGCAATCGCGTGGCCTGTTTAACTAGCCTTTTAATTAGAAACGCTTAAAAATTCACCGGTGGCACGAAATACATCCGGTCGCCTCAAAATTGTGTGTGGCTGCAACCCCGTCGAGACTCGGGCCAGCCACCCGGCTCCTTTTGTTGCGTTGCGCTCCTATTGTGCGGAGAGCGCCGCCTAATATTTACCGCCTAGGCACTCGGGGGTACGCCACCCTCGTGGCACTGTCGCGGGGATGGGTTACAGGCTGGGGAAACGAAGACACCGACCGGCGTTTTTCATCAGACCGAAATCGGATTCCGAATTTGAATGATAGTAGCTTTCGTCAAAACTTTGGTAGGTAGTCCTTGTAAAAAAAAGCATCTTTGACAAGGATGAAATTTATATCGTGGTGACATCTCCATAGTACTTTCTTTTTCCCCGTCGAATTTTAAACAATGAAAAGCACCCTCCACTCGTATAATACTCCGGCACAATAATGTAAAGCCAAATAAATTAAATTACACGAGCAGTCGAGCAGGTCCGCATTTCCCAGACGCGGCTGCACCAGGGATCTTCTTTCCACGTCAAAGGGTCGCCACCAGGAAAATCGTGAATGCTGGGAGGTGCGGCGGAGGGTCGCAGGGGAGACCGCACAGCGATCTCCGGGGGCGCGCAAGCGAGATTGAATAATTAGGATCGTTATAAAAGAATTCGTCTTTGTGGTGCGTTACAGGTGGTATTATGTACGGCGGGACGGTGTATTCGGTGGAGTGAAAGCACGTGAAAAATTCTCCGGCTCATTTGATACGCGTTACGCTCTCTTGCCGCGTTACATTAACAAAATGTATAATAATGCGCGATAGCGGCGCACCGAAAGTTTTCCTGTACACTGCACACGGCCATTTCCACGGCCAACTCTCTCCACGCGGAAACTGCACGTTTCCACGTTCGCCACGAAAGAGAAAATATTGAATACAATATGGGCCGCGCGCGCCCCGCTATTATTTACACGCGGGGGCTCGGATTTTTTCAAAAAAACTCGCACAAAGAGTCGGATTTAATTCGTTTTCGGCGGAGAATATTCATTCGCGGCCGAATGGACCGGCACACCGACGTCGAGGGGTGGGGAAAACGGGAAGGAGAAAAGCCGAGAGAAAACGAAATCGTGCATCTGTTACGAGCGTGTGTTATAGCGGCGCGTCGAGCGTGGAATTGTGCGCCGCTCGCGAGGTACAAAAATGATAACAACGCGTAAGAAGCCTGCTCCAGTTCCCCGTCGGTTCTCGCCTGATACTATGTCTCACTCCAGGATCCTCTTTAAAAAGAATTAACGAGACCAGTACACTTGCCGCGAATTTAGAGGCTATTTAAACGGATTATTCTTTTGTTTCGCTCTTCTTTTTCGCGGACTGGATAAATGCGCGCGTAACCAGGAGGAACGTGCAGTGCGTCGCGAGGGAAGTTATCTATATTTTTTCCCCGATTCGCGTTACTTTGGAAACAAGAAAATCAGAAAAACACGTTAATTTTTCGAGCGAACCGATAACTGCAGAGTATCGATAAACGCGAACGGCGAAACGCAAGAAAAATTCCTCCCCTCCGCGGCGCGCAACAATATAAATCTCAAGGACGAATCGCGCGGAAAACTGCATAGAGCCGCTTCGGCGAATTTTTCCGGGTCCGTGAGCCCACCGCTCTCGAGGATCCTCCGTGCAATATTGGATTTATTCAAGCCTACAGCGAAAGTTGCGCCCTAAATAAAAAGGGTTCTCAGTCTTCCTCGTCCCCTCGGTCGGTTTCCTGCTACGCCGGCGAGGCGCTTTTCTCGCGCTCAACTTCTCGCCTCCGGAACTTTGACAGCGGGGCAAAAATACCCAGCGACATTATTAAATATGATTATCTTGCGAAGGCGAGAAGCCAAGGAGAAGGAGGTGGCGTTCAAGGAACGGGAAGGAGGAACGGTGACGGAGCGAGCGGAACGACGAGGACGACGGGGGTGGTTGGGAAAGGGGTGAGTGAAAAAGTGGGCGTGGTGGGGTCAGGCGGTTAAAAGTAAAAAGTTAGGGGAGGTGAGGGTGGTATGCGACTTCTGGAGGCACCGTGGACCGAGTTACCGAGGGATGCAGCGACGGGAAGGGCAGCCGGGGCGACGGAAGGGAGGAGGGCGCTGGGTTGAGCCGGGCTCAGCCGGTCGAGCCTGACTCGGCTCTCAAACTTTGATACGATTAAGACGGAACGAATTAATCTTCATCCCCGCGAACGCCGTCTGCTGGCAACCACAGGGACGAAGAGAAGGTGGCGAGGAAATTTTTTTAGAAAAAAAAGGGTTGAGCGATCGCCAAGAGCGAGAGAGAGAGAGAAGCGTGGACGAAGGAATCGGGGGTGTCGGGAATCGAGGGTCGCCTTTGCCGGAACCCTCTTCACTTTCTGGTGAGAAGGTGACGTTAATTAGAAAAGCGCGACGAGATTTCTGATTCTCGATTCGGACCCCGATATCGGCCTTCGTCGTCCGAAGATTCGAAGGGTTCTGGCCCTTTGGGATCTGGACCGAAACGGGAAAAACTCGCGAGGAGTACGCTGAGAAATGACTATCGCAAGCGGGATGAAACCGAATCATTTGAATTAAGATTCTGCTGGGGATGTTTCATTTGCAGATTACCCGAATAAGAGACCAAAATTTTGGGAAATGTGGGAGAGATCCTATTATTCTTATTTCCTCGACCGGCTTCGACCATTATTGTGAGCATTAATCGGGGACGAACCGATTCCAGCCGGGCTTCGTCGAACCACCCACGCCAACAGCATACTGGAAGTTTCTAGATAATCGCCCATCTAAGCACCAACCGTGTCCAACGCAGCTTAACTTCGGTGATCAAGAGGGAACCGGTGCTGTCTGCGCGGTTAGATTCGCTGGCGAAACGAATCGTGGAAGCACGAGCCGAAACCCACTTCTGGAAACTCTGCAGGGGTAAGAAGGCAACTAATCGAATCGCTGTATTGAGATTTGAACTTCGCTTCTTCCCTTCGAATCATGCAAGACGCTAGAAATTCGAAACTCACCGCAAGTCGAAAAGGAAAGCTCTAATCTAATACTACTAGAAATGACAGACATGGGGTTTCTAATTATTAAACCACGAACTATTAGAAACAAATTACGAATATATGTAGTTTTTTTTCAATAACGCAGACAACTATAGGAAGTGAGATTAGTCAGATTAATCATTGTAAAAAAGGGGGCTATCCCGTATATTGAATAAATTAAATTAAATTATATGTATTACATTAATTTTTCATTTTTAATATAACATTTTGGGGAAAGCTTTTAGAAATTAATAAAGGAGAGTATTATGAACTATTCATATATTAATCCATTTTTATAGACCGCACAGTAATCTTGTAATGCTGTTAAATAATTAACACTGATAGTATAGCATTTAAAGCTTAAAACAAATAGATTGAGACTTCTATTTAATTCTATTATTATCTTTAGATTCATTTTTCTTCATTCTAATGTTAAAAAATTGTTGTACCTTAGATTGACAATATTTGTATGAATTTATATATTTGCTCATAATCTCAAAAATTTGTAAACCATGAAACTCGTTAAGAAAAAATATGAAGTTTTATTTCTTTATCATTTTCCAGATTTTTTGTTATCGTTTTTTCTCAGTCTAGTAATAGAGTGTCTGAAAACCCAAAAATGATTATTCCAAGAATTTATAAAATTTATAAATAATGATGTATGAGTTTTAAGATTAAGAAAAATATAAAGTATAGGATATCCTGTGGAATCGTTGAAACAGAAAAGATCAAAGCGAGTACAGGCAGAGTAACGTGCTACAGGAATCAAACAAACGCTTGTCGCGCTCGTACGAAGGGATAGTTCGAACTACGAAAGGCATGGTCAGCAGCGGTCTACCGGTCGTTTTTAATCCCATTGTGAACATGGCTTAATCGAGAAACCATTACCCTGGTTTGCTGCGCGAGCTAGACTGTCTGGAAGGGTAGGGCCCTCTTACAGTGGAAAGGGTGGGCATGTGTTTCCGTATGGATCAAGCCTCGAGCCGATAGAGAGGATGAATTGCTGCCGCTGTCTCGCTCGGTCTTCCTCTTTACTCCCGATTCTTCGTCAAAAAATTAACAATGAAAATTCGTTGGACAAAAATCTTTTTTTTTTACCAAAGCCACAAAGAAGATAAAAATGATAAGCAACAATACAATTTCAAATTATAATAAAGAGATTCACGTCTAATATTACTTGAAATAATTTTAAAAAATTTGCGAGTACAGTAAAGATTCGATAAATGCCGAGTTTACTTTTCTACGCTACATGTCGAATTCTAACCCCACCAACCAGAGGGCGGTCTGCTTTGGAAATAAAGAATCCAAAGAATACAATTGATCGTCGGCAGAGGGTTTTACCCTAAACGAGGCAAAAAAATGTATGTATTACCTTCTACGATAAGTATCAAACTCCGGTTCCGACTTTTCGACACTTCGCGAATTCTTACTGTAATCGAATAGCAAAATTCTAATGACACATGAAAATCTCACTTGCTTTATTTTTATCTGTTCAGACACGGAACGGTTACGGAAAGTCGTCATTTGTTTCGTTCATGTGTAAACCACTACATATAAACACACAACTAATTTGGATTTTCCGTAATCGTCCCGTGTCTAAACCGGATGATATAAATCGGGCTTAACTCTAACTGCGAAATCAACTCCAACCAAGTGCAACTCTGTCATAAATTAATTCTGAATGAAATATTCACTAAATCTGCATTGCACAGACAAAAAAAAAGCAGAGCGTCGGAGAAAGCGGAAAAGCGTGGCGATTTCCCCTGGCGGGCACGAAAAGACCGTTCCCCGCAAGTAGCCCTTAACAACCCCCCGGGCCGTGGCGCGCGAGTTTTCCCTCGGCAGCGCCGTCAGGAAGCTCACGGCGGAAAGTCAGACGGGAAACGGTGTCCAGGGAGAGGGAGTGGTTTTGCTGATCGGATGGTATTTAGCAATAAAGTTCGATTCCCCGGTTCGGAGAAAGAAGCAGCCCCTGATTTCGTCGGGGTTGCGAAAATTACAGCTCCCGGAGCAGCGGCCAATCCGTCCGGCGCACGTCCAGCGACGGTGCGAGTGGCCGCGTTTAAGCCGGTGTATCGGCGGTGCGAGGTGCGAGGGGGGTTTTAGTTCGACACGACTCGGGAAGGGCGACCTCGAAAAAGGGGGTGGCCAGAGGAGAGAGATTGGAGTGGTCACCGAGGTGGTTCCAGCCAGTAGAGAGATCTACGAGGCAGCGCGACAAAAAGACCTCTGGCTGCGGAATTGTCGACGGTCCTGGCGCGGCGGCAGAGCCGAAATCGCCTTGAATGGCTTCGCCGTCGAGCTGAAAACGGACCTTTGGCTCGTCCCTCTTGCCGTCAGGACTAAGCCTGACACCGTCACGTGACACACGCCATGGATCGTCCCTTTTTCGTGGTCGTCCGAGTTTCTTTCGTCGTAGGAACGTTACACCGCGGACCGGCTTCCAACCGCGGTTACCCTTCAAGGGATGATTCGTAATTGGTATCCCTGTACGAGGGAGCGAGGTGAAAAATGTGGGCTTGCAGGTGTCCGGAATCGAGTCGGCGAAGTGAAAGCCGTGGGATCTTCCTCCACGATGGATTCTTCAACGGTAGATCTTTCTCCTCCCTCAGAAATTGCGGAAGAATCTGCCGATTCGAAGAACTCTCGGAGCCAACAGATTCCCTTCTCTCGAGTTTTATTCAACCCCGACTTCGACGATCGATTCGACGGGTAAATCGTAGTGTGTATAAGAACCTCGGAATGCTAAGCGATCCATCCTCGTCGCTCTTTCGAACCGACGCGACGTCGCGCGCTCCCGATCCAGTCTTAAAACAAAGTCACCCCGAAACGAGTTCGCGTCTCTATTTACACAATCGGTTCTCCCCGATGATCGAGAGAACGAGCGGCCCGCCCGTCGAGCAGAAGGAAAAGTATGGAATATTTAGCGTTCAGTGAGCTATAAAAGCAATTATATGGGAGCCATTGTTTGTCAGGACTGCGCCTCCGCGATACCGGGGCTGAACAGTCGAGATGACGGCGGTTCGACCCGCGGGGGCGGAGGTCGGGGTGGTCGACCAGAGGGGGGTCAGAGGACGAGCATCAGTCCAATGAAAATCAGAAGTACGGAGCAATAAATACGACCGAGTCAATCCACACCCCACTCCATTTAGTCCTCCGGATAGAGCAAAACCCTACCCCCGAATCTCCCATTCAGTTCAAACGCGACCTTCTTCTTTCCCTTCCCGCGAGCCTATCCGACCAGGGTTCATTCTTGCGACCGAATTCGCTACTATCTTTCTCCTGCCTCGCAGCTCTCGTCGAGGGAAGGAAGTCTCTTAAGACGCCCAAGCAATTTATTCACGCAAACTGTTTGTCGAGATACTGTTGTCTTCTTCTTAGAATCTCGCAGGCTGCGTCTACAGTGACGCAGATACGTTCCGTAAAATATAGGCTAACAGTATTTACGGGGTTTAATCGATACGGGTGAAGGGAATTCATTTTATTTCATTCTTTTGGAATTCTATGTATGATTATAGAATTTATATTGCAGATTACATCTCGAGAGAACCAACAAAAAATACCGCTGCTTTATTAATATTATAAACGGTATGTAATTCCAAAAATTTCAATTCATTTTAATATCCAATCTTGATATCCAATAGACGTACATCAATTAAAATTGTAATTTTAATTAATTTTTATTTATGTATCTTCAATTTTTTATTGAGAATATTATATTATTATTTCCATTTTTAAATGAGTTTAAGCAGCGTAATGTTTCATTATTGATATAAACAAGTTTTAAATATTTACTGCTATTAGTTGTATGATGAACAAACTGCGGATGTTTATATTTTCAAGGGCATAAAAAAAAGAAAGCAACTTAAATAAAAATATTTTTTACCTTCTCAGTATTATTAAATTATTTTTATTTTCGATATTTCATGTATTTTTGCATCTATGTGTGTTGAGAAGAGAAAGTTTTATGTAAGGGCGCGTGGAAACACGTGCAACAGCGGTGTACGAACGCGGAAGAACGAGCACAGCGAAAATCCTCTGTAGACACGAGCAATCTCTACCTGCAGGCACTCAAAAAGGATTTGGTTTTACGATGAAACGCAACATCACAGCCCCGCAAATGTTCGAGAATGTCGAATTCGGTTCCGGTCCGAACATTTACACGTTAGGATGTTATTTCTATTTCAAAATATATCGCGTTCGATGTGCCACGCCTTTCCGACGTTAGATTGATCTGAGATTTTGTACGAATTATTTTTTCATGAAGTAGAAGAAGTTTAGAATGCAGCGTATTAAGAATTGTATGGTCGAAAAATAAGGTACACACTAGTGCTAAACTTTGTGTGTCACACTCTATACAAGATTAACGCGAGGCACACCTTTGGCGTTGACACGAATTGAGGGTACAGTCATTAAACATCTGTTGCCTTTGACTTGAAGAACTTTCGTTTATGACTGGAATGTTCTTTGGCAATACATATATCAGTACGTCTTCGTAGGCGAAAGAAGAGCTACTGCATATTTTCTGATGTTTATTTCTATCCTCATAAACCCCTGAATTTCAGAAGGCTACTTTATGAGTGAGTGGCTGGTCCCTTGAGGAACCGACACGTGGTGGGCAAACTTTGTTACCTGGAAGAAATTAGCATTCTTACAACGATTTTCTTTACTTTTTTAACACATAGGGTGCCGCGTGGGTTACCAGCGACACATTACACTTTGCAGAAGTAAAGCTTTCAATGGATGAATGTACCTATTTCAGGATCAGATACTGAAGTGCGTAAAATTAAATGAAATAGATGAAACGTCAAAGTATTTAACAATAGAATCATATATTAATTTTCTATTGTAGAATATTATAATTGCGTTTTTAAAGCAATATTTATGTAATGCTGCGTGAAAAATCTTAAATTTGGCCGAGACACTGTTTTTTTATAGTGGCACATGGCTAAAGAAATTAAAAATCGATATTTCATGGATCAAACGGTGACTACTGACCAACCAAGACCAACTGAGGGACGGAACATCAACAAACGGAGGCACACGGTCCTTGTTCGTTCGCGTTCGTTCGCGTTCGTTCGCGCGCGTTCCCTTTTCCTGCGTTCGTTCACGTTCGTTCGCTATATGTAGACGTGCCTTTAGGCTGAGATACAAACACCCCTACCTTCAGTTGCACGAATCACTGACAATTTTTACGACAGCTACACCCTTAATTTTTGTTGGCATGATTCATAATACAAAGCAGCAGTTTTGTTCAGAATGTAATTCCGAGTGGTCCTAGTATGCGTGGTGTTAGGAATCTTACTTATTTAATTATTATTTAAATACTTAAGCAGTTAATCTATGCCCTCCCTTTTTTAAATTAACTTCAATGCAAGTAGCTTAAAAAAACTGAAAGTAAAGGTAGGAAGTAAGGTTGAAACAAGGTACAAAAGAACTTTTTTCGAAACTTTCAAGTTCGACCCTTGCCGATCCACGGCAAGTCTAAAAATTGAATCTAAGATTAATTAGTTTCTTGTCGCACGGCGAGGCGAAAAAATCTTGAGAAACTAATTGCAGCCACTGAGAACACACAAATTAATTTCCAAGCCAGGAAAAATGTTGGAGAACGAGGAAAGGGGTGAAAAGACGGAGAATGAAATCAGTCCGGAAAGCGCGGAGTGCAACCAGCTGTTAGAGAAGAGGAACAAGACTTGGCGGAGAGGGTGGAAGGGATGACGAGGAGAAGAAAAAGACGAGAAAACAGGGTGTCGGAGGACTATTCTAATATAAATGTCCCCGGCCGAAAGGCGGAGCGGAGACATTCGCTAATTAAAAAACTTGAAAAATTAATACACATTTCTCGTCGCAGCTCGGGGGGTTGTGTTACTCCTCGCTTAATCCTTGGTATCTGATCGGCCATCTGTTCCCAACCATCCCGAAGCTGGCACCGCTGCCTGCTTTCGTCCCCCTCGATCCCACCCTCTCTCTTTCTTATTACTCCGCTGGAGTACACCTTGCGTTTCTTCGATGCCGCGTGTAATTAACGAACGCTCACGATTAGCTCTCAACGCCCTTAGAGCAGATCAGTCGCTTTACCGTAAATCACAATAGGTATAAACCGATGTAAAAGATAGAGAGAGGGGTTCTAAAACACCTGGAGAATCCGCGACGAGCGGGTGGGGGGCCCGCCAATCACGATTCCCAAGCTATCGCACCTACACAAAGCGAGGACAAAGACCGGAAAAGCAAAGGCTGCGAGAAGATATCCCTCGATAAACGGGGACTCGAACGAAGGGGGGCTTCGAACCGAAGAAGGGTTGACTCGATACGCCGCCGAGGGAGAGACAACGAGAAAACGACTCTCGTAAAAGGGGAACGGAAGGAGCCGACCGAACTCCTGCCGGCGGCCTATCGTTATCAACAATTCAATGGTGTTTAACTTATTTATGCGCCGTTAAATGCCGGGACTAATTAGATGGCGGCATAAAGATCCGACGGCAGCCTCGGCGGGCCCTCTTCCAAGTGGTTCCAAGCGGCGCGCGGCTCTCGCAGGGGGTGTAACGTGCACCGGCACCGACCAACGCCGGGGACGAAGGTTACGGAGGTTGGCGGAGGCCTCCATAACCAGCCGGAGACAGACAATGGCAAAGAATGAGCCCGGAGTCGCTCTGAATAGGCCTCAAGACACTGAACGCTATAATGCGAAAGACTCCATTGTGACGCGGGCAGTTAAGTGCCCCCGTCTGGTCTCCAAAACGAAGTGGGCTAACGTCTCCCTCCCTCCCTCTCTCTCTCTCTCTCCCTCTCTCTCTCTCTCTCTCTCTCTCTCTCTCTCTCTCTCTCTCTCTCTCTCTCTCTCTCTCTCCAACCCACCACCCCGTCGTATCAGCCTCGCCGGCTCTCTCATCTTGCACCTCTTTCGTCGCATCGTCACCTCCTCGTCAATTTCCACGGGTTCACAGTCCGAGGATCGCTCAAGGTATTAAAAGGCAACTGCAGCTAACCGCGCCTTTTTTCCTGATGGACAGAGACTGTCCCTAATTACATTCTTCAGATTCATTCACTGATTACTCCTTTTACGGTTCGGATTTTTTAAGAAATTTTGGTGTGTCATTCATTCGAATTTGTTTAAGTTCCGGTAAAATATTTCTAAACGCACTCCGGCCGAGTTTCCGAAATTCAGAATTCCGAACTCCTCGATTGGAGTCACTGAAGTTATGGGGGAAAACTATGGGGTCCCAGTTTCTTTGTTCCAGTCGGACCCTTCCACAGAGCGTTTCTAATCGCGTTCGCTTTACTGCCCCGAAATTCGACTGTCGGCCCTTTCCCTTAAATCTCATCCGGCTGGATGTACGGTAAATCTTTATAGGCGGCCTGAACGGACTTCCAAGCGTGAATTCGGAGCGACGGATCCTGGGGGTTAAAGAATGAAATGAAATGTTGGATATTTAAGACCGGAAAGCGGGGCGGGACGGTGGAAGGAAGAGGAGAAGGAACGAGACAAGATGAGCCGTGGCTGCGAAAGTTTCGCTGCTCTGCGGAAGAAGTGTCTGACCGCGGCACGATTCACGGATGATAAATCGTTTAAACCTTTTCAACGGAGTCGTTCGGCCGGAAGTAAAACGAATTTAAGGTCCAATTGCGGAGAGATACGGTTCTGTAGTTAAACAGGAGGTTTTCCCAGCCGTGAAAACAAAAATCTTCGCCGTCCCGGGAAAAGGTGAAGAAGTCGTGAAATAATCTGACGCTTAGGCTGGCCGACGCGATCGTGTAATCAATTTTTCGTGGCAGAAAGCGACTGCGACGGTGGTGTTTCGCGTGGCGAAGACAGATCAGGGTCAGGCCATGATGTAACGGCATTTTTCATCGTCCGGCCGACCGACAAAAATAATTTCAACCGTACACCGCAGCAACGTTGCAGATTTACGACGAGTCGCTACGACGTGGACGTAACAGCCGAGTGGCTCGTCGCATTACGAGAATCGACGATACACGCTACCACACACATGCATACACATACGCACACGCACATGCATGCAAAACATAACACCTTTCCCCGCCTCGCAACCAGTACGAGGCGACACGTTGCTTTATGTACACTGGCCTCGGCGATACGTGACGTACGATAAACAACACGTGTTAACATGTAACGAGAGGAAAGAGTATGCTCTGCTCGAGCAGCAACCTCGCGTTCTCGCGTTTTCTTTTCTCATCCTGCTGAAACGAGTTTCAACTTTGAAAGAAGTTCTGCGTGTCTAATGTATCGAATCGCTATCTGCCTTTCCATTGCAGTTCTCAGCATTTTTAGATACTCATAAAAAGCATTGTTCTAATAATAATACTTTACATTCTGCTGATGCAGGGGCGAATTTAGGCAAAGTCATTAATGGCTGCAGCCCAGGGCCTGGTTTAATCAAAGGGTTTCACGGTCGAAAGAATAAAAATAAAAACAACTTAAATTAAAAATTTCAGAAAAAATGAATTATACGAAATTTGTTCGTACCTAATAAAATCGTTGATATTCAACGCTATTGAATTTGAATAAAATATCAAATAAAATAAAAAATTCTTCAATATCTGTTAATTTGGGTTCATTGAGTAAGCTCCAAAATAGTGTTAATCCAAGGCTCTCAAAGTTAACGGTCCGCCCCTGTGCTAATGCAACTGTCTGATGTTACTTTCTTATAACAATTTAAAAATGAAAATACAATCTACAATGAATACTACGATTCTTCAGAAAACATCCTTTTCTACTAAAGCAAAAGCAAAATTTATTAAAAATGGTAATCGCAATTTTGTAGCAGTAAAAATTTCAAACTCTTTCACTAGTAGGTTAAATTTTCTGCAAGACCCGCAACGCATATTCCTTTATCTCTTATCTACAGAACAAAATACAAAAGAGATAAAAGGGAATAAACGACAAAAGAATTTAAAAGATTGTCTCACCAGAATCCTATTCAGAATCTTCCAACGGAAAGGTCAGAGGATCTCCTTACTAATTGGATAAGTGATTAGATTCACGCGAGACTATTTGAAGGCAGTCGATAAGCGGAAAGCGAACAATGTATACGTGTACAACAATATTAAATGCAGGAGTTCCGAGAAGGCGCTTCTGCCCTCGCAGCTCTCAGATATCGGACGTGCTGTTCCTCGATACATTCGAGAGGCGCGATATCCCGTTGCCTTCCTGTGTACACCCGCGATTCACGCAAACACCATTCCTCCTGTCAGCAATTAGCGTACCATCAAACCGAAAATTGCAATTCAGATATGACGGTCGTCAGACAATTGCAAGCGATAATGCGGAGAAGGCAAGGAAGCGTCAAACAATTTAGCCGAGAAGACTATCTTTAGCGCGAAACGGCGATCGAGTGTGTTTCAGTACGACTGCGATAACTAAAAAATTATCGTAGCCACTTTATTATGAGGCAGATAAGCCCGTCGTTTACTTAATCGTGTTTCGCAAAACCTGAAACCCTCGGTTGGGTTGCCGCAGACCTATAAACATTGCAAGAACGCATCTTATCGTAATTTACGACGCGTGTTTATTGGTTTAATCTGGGGCGCGAGGTGAAAGTGCGTTAGAATTATTAAATAATATTCGACGAATAGAAAATTTTTTTAAATCAGACCAGTGTGAATCTGGTATCATAATCGCTGAAGTAATACGCACATGAGGATTCTAATTACCACGGTGCAACTTAGAGCAAAATTCATATTCCAAATTGTTAGAGAACGTGCTTGAAGTTGCTCTGTTTAATCTAGAAAGATCGAGAGGTTTCAGGTCGAACGAAACAAATGAATCGCGCGCAAGCGAGCAGCCACAGATCATCTCCGATAATCGCACGCGCCTCCACGTAGTTTTATAATAAAGATGCTTTTATTAATTACATCGTGCTTTCGCTCGTCTTCAACATACACAACGCAAATAAGATTCCTTCCACATTTCGGAGCAGAAAAATCGATCCCCGATCCCAGATCAATACCATCGAATACAGTATCTACAGAAGGTTACTGAAATTTTGAAAGGCAACGCAGGAAGAGGTCCACCGTTCCTCGCCAGGCGAAAGTATGCGCCGGCGAGGGCGGAGGTCGACTCACCCCCGAAATGGCGCACCTACGCGGTCGTTCGTTTCTCTTATATCCTTGATAGTCGCTCGTAAACCGAATTAACAGCACGGCCACGTGAGCGTAGTTAGCGTGCGCTGGCGTGGCACTCACACGTCGAGAGTGTAAACTCACACGAGCCCGGTGGTCGAATATTCGACTCGCATAGGCAGTCGAGGAGCTTGCGAGGTTCGAAGCGTACGTGTGCACACAGACGCGCCGACACGGGGCGCGCGGCGCGGCGTGTAGGACCGTGTGAGCAATAAGAGGAGCCGGAGCAGAGGATATCATAGAAGCGGGGTAGCAGCTCGTGAGGAATGGTAGGAGGGGGAGGAAGAGGTGGAAAATGCATATCCAGGGGATGAAGAGGCGGCCTCTCAGAGCTTGGCATGGTACAGTGGCTACCCGGCCACCCCTTTCCCTGCCCCTCGGCCCACCGCCGCCTCCACCATCCCCTGCGAACGCCGTACCTCTCGCGAAACGTACATCCACTTCCTCTGCCCCTGTTCGCCCCCGTTTCTCCTATTTCAGCCGCGGTGCAGTCGCTTACAACGCTTCCAAATTCGCGTAATAAAGCTGAGCGAGAGAGCGAGGCGCCCACGCTAAGTACATTTACACGGGTAGATGAAAATATCAGGAACGAAGGATCGGCAAAGGTTCTCCCCCGGCCGCGCAGGGTTGTGTGAAGGTGGTAGGCAGAAACTGAGGGCGGGCCGGCGAACATTCTTTGCCCAGGAACTCAGGTACCCTCGACAGGGGCGCGGGTGGATCGTGTTACCCCGAAAACCGGCTGCGCGTTTGTTTATAGATACAGGGTACGTTTTTTCCCCCGTTCCAACTCCTTTTTCAGGGGGACACACACGGGCGAGCGGCACGGGAGAGCGAAATCTCTCGTTATAATTTCGAGCGTAACCGTTTGCACGGGTCTATATTTGCCCTCGGATAGACGACCAAGGTACGAAGGGCTACTTGTCGTTTCTTTTGCTGTGCTTCCCGACCTCCTACTCCAACCCCCCTTTTTTTCGTCGGGTTTCGAGAGAGGATCACTTCTCTTTTCGCGGAACAAGCACGGATCTACGTGCGGGATTTATTTTGCACGTTCTTCGCGGAAGCCCGAGAGTTCTCCAAGAACAAGAGTCCGTTTCACCGGAAGCGCTGGATTGTTTAAATGTGTCGTTATTCTGCGCCCGCGAGTCGATGGCTTTTGTGGACATTGTTGAAGGTTGTGTTTCTTTTGTAAAGGGAACGATTACTGAGCAGAAATTCGCGAAACGAGGCAAAATGCTGGCTCATTACTGGCGGAATTTCTATGGACGATTGTGTGAAAAATAAAGATTTGTTCTATTTCTCTAAATATTCTTGGAGGTATCGTCGCAGAAGAAGGTGTTTTTATTTGGACGCTCGGCTTTGTAAGACATTCGGGCAATTTACCATTTAAATAATTTTCATATACAGTAGAGCGTCGATTATCCAATTTAATATTTCTAATATAAAATACTAGTCGAAAATGATTAAACTTCAGTTCAAATTTTACTATATACTTATACATAATGCATTTAATAATTGGAATCCTGGCTAATGAAAATTGACAATAATTGAGTCGAATAATCAAGGTTCTAGTGTACTTGTATTTATATTTATAATATATTGGTAAATTATTGCTAGGACCCCGAAGAGGTTGATAAAGGCGATTAAAAATTTGAAGCCAAGATCCTCGTCAGGTTCCCTTTAGAAAAATTTCAGTATGAAGTATGAAGACTTTTGGAGTGTAAAATCCTTTTTAAGTCCAGAGTCTAAGGGCCTTTACACAGTTGATCGTACGTACGCAGAGGATTCGCTGTTGTTCTTTTCCTTTACGCTACGGTCGAGTGTGTAAAGGAAAGCGCAGCAAGTCCGCACGCGTGGTGTGTACGCTCAACTGTGTAAAAGCCCTAAATGTTTCAAGGTGTAGTTTTTATGTGTATGAAATCCTGAAGTTCCAGAATCGATTAATCCTGAAATATCGATACTAATAACACGCAAATAGGAATTCGGACAAGCGGCCAACATTTTCCATCATGATCGCGATCCAATTTCCCCAAAGGCTGGCCGGAAAGCGATGCGTCCGCTCTTCAAACAAGCTCCTTCCGAAATTACCAGGAGGTTGCTCGTCCTGTTATTTAACAACGTCGCGTTATAGGATGCCGCGGATCGCGATATTCGATGGAGTCTCGGCTGCGATGGACGCGCGCGTATGTATGAGTAAACACGGTCGGGCACGCGGCCCCGGCTCTTCGGGTAAGAAAATATAACAACGAAGAGAAAGTCTATTAGGATTTTCATTTCCTGAATAAATAAAGCTCGTCGAATCGTTTAATACGGGCAGAGAGGAGACGGCGCGTGCATACGATAATCCCAGGGCTTCTACAGGCCGGAGGAATACCGATCGCGCGTTTTCGCGAGTACACACGCGCCTAGGGCATCTCCTACGGTCACTGTGTGCGTGAGAACACGACACCGGACGGACGACCTCGCGAAATGCACTGCGGCCAACCGCCGAGTGGAAAAACGCGGGCAGGGATTGTAACCGTAACCCAGGCCTGGTTAGGTTCTCTCTGAGCGGGTTACTCAAATAGGGTTAGAGGTTACTATACGACATATCATGAAAGATGGAAATTGTAACCATTTTTCGAAATGATAATCAGATTTATTTTAATCACTAATTTAAATAATTTTGATGAAAACTGAAATTTTAAATAATCAAAAGAGATGTATGTACAATACATATGTACTATTTGGATCTGATACACACAAGCGACAAAAAGTCGCTGTGATTTTGCGTACTATGTACTATATTTTTCACAAATACAAATAAATTGAACAACGTCACTGACACAAAATCACAATGATAGCAGCGACTAAGTGTCGCTCGTATGCACACGATCATGATCATGATCATTTGCGATCATTGCGATTTCATGTCAGTGACGTTGTCCAATTTATTTGTATTTGTGAAAAACATAGTAGTACACAAAATCGCAGCGACTTTTTATTGCTCGTGTGCATCGGGGCATGGGGTAATGAAAAAGAACTTTAGGCTTCCACCATATTATATCGCGTCATAAATATAACCTGAAAATGACGGTAAGGCTAGCCGGCAGGGATTGTCGGAGTAGACCTATGCGCGTAGTCTATCTTTCTTGCAGGTATTAGATTATTAGATATACCTTTAGCTGTAAAATTTTCGTCCCATGCTGGTCCCAGATGCTACGACCACCTCGATTAGAACGAGTAAAAATCTGGCAACGCGTTTACTATAAGTTCTTCGTGAAATGTCGGAATATTAAACTAAAGTTACAAAAAAATTACTTTTGTTATAAATAAATAATTTCCCAAATTATTACTGTATAGGGTAACGCGTACAAATGTTGACCACCATTTACAATGATTGACTCTTCGAAAAAAGTAAAAATGTAATACAATCTTTTTGTTTCACAATAAAATATGTATAAATTTCAATGGCCCAGATATTCTTCTTCCGAATGCAATTAATATTTCAGTACCTACATAAAAGAAAGATTGCATCATATTTTCTGGATTTTTCGAAATTGTCAATTATGATATATGGGGATCAAAATCTGTATGCGTTACCTTACGTATATTATAGTTGAATGATTTATATATTGGGGTACACTCACACTGTCCGTCAGTCCGTAGCAGAATATAGACATTATGAATATACCCTTAGGTTGCTTTAACCCGCTCTCTGTAGTACGTAGTAACCCGCTCTCTCAGGGTTACCGTGGGTTACAGTAGCCCTCGCTGGGTAACCCGGGTTATGGTTCGGGTTAGGCAGCGGTTAGAATCCCTGAACGCGGGTGCATCACCCTTTGTGCAAGGGTGACCAAGAAGCGTTCGATCGGCGAAAATGAAATCCGTGGTTTGTTTGCGGAACGCGCGCGCGATCGTTTCGATGCATCCTTTCGACGGGGTGTCGCGCGAAGGTTCTATTTACATTTTAATACTAAATCCTCTTTGTTTCGGCGATGTCGGTCCACCGGTCGAGCGAAGCACGCGAGAATCTCCGATGATTGGATCGATCTCGCTATGAAGATTGAAACGACGAGCATCGACGTAGGGCGCAACGGGGATGGAATTGAAGGGTTGCATCGCGTTACAAGGGATTCCTCGCGAGTGCGTGGATCGAAGAAGGATCGTCGGGTTGAAGGACAGGCTGGACAAGAGAGAGCCAGTGCAAGTCGAGGGAGGAAAAAAAGGAGGCAGGGTGAAATTAAAAAGAATCTCTCTCAAGCTGCGATGCTGGGCCGTGGAGTAACATGCAGGTCCTTCTCATCCCTTGGCCGGAATAAATGCGTACATCCCTCCATCCTCCCTTGTCATAATCCCTTCCGGTTAATCTGCTCCAATGTAGCCTGCAGCGGGAGTCGGTATCCGATGAACAGAGAAAGCGCGCGCGCACACGCTCCTCCATCAAGCTCTGCACGTCGACGAAAAGCACCCGCCGGTTTCCTACGGCCGCTGGTGCACACTTCACCCGTTTCGGGGGTGGCGCGGAGCCGACAGACCCCCTTGTTCTTTCGCGAAAAACGAATAAATAAATATACATGCCTGCGAATTCGCGAGAGGAGGTTGGAGGGGGCGGCACCAGGTTCGAGAAGGGTGCGGAACTCGAAAAAGAAAAATGTATCCCCAACGTTTTCAGCCGAGTGGAACCGATGACGGGTCGGGGGAGAGGTCGAAAAAGAACGACAAGTAGCCCTTGATACTTTCGCGTGAGCGTAGGCGCGGTTGTAAATTATAACTTCGTTTACGTTACGCACCGGCGCGCCGAACCGGAGACGCCGAAAAGTGAACATATATTTTACTTGCGAGAGCACGCTGCCTTGGAAGCGAGTTTTTCGATCGCGACGCAAAGAGAATTTCATGGTTGAAATGCGAAACATCACAGGAGAACGCAGGGACGATCGATTTATACTAATTTTTCTGTGCTAATTCACAAAAGAAAATAGAAAGAGATTAGTTCCCCACACACCAATGCGAATTTCCGAAGCGGGAACGGTGGCGGAATATTTACAATGATAGCGGTATATATGTTTACACCTATGAATGTTTGCATGTATGTATTTTAACATCCTCTACCGCTGCGGAAAATTCGCGTTGGTGTGTGGGGAACTTAAGAGTTATACTCGTTACTCAGTTTCGATAGAATTTTAAAAATGTTTCAGAAAAATCAGAGTTCTGTTCAAATTCTGCGATTATTGTGCTCCTGAAAGCTAAAGTCTACCAAATAAAATTTCGATCCGCTGAAAGTTTCTAAAAAAATGATATTTCTTGCCAAGGAAATCCTCAAATCACCCAAGTGTCACGCGTCGACTTTGCTAAAACTTTACAGACTCATAAAACAGTTAATAAATACTTTTTTTTTCTGTATTTGAAAGCTGTCAAAAAGTTTCCATTCCTTTGAAAGCACCCTTCCGGTATCGAAAGGCGGTCGCATATTGTTTAAAGGCAGCGACGTGCATGTGTGCGAGATCGGTCACCCTGTATAAGAGAACTGTGGTAAATATTAGGTACTATCCTGGCGGCGTTAAGTGTACAATGGGGAGAGAGGCTGGCAGGGGTTGGGGGAGGTAACGCAGAAGGGTGTACAGGGCGAGAAGGGGGAGGAGAAGGATACCTTTCGTCCGTAGAACAGCTGAAGGTAGAGATGGAGGCGGCGACCAAATTGAATTTGGGTTCTGGCCTCTGTTTAGATTCCTCGTTGGTTGTTTAGTTTAGAGGAACAAAGAAAACATCTATGTGTTTATTCTAGCCAACGCTTCACCCCCGCCCTACGTTCTTGCCCCAACGCGTCGCTCTCTCTCTCTCTCTCTCTCTCTCTCTCTCTCTCTCTCCCTTTCTCTCTTCCCCTTTCACATTATTTCTGTCCCTCGCGCGAAAGCACACTCTTTCTTCATCCCTCTTCTACCTTCCCTCATTTCCCTTCGACCGGATTCCTCGACGATCCACAAACTCTTCCCATCGTATGCACATTTTTTTATGGGAGGCTTTCGACCCTCCTCGGTTCTCTAATTCGTTAAATACGCCCCTTCGCCGTCGCGCATCCCCTTATTGCGCCTCTAATTTCTCGCTGAGCGTTTCGCCGACTGAGCGAGCTGTCTAATTTTATCTTGCCGATTGTCTATTTTTTCTAGGAAAAGATAAGGCACTGTTAATCCAAAACAAATTGATAAAACGCCCATTAAAAAATAGTTTTCCTTGTTTACACAATAAATACACCCCCTCTGCAGAAATTTTGACGCGTTCTGCTCTTAACTATTGTTATTCGGATTGTCTTCCGAAAGTCTCGTTTCGTGTTCAGACTTTCGGATCTCCCCGAAATTCCCACCCCTCGTCGACGGATTTCGGAGCTCGCAGGAGGACGCAATTTCCAAAATAAACGCTCAGCGCTGGGTCCGCAAATAATCATCGCGCGTGCTTTTAATTAAGTTTCTCTGTCTGAGGCGACGATGTGCCCGGGTTCGAAACTCCTTTCTTCCGATCCGCTCCCGAAGAGACGCGAATTTAGCCTTCCTCTCGAGCACGACAAAGCGATACAATTGCGAGCCAGTTGACGCCAGGATTGTCGCGAATGTACTTGCGAAATTAAAGTCGAAGAGACGCAGAGACATTGCTCTTGCCACGCCACTGGCGAAGCACCGGTGATAAGGCTGATAAGGTAACCGAGCCGCTCGTGTGCGGTCGTCAAGATAAAACCGAACAGATGTGAAAATATTCTGTTGTAAGCTGCGGCCATGTATTTACTTCAAATTCATGCGAGTCGATCGACCGTAAGCACGCTCCTCGGTACTGGGTGTTTCAAAAATACAGGTTAACGAATCGCTTTCGGAATGAAACGATTTGACAAAAACAAAAATTAATTTTTCATTGACAATGAAACTGACAATGAGTCATGCGGTGGGGGCAATCAACATCTCTTTGCTTCTTCCGAAAATAAACATTTACAAAGCTGATTAGAGCAGGAATATAGGACAATGTTTGAACATTATCTTGAAAGATCGCTGAACGCGAGGAGACAGTTGTTTCAGGTGTAACTCGTGCAGAACCCCAGTGGTGTTTGAAATTTCGGGGAGAAAGGGACGGGAGCAAGATTCAGCGGTATCCGATGCTGTTTACACGAAGCGACACGAAATGTTTGGCCGCGATTCTCCCGCGAGTTATTTCAGGTGGCCAGCGGAGTCTCGTAGTTTTGTCAACCGACGCGAAGTCGATCATAAAAACTCCAGGAATCGTATCGATGCCGTTATCGTCGCGATTTCTCTTGGTCCGTTTCTGCGGGTCTCCCGTGACCAAGTGCGAGAAAGAATCGCGAGGGATGAATATTTATCGTGTCGAACGTGCTTCGTGTCGCTGTTTACTCTCGAATTCAGTCTTTTGTTTTTAGAAATCGATGGCTGTATTGCCTCAGCGTCGCTGTCAATAATTAACTATAACGCTTACCGAACCGAAATGTGAATTCGATTTCGGCAAAGTCACTGCACAAATTTCGCAAAGTTATTTATAGCACGAATGGGAACTAAAATTAGGTACAAACGACGAAATAATTTCAAGAAACAAAAATGACGGTAAAGTATTTGCATTCAGAAAATGTTATATATTCACGGAGCACCGCGCGCTATATTATTGCCTGTCTTTGAGGATATTACAGGGGATATGCTCAGGGGAAAAATTTGAGGGATGTTGCGTATCGTCGGCGCTCGGGAGGATGTTCGACAAGATTTTCTCAGGTATCACTCAGCGACACGAATCGAGCGTGTGAATAATGGAGGGTAATCGCCCTTGCCAGTCTCTGTCGATCTTCGCCCCCCGAGGGTAGCAAGGTGGGAGACTCCGAAGGGCGGGATTTCTAGATTGGATTTAAGTACACAGCCGTGAGGTTTGAACCGGTTAATAATGTAGATAAAACCAGGACTACAGACGACTACAGACGATTACGCGAGACGTCGCGATGTTGTGGCGAACTTGAACTTCTAGACTTCTACCTCGCCGTGAAATTTCGATTTCTACCTTGTCTGGTTTCGTTCGCGGAACAGACAGACACCGGTGAAACACTGTAAGCGCTTCCCGAAATAAGTATCGCCGACTTGTTTCTCGATCCGTCAATTAAGGATAATTTACAGGCGCGATAGAATTAACCGTTTCGTTCGAAACAGCGTCGTGAAATATTTATCCGGGGAAACAATCAGTTTACGGAGACGATTCTCTTCTCGTTATAAACCTGTCGTCGACAATTAGGAGACTTTCCACTCGATGGCGACGTGCGTCACGAGAAATTTCGCGAAAACTGCTGTAATGGAACCACGGAAGAGCGCTAAATTCCACGAATCGGAGCTGTCACTCGGTGAAACAGGACCCTGTCTGAAAAATCGTGCAGTCTCAGAGGGAGGAACGAAAGGACTCGTATTTCGTCCCCGGCAATCGCGGTTCCATTTTCCGCGAAGGCGGCTGTCGCGCGGAAGAAGTCGCCAGTCAGCGGACGGTCTCGGTAATTTATTAAAATCCTCGTCACCGTCGTCATCCGACGAAATGTTCTCGGTGTTCGCGCGACCAGGACGCCTCCACTTTGCAGCGACGAAAAAAAAAAAAGAGAAAACCCGGCGAAGAAGGCAGATAGAGGAAGAGGGCGAGAGAGAGCGAGAGAGAGAGAGGACGATGGAAGCCTTTTATGCGCGGGCCAGCTGGCTCAGCACGACAAAAATTCTTTCAATTACAGAAAAGCGAATTCTCCTTAACTCCCTGGGCATCGATATTCATAGCGAAGCGTGTTACGTAAAAGTTACGGGGCTGGATTCGGCTGGAAAAGAGAGAGGGGTGCGAGAGAGGACGCGGATCAGGCTGCAGCCTGGTTATAGGCACACGAACAGAGAGAGAGGCTGAAGAGGTGGGGGCAACAGGAAGAGGGTGGAAAAGTATAACGGGACGGAGGGATGGAGAAGAAGAATTGGGCAGCAAAGGGGGTGGGCAGGGGGAGGACGCCGGAGCAGGCTTGATTGGAAAGGACAGCCTATCCGCAATTTGCAATCCGAAGGAGGGGAACAGGAGGTGAGAATTCGCTTGTCTTTCATCGGGACTTTCTTTCCCCGCTTCTTCCCCCCTTTTTTCTATTTTCCTCCGGCGTTCCTTTCCCACTAAGCATCCTCCGCCCGCTTACACGCAACCCCTTTTTGCATTTCAAGGGACGCGGGAGAAAGAGAGAGAGAGAGAGAGAGAGAGAGAGAGAGAGAGAGAGAGAGAGAGAGAGAGAGAGAGAGAGAGAGAGAGAGAGAGAGAGAGAGAGAGAGAGAGAGAGAGAGAGAGAGAGAGAGAGAGAGAGAGAGAGAGAGGGAGTTGGTAGTCAATACCGGCGCGCTGTCTTATCCCGCCAGATCCTTTGGATTCTTGTTCGTTGCGGAGGCGTTTGGATATTAACTGGAGGATAAACGGCCTCGAGATTCTAATGAAATATTGACACCGTCGCGAGAGAAAGTTTGTTTAATCAGGGAATACCAGCGTCGCGCGTTCGTCGTCATCACGAATTCCGAATTGATCGGGAAAAGGGCGGAAAGGGAGCGTCGCGTTTCGATACGCTCTTTGGACCCTGCCTTTAACCCCTTTGCAATTTCTCGCGTACTGATGAATTGGGTATTGCGGCTTTCTGTGGATTCGGTATTGACAGTTCGCTATTTTTAGTGTTGGGCGATACAGAGAAGCTAAAGGAGACTGGGGCAAGTTTACTAACTTTTAACATTAGTAATTTTTTCAGTTGAATCATTAATAATTTGTTGACTTGTTGTTTACCAAAAGTTTACACACTTCCTTAGGTACGCATACTTCATTTTGACCATCGTTACAATTGCACCTATACGTTGTAGTTTTTATCTCATTTATACTAGTGAAAACATTAAGTCACTCAACACAGACTAATTGACGGATTAATTGACTTATATGACGGAGTTAGTTGACTTGACATTTATCATTGGTACTCAAGAAAATACATAACGATATTAATGAAAGTTAAATATTTATATGCTCATGGATTTTTACTATAACGAACCACATAATGATTTGTAGGTAAAATTAATTGAAGTTCGGTCTGTAATCATCCAAGTCACTGTTATTTAAACCTGGTGAAGTTCAAGAGGTGGTGCCACTTCCTAAATATAAAAACGGATAAAAAAGAAAAACCGTGTATTTATTTTTTTCGGCCCTTCACATGTTTCAATACTGCAAACAGAAGTGTCAACCAGACCATAATACAATAACTAGAAGGCATTAGTCAACTAACCTCATCAGTCAATTAGTCTCCATCTAAAATTATTACTTTCTCTAAAAACTATTTCACATATTTCTGTAGTAAGCCGAACAGATTTATAGAGCTTAGTTCAGTCCTAAAATAACAGATGTTAAATCTATCCGCATACTTAATTCAACTCTGTTTGGTATCAAATATAGGAAAAAGAATTACCATTAGCTGCGTTATAAAAACAAAAATACACAACTCACAATTTTAACGCGATAAGCTAAAACACAGTTTACAGGATATTTTTGAACAGTAACGACTGTCAACATCTCAGAGTTTTCTTATCCGCAGGTGAAAATACGATTGCAAGCCCGCAAGAATCGTCACCATCTATTTTCTGTCTCCTCGTTTCGAAGGATCCAAGGAGTTACGTCCGCGTATTTCAAGTATCGACGTTCATGCTAATATTAAAACGCGTTCGCGGCACCGGTTCTTCCGAGTTTAGCCGCGTTACACCAAAACGAATACAGGTCGGGACATTATATTTTCCGCGGGTCAAGCCAAAATTGCGTCCCTGTTCGTGACCAATAGATTGAAGATTGCATTAGTAAAGAATATCTTATAAATCTGTTTAACGAGGACAAGAAATCGATGACGCGATCAGATTTTCGTCCAATCTAACCCTCGCGCGTATCGAGAAATTTGTAGAACGCTTCGGCGTTCAAATAAAAGATTCATCGAGCCGCTTAACGATCTGCTTACGAGATTTCCTCGGTTCCGTGATTCGCGAAAAGGGACTTCCTTCTTACATCAGTTCTCGACTGACGTCATTCGAAACCCTCGCGAGCAACCCTCGACTTCGGAGAGCTTCTTAAATTATAAACAGTGCCGGCTAACGCCGATGAGACTTCGACCGGCTTGAAACCGCAGAAACTTAGCTCGCTGGTCCTTTCGCGACAGCCGGGATATACTACTGTTCGGAATTCGAACTTACGCGGCCAGTCTTGTCTCCAAGTTTCGCGTCAGGATCTCTATTATATTATACATATAGTCTTCCTTGATCGATTTTTCGAGGAGGTCACAAACCTCGAGGAATTATTTTCGTCGAAAATTACATATTTATGTTTTATTTTATAGCTTTAATATCTCAAAATCGCGATGATCTAATATGCAGTGGGGAAATAAATTTTTGTGCAGTCGTTTTCTCTTATAGTTTGCTCTGATTAATTTGTTAAATATTTTATTACACGACGAAAAAAACATCCTTATAAATGACAGTACAGTTTGAGTAGAAAATTCAGTAGTAAATACAAAAAATACTGTTGGCAACAAATTTAACAGAATCGAGGAACAAATATTCAAACGACGAAAAGCAAGTTTGAACGAGGATGCGAGGATCATGAGATCAGCGAGCGTGAATCTGCGAGATAATTGCAAATAATTGTCCGAAGAAAACAATTGAAGGTATTAGCCAAGCGGACAAGTTGGAGCATCAGCACTCCTATGAAGTTACAGAACCAGGCAAGACTGGTCCCTCTCTATGGGCACAATGGACGGAGGACAGGAAGTCGTGGTCATGCCGGTGAGTGGTCAGCAGAACTTGATAGTTTCTCAAAACTCGATCTTCGAATCGCCTCGAATCTCACGCTTCTGAAAGCCGGCATACCTCACGCGATTAACCCCGGTCGACTCTTGTTTTTCTAACGGGCCCATTAGCCCAATTCCCGCCCGTGGACACAGATCGATCGAAATAATTACTAGTTTGCCCCGATTGGTTCGATATCTAACTACCAGATTTTTCTAATCTGTCGATTTCGACGCGCGCGTAAATAAATAACGAACGAATTTCCGTTTGTACCGCGATGTTCCATTTTAGTCGATTCCTGGGTCGAACGGTTTAAATAAAAAAGCCTGGCGAAACTAGTCCACTGTGTCGTTAAAATAATCCCGAAAATATCTCTCTCCGTACACTTACGTATACGTGTCAGCCTGACGATAAGCGAATCTCTGTTTACACGTAACCAACCGCCGAGCAGATGTACGTGTCGCACGTGTAATTCACACGCTCGTGTTGGTACACACGTATTTACCTGGTGCGTCACGTGAACTTGATATTCACCGTTACTATCTGCACACACGCGCACATACACCGTGTACGAATAAAAATATCCTAATGCGCACGCCAGCGACGCACTACTAAAATAATTTATTCCTGACGATTGTCCGTTATCAATGGAAAAATAGCCATCGACAAATCTGTTCGAAAAAGCTATCACATAAAACAAAAAACTATTCTGCGATTTCACAAAGAATGATTTTGAAAAGAACTACGCTACAAAGAACTTAATCCTCAAATTCATGGACTTACGAAATTTTTATAAAAAATTAAATTTTATCCGATTCGATTTTTGTATTGTTCTACGCTTTCAAAAAATATGAAAAAAATGTTGATTACCCATAGATATAAAAATTCTAACCATGCCAAAAATTTAACTCGCGCTATTAAACGTTCATGTGGCCTATAAAATAATTGGAAAAGTTATAAACGTAGTAACATCGAATACAAAATAATTGACGAAATCAAGAAACCGACCCACGCTTCACAAATTTTGGAACTAAGTTTCTTTTAAAACTGAGCGAGTGAAAAAATCTGTCGCACGTTTTCGATAGATTTTTTCGGGAGAAACGAAACAGGGTTCGGGTCACGGCACGCATGTATTTCGAATGGCTTCGTGTAAAGTATCGAAGGAGAAGCAGAGTTCTCGGAGCTCTCTAACCGTGCGTGTCACGCATATATGCATTCCGAAGGTGGCTGGTATACCTGCTCGCCCGGCGTACGACCGTATCGTTTCCCCTCCTCGAAAAGGAAACCGTCGAAAAGGCCGCTTTAAGGGCCATAAAACATTTGTTTCCCTCAGCAGCGCTCGCCGGGCCACCCCGACCCCGGCTATATTGCGTTCAGCCGCGAACGCGGGATTTTGAATTGAATTTGAAATCAGAGGGCTCGATTTTATGGCGGCTGGGTGTCAAACGCCTCGGAAGTGCCGCGTTTGGGACCGGCTTGACGCGGGAAAACTTTCCGGTTTTAAGGCCGAAACGGTCGACGCGATTCGGTTTACTCGTTTTCCTCGGCGCGTTTGTATCGCGATTTCTGGATGCGGCCGAACCCGTTCAATTCCGTTTTCGATTTTCAATAACGACACCCTACCACAGAGGAGGCCATAGATCGTATCAACCGGCCTCCTTATCGTTCGAAGATTCCTCTATTCCCGGAAATCAATGACTCCACCGGACGTCTTGGTGCTTTACACTTTATCGAGAAGGCAGATGTTTTCTTCTAAAATTAGTACTATTTGTAGAGTGATGTAGTCGTATTATTAGCAGTCTCATCGTTTCGCTGCGGACGTGTGATTGCGAATAAATGAAACGCAGAATCGAAGCGAGAGACAGAGAAAAAAAATTACGAAATCAGTCTGCATTCCGGAGTTTTCTTAACCTGATTTTATTATCACCTCGAAAAGTCACGCGTCTCGCTCGTAAATTTTAATCCGTCTAAACAATTATATGCATTAAAGCGTTAAATTTTTATTGCCAGCAATTTCTGTTTGTCGGAGCACTTCTCTTTGATAGTTCAACGAGATTTCGTCGGAACAGAAGAAATAGAAATCGTTGCAAGTCGCTCAAGCGTTATACAGTTATCTTATCTGCGGTGAAATTTCTGAGGGATTAATGGTCTTACCTGGTCGTTGTCTTGTTGATCTTGCCCGTACGTGGGGGTGTCACCATTGGGGGTGGTAGCGGCGGAGGGTCGCTGCGACATTGACAAGTTGATCGCGCCGTCTCCGTCTGTGTCATGATCCATTATGCCATCGTCCTGAAATCACGATCGTTATTACGTCAATCGGAGCTCCGTCGAACGATGAACTTCATGCTGAGTCAACGACGCTAAGCGTCGAAACTTTCTTTTTCGTTTCTTTTCTCGGTCCTAAATCATAAGCGTTTGCTTTCGAGAGCAACACGCTGCAAAAGACTGAACCGCGAAGGTCCCGGAATGTGCTTTGTTATCCGATATTACCCTCGGCGTCCGAACAGTTTTAGATCGCGCCTGACGCGTGTAATTCGGCACAGCATCGTCAGTAACAATGTTTGCTTCTCAACGCGGATAATATAATACATCCGCGCCGAGAACAATTACGCAACGCGCGTCGCAGCGAATCTGTCCAGAAATTCGGCGGACGCTTACTTTGCGAGAAGTCCTTGATCCTCAATTTCTGTTGGCGAATGCTGGAAGATGGGATTCATGGAACTGTACTCAAATATCTCACGCACAGCACACAGACTATCCTCTCGGTCAAATCATCTCACAGGCAACACTTCGCGTACAAAGGAGAAAAAACAGGACGCCCGAGAAAACGAGACGTAAATATCGAGGAAGCACTCGGTTCACGACGTCACACTCGCGAAGGCGACACGCAGCCGTTCGAAAACTTAGAATCTCCGCGTGCCGGAAGCGCGTACGCTCCTGGACACGTCCAACCACCACACAAACCCGCGTGTCCGAGTTCCTCGGACGAAGGGGACCGAGGATCGAAGCGGATCGCGTTCGTTCAACTCGATCGCACGGCTCTATCACCGCGGCAGGGTGAGAACGATCCCTCGGCCCTAAGGGACGGAGAAGGGCTGGTAAACGCACGTGGACGCGAGCACCCGTCAAAACGCATCAAGGAAAAAGAAAGAGAGGGCCGAGAGCGCGACGCGGCGCGCCGCGACGAGTGATGCGGAGGACTCCGGGGAGGAGGCACGGCGACGCTGCGAAGAAGACGAAAAGCAACGTTCACGCGGCGACCGAGTAGCGAGGACTAAACACTAAAAGCGGCACAGGCATACCAAGCAGCCCAACCGGCGAGGCTGTTGCTTATTGTGTAAATATAAACAAATATAGTTGAAACCAACCAACAGGCCTGCTTTCAGCTTCTCCCCCTTCTCCCCGGCGTCCCCCGACCTCGTCTTCTCCTTGCTCTTGTGCGTGCCCTACCTTCTCTGTCGGCATCTCCCCCTCCCCACTTATCGCGGCGGCCTGTGCTCCCCTACCCCTCGGCTGTCTGAAGACTTTTCCCCTCTCGCTCCACCGTAACACCCACCCTTCGTCGCGTCCCTGACCCCACCGCCGCGCCGCCAGGCAAACCAGTACATCATACACGAGGCACGTTGTACCGTGTGCCCGAGCTGGCTGACTGGCCTGCCTTCCTCTGCCTGCCCGCCTGCCTGTCTTGCCTTCTCTCTTGTCTTCCCATATGCTCGTCTGTGCTCGAACATTACGCATCGTCGTCGCACGGTCGTTTGCCGAGCGGCTGCGCGCGATGCCCGCTCCCGGTTACGCGCCACCAGCCGCTGACTTGCCTTACCAGCAGCTGAGAGACTATGTGCCCGAGGAGTCTCTCCTTTCTACGCTTTTTGCGCTACAGATGCTTTCGGGGGATCTCGCTTTTTTTTAGAGGTGAGTGCGTTTCGAGGGCGTTCGAGGGTGTTTGAGAGAGCCCGCTTTGGGCGAAGCAGTTTTTCCTCCGATTTTGTGGCGCGACGATCGAGGGTATCATTTAGAGCTCAGCTTCGATCGAAGAGATTTCAAGTCGTATCGAAGTAATTTTGCTTCAGGGAAAGTCGAATTTAGCTGCTAGATTTGGAGCTCTGTGTTATTACTTATCATTGCGTTGTAGTTACACGTAGATTTATAGAAAATAGTTTATATGGAACGTAAGGATTTTACTTTTGCGCAAAACTGTTGCGAATAAAAGTGTAAGTTTTAAAAAAAATTTACTGCGTTGAACTCTCGTCTTGCATTGATCTCCATTTTTTGTGAACAAAATTATAACTGTTTTAAGTGTCCTGCCTCCTTTACGTGAAGTCACAGGACATTGGTTAATCGCAATCAGTTGAGCAGAATTAAGGAACCCAAGTATTTGGAATGCATCCAAAAAATAATTGTGCTCCCAACGAAGCATGAGGCTTCTTCGCTCAGGAATCTTAATTCAATTTAAAACGAATGCACAGTGGATACCCTGATCCATGCTGTGAAATCTATTCAGAGGCGGCATGGTGTTCGTCAAGAAGCACCTCTGAGCGATAAAGGAATTGTCAAGGGCTGCCATAAACAAGGCGATACCGCTGAGGGGGCCCAAAGATTTCTTTCCCAAAGGAGGACAGATATTCGGGTTTCAACTTACGAGACTCCCATAGAAGTCGACCACATTTTCGGAGTTAATTCTCGTAAACGAAGAGGAGTTCATAAGAGATTCTGAAACCGTAGAAAATTAAGTATCGATATTTTATATTATTTCAACGGTCCGATTCGATGAGCAACCATGGAATTATGAATATTCCCGTTCTTTGGCCGTCCCGAGTGTAAACGAATGAGAGGAGGAGCGCACACATTCTCGCTCCGTAAATAAGTGTGTACACGTGTTGTCTGACGCAACCTGAACCACCGGCTCAAGTTTGTATAGGCGAACCGGAAATGGGGGACGAAATATTCCTCGAAACGGCGTGTCCTTAAATATTCCTTTCACTCGTGTTTCAGACGCACAACAATCGTGCCGGCGAGGAGCTGCGCCTTCGAGACTAACCAACAGCGCATCAACAAGTATTTTTGTTCCTCAGAATCGTCGAATACAATAATTTAAAAGCGGGAAGAAAATTATTAACTTGTGCAATCACCCTTCCCGTTAGTATTCCCATGGACGACACCCGAAAAGGGGCTGACGAGATATTCCGTGAGCGACTTTATTAGGCTTACGATACTGGCCCTATCAGAACTATCCGAAGCAAATCCTCGGCTTTAGCCGTTCCATTGTCGAACGGCGAGGTGTATCCTCGTAACCCAGGGTAGTTCACACAGCGAGGGGAGACCGCGTCCCATCGCCCGTCCTATGACAACAAAACTGAGGGCAAAAATAGGCGCAGCCGGCTGGCCAGGCTTGTGTACGTGGCGTATACTAAATATGTATTTATTAAGTAAACAACCGTTGCTCTGGGGGTTCCGACGGGGTACGTACGTACGTGCGTCTCGTTTCCTATTTCATTGTGAGTAATGCGCTCCACCGGATTCGATGGTTACGTCACTGTGCATAAGCGTAGAATGCACAACTCGATACTAACAAAAATGTTATTGGACACGGTTGATATTAAATTCTACAAAAATTCACCACGCAAAAAAAGGAGAAAGCTAATCGCAGCTCTTTAGTAAAATGACAAATAATTTATACATTAAGGGGTTGTAATTGCTTCCCCGAGCTCTCCATCTCCCAACATTCTATAAACAAACCGAGCGATCCTTTGACCAATTAACTAGACGCAGGATAATCCACGACCGTCGAGAGCGGAGGGTAAAAAATGAGAAGCGAAAGAACACGAGTCGGCGACGTACGGGGACGAGGGTTAAGAACGGGGTAGGTCCGCGCGTACAGCAAGCCGCAGGTTCGCGAGGGTGTGGGCGCACGATCGAGCAAACCGACCGTAAAGAAGGATAATCGCCGGGAGTCGAAGTAAGAAGAGATAACGAGATCGTATATCCCCATCAAAAAGGAGAGAAGGACAAGGTAAACGCCGTGTCTTCGCGTGTGTGCAGGGGTCCCGGCTACCCTTTCGGCTGCACGGACACAGAGAGGTTTGCGACGCGCTCCCCTCCTAAATAATAAACGAGAGGATTTACCCCCGTCAGGTTCGCACGACGGTACATAAAAATACTCGAATCTGAGAAATTAGCGGGCGGACCAACGGGACATCGTCGCGGGAGCGATTCTCTCGGGACGGGAGCAAGAAGGAGGAGACGACGGGCGACAGGGGCTCGAGAAAAAGAGGAACTCGAGGGGGTTGAAGAGGGGTTAGGGGGGAGGGGGTTAGGAGAGTCGGTTGGAGAGCGAGCGGAGGCGTTTTCGGTCTCCACGCGGAGTGCCGGCCCCGGGAAAAAAGGGTACCTAAAAGGGTTGAATTAATGTCGCGATAAATATATGATTTAAGGTGGAAACGTTTGCAACTCCGGCTAATTTTTTATCTGAGACCGCGGCGCGCTCCTCGTCGAGAGGGTTTTTACCCTAGAAAAGAGAGACCGACGATCTCTCGAGCACCGGGCCAGAGAGGTAGGGGGTCGGTGCTCCGCGAGGGGAGACGGAAGCAGGTTGGAAACCGGGCCAGGGGATGGTGACAGCGGTGGAGGGCGGTCGAATCCAACGGTTATTTCTTTTTTCGGGTAATTTACTACCGGCGAGAATTTGAGCGGACGCGCGCTTTTTAATAGTTCGCGCCACTCCAAGGACTCTCTTCGTGCTTTTTACCCCCCTTCAGTCCCCGCCAAACCCCCGCGGATGCTCGCCCCGCTGGCTCGACCAACCGAAGCTCCTCGTTCTCCGTCTGTCGACCGAGGGACGGCCAACGCGAAGAGACAACGTGGCGGCATCGTTCCGCGGCGGTTACGATGAAAATTACGAGAACATAAAGCGGCCATCTACGACGCAGTTTATGTCACTCGACTCTGCCGCTGAATTTTACTACAGATTACTCATCGGTTTTTTTCTGGCCGGGGGCTCGATGGTCCCGCGACGAGGACGCGTGCGACTGGACTCCACCAAAACTCCTGCGCGAGGGTGGGGATGCCGCTAATAGAATCATTCTCCAGGAGGATGACAGCGAAAACGAATTTCCAGAAAATAAAAAATTCTGCGCTTCACACCCGAGCGAAATTTTCATGAAATTCTCTCGTTGTGAAAGGTGGTAATGATAACGCGAAGGAAGCGTCGAATCTCCTCAACCGATAGGTTGCCACGTCCTTCCGCGCGCAATTTCGCGCCGCCGTCCCGAAAATCCTTCGCAGATTGTACGTCATTCCGCTTTGGGGCGGTGAAAGCATCCCCGCGGGACCGCAAACAGCCGCTCCCCCAATTATCCGCGACACGGGCGAGAACACGCTGATGCGGAGCGTCGCGCGTATCACCGGCGCATACGTGACAACGGGCCTGCGAAAGGGAATCAGAACTATTCCACCCTTATTTCTTCGGGCGAGCGAGAAGAGGGAGGGAAGGCGCGGAGGAACGGCGGACAGCCACCCTCCAGGAAGCGGGAACGGCCACGACCGCTTAGGTTTCCGCAGCGTCGACGCTTTTTGAATTAACCGCCTGGACATTAGAATACGAAATTGATATATTATGGCCGAGGACCCCAGAGTTTCATCCTCCTCCGCCCGGTCCCTCTCTTCCTCCTTCAGTGCGCCCCGCTGAAAGGCCGCGAAACCGCGGGGGTTAGACGACGCGGTGAAAGAAACAGGGCGGATGGTCCGGTTACACACACCCTTTAGGCATGACTGGCCGCCGTTCGCATCTTTCATCGCATTATCTTCCCTCGTAAAACACGCCTTTATAGGTTCCCGAAACGCTCCCCCCGGCACGACTTCGGGTTTGTCCACCGCGTTTGTGCACTGCGTGTTCCTCCGTTGTCTTCTCTCTTCCTGCGACTTTTCTTCGCCCGGTCGCGCTACTGGTTCGTCTGGTCCCGTTGGAAAGTATGGATATTAGTTTCTGATGGGCGTATTTGTTAAGGAAAGGCTGCTTTACATCTCGCAGAACCGCGGGAAGTACACAATGGCTGGATATTTTTCCAAGTATAAGGAGGTCTTCTCATATAGTGTTTACCATCGAAGTTTGCGGTATGAACTTTGTATTTTGTGAGGGAAAGTAATCGAAATTCCTATTTGCGGGTGGTTTCCATAAACACGAAATAATGCGATTGATGACTCGAGCCAATAAATATTATTCAACCACAAATATATGATTTTAATAACAACGCACTTAAAAATTATGCTTTATATTTTTTGTGACAGGAACAAGTAAAACAATGATTTACAGCATTTTTGAATTGTATTTTACCCACGTGGTTTGCGAAGTTTAAAGATTCACTTTTATCACTTCCTAAAGGAACCAGTAAATTAGAATATTCTTAGTGAATTATAAATTTAATATTATTTTATGGAGTCGAAACATACTACAGTAGAATCTTGATTAATTGGCTCTTAATTATTTTCTTTTCCTGTTATTCTGAGCTCAATTATTTGAAGCAGTTACTATAAGAACACAATAAAATTTCAAATAAAACTTTATCTGTCATTTAATGATACATTAACTCTCTGAGACCTTCTTTAAATTTCTCCAAAGCGTAGAAAGGGCTGCGTTTGGCTTCACTTTTTAAAACAATTTTTGAATTTGTTGTATCATGTAGTAGGGATCTTCAGAAATATTTCTGACTTTTTTCCAATTTTTTAGAAGTCTCAAAGATAAAAATAATGGTAGGTCTGAATTTAAAACTAATAAAATTTTGCATAGAGGAAATATTTTGTATTGACTCCGATTTGAAGTCGGTTAATTAAAATCCTACTATAATAGATTTTTTTTGTTAATAAGTAACTTTATTAAAGTTCGCATTTCCAAACAAAAAATTTCGAACACTATAACTCTCCTTATTTTTACTAAAAAAAAACTGCAAAGAGCTTCATAAATGCAATGCAAACACCCGAATAATATTTCAATCCCGAAACAAGACTATACATTCGTATTAACGCTGCTACGATTGTCGAGCTTTTTTTACCTAATTGCGCATTTTATTTCTTTGAACAATTGTCTCCATTTTAACAAAAATATGAAATATTTAGTGTTAATATCCACAGTTTATTGTGCCTTGACATTCTATAAAAATTGAATTGTCCGCATTTGTAATAATGTGCTAATAATTGATGTTCTAATCAATCAGATTTTTAAGAGGAACGTAGAAGGGTCAAGATAAGTCGATCACTAGTATTCGCTACAATCTCAAGCACAAAGGGCATTTCGGAGGAAGAAGAAGAGCCAAGCCGAAGATTCCTTCAGGGCGTAGGGTTCCAATAGCGACCAGCATCGCGTTTTTCTTCGGCTGATTTATCGCGTTGACGATTAAGGGTCGTGGCTGGAGGAAAGCGTTCGACCTTAGCGAACGTCGATCCGAGTTCACGACGCGGCCCGATCGGCTAATGGCCCCTGGTAGACATTAACATTGACGGAGTAAGTCGACGTCGTTTATGTGAGCGTACCGTTAATTTGGCTTTAAGGTAGCAGTCGCCCGTGCCGATCCACACCCCCGGCTTCGCCTGTATCCGTGCCGGTGGTTCTCTTGTTAGCATACTTATCATCCGGCCGTGGAATTAAGAACGAGCGAGGTGTCTAGGGGTGTGAAAGTACCGAGAAGCGGCGCGAGGGTAGAGAAAGACGTTAGGGGGTGACTGTCGTGCAGGAACAGAGGCCGGCGGGGCGGCGGGGTAGGGTGAGATGTTGATAATATCAGCTCGAGCGGAGTAGAACGGGTATTGGCTGGCGGACTATTGTCGGAATAATGTTGATTGGATTCAAGACCGAAGGCATTAATCTGCCTTCTTTTATTATGGACCGGGAGGGACGATCTTAACCTTCTCTCACCGCCTCCCGGTCGTCTATCCAAACCGATACTCGCGAGGAATAATCTACCCTCTTCCTTCTTTTGAATAACCTTGTTAACAATTACATTTCTTCCTTTCAATCTTAATCAGGGGACGCCGGATACACAAGGCGTGGCTTTCTTGTCAATTTTTCTAATTATCTTCAGTCCAGCTGTTGCCACGTTATTTGATACCCTCGAATTGGGATTTCTGATCGCGTTGGAGAAGTAAAGCACTCATTCGTCTTCTCGCGTCGAGTTTCTTCGGAGGGCGGCAATTCGATTCCCGGTCGCGGGAACGAACGGTGTATCGCGAAAAAATCCGTCGGAACAATGGGCACGGGATGAACTATCTGGTCGGTCGGAGCTTTGCGTCCAGAAAGGAGGAGAGATCCAGATGGATGATCGTAAGTGGTGGACAGAGGCCGATAAGGGTAGCGGGCAGGTCGAGCGGATCGGACGGACGGCGGGGGTTGCTGGTCCTGAAGAATGGACCTCTTTGTTTAGCCGTTTATGGTGGAAGAGATTTAGCCGGATTGCCGTCAGCCGATAGCCACCGAGGGTGTCGACCGGTTCGTATCCAGGGTGTAGGAGGGGGTTGCTCGAGGAATCCGTGAAACTCTCACTAATACGCGGCGAGTTCCTGACTTCGCTCGTCCTTCCCGCCCTCGTCCCCGTCGCCGATCGAACCCTCTTCTTTCCGCAGGGACATTCCGGGACTGGCAACACCTTCGAGGAAGATTCGGTACGCTTACGAGCGACCCCTCACAATGGCCGGGCATTAGCTGACAACAGAGGTGTGGACATCGGATGGTCCTAACACCCTTAACGTCCACGCTCGCCACCCCCGCGCTTGATTGGCGGAGGCGAGCACGGTTGAAACGTTTCGCATTTATAGCCGGGATCTAAATAAAATCTCCGCCTGCCTCCGATAAGGTCCTGGTTCCTGGCGACCGGCAAATCCTTCGGATCCTCGCGAGACTTCACGCTCGCACCCGTTTCAGGCTTCTCGAATTCCTGCGAGGAAAGTCAGTTTCGAGAGACGGGCCTCGGAGCCGCGACCGCAGTTCCTCGAAGCCTGTTATCGTCGTTATCGTCGTCGGTAAACGGGTAAAGGAGCGGGCGGGCGCGTGGAGCGGTATCAGACGGATGATATCAATTCGACGAAGCTTTGGAATAGACATTTACGGGAATTCAGCGGCGGGGACTAAGCGGCCGCCGAGTTGAGATACAGTTATGCAATAATGAGCTAATGTAGGTAATAGGATTACGACAGAATCTCCTGTAATTGGCCGCTGAAAAGGTGAGCTCGGTTTTGCTAATCACCCACTAAAAGGTAACTTTGGACGCTTTACAGTTAAGCTTAAGAGGTTTACTGGGCTTTACACGCATACGGGATACACTTTACGATTGTTTCCTTTTTCCCCGTTGCGACGCACAAAGCCCCGTGTCATTATCATTTTAACGCAATAGGATTAATTATACATTCGTTAGCGTGCGCGCAAAGCGGCGCGGCGCAGCGAGTCGGCAGCTTCTCGCGGGGTGAATTTTCGGAGGACCTCGGCCGACGCTCCGGGAATCGCTGAGAATCCTGTCACGTGCCTTGACCTATTCAGAACAGCGAGCATGATGGATGCATCGATGTCGACTGGGGATCGCTGCGTCATCTTCGTGATCGTATTGGCATTCATGCGAAACGGGCATCTCGCGTTTTATTTACATCTCCCGCATGGAAATGACCATACGAGATACTTTCCTCTGACTGGGTCGACTGTTTCATCAATTTTTTTTTCAAACTTGGACCACTGAAGGAAATTGTTGGGTATCCGATGGTCATAGAGGCGCGTAAATCTCACGACATCGGCCAAGCAGGACGGGACCTTATAAATTCAGCGCGAATTTACTGCGGTGCCATGGATCAAGCCTCGAAGCACGGGGTTTTCGGGTTGGATTAGGGACGAACTTGCAATTCACTTCGATATATTTACTGTGAGAACGGTCAGGCTTCGAGAAGTGGCCGCCGAGGTATGGATGGACAGACTGCTCGGGTTTTCCCTTTACCTTTTAGAGTAAATAAGATCCCATGCTCGCCCATCGTGTATTTTCCATGGCAGCACACGCGGCGTTCGCACATTTGCGATCGGTGCGTGGCCACTTTCGGCATTCGTACGTCCCTTCCGTGATTTATGAAGTTTCCGAGTCTCCTTCGACTTGCAACTTTATCCCTTCGCCTCAATTGTCCGCTATTCAACTGGATTCCCCAATCCACGCACCCTAATATATCGTATATATCAGAAATTGCGCCGTGAAAGAACTCGTCTTCGGTTTCGAAAAGGCGAGCAGAGGCCGAGCGAGGTTGTGAAGTGGCCGCCGATCGCGAAATCACGGCTCGAGACCGGCGAGCACGTCACAATACTTAGGTTTCTTATTTTCTAACATTGTATAAAAAATGCATTATCTACATTCTTAACAACATGAAAATAATAAGTTGTCCAATATTGGATTTTCACGAGGAACCGCAGCAGGGTTAAATTAGTCATTGTTCTATACACTTTAATGTAAGATTTTTTATCACAAGAATTTTATTTTTCTAAACACACTAAACCCAAATTAAATTCCCTTCAATGTATTTATGTGATTACAGATCAAATAAGCGTGATTTAGGATATTATTAAGTAATGCAAAGTGTTATTACAAAAAGGACTGGTGCAAGAAAAGTAAAATTTTGTAGACCAGTGTTACTATCGTACTAACCTATGAATGTTTGACAACGCGTGTTTATCTTCCAGGCTAAAATTTAATTCTATACTGACACTAATCTCACTCAACAAACCAGCGATCCTCCGCAACGACGCATCGCAGATAAGATTATCGCCCGGAGTAACGAGAGGCAGACCAACGCCGCAAGCCGCAAACCTCTCACCGCAAATTCACGAGCGACTCCCTCGAACAAAAACAATAAATACAAGAACACTCAGTACCCGTCTTCAGCGAGCGCGAGGGCCGAGTAAGGGTTGCGTATAAGGCGGATAATGATAATAATAAAAAGGAGCATCCGAAGGGGATCCCCAATATCGCGCAACGAGGCCGAAGGAAAACCGAAGCGGTCGAGAGAGGCCGCTCCGTCTTTTAGTCGTTCGCGGTTGGAGGGTGCTCAGCCGTGTAGTGTCAATGAATAAAAATTTGCGGCGAGGGTGGTCTCGCGTTTGACGCCGATTTTAAAGCTCACCCTCCCCGACCTGCCAGCCACCCGAACTTACCCTCGCGCGCCACCCCCCACCCCCTCGATCCGCCTTACTCCACCGTCAGAGACATTACTTTATACTGCGGCGGAGCATCGCGAGGAGAGTCACGGTTCACAATCAGCGGTGGCTGAAACTCGCACTTATTTTCGCCCGAGTGCCCACGGCCGCCACGAAACCACCCCCGCCGCGAGCCACCGACCTCGGAATAAGACGGCTTCGCCTGGAGATCATTATGCCACGCCTTAAGTCGAGCTAATATGTCCTTTTCTCCCTGCCAGCCACACACCCTCCGACCTCCGCCCAACGGTTCTGCGTGTATATATCCCCTATCGAATGGAGCAGCGAAGCGTCTTGCGAGCTACGAGCCGGCCGACCCGCGACATAGACAATTTAATGCCGTTTTATAAATTATACACCGCGAGAACCGAGAGACGAGGGGGTGGATCGTTCGTTCTACGGAGTTAATCCCGACGTCGTGCACGTGCACCGTCGACGAGCGTTGTTACGCTAGACGCCGGCGGGCAGGTGTGCGTGAGTCAGGTGCAATGTCAAGGAAGAGTTCGTGGGAGAACGAAGGGAGCCAGACGAGTTTCGTTGACACGAATTCCTGATTTGTAGGTTTGTAGACGGCACGCGGGAAAACCGTTCATAATGCAGCGGCTGTTGGAGAATTGTTAGACTCTAGTCGCGGCCGAGAAAAAGTTTCGTGGAGAGAGTAACACTAGAAAGTGCTTCTTAATTATTCAACCCTTCGTGCATCCAACTTCTCTTTAATTTTACTAACAAGAATGCGAATTTTTAGGAAGACGACAAGAAATTTCGGCGATCGCCGCCTAGCCTAGAGGACTTCTTCCCCAACAAGCACCACGAAGGAGCGATTCCCATCTTTCGTTATACCCGCAATGCCTCATCCAAAAAATGGCGCTTTACCGACCCAAAGATATAACCCAGACACCTCGCAAAGCCCCATACGTTATATGAATAATAGTCCACGGCGAATGGCGAGGCGGTGGCAGGGACCGGCCCGTGGGAAGGGGTGAATTTAGAGGGTGCCGATGAATATATCAACGTAGACGTATCCAATCATTCCCTTATTACGATATCGATACATTATTTTCATAATACGACAACGTCGCGAGGGTGTCGGTCGCGCGGTGAAAAAAAGGCGAGGCACCACAGACTCTCAGCCCTTCTCCTTTCCTCTCTGCGGCAAGGGGGAAAAAAAAACTGGTACGTACGCGAGACGGAGAAGGGTGAGAGAGGGTTCCTTACACTCGCGCGTTCTCTGCCGGGTCTATCGATTTCGGGATTAGGTGGCAATTTTTCAAGCCTATGGCGAATAATTACCGAATCCTTCCCCCATCGAGTGGCTTCCGCCATAAACGACCAACCACGACCCCTCCCCACTCCCCCATACGGAGCTTTTTAAAAGACCGTCGACACATGGAGAATTTAAGCGGGATGAGGGAACGTTCTCTGTCGCGCCGCTGGAAGAGCATTACTCTTGCCTCTCGGCAATTATTAACCCGCCGTTACCGTGGCAGACTTTTGTCTCATCAGTATGATCGGCCAGAAAATGTCTCACGGCAAGAGGTATTTTCGGTCGAGTGTGCTCTGATTAGGTTTGACGGACCTTCAGTCTGCAAATACTACCGAAGCTCGAAAACCACTTTTGGGAAGCTAATTTTTGAACCATCTCGCAATATGTAAAGCCGAATAAATAAAAGGAAAGTTCGCCTGAAGGTTCTTGAATATCCTCTGATTAAAAATGAATTAACACTTTTTTAAACCTAACTTCGATTGATTCTACTCGTCCAATAAATTCTATTTTCACCAGTTCCACTTTCAGAAGCTAAGGACTCAGCCGCCTCTCTCTTTAATCAATTTAAGAATAAATACTTTCAGAGATAATATCGAACCAGTGGACCAATTTGCAATAAAAGCCAACCAAAACGAACCCGCCATTGATCTCTTTGATTCCGAGGGTGGGTTTCGAACGATTCCACGGTGGAGTCGCGGCGGACGGAAATATATGGAGTCCAGGGTTGATTTTTAAAGATCGAGAGGGACGATATACGTCGACGCAGTAGCTCTCCTGAAGCAGTCAGGCAGGAGCGGAGGGGGTGACGGAATAGGGGCTGGGGATACCTTCATCTGCGGATTACTTATGCACGAGCAGCCGCGACTCATTTCATTGCAACGGAGCCAAGACTCCGGGAAGCAAGCCGAGTCAAGCCGACGGAAAAATGTTTCTATTTAGCTCGCTTAAGCTCTTTATTAAAGGTTCGCTTCTTCCGCGAGCGGAGACTTGGCTCCGGCTTCCGAGAGTCTGCGCTAAACCCGCCGCCGACTCAACGACACCCGAGACCCGAGAAAAGAAGATTGTGGTCTATCCTTTTCGCTTGGGTTTTTTTTTGTCTCCGCCGTCCTCGATTTCCTTCGCGTCTCTCTGTCTCTCTTTTTCCCACCCCCTCGGCGAAAGAAATCCTCGAAGGGTGTCGGCCGTAGGAGAGAGAGGCAGGGGGAAGAAATTGCGTCAATTACCCGCTGATTTCGGCATCTGATCCGTGGATTACGGCCCGCCGCGAATGCTGATCCCTCTTTCGTTTATTGAGCGACGTTTTCAAAATGACACGTCCCGATTCGACCGGTCTACGATCCACCACCCCCGACCACGCTCTGAACGCACCCTCCGTTGCTCGAGATAAGAGTAACGAATGCGTAATATACGAAATTGAATGTTTTAATAAACCCCCTCGGAGCAACCGACGTTCGCTGGAAAACTCTCAACGGGAGCGTTCTGCCACCCTTCGATAAATTAAAGAAAAAAAAAATAGATTGCAATTCGGATGTATTTAGATCGAGTTGTTCGCATTCGGTAGACATCGGAGGATTCCCGAATTCAGAGGATCTCCAGAAGTAACGCCACGAAAAAGTCTTCAGAGTTTCTCGCGCGAATCGCGAAAAACGGTTCTTTGGGAAGGGACGGAATAAAAGAGCGACCCTTTCGCGAGCCGCGATCTTTCGACCCTCTTTCGCGCCCGATTGTCTCTCATCACCGACAGGAAGGAGCGTCGGGGGGCGAGGCTACAAATAATTCCGGGGCGTTATTCGATGGCATATTTTCGATTATCGGCCAACGAAGCGTAATCTCGCCAGTAAATGGAGGATTGTCTCTGTATAGCGGAAGATGAGGTGCTGCGGGTTCGTGGAGAAGCGACGTCGACGATGACGAGGTCGGCGGGAAAAGAGGAAAGGAGAACCGAAGGGGCCGGGGCGGCGGAATAGTCGAAGAGGAAAGAAAGATGAGAAAAAACGGAGCAAGCGAGCGGAAGGGAGACGGAGCGAGTTCCAGGGGGCGATGGGTTAGAACTCAGGGGTTCGAGAAAGGGGAAGGGTATAGCCACCAGCGGCTCTTTAAAAGAAAGCGGGATAAACAGACAGTTCCAGCGGAGCAGGAGGGAGGAAATGTAAATTTCCAGCGAGCTGGAAGGAAGAGAAAAGAATAAGGGCTCGAACACCGTGGGTATATTGAGTGAGCGACTAGCCCTTCCACCCGCGCCGACACCGCCACCCCCGTCGCCCCTGCTTCTTTAAATTTCATGTGCCAATTGTGCGCGATTGTCTTTACTTTGCTTCTTCTTCTGTAGCGAGCGACGGAGTCGAGTTCCCGCGTTCGAGTGCCTCGCGGCTTTCTTCGGTTACTTTTTCCAAGCGCTGTTTACGTCGCGATCTTCTGGTCTACGTGACGCGGATCGTTTCCGAGCCATCGATTTCGCTGATCTACCTACCCCCTCTTCGGCTACCTGGAAAGCTTGATCGCGCGCCGGTGACACCCGCTAAATACTCGACACGCACGGAGATATCGAGTCAGCTGCTCGTGATGCGATTCGTGCAGGTGCAATCCAACACCACGTTCGTCGGGTTACAGCTCGTTCGTTATTTCTACAACGATAACGCCATCAATCTGCTATTTTTTCGGCGGGAATTCGTGGAAGCTTAGAACCGCTGAAATCACTTGTTTCTTGTTTGTTGGGGCTTACAATTTTATTAAACTTTTCTTTGGTGGAAATCCGTGGCCAATCAGAATTGTTAAAAGCATAGGTGAGACTTAAAAACACTTAAATCAATTTAAAATATTTTATGTAACAAAGTAACGGGGAATTTTACAATATAATAGGGATTCTTAATTTCTTTGTTCTTTTTTTTTTAGAAGCTTAAAATGAGGTTCCAATTCAAATTGCTAACAAATTGCGAAATAATATATACTTGCAATCAAATTCCACGTCGTCAGAGTAAATACAACCCTCGGAAATAAGAAAACAGTGAAAAGGTAAAGCTTTTATCAGGAATATTCCCCGGCGCAATCGTTCTTTTTCGAAAAAATCACCCGCCTCGAGACAATCGCGCAGGCAAAGAAGTCAACGTCCCCGGCAGCTCGGCTCGATCGAGATAAATCAAAGAACCGCAGTCTGACGAGGCGAGAAGTAGACGTGGCAAACATTCGGAACGTCTCGTCAGGCGGACACGTCGTTTCTCCTGACGAGACTGAAAAGGGATGCAAGTAGACGTTCGCGGAATGATATTCAGAGGGATGAAGAGGACAGAAAGAGGGTGACGCGCGGGCGATGGCAGGGTGGTGGTGGTGGTGGTGGTGGTGGTCTGTGTGGGGAGGCAGGAGTTCGCCGGATCGGTGTCCACAGTGGATAAAGTGAAAGATTCTCTCGATGCGAGGGAGGGAATGGAGACTCGTGTGACAGGGGTTGAAGAAGAACCACGCCGGTCGGATGGTCACCCTACGTGCCAAGAATTTCTCGCGGCAGAAGACACGGAGCGGCGCGGCGTGCCGCGGCGAGGCGAGGGTGTCTATGGTGTTGCCGGGCTTCCGACGAGCGGAGCCGACGGTAAGCGAGAGCAACAGTCGCTGAATAAACACAAAGTCCAGTTAAAGTCGTAATAAATGTCTCCTCCTTTCCGATGGGTTCTTCCTTCTCGTCCGTCCCTCCTCCCCTTCTCGTCCTCTCCTCCTCGCGCGACTGGCGAGCCTTCTCTTTCGCTCTTTTCACGCCCGTTGTGCTTGCTTTCCTTTCTTTCTCGGAGACAAACGGTATTGAGGGTGAAAATTGACGGCTTTATCGTGCCGCTTCCGCGAGAACTTTCCGAGGATTTGCCTTTTCCTCCTTGACGGTTTCGTATTTTCCGGTAGACCTTCTCCCGCCGAGCTTCCTCCCACTTTCCTCCCCCTCGCGATTGTCTTGGGGAAAGTCTTTAAGAAAGACTGATTGGACGCGATCATTTATTCCGTTCCGTTCCAAGAGGCGATCCTTTGTTTCCCGAAGTCGTCGCGAGTAGTTGGTTTTTAAGTATTCATTAGCAACGCGTTTCGTTCGATCGCTCGCGCGCTGGTCGTACCTGCCGAACGGGAGAGAGTTCGGCCAACAACGAAAGCCCTCGCCCCCTTTGTTTCCATTAAAATGCCCGTACCTGGCTGAAAGTTTCAGTGACAACGATAAAGTTGCTATGTATACAGCGATATCCGGCACAACCGAATAAACACGTGCTCGATAGATATTTATTTTTCTGCTTCGCGGCGGCTTAAAGCCCAACGAGATACGAGAATAAACAATCCCGGACATATGTTTCTCTTCCACTTCTGCGTCGGCTTTTATATGCAATCGTGCTGTTCAATTACGTAACCGATCATTTTATAACGCAGCCTCTGCGGCTTTTCTACAAACACCGTTCGATACTTTTCTTCATAATTCTGATTTTATCGAGGTTGCGTTTCGTATCAACCTATTTTCTTTTCTCCTGGCCTTCTCCTTTATTATTATTATTCCTCACTACTGTCGATCGAACGACGTACAATATACGCTTCGATTTGTGTACATCGTGTATTTGCGAAAAAATGTGTTACGATTATTAAACGAAGCACTGTGTAAATGTTTACAGAAAATTTCTATTTCTTTTACAGAATATTGCGTTTACAGAATATTTCTCATTCCCCAGCTCGGCGCTGTATCAACGATAATTATATAAAGCAAATGAGCCATGTTTGTCGTAAGTAACCCATTGAGATATGAATTGGCTTCATTAACATCGTCCTCGATGTAAGCTCATTGCTAGAGAATATTTAAACCGTAACGAGGAAACGTCGCAGAGCTGAATAAATTTTCGGTAGAAACCATTAAAATCTACTTTAAAAAAAAAAACAAAGTAATCAACTTTTAGTTCCATCAATTAATTTTCTGTCCCAAATAAAAATTTCCCGCACAATGTATAAACTATCCTCGCTCATCCCTAACGTCTGTGCGGAAGAGAACAATTTAAATCAAAGGTGACGGACCTCGCGAAATACGATCGATAATCCACGGGAGAGCCAACAGACGACGTAAATGGCAGCGATGACGTACATTTTTCCCCGTACACGATGCATCGCGTGCTGCCCGGAATCAACATTCCGTCGTGAACGATTCGCGTATGACGCTGCGATGACGCCAACACTCCCACGCGATTTTCCAGACGCCCCGAATGGAATTCGGATCGCGAAACAAACATCCTGCGCTCTATGCCGCGAGCACCGAGTCCTTTCGATCTCTGTTGTTTCGACTCGCCACAAATATTTACCAAATATCGATCTCCCTCCTCCCTCTACGCCGCTCCGATTCTACCCACCGTGACGCTGAAGGGACGAGGATACGCAAATTGCATTTGCGTTGACCGCCGCTGCCTCGGCACCGCCGATATTTGTAGTCGGTTGTATATCGAGGCGCGGATTGGCGGATCGCCAATTAAAATCCCGCGCGCCTCGTTCGCTTTCCACGCAAGAATACTCGTATTATGATAACGTAAATCGTGTGGCACGAAATCGAGCCTGACAAACTCTTGAATGATCCATGAAAATATTGTACAATTAAACAATCTGTAAACATCGAAATACGGGGCGGAATGTTACGCCCTCCTAGCTGAATACGACTGTAGTTTTAATCATCTAATAAATTTTCCAACGACCAGCGGGTACCTGTTGGTTGATTAATCGCCGGAATAATTAATCGACGAGTATCACGCGAGTGCCGAGAACACGGCGTGTAACTTCCCTTCTATCAAGACGCCGCATTCCTGGCGTTTTTATTGACACCGTAGGTAGCATGGTAAAGATGTTTTCAACCCCTTTGCGAATTCCTGATGTGGGGATGCTTTATGCAAATTGCTGTAATAGCGGTACGACGAGCGTACGTTAACTCCCTCTAAGGGCAATAGACAGCAACGCGTTATTTTTAACAAAACCGTAGCCAGTCCCGGGAAAACGATCACTTCCGTTTACGTACGCGAACGTCCGTGCAACGTCTTATTGATCTGCGCGCGGTTTCGAACGCGTTCTGGATGTTTGCTATTTGCCGTGAGACGGCGCAGGGAAATTGCCGATATATTTAACGTTCCATTAAACAAACGTTGCCAGCGAAAGTCGCCCCGACGCCGTGGGATTCGACCGTAGGAAAGTGAAAACAATTACCGGCTAGAGGGTAGAGGGTTGACTATTTAGTTATCGTTGACCCAAGGATTCGACGTCCTTTTATCGAGTCGAAGGCGGACATGGATCCGGGGGTCAAAGGTGACGGCGGCCTCCCTTGAATCGTTAAAATAATAAAGATTGTTATTGAACCGGCGGGCATTCGCGTAAAAATTTGAATTTCTCCCGCTCGGCATCTGTCGCTTCGCTCTGTATCCTCCTCCTTCCACGCTCACTGCCTCCCCTTTCTTTTCCATCGGCGAGCGCGGAGAGTCCCTTCGCTCTCTCCCGTCAATATCGAGGAGAGCGGGCCGATATTATGCGAGCCCTCGATGCCGCGCTTCGGTTGCGGTCACGCAACGTCGTATTATTAAAGGCGCTCGGCGCGAAAGCGGACGAGGGAGGACGAAAATCGGGAGATCCTGCCGCGCTACAAGCCGCGAGGTCGAGGGGACGGGTATCGCGGGGGTTGGAGAGCGCCGATTTCGACGACGCTGTTTTTTCCGTTTCCGTCGGAGCATGAATATTCCAGCGCGCGCATCTGCATAGGTACGTTCGAGAAAAGGGCGAAAAGGGGGTGGTGGCGGTGGCAGCGATGGCAGAGGAGGGGATAGGGAGTGAAGGAAGCGAGAGACGGAGACAAAGAAGCGAAAAAAAGGTGGAAAAGAGAAATATACGAGCGGAGCGAAGCGGAGATTCAACGAAAGGTAGACCGGAGGCTCGCTTTTCCGCCGGTGACGTATTATGCGAGAGAGGTTGGAGGGCGAGGAGTTCGAGGAGGAGGCAGAATGTGGGCGGCGGATGGCGGAAGATGGAAGGCGAAGAGTGAAGCGAGAGAGGACGTCGTTTGGCAATCTTAGGGGATTCCGTGGATACAATGGGATCTCAATACATCACCTCACCTAACCCGACGCCCTCCCGCCCCCGCGTTTCGCCCCCCCTTCGACCGCTCCGTGGCCCCCGTGTTCCTCCTCTCTGTGCCACTTCCTCGACCCCCTCGTTCCTCGTCGAGGCAGCGCCAACGAGCTTCCCAGATGCCGTAATAGCTTAGGAGCCGGCGTAATAGCTGCCACTGCCTTCCTAGAGAGAGTTATAGTTCAACAACGCAGAAATGGAATCGCGAGAGAAAGGAGAGACGGTGAGAGAGCGGGAGGGTTTAAGGGGGGAGGGAGGAGCCTGGAGGTAGGGTCGCGGGCGAAGGAGAGTGGCGAGGAGAGTAGCGAAGCCACCGCGGTGATGGTGATAGAGCACAAGGAGGACGGCGAGGACGGTGGAGCGAGGAGGAGAACGCGGGCCGAACATCTCGAGCCAAACGGCGGGGGAACGCAATAACCACGGCGGAGGACGAACGATTACGGGGATGCGAAATGTCGCATACGGAGCGGTGCATCGCTTATTGTAGTATCTTCTCCCCCGGGGATCGAACTTTCGGCGAAGGCGGCGTCGAATTTCTCCGAGGAATCGGGCGATATTGGACCTGGACCTCGCTACTGATATACGAACGTTTGACGCGCGCTCTTACTGGAGAAAGGAAACCGAGAATTTTGAATCTTCAATGCTCAAATAAATAGCGTCTGAGAAATGATTTGATAAGTTGTTGTACGATCAGTGACATGGATTCTTGCCCCTAGGGAAAAAAATAAGGAAAAACTGGAAAATGGACAAGAAAAAATATGTTTATACATATAATACATACACTACAGTATACAGATACTGTATATGTTCTATATTATATATTTCAGTGGGAAATGAGCAATTCCTCATCACATTTTTTCCTAGGGGCAAGAATCACTGTTACCGATTATATATCATAATTTTTGCAGCAAAGCCTCACGAAGAATATGGCTTCAGAGTAAGGATACTTGCTGTAAACCTTGTTATGGATATTGTAAAGCTGTGTCCACAGTTCGAGAACTCGGTCCTACATCTTCAGTACAATGCAAAATTAATATTTTTAAATAGTTTATCAGATAAATATTGGACTGATAAAAAAATAATATACAGAATGGACTAATCTCTAAAATGAAAATTTAGTTGAAATTTAATGCTCTCTCCGCGTTCATTAAAACAATATCGATATCACAACCATCAATATTTTGCTACCGATGTACCGTCAATAGCCCATTTCCTGATTACTTAAGACCACGGTTTTTCTAATGTATAAATATGGACATTAATCTAATCTCGAAATTTGTGTGATATTTGAGTAAATTCATGTTTTATCTTTAATTTGACATCTATAAAGTGCAAAAATAAGAATAATTAAATTATAATCTAAGTTCTAAAGTCAAAAAAAGCAAGGGAAGCAATTTCTGATGACTCAAATTATCTCTGATATTAGCTTTCAAATTTTACTTTTGAAATTCGAAACAGTTAATAACTATTTAGTAAATGTTTAGGATCCACTTTTAACATGATAATTTATTGTATGATAGTTATATGCTACGCTGATCAGGAATTAAGTTCTGCTCAGAAATTGGGTACTTGATGATATTTATGACAATCGATAGTAATAGGTTGACGGCAGCAATATCAATGCATCGATGTATTTTCTTGCCTGTTTCCATCCCTCCTTCAGAAATCTGATAAAAATAGCCTTTCATTTTGTATTCATAAGACCACAAAAGTCTCTGAGTAATGGAAGATTATAGAAGCAATACAAAATATCGTAATCCTCTCATAAAAAAGCTGCATTTACTAGTTCATGTCTGTGGACACAAAATTTTTGTATTTTCTATGCCAATCATTTTATATCACTTTACGCAATATTTGGACACCAGGAAGTTTATGTATCCACAGAAAGGATATTACCGATTACGGATAGGATAAATTTCAGCAATATTTCTCTCTGATTAATTTTTTGTCATCGAGATACAGTGACATTAATTAAATCAACCGTTAGAATATTTTCCCTCCGAGAGGAAACCGTAATTAAAGCGTTTTGCGCGATTATACCACGAACAAGAAAAGAGTAATTAATAGTACCGGTGACTTTGTATAACGAGATGTATTATTCTGCTATTTGTTCTTGCAAAATTAGAAGCTTTCGATCTTTTAATGGGAACAAATCAAACTCCCGAGGAATGATTTATTGCACACTAATCTGATTGTCCGAATTATATAGGGTATTATTACAAGCTGAATAAATTGAATTGGTGTACTTACTATGGCAGCTCGAAAGATAGCTGAGTGAATGACATAAAGGTAAATGGGGTTCTCTATTTGCTTCTGCTGAACATACCTATGACCTTGTGGATGTGATCACGTTGGCCAATCGCCACGAAAATACATGTTAATAAAGGTGAGTTTATTCTACTATAATCAATATATCCTTCTTCTTTCCACTTTGCAGTTTTTCATAGTGCAGACGTGCTACAAATCGCCAGAGAATTTCTGAAGTGTTTTCTGGATTAGTATATAATTTTGAAAAATACTGAATCGCAACTGTTGTACTGTGTACATATATACAGGAATTCGGAAACGCTCAACAATTACAAATCGACCGGCTTGGTTTGCTAGACTACCAACCATAAAGTTTTGCGGTCTAGGCGAGTAGTTATTGAGTTCTCAACATGATTTCCCTTGCTATAACTGCTGGTATCAGTGCTGCATACACAAGTATTGCAAAATTCAAGGGAAAACCAGTAAAGAAGTTAAGTTTGGAGGATGATGAATGCCTTGTAAATAGCTTTACATTTAATTACATACTGCAGGAAAAACTTTCGATGAAAATTACTACATGGCTTCCAAGAAGTTTTCTATTCCAACTTGACATAAACTTTTATGCGATCATTGCACTTTTAGCTTGGAAATGATACTAAGTAAAACGACACATTTTGACATTCTAGAGAACGATAAGTCTGCCAACTACATATAAATGCAACCGGTTAACATTCACTCAGCGATATCATCCAATTATTCAAATAGAATTGAATGACAAGTGATCGATGGTCTAAGTAACCTGTTCCCGACTATCATATCCATCCATACGTCGCCCGATCGTACATCCGAAATTTTCTCTCCCCGAGGATGCGTTGGCACACCTCCGCGAAGGAATTGGCGAACACGAACCACGGAGTTCCCCGGCCGCTGCCAAAATTCGGCCAAAACCGGCGAGTTTGCCCTCAGTACGAAATAAAATTACATCGACCGAGCGTCTGCAAACACCTTCGCCGACAATCGGAAATTCGCCCTCGGGGAGGACAGTGTCTGGCAGGCCAGGGGGAGGATGCATCGAGGCAGCCATCGGAATCGGTCGGCACGAAGCGGGGAATCACGTTCGCATCTTCGCCATTTCTGTTTACCGTGCATCCACGATGGATGCGTTACGTGAGGCTGAATACCGTGATCCTGCATTCCGGTCGCAGGCATCGCCGAAAGACAGAAAGAATCCCGTTGCGCCGCCCGCCGCTGTCCGACCACCCCCGCGCCACGGTCCCTCTCGCCCCGGAACTGTCGTGTCTTCCCCCTCCAACCCCTCAACCCGCACCCCCCGCCGCCGCCCGAAACGTAGAAGGTGCATATTCAGGAGAGAAGCCCGTAGAAACTTCGGGACGTTGACACCAGAAGCTGGATTCTGGATGGTTGGGTTGGACGCGACCCGTCCGTTAACATAGTATACCCCCCCCCCCGTGTAGGGGGTGGGTGGCGGGGACGCGAGCGGGGGTAGACGGTGGAGGAGCAAGACAAGGCGAGAAGGGGGGAAGCGTGTCCCAGCTAGACGATCCTAGAGGGGGAGGAAGACAGGGTGTTCTTGGTGCACCGTCGTTAGACGAAGAGGACCGGTTATTACGTCGACCTCCTCGTCGTCGTCGTCGTCGCCGTCGCGGCTGTCGACGTCGACGTCGTGCGGTTGTAGGCCACGTCGCCCCGTGGAAAAGGCGTGGCAACGTCGCGTTCGCGCACCTTTGCACCTGGTGCGCCGGGGAAGACACGCCTCCGTGGATTTCCTCTCTCTGGTCCGCCTACACGCCCGTTCCTCTCCGTCCTCCGTCTCTCTCTTCCTCCGTCCACATCCCTCTGCCCTCTCTCGCTCCACCTCGTCGTCCTGGCTCGCTCGTCCATCCGTTCTCCACTCGGCGCCGCGCCGTCTCTCTCTTTCCCTCCGACGCTCGACGAGCCGCGTCGTCGGCTAAGAGGAGAGATCTCTCGGATCTCTATTCTCTCCTCCGCCTCTCCCTCCCTATGCGCCGCTCCGTCGTCGTCGTCGTCACTGCTGCCTTCTCTATCCGCCGCTTCTCGAGCTCCACCACCGCCACGGCAGGGAGACCCGGAGCTCCTCCACCACCCACCTTCGTCCCCCGGCCACCACCATATCGGCAAGCGGCGCGTCTCCTCCTGGACTACTCTCTCCGCCGCGCTGTTCCGCTTCGAATCGCTCCGTACGCGGCCGATACGCGTGTGTGTATCGCGCTCGTACGTGGGGGCGAGGAGATCCACTGCGACCGGGACGCATGCTCCCGGGGCTGCCCCGCGAAGGGTACACGGGGGGAGCGTGTGTCGGGGGGCGCCTCTCTCTCTCCGCTCCGCGCTCGAAGCTCGCACGTCGAAGTGCGCGCGCAATGCTCGCGCTTCCAGCCGCGTCCGTGCCATCCGCCCACTCGGTATTCACGGCGCTTCACGTGACCCCCCTTAAACCGTGCCCCTTCCCACCCCGACGGTTTTCCAGGGGGGAGGAAAAAAGGGGGCTGGGAGTGACGCGGAGGGGAGAGGAGACTCGCGAGCGAGCGCGATTACCGCAGACTCGCGGAATCCCTTTCTCCCTTCCTTCCTTCCTACCTTCCTTCCTTCCCTTTTTTTTTTTCACCCTCCTCTCTCCTTGAGATGCGAGCTACCGTCGGGATGTTACCGCCGCGTACGCGTCCGTACCCGCCGCGCCGAGAGAGGCAGGACGTACGTATTGATCAGGAGAAGTAATGCTAGGAGATGCGGTCGGAATTACTTTGGGTCATTTGATTCCCACTGTCGCGGAGCCGATGGAAACTGAATTTCCCGCTGTGCCGCTGTTTTCCCTGAATCCCGACGTGTTTCTAGTTTCTTTCGAGGGGTTTAATCGGACTGGGCTGCCGGATTTCCATAGGGTTAATCAAGAGGGATCTCTTCGCGGGGATGAAATCCTCCTACCGGAGAATAGACTCTCATTTACAGTCGACTGCAGTGAAATTTTACCCCGACGATCAATCTCGAGACTTATATCACCCAGCGAAGCCAAGAATAAGGAACGTCTCTGTCACGCGTGGAAACCTGGGCTGGGGTTAACGAGCGTGACAGGGGAAGGTTCGAGGATGTTAAAGAAGTCATGTGTGTATAGGAGCGAACGGTGAACAAGCAGAGGTGGAGGATATACCCGGGGAACGGCGTACAAGTCACGTTTGCGGGCTCGCGACTCCGATCTCGGACGTCCCTTATCCCGAAGACTGGCATCCGTAACGAGCGCACGGTCGAGCAAAAATCGTCGGGAGAACGTAAAATCAAAACTATGTTTCTTTTACGATCCCATGGAATAATACATGTCGTAAAGTGCCGCGCTCGCGGGGATCAACTGTCGTCTAGCGAGCCGGATCCACGTAAAAAGACATGCGATGCAAATTTAATTAAACCACTTGGGACGGGATTGAATTGGTAATGAACATTTTTTAGAACATCGGGATTAATCTTAATCGCGCTTCTGATCAATCAGTGATACCCACACGTCGATTGGAATCGAGGAATCGCGATCGCGATTGGCAGGGGAATTAAAAAGAAATTATTTCGAGTAATTACATTCGGCTGTAATTATCGCTCCGGTAGACATCCGTCATTTTCGCGGTACGTCACGGAGCGTCTGAAACGGTTGATTTTTTCTGCATTGTGAACTTTGGAATAATTATGAATTACAAGGAAATTCTCAAATCACGAGTGTTGAAAGCCTAAAATAAAAGATAAGACGAAGCTCAAGTACTTATAATTGAAATTTAACCTTCATAGTGAGAGAAATTAAATCATTTGTTAAAGATAGGCAGAGAGGATGACAATTCAAGTTGACACCACTTAACCAACGCTCACCATTCTCAAGTCGACTGTAATTGGCGTCGGCGAAGCGTTAACACGGACAATCAAAGGTCCTTCACACCCGAGCAACCCTCAGGAGAGAACTTAAAAGAACCTCGCGATTATCAAATTAATAATACACGATAACCGGCGACAGATCACGCGAGCGTGTTTAAAAACTTCGTACCGGCCTTTCTTCCAAGTCGCGATCGAAATCGCGAACGCGGCGAGAATCGCGGCACGCTCGAGCGTGAGATCGCGCATGTTAGCAATTATTTACGGAGCCTCGGCCCCCGTCGGCCTCATTAAGACACTAATTACCGGGCGTGCATACGTGTGCACCTAAGAAGCTGGATGTAGGACGCAGAAACGCAAATCAGCCACCAGCCGTATTATCTCATCTAGAACTTCCCGAGGATCTCTGCCCTTTCTTGCACCGTGTAGCGATATGCCGGCAACGTTTGCACGCCCCAGGCATCTATTTACAGGATTGTTAGATCTAAGCCGACTCAACTTCCCTTCCTCTAAACTCGACTCTGAATTAGCTCGTCGTAATTGACTCGGGAGCGAAAACAATCCTCCGCTGTCAGACGTTCTGCTGCATCGACGAGGGTTTTGAGCAGATGCACCTTATGTTGCGATCTTTACGGAAAAAATTTTATTCCTGTATTGAAAAGATCAATTCGGCTGAGAAAGTCTGTGATGAAGTGACTTGAAATGAATACCTTCACTTGGGTGAAATAAATAAGCCACACCGAATATAAAAAGGTCTGTTTTCTGTTCCTGCATTGGCTGCACTAGTGCACAGTAGATAGAATCGCTTTCTATCTCCTTCGGTTTTCTGAGATAAAAGGAGACAGCAATTGGTTCAATCTGCACTAGTGCAGTCAGTCCAGGAACAGAAAACCTATAGTTTGTATTCTAGATGAATTCTATTAATGCATTCATTTAAGCATTCTTCTACAAGAATACTAACCACGTTATCTAAAGTTGAGTATTATACGTTTTCAAGATTGTACAATCAGTGACATTGATTCTTGCCCCTAGGAAAAAATGTGACGAGGAAAAATGCTCATGTCCCACTGAAATATATAAAATACAATGTATACTGTAGAGTATATAGTATATGTATATATACATATATATTTTTTTTGTATATATTAGTAGGAATTAGCACTTTTCTTCATCCCATTTTTTCCTTAGAGGCAAGAATCAATGTCACTGAGCGTACAAGGTTAATCCTACTAATTTATCACTGGAAACCTAATGGCGATATGCAAAACAGTATCACCTGTGCATGTCTATTGCATTCGTGTCAATTATCTAAAGCAGGCACTTGGTCTTTTATTTTCGTGAACAGATGAAAATTCCAAACGCATGAAAGTTTCTGTGGAGAGGGGTTGAAAAATATTGTGGAAGAATTGTAATAGTGTAAGGAAGATATGTCAACCCTTAGGAGGTGGTTAATTGATGGTGGTGATGCGGCGACTACGAATCAGCGGAGGATGGTGAAGCACGTGGTGTTTCGCGTGAGAGGCTGCGTTTCCCACGCGTGGGGGATGACAGGGGTGTACACGGTCGGCCGATCAGTGTGTAGAGGGGTTGTTTAGAGCGAGCGAAAGAGAGGAAGACAGACGACGAAAGGGGAGGAGGAGAGGCAACGAGGAGGGGTGAAAAGCACGTGGCTGCCGGGCGACGCGCGCCTCTCCGCTACGGCTGGCTGTATATCTATCGAGCTTTCCACCCCCAGCATCCCCCCCCACTTGTTGTGCTTTACTGTGTTGTGTTGCTATGTTGCCTTGTGTATCGAGAAAGTTCAACGCCGGCTAGACGATGTTTCCCATCCAACGGGATACACCAGCCTCTGAATCAACAGGCTTCCTCGTGGAATCCTTTTTCCCGGAGAGGATCGGGAGAAGCCAAAGTTTTTCAACAAGATTAAAATTTCATGATACGCGCGTCGGAAGGTCCAGGGAATAGAATTTTGATAGAGAACGATAGGAGACTGGACCTAATAAAACTCGTTCCGAAATTTACCGCGCTGTAACTTTCTTTCGATTACGTTTGGGACGCAGCTTCGGGAAATCCAACTTTTTCCTTTTTTCTTTTTACTCTTTTTTTTTTGCGTAACCGTGACGACACTTTTTATCTCGCGGATGGTTCGCGTCGATTCAGAAGACGCTGTCAGAGGAGCGGCGTCGAGAGCGGAATGCTCGTTTTCGGGAAACAGTCGGGGGCTCCGGCATCGGGGTAAGTAGAACGGGAATAGAAATTAAATTTTTCGTCTGCAAAAGCAATTTCGCAGTTACACGGTTCAACTTTGTTCGACGATGTCTGCTGATTTTCGAGCAGCCAGTTCGTTCATTATCGAAAGGGTAACGCACAGAGGCGCCGGGTTCTTGAAGGGGATGTATGATTATTGAACGGCCGTTCTCGGTCGAATTTTAAGGGCGGCAACCCTAAAGGGAATATCCCCGCCGCTCGCGTTCCGATCGTTTATTCGGAATTTTTTATTCCGCCCCTCGGTTTCAAAGTTCTTCGTTCAAAATATTTTCAGAACCGCCGTCTCTCGTAATTAAATTTCAATCTTCCATTGTCAAAATATTACCGCGAAAGTAAAACGACCGCGAGAGAGCGTTCCACTTTATAATAAATACGGGAATTTCGTGCCGGCAACGAGGGAGGATTTTCAATGTATTCGGAGGAGGGATTAGGTGACGACAAGGCAATTTTTGACGAACCCCTCAAAACGTAGCCCACTATTTCGGCGTGAATGGGAGATTTGAGGATACAACCGGCTACCCCCGAAGGGAGCAACCCCCCAGGATCTTTAACTCGGCAGTCCTTCAGGACCTGGCAGCCTACTTGGTATGCAAGAAGTATAGCCATTCATCTCCCGATCTCCGGCAAAGTCCCGACCTCCGGATATAAATTAGCTTTTGTTTAGCATTCACTGCAAGCCGCCTTTTCCACCGAGTCAGTCGACCATCGCCCACCCCCTTCGCCTGATCCACGGTTGCCACCTGCTCGACCCACCGACCATCCCCCAGTGATCCACTGCAATTAATGTAGCCACTAGCTGCCTTTCGGTCGGGGCCAATTAAACATTTGCGATTGCCACGAAAAGGAATCGCCCTGACGTTAAAAGGGAATTAAATTCCCCGGAGTTATTGGGTTCGAGTTCCACGGAAAAAATCCGTTTCGTAGATATCGAACTGATGGGAGAATGGAATGGTAAAGGAATAATAAGTCATCTGTAATTTTAAGTAGTTTTCATCATGATTTTAACTCATTTTTGAGAAGAAGAAAAAATAAGATAAAATACACTTCTCAGTATCTGCTGGCTATTGAAAAACACCAGTTTAATAATGTTAAGAACAGCGTTCAAATCGCAAATATTTTTATATTCAGTTTCAAACTAAAAAAATTTTAAGTTGAGCAGTGTTGGATAAAAGTAAATCTAAGTAACGAATAAATTCAGGTTAATCAATTTCACGAATAACGATATTTAATCATTCTGTTTTACTCATGATTAAAATTATTCGTCAATTGTTACGAGTGTTAAGCTGATACCATTAATTTTACAGCCTTGTTATAGGAGGCAGGAGGTTATAGCTTATATGTCAAAAGAAACACGCAAACGTCACCCGTTGTCGTCTGGTCGTCTCATTTTTGCTTTTGTACCTACATTCAATCAACGATTAACGAATTACGCAAACGAATAATGGATACATGATTAGGAAGTTGCAGTCGAGTAATGAGTGAACGAATAACGAATAAAATTTCATTCGTCAATCGTTATTCGAATAAATTTTTATGCGAATGATGCCCAACACTGTCGTTGAGGCTACGAATCTCGACGCGCTAGTAGAATTAGCCAGCGATAGACAGACAAACCGCTTCGTTTCTAATTGCGCGCGTATCAAATTAATTGGTTCAAATATACTTTATCGAATGCCAAAATGTCATGCAGAGTAAATTGCAAAGCAAAATCGTCTTCCGTCTAGTAGGTAAGATAGAGGGATGAAAAATCCAGGAAGATAAGCGAGGCCCAGAGGAGCAAGTACGTGAGGTACATTGTCCGTCGGTGAATCTAGGAGGTTTAATCTATCATTGCGAAGCTCAGGAGCAACGTCGGGGCGAAAAGCCACGGTAACTAGCGGGGGAATAATTAATAAATGCGAGAGAAATGCATTAGTATGCGTGGCGTGGGATGAGTTCGTGCGGACTTGAAGTCGGATGAATACGGAGAGCTCCGGGGGCTCCGGCAGTCAGGAATTATAAAATAATAAAGAGAAAATTACGTAATGTGAGGATCAGATGAGAATTAGAGGACAATGAAGACGGGGTAAACCACCGCCGTCTAAGGGGCTCGCGCGTTCGCCTAACACAGAAGGAGGGAAAGAAGGGGCAATGTGGAGGGGAAACGGAGGTCGAGGACCAGACGTCTTAATGTCTGCATCGTCGAGAACTCGTCCCCTGCGCATGACTATCTCCACGACTTTACATCTTTCCGATAAGAACTCGTAAGTCCTGTGGATAAACTTCGCGCATTTCGAAACGCTTGTTGTCTACGATTTGAATTAATTGCGCGGCAATATCGTCCCCACGGTACATCGTATAACTGATAATTAGAAGATAAGAATTATATTTCGTGGTTTCAGGATAGGAATCTATTGATTCTTGACTGGAACCTTGGAAGCTGTGTTGATGTTTGAACGTTTTGAAATTTTGCAGCGAGGATGTGATAAATTTGCGGATAAATATTAGCATCTTATCAATGGATGACACTATGGGATGATAAACTGCGTTCCAGTTAAATGCATATCGCCTGCAGGAACTGTAAACTGTACCTGCGGTGAGTCAGTAGTTTGTTCACAGAAGATTATTCAATTCTCTGAATCGAATCCTAAGAGTAGTTTTAAGACCATACACAAATTATAGCTCCTTCCGATGAAAACTAATTTACATCTGTTTAGAATCACTTATTACAGAGTGTAAGGTAGTAATTTACTATACAAATTTGTGGAATACTTTATTAATCATAAGGATAAAAACGCACTATTGACGTGTGTAGGAGAGGTAAATGTAGGAAAGTTAGCATGTGCGTCATTCCAACGAAGGAGGATCATTTTTTAAAAAAACGTAAATTTCATACGAGCAAACAAAACGGGAATTAAACAGAAACAGAAATGTAGATGAAAGGAGAACTACATAAAAATCAAAGCAAAGGTAATTTTCGAAAATTCATTAAGGAGGCACCGGGGAAGGGAATCCACGAAGAATTTATCGGAACGGAAACGCGATCTCGCCGGGGCGTTAATCGGGAACTCTAATTAGTAGTCAGACGACGTACACCCGCCGCGACTTTGTAAATGGTAACAATGTTATGTAATTAGGTAAAAAGTTCTGTAATCAAGAAGTAGATCTTCTGCGAGTCTCTCGCCGTACCATCGCGCCACCCTGATCCTCCCACCCTCATTCGTATTAAAATAGTCTCGCTAGGAAAGCGTGCGTTGTGCCCTGCATATCTTAAAACCCAGGGGTTGCGCCGGAGGGACTAAGATTTGCCTCCCCCACCCTCTTCAGTTCTGATTTTTCCTGCGATTCATATTGCCGAGAACTCGCGGCGTGCCGTTCGGATTACGTCGCGAGAATCGTGGCGTTTCGCCCTTTTAAATTTCGCCGACGCTCTTACCCCTCCTTCGAAAATGCTCCCCCTTCGCGACGCCCTCGCAACGAGCACGGTAATTTTATATAGTTTCGAAATTTCCTCGGTCTAACCGTGTCGACCGATTCGGCCGCGATAAACCGTTCGGGTTCTAATTATTTCGCAAGGCATGAAACTCGCTCGGCGGTTAGTTTATTCCAGCGGTCGAGATGTTTAATGAAACGCGATCGAACGGCTGCCAGGTAATATTCGCACGTGCACGATTGGCATTAGTCTTCCCGATATCATCGGATCGGCGGGCGATCGTTCGCGAAGCAACGAAACGAACCGAAACCGTTGACGTCAGTCTTTCCGCGAGCGCAGTCGACGCTCGATGATCTCATACGCATCTATACAAGCACGTTTCTCTTTCCATCTCTCTTTCTCTCCCTTGCTCTCCTCACAGTCGCTCGACAGAGGCTTTTTTGTGCGCGTCGATGCACGTAAGCGTGCCATATTGTGGAATCGCGCGCCACGCAACACGTGCGCATTTGTCAGCTTCTTAGAAAGCCGCGAATAGGTGTTCCACGTTGCATGCATAATTTCTCGTCCGCCGAGACCACCTTCGCCGACCGATCAATCCTTGCGTGTTGATATTTTTCGGCGATCGAATAAAACTAGCTTCGAATGCCAGTCCCATTGTTTGCGAATTTATCAGATTTCTCGAAGCGTGGAGACAAACGTTCGATGACTTCATCGTCAGATTACGCGAAACTCTGTCAACACAGACCTGTCTTTGGTTGATTCACTTCCCTTCGTAATCCGTTCCTTTCTTCCGTTCGTCTTTGAGTCCACCTCTACCGCGACACATATAATGACGTTGTTAAAAAGAAGGCGGTCATGGAAGTGGAAAAAGTCGACCAAATTTACGGCGTCCGTGCCACGCGTTCGGAGTAAAACATTTTCGAGGGTGAAGTTTGGCAGTCGACATAAAGAATAAATTTCGCGTATCGTCGATCAAGCAGTTCTCTCGTCGCGTGTAACAACACAGTGTATGTTTCTCGAGGTGTATTTGTTTTGCAACACTGACAAGCCGTCGAGACCGAGCGATTTCAATAAACAAGCTCGATACATACGTGCAAAGTGGCACGAATGTTTTTTTTCTAGCAGCGACTATACGTGCGTGGGCGTTGCTGACTTTGCTTCCCTATCGCACGTAAAAGCCAAGATAAACGCTATTTGCTTTTTCTTCTTAATACTCACGCAGAGCCTACAGGAGATACAAGAAAATTGAAATGCGTAATGTTTTACTCTGCGACGTCCGTTAGAGCTAAGACAGTCAGGATCATCCTGAGCGGATATTTTCCTGAAAGAAACTTTAATTACCAGAGAAACACTTATTCCAACTTCAATTACTAAATTCTCTGGAAATCATTTTCTTCGACAGAGGAATTGTCATTTAGCACACTATAAATGTCTCGTATTCTCCGCCTCGTCTCTCGAAAGCGGAAAAAATTTTCTACCGTCGTTTCTTACTGACTTCCTTATCTGTTTAGTAGCATTATGCGTCTGTGGGCTCGTTGGGCGAGCATAAACGGCCGAGTGAATGAAGACATTGTATTGTAATAAGGCAGAACGACGATACCGGATACAGCGTTCCCGTAAAAATGAAATCCAGCGGACGCTCGAACATGGACGTTGCAGCCGGAGTAAATCGGTGGTAAAACACGCCGACGTTGTCACGTTAACCGTCTTGGAAATCGCCTGCAACGCTCGCTCCGTTGTTTCCTATCGCGTATAATTTAGATTACACGTCGTTCATCGTTTATTTAACCGTACCAGCACGCGCATTGCTTGCGTCGCAACACAACCTTCGCCGTCGCCGGCATTCACGGTGTTCGCTGGAAACCGCGCGTTCCTCTAAATAACGATATATCAAATTCCCGGCGAGCGTGAACTTTCGGATAAATAAAGCGTGAAAATGCAACGCACGAAGATCGCCCCGTGACGTAAACTTCACGCGCGCCGCCGCGTTTACGTGCGCGCCGAATCTGTCGGGAAACTTTAGATAATCTGTCCTTTGAAACGTTGCACGTGTTGTTCGGCCAAGAATGAATGTTGCTTTTTCGAATAGAGCTTGGTGAACGGATAAGTAAGATATTTTTGTAAGATGTGGGTGTGGTTAATGTGTTTGAGAAATGTTTCGTAATATTGTCATATTTTTATCGCTGTGTAAGTTTCAACTTAAAATAATCACGGTTTCATTGCGTAAGTGTACAAAATTGAGAGTTCAATTTAATCAATTGCGTGCACGTCCATATAAACAAATGTCTCTTTCACGAGCGATAAAACAAGCCACCGACAAATCGTCGTAAGTCTCCAAGCATCCTGAACATTCGCCGTTGACCCCACGTCATCGCTTTTAAAACCCCAATGCATAAAAATCGGAATTTTAGATACACGCGAGTTTCTTGGCTTGTAAACGACATTGATTACGAACTCCTGAAGAATTAGTACCTATTGCATAACAATGACAAGAATATCGTCGACCTCTCCGATATTTCTCGCGGATTTACGAGCTTCGCATCGAGTAGTCAGATGTGTGCCTAAGCCGGGCGATTTTATGACGAAGTAAAATCTGTAACGAATTGTTCAGAAACACAATCCTTTCATTGTCTCCAACGGGTACGCGTCAACCTCGGCCGCTTTGCCCCCGCATCTTCCATAGTATTCTACTATACTACTATAGCCTTCGTCAAAACGAGCGCGCGAGTCTCAGTTTTCCAACCAAAGCGGAATGTGCCGAGACTTCCGATAAATCTAACCGACGCGGTAATGGCTGGCCGTTCCCGTGCACGTCAGACTCGCGCGAGTTAAGGGGTTAGGAGCAAACAAATCGCTCGCGCGATACGTGAGCGACAGAGAAGGGAAGATCGGCGGGGGGTTGGAGAAGAAGGAAGGGGGTTCGAAAAAGGAGCTTGTCCCTGGGCGGAAAGTTTTCCCTAAACCGGAGGACACGTTTCGCTCGTTAAGGGTCCTGGCGGATAAGTAACGGCGGCGCCGGGCGTCGGCGGAGTGGTCGGTCGAGAGCGCGGGGCCACGCTGAAGCGCGGGGGTCGGAATTAAATAAAAATAAAACGCGAGATAATAACGTTAGCGAAGGAACCGAGAGGCCAAGACAAATAGCCGAGGGAAAACAAAGCGTATTATAAATACCGGGTGACAGGACGAGTCGTCGGCGTGCGGGAGGGATTCGAGAGGGTAGGGTGGTTTCCAAGCGGGGGCGAGGCCGGTGCAGAAGAGGGTGGCTCGCTCTCGGTGGTCGCCGGCGACGACTGGCTAGGACGCGGGGGGCGACCGTGTCGACTCCTGAGAGAAAATGCTCCGAGGAAGCCGGCAGCCGCGATGCCCCTCTAGCATTTTTCCTACCTGCGGACACAATGAGTGGCCGGATTTCTTTTTCCGCGGTCGTTACTCACCCTCCGCCGAGGGGATAGTATTCTTATCCAGCCGGAATTACAAATTTCAGACACCGAGCCCTTGTGTCGGACAGGAGATTCTGACTGCGCGTTATATCCTCTCCCGCTTCCTCCGCTCCTCCGGCCACCAAACCGCCTTTGCCTCGTGCACGCCCTTTTCTTCACAATCGCGCTTCCTCTTTCCCACTTCCTCCCTCCCACCCTCTGCTCTCTTCATTTAGCTTTTTCGCCTTCGAATAGAGAACGAACTAAACGCGGAGTATATAGATGTTTGGGCTACTTACACTGGGACGAGCGTGGCCGCGCGGATTCAGCTGCCAAGGAACCGCGGATGGTTGAAACTGCTCCTTTCCCCACGAACCGTTGTCGAACGGATTCTCACCGATGTGTCCCTGAAACAACAGACCGATTGTCAGTATGATGGCGCTGGGTAGGTACAATTAAAAACGTATCCTAGGGCGGAGTTTATTACTTTCTTTGTTTTTTCCATTGCTTTCTGTTTTTTTTTGTGAGTACTCCAGGTTTTGGTTTCAGCTAGGGATTGAAAGCTTTGATACGAAACGTCACGACAGTCACATGCTGTCAGTCATGCATTATCTGATTTAAAGCCGTGTCTACACTTGGTGAACGAACGCAAATGAACGCTGCGAACGCGATTCAACGCCAAGCAACTGCGATCGCCATTCCTCCGTACATAAAAAAGAAACGAATCAGCGCCGGCATCTTTACGTTCGTTCGGTAAATGTGGTCACGCCTGAACATGATCAGGACTTAGACCATATATACCTATAGACACGGCCTGAGGTATAGGAGCCCATGGGAGAGCCTGATGCAAAGATAACGAGCAAGTTTGCTCACAGTAACGTCAGAAAAGATAATTCAAGATGGCGAATAAGGCATCAGACCAATCAAACGATTAAACGCCATTAGACTATATAGATACTAGAGATCATGGTTATGAACGTGTTTGAAAAATTCACGTGTACACGTGTTCACGTGTGTGTGCATACACGTACTGTAGTACGTGTCATTTTAAATACACGGGTGCACGCATGCTATTTCACGTATATTTAAATACACGTGTATTATTTCACATATATGTATATTTAGTTACACGTAATCGATGCAACCAGATTCGAATTCTCAAATGAATATCAAAGATACGGAAACTGAAATGTCCAAAAATTGTGGAGCTTGCAATGAAATATTTTAATATATCAGCAATAGCAGTTGTTTCGGAATACAGATATGTTAATACACGTGTATTTAAATTTACGTGAAATAGTACACGTTTACCCGTGTATTTAAAATGACACGTACTAAAATACGTGTCCGTGAAATACACGTATACACGTGCATTCGAATACACGTGAAATAAGGATCTCTAATAGATACTTTTTGGAAGCAGATATTCTTTCTCCACATGATGCATGCCCACATTGCCCACATGAACGCCGTGTAGATGATTTTATCTTTGCATCAATCTAGATGACTCAGGCCGTGTCTATAGGTATATATGGTCTAAGGATCAGGATTATCTAATCCCATCGATGGATCATTGTCGCAGCGATCGATCGAAAAAATTGCCGGCTGATAGTTGTATTTGAAATGACATAGATAAATCGTAACAAAGTAAACGTACAATACAGATAAATTCAAGGACATGCAGTGATTTCATAGACGAATAATGAAGAAGAATAATTAATATGCATAATAGTAATAAAAAATAAAAATTGTTCGGATCTGTATCCATCATGAATTTAAATTCTGGATACCTTGCCTCGAAGGAAAATGAACATCTATCTGGTCAGACACAAATCACCAAGACTTTTTCCTTAACAAAAGCATAACTGTATTTCCAAAACTAGAGCGCTTGTTCACGCTTTAAAAAGAAATCTCAACTAAAATTGACAGTCATCAACATTCACTCCAAGTTTAGCAAAGTGCAACCGTGCAAATGAAATCTACAATACAATACTTTCATTAATGCAGAATTTTTTTCTATTTTTAGTGTATAACCATTGAATTACAGTTCAAATTTTCCCACGAAATTCTACTGTATTCTTGCCGTAGGTACATTGAATAATTGATCCTTAGAATAACAGAAACAGAAAACAATAAAAGAGCCAGTATTTAACCGAGGTTCTGCCATACTCGCACTCATAAAAGTCGCCGGCATTCGATTGTTCTCAAAAAGCAACTCGTTAACGCCGACATCGAGGGGGAACTTTGCCCCCTCAGAACGCTCCGTGGGAAAATATTTATTCCTCCCCAAGTATTTTCCTCGAGGAAGTAACGCGCGAAGCCCGGTGTAAAGAAAAAAGGGTCATCGATCTCTGGGACTCCGCAGTTTAAAACTTTTTTCGATGCTCCTTCACACAGCGGCGGGTTTATTTTCGTAATATATTCCATGGGCCGCGGGTAGACGTTCACCCCCGCCTTCCAGCACTTTCGCGACTTTGCACCCGGTAAGCCTTATTTTTCTTTTAACTTTATTTCTAACCTAGAATCTTCCGACGGCGAAGCGGCACGCGCATAAATCAGCTCGTATAATGAGAACACTTCGTCTTCGGGTGGCTCGCCCTCTCGCTCGCAGACGCATCCCTTACGGGGTTGGCTATTATATCATTCTTTACCTCGTCGTGGATTTCTTCGCCGCCGCGATTATATTAATATTCGTTCGGGCGACGCGGCAATCTGCCCCCGACGCGACGTTTTACCCTCCCACGCTATTTCGATACAGCTATTATTTGCCTAACGTGAGAATAACCTCAGGTTCGGACTGATCTTTGATCGTACTGGGCAGCTCCCATGACTGTCTACCGATCTGGTGTATGCGATTGGTCATAGCGACCTCCTAGGAATTGATATCTATAATAGGCTGTCTGAGGCTTTTCTGGATAAACACTGACAGGGTATTCTATACACAGAAACAAGAAAAAAAATGTTGTGTGGAGGTCGACCAATAAGGCTTTACTACAGAGGCGCAACATAATGGGAAAAATTGCCTAATTTTCCTGCTCAAAGTGTCGTCGTGTTATAATATCCTATATAGAATGTAGCTTCACCAACACGGTAAATCCACGATAATTATATGGAAGACAGAGAAAAATGTAGCCGGTCAACTGAGGGTTTAGATATTATAATGTCTTCTAAGTCCCACCCCATGCGCGAAACGACGTTATTCTTACGTTGAACAAAGAATAGATCCCTCCATTCTGAATCCCACTACTGAATCGCTTCGATCCCGAAACTGAACAAAACCAGCGCGAAGTACACTCTCTAGATTCGGGCTGAAAGTTGGCCCCGCGTGTGGAATAATGCAGCTGTGCCGATTTAATCGAATTACTTAGCTACGGTATAATTAGCCGAATTTCTGTTCTCACGTCGTGATTGCGCAACCTTCGAGAACTCGCGACCGAAGTTGCTCCAGCTCGGCGGGCGTTCTGCGTGGGTGAGAAACCGCGGGTCCGAGAAACCGGGGAAAGAAGCGGCTCGAAGCGCGACCAAATTCGGGTTATAATTAGGGGCAAACCCAGCTCGAAATAGACCGATGCGATTCACTGTAAATAGCGATGCAACTGTGATCCCATTGGCAAGGAGCGGATCAAGATTGAGCGAGCAATTAGCCGATGAATCACGGATTCCTGCATAATTGCGCGAGACCCGCCGGCTACTATTAGTCATCCATCGCGACCGGCTACCGTTACGCGGCGACCGAGCAACATTTAATCGCGGGACCGCATATAACTATTTTCTCACGCGCGACAAGAGAGCCCCGGGGGCGAGACATGCAACGCTTTAACGATCGTCCCGGACGATCGATGAGGGCCCCGGGTTCTCTCTCTCTCTCTCTCTCTCTCTCTCTCTCTCTCTCTCTCTCTCTCCGGTTTATTTCTTCGACGAAAGAGGCGTGTTTCGCTTGCCGCGGAGCAACGTCGTGGTAGAAATAAACAGTTGCCGCGGAAAATAATGAACCGGATAGCATATATAAATACGGCGAGGCTATTGAGGCACATTGTGCGCTTCATTTGCATGAAGGCGGCCGCGGTCTCGACGCGCAGCTGGACATACACGCGACAAAAGAAACGCGCAAACAAAACACGCAACGCGCCGACATCCTCCGTCGTACTCGTCGCTGTCGTGCGACACGCACCACATTATACCGCGGAGCGTTGCACACGTTGTCGAGTATTGTGCGCCGCCGATGCATCCAGCTTGGAAATAAACAAATGTCTGCGACGAAGCTTCGCCCCGTTGTTACAACCGATGTCGCGCGTACGCCTCGGACCGGATGAGTTTTAAAGGTATAGTAGAATAACTCGGCGAGCCGTCCAGCTCTATGACCTCGTTCAGTTGGTCAGGGTGCGAAACCTGAGTATCAGGGTCAGTCGTTGGGGTGGTGTGTTACATCGGATCGTGTGCTCGAGTGACTAATAGCGGCGTGTTGCGTGAAATGCTTAGAGTTAGGCACGCTGAAGCGTTCTTCTCAAACTCGTGGTTAGGGGTGAAATTAAGCGGTATCTATGCGGTGGGAAATACTAACTGAGTTCGAAATACCAGCGTAGCGAAAAAGAAGTAATTATGAGTGAGGAAGCAAGTTGAAAAAGGAATTATTCAACCTCTGATATCGTAGTTTTTATTTATATATTTATTTCTAAGTTCTTTAGTTCTAAAAATCTTCATAAGATTTATAACAATAATAGTTCTGAGTTAATTATATTATATTACATTATTCAGCAATTAGATTATTACATTACGACTGATGCTAATGGCTTGTTTTCTTTGTCAAAACAAAATCAATGGCGTTCCTAGCGTTGGTGTCACCCCTTCTCTTTCAATATTATACAAAATGTAAAACACAAAATTTACGTAGCATAACTTCATGCTATTATTACACTCATGTAGCTAACTATAGTATCTTCCATAAGTTTGTCCACAAATACGAAATGATCCTTTTTAAAGGATTTACAGTTGTAAAAATGTAATTAATCTGTAAAAATGTAATTTCTTAACATACAGATAAAAACATTAGATGTCACGCCCAAGATGGTGTCACACGATACGGGCCGCACCCCCCGCACCCCCATAGTGACTATACTAACGAAACTACAACGGAGAGTACAGAAATAAATGTTGTGAACATCTCATAAGTAATGTCGTTTTCCTTGCCAATTCTGTGCTTAAAGTGTTGTAAATTTTTAAATAAAAATCTAACAACTCATCGGAAAAGTAGAACTTTATTCACAAAAAGAAATAAATGTAACTGTAAAAAAATTGCTTGAGAAATAAAATATTCTATAAGGACGTTACTTACGGTAGCAAATCCGTGCTTACTACATACTTCTAAAAAACTTTTTAAAAAGCTGTTCATCTTACAAAAACTTAATGAATCTAAGTCTAAAATTTCTAGCGAATGGTTTATTTCACTTCTAATAAATCACGTTTGAAACTGAACAATTTTTTCACGCGTACTGATAAAAAATCTATCAAATTTGAATTTGCTTCCCCCTTGCTACAAGTGAATTATCAAGTCTAATAGCGTTACAAAGGTTCAACTTTTCCTGACTGTACCTCGTTATCGACGTAGACGAATGTAATCGCCTCCAAACGTTTCGCGAGAATTCGGGGGCCCCTAAACTATGGATAGATGAGGCATGAGCGTGTGAAGCGCGCGTAAGTCTCTCAATTTCGAGGATGCGTCGATAGCGAACGCGGCAGCGCCGGACGTGACGGACGGTGAGCGTTTACGATGCTAATATCGCGATCGATTGGCGTCTCAATTGCATGAATCGCATAGTAACAACTATATTGCGAGGTACTCGTTCTTATAGCAGCACCGAGGGGCACGAAAGGCTAAGGAAAAATCTTTACACACCCGCGAAGGCGTAAAAAGAGTATAAAATTAGTATACAAGACAGTAATAAAAACGATGATCGACGAAGATTACTCGAGTGTTTCGTCGAGACACTCGCCCGACGAAATGAAACGTTTTATCGGTCGGTCGTGTCTGCGAAGGGGATGAAGCGGGGGTGAAGGAACGCGGAGCGCGAAGGCAGCGATTGTAATCATATTTTCAGGAGCGACGGATTTATGCAACGCACCGCGTCGTCTCTGTACATAAAACGCATTTAAAATTCTTCAGGCAGCCAGAAAGGTGGCTCCTGTCTGTGCCGATAGAGCAGGGGTGGCGGAACGGTCGGGGGAGGAGGAGCGCCGCGGGGGTTGTAATTGGCAATATCTATCGAATTTTACAATAAATCTCGCCGAGCCCCGAAGGAGAGCCAGCGGGGGTGGGGCGTAGCAATAAAACACTGGGTAGTATCGCGAGGGGCTGCCACACCGTGCACTTAACGACTTATCTTATCTTGGAATTAGGTCGCGGTTAGAACTCCTTTAATCCGGGGGTATGAATGCGAGCGATGCTCGTATGTTAATTGTAACCCTGCAAATACATGCGACCGAATGATTCATGACACACGCGTTGCGAATTTATTGTGCATTCACATCCTGTTTGTTATTTCAACCGTGAAAAGTCGTCCTCTGAGCAAAATACGTCACGCTTTTACTTGGCCAATGTTCGCCTTTCTTGCAATTCGAAATTATGGCAAAGTAATTTCGCGTTGCGAGTAGGTGGTTCCACTGTTCTCAGATATTGCGGTTTAGGAAATCAGAGACCCGGTGGCATTTTTTGGAAATACGTCTCTGGTAGTCGGGCGTCGAGCAACCAGACCTTGGAACAGCAGGCGTTAATGTTTACTCTGATTCGTGCTCACAAACGATCCATTGAAGTGATGCAGTCACCGTCGTAATTAGTGTTGACTTCATGTTTAAAAAAATAGCATTATTCAACGTGAACTAAGTAGAATTTTTCGAACAAAAGAAGTACTACAATAAAAATCAATCCTAGTAGAAGTCTCTCTACAGTTTAACACATTTTTTAGAGTATTCAGAGATAATCTAAAAATCAAAATGAAATTTTTTACGGTTTCGTGAATCTTTCACGGGAGAGTGAAAACCGGTGAAAAGAATATACGTCGGTCGGCCTTGAAGCGCAACGCGTTCGGAGCAGGCGAAAGATCGGTCCAAAGCGTACGAACGGCGAGGTTCAGGAAAGAGTTGAAGAATTTTAAAACAGACGACGATATTTGTGGCCCCGTCAATTTTTATCCAGGGCCGTTAAGTCGTGTAACGGCCAGTAAATAGACGACGCCGAGGCCTCGGAGCAAGCCGCGCCGACTCGAGCAAACGAGTTACGGCCGTCGGGCCTCTAAAAATAAATATGTTGTTTATTCACAAGTAAACCGGATGCCGTTGTTTGCTTTGGAGCAAATTGTTTTGTTAAGTTTTGCCGTGCGAGAGTGTGGTTCCGCGTGTATGGGTGCTCCGTCCTTGCAGGAGCGGCCGCGCGCGTGTGGGTACGGACGCGAGAGAGAAAACGGTTTACCGGGTCCGAGGGGGTCGGGGGAAACGAGAAGGAGCAAAAAGGAAGAAAGAAAATACACGCGAAGTCAACCATCCTCTCCTCTGTCCCGCGCTTTTTCCGGTATGTTTTGCTCCTCGTGTTGCTGGATGCGCCTCCAGCTGTACGCAGATTCCGAGCACTAATAACCGTCGCCGAGAAGACGGAGCGCCGTTGGAACAATCGATGACAGCGACAATAACAAATTACAAGAGTTAATTGAATTCTTGAAAAGAAACAACTGCGCTCGTTCGACAGGCAAGGAACTGAACGTAGTTAATTTCTGCTTTCCGAGGCTGATTGTTCGGGGACGGATTCGGATGATATCTCGCTTTCGCGTATTTTTTCCCCACCCCGTCGTTCGTCGAGCGTGGGAAAAGCGAACGGCAAATAAATGTGTGTTTAATAACAGTTTAGCGGTAAATTAATAACGCAGACGCAACGATGAAACATAATTTATATGACTGTGCCTCCCAGGTTCGTTCTTCCCCACCTCTAACCAACAGAGTTCATTATCGCTCGCGTTTCCTTCGTGCATGAACATATTTTTATAAATTATCAGGCCGGCGCTTGGGAAATATCGTTTCTTCGAAGTCCGGAATCGGCAGGCGCACGAAACTTTACTCGTCGATTGTTACAAACCGGATTAAAGAAGATTCTACGTGAATGTTAAATGTTAACTCGTAATAAAATTATTAGAACCTCGTTACACAACGTACTGAATAATTAGGATAACCGAGTGACTCTTTCATACGAGTTTAAGCTCGGAAAAAGTGCCGAGAAAGCTGCGGACTAGCCAATCGTGGACAATGTGAAAATTTATGCTCCAATCCAAGTTGCCACGAGCGAAAAAAATCTTTACAAACAGATAGAGGCTCCTTCAGGATTTGACGAAACTACCGTGCGACAAGTAGCTCTGATCGACTCGCGGATAACCGCGTGAATCATTATACTTCGTTCGAAGCGACATGCGCAGGGGAAAGCGACTGAGGCTCGTTCACGTGTGCGAGCAGGTAAGAGCGAAGGTGAGCGTCGCGTTCCCGTTCTTTTGTTTCTTTTTCGCGGGAGCTAAATGGAAAAAGAAAAGGGAGGCGGGCGGTGACGAGAGGCATGCCAGCGAGCAACGGCGGGGTCTGTTTATTAAAGAGCATTAATCTGCGAATCTGTACCGGGTGTCCGCTTTAACTCGACTCACGCCGAAACGACATTACTTAGCGCGTTCTCGTGATACCGTTTTAATTGTGTTTTGTAATTAGCCCGACCCGTAGGCGGGAGCACCCGCCGCTCCCGACTTTTCCAACGGCGGTTTCTCTGCCCCTCGCCGCCGCTTCTCGCGTCCCTCTGCCCCTTTTTCCGTCCATTTTCCCTCATTTTCTCACGGCCTACACTCGCGGCTCCGCGTTCTGTCGGTCTCGAGGACGTTCTCCCATCTCTTTGTAGGATTTTGCGCTTCATTTCGGCACAATGTCTGCTTCAACTTTCTTCCAGTGTCGCGTGGAAACTGTGCTGCGTATACAGAGGCCTCTTGTTCACGCTTTAGGTGCATCGTCGCCACTTTACGAATTTCGTTAACGCTCCGAGCAACGGTAAACAGATGCGATTCTTTCGAGATACCGAGCCTGCAGAATTCTTAACTTTGAGTAGCGTTCTTGGGGGGCGAAATGCGAGGAAATCAACCGGAGTAATTAACGTCCGACTGATACGAAGAATTAAATATAAACTAATTAGACTAAAATGGCCAATTAGAGAAATATTGGTTCTCGAGCCGAAGCTGTTTTCGTATCGATAAGATAATGCTTGTTTCTTTGCAGCAGCGCGTGTTTTCGGAGCAGCGCAGAATGCTGAATACACACATCGAAGTTTCGTTATTTATTCTCGTCCAGGAGAACGGATTAAAAAAAGAATATTAAAAATTAAGAGCGTGTTCGTTCTTAGCATTAGTCGGATTAAAATTATTCGAAATCGTTCACGTGGTTCGTTAACTGACAAATACTTTTTCCCAAATTCAACTCGGAGCTGTTGTCGTCATCGCGAGACACTTGATCAAACATGGCCTGACGCATATAAATAACATCATGGCGTAAACAACATTAACACGTGTGCACCGCGATGGGTGTCGAACTTCCAAAGCATGGGTCGATCCTCGACAGTACATAAACGATGTTTAATTCCTTTTATTTTCAATCATTGCTCAATATTTTTACACAGGAATGTGTTGACAACTTTGAAGCTATCCAATTATTATAACTAGACTGAGGATGTTTATGTATTTATGGCGATATGTGCTAAAATGCATCAAGATATGCATAGATGCAAAAATGCACGATATATCGAAAATCAAGTTCTTTTCTTTAAATTAGCTTTCTTTTTCTAGGTCTTTAAAAAATATAAATTTGCAAAAACATCCGCAGTCTAATGATAACATGGAAAGAGTAAGAATTAGGTAAATGAGTAGATTATGATTTTGGAAATACTTTAACATCAATGATAAAATATACTTTTCTTTTGTTGCTAGTATATGGAGACTCTGACTATATTTTTATATGTGGTAAACATCGTTTCATTTTATTACTATTTGCCATTTTCTGCTGACGCTGATCATTATGAGACGCAATATTAGTGATTTATGTGTTTGTTTTTGTACACTTGTGTTTTTCTTGATTAAAATTGCTGCGAAGACTATGGAAAAAATATTGGAAATATGCCAGGATGTATTCAGGAGATTGTAAAATATAAACGAGAAGAATAATATGGCGAAATATATGTATATTCTTTACATTTAAATAAATTGTAGAAATTTACACCTTATTAAAAAAAGTGTAAAATCACATCTCTGATAGATAATCACTTTACGCTATTCAGTATACTAAAATCGTTCTCATTAAACCAGAGGAAGATAGTATACTAAAGTATACTAAAATCGTTCTCATTAAACCAGAGGAAGATCTTGAAATTCCAGGAAACGTCACAGCATCACTAGGCTCCGATTCTTACCGATTCTCGCGCTCGATAGCGTTCCAACAGAAGAATACGTCAGCCGAAACAAAAGAGTGACCCCTTAATGGAAAAGCAGTCAACGTGCGGCTGTCTCATCTGTCAGCTGATTCTCAGAAACTGTGAACCTGACCAGTTCTCGAGAGGGCAATAGCTTCTCCCAAGGCCACTCCGGTATGAACACCACCGACCGTTGTCGTAACGGGGTCCGATGACGGGAACCGATCCCTAATGAACCTCGAGGGACGCGAAAAACGCTTCGAACGCGAGCAGAGAGAGTGGGGATGGCGCAGGTATTATTTCCCGTGAACGTAATTACCGGCGACTTTTTGCGCGACACTCCGCGGAGTATGCAAATTCGCGTAATTACGATGATACGTTACGTAGCTTGACCTAAATGCTGAATCGCGAAAGGGGAGACGGCGCGACAGGAGAGCAGAGTTTAGTGAATAACCCCCCTACAGTAGGTAGCCCCGGTAATCTCGCAGCTAATCTTGATTTAATCCTTGACACAAGCGCTTAAACGTTCCAGGACTAGAATTAAATAGCACTATTTAACACGGCGCCTCGGCGGAATTTACGTGCCTCCGCTTTCTGGTTCAAACCTTCGCGCGGTTGTCGCTGAAAAATATTTAAATTACATCGGTGCTTGTTCGCATTATGACCCGGACGAGTCAAATTAACTCGCTAACGAGATGAAAAAATGGGGGAAAAGTTTGGGAAGAAGGGAGAAACGTAGAAGCTCAGCCGCGCGTTATTTATTCCGACGGGGTGCAAGATGTAGCGTAGTATTTAATTTTTATTGCATCGACTATATGCATCGGCCCTCTGTCTTTGGCGGCGAGACGGAAAAAGGCAGTAGACACGGCAGAGGCCACCTTAGATATACAACCGGGGACTGTAAACGCGGGGTATATGTAAATATGCCATGATACATTGGATACTCGCTTATAAACACCCCATTTTTATTCGGGCGGCGTTTCGCCACCCCGCGAGAACCGCTTCTCGAGCCCATTCACCCCCTTAGTTCTTAGATGCCACCCCCTTGGGGAGAGACGACAAGCCAGCGACCTATTATTTTTTAGTTTTTGCACAGCGTCACGTGTACCGTCGTTGTCCTCCCAAAAATCACCCAGAACCTCCAAAAACTCTCAGAAAAAGTCAAATATCCGTGAAAAGACCCACTTCGATGGTTCAAATTCTCAAAGAAATCTACCGTCAGGGTTATTGATCAGCGACAGATTTATTGCCCGGCGTCCTGCTTCATTTAGGGGAATTTCTATCTGATCGAGCATCCCTTCGCCAAGAAGGGTCGTCGCGATTTGCCTGATTTTTTCGCACGGCCGCCTCTCAATCTCGCGCCGACCCAAGGACGTGTTTTACTCGGAAAACCGGACGGCAACTGAGCAAACACAGCGCCTTCCGATTCGTCGATACGCGGAGATGTCAAGATACGCTCGCGATAACGACGGAGAAGGTCACGATTCTCGGTAGTACAGACTTTTTATTCGCCTCGTGTTGCTACACCCCGCGTTGCCGCCCCCCGAAATTGATATTCAAGAAGAATTCCGCGGTATCCAATTGAATTTTCAGTCTGGTTTACAGGCTGGGCGTCGAACCGCAGTCTGATTGCCGTTGATTCGGCCGCGACCTTTTCTTCGCACGAATAATATTCGCGTCGGTCGAGGGGCGGCTCCCTTCGAAATCTTGAAACCCTCGGAGACCTCGAAACTTTCGACCAGCCACGCCGCATACGCGCGGTAATTAATATATTCGACGCTGCACGCTCTTGCGATTTCATGAAACACGACCACAGTGCATTAATGCATTACGTTTCCTGTTTACTGTTTGAAGTTCCGCAACGTTCTCAGGATTCCACGTTGAAATAACTGAAGATCCAGGACATCGAGCGCTGCAGCGCGCCGCGGTCCATTCTGCACCGCGTAATACGGTGCAACAATTCCAAAAATTCTCGGCGCGATCGCGCCCAAGGATTTCGCGTATTTATCATAAATTATGGAATGCGAAAAAGATCGTCGAGGCGCGGTAGCCTCCGGGGGAGCGGAGTTAACGGTAACGTTACAACGCGCGATTAAATTGTAACGAGCCGTGGAATGAAAACAGCGTTATTCGACTATCGGTTAATTAATTTCGGAATGACCGACGGTAAATATTTTTACAGAGACGCGTAGAATAATTTTCGCTTCGCGGAAAAACCGCACGTCTCGTCCGATGGATTATCTCGCCCGCGGTTTCGCAGAACGTTCGTGACGTACTCGAACCGGCGAAAATTCTTCTAAAACTCTGTGACCGAGGTCACGTACTTTGCGTATATAACGAGAGCGGGGCGGGGGAGGAACGACGAGGGTATAAACCGGGGAAACTGTGTATCTCCGAAGCAAAGTCGACGTAAAAATAATGGGCGACGGGGCTTACGCGATTATTTATTATTTCATATACAGGGCCGAGTCGATAACGGGGCACGGGGTTGCATTAGCATTTTTTTGTTGTTTAAAAATGAAATATACGGCCTGTTGTCGGGCGAGAGAGAGAGAGTAAGAGAGAGAGAGTACCCGGCCTAAAGTCGCCTCGCACGGGGGGAGCTCCTGATCTCCAAATAAGTGGCTATACGCGTCCTGGAATACTAACTCATGCCTGGAAAAAGTCTCTCATCTGCGTGCGGCAATATTGCCAGCGAGAGTATCACGAAATCCATGATCGTCAATCTTCGACGCCGGAGGAAACTTCTCATTTCCGCTTCGACTGGCCTGCTCCGATAGATAATGGACATGTTGGGTGGAAGACGACGCAAAAAGTTATCTACGGGAATTGGTCTGGATATGTTACTCTTTAATAAAGCTAATGTGAGTGATAGAAATTCAATTTTTCTATACTAAAGATTAGGAACAGGAAATTCTGAAAACATGAGTAGAAAAATACAACGAAAAACGATGCGTGGCACATTTTTAAGAAACTTGGACTTACACCTTAACTAAAATTTAGAGGATTGAATTTATACTTCTATTAGAAAAAAAACTACAATAGAATTTCTTTTTTAGAAGAAGAGTATAATAAAATCCAAATCCGTAAGATAGCATTGATATTCAAAAGTTTAAATGTCGACATTTCGAAAATGAAAACAAGTGACTTGCGTAGTTTTGCTTTACAGACACTTTTAGTAATTTAGTCGAGTGGCAAGTAGCTACATTGTTGTGCTAAATTACTCGACTAAATTTGTGTATCCATACATAACAAATTACTAAAATACTTGTCACTCGACTAAATTACTAAACGTGTCTGAATCAGTCTTAAATTGAGGTGTTTCGATTTTTATAAAATTCAGTATATGGGTATTTCATTTAAAAATATTTGACAGATATTTCTTTTTGTGGTTGGAAACTAACCTTCAAAATTGACGAATAGAAATCTTCTGATTTTAATAATTTACGAAATAAATTTAGCTTTAAAAATAGCTTTTCTGCTTTTCCTGCAATTTTTTTTATCGAGTATTTTCAACCAAGAGTAAAAACAACTAACTGCGTTAACAAAGGTTAATCGTTAATGAATGAGGCGTTTCGCAAAGTAAATACGTTGTAAGGAGGCAAAAGTCACAGCCCGGGGGGTTTGTACGTCGTTGCACGGTGTTATTATTTGGAGATCAGACCGAGGCGAATATCTAATTGTAGTAACGACCGCGATACCGTGCCCGCGCCATCTGGCATGCCGTTTCCTCGCGCCGATTTGAAACTGTCTCGGGGTGAAACGGCGCCGCGCTGCTATCAACCAGACAAAAGCTCTGCGACTACGTCTTCGGGGGGCCAGGGTAAAATCTGTGAGGTACACAATCGCTTTCGTCGCTCCTAAACTGTACCAATTACAAACACTGGCGGCTTCCTCCATCCCCGATGTTAACTAAACACTAAATACTAACGACACACATCCACGTAGCTACCGCCAAACGGCGTACCTACGAACGTCGTTCTCCTCTCTCGTGTCTCTCTCTCTCTCTCTTTCTCTTCCACACGCCACCGACGCGCGTTTAGTCGAATGAATGTGTGCACTGGCTCGCATCGCGAACTGTTGATTACTCGTTACTGCACTTTGCTGCTCGGCGACCGGCCACGATTCACCGAAGATATACTCGTACGTGCTTCCACGGAATTCATTAACCCCTTAAGCGTTGCGGACGTACACGCACGTTCGTTACTGCGCCGACTGCGACGAAAGGACGACGCCGGTTGAAGGGTTTTGCTGGTCGTCATCGAGAAATAATGGTTAACCCTTCGACTATCCTCAGAAAATTCAGTCAAATCGCTGAAACTTCGTTACGCGACTGTATTCTTTATTTTTACTTCGCGATAACATTATCGCTTCTATACAAAAATTGAATGTGTTGTTAATCATCAAGCTTCCGGGAATTCGCTTAAGGTGAAATTTCACCCACGCTAACCTTTAAGAGCTCAAATCAAGGAAGATGCTATCTCCACCGCGGACTGCAAATACTAAAGACAGGAAACCGGCAGAAGGAAAGCCTATCCGATGCATAAAATCCATTGTCCTGTCAAAAGCAGCAGCTCCGGTGAGTCGAATCCCGGACGCAACTCATGCGAATCCTCGGAAAAGAATTCGCAAGCATTCGAGGGATTTTTCGATGAGTTAAGAACGATCGTCCAACGCGATGCGATTTCAGGCATCCGTTCGGATCCCCTAATTAAATCGATGAAGCAATAAACTAGTCAAGCCCGTGGGCTTACTTTCAGCGGCGCGTTAATTAATTTCCGAGCGATGTTTACCCGCGACGGGGCAAGAAACGGTCGTTTGCCGCGAGTTCACGAAGGAACGGCGAGCACGTTAGTGGCGAGCAGTGAATTGCAAGATTCCGTGTTTATTGCATTTAACGGATGGCATTGGCCGTCCGCATGCAACTGGAGGTATACTAAGCGGTTACGTATACCGATAGGCCTTATAGCGGTATACGAAAGTACGTACGTACACTTCCCTCCAAAACTACGGCGCGAGCGACTGTTGTGCGGTGATATAGGGAACGTCACGTGAATGGAACTGCCGGCTTTGTTTAAGTGTATTCTGATAAAGGGATTTAGACAACCTCTTGAGAATAAATTATGCGGAATCCTGGGATTATTTAGCATTTTCGATTTGCTCTAATACAATTAAAAAGTAAAAATAACACGCCCTCTCCCTCTTCTGTTACATGTTTATAATATTCCTTTTGTTGCGCTGATTGACTCTGAGTGATAACACCAATCGTATATTTTCAATCGAACTAAATTCGTATTCAGATCATTCAAGTAAGTTTCTACATTTTTAGTTTTTTCGTTAATATTCGTACTTGTCTTTTAGATACTGAGTCAATCATTTCCTAGAACAATTATAGATAATGTTTTTATAAGTTCTTGTATTTGATTTCAACAAATTTTGTATAGTTTGTAATTTACAACACTTCGATTTTGAAAAACGTGGCTGGGGATAAGGTAACACATCATTAGCTAAATGACATTATTATATTCCAGATGAAGCGAATGATTATGTTAAATCAAATATTTCCAAAACATAAGAAAAGATTTATATTAAGTTTATCTCATCCATCTTATACAAATATCTTAGAACAAACTTTAGATACCAGCTAGTCAGATGGGATCGAAGACAAAAAACGAGTTGAAAAGTATGTATTATATTTACTATATGTTTTTTATCGTTTCTTTTAATTAAAAAATAATGAGGGTCACTTTTGTCCCCATAGTAAATTCGTCCTCATAATAATGACATGTCAGTGAAAAACTGTCGAAACCCTTTGAGTACTTACCATATAAAGGGAATCCAAGGAGCGTCCTTCCTTATGGCACACTTCATTGTTTTGTGTTTCTAGCAAGTAATCGACAGCTACCCTGAGAAAAATAATGTTCCAAATTCTACTATATTTTGTATTAAAGTAGCAGGATAGGTGCACGTGTAGTAAAAATCCTAACACAGTGTAGTAAAGATCGCAACTCAGTATAGTAAAGGTATCTGGAATTTCAGCCTTTCCTAAGAATATTTATTACACTGGGTTTAGATTTTCATCACCCTGTGTTAGGATTTTTACTATACCGAGTTTGGATTTTCACCACACGTGTTACTATCCTTCGACTTTAGTACGAAAGGTAGTAAAATTTAGAACTTTATTTTTCTCAGTGTAGACCAAATATAAAAAATATTACTTTTGTCCCCAGTCTCCCCTAGTAGACAGTGATAGAATTTTTTGAAGTACTGTTAGAAAGAGTAGAAGAAAGTATAGTGAGGTCTCGCGGGAATCAAGGATTCGCTTTTGCGAAAGAGTGTACAAGTTGAAATAACTATGCACACGATACGCTTGAAGCCAGCTTGCGGCTCTCGAGCTCGTCCGCCACACCCTCCCATTTCTAGTATTAAATCTGACCCGATGCAACCCCCACGTTATGCTTTATAGTCTACGCTCCTCTCCCCCTCCTCTTCCCCGGCCGCGTGTAGTCTATACTATACCTGTACATAGCTGCTAGAAGATGGAACGCGGCCATTCGATATCGTGCAAAATTTACCGTGTAATTCGCCTAAACGCTACAGACATCGGACCGCGGCGCATGTGTATCGGTATAATGTACACTCATTTACATACTATGCGCCTATGTGCGTTAAGCCAATAACTTAGAACGCTACCAGGAGAGTCCTGATCCTTCTTTGCCACGCTGATATACCGTTCTCCAGAGTGAATGGAAAGAACCACCGCGCATTCTTCCCTCGAACTGGATCATATTTAAAGAGCGCACAGAATGGGGCTATCGATTTTATGTACCTGGATACCTGGGAACTCGAGCACTTGAGTACCCAGGAGATACGCAGCAACACGAGAAACCGGGTATAAGTTCGCTCTTCTACTACTTATAAGACGTCGCCGCTCTAAAATATCTGTTCGCGTTTGTGTGTTCTTAGATAAAATACGCTACACATGGAAATTTGAAGACTTTTAGGTGCTCTAAATCCTAGCGTGCAGGTGGACTATCATTTCCACATTTTATTGGCTTCATATTGCATCAAGAGATTCACAATGCGAGCTTTGGAATACCGGGAAAATAGTTCATAGAAAGTTGCTCAGTTTCTATAATAAATTATTGAAATGCAAAACTCTCTGCACTGCAGATGAAAAATCAAATTCTACTTTTGCGAATTTATTTAATTATTATCATCCACGTACCTCCTTAAACTATAAGGAATACAAATTTTTTTATATTAATCATGAAGGCTCAAGATGTGGTTGGATTGATCCGTAGCGTTGTATTCTTAATTGTCCTAATTGTTTTGGAGACAACCTGGACATTTTTCTCTGGAAGTGTCTCCTTGTTGAAATGCACATCATGCAAGTACTGCGATAGGTTTAACATGGCGTTTACAATGTATTTTCATAATTGAGCTATAGCTCGTTAATAAATTTTGTGTTCTATGAATTCCCAAACACCCAAAATCACCCTCCAAATATTCTGAAACATTGTCTCCAGTAGTAATTCTATTTGAAAGTGTTTTACGCGTTAGCATGATTAATGTTCGAAGAAACAGTAGATTCTGACTTTCCAGAAAAATGCTGCGCATTCCAAGAGCCAAATTTACGACCCAGGACTGGCGACCATTTCCCCCCCGGGCGCGACTTCACCCCTCAGTTCGGAGTCGTCCTGCGCGCATCTCGGTTTACTGTTTTACTTATTCGCCAACGGCAACTGGTCAGCAAAGATACTTTGTATATAAATTTTGGTTACCGCTGGCCCACACAGCCGTTCCCTGCACTTCTCAACCCCCTTCGTAACCGCCGGTAGTTTGGTTGCGTTGCGGTTTCGCCATTCGGGGAGGATCTCTAGCCGTGTGAAGCGTGGGCAACGGTGGTAGAGTTGTCTCTTGGCACGTTCCGCGATTCCGGGGTGAGTTAAGACGTGGAATGAGTTATTGAAGACGCTGGAAAAAAGCATGGTCGAAGAAACTCGACCTTGGTAATCAGCTGATTTCTGTGTCGTCTTTGAATCGTGGACTCAGCGAAGAGTTTTCCTATCTTGTGGAAATCTCTGGTGAGTTTAGAAGCTTTCTAGGACTCTAATAAAAAGTCGATCAATCTTTTCCTAAATTTTCCGCATACGCGGAGTCTTATCGAAATAGGGGAGCGTCAAGGTTTGAAATGTTCCTGTTATCCAAGTTCTCCTAGAAAGCGAATGGCGTGGCAGAAGTAGCTTCGCGGCGGTCATGCACACCAGCAACACCGTGAAAAGAAAAGGAATTAGGATCAGACGAGGCGCTTTCTCCTCAACCCCATCCCCAGGGGTCGTCGTCCACGCTAATCGAACTCTTCCTCAAAATAATAGCGCCCCCTTCCACGGGGGTGGCGCTCAGCCCGGCGAAGGCGTATAACGTGAATCCCGCGAGCAGAAGCGAGCCTCGGTCCCGACTGCCTCATTACCCGCTTTTAATGAAACTCTTTTCTCGAGGCAGGTCTCGGCTAAGCGCCGTTGCCAAACCTCGTTTAGGCGATAGGGATCAGCGCGCGGCCAAGCAAGCAAGCAACCAAGCAACCTAACGGACGGAGCTTAGCTCCGACCAACCAACGGATGGCTCGGTGGAAGGTAGAAGGGCTCCGTCGAGACGGTTCCGTTCGCCTCTATGGACGAGTTCCGGCATCGAAGTTCTCGGCAAGTTTGCCGAGCCGAGGCGAACGTCTCTCTTTCGGCGGCGTGCCGAACAACGGCCACGAAATCGACGCGCGAAGAGGGAGAAACTGGGGGGAGGCACACAAGGGGGTGAGTGGATTTCGTTACGGCAGAAGACACGCTTCAAGCTGGAAAATGTTTTCGAGGGTCGAACGTGTCTGACACGACGTGCACGGACGCTTCCCTTTCTTTTTGCTTCTTCTCATACTTCGTTCCTTCCCTCCTTACGTCTCCCGCCAAACCCTCTTTGCGAACCGTCTTCGACCTTTGGCGTCAGTCTCTCTGAACTATAACCCTTCGCAAATAAGGGGAATGCCCGGGCGCCGCTTTGAGCCAAGTTTCGGCAATTATTATGATCCGCGTTATAACCATGGGCTACCGCAAGCCGACGATACCGCCGACCCTGATGCTTGCACTTGCGTGCAACCCCCGGGAGACGCGCGTGTAGCTTCATACCACCCTGACACTGTGCGCACCCAGCCCGACTCGGACGTGGATGTAAGATCGAACCATGAAAGGTGGGGTTGCGACGGCTAATGGGCCTTTATGGCCGTTGGAATGCTATTTGACAATAAAAATTTAATTCATGCGTGAGATCCAACACGAAAAATAAATTAATTTTGTATTTAAAATTAGCATTCAGATCGATTGATTACAATTATACAGGGTCTAACAAAAATGTTGCAGGTCCTTGAAAGGAGTTGAGGAATTCCTGAGATGAATTTAAACAATTTTTTCCTTAGCGCAAATATTAAGTGGGGCTTTGTTACTGGGTTATTAACAAAAAACACCGATGAATTATATTGCGAGTCCAGTGGATGAATTTCCCGCACCAAGATTCGTCCATTGGAAAGTTATTTAAAAAGGAAAAAGTTGTTTAAAATCACCTCAGGAATGACCCCTTCCAAGGACCTGCAACATTTTTTTTACACCCTGTATAATAAGTCATTTTAATTAATGTAACTACCATTTCAAAGTTTTTGTTTTGTTTTGTTTTATATTATACTTACGTGTACCACTGTATATTACGATTAACATACTTATATGTATATTCATATAGCGTAATAAGTACGTTTAATAATAATAATAATAATAATAATAATAATAATAATAATAATAATAATAAAAATACAGCATTGTATACTAGATTCAATTATAAAAAGCTATTAGAAGATTGCGTTAAAATAATTTACTGTAGCTAAAAAGTTTGCAATGTTCGTATATTTGAGAAATTACATTTTTAAGTAGCGGTGCAGTTACATAGGCCACTACTGTACTTCTCTAAAATTTCTGAAAGTTCGGTGCGAAGGAATTAGAAAAGTAGCGAAACCAGAAGTCGCAAGCCAAGCTTCTGGAAGCGTGGCAATCAGGGATAGGTAATCGCCACAACAAGGAACGGATTTGCGGTAACCTAATCGCTCGGGGTAGGTGGGTAATCATGACTCTGCATCGAGAAACCGTTGAGACACGGGGGATTACGCGCTTACGCGTATTAAGCCTTCAACGAGGTGTATACCGGTGTTGTGCAGGTCTCCATTAAGCTAAGTAACACGAGCGCTCGACGAGCCACTCAAACCGTAGGCTTCGTGGCTCCTCGGCAAACACCTCCGCCGAAATGTTACATTAGGGTTTTTGTTCGTCCACCGCACGTCGCGCCATCGCCATCCTGCCTGGCGATAAGCGCGACAAATCAAGAATTTGCATTCCGACACCTACAAGTCTTGCGGGCTTATTTACATTTTAAGACACGTCGCCGCGCACGGAATATTAATTTCTCTCGGAATATAATACACGGCCGGCGTCATACGAAGACGGCATGCTTGATGAACCGCGTGCATTAATCACCGGGATGTTGCTCTATTTTATCGTGAAAATTACCCTCCAGGTAAATTCATCGTCCCCAGACATTTTGTATTAACATTGCGAGAATCGGTGAAACTGAAAAACTTTATCTTGATCAATAATGTTTTGTATAGATTGACATGTAAAGAGGTAAGAAAAATCGAATAATGCATTCTATATGAAAAGAGTATAACGTAAGTATCCTGAGATCCTTCTTGCATTCAGCAGTACAATTCTAGTATCCATAAAAAGTAAAAATAACAATGCAAGTTCTATGAACATATAGTTTCCACCGGTACAAGCGGAGAAATTTACCATCACCGGAAGCAGTAATAATGGTGTTTTAATATTTGGTTAGAGGAGGCTGTAAACTGCAAGCCGTACAAGAGAATTATGAACTGATTTCACCTGTCAGCCACGCTCCTGCCGTCGAGGCGGTAGTCGCGACGCCAAGGCGGTGTACCGTAATGCATTAGCCGCATTAGAAATGCAATAAATAGTGAGCCAACGATACCGGCACGTCAGAAGACACAACAAAAACACACATAGCGAAGGCGTAGAGGCGTGGGTGCGGCGTTTGCCGATGATTCACGTGTGCCATGCACCGTTACCGCGCGCGCTTTGGCTGGGCCGCGACTCCGTTCGCTTCTCGAATTCACGGAATCACGGGGAAAATGGTATGAAATCTTCTCGAGGATCGTTTGCATCCATGCCGTGATCACAATTGCACACCTCGAGTGACCCACTTGAATTCTACACCGCAGTTTTAATGTTCTATTCTTCTTCTAAACGCTCGCAACAGAAAAGTGATTCTTAGCAGTAAACCTCAGGACAACACAATAATTCATGAATTATTTATAACGCGTCGTGTTCACACGTCCCGTTGTTTGTAATTGTTCATTACTCGCTCTTAAGAAAAGCCTTGAATCACCGAATGAATCTACCGTGCAGCAGCCTACGAAACGGAACAAGAACATCTGAAGTTCTCAACCAAAAGCAGTTGGTGTTGGAAGAAAAACATTCTGGGTACATTGATTTTCGTGATTTAAAACACGCGAGACTTTGAAGATTCAGGAAAACATTTTGTTTTCGCGAAGAAAACGGGAAACAGGAAGCACGAGCGAGTTAGATGGACAGAATGGAGGAGGTAGAATATCAGAAATCTCGATTCGATTGCGCGAGCATATATCCCTGTACACGCGCCTGTACACCCTTCGCGCGCGAGAATTATACCGGAAGTAAGATGCACCCTGACTGCGGCAAAGCCTTCGAATTAGTTCCTCCTTCTCGAGTGGGCTGCCTGGCGGGGTGAGTTAGGGTGAGCGTAAGTGCAGAGCCACCCCCGTTCGACGGTCTACATCGCGGAAGGAGGCCTACCGTTGATGACAAAATAGCGTGATTACGGGCCATCAAATAAACACTAGACTTACCGTTATTCTGCGCCACTAGCTCCTTCGGCCTCCCCCGCATCTCCACCCCCCTTCTTCAACCCCCGTCGGCCGCGATGCCAACAACCCTACTACCACCACTCAACCCGACACACTGAACAAACACTGACCTCCTCGGTCTATTCGGCCCCTAACCGCTTTAAAAGTCCTAGCAGGGACGATTGGCAGATCTTGTCAGCGAAAGGTGGAAGTTAGGTATTCAGCCGAGTGGTCTATTAGAGGGAATCGTTGTCAATAAATGGAACGGTAACGCGAGGCGATCGACCCTCTGCCACGGCAATTTTTTTAAACGCTCCTGACACGGGGTCAGGAAACCCTATTGCACGCCACTATTCATAATTATTCGTACAGTCGATCGCTGCGTTTCTTTAACCCCTTAGGTCAAACTTCTTACCTTGATGAGAGTCTTCCAAGTTCGTCAGGCTATTTCTTCACAAGCCAGAGCTGGAATTATAACAACTCGCGATATAAATGTTTTGCCTCGTTATCGATATATAATTGACTGTTTTACTCTAGGATGCTGCCTGAAGTTGCTGGCGACTCCAAAAAATGTTACCTAATGTATTTTAATATGAAAATCTATTCTGAATTTCTTGCTTCAATCTTCCAGGACTTCGCGGTGCTTTCAACCAGTAAGATACCCTTTTTTGCAAGAGTCGAGGTTTGAGACTGCTAGCTCGTCAAATTTCTTTTTTCTTACGTGAAAATATTTGATAGAATTTTTTAAATATACAGTAGAACCTCGATTATCCGATTTAATATTTTGAATATCAAATGTTGAAAATTAATTTAAAATTATTGAAGGGTTGCTCAAGTTTTACTCGAATTCCTACTATGCATCTTTTACCTTATAATTGGAATCCTGACCAACTAAAATTGAAGATAATTGGAATTCGAATAATCGAGGTTCTACTGTATCTCTATAATATACAAAAAGCCCGGAGTGATTATTTATTATATTTAGATTATTTCATGTACCACAAAACAAAATTCCTAAAAGTCAGTTTTTTTTGTAGTGCTCAGGATGAGTTCCTCCTTAAAATACTGAACTTCTTACACCCTCGGTTTATGATACACGGTACATTCCATGAAACTACACCATCGAATTATCATTTCTTAAAAAGTTACAGAAGAATATGAAAACAAATTTCTAAAAATATTGAACAATACCTTAAATACTTATCAAGACATTATTTTGAATCGCTCGCGATTTCACAGTGATATTAAATAAGATATATTCTAAATTTAATGCAGATTTTTTCCTGAAGAAATTATTTTTTGAGAATTTTTTTTATAGAAAATTGAACATCAAATGTCCATCTAATATTATATTAAAAAATATTTAATTTCCTTCGCAGAAAAGGCTAATGATCTTCAATTAGCATCTCTCATCTCTTACCCCTATCCTAATAAATATTTTTCCGCTACAGAATGTAGTTACAGATTCTTGAAGATTAAACAATTATTCCTAGATTTTTAACAACGCGAGCTATTAACATTCCTGACTCCCACTTTGGTGAAGCGATAAGTGCGCTAATTAGAAATATTCCACAAAAATCTGCGAGGAATGTAACTCGTCAGTTCCCATTAATTCAATCAGTGAACCGAGATTTACACATAAAGAGACATACTCCCCCGTGAAACCGTATTAACAGTTAGAGGACTATATCGCAACGAACCGTGGTTCCCTCGGCCCCGTGATTTCATTTTTTTCTCGTTTAATTGGCTAATCACGAAATTATCAGCCCCATAAAGCTCGGAGAGGCGCCAACCCTTTGCGACCCTCCAAGGAGCGTCGGACGTCGTTCACCGCCGCGTCGGCTGGCGTTCTTAATTGCAAATTGGTGAAATAATTGAAACAACTCTCGTAAAAATAGTTGAAAAGTCGTAATTCGGTCGTAAAGGCTGAAAACCGCAACGCGCCGCCATTACCCCCCGAGACCCCCTTCGCGCGGCGGTTACTTGGAGAAAAGGGGTTGCCAGTGGCGCGGCGTCGAGGGGTTTCGGGAAGAGTTTCTCCGGTGGATTTCGAAAGGGTTAGGGGGTGGACGATCTTCCCCGTGGATAAGCCTTATGGTCGTCCCCCAGCTCGCGCGCGAGATGAGACTCGCGCCGTCGACGTCTAATTGCGGCCGGAAACGAGGACTGATTTTCGACGAAACAGTTTCGCGCGGAAAGCCCGCCCCGGGGGTGGGTTTATTTTCGATGGGATCGATCCGGAGGGAAAGTTTCGCGGGTGAATTTTCGTGGCGATTCCGGGGGTGGACGTGATGCAATTAAATTGTCAGGCGTCGAGAAAGAAGCAACAAAACTGTGGCAAATTGAGGTTACAAGGAGCCTCGCAACCTGTCCATGCAAAATTTATCGCTTCATTTACATGTTACTGGCCGGCTCGTGCCTCCTACTAATACCTTTCACGATCGATGAATTATTCATAAAATACTGCCTCTCCTCCTCGCCTTCGTGTTTTGACTTATTGTCAGCCTTTTCGCGATGTTGCAAACGATCGGGAATGCCCGCGAACAATCGCCCCGGCACTCGTGTCAATAAAAGCGGCATGAATATCGGGGATCTCGAAAGAAAAGCAGCTACCCTGTGTTCTTCGGCCTGCTTCTGGCTCCCGTCCAGCCCTTCCAAGTTGCTACGCGGCACTATATCGCATATAAAATTTCGATTTTTAATGCTCGATTCGCGCACCAAAACCAATGACGTAAGAAGATGCGTATCAGGAAGTCCATACATCACGCGAGTGTCACTCATTCCGCCGTCTTCCGCATATCAAACGTATCAATCTTCTCCCTCGCGATCCGCAATCCTCTCTCCACGCGGCGTTTCAAAAACTCGCGTTCACGACTATGGCGCAAAAATTCTATCCTAGCGAAGGAGAAGAGGGATACTCGATCGACGATTTTAATGGAATCAATTAGCGTTCGGCGATTCAACGAACGTCTGGATCGCGCGGAACACAGGAATGTCTCTCGCGCGAATATCAACGCTATCTCTAATACCCTCACACCCCCGGTCTTTCCTTCAATCTCGAACTTCTATCCTCCATCCCTTGCCTTTTACCAGCAGAATCGCCCTCTCCCCACCAGACTCCAGCCGGCGAGAGAGTTCTCTCTCCCCGACTCCTCCTTCGCCCCGCGAGGCAGAAAATCTGAGAGCGAGATAATTACGGTTGGAAGCGCGGATATTATTTAACCAACATTTCGCTGCACAGACCGAGGGAGTGGATGAGCAGAAGAGGGCCACCGGGAGGGGGTGGCGGGAGGACGAGGGGGGTAGCACGAGGCGGAGGAGCTCGAGGGTGTTCTTATACGAACAGCCCAATCAAATATAACGGGGGCGGCTGGGTAACGCCGGCTAATATCGCCGGCCAGCTGAAAATTCCTTCCATGTTTTCGAACCTCCTTCTTTTTTACTATAGAAAAACATTCGCCCCCGCGCCCACTTCGCGCCGACCGTCGACCCACCCGGTAGATATAATATTTTACTTTCTGCGGTAGACACACCGGCCCCCGGAGTTAATCCACGGTCGGTTATTTCAGCGGGTTTCTTTGGCGAAAGACGCCCCACGGAATATCGTGCATAGTGTATGCTCGACTGTGTTGCTCGGAGGGGACAGTGAAACGGGGGCCGGGGGTGGGTGCTTGAATTGAGGAACGAATTTCCCGCCCTCCGCTAATTCGCGTTCTTGAAACTAAAATTTCAAAAATTTCTCTACGTCAAAAATACTTTACAACTCCTTAGTAATACCATTCTTACAAGGAGACCCTCGAGTCTTCGGATTTTTAAAAATTCAATTTTTGAAAATAGTAAGATGCGCTTTTCAAAAGTACTCGAGAAAATAAAATTTGATTATTTCCAGGGTCCCTTATATACATTGATTAGTAATATTGTCCTAGAATGTTCCATAGCTCACGGCATAGGACATCGGACTTGTAATCCCGGGATTTTTCTCATTATCTTTTTTCGTTATTGATTTAAATACTAACACATGTTACATGCAACTTTGATACAATCCATAGTAATAATCAAACATTTAATCACAATTTATCAACGTATACATATATATAATATATACAGGGTGTTTCGCAATTCGTGGGAAATCTCCGAGATACAGGTACTAGACACGAAAATAATAAGAAAAGTTCTTATGCAATATTCTCGGAAATGGTTAGTTTATTAGTTACACGCAGTTTTACATTTCGTAAAATGCCGACGTAACACTGCTTCATCCCCTTTAAAGCCAGTGACCGCGCTTAAAGGCCCAGGCCTCTCTGGGCCTAAGTGGGCCCCGGTGACTCGCAACGTGTATCGGAATGAGATGTTTCTTCGAATGAAAAATCGTATATTTTGTAATTAAAAATTGAAATCATGACGAATGTAACACAGCTGATACTTTTCCACGATGCAGGGGCCCAAATCGCGGTCACTGACCTTACAGGGGATGAGCCTTTATTATGTGCCTTTACGAAATATAAAACTGCATGTAACTAATAAACTAATCATTTCCGAGAATATTGCATAAGAACTTTTCTTATTATTTTCGTGTCTAGTACCTGTATTTTGGAGATTTCCCACGAATTGCGAAACACCCTGTATAAGGGATTTTGGAAATATTCAAATTTTATTTCTTTTGAGTAGCGCATCTTACTATTTCGAGAGGAAGTACCAAATTTTTAAAATGACCTGGGGATGTCCTTATTAGATTATGCTTGTGTCATTTGGTCTCAGTATAAGAGCACATACATTCAGCCTATGGAATAAACTCAACATAAATTCCTGACATTCCCCTTCCGTGCATTTGGCTGTGCTATGTATAGTTTTCTTTGTAATATAACTGTTGAGACTGCTATTTATAAATGTATTACTCTATTGTATCAAAGGGTTGTTTGACCCGCTGAATAGACCATTATTGTTACCATTATTATTATTATTATTATAAGCATAATTACAACTATGACCACATATTTCGTAAAATTAATAGGCTAATATTTGAAGACCTGGGAAAGATTGCAGATTTTCTTTTTCTATTTAAAATAAAAATCATGGACCTAGGAATTAATGGACGGATCAGAAACCTGTGGAGTCTATGGGTCGCTAAGGGGGGAACATAATACTGTGCATGTTATGGTGGATGATGGTGGTGACAGGTGCAAAATTTTGATTAATGTGTGTGTATGTTACTGCATCTGTTCGGACATCCTACTGATGAGATAAACATTTTTATTTTGCGAGAGAGAATTAGTTTCGCGATGACGCTTAAAATTTGTGGAGGCTTCGTGACATCTCGTTTTAATTTGACTTCGCAATTCCGGTTAAGGATTAGAAAATGCAGGGAGCCATCCCTCCCGTCGGAACGACGAGAGAGTAGAGTTCTCCAGCGACATTTCTGAGAAAAAATTCTTCAACTTCCTAAATGTCCGGGTGTTATGAGGGAACGCCAGCTGACAGACGTGTCTCGACGGCGTTTCGACGTTTCGCAATCCCCGGGTCCAATTACAAGGCTCCCCGGATTTCGGAAGGCTCCGCGATTCACCCCCGGTGTTCCTGTTCCTTCCTTTCAACTCTTACGCAGGGCCACCCTTTCTCCACCCCCGTTAATGAACCGGCAGAGGCTAAACTTCCACGGTGCCTGTACTTTTTCCCTTCCTCTTGCGTTTTTCTCCATCTCGCCGCGATCCCAGGAGTGGCCCGAAACTTTCGATTCCCGAAATCAATGGTATTATTACGACCAGTTTACTCTTTTTATTGTCCGAGACAATGAGGACAGAGAGCGGAAGGAGCGGCGGTCGGGGGAGGGACATTTATTATATTCTGCGAAAATTTGTAATTGGTCTCGTGAGTTCGAGTCGGGGGGGGAAAGAAGGAGGAAAGAAAGAACAATCGCGCGCGCGGGAACGCGGCGAGGGGCAAATAAACGCGAGCGTCGCGTCGTTAGCCACCCGCGATTGAGTCGCAATGAAATAAATAGCCGGACAGAAGCGCGCGCGGATCGCGGGGAAAGTGCGGCGTTCGAGGATTTAACGAAACGGAAAGAATCGAATGATATCCCGCGGTATTACGCGTTCGCGGCGACCCGTGGCAGCGTGTGCAGAGTCCGTTCCATCGTGCACCTTCGCACAATCGATTTCGGCTAATTGCGAAGCGTCGGTATGCGACCGGAGGCGGGAAGGGGCGGCGTACGAGCGGTCGAAAAGGTGCTGGTGCGTCGGAGGGTTCGCGAATGGAACACGGGAAATATGCAAAGTGTTTACGATCGCGCAACATGCTGCCCCCGACCCCGGTCCACCTTTTTCCCGCTTTTCCACCCCTCGAGACGCGGGGCGCGTCGAGGCTCGCAAGGAGGAACGGCTGGGTCGTCGTTCGTGATATTAATGTACAAAAGCCCCGAATCCCAATTCACACCCCACACGCTCCCGAAATTTTCGACCCGGCTTCCCTCGCCCTTCGTCCCTACAACGCTCCCGACATCGGAGAAAGCTTCTCCGGGGATACTGAGAGCTTTTCGGATTAATAAAGCCAGCGAGGCGCGTACGCCGAAGGCGCTGAAACACGAAAAAGCTTGTTCCGGCGGATGTTTTGATTCCTCCCGTATCGAAGAACCGACGCGCTGCGCGATCTGCGTTTTAACAAGATGTTACGTTGCTCGCGAGTTGGTTTGAATGAAACTGTGAACAGAAGCTTGAACATTTGCTGAACATTGCGCAGAATTTTCGAGAAGGTGGATGGCTTGATAACGACTCGCCGAAGAAGCGAGAGGGAGAGGAGAAAGAGGAAGAGAGATCGCCTTTGTGGCTCGCTTTCGGCGGCCCGCTTATAAAAACGCAATTTCCTTGTAACAATATAGCATAATAAATGCCGAGGGTTGCCTTGACGGGGGTTAAAGAGACCACTTTTACTCGGCGCGGACCAAGCGGCAACCTCCGATTCGCCATTACACTTTGTAATGTACTTACGTAACTTGTGTTTATACACCAACTTTTCCCCTCCTCCGCGACTCGTTCAGCCCCGCTCGCTTCCTACGGGCCATTTCAACCCTTGTCCCGCGGGCGTTTCGCCCCGATATCATTTTTAATGTCTGAAAATTATCTCCCGCCACCGACTCGCTCCTCTTCTCCTCGTCGTTCCCTTGCTCCCCGAGAAAAACATCTTCCCGACGACTTGGTCGCGACATGGACGAAACTTTTAATCCCTCCCCCGAAACTATTCTTATTAAAGGAACGTTTCCCTCGAACGAGGTTCGCGCGTCGATGTCGGCGCTCAGATAAAACAACGCCCATAAAAATTGGCAACGCGCCGGGCGAATTTGCTAATAAAACTAAAGGGAAACTTCCCCTTCCCCACGGGGGTGGTGCGGGTGGCGAACGCCATGCGGAACATCTGTTAGGCATCAGAAATTCAAAGGAATAACTGAAACTGTCGTAAACCGCGTTAAGCACCGAGTGACAAATGATCCGTTCATGCTTCGAAACGGCAAAACGGCTCCGCGAAAAGAACGAAACGACGAACAAATGCTCGGGGCTGGCGAGCGTTGCGAATAACCAGCACAAAGCATCGAAGACGTAAACCGTGAGCGAGCTAAACAGCGTAAAATACCGACGAGAGAAAGAGAAAGAGAGAGAGAAGCGCGCGCGTCGCCAGTAAATTAATTTTTTAAATAATTTCTGACAAGCTGATAACAATGTGTACCCAGTGAATTCAAGAACCCCGACGTAATCCTAGCCGAAAGGGGCACAAAAAAAAAAGGCTCAAAGCGCACTCGGGGCGATGCAATTACGATACCTCGACGAACTTCATCAAGTCGACTGTTGCGTTTTACGTTTTTTAGGTCAATACGACATTTTACAAAGGGCGCGAGCAGCCCCCGGTTTGGATGGTAACGATGGGGATGAGGCGCGCGCGGAGCACGGAATGCAGAGGCAGTTCAATGCAACTGCATTGAAAACAAGCCGCAGCAGCACATCGAAGCCCCCGGGCGCTTATAATCGTTATGTTTAGTCGCTTGGTGTGTTCCTGCATTTTCCGCAGTATTTACACTTTGCTGAAATCTCGTGAAAAAATGATAAAATAAACAGCGGCCTCGGTCATCCCGCGGATACAGGATATCACACGATATTTATTCTGGGCTTTGTGTCGCGATCCTATTTATAATGAACGTCGTTTACCAATACAATGCCGTCACCGGCGACCCCTCTAAACGATCTGTTCGTACTCCAAAAGCTAATCAGTCAATTTCAATTATTCATACTCGCAATATGTAGATCGTTAAAAAAAAAAAAAAAAAAAAAAAAAACGATTGAACGCTGAAAAGATTGAAAGGAAACGGTAAAAAAGTTGATTGGTGACAGTTCCGTCAAACCTCTTGTAAAGTGTACAGAATTAACTATTTGGAATTGGATTTCGTACTCGGGCAAGGGAATTTAGTTTACGAATATTTTTTAGCAAAACTTTAAGTAATAAAAATTAAGATAAATTAAGAGTTTAGGTTTTAAATCTATACCTAGCTTTACGTGAAGTTTAACGCCATAAAAGTTGTTATTCTACTGTCGAAACGCTTCCGTATTTATATGTAGTATGAAAATTATAGCAATGTGAAGACGTAGCAAACGTCATGTTACTTTCCTTTGCTTTTCCTTTTTTTGTACACACTACGATCTACCCTTCAGTATACTATTCTGTTCTATTCCCATTTCCTACTTTGACATTCTGTTTAGTATTCAGTTTCACTTTGTTTATTTTTATGATACTATTTTTACGTTCCTGTGGATATCTTACACGTAGATTAAACACCTCACCTTTCTATTACCGTTAAAGAACTAGTTTTTGATCAATTCGTGAAATAGATCGTTCTTTTAAGTTTATGTCAACAAGTAATTATTTAATATAATTTCTGAAATAAGGATTAGCTATTCAAAAATATAAGTATGACATGTTAAAGCACGTAGTATAGTGCTTCTCGTGAAAATAAATATGAAAGGTAGCACTGATTTTCGTGTAACTAGTTTTTTGATCACCTAAATACTGAATAAGTTAGGACACAAAATTACAAAAAAAAAAAAAGTATTAAATTTACATTATTAAACTAAAAATAAGTTTATTTTTTATTACCAAAAGCTTCTTCTGTTAATTTTTGTTTCTTTTTAATTGGTATTTGCATTGTGCAATGCATGTTAGATGATCAAAAATTAGTTCTCAATCACCTTATTATTCTATGGCTTACAAATAATTCAATTATACTTATTTTCAACTTTCATAATCTTTTTCTTGAAAACAAAACATAAATTTATCTTTTAATAATAAAAAAAACTCTATGGCTTAGAATTTTATCAGGTTAAAAAAAATATTACGTCGGGAAGGTTCCTAAAATGATAGAAAGCTAGTTCCTTAACGGTATCTTCTTTGTAAATAGTAAAATTTTTCTCTAATACAACCAAAAAAAATTCACCAAGATATTTCCCACAAAAATTAGATCCGCACGAGTCGCAAATAGTAGAAAATGGATAATAATGAAACACGCCGATGGACATAATAAATTGTCAGGAAACTGTAAATGTAACCAACTCTTTCCGCTTCGATTCGGTCGGTCTGCGTGGACACTTAGGCGATATTTGTTCCGCGCAGACCATTGAACGGCGCGAATGATATTTGCTAGGAGTTGAACGGCAAACTAAACAGAATACGAGGTGGCCGTGTCCTGTACCGGGCGCCGCGAGTAAAGTGACAACCTTCGCCCCCTTTCCAGGAAGCATAAGCTATCTCGCTGGCCTGTCGCGTTTGCGAGCAAATGTATTTTCATTGTCGTTTTATCCCCCTCTCGATCGACGACGGCCGCGCGGCGGGGTTCGCGGGTTTCGCCGCGGCGATTTCACCGCGTCTGATTGTTTTTCGAATGAATGAGACGAAATTATAAATAGACAACGTGGCGCGGACGATGCCGCTCCACATTGCACCTTTTGACGCGAAACGCGGTGGACAAGCCTCGCGCTCTCCTCGCAGATAGAAATTACGCGAAAGTTTCGCACGACCGCTCGATTCGAGGTAAATTGATACAGGGCTCGGGCGCATTGTCGGGCCCTAACAACCGTCGAGTAATTTATTGTCAGGCGGACGGTACACAGAAACACGATGACAATACCGGGTCGTTCCGATAAATACGCGCGGGTACGCGATCCCGTTCGACGAACTCGGAGCGAGGACAAACTAAGAAATTCGCGACGCGCGGGATTTCCACTGGTTCATCGGCGTATCGATCCCCGCGGAAATCACGACCCCGTGGTCGATTCGAGTTTCTCCGCGCGACGCGCTCCTCGAACAACACGGTGACCCACGAATCGCCGCGTTTCCAACGATGCAGAAAGGCAGCGTCGCGTCGGGAGCGGGCCGATGCAAGGGGGGTTTGCAACGTGGAAGAGTCGCGGGGGCGAACCGACTGAACTCCGGTAAACAATCCACTCTCGGCGTCCACTCGGTCCATCTCTGATTGCTAATGAATCCTAATGCTATTATGCATACAACAACTCGCAAAAAAAAGCTTAGGTCCGAACACGTGAGGGCAGGAGTCGTCGGTCCGTTCGCCCGTGACGTCGTCTCTTCACACTGAGGGCTCGGTGCGTGGCCTCTCCTCGTCTCTGCCACGCCGGCCTCTGCACGTACGCCTTTGTGTCCGCACACGCGTGTCGCGTATCTGTGTGCGAGCGGGCGCGCTTGTGCGCTTCTGGGACAAAGAGTTGTGCAAACACCAGTTTACCAACCAGGAGGGACATTATTGCCCCGGACCCAGAGCTTGGGCAAGTTACCCCGTCAGGCACTTCGTTAGTGCAATCCTTTTTGCTCGTTACCTTGCAGGTTACTTCGACCTCGATGCGTTACGATCGTTACGATACCTGTTTGTAGGTACGTTCCAGTCGGACACGCGGCGACGCTTGTGTAAATCGTTGAGAAGGTCCGCGTACGCTCCACCTAGCAAAAAGCGCGGAAAATTTCGAACGACGTTCCGAGCACGTCCGTTTAATCCGCGCGAACTATTCGCGAAGGTTCAGGAAGGCGATCCTGAAGCCTCAGAACGAGGACACCGAGAGCGAATTTTTTTTTTCATTAATTTTAAGATTGCGAAGAATCGACGAAACAAACTAGGTCGGAGTTATTAACTTCGATATTTAGTCTGTCCGATGAGAAAGCTAACTATAAAGCATGGACTGAGTTTTACTTACTATCGAGTCTATACACAGGCAACTGGTTGTAATCATTTTTCAACAGATGCTCGTTCCGAGACTTGAACCATTGTAGAACTTTTCCACTTTTCTGACCTTTGCGGAAAATACTATGAAAAATTCTACGACGAACGTTTCTTACTGGAAACTCATGAAACCTTAAAAAAATTCACTGCAACGTCTGAATTCGATTTTTCTACCCCATCGAATTTTATATTTATTTAAACAATTGTAGTTTTGAAAAGTGTTCTCAAATGAAGCTTCTGAATCTTTTTCCATAACGAGTTACAAAAAAGATATTCAAGAGAAACACAGTAGGATTAATTCAGGAAGGATTACAACCCGATGCAGCCAGAAAATGACTCGGTCTCGTAGGGTCTCCACCCCCAATCAGCGGCGAGGGCCAGTGATTCGTCGCATATCGTCGTGTGAAAAAGGCCGCGCTCGAGATTGCGTACCCCATCGCGCGAACAAACGCGGGGGCGTATGGAGAAAGAAAAAAAAAAAAATCGTTCCCTCGCCCCCTCGCGCTTCCGTGTAACTCCTAATTTTAGAATACCACACACAACGGGCATTTCCGAGGCGTCGGTTGTAACCGTTCCATGAAATTAGTTTCGCAGGAACTCTATTTCGTTTCCATCGTATCACTCCGTGCCGAACATTCCGGATTTTCGCGCGATCATAAACTCATGCATACGATGCATACCCAAATTGCCTGTGTGGTTCGATGCACATGGTACAGGGCAGTGCGAGCGACTGCATATTATTCGTTTAATAATCGATAGAATCACGTCATCGCGTGCTCACCTCACGATATAAACTCCCTCCTCCGCCCTCTGCTTTCCGCCTCGGTCTTACCTCTCCGAGCTACGAGCCCGTATTAATGCGCGTTACGTGCCGCTGTTGTTGCGAAACACACAGTCAAATGGAAACCGATGCACGCGTCTCTACGTGTTTATGAAATTACATATATCCGACTGCTGTCTTTTTGCCGTCACTTTCGCCCGGCGAACTTCTTCCCGGCTGCGGTTCACATCCCCCTAATCACTAGCGAGAGGATTATGGAAATGTCTCTCGACTTTTTTGGTGTCTGATATCGATAGAAAAATTAGGTAACGAAAATCGATGAGGGTCTGGGAACGTCTCGGATTGTAGGGACAGAGGTCACTTTTTTAGAAAGGGGGTTTATCGGAGGAATTGTAGTTCAATATTGAGCTTCATTTCGGGGTCTTTTTTATACTAGTGAAGAGGAAAAAAAAAAATTATCGACCGATAAGGCGATAAGCAATCACAATCCTCCTTGATACAGTTTGTCTATTCACTTTAGAAATTTATTAATCCAGAGGTTTTTCTACATAGGATGTAGTTTTCTATGCTTGATAAAATTGTATGTAATCTAGTTTCTTGTGTCTGAAACGACAGTTGGTTTAAGTGCTTTAACCTTCTTGAACTCGCGTGATTTTTCATTGTGTAGTGACTCGCATTCGTGACCGAGGTCATGAATGATTTTAAAAATGAGTGAATTTTTTTCGTGACGATTTATAAAATCAATGTTTGAATTCAACAAAGTCAAGATAAAAAATTCCAGATTTCAAACCATGATTAGTCCTATAAATAAATTTATAAAACAATTCACACTCCTCCTAATAGTATAGAATACAATTTAAAAGACTAAGATTTTCAGAACTAGTCAATTTGTCGAAATTCAAATTTCATATTCACACTTACAGGAATTATACATATTATTTTTTAAGGATTGATTCTAACATTCAGAAACGTAATGACATGAACTGGTATACTAATTTACTTCAAATGGCATATTTAAGCAGCCATCGATATGACGAGCTACAGTAAAAACAAGTCCATAACACTATAAGTCTAGTTCTAACTGATTTAAAATTTAATTCAGATAGCAATTTTTCCAGGCTCGCGCGTAGAATTCTGTTCCTACGTAAATGGTGAAGTTCGCATCGCGAATACCGAACCCGATGCCACCATCGACGATCGGACACCGATCCGACGACGCGAAAGAGCCCTGAACGCGAGGGTAAAGCCGATTTATCGCGAAATGAGAGAAGAATCGAACGGAAGAACGCCGCGGGGTCTGCGCGCACAGCGCGATGATCCAACGCCACCCTCTCGCGAGGGGGTGAACGGGGGGACGGAGAGCGCGAGCGAGAGGGTGCAACAATAGCGAGACAGTTACTGTCAACACACTCGGTGCACATTAGTTGTTTCGCGGAAGCGGCTAAAATGTAAAACGAGGATACTCCCCGGGAACAAAAGGAGAACGTTGGAGGTGGAAAAGGTATGGGATCAATACAATAGTATATTTGTACAGACCGACTGATGAGGGGTGGTGCCTTGCGAGTGGGTGGCGCGGGACGCGAGGGGGTGAAGCTCTCGGGGTCGGTGGTGGTTGTGCCACGAGTGGGATGGGGGCATGGCTGTTGTTTACCGTGGAAGGGCCAGAGGGTTGTCGAGGTAGGAAAAAACAAGCAAAGACGATCGCGCTATAATAGGTCTCGGCTGGCCTGCGCGACTATACTTCCCGCCCGCGTTCAACCGTTCGTTGAAACACCGACGACGTCCTCGGTTTCGAAAAAAAAAACCGCACGCCCCCGCCGCGACTATAATGTTTACAGAAATTGTCCTCTCGCCATCTTTCTCCCGGGCCGAGCTTATCGATGAGCGCACAAGGAAACATAGCAGCGTCATAAATATCGAATGAAACTGAGCTCGCCGCGCGCTACCACCGTTCTCGTTCTATAAACATGATCACGGTTTATTGATCAAGGTCGCGTAATTATTGTGTTTGGGGTCGACGAAAGTGGGGGAGTCGGAACGGTTTTTCCTGTAGTTCCACGCCGTACTCGGTATTCAGGTCGACGCCGTGATTCAATCTAGGAGGCGACGGAGCAGGGAGGAGGCGAATCGGTCGGACTTTTTCGCGCGCTGGACAATACCGCTCGGACCAATTAAGCGATACGGGTCAAGCCTACCCGCGTTCGAGAATAGCCGTCACCTAGAAATCTAAATTTAAAGACGCGTCCGCGGTCCGCGGGAGGTGGCAAGGGAAACGATGATCGAACGGAAACGGACTTCCACGGGGAGGATAAACGCGCGCGGGACCGTCGCGAACGAAGCGATCGACAGAAACGAAAAGTTTAATGAGCAAGACGAGGTCGCGGCGCGGTTGAGCGGCGACAAGCTGCGCGATACACAGCCTCTCGAAATCATTATGTCATATCCACTTCATTTGTCCAACCCTATCACGTGTATCCGCCCGTGCGTTCCGCGCACGAACGTGCGTGTGCACACTTGCGTCGCTAACCCTATTGAATGGGAGCGTATATACACGCATCCGCCGCCGCAGTCACTCGGCCGGAGCTTTTCCCTTTTTCAGATTTTTACCCCGCCAAACAACGGGAGCAGGGAACACAAAGGATCCCTCGGCGTTGCAAGCTGCACTGGTATCATTAAACAAAAATGAAAGACAGGGCCTAATTAATAGTGTTGTCCGGTGTGTGCGCGCGCTCGCGTTTCGCCCGAACGAGAACTTGCAACTATACTCGGCCGACCAGTCACGCTCGCGCGCGCCGCGCCGACGAGAGACGCGAGCGCGGCGAGTCCATAAATAATAGCGTGACTGCAAATATTCGTTTAATAAATAAGCCCGCGATTCCCTGATAATCGAGCCGGAATCGTAATTAATCAACGTTATCAACGCGCCTACCGCGCGCGCTTTGTGTAACTCTAACGGCCGGAATTAAAAAATTATTTCGCGTAATTTATCGGCTCGCCGCGCGGCAAAACGGTCGAGGGAAAAAAGGCCGCCCTTTTGAATTCTGAGTCGGGCGCAAGTCGTCGTCGTCGCGGTTTATCGAACGTTCGTGAACGAATTCGTCGTGGATGTAACGGGCCCGTGGTGGGTTGTCGCGGCGAGTCGGCGGACGCGATAATTAACGAATATGCAATAACTATGATTAGAGTAACGGTATCGCAAATAGAATATTTTCATTTGGCATTGAGATATGTAATCTATGGTGTCCGCGCGTGCAGAGGCGAAACGGGGCGGGGGAATCGGTCGACCAACAAAGAGCTCGATTTGCAAAATGAGGATCGAAAATCAAAGCCCACTTAATAACGCGCTGATGAAATCATTCGCGCTCGCACATTCGAGCATCGAAAATGTCAGACGTTGAGGGCCATCGACAGTAATGTATTTTTGATTAAGTGGCCCGAATAATGGTAATAAATAATAAAACGGGCTACTTGTTTACAAGCGACCGCAATTGAAATTTGATCTCGGCGGCGCGGTGGACAAGTAGCAGAGCGAAAAATTGAACGCGCCTCTGCCTCCGCTCGGACAATAATACAGATATGGTAAATACGATATTGCGAAGAACCGTTTACCCCCGTCTGGGGGGGGTGCGTCCCGAGGCCGAGCCGTATTAATCCTGACAATTATTCCGAACGTAGCTTTGCGCGCGTGTCACGACGGAAAAAGCGTTCAAAGTTCGGCAAACGGAACAGTTCCCCCGGCTGGAATTCCAGCGTTCGCGCTTTAATGGGGACGATGATGCACGAGTGCCTGTCAGGAAACTTCGTCAAGAGGGGAAAGGGTTCGGTTCAACGGCCTTGAAACGAAAAAGGGGATGAAAGTAACGCGTGTGTCCACAGCCCAAGGTACGATCTCAAGGGGTTGTGGGAGAAAATTCGGTGACAGTATCTCAATATACCCCGGGGAGATTTGGTAACAGCGCGGCGCGAGAAAGCCGCGCGGCGACGGAAGGGACACGGTCGCGTCGCAAAAGGACCCGAATCTCGACGTGGTCCCTCCGATTTCTGGCACCTTTCTGAAATAATCCTCGCGGACGATACGTGGGTGGGCGCTAGAGGGTGCAAGAGTCGAGGGCGGGGGGTGAGTGTGCCTGTGCGTGCGCGTCGGGAGAGAGGGTGAAACTTACATATGACAAATTCAACGCGCTCCTTCCCGTCCTTCCTTCCTTCCTGCCGCCACTGACACCTATGGCCCTGGGCCACGCTCGCTATTATTATTTTCATTCCTTCCCGCATGTCTGTCTGTCTGTCTCCTCTGTCTGACTGTCTGGCTGCACCTTCTCACACCATCGAGCCCCACGGACCTCTTTTCGGACGTTTTTCGTCCACCCCCGGCCACCTTCTCTACGCCGCCGCCCCATTCGCCCACCTCGCAGCCTCTTTCTGCGTACGTGCTCTTAGTTTTTTGTACGGGGGAGAGGGACACGTGACTGCGGATCCTCAGGACATCGGAGCCGCCTGCCTTTGTGCGACGGAAGGATTCTTCCTGCTACGGGACAGAGAACGCCGCACGCCGCCTCGGTCAACCACCCCTGCGACGCGATGATTTTCGACGATTCCGCGGAAGAAAGGGGCGAGTCGGCTCCCTTTCACGCTGTGCGTGGCTGGAGAATATTGACGCGATGTCGAAAAAAAAGAAGATGAAAGCGGGGGGAGAAAAGGTTGTTTCTCTCGTGAAACACGTGGAGTAGGAACAAGTTTGTGGGCGAAGTAGGCGTTGCTCGTCGTGAAATCTAGTTTACAGTTTGTGTCGCTACGAATCCATTTCGTAACGGAAGAGACAAAAAACAACAGAGGCACCTGTGCTGTACGGGGGGTGTGCAACCCCTTGAGGACTTAATAAGAAGGGTAATAATAGGCAATTTTATTGAACGTCAGTCCGGTTCTTTGATATAGCGGCGAGCCGGCACGAACGTATAAGCGCACATTAATTTTCCCGGGCAAATAACCAGGATTCATAAGCGAGGGTTGATCGCGGTACTCGGACCAGGAGAATGCCGCGACGTGTCCAGAAAATACGGTCTCCCGTCTCCGTGCAAAATAATGCCATCAATATAAAAAAGGCGACCCACCGCGACGCGGTAATAGAAACCGATTTGTCAGGAAGCTTTTACATTTCGACGCAGTGGGTTTCACATCTGATAGCCCGTTTTATCCCGCGGGACCCTGTGTCCCGTGTACTTTTCCCATCCACGTATCTCTCTCGCTCTTGCCACCCCCGGCCAGGGGGGAATCACACACGACCACCCCTTCTCTCCAGGACGCCTGTGTCCGAGTCTCGACCCTCTCCCGCCGCCTCTCACCGGCCGATTCCTCGGTCTTCGTCGCTTATAAAGCCGAGTAGATAGGAAATCTTGTAAAATGGCCCGGCGAAAAGACAAATATTACCGGGGGATCACTGACAGTGAGACGCGATTTATTTTGCGGGATTCCGGCGAGCTTCCCGCGACGACACCGGGAGGATACCGTCCCCGATAGCCTTTCCTTGTACACGGATTTACCCCTCCGTGCAAGAATTTTCGCGTCACCGGTTCGCACGAAACTCGGATCCCTGAAAACGAACTCGCAGTTCTCAGTTCGGTGATGCAGATCTTTCGGAGATTGCATGCAAATGTTTTGTTTCAAAGTAGACGCATGGTAATTGCTGGATAAATTATTCATTGATTCGTGGTATTACCGCCGCTGTGAAGAATGTATTTAAGGCAATCAGTTGAAATTAAGAAAAGATACTAGCCACTTGCATCGATCCTTTAGTGGAAGTTTTTCTGGAGAAGTGTTTGGAAGTCTCCAGGATAAATCCAAGTAAGTAGGCAATTAAGTCGCTAAACATTATATTTTTTAGATTTTTGAAAATTTTCATGATAGGAGATAAATAAATCGCTATTGCTATGGCTATTGGATTTGATGTAGAATTCTATTAACAGTAGATTTACAGAACCCTAAAATTTACAGGTAATATTATTTATGTGCAATTTAACCTTGGAAAACATTTTGTGTATTTAAAGTGATATGAAATGAAGATTATGAAGTGTATAAATGAACATTATTTTCTGGAATTGTGTGTTTCTAAAAAATTTGAAAAAACGCATATGATAATCGTCCGTAAATTTAGTGTTAAAAAATGCTACATGAATTTTTTAGGCAACCTAATGTATTCAATAAGTAATATTAACTATTTCTTTACCGTACAATTTTGTTTCTACGTAGAAAAAATGTAATAAAACAACTTATAGAGGATTTACTACCCTTAAAAATAACATATCTATTTTCTTATGCTATTTTAAAATCTGCTACTCATACAAGAAAGTGCATGGTGGACCAAAAGTCAAGAGGGGGTTTCAATATTTAATATTAAATATTGCCTCAATCACTTTTAAAGTGTTTGGAGCTCCGTAACATATGTCTTTCCTTCTGAGACAGCCCCAGGAAAAAGAATCTAGAAATCAGGAGAATACAATGCAAGCCTATTTCGCAACCGAAAAATTACACAATTTAATTTCAAATTACGAAAAAATCATAAAATTTCATTCTTTGTATTCGCTGTTCTGCTGTGAATCCTTCCATAATTGTTTTCTAAAGTCGCTTATATACGATTTGACGTAAAAGAATTCAAAAAAATTGATTTAAGAAAAATTATTAAAACTCCAGACCCCTTTACGACTTTTGGTTCCACCCTGCATTTCACAAAATTCGTCCTACATTTTTTCTTTTTTTTTTTTGACTGAATTACAATTTTTCCTCTTCCTATATTCAGTGAACATGTCAGCGTCTCATCAAATCACAATTTCAAGAAAACCCAAAGCTACATGGCTCAATAGCTCTCTGAATATTATTTCACCCAGAACCTTGCAACGTCCCTTGGCTCTTCCTCTTCCCAAAGCTTTTCCCCTATTTCCCCGTCCATCGCGAACGGAAACCAACTTACGTATATGTATAACCATGCAGTCGGAACGAATTAGCTTCGCAAGACCAACATTTGGGCCGAAAAAGCTGTAATTACGATCCGCGGAATGCACACGTTCGAGCGGTTTAAAAACTTGGAGACCGTCCGATGGCGCGAAGGGAGGGGGGCGTTCGTTGGAAAGGGGTTCTGCGGAGAATGGCGCAAAAGCTCTCGCTGGGAAGGAGGAGCCGGGAACGGGAGGGGTGACTGTTAATTGAAAACTACCGAAAAGCACAATTGCAGGAGAATTATTTCTATTCATTAGCCGGGTGGCCGGTCGGTCGGTCGGTTGGTCGGTCGGAGCCCGGCCGCCGAAAAACTTTTCCTCGACCAGGCGTTTTTTCCTCCCCCTTTCCTGCTTCGCTCGATTCCTCGCGGCCCGAGCCCCCCGTCCGCGCCCCCGGGGCTCCTCTATCCGCGCGTGGCGTAATTATGTAACATAAATACAATCCCTCTCGCGACGTAATTTTTGCGGTATAAGCTCAAAAGCCCAGGTCCCACCCCAGGCTCTCCGCCCGCGCGGCCGACTCTCCTCTTCGCCCCGGCGAGGAGGGAGCTTTTTCAGGAACGCTTTCGCAAATCAATTTATGGCGTAACGCGGACGTTCTCATTGTCCGCGGGTAGTAGCCGACGGTCGCCTCGTGGCTAAACCTTTTGTAACACCGGCAGCCATTGTTGTGACAGAAAATTATATCGTAATGCTTATTTACGATGAAAATTCTGAGCCGGCCTTTGTTGCCCCTTGTCAAGTATTAAATGCAAATGACCTGGTAATGGGCACTTCTTTTCGGATCGCGAACGCGCTCTCAGAGATTCGATCTCGCCGCTTCCACCGAAAAAAAAAAAAATTCACCCCACTCCCTTGAATTCCTCCCGAAAATCACGTGACGCGAACGCGTCCATGTAAATTCATCAAGGATTTTGGGATACGCCCTCCTCGCCGTTATCGATGAAATGGAAGAAGACCGGAGAAGAAGATGCTTCCGGGAATTCCGGCGGGAGTATTTTCGTCAGTCAATGAATTTACAACCCCTCTTTACCGAGTCTCACCCTTAAACGCTTAACGAGAACTGCTTCACGGCACGTGAGAAAAAAAGCTAACTGGTTCGGCGGATCCCGTGGAAGGGGGAGGGCGTGTAAGCGGTCTTGAGGGGTGAATTAGCGCGAAATAAGTGCAGAAGAGCTTCAACAGCCGGAGGGGGGCGGTGGGCCAACGATAGAACGAGCACACACACCTCCGCATCTACGTGTACGTGCACGCACCTCCGCGTCTTGGTGTTAGCCCTGTAAGAACGTCGTAAGGGTGAGTGGTCGGAGCCGAATGAGACGATACCTACACACCGGAGGTAGGTACGGCGTTGTGGGTGGAAGCGAGAGGGCGGGAAACGACGTAACGCGCATAAAGTAAATTGCCGCGAAATCTGCGCGAGCTTCCAGAACCGAGCGCGGATAAGCGAAACAAATAAAATAAGAGCGAAAGACGAGCCCGGGCGGAGATAACGCGCGCGGGAAGAGGTGAAAAGGGTACCGAGGGTAATGTGATTTAAGGGCTGGTAAGGTAGTGCATTTCAAACGCCCCGCCAAGAAGCCGCCGCTGGTCCCTTTTTATCGAATCTCGACGCGAATTATGACCTCCGATTTTCACGCACCCCCATTGTTTTTTGTGGACAAAGGTGGACGCGTACGTCTAGAATTTTATGGTGGTAGTAGAAATGATAGCCAAAATGTGTGAATTGATGTAGGAATCAAATTATGTTCTCTAGAATTATTTTCCCTATCATCAGATTGCAATACGTTCACGTTTGTTTCAAGAATAATGTTAATAATATAGTAATCAGAAGAATACAGATTCATATGCAAATTCATTTTTCTAGAGAAAATATATTTTCCATTTATTTGTATTTTTTTGTGCGTCCCAATTTTTCAATCTTAATTCCAATCTATATATATATAAAAAGAAAAGTAGTAATAATAATAATCTGGCAACGCTAATAATAATAGACTGTGAATGTTTATAAAAACGAAAGAAATGGGATGAGTATTTCATGGTATAAGACTGTCAAACATTTTACCTATTTGATTTGAATATTAATAATAGCTAAACAGTTGATATTTATGCCAATTCTAATTTTTACAGACACAAATAAAGAATGGATCCTTAAATACAGTATGTCTTGTTTTCTAAATTTTGTAGCTTGTAGTATACTCTTGATATTTTGTTTATTCTACTAACCTGAAGCTATGTCTATACTGAAGCAATAGCAGGAAACTTTTGTTGATGTATTTTGGATTCTGGAAAGGAATTCCATGTACAGGAAAAATCGCTACTTGTTCTTCGTTGTTATTTTTTTAGTACAGATGTTTTGAAACATGCCGAAACAAAAACAAAAAGTCGACAAAAAGTTCTTCATTGTTGCTTCGGTGGAGACATGGCTTAATAATAAATAAACACAGGCATAAACTTTTTCTCTGTAATCAGGAAACCAAAAACTGAAAAATATCCAATTTGCCCTACAACTTTCCCTTGTACTAAAGTTTTTCTTGTCCTAGTATAAATGCGGCATGAAAAAACCGCAAACTTTGGACAATGCTTTATTTCCCGCTTCATAATTATGTATGTCTTCTCTATGCCATCGTTTTCTGGCAGTAAGTACACATGTGAACAGCTATTTTCAACAATGAGAAAAAGTTTAGTCATTCGTGATATAAAGTATAAAAAATAAAGTGCATGTAATAACGTTCAGAGATAAAGCATAGCTGCTCCTGATTGAAAGTACGATACTTTGTGAGCGTTTGAAAAAATCTAAAAATTACATAAGCATCCGCAGCCAGGTAATAGACTTTAAAACGCAAGCGTTGTTAAATCACAATACGTTCCGTGCGCGGGCAACGTCTGATTCTCCGGTTCACGACTATCGCAACAATATCCATAATACGGCTGGGCAAAAGTAATAGGAACAATCGCGGCGTGATGCAGCCTTTTTTACAGAACGGGCCGACGTTTTCCTCTATTCAGTTCGCAAGCCGAGCATGAAAAAGCACACATCGTCCGTTATACTGTGTGCACGGTGTAACGCTCCACCACCGCCGGGGTTCTGTTTCTCTCTCGCTCTCTCTCCTCTCTCGCCTCCCTCCTGAAACACCCCCATTTCCCGCGGTATCGTCGGCACACGCAGACCATTACAATTTCAGTTACATTTTAATTAGCAGAGAATACTAATGTTTCGCGAGCGGCGGTCGCCGGCAAGTAGCCAATGAGCGCCAAGTTGACTCCTGCAACTCGACGCCCGTTCCAGGACCTACGCGCGGGTTTCGCCTCTGTGTCCCCGCTATTACCGCCCCGACCGGCAACCCCGTGGAAACCGACGTGCATTTCACACCCCATATTCGCCACTTTATACGCAGCGGCTGGCCCGCCGGAGAAAAAACGAGAGAAAGGAACGGGGGGGAAAAGTAACGCGCCCTGTGTTCCTCATTTATGTTATTAGCTACCCACTTTGGCGCCGAGTGTTCTTTCGGAGGCGAGGCGAGGGGCGCAGGGAGAGGGAAAAAAAGCAACACGAGTGGAAATAAACCACGCCGTTACGCGCGCTCTCTTTCTCTGTTTCCTAGCCGCCCCCGCGATTCCCGCAATTAACCCGTTCTCCGCGGGAACGCGCGCGAAAAGCACAGATTTCGCGAGATTGCTTGGTTACGTCCGGAGAGGGAGGAACCTTTCGAAATTCCGTCGAACCGGGGTGGTTCGTCGTCGATACCGGAGATTGAAGGCATTTCGCACGGGCGAGATTTCGTTGCGCGAATAGAAAGAGAGAATTAGAGGGAATCCGCGAGGAGACTAGGGTAACGGGGTGTAATGCCACCCCTCTCTAAGTCGTAAACTTCCCCCACGCTTCTTGGCCGCACGAAATTCCCGGAAAGTTTCGTATCGACGGTCGTACAACAAATGCGATTATCGATGTCTCGCATCGTTCATCCCCTAAAACGACGGGGAGTAGAGCACGCTCCCGACCCCACGCGATCGTTCAACCCTCTCTCTTCGTTCCTACGGTGCTCTGCGTACTTTGTTTTTGGAGCCCGGCCAAAAATAATATCGCACAGATTAAGTTCGATATAAGATATCGCTAAAAATCCGTGGAAAATTGGTGAATCTCTTGGAACGGTTAAAAGAATGTGCAAAGAAATCTTCGCGTACAAAAATATCATTCAACTCACATTAACAAGCCATGTCACTTTGTCTCAGAGGCCTGGGAAGTATACACCACTGACCTGGAACAAAAACGATTTACGGTTAGTGCAAAAGAAAGCCACGGACAGTGATAAATTTAAGGGTCGAAGCTTATTTCTTAAAGGTACCGATAAACAACGAGAATTCAGAGTCGCAACGTCTGACACAGTTTCCGATTTAATTACTTCGACTGTTCGTCAACTACCTGCGACCTCAATTCTTCAGGGACGCGTGGTCACCTTTGAAAGCCACCTCGCGTGTCTATAGAACCTAACAACTTCGGCCAACCTTGAACGCGCGCAACTACAGACACCGAGGGCAGCGATTTGGGGTGCGTAGTTCGTTGAAAGTAAGTCCGACGTATCTGCCTCATCGACGGTGAACGAATCCGAGCGACCGCGAATGGAAATCGCTTAGAGCTCTATAGTCCCGGTGCGTCGAGCGAAGATTTCAGACCGCGCCTAAACTTGAATCGACTCGGGGGGAAGCGAAGACAATGCGGTGGCGATTCGGCGGGGGTGGTGTTCGGGTGCGTCGAAAGCCATTCGGACGCGTCCTTCGACTGGACGCGAGGCTCGCCAATGAGGCGACGGTGCCGTTAATTAACGAACTCGAAAAGTAACGTACAGAAAGTACAACCTCGACGGAGCATTGAGGGGTTCCGGGGGAGAGTTGGTCGAGGAGGAAAGGGAATGAACGAGCCCGAGCGTAGGACGGAAGCGCGCGCGTATAAAGGGTCGGTGTCTGGCCAGACGGGCAGAAATGAAGCAGCAAGGGTTTTGTTTGTCCGGCTGTCCACCCCTTTCCTTCCCCCAGTTCACCCCCGCGGGCTGCAGCCTCGGCTGTATGAACCTCGCGGCCCCCTTCAACCCCTTCTGCTCCACCTCTAACTCCATCCTCCGGCACCCCTTCCTCCGCGCCTCCACTCTTCTACCGCGCGTCCCTCCCCCTCCTCTACCCTGTTACACCCTTCTTACACCCTCAACCTCCGCCTTCCCCCTATTGCCGCGCAACAATGCACGTGTGTACACTGTTTGCCCACATCCTCTCGCATATATCTTTCGCGAGCTATAATATTGATTACTTCGAACGAATTTCAGGCCGCCAAGCCTGAGACCCATGGTTTCGGTAACTCCGTCGGCCAACACCCTCGACCCACCCCCGCCGCCTTCACCGTGTGCATTTCGCTCCTCGAGAACGCTCCTTCCCGTTTTGCGTTCGGTAAACCGCCCTCCGCGTTGGCCCACCCACGTTCTTCCCCGTCGCAATGCAGGCTTTTCTAGTTTTAGCTCCGGCAAATTGGCCCCCGTGTCGGCGGCTTCTCCTGCGATTTGATTACATTCGATCTTGGAAACGGTGCGCATCGGATACCCGCTTGAAATCGCGTTCTGTCGCATCGTTGCGTGCGCTCCAGCTTCAATTTCGCGCGAGGATCGAAACGAAGTTTATCGTTGTCCACCGTGAACTCGACCGCGCAGCCAATTTTCAAGTCGTTTCGCGGCAAAGTCGCGTATTCCGGCTAATAATTGGCAAATGAAAAATGCAACAATACCCGAGGTTCGTTGTAACTCGCGTTGCGGCAATATTCAGCTAAAAGACTCGTCATTTCGCTCCAGTAAACGGCCGCGCGACTTAAATTGCGTCACGGCTCTCCGACCATCCCGCCAACGTTTAATTCCATTCGCGATCCTTCCACAGTCTCTCCTCCTCCCCCGCGACGCCTCCTGCCACTTGCCCGTCCCGATGCTCTCTCCTCTCTGATTCGCATCACAGGCAAGTCCGTGTGTCGCGAATCGAAGCACAAAGAAGCAATAGTAGAAATAAGATAATTGCTATTACAATCGCAATTTCATCCAGGACGATGAAACTGCGAGCGAAAAGTGAGCGGGAACGAGACGAGGGAGAAGCTGTGGGCGGAAGAAGAGGGCAGACCGACAGAGAGAGAAAGACCGTACTACAAAGTACGTTAATGTCGTGCTCGCACCACCCCCGCACGCACCCTCAGCGCCGTTCCAGTGCCGCAGACAGTTTGTTGTCGAAGCTTCGGGGATTACACAAATGAGGTTGTTCAACGAGAGAAATGTACATTCCCGCGTTACAAAGCCGCTCGTCGCGCTCAGCCGCGCAGCGGAATTAAAAAAAAGAAGGGGACGAGAACCGTGCGGCGGCAAGGTGAAAAGTTCCGCCTCGCCTATCGTTCGCATCGTGGACAATATTTTCTTTGCTGAAAGCCCGCGCGACCGCCTCCAATGGATTTCCCTCGAACCGCGTTTAAACCCTTCAAGAACCGATCCCGCTTTTATCGAGGCCCCCTTTCTTCTGTCAATATTGCTCTGTACATGTTTTTACACGCATCTTTGCGGCGAATCCGTCCGCGCACCACCCTCCGGACAACCGGACGTTATTATTAGTCGTTAAGAGTCGTTGGGGAACTGAAGAGTGCACTTTTGGGATTTTTAAGTGTTTTACAAAATATTTTTGTTTCCACGTTCTTCGATATTCTTAAAAATTGGAGATCATTTTTATTTCTTTAGTGGATTTGAGTGCTTACTGTCAATTTTCGTTAAGGGAGAAACTGGTGTGACAGGTTGCCAAAATCGATTTTTTCAAATCTTTTTTTTAATGTTTACGGTCTCTAGAATAACCTTTCACATTAATCCTGTAATAGATTCCTTTTTTTTTAAGTAAAAGATTCAACGTTATTTCATCGATAAGTTGGTACAAAATTTTAAATGTGTTTTGCTGAAACCAATTTTTTTAAACTGGGTGAATTAATAGGTCAGTGAATTTTTATCCGATTTTCTCGAAATTTTTAGCGATAGTTCCTAATAATATTCTCTTCAATTATATGTTATGTATTTTCCTACAGTTACTTTTAGTTTAACTACATTTTAACGGATGCATTTAAACATTTTAGCGATAGTGTATACAGTATACAAACTTTTCTCTCTATGAAAGTTCAAACAGTAAATTCCTTACTAATAAAGAATATTATAATTATTCATATCTATTAAAACCCATGTACTTGCTCAAGTGAAAAAGGTTTTGGTTTCCTTACCCAGAAAATAACTCCAAACTTTTGGACGTTGGTGTCTATCGACGCCATGTCTCGAAACTAAAACTATTAGAAAAGTAGAATTTTTAGCCTGGAAAACTTCACTGACAAGTTCAATTTTAAATAAAAACTTTTCCTACGTCTGCTGATTTTTAATTCTTCGGACTATATTTTCAGTCGCCAATTTTGAAGAGTATTTTTACTTCTTAAACTTGCTTTTCCTTCAACAAAAATAATATGAAATACAGGCTGTCCCAAAGTTGTTGGTGGTACAGTCATATAGAGGTTAACTTTCCGTGGAAAAGTAATTTGCAGCAACAGAATATATTTTTTATCCACCAAATTTCATTTCGATGAAGCACTCTACACTTTCAAATATTCTAAATCCACTCTTCATCTCGCTCAGTAAATCTACAGGTACGTCTCCACTGAGGCAACAATGAGGAACTTTTATCATCTCTTGCTGTTGCATGTACCAAACGGATCTAAAGCTAAGCCTACACTGAACAAGCAGCAATTTTTCCAAGATACATCTTCAAAAAGTTGCGTGTTGTTACTTCAACGTAGATATAGCTTAGCATTTCTAAGAAACCTTCGGCTAGATTTTCCCGCAACTTCCTTGTACCTGCAGACTACCAAATACGTGGCACCGACTAGTTGGCGCCGATTAATTAGAATGTAGTCGCGTAGTTGATAGTTGCGGGTAGGACGAGGCGTGGCACGGGAAGAGAGAAGGGCGAAGGAGGCAGCGAGCCCTTGCGCTAAGCATACCGTGGGGGCTAGGGATAGTAATTGTATACGTACTAAGAGAATGGCAAGGTAAACAAAACTATGTAAGATTGCCCCATTAATATACATATCTCTTGGTTCAGTTGGGCCGTGAGAGAGCCGACCGACCCTCACTGCCGTGCTTCCACCGTTGTGCCCGCTCGAGGGGGTGAGTAGTCTTGGCCTTAGACTCTGGGGTTAGGCTCGTTCGAGAGCAAGGAGGGTACACAATGGATATTGAGACCATAATTTACGGCTGATTGTTAGCCCCGCGATCTATGGATTCCGCCATCCTGCCCTCCTTCGCTCATCGACCGGCTTCTAACAGCTCGCCCGCCCATGTCGAATTTGTGTTAGGTCTGTAATAAGTACCGACAGACGCCGGGGGAGTAGAGAGGAGAGGGAGTACGTGTGTACCGGAGTGCTGCGAGTGGAAGGCCGAGGCATTAGAGGAATCTCGCGGAAACGGACGGCGCGCGGATACGGGAAGACTTTCGTGCACGTAATGCCAGTTCCCTCGGTCGAGTTGGACTTCTTCTGCGTGTTAACGGTTGAAGTATCGCTCCGAGTTGAGATTTTACGGTACTCGAACGATGCAATTTCGTGTCATCGTTGCGGCAGTCGGTCGTAAATTCCTCAACGGCCTTGATGAAGTTCAATGTGCCATTTTCTGGATAAAATCGAAGGGATACGACGAGGAGAACGAGAGAGAGGGAGAGAGAGTTTGAGGCGAACGCGAGAATAAGTTTGTTTTCGAGCGGTATCGTAATTGGCCAAAACTCGAGTGGAACTGTTCCGTACGAGGTCAGCCGCTCTCTGCTTACCCAACCGCCTTCGCAACAAGAACAGCGGTTATAAATTAATTACGAGGGTCAAATTCACAACTGGGTCCCATTCCACGAGACGATTTGGAGAGGGGCGAACGTCTTACTAGTTCGCCGCTGGCTCGAGGGACCCGGGCTAGAGGAGGAGGACGATGTTTGGTCTTCCTTACAAGGGGCCAACTAACCAGCCAACCGACCAACCTGCCACTTACCAAAGGATAATAACGTAGTAATCCTACCATGAGACACGGATGAAGTCCTTAATAACCCCATAAACCCAAGATATATGTTGCATATCAATATACCGGGGACAGCTGGTTTAGTTACATTATATTCTCGCGAAGCCCGGAGCTAATTAAACGATCGACGGTCACGGACGCGTTCGAAGTTAACGAAATCAATGAAAAATGAATTGCAGTTTCTTTTCCTAGATTAGTTAACATCCGTTACATTATTGATCTTAGGTTTTCCACGTATCATTGCTTCCAGTTCATCGGACGTAATAACAGTCTCGTTTGTTTGTCTCGTTATGACTTGCAATAAATTATTCCGCGCGTATATTAAATACATATCGCGTTGCTTGCATCGTGAAAACGCGGCAGCGGTCGAGCGCGCGCGCATCGCAGAATTCCAATTTCGAATTGATCTTCGGTAATTTTCCAAAATTTTCAAAAACGATTGCGAACTTCAATAAAGCCCTAGTAATTAATTTGTGATTATATCGCGAATGCCGGCGTGTTCGCGTTACGTTGCATAGCGCGATAGGAATGCAACCGAGCTCAACGAGCGCGGATACGAAGTGTGTGATTTAGAGAGACGCATAAACGATATTCCGATACCGTTTCATATGATACTTTCGCCGGAGAATCGAATTGTGAGGGGAAAATTGACAGGTGACATCGCTCGTGCACGCTTCATAGGCGGGGGAATTTTTACGGAACGGCACGCCCGGTTGTATTAATTTTCCCCGAAACCTCTCCCACGCAAATCAACAAATAATAATTCTGTACATCCTGGTTTCGTACAATACAATAGATGCATTGCTAGTAACTTTACCAATAACTCTATTACTGTCGTAATTCACGGTGTATCTATTTGTATTAGACTCCAAAGTTTTTTTTGGAGGATGTAAAAAAAAATAATCCCAGTGATAGTTTGAGCACGTTGAGATGTATATAAAATCGTAGCTATTATTAAAGGTATTAAAATAGATATTAAAAATCTAATGATCATCTTCCAAAATTTGGCTCCTTCAGTAGTCTCGCGTTATTACATTCACGATACTTTAGGGTCGTACAAACATTAGAGTAAGACAAACACCTGAGAGGCAATTTACATATTAAAGGCGAAAGTTTTAGCTTTTCTTCAGATGTAAATTATCCTTTTACAATTAGTAGTTAAGGGTATTGTATACAGGATGGGCGCAATGGCAGAATAGTGATCTAAGGGGATCTCATGTATTTCTTATGGGAGAGTATTTCAAGAATTCCGGATACAATAATGGATAAAATCCATAATAAATATGATATTCTTGTTCAGGATAAATATGCCGAATGTGCTATAGAGCCGTTTTTCGAGAAAGTGTCCAGAAAAACATTTCCTCTATAAAAACTCTTACATTTATTTTTTATACAATCTTGAAAGTCAAATTGCAAAACCGGGCGCTGTGACGCACTTTGTAGTTGTACAAAGAATATTAAAAAAAAAATAACCATGAGAAAATATTGTCTCTTCGCTTCTGAATCCTTAAACAGCGAAATCGATGAAATCCGAGCTGTTTGTTTACAAACATGGCTGCGTCCTTATCGCGCCCTGCCATAAATAGGTTAAAGCAGGGCCGACGTAAATTACGTGGACCTAGGGTGTAATCCCATATTTATATTAAACATAATTATTAAGTTCTAATTCTTTACAAAGCATTGAGTGTTATTGTAATTATCGCAGAGAACACTTTGCTGAGTCAATTGCTTCTTTATCAATGAAAGTTGTATAAATATGTTTTATTATGCGTATGCGGACCTCCTAGATAAACTTGCTACGGTACTATCTTTTAACCACGTGACTGCAATAAAGTATCTATAAATCATATCACTGTCCATTTTTTGCCGGAGCTTCTCAGCCCCACTACCTGAGGCGGTAATCTAGTATACAATACCCCTTTAAGCAGTATCGTCGCTGAATACTATTTTACAGCCTCAAAGTATCGTGAACACTATACAGAGAAACGTTAAAGATAGCCGAATTTTCGAACCCCGTTCCGTTAATTTTAAGGGTAAACGTTATCTTTTGGCAAGGCTGCATTATAAACTGTCAAGCAGAATTATCCGGTGACAACAGGTTACTTTTCAAGGTAAGTAGATCATTTACTTCCGAGACACACCATACGTCCGCAATTTATTCGACACCGAACTCATGTAATATTTTATTCGCGCACGTGTGCGAGGAACAAGCCGCGTCGCGAGCACCGATATTCCCGCGAACGAGAATTGGTCAACACGTATTAAACACTCGGCTATATTGCTATTTTAAATATAGAAACAAGAAGACAGGGAGGCTATCTACGTGGCAGCTATTGGACCGAACGACATCGACATTTTATCCGCGGCAACGATGTGTTCACGAGCGCGCGCGCGCGCGCCCCCGTGGACACCGAGCAAAAAGCGACGATAAACTGCGCAGTGGATGCTGTTATGAGCTGTTTTCCTAACCGATGGGAGACAGGTGGCGGCGAAAGTGGACTTTAACAAATGGTCAGTGCTCGGCGGCATGAGACGCGCCTACTTGAGATGCGGCACCAGGATCTATGCCTTCCATTTCTCATCGGCGCTCTGCGGCCGAACAATACCCTAAACCAGCTATGTAAGAACTGTCGAGCAGCGGAGAAGGACTCCGAGGCAAGTTGATCAAAGTCAAGGTACTTCCGGAGACCCTTGCCAAAACACTTCACGCCAATAATGCGTACAAGATGCGAGCGAAGGGTCGGTTGTACGAACCCGCCCCAACTGTTTAGAATAAATCTGACCGCTTAGAGGATACAATTTTTCAAGTCAAGTAATTTATTAGACTGAAAATCGAAATTAACCCTGCTATGTTCGTCTTGCGAGTCTGAATTTATAAAAACATTAATTGTTACTACATAATTACTGAGATACATAGTGAAATTTTGATGAAATGTTAAGTAACAACAAATGTTTGTAGTAACAATAATTGTTTTATATTTTGTTGACTGAAATAAAATACATGATTGGAGCAGAGTTAAACTATCAGTTGTAAAATGGAAAATAATGTGCTCGCGATGCGCCACAATGGTGTTTCAGTTTACCAACTTCTGTAGATTTATCATGTATCATTGTTAGTTTAACTGTTTGAGACATATGTGAAATGTGAATAATGCGCTACGTAGTCAGTGAATCATGCCGTCGTCGCACCAGTTAAGGATGGAGCATAAATTTCTTGTTAAGTTTTGTAACTCTTTTAGATGGAATTCCTGATTTTATGTAAGTCGTTTACGGAATTGAAGAATCATTGCCCTTATTATTAATGCAATTTAAGATTCAATGTATTACGTGACAAAATTCTTGAAAGAAATTATATTTATGAACAGGTGTTTCGTGTAACGATTATGCCTCAGCAGTTTAGAGTTTACCGGGATATCTGGCGTAAACTGTCCGTGGGGACCTTGTTAGTTCAATTTGTCCGAACACCCTTCTCGTGGAAAAGTGCCACCCCTTGTTGATATTCCTCTAAAAGGGCAGTTTATGACGATATGCATACTGCTACGAAATATTGTGAATTACTGTACGGTCAAATGTATGAATCTTCTGGTCCCTCCATATTTTTTTTTCACTGATAAGTGAATATGAATTCTTAAAACGTGTTGTTCAAATTTGCCTTTAGTGAGACAGCACTATTTTAGAAATTTTAACTTTATTCCGCAATCTTGTACGCTATTGCCCATTAATTTCAATGTATCCCTAAATTCATTGATTTCTCTGTAAAAGATAAATGTTGTATGCGTGCTTTGCACAGAAGTTGGTTCACATGATCTTCTAAACACCTTCGGTATTTGCATGCATCGAATGTATAGATTATACAGTGCCCCACTGACTCTGTTTGCCGAAGTATTTTTAAAGAGTACGAGAAAAAGCAAGTTACAGAAGTTGTACCGTTTGAGGAAATACATAGTATGGACTTTTTTTATAGTATGTATGGTTATATATTATAATATAATATAGTATATATAAGTATATATAGTATATATAGTATATATATAATATTATAATATATTATATATAATATATTATAATAAATTATTATATTATATTATATATTATATATATTATATATTATAATGTATATGGTAATAAGTATAGTATGGATTGCTTTACAGGTGGAGGCGTATAGAGGTCAAGTTTGTTTATTTATTTTGTTTCATGAATAGAGTCAAATATATAAAAAAAAGGTAAGTATTCACAAAAATGTACTCTAATTTTATCGAATTCGAGCTTAAAAAGTTAGACATTCCATATAAAGAAAAAATAAACTTGACTTCTAGATTTCCCATACATCTCCAACTGTAAAAGATCCACCCATACTATACCATATATTTCATCAAAGTATGTATTTCGTTTTTACAAAGTTGAAAATAACATTTTCTCGTATTGTTTAAAATAACAAAGAAATTTTGGTGGACAGAGTTAATGGGACACCCTATATGTACAAAAATCCTGAGAAGCTAGTGTTGAAGAACATAGTTTGGGCACCTTAGAGTCTCAGAGTCCTCGGTCCGACAGAATTCAATTGAATTCCTTTGGGATCATCTGAACACGTGTCTTTGAGGTGTACAAATAACGAACCAAAACCAACTTTGGAAATTATTACTGGAAAACTAGATGACAGCAGTCAGGCTTCAAACCTTAAATAATTCGATGCACAAAATGTACCCAATTTGCACTGTTATGATCGCTATGAATAGTAAATACTTTGACGAAAGATACATTTAAGGAAATGGCCCAAATTTATTCCTGAACGATGTGTGTAAGTAAAAAACATGTTCATTTGTCTAAATAAATTTACATTAATCCAAAACTACTTTCTTTTATTCATTCCTTTCCAAAAGACTGATGATTTTGATAGTGTACTCTAATTAATGAGTGGCATTTTTTTTTTTTTAGCAAAGAATCTAACAGTATTTGATGGATCAATAGTAACAAACTTTACTAAAATACCTACCAAGAAAGAGAAAGATATCAAATAGAAGTTTTATGGGCTAAAGTGAGTCCACGCTGGCAAAGAAGGGGAAGAGGCGATCGAGGGAAGCCAACGGTCAGAGTACTGTCAAGGTATTGTCCTGCCTCGCTTCCAAAATAATCGTCAAGCGGACCTAATGGGGTATAAAGTCCCGATATCAAAATAACTCATCCGTGTCCGGCACGTGGTCAACTCTGCGGGCCTTTCTCTTCGCGCGTTCATAACTGGAACCCACCCCCGAAAAAGTTAAAAATAGCCGCGTGGAAAAAACTCCTTTCACTCGTCTATTGTCCCAGCGGGCAGCGATAGACGCGGAGATGGGCGGTGGTGTGCGTTCGTAGGAAAATCTTGAACGTCCGCGATAACGCCGCGCCACCGGCCGGTTCTTTGTCCGGCCGCAAAAAAAAAGTGACAACGCGAAAAAATTCTGCGACACGGCGTTGAAGGATTTCGATGGCAACGAAATCGAGCGCGTCCGGGCACAACGATTGCTCGACGGCACCGCGAGGAATAACGGACCGTCGATTAGGAAACGTCCAAGAATTACTGTATAAATGTTTCATGCGTATGCAACTCGGCACAATAACGTCGCGTATCGACAAAAGGAATGGTTAGAATGTCAAAAGCGAAACTCGCTGTGTCACAATTTACGTAGCGGTCAGCTGCAACGTTTGCAACTTATTGTCATTCTAAAAGATACTCCTGGCGTAATATTAAATGGTTATTAATAGCGGTTCGTGGAAACAGACTTCAAGCATTTCAATTGCGTACGGAAAATTTGCCGGAAGTAAACGCGTGGCTCGACGCGTGTATCGCCGTGTTGTGATCGATACAGGCTCGCTCCGTGATCCGTGGAAACGCGCGTTTCGCCCAAAATTAGCATTGGAAATCGACGGCAGAGCGTGACAGATGAAACGGTAAACGGTATAGGCTCGAACTCCGAAACGAGCCAAGAGATTTCTAATACGAGATCAACAGGTTCTCTTTTTCGCAAAGAATATTCATGAGGTTTATGAATTCAATTTGAGAGCAGAGGTCAACGAAGACCGGAAAAACATTAACTGCTTGGATGTATTATATTTTTCTACTTTGATTTCAAACAATCAGCATAAATGTCGTACACGCGTCGTTAACACGCGGACGCGTTAATGAATAATCGCGACACTTATTATCATAGCATAAAATATTTGTTTAAAAAAAGAAAGTGAACGAGAAGACGAAAGAATTACCTTTGAGTTTCAATTCTCCCTACACACAAACTCGAGTGTTCTCAGATAAAAATGAATGCCAACAAGCAGCAGACGATCCAATCGATCGAGAGCGGCGTCGAAGTCGAGCTTACGTAAGGGTTATCGGAAAGCAAAATTACCCTAAATAGTAACAGCGTCGGGAACGGCGTATTGGACGGAGGATACCGGAGGGTGGCTGTGTAAAAGGTAGCAGAGTCACGGCGGGGAGGGAAGGACGGAACGAGTGCAGGGTGGTTTTCACCCTTGCAAGCCGGCAAGTCGAAAGTAGGAACCGCGACTATGGGTGAAGCTAAGTCTGTCCGTGTAATGGGGCATCGGCACGCGATTTCCAACCCCCCTCTGCCACCCCATCCGCGATTCTAACTTTCAACTTCGCCCAGAACCGCCCTCCTCCGAATCCGGCCCCCACGTCTCTCGCTCCGGCGTGCCTCATCCCCGCGGTACAGGGTGTTGCGCTGTGACTTATCGGCTCTAATTATTCGCCGGGCAAGAAAGCGGGTAGGAGAGACCCCGACGATCAGACCTGCCACCCTCGTAAAGTAGCTTTTCTCCGACGCATCGTGCACGGCTACACGCCTACTCAGCCCTGGTGGGGCGATCGTGAATCGACTGCCTAATTCGTCACGATCTAGCGACACTATTCGGTGTAGTTTTACGGTGATTATAGCTTCGCATGTGCTTCGAGAAAACTTTGAGCGAAGGGGTCGAAAAAACGACAATATCGATTTCAGGCGACGAGCGATCGATTTCAGGCGTTCTTGCAAGACGATTGTCCGGCGAGTTGGAGTGTGGATTGAACACACGTTTGCTGGCGAGCAAGAGTGAAACCGTCGGGGTTAGGTAAGCGAATTGGTGCCCGATTGGACAGAGCGACGCGAGGAATTAATAATGCAAGCACCGCGCTGTATCGCAGGACTGGATCCTTGCAGACAATGCCAACGGCGCAGTGCACACAGAGCAGCTCAGATACGTTCCGCGTGAATTTACAAACAGATATCGAGGGAACACAAGCGGGACGACCGAGTCTAAAGATATTTGAGTTGAATAATAGCGGCCCAGCGTCCTGCGTCCTGCGTCCACGGATCGAACGCGCCACGCCGTCCGATCGGCCGATTTCCGCCAAGATATTTGCGGTACGGTTTAACGGCTTGTCGCCGGTGGAATTAGGCTGTCTGGGCGGCGTGTAACCACGCCGGACCCGCGGCGACCCTCTCTCTAAACAACGGTACTCGACGGTCCTCGCTTTGGTGTGATAATTTTTCAATTTGGCCTCATACGTTATTGACGTCAGTAGACGTGCACCGACATTAGCAGCCCTTTTGACGAGGAGTCTGAGTGGTCGCGTCGCACAAAACAATGCTAACCCCATGGTATCATTCAGCCACCCCCGCCTGTCCCCGCACCCTCCCCCCTCCACCGACCCCGGCAGCCTCCTACAGCCCGATCCCCCTGGCTTTAGCCCTACGGGAATAAGGAGAGTCGCAGTGTAAGCAACACACAACACGTTGTGTGCACCCATGTTTTTTACATTAGCCAGACGATACTTGCCCCAGAGTATGAGAGAAGCTCGCCGGTGTGGAATGTCTATGGACGCGCGTCCGTGTATGTTTGCGAAACTTCTCTGTGTTGGCTACAAGTTCCCGAGCTCTCTTAGTAACCTTCTGCATTTCCCTGATCCCCTGCGACCCTATTGCGCCGAGGAAGCCACCGCCACAGACACGCCGCTCTGTTTTCCCTTCTTTCTACTCGGATTCGTCCCAACGACCGACTCATTCGCGATCTCGAACCGATCAAAAAACCTGCGCAATTTATCATGGATGTGTTGTCGATTTAAACGGTTGCGGAATGAAAAGAAACATCTCTAGCCGAGTGTAGGTTACATTACTGGCAGACGTGGGCAAGGCGACATTTGAATTGCATTTCTATGAGATTGTAAAATGTTTCTCGGCAATGTTTGAAGGATTTGTAAGAGTTAATCGGCTATATACAATTTTCGAGCCAAATTAATTATTTTGTCCACGTGAAATAATTAAGGGCGAAACACAGATGGAAAAAGACTAAAAATTACTTTGTAGTAGAATTTCTTTTTAGCAAAGTATAATCATTATTATATGCAATATATTTAACAATAACAGGAATATCTCATCATGCTTAATTATTTAAAGTATTCACAATTATTAAAAAATTGTATAATTAATTTAATTTAAATTCAATAGTGAATTTTTTATTTTATTGATAATTTCTTTTTATTCCTTGAAACGGGAAGGCCACAACAGTTTAAAAAATCCACTAAAGGTTAAGTCATTGCTTTTTGAGAATATTGGCATTTGTGGAAGTATAATAAGTGTTTTCAACCGAGTCTGACATTTCTATTACAACAGACTATTTCAGCAATTTACGAATTAACTCTTGTATGTACTTTTTATTTTTTTTATTTAACTACATGTTCTATTTTTCTCCCACAACTTTCCTAATTTTGAGAAAAATGTAAAAAACTCGTTACCAGTATTTCTGTTTATTACTGCTTAATATTGTATATAAATTTCGGTGTCAATATAATGATATGATATTAATACAAATTTATTACATTACATACCAATGATTTTGAGTGAAATGCAATACAGTTAATACTAACCATACCAAAGTCGGTCAAACGACCAATATAGTTATTTTACATATGCAATTTATTCCTAAAAAAAATTATATTTACTGTGAATTAACTTTTAATAGAAATAAGGAAATACATAAATAAATATTATTTTCTTCTATCAACTTTTTTAAAAATCTACCGAGTGAACGGTCTGAAAAAAACTTGTTAGAAAAAAGTATATATTATTCGTCGGTATCGTTAACGTTAAGTAATTAAAAGTTCCCAATTTCACAACGTTCTGAGGTCACCGAGCAGGTCAACAATTATCCAAATTATTCGAAAAAAGCATCTGAATTAAATGTCGACGACTAAACAATGAGAACCGAATAAACAGTCCCGTTATCTCCAGACGTGGTGCATCAGCGTTTGACGCGTCGAAGCGGTCCGTTCGCTGCGAGTATAGGTTGCAGCGTCGCGTTTAATATATAACGACGATCGTATATACATGGAACCGGACGCAGAGTGGCGATAGAGACGGAGATGAATGGGGTAAAGTGGAGGAGGTCGACGTTGATACGGTGAAGGAGGAGGAAGAGCCAGAGGGTGGTTGGAACAGGGACGGAGGACAAGTAGAGCCGGGGGAGCGAGAACAGGAACAAGGGATGGGAACACACGTCCTGGGGTGCGGTGGTATGAGGGGCAGGGTGAGGGGTGGGGGCGCAGGGGGTGGCGAGGTTAGAACAACCAGTCGTTTGTCGTATGGACAGATAAACAACGTCGTTATTGTAAATGCATTGGATCAACACGCTGCGGGGCTTCATTGGCGGCTTTTCTTCGCGATACGAACCCCGGCGCGGCGGAGAGACTCCGACGGTTGTTTACGAGATCGATACCTCGATCGGGAGGATCGATTTTATCGTATCGCCGTCCGCCTCCCCAGGCGGAGAGAAACAATCGTTGTAACGTGCGCGTTGTACCGGACCGTTTCTTTCTCTTTTTAGATTTCCTCCCGTATCCAAAGACCCTGCCGCCCGCTCCGCGCGCCGCGACCACTGTCTTTCTCTTTGTCGTTTTCTCTTCTCCCGGCCTCCGTCCGTCCGTCTCTCGCCCGTCGATGGAACACGGAGAGAACGTATAGAGAATAACAAGGCGGATCACGTGACGCAGGTACAAATGCGTCGAATCGGGCACCATCGTTCCGCGTACAAAATATTTGTTCCAGTATAATATATACTGATTCGTACCCGCGCGCATCCCAGTGTTTTTCCATTACACCCACGAATGCTCCGCGCCGATTTCTCTAAAGCCGGGCTCCGGAGCGGATCGAAAATATCGAATCCGTCCACTGTGTTGTTATTAATCAACGTCGATCTCGGTTATTACTTGACAAACTTCGCGGAGAAAAATTTTCGATTCTACCGAGACTCGGAGCAGGCAGAAGAGAAAGCGTCGAGCCTCGATTTCCTCGAGAATAATGACTCAAAGCGCTCGGTTGCACGCATTCTCCTCCGACGAGTCATGAGTTGGTAACTGAAACCTTGAGGCCCCGTATTTGCGCGCACGCGGTTTTCCTCATTTCTATTATAGATTTTGCGATTTATATCGACGCGCGGATTCTTAGACCCGGTTCTAGGGTAATTTTTTCGATTCGTCCTGCGACAGCAGAAGAGAGCGAAGGCCATCGACCGGGGCGCGAAGAAGCGGAACGTCGCGTCGCTTGCCTCGACAGTTTCCTCGATTTCTGGGCCACATTAGACAGTGCTATGACAGACTGTACCCTGGCCATGAGAGCCCGACGCCCGGCTGTTTGTTCCTCGCTTTATCTCGAACGTAAACACCGCGCGGAATATATATGTAGAAGGCAGGCGGCGAGCAAGGAAGGAGACAGACAAATAGGTCGAGCGTCGTACCTGGTCGTGCGGAGAAGGACAGGAGGCGAACAGCAAGCGACGCGACAGTCCGGCCACGCAAAGACCCGACCCGGAGGAAAAAGGAAAAACGAAAACAGAAGGACGGACGGACGGACACTGGATAAACAAGGGGCAATAGAGATAAACACAGAATATTGCGAGAATATGCGCAAACACGAAACTCTCATTCTTCCTCACCCTCTTCTCCTTCTCTCGTTCCCTTTGTTCCTCTCACTCCCTCCTTCTCTCCCCCTATCTGTCTCTCTCCGTCGATCCCTCTCTCCTCTTTCACCCTCTTCTCGCAACAGCTCCGCATTTCGCTTTCGTTTGTACCGACGTGTGTTCTCTTTTCCTGACCTTCGTCGCTCGTTTGGCATCCACTTTTTCAAGCCTCCTCCTCCTCCTCTCGCCTCTTTCGTTCGCACTTACCCGCTCCAACGCGCCTCGCGCGCCGCCCGGGGCTTAATTTATGCCCCGAGATGTTTCGTTAAGGATTTTTAGCTCGGCTCCCGCGAATCGAGAATTAACCACTTAACGCGGACGTTGTGTCATCGCCGTACTCCACCCGCTTTTTCGCCAAAGCTTTCGCCCTTTACTGGGGAAATTTATTAGAGATACCTTTCTCTCCGGCAAACACGCGCTCCGACTGTGACCGACACGCGAGTGGAGAGAGGAAATCCTAAGGAGTTTTTAATTTCGGCCAATCAGGGGAGGACAAAGGGCAACGCGGAATCGGGTCAACGGTGGACTTTTTATTTTCGACGCGCGAAAGAAAGATGGAGTGGAAGGGCGAGGTCTTTCATCTAAGATGATTGATGTACCGCAGGGGTTTCCTTCAATTAGTAGACGTTCTCCTCGGCGAGACCCCGATTCTTCCGATTCGATTACACGGCCGTTCATTACGCCGATGAATTTAAAAAATATACAAACACCATTAGTCACGGGGCTCTCCCGTCTCCTGAGCGTCGCAGGAATAAATTTCCTCTGACATCTTCGATGTTAACACACCCCTCTTCCTCCTATTTCCTGGAGGATCGCGCGTAATCTCGCCGCGAACGTCGCGGGGCGGTTTCACGGCTCGCTGCACAGTGAGCCAGATCGAAAATCAGCAAGAAAACAATGTTGTGGGGTTTATGGAATGTATATTGCTTTCTAAATGTTCTTCACATTTAAAAACGATGAAATTAAATAAATTTGTTAAAGATTACGTGATTAGAAGCCTTGCAAAATCAAGAGTTTATGAATTCCATTTTTCATTAAAAAAAATTGCTTCTCTTTTTATTAATATCCTAGCTAATGTATTTAATAGTATGTGTCCACTTTTGTTCAAAATTAATAATTTGTCTAAGTATATGAAGAGTACTCCTTGTATACTGTAATATAATGTTTATACTTTATTTAAACAGTAATACTCAATGGACTGAAGAAAATTGTCTAACTTATTCCATAATGCATCCTTTCTGTATTCTATCAAAGTGCAATGTTTTCAGTTTTTCAGCATACTTTTCTCTACAAAATATTGAAAGAATCCCATAAGCCTTTACCACTCCTCTCAAATTAATATTGTTTAAAGTGAAATGTGTACGGTAAATTTATTTCACGTTAAAAGTTTTCCTGTAAGAAAATGATAACACATTTTCGTTGTCTGATAAATTTGAATACATTAACCTCTTGCCCTACAATTTTTCGTAAACTACAAATATGTGAATTATTTTAAATAGTAGATAAAATCATCAAACATCTAACTATTAATTGCATAAAATCAAAAGAATAATGTGAGAGATTTGTATTTATCGAAAACTTTTGTAACTTCTCTTTGTCTTCACTTGCAATAATTTAACAACGTCTGTTCCAAGACATGAGACATAATTCATATCACAAATATCACACGGTGTTATAGGTCAAGGGATTAAAAATTAAAACCTATTATTCCAAAAATTTTGGTTTACTTTGTTTATTTCCGAACTTGAACAGCTAAATTAGTGTATTTCACCACAACTTTTCAGTCAGGCATTTCCAATAATTTGGCAGAAAAATGTTTCAAACAACAACAAATCAACATTCTTTTTAATTACGACATAATATTAAATAATATAATTAAATCGAATTGCATAATATAATAGCTGGCATCAAGCCGAATAAAATTATATACTGTACTATAATATTAAATCTTGAAATAATGCTAATACAGCTTTGAACAGCTGATTCAAAGATTTGATCCACTGTGCGCGCGCCGCGCCGATTAATACTTTCAACATCGCGTGAAAAATCGCGCGTGGCTGCGTTTCGATCGCGTTTCGTCGTTCCTCGTGGTCGTCGATGAGTGCGCGGGACGCGAAGGTGTCCGAAAAAAATTCGTGGCGTCCGGTCGGGTCCTCCGAATACCGATATAGGGAGCGAGACACGGAAGGGGATGAATGCAGACGGGACAGGTAAGGTATTTGACGGTCTATGGGACCGGGGGCACGTCGAGGGCAGACTATATAATTTCCCTTGAGGGAGATCGGGATGGGCGATACGAGGACGGAATGGGTGGCGAAAAGAGGGAGGGTGTGGGAGGCGGGAGGAGGGGTAGGTGAGAGGGAGATCAGCGTGTTTTCCAGGTGGGGAGGTGTGCTGTACTCATCCGCGAGCCCATCAACGCAACCATCCTCCGACAATCGATTATTATCTTTCCAATTTGCATAGCAACCGAGCTCTTGTTCAAATCTGCACCCCCTGTTTCGACCCCTTTTGGCAACCCCTTGCAAATCCTACTTCGTCGCTGCGACTCCTCGTCCGGTATCGTTTCTGTTACGCGTTCGCCCTTTTTTTCCTCTCATACCCCCGAATGCGTTCGATCGTCTTATGGGAAAATGGGACCGGGGATGGTTTTCGGATATTTTCGGGAACCGTGCGGATTCGCTTGGATATTTTTACGCGAGCTATGTTCCGGTAAAGCGCCGCGATCGCGATACATATTTGATCGCTGAAATTGGAAAATTTAATGATGAAGACGAAGTTAATTAGAAGTGATCTAAATGCCTTGTCAATGATTTAGTATATAATTTCGTCGGATTTTAGTTGTTTTCGTTGCACCGTATTTTAAGATACTATAAAATATGAATAAAATTCAGCCATTATCCGAAAAGTATATCTAATTGTAAGTAGATTCTAAAATTTTATATGGACTCTAAATACACAGATTTTCACTATAAAAATAAACATTCGAAAATTAAAAGTAACCCCCGCGTTAAAAAATTTCTGATTTCTCTGTCGGACCTCCATGAACTAGCCATTGGTCTTTCGTGACCAAAGCTTCTAACAATAAGACATCCTTTTAATAGAAAGCTACTGGGTATTAAAATCCGAAAATCATGCAAGCTTTGCATTACCGTGGAGAACTGTGTCAAGTCAACATGTAGTCACGGAACGAAGAAAGTGAGCCTAAGCTTACTTACAACACCTCTTCACCCTCGCAAACGAACGCGGCACACCATTTTCAGAACACTCAGCGTGTACTATTAAAAATACGCGTGGCCGGATAACGCTACTAATAAGCTGCCATCGTTATCGGTAAAATTAATAATGAAGCGGACGTGTATTTTCGTCGCTCCCGATACGTGATCGATCGCGGCGACGTTTTTTAATAAATGACGTCGACAATACATCCGAGTGTGCATAAGAAAAAACGCAAGCTCCGCGGGCCGCAAACCAGCTGACAACTTTGGCTTTCCGGAGATCTTTTCTTTCAACGCCCTTGAGGAATGGACGCGTCACGGTGGTGGGTGGCACGAAGAAAAGAGGGTGAAACCCCTCCTTTATAAAATCTTTGACGCGTCGCACGGCGAGCTACCGGCGTGGCAGTCATTAATAACTTTTAGGTGGCAGATTTTGCGCGTATTAATCCACCATATTATACCGCGAGTCTGCAGCCGTCCTCTGCCATCCGTCCTCCCCTTCTTGCCATCGCCCGCTCTCGTCCACACCCCCTATATCCGAGAGGGCGACCGGATAGCTGAGTCGACGTCTCCTTAATGAAAAATCTGAATCCCGAGTCCGCCTTTTCTTTCGCGCGCTGCCACCCATTCTCCACGGATTCTCGATCCCGGGCGCTAATGGTAATGACCGCGGCGCGGAATCGCGCCTCCGTCGGGGGGTGAAAAGACCGAGAATCGACGCGTTCAATCCCCGATCGTTTCGACAAGCGGTGCAACAGCGTTTAAATAGAACTTCGCGCGGGGGAGAAGCCGGGCGATCGAGGATCTTCGCGAAGTTTAGGTTCCGTTGAATGCCGCACTCTTCCCCTTCTAATGGCATCCAGACACTCGGTTTACCGTGTTCGCGGTAAACCGGTCGAACGGTAAGTATTTATATCCATCGAGCGGGGCAGGAAACAACCCCGGGACTTTTCTCGTATCTGTTCGCGGAGAGGAACGGCCGAGCGGCTCGTGACGCGCTCGCGTGGCAAATTAACAAACGTCGGAGGAATGAACCGACTCCATTCCACGACTATCGCCCCCTCCGCCTCCTCGCGGTCGCGCGCGCCGAAGGGACACACGGATACACACTCTTTCTGCCGTCATAGCGAGAAAGGTATATTGTCGAGCGGCAGCGACGGTAGACTGAGCAAATTTCGTGTACAATTAGAAGGCTTTTGTAGAAGCTAAACTGCTAATAGCCCCGGAGAAGGGGGCACCGCGCGCCGTCTCTCACTTCCACCCTCGGCCCACACCCCTCGACCCGTCTCTACACCGCCGTGCACCTCATTTCGCGTGACAGTCGTCCTCCTTCGTATCCACCCCTGCGCCTTCTCTCGTTCGCGCCAGCCACCACCCCCGACCCGCCGCCGCCTTATACTCTGCTCCTTCGTTCCTCAACCCTTTCCTGAGCTCGCGTTAAAGCCTCCCTCGTCTTCCCATGGAACATAGCCGCCAATTCGCTCCTCCCGCGACACGTCCTACGAGACGAGCTGCCTCCTCGACGAGGAGGTCCCGACCTCTTGCTACCCTGGATCGAGGTGAGAGAATTTGGCGCGCCAACGGGGCTCGTGTCGGCAGACTTATTGTGGATTATAAACTAGGATTGTTTTCATTAAACCCGGCGTTCATGGCCCTCCGCTCGCGCCCTTTTCGCCAACTAAGCGCGTGTACCTCATCGAGCGTCGCAAGAACCTTGTTCCGCCTCGCTCGCACGCGCGGCTCAGCGATCCTCGCAACGAGCGTATTTTTCGCGCGAGGTAACATTGTACTGAATTCCCGGCGAGCTTCCGCGTCGCGAAATTAAACGTTTCTGCAGATACCGACGATCTAGCGGATCTCACTAATGGCGTTCGAAGCGAGTTTTTGCGGCGTTTATGAACTCCTGACGTCGACTACGCGCTCGATCCTCGCCACAAATGTTCGGATAAGGACGACGCGTTGGAAAGAATCTTTTCTTTTTTTTTTTTTCTCTCGCGATCCTATGCATAGACTAGTTTCATTTTTCTGTCTACGTACCGCGTTGCGAGTACGCCGCTGGATAAAGCGGCACGATAATGGCACCGAGACAGAGGCAGAGGCAAGAACGGCGCGCGCGAGAGAAGGCGTGACGATAACTGGGCTAATGTGCAATAATGAACACGGTTGCTTATCAAATGGCCCTGACGGTTCTCTTCCTGCTGCTTCCTTAACTCGGCGCAGTTTCTTTCATGAACCGCGAAACGCGCTCGTAACAGCGGATAATGGTCGCACAGTGGCCGCTCGATTATTTAACGTTCCATTTCGCGTAGGGGCTGGGCCGCCGATCCTCGGAGACGAACGTCGCGGACTCGCGGAACGGTCGCGTCGAACGCGCGCGGCGATAACCGCGCCGAGAGCAACGGACACTCCGCGCGCATTAAGGAAATTAATTAAAACCGCGCTTCCGTTTCGTACGCCGCCGTCCCACGTCTGGATAGATGCTTTCAGCCGCCATTAGCGTTGCATGCAACGATCGAACGTATAATTTCCACGCAAAAATAGATCGGTCTTTTAGCGCTCGCGCGATACTCCACACCTTGAACGAAATACGTTCATTATTGGTTCGCTGTGTACGTGGCCCATGTAAGATTCGCGGCGAAGACGCGTATGTAACCGTACATGTACGTTTACATACGTATATGTACATATACTATGCATATGGAGAGTTCCTCGTGGCTAAGAATAGGTAACGTACAGACGGTCAGATATAGCTAGGACTTTGTGCCTATAAGCGAGCAGGTCATTGGCATTAGGGGTTGGGAAGGGTGTGCATTTGCACGACGTGTGTACGAGTACACAATTTAGTCCTCCCGTGGCCGGTCGCTCGCTTGCCGATACCAGTTTTCGAGGTATCGCCTCGCGTTGTCTACTCCGATTCGCTGCGGATGGGGAGCCGATAACAAACGACAAAAATTCTCGCGTCGAGGGAGAGGGAAAGGCAGACGGTTTGGCTAGCGAAAGTTCCCAGATGATTGGTCGTGGGAAATATCGTGGTTAGGAGGAGGCTGATAAAGTGGATCGATGAGTCGATGCGCAACTCTGAACGGCTGTAACAGTGGGTGAATTTTGGCCGAGCGTAGAAACTTTTCGCATATGGCCGAGATACGGTCACTGGAATTACTCAACGATAAGGCAAAGTCAAATTTTAAATAATCGTTAAGCTGCTTCGAGATTTAATTAAATATTAGAACATCAAATAACTCGTGCCATGATCCATTATCATTTGGAGCTATTAGCCGCTTACATTATGGCTTCTTTTTAATTTTATTCTGTAATTATTAGAATTCCCTTCTCGAAAATAGTTAATATTTAGAGCTAAACTTCGCTAAACAATGGTATAGTTCTCATACGATATAGAAGCGTTGAGATTTTCCTTCGAAGAAAGTTAAAATTCAGTTCAGCAATCAACAGCGATCGGTGTAAAACCGAGCAACAGATAAACGACGTTCGTTGATACAGGTCTACGATATCAAGCACGTCGAGTATACGATCGATACACGACAGTTCATACGGCACCGGAATTAGAATATGGTTTAGAGGGTGAAACTGTGTACACGGTGCTAATCGACCGATATTTTATCTCTGTCTTCCTTCTCTTTGTTGCCGGACGATTCCGGTGATTTTAATTCCCCGATTATTAACGCTCGCAGATCACTCCCCCCCCACCCCCCGTTTGGTAATATAAAGCGCGCGAAATAACGCCAGTAAATTATCAAAAATTGCCCCATTGCGGACTGTTGGGATCCGTAAAATACGAATTCTCACGCAATTTTGATATGCACGAGATGAATATTCCGCGGCACTGAAATCATCGATAATAATCAGAATTTTAAAAGGCACAATTAATTGATCGTAACACAGCGCATCAAAGGTTAATGTTATATGAACGTTGCGTTGCGTATTGCAGTCAGTCGAACGGCAGCAACGCGAGGAATTCATCATTATTGGTGCGCAGGTATGTAGAATACCGTGTTGCAGATTAAATACGCGACGCGTCCGCGCGTGCACGCATACGCGCACACGTCGACAATCAGTCGCAATAAAACGCCGCCACCCTCGGTGATTATATATTTTTGTTCATTTATAGCGCGTAAAGAATCACGGAACGATCGCGTTACATCATTAAAAATGTGATTCCTTTGATCTGCGTTCCCGCGGGTGTGCTCGTCTTAAAACGCGCGCTGCACGCAACGCCTCGTATTTTCCGCCAGGGAATCGCGTTTCAAACAAAATTTCAATTCGTCCGCGCGGACTCCCCGCCCCTCGCGAGATAATAATCATATTCTTTGTCATCGATCGCGGCGGAGGCTGCTTCATCTAGTCGCCGTCGCGCCGAACGCGTAAGAATTCGTCGAATCGATCCTCGCCTTCCCTCCCCGACAATCCGCGAAGTGGTATTCGCGCGTACGGTAGTTACATCGCTAATTGTGCCGCTCGTCATTCCCTGCAGATTTTATCGAGCCTCTAAAGTCGCGAGGATACGATCCGGCCAGACCGAGAGCGTACGTAATAACAGTAAAACGAGTGTATCGCGTCACCGATCGCCAATGCTGAGGTAGAGTCTCCACGCAGCATGTGGGCGGTCACCTTAGCGTAAGTGCAAATCCGAAGATATCGCGCTGAAAGGAAGAGCCCTGGGCCCTGGGTGCCTTCGGGGGCGTGGGGGAAGCCACGGGGCGCGAGAGAGCATAAAATACCGTGGCCGACTGGGCTGGTCGCGTTATCGAAACACGCAATGCCACGGATTACCAGGAAATATGTGTGCACGGTTCAGATACACGTTCCTTAGGCCGGTCGAGCGTACGCCTTCCTAGGGTCGAGGATGCTCGCAAATTGCTACCGCGTGTCCTGGATAAAACGAGCCTCTCCAATTGGAAACAGACAATCGAAGATGGTAGCCGAAATAATTTCAGCTATCGATACAGGCAAAGACTCTATCCAACAAATCGCATTATTATAAGATCTAAGATTATTCGAGTTCAGCCGGTTCTCCGACTCCGTTTGGTAAGCTAATCGCGAGATGTCAGGACGAAGGAACCTAAATTATTTAGCGAGTCAATTATTCAGGAAGACTCTGCCCTGGTTTATTCCACATTCATGACCACGCGAAGGAGAGGCGGTTACAAAACGCAGGCGAGAGAATCGTGTCCCGACAGAAGGATAATTAAGACGTGAAAAACTCTTAGATACGGGGAAATCGCGTTTACCATGACAAAAGTCTCGACAGTTTTCCACGCGAAACGTCTGTACGGAGGACTGACGCGCGATTAATCATGTATCAACGCGTAACGACACGACGCACACGTCCAAGCGGACGCCACCGATACGAACGGTCTCTCCGTTCAAACACCGTTATCGGGCTTAACACCAGTCGCTGCTACTTTTTCCACCCCGTGCTGCGATCGCCGCGTGCGTGCTTCGCGCCGTCAGATATTAGCCGGCCGCAGCACGCTAGAAAATACGGTTCGTTACGCGAGCGTCCGTTTGCATTCATGTAAGTCCCTGTGCAAGTACGAATAAACAATGGCCAATACATCGGCAAGATTGCGTGTCCCGCGAGCCGCCGGCCTCGCCGTTCGCTTGTGAACCCTGCGCAGAGCACCCCCGCATCCCTAGGCGCTCCGACGAACCCGAAGAAAATTGCTGGTTATCGACATAGCTCGTGTCGTTCACGACTTTCACGCTTGATGCGAGCTTCCTTATGAAAAAAGTGCGATTCTTATGAGGGTTCGTCGCCAAGTGTCTGTGACGGATTTTATAATGAATCTCTTTTTCTAGGTATAGGGGAAGGTGACTTAAACAACCCTAGAAAATTGCAGAGTAGAGTTTCTCAGTTTCCAGGAAACAAATTGTTGAAGAGGGGAGGAATTTCTGTTAACAAATATGAAATTTCTATCAGGAAGTATTTTTCTGTTAATATTTTTATGAGAAACTGTAGAATTTTTTAAACATTTTTCATGAAAAAAAAATAATACAAATTTCTATAAAAATATGAACAGAGGTGTATAAATCAAAAGAGAAATATGAGAAGTTTATTGGAAAACGAGGAAGAGATGCTTTTTGTAACTTTTTAGGGTTGTTTACCACGAAACTTGTATTAAAATATTAGCGCAATACTTGCTAATATTTTCTCCTTAAATTGTGAAGGAATTTTCAAACATCAAGAATATGTTTAGAATGTTTCGAATTTTAAGAATATATTGAAAACAGTGTACAGGATATATAAAATTTGTTTATAGTAAATAGAATAAATTGTATAGTCGGAAACGGAAGTAAGGGAACAGAGAGTAAAAATGGTTCTAAAGATTTTTAACGATGATAATTGCATTCATTTACACCAAAATTTTGTTAATTATATATCTTCATTGTATGTACATTATTTAGTTAGTAACTGAAGTTAACATTTACAGTTCTGAATGATTACAGTCTTCGGCTGTAATTCACTTTCAAAAATCTTTAACATCAAAATTACCAAACCCGGTCAAATGACCTAGTATGATAATTTTTTAAACGCAATTAGTCCCTAAAAAGTATTACGTTTATTTTGAATTGACGTTGAATAGAAATAAAGAAATCTTGTGTTTTTCAATCCAATACTTTCGTAATCTAACCATACAAAGTACCTATTTGTATATCTTTCATTCGTAGGAAAAATGTTAAAAAAAACTATCTAGAAAAGTATTGCTCTGCTTAATGCGTTTTCTTATACTACTATACAATTTTTTCCTGGATGCACCGATGCAAATGCAAAGTGCAGTTCTTAAGAAAAAATTTCCAGCCACGAGGAAAATCTAAAATCTCAAAGGTAAATTTTCCATATCGATCAAAATTCAAAATACCTCAATGTCTGTCTTTTACTCAACCCTTGATTGCAGTATGCAAGGTAAGGCAAAAGGGCAAAAGGGGGTTATCGGGATCTCTCGAAGAAAAATTCCTCTCCCCGGAACCCCCGTGGAAAATTATTGCGCGCTTAACCGCGCGGTCTATGCCTTAATACCGGCGCCGCTATCGCGAATCCAGTCGCGATACATTCGTAATTACCTTGTTCACGCTGCAGAATTAATATCGGTTATCTTGGCGAGATTGCCGCGCGCCGGGAAAGTGTAATTGGGCGTTAATTGAATCTTAATGGCGCGATAAAGGGAGGAGGTTCGTTGAGAGAAAAATAATATTGAAATTTCACGCGAGAAGACTATGGAGGCGGGTGATGTGTACGGCGTAATTTCGTGGACGAAGACGCCGGCGAAGTTAGCCGGTAGTCGCGGTCCGTCGAACACGAAACAAGGAATCCTCCCCTTGTCCTCTCGAGGAAGACACCGGCAGCCCGGCTTCCTCGACGTCACAATGCGATAGGAAGCGAAGAGTTTCGAGACGTTTCGCAGTTAGTTGCCCTCAGGAGATGAAGGCGTAAGTAGGTAAGAAAGTTATTTCCCGACCGGACACGCTTAACCCTTCCCCGGGGCTGTTTTCCCCCTGGTACAAGGTCTCGGCGTCGGGCGACAGCGACGGTAGGACGGCAGGGCGTCGTGACGACGGCGTCAGAAACCCAACGGCACCCTTCTTACTGTCACACCTCCGTCACGAATTGTCGTTTGGCATCGTGCCGTGCAATGCATCATGCCGCGAACTCGCCGCGAACGAGGGCATTTCGAAACAGGGGAACGCCGCGGGCTTTTTCCGTGCTTCGCATTACATTTCGGGAGTTTTCGATACGGACAACAATAAACATTTCGGGTCAAGTAAATCTGGAAGCAACCGAACGTGAAAATATATCACTCTTAAGGTTATAATTAAGAAAGCCACTGACAAGATCGAACGCGTGAAAGTTTAATGGAATATATTACTTTTTTTTGGAGCTTTTTCAGCATCTCGACATTGGAAAAAGAAATCTTCGGAGATGGAGATGCGAGTTTTTTTATGTGCAAAGTAATTATATTTGTTGAAAATAAGTGTGGAAAAGATATTATTCTTGATGTTGTATTTCGTATGGTAATGCATAAATTGAAGGAGTTGAAAAAAAGGAAGAAAATAAATCGAAGATGAGAGTCTAAAATTTAGATTTCTTCAACGCGACCGAATAGCAGCGCAACGCTCGCCTCTTTGCAAACATAAGAGGCGATACATCAACCTCATTGTTCTCGTAAGTATCATGCCAACGTCACAAATCGTTATCGTTACACCGCGGTAAACTACCGCATCCGAGTGTCATTTACTATTGAAGGCAACCCAGCTAGTACACGCTAAACTTAGCATTCACTACACACAATCGTACAAAGGAAATGAGAGGCTTGCTCTGTTTTATATCCAGCAGGGAAACTATAATGCTGACGTCCGCACTAAAAATAATAAATCAAGAACCGCATCGTCTATCTATGGAATTGGCGATTGAAAAAGCATCGATTATTATAAGACTTCTCAATGTTTTATTATTCAGCTTCCCTGTACCTTCAACTTTTTCTTAAATTACGCCGGAGTTGCATTAAAAATTGCTCCATAAAGTTGCGCTAAAATTTGATTGATCCGCAATTACAAGACATAAAAATTCTTCTTTCATCGGCGAGACACGCAAGCTATCTGCACCGCGTTTGTTACCGTTTTCATGCATCCTCGCGAAGTGCATCAAATGCAGTGGAAACGTTGCGTGATGGGCAGCGTACACTCCAGGAGAAAAAGATCGCAAAGCCGTATACGGGAATCCACATCGATAACAGAACGAGTTAACGGAAGTCCATAGACTTGGTTGACGTTGTTGCGTGTACTTTGTAAGTAAACAACACTTATGGTCAATGTCCAATCAGCTGGGAAGTTTTGTTGTCGGTTGTTAGTACCGTGTACTTTAAACTTAACCGGCCGTATATAACGAACACTAGTTTAACCCCTTTACGAAACAATCAAATAATAACCCTCCATAGAAGTTCAACTCATAGCACTGTATGGCAGTGCGGAAAAAATTCAAGTTTTCTGTAATGATTGTTACGTAGTGATCCAGCTATCACCGAAACTCGCCCTTTGCGAAGTAGTTAGCTAAGAATTAATAGATATCTACACCTTGTTTTTGTAATAAAGACGTTATTATTATTATTATTTTCCTCTAACAAATTATAGTTACGGTAACATTTATTATCAACGTTGTGAAAGAATTCATTTTAATATTAATTGAACTTTGATTAACAATTCCTGCGACTTAAGAAAAATTGTAGACTAAGGAATAAGGGTTGAAATCCAGAGAAATCGGTCAAGACAGCTGATTACTTTTCAAAGAATCGCAGGTAATAATTCGAATTTAAATTTCAATAAGATTCCGCTCGTTTCCGGCGAGGCGAAAGTTTGGGAATCTCGGTTGTTCCTAAAACTCGTACAGACAGTTGGCCCGTGACCCAGCCAGTATCGGTTTCTCCCAGAAGGCGCCCCTTAGCGAGGGTGCGGAAGCACGTGCGCGTCCTTATCGCGGTGCTGCGAGGAGAAATAAAGAAAAAAGGAGAAGAGAGTCGCGCGAGTGCTAGGGCGTGCGAGGAGAAGAACGTGAGGTTCAGTGACGTAGCTAGAAAACTGCGAGGGGGTTGAGGTGCTCTCCCGGCGTTTTACACGAGAGAGAAAAGGAAATGCCCGTGAGACGGGAGAATTCGGCGAGAGAGAACAGGAGAAAGCGAATAAGAAAGAGGGAGGTCGCGCGCGGAGTTTAAAGGCTAAACGGTCGGGATGTGCGCCATGCATAACAATTAGCCTGGGAAAATCATGAAAATGTTGCGGACCTCTTTCAACTTCCAGAGCGCTGGCCCTCAAGTCCCTTTTGCCGTTGCCGTCCCTCCCTCCCCCCGTTGAGAAACCGCGCCCCCCCCCCCACACTACGCGCGTTCAACCCCCCGACGGAAGCACGGCGAGATAACGGAGAGTTACACGCCCTTCCCTTAACCCTTTCCCGGAGGTTCACGCTTCGAAGACCTGTACAGCGGTTCTCAAGCTCCTCTCCAAGATCGAGGCGAATGCGACGATTAGGCTGCGAATGTTTATGCAAATTCTCCGTTTTCATTGACACTGATAAAGAATTGGAAATTCTTGTAGATTTCTGTAGATTTGTACTTATCATAAATGGATTCATGGTTTAAAGACTAAGATCTTTAGGTTCGAGGTCTAAAACCGGGTAAAAGTTTAGAATTTAGAACTATTGGGTTGAGTGGAAAGTTTGTGCCGTTTGTACAATTTTTCGGCCTGAGACTTGCAGAAATAGTATAATGACGTTCACGAAAAATGGCTTAAGGTAATAGAACAAAATGAAGAATATTTCAATGAACAAAGCTACATTGAAGTAACGAAAATTGTCTTTCAATTCAACAGAAGAAACGGCACCAAGTCTTTTTTCAAACTAATATTTACTTACAGTTATGAGTAGACCGCGGATTTTTATGCATTTATGACAAATATTCAAAAGTCTATGGCAATCAAAATATATAAAAAATACCAAAAATATAATACTATTTACAATTTTTAACAAATAAGACATACTGTTATTCAAGCTTCCATCAGTTATTCCTCTCTGTAAAAATTTTATTTTGCACTTATGAAGGTTGCAACTTTGAACCAAATTTTGAAACGAATTAAATACTTGCTCCAAGAAGTATTATAGGGTAGATATACCAATAAGTGAACACGTTACCAGTGAATAAACATTATTTAATAAAATAATTTAATAAAATTATAAAAGTGGCTTAAATATGAAACAAAGAACAGAAAAAATTCAATATTAAGTCATCTACTAATTTTAATAATTTATTTTATTTGGTTTTGTGTATAATGTTCATTCAGTGGTACGTGTTCATCTATCGATGCATCTACCCTACTCTGTAGTCATGGTGTATTTTTAAAATACCTAAGATAACTGCAGAATATAAATTGCAATAAATTGCATTTAATTAAATCGTGTAACTCGATACTTAAGGAGCGAAATTACGGTAATAATCGTGCGAGATAAGGGGAATCAGAAAAGTGTGGACCGGGTTGACTGAAACAGTTGTATACGAGAGACGTAAACCGGAAATAAGCGTCCCAAGGAGGCAAGAGGCAGGGTTGATATCGTGTCATCTGAAGGAACGGGAACCATCAGGGATGCACGCACGTACGGCCATATTAGGAGCGGAATAATATATGGGGTTCCTTCCAGGCAAGGTGCTCCTTAACGGTGATTTACGCAATCTTACAATACGGCGTGCCGGGTTAGATCAGCCGCGGCATTATATATTACTTGATCCCGAGGAACCCCTCGATCGTGGTGCGGCAATACGCGGCGGCGTTGACGGGGCGATTGACCTGCCAAGCGATAATTCGCGTCGCGCGACAATGGAATTTATAAACAGGAATTTATGAAGAACGATAACCAATCGAATCCCACCTGATTAGAAGTTATCGAAATTATTAGCAACGCAAAAAAATACTATATCGCAAACAGCACGATATTCCGCGCGAGGAGACCGAGATTACATAAACGGTGAATAATTATCGGTCTATTCGGAATGAAGCTCGGTGAGCGCGCGTGAAAAAAGTGGATCGATAATGAAGTTATTTGAGCTTCGTGCGTAAATAATATCAAGCAGAGCGGATCAGAAATAATATCCCGTCGACGGTCATTTCCAATATTGCATCGGGAGTGTTTAAACTGCAGACCAAATACGTGTTTTCCCCCATTTGCGTTTGGTTCCACGAACGATCACGCGTGATCTTGAAACTTCGAAGTCGTTCGATAGAGATCTCAACGCGGGGAATGCATAATTCGAGGCGAACAGACTGTATCTACGAACACCCACTTGATCCCGCGTGGCCTAAACAGGAAATCCTCCTTTCAGGTAATTGCATGACTCGGTTGAATCTGCGAACGACTGAAGCCGTTCAATTAATCAATTACCGCCAAGACAGCCTCGATTGTCACCGGCGATTCCACAGCCTCGTGGAAACCGTGCAGCAAATAAAACTCTAAACGGATTCCGACGAGTTTCAACAATGTTGCAATGTAGTAGATAGGTTGTGTGCAAAAGTAGTTATCGCGGCGAGGAGGTTCGAAAGAGGTTTCGTCGCGAGGACGCGCGTCGCGGCTCGCAGCACGTGCAATATGCGTAAATATGCGCGTGTCGTGCGCGTACGTGCACGCAAAAGCGGACTCGTTCGCGTGTGTTGGAAGTCGATAAGACCGCGTGCATGTGCGTAAGCACGTGCGTGTAATTTCCGAGCCAGTATTTCAGTGGGCGACTGCACTTTAAGCCGTCCTCATAGCGAACGACTTTGTCCTTCGTCCAAGGGAAAAGAAATCGAAGCGGCGCTCGAATATCGCAACTTTTGCCGCGACCGCGTTCCGTTCGGCGATTCGTTAAGATCCCTGGGTCGGGATAACTCGTTCTACTACAAGACAGGAAGAGTGGCGACGCTCGGTATGAAGGATCCCTTAGTCCCCTCGGAAGAAAACACGTCGAGCCGGTTCTGAGACCAAGAAAACCGAATTAAACTGCATTCTGCATTGTTCTAAAACGTCGGCATCGCGCGGCCGACCTTGGTGCCTAGAAAGACGCGTTTCGAGCTCGCGACACGTCGGTCGTTTCGCTCGAACGCCACTCCGGGTTGCTCCAATTTTGAGTGATCTTACGTCACCGCGGCGGCGATTAAGATTCGCCGGCGATAAGATATTAGTTCACTGCACGACGCGTCACCGGGGGCATTGTCTTCTTTTTGGTCGAATTTAAATGTCCGTCTTCCGCGCGAATTAATCGCTCGGCATTAGCGGAAAGGTCGTTCGCCGGTGCAACAAACTTCTAGCGCTTTTTGATTTACGAGCGTGTGGCCTGCTCGAAAGCCGACCGTGTGTATCGCGACCGACACGTTGTACCAACCATAAATCCCTTTATACTTAAATAACTACTATCCGTGTAGATAATTTAAGTGCACGTCATTATGACAAATCGATTACACGCTCCCCGCACAAATAATCGGAATACAAATGACACCGCGAATATTTTGCCGCCTGTGCGCCCAGCTCCGTTACATGAAAACCGACTTTCCCTCCGCCTCTGACTATGAACTTTCGTCTTACACGGCCTGGCCTTGACAATGAGACGGAACTCGAGCTGCCACGATCAATTATTCACGGCTGTATTAACCAGGCGTTACTTCGAAAACTAGTTTCACCGACGGGATTTTCTATTTCACCGTGATATTCGATATTTTCGCGATTTTTTTTTTTATATTTAGAGGAAGCAGAGAGACGATGGATAACGGCGTTACAGAAATCGAGCGAACGGTGTAACAAGGAATACAAATGATCTAATTTACAATGGATCCCGGGGGCTTCGAAACTTTTTATTTCGCAATCCAGACCGTGAAAACTAATCTAGCCGATGTAATAGATCAACGCTTGAAACCTAAAGTATGATGACGCGAGTCGCGGTATTGGTACTCCACTTGGGAATACCTGGTCAATCAATAAACCGAAAATAACGAAGCGATCGACCGCCTACCGTGCTTTATCGCGCCGCTGGAATGATTCTTATTATTTTGTAGAATAATTATTAAGCTTTGAAGTAATGGAAAATCAAAGCGCATGAAACTACAGGAAATACAATTTTTCGATCGATAAACTTATTGAGTTGAAATTAAAATGTACATCCCCTATTTCCCTTAAAATTAAACGAATTTTACTATAACTTCAGATTTGTAGAATTAAAATCATTTTAGTGCATGAAAATATTTAATTTCTATGATAAATAATTTAAAGGTCGTAACTTGTTTTTACGACAAAATAAATATACATATACAAGGTATGACGTGTCTCAGATGCCGTGATATTTTAACTGGTTCTGATAATTCAACAAAAAATTGTGTGAAACGGTAGTTGATTTATTGCAGCAAAATAAATCCTTGAAAGTGTTTTTTTCCCAAAAAAATTTCTCTTGCATAAAATCAACTTCTGTTTTTTAAGCAGCATATTTTTCTTTTCATATTCATAAATTTCTACTTACAAATTGGCATAAAGTTAAATTCTCCTCTTAATAGCAATTAATTTTCATGTAATACATTTTCTTGTTCAGTTATTGTAGCTGGTTACAGTATTTTAATGATAGATTTAAAGAATAGTTTTACTTGACAAAATAAGACGAAAATCTGGAATGAAAACGTTGCGTTTGAGGCTTCGTTACAAGTTATTAATTTGCTGCACACGAGTAAAAGCTGTCTGACGCGAACGACTTATTTCACTGTCAACGCGTATTAGTCAAACGCGTCGCTGTCTGGCCTGTATAGCGCGCCCTTACAGTAGCATAAATTATTTGTGTGTGCCCATACATTATACATATTGGCGTACTTGTAACACCTTAAGGAAACCTCAAGCACAATTTTTTTTTATTCTCGATTTTTGTCTCATTTTGGCATGTAAAACCATTTCCTAAAATCTTCAACCTTTAAATTGTATATTTGTTTCTACACATTCAAAAATTGTTACCATTTATATGGGCACAAAATGCAAAACCAATATTCATGTAATTGTAAAATAAGTTAATCATCGTTTATATCGTGCAGTTTCCTTTTCCCCATTATCCTATTTCAAGCTACAAACACATCTCACAGTCGCGGTATTCTAAAGTTTCCTTTCCCACAACAATCCCCTCCCCACCGAGATCACGTTAATAAAAAATGTAGCACGCAAGTGTCGCGTCGGGCGATTTTTAGAGGGGCTCAGCACGTGTCAGCGCGTACTCCTTCAAGAGCCGGCAAGGTAAACTCTTTGTTTGTGCGTGCACGCACAAACGACATTATAAAGCGCGCGTGTAAGGCTATCCCGGTGGTTCTATTCAAGAAGGTATTATGAAACTCCGCTCGGAAAACGTACTCTCCCCGCTTTGTTTCACCTTTTATTTTGTTCAGCCTCAACCGGATGGGAGGAATGAAATCCGCCGCACGTACGTGTACCACGTACACGGGTATCGTGCATGTCGCGTGGCCGCGGCGGCACCGTCGCATTTAAAACGCGGCCCGCCGCACACCGACGCGCGCGAACACGCGCGAACCGGGGCTCGCGAGTCTCGCGTACGCACGCGAAAACGGCCGCGTATTTCCAAGTTACAATGTCGAATCGTCTCGCGTCACTTTCGCTTTCTTTTAGCCGCGCTCCCTCTCGACCATCGCGTGGCGTGGAGGGACAAACACGAGGAGGAGGAGGAGGAGGAGGCGAGAGAAGCGAAAAGGAGAGAGGCGAGCACACGGCGAGATTCCACAGACTCGCGGCCGTTAATTCCGCGATGGTCGTTCTAAACAACGCGGCTCGACGACGCTTAAAACCCCCTTTTGTGCTTTGATATTCAACCGAGCCGGGTGTAAACGAAACCGCCGAGGCACCGCATTCACCAGGGCTCTTTCTTTCAATTCCGAGTGTGCCAGTTTCAAAATGCCCGGGGAACGTGTGCACACGGTCGACGTCGTTTGCGCGACTCGCGGCAACGCGCCCCGCGCCGCGCGATACACGCCGCTAAATGTTTCGTTCGAGAGCACCGGCATAAACAACGCTGAAACTGTACCGCTAGAGCAGGCCGCTTGACTTTCTTCTCCGGCGCGCCGCGTGCAATTAGGTCGGGGAATGAGTAACGCTACTTACTCTAATCTCGGCAATGGTCGAACGTTCGCAAACCACCGGACTCACGGCACACGCCGACTCCGCATTACGCCTAAAGCCAGATTCAAGACCCGCATTCGTGCGCGTTGAGTAAGCCGAACGCAGCGGTGGAACCAACACCATACATAATGGTATTCGAACAATCGGATATCTAACGTAAGCACTGAATAACGAGTGTCAAACGTAACACGTGAAACACTTAAGATCTGTTTTTTTATTCCTGCACTGGCTGAACTGGTGCAGAGTAAATAACTAGCTATTTCCTTCCGGTTTGTGAAATAGAAGAATATAATAATTGATTCGTTCTGCACTAGTTTAGCCAGTGCAAATACAAGAAAAAACAGACCTTTAGTATGAACTTTTATTGAATTCTGTACGACAAATTTTATAGCAATTAGGTTGGTATGGATACTAGAAATGTGTAATAGAATCGAAGTGTATGTCAATCACATCACTACACACAGCTTAGCAAAGGCTTACGCATTCTGATCTGGACTGGGCTGAAGATCCCTGAAACTTGGAAGTGATTCTACTCATGCAAATTTTAATACTAACTGTAGACTCTCCTCAGATTTTCTTCTTGTTTATTATTTTAACTCTCCTTCAATTTTTAGATTTATTTCTACCAAACTGTAAATTCGACGAGTAGATTCTCAATTATCAGAATCACAATTATTCACAATATTTGTTACCTAGGATAACAAATGTAATTTTCAAGAAAAAGTAAAGAGAGCATATGATATCTCCATCTTCTAAAACTTCAGTCTTTCCAGTATATTTTCTCCATTATTCAAATCTGCATACGCAGGGCGACAGATTATATTCCTTTCCCCGAATTTATCACGTAATATGATGCAATAACAGCGTAATTATACTAATAATAATAAATTTGAGAGTCCCCTCGTGGAAAGAGGAAGAAATTCAAACTGTTCGTAAACAATAATGACGTGTGCAACAACTGAATATTAATTACAAGGCTGTTTATTATCGCAATACACGAAATTTCTTAGTAAAACCGTTGTGTTTCAGCACATTGGCATGTGCTGCGAGTTTCCATTATATACGACTACAGACTACAGGAAGATATTAAATTATGATGATGCACACAAATTGCAATCTGACCTTCTCAGACTCGGTGCTTGACGCGGTGGAAGTAAAATGAAACTAAATGTTTGTATTTAGGTCACTGAGAAATTATAAAAAAAAAACAGGGAAGGAATTTTTCCTTAATGCTTTATCCTTCATATACATATAGAACTCTGGGTATAAATTGTGAATAATAATTATGAATAATATGTATTTTGAAATATCATTTTCAAAGGTGTACCAGATTTCAATTTCTTAAAAAAATTCTGTCGCGTGTGCGTTTTATTTTCTGTGTAAATTTAATTATGACTAACATGTAAAACATAATGTATAAACATTTCAAATGAAATGTGGATGAGAAATCTAACCAGAAACAAGCATAATTATAGAAAAATTCGTTCTACTTTTCTCGAGTTATAAATTTCTCCGATCGCAGCTAAAAAAGGTACGTAAAAGAGTATCGAACAAGCGATAGGACGGCGCTCGTTCGCGCCATAAACGAAAAGAAGAATCGAAGCTCGCAAATTAAAAGGTCGAAATTCATTATTATTCGCTGGCATCGCGGTTACGAGCGGCGCGTTTATTTCGAAGTGTCGGAGCGGCGCAGGAACGACCGATTAGTCTTCATTGAAAACAAAAGAGAAAGGAAACGATCAAATGTGTGCGGCAACTACACGCGGACCGACGTCACGGACCGTGATTGTGGTTATTTATATAACAGAACTCTGTAAATCTCGCGTTTTAAACGACTGCGCGCCGCGCGCTAGCCGCTTTATCGAGGAACGCGATTTTATTTATAGAAAAGCGATAATGACCATACACGCGGACGCGATGCGTGGATCTTTTCGAAGTCATAGAACTGTTTGCGTACTTTCTCTCTCCCTCGCGTCGAGCCGGACAAGAAATCCAAACGACCGGCACGCGCATTTCCTCCGTCGATAAAATCGGCTAATAAATTTTAACGAGGGCACCGATTAAGACGGATTAACCGGGCGGCGCGCGGGACGAGACGGATGAAACGATTCGATCGCGAATCGATTCGATGCCTCGCTACGCGACGGTCGCGGAGCGCCGTGTCGCGTGGCGATCTCGATCGCGTTTCCCTCTGAATTGAAATCCTCGAATGAGACGATAGGCATCGTCGGGCGTCGCTCAAGGACGAGCAGGAATCGAAGGAAGGTGTGAAAAACCTTGCCACCGCGGAGAGAACAAAAGTTCGATTCTGCGATCCTGGTGAGTCGCGCTCGACATCGTCGGGCACAATGTCTTTGCTGTCACCAGGGACACACACGCGGTTTAATAACAACGCATTGTTAACAACAGCCGACAATAGTTTCTTTTGATAATACGGATCGAGTCGTTAGGCTTGTGTACGCGGTGTTCATTATCGGTGGCGGTTCAATGAAATCTTTAAAACGAGCGTTCTCTTTATTTCGCGCGCTTGTATCAGTTGTTTGCCCGCCGCGGCTGTTTACGTCGCGTCGTTGCCGCAATTGCTTCTGTGCTTTCGATTCGCAATGCCTCTCTCTCTCTCTCTCTCTCTCTCTCTCTCTCTCTCTCTCTCTCTTTCTTTCTCTCTCTCCCCCCTTCCCCTTCCTTTTCCGTTGCCGTTACACGCGACACCTTCCACCGAAATTGTCGGAACGGAAATACCGCGCAGCAGCGTCTGTCGCTTATTTCGTAAACAGAGGCGAACAAAAGAAACACACCAACACACGCGCGCCGCCGCCGATGCGAGTTTAATGGACGCGTAAACTCATTAAGCGTGTAGCAACGGCAACGATATTTTTCCTTCTAGAAAATGCCTTCTCCTCTCCTTTTCCTTTTTTTCGCCGTTGTTTGGCTATTACAAAGTAATCGACGTGTCGATGACGCGCGTGCACGCGGCGCCTCTCTTTAGATACGATTGTTCGTTTTTTCTTGGATACGCTATTTATGTATGCACATATGTTGCAAACCGCAAATACGATAGAAACTCGCCGAGTATTTTTTGTAGGTTTTCAACGTTTGATAAGAAGGAGACCGTTCTCTTAAGGAGTAAACGTGGCCAAAACGGAGCAGGCAGTAATCGCGTTTATGCAATAATAGCAGTCAGGTGGTATTAGGTGGAAAAAAACATTTGGAATACACTCTGTTGTCTAGCAAAGAAATAATGATCGTCCGTACTGGACGAAACCTCACGGTTTTCCCCGTTATTCGCTCCACCTTACAAGTCGGAGCACAGCTCGAGCTATAAATAACCAACTGTTTACTCGCTTTTGCCCTCAAACACTTTTTAATGCTTCTTATTCCACGGGAAGGTCTAAAGGCTCAGAACGACTGACGGAGGACGCTACATCGGTATCCGATGTGGAAAAGCAAAACCTGTCTTGGATACGTGATGGTATGAAAGAATGGAATCGACGGGGAAAAACTTATTCTACTATCTTGAAAAACTCTTAGTCATCTGCAAGAGAAGAACGTATCTCAATCCTCGGAGATTACGAAAAATGAAAAAATAAATGAGTAGTCAGTATTTTTACAATATTTTTCTCATATTTTCCTCCCTTTTTCTTGTTTAGCATCACCGTAATTTACTCACACGCAACGGAAGTATTTTAATCATACCGATACACTCAGAATTCCCTACTGTACTCTAACGAGACTTTTATTGGAGTATAGTGGTATTACTTAGTCTCCAAATTATAAGTCTCTCTCCAAGGATATTGAATGTGTACAACATGAATTTCTGCACCTTGCAAGTAAGCATAGTGGTTGTCCTATGCCATTTGATTCGCATAGCTATGATACAGTTTTGACTAAGTTGGGGATGCAGACATATAATAAAAGAGTAATGTTATATATTGCTTTTGTAAGGAAAATTTTGAAGGGTATGGTTGTATGCCCACAAATTATTGAGATGATCATCGAACATCATCATATGGCTTTTTTATTTGTATTAATCGTATGATTATGCATATCAACCTCGTCGAACATAAAATTAATATTGATATATTTAGGCAATCTATATTATCTTTAAAACATTCGACATGTACTATAAATATAGATATTTTATTTCCTGTTAAACTTTTCTTTTAAATTTTTGTCATATTGTATTGCTCGGTCTTTTCGTTCTACTTGTATTTGTATGTTTCTACTTCCCTACAATTTCTTATTTTATACGTACCAAAGGGTTATTCCGTTGATTAAGAAATAAATAAATAAATACAAAGTACTATGAGTCAGTTAAACCAACAGCGCTCCAAAAATTCTATAGAGTCACTATGATTAACTAATACAAAGCTAATCGATCGGTAAACGAATGCTCACTTCATTCCCCGACGTCGTTCAGTAATTGAGGACAGTGGTCATGCGTATGACGAGCAAGCGATTTCCAAGGAAAAGACATCCGTGGAAAGTGATACATTCGTTACCGAAATAGTCCGCTGGACGATTATGTAACAAGGTTGCTAGAAGCCACGGACTTCGGCTCGAATTTCGTTCGTTAATTGTCTGGCACGAGCCGCTAAACTGCTCGGATTCGATCAACGAGAGTGAATCGGCGAACGAACCAATTAAGTATTTTCATCGGGTGTCCTCGAGCAAAATTAAACGGGCGAGACAAAATCGATATTTAAATCGGTGCGAGCACTTTTCAGTGTGATACTCGGAGTAATTAGGGGATCACCTTGCTTCAACATTTCAGTAAACACGATTGTACCATGAATTAAAACAAACATCTGCTTGACCCTCAGAAATAATTGAAGGAACGCGATCAACCGCGCGCAGTAGTTAAGGAAAGGATGGATGCTCTTATTGAGCAGGAAAGTGTAAGTATTTGTCGAAAATTTGATATGGTGATTATAATTTTTAATGTGAGATGTTTCGTTGGAATATTTGGAGCAGTTGTTATTAAACTTCGTGGGATATTAATGTGATTGAGAGTGATGCGAGATAATAAATGCTCTACTGAGATATGGAAAGTTGGAAACATTGTAATAACGGTGTAGAAATTTACAAACTGTCCTTTTGTATCACCGTTGGTCATTTGTTGGCCGGTAAAGTTTTTCCTAAGAACTCGGGAACTAACAAAGCAACCACCAAGGGGCGAAAACGGAACAAGATTGTGTAGCGAAAGTAGGAAACCGGGGAAAAAGCGACATTCCCCGATCGAAACTATCGTTGCACTGTCAACAACCTCGAATTAGTCTGTCAACGTCTGGTACCGAAGATTGATCGATATTATCGTTCGATGTGACGGAGCGTGCACGTGGTTGCGCACGCGTCCCACGTGTGGCCGCGCGCTCCAGGCTTAACGCGATGACGGGACGAAATGCGGACGGAGAGTTGGCCTGGCGAAGCAACAACGCGGAATCGACGGGAACGACAGAAACCCTGGTTAATCTCGCGGTACACGTACGCGGCCGCTGCCTATCCCTGATGCCCGGACCCATTAAAAAACCATTACGACGGCGATTTCCGCGCGGCGTTCCTCCGCGGTGGAACGCGGGCTAAACAGTTATCCTCCGGCGAACGGAGAGGCTGCGGGGACGCGTCGTAGCTCGATCATCTCCGACAATTAGACGCGTCCCACCGGGTGCGCGTACACGGCAACGCGTCGCATAAATCTCAATAAAAGGCACGATAACGATTGCTTACTCACGTGGTAGCGAGGCGCAGCAAGAAACTAATGATTCACGCGAGACCGCAGAGAGTACCTCCTCTTCACTGTACACGGATGTTAACAGCGATTTCCATCGGTGTATCATTAAGGCGTACACCTGTTGACGATCCACACGGGGCAGAGGAATGTTCTCTCTCTCGCTTTCGCACGCGCGCACACAGCACTCCGGAGAGTCAGTCGGTCGGCTGATTTTCACCGCTAGCTGGACGAACTTGCACACGCGTAATCGATTTTCCGCCAACGCGGCGCGCGGAGGCTAACCGACTAGCGTATCGAGGGAAACGCCGCGACGAAACATTCCCGACGCGCTTCTTCCGCCGCCGGCTTTAGGTGGGCGCTATGGAACGAGAAACCACACCGACACACGACTATCACACACACCACGAATCTACGCCGGGCCACTAGTAGCGACGATCACGCGACGGTAACGCGACGCGGGTAAACAAACCGTATCTCGCGGCCGGCGATCGTCCGCATTTTCCGCAGCGAGCCGCGACACCAACTGAGGAGAGGCCGGACGAAAACGCTGGATATATACACCGGCAACCTTCCTCTTTGCATCGACTACCACGGCGAAGGGTCATTGGTATTCGGCAACATCGATAATAAACCTCGTTTCTCATTGGCCTACCGTGGGTCACAGTCTCGCGGCGCTCGTCGCGCGACACGCGTCACGGCGTCGCGTCGCTCGAAACTGCTCAGGTAGAAAAATCGCACGTGCACTGCGTCTCCCTCTCTCTCTCTCTTTCTCTCTCTCTCTCCCTCCCTCCCTCTTTTTCGCTCTCTTCGTCTCTCAACCTCCTCCCACTCTCTGTCTTTATCACTGCGTGGCCGGGAAACGAGGCACACGCCGGCAGGCACACACGGTTCGCCGAAATCCCCGCGAGGCCTTGAATATCCCGCCGCTTGAGAGAACGATCACGAATCGATCGACGGCGGCCGATTATCGGTTTCGAAGCCGCGATCGATCGCGTGCGTTAAGCGGCGCGTGGTCGCCCTCGACGGTGTAACCGAGTCGCCGATAAATCCGACGCGGCGAGAACGCGGACGGGACCGACGCGACGGACGGAAACGAAGCACGCGCGAGCGAACGCTAGCAGAGAACGAACGAACAGGCGAGAGAGCCAGGCTTGCCTCGTTCGGTGAACAGCCCGCGGCCCCCACGTTGTTTGTCTCGCGAGTGGCCTGTTTACATGTTGACTCTCTGTTTACGCGTTTCGTAGCCCCCTCCTCGCCCCTCCAAACCCCGCCGCCTGCGATCCACCACCCACCACCCGCCGCCGTCGCTGTCTTCCCGCCACTCTCGCCTCCCTCTCGCCCGCGCCGACCCGATCGCGACGTTTGTCCTTTTCTGTTCCAAGGATCGCGGGACTCGCCGTCGTTCGCTCGCTTCCTCGCACGCTCGCCCGCTCGCTCACTCGACTCCGAGTAAAGCCGAGTTTACACTGACCGACGCGGCGGTCGCTGTCGAGTGACGAGTGACTCGCTCCCGCGTTTCGGATCCGACTTTCATCGTTTGCTCCGCGCTCGCGTGCCGTTTGCTCTGTTCCATTGATTTTAGGTAATTGGTTTAGCCAGACCTGCGGAAAATCTGCTTCGAGTCTCTGATACAGAGGATTCTTTGTTTGTTGGCGGATTTCAGTCATTGAGAAAGTCAAAGGTGAGACTGCTTTCGGTTTAGTCGTGCTCCAAGTGGACGTTTGGAGTAGAAAGGTTTTGGAGCTTGGTGGGGACGCAGAGAGGCTAAATCTTGGCGCAGTGGACCGATTTTTAGATTTTTTATGAGATTTTCATGTAATTTTTGGAGGACTGATTGGTATTGTTGGTTGAATTGCTTCAACTTAATTTAATTTTTTTGTCTTGATTTTGTGAAAGGCATTTCAGAAAAATGTATTATTATACTAGCACAATATCGCTATTAACAAGTTGTTTGTCACAACGAAATTTAAGGGACTCAGCGAAATAATTAAAACTGTATAAGAAAATAAAACTACTATGTTTTATGATCGATAAATAATACCTGCGTTAAGTTTCTTATAGTTTCAACTTTAGATCTGTTCATTTCATTTAAATTTCTAATTACGAAATACGTACATTCATTCGATGAAAGTTCTATTCGTGCAAAATATCGTGACTTACGACGTATTCAATGTATTAATTTATATTAGTTACTTTTTGACGCTGAGAAATTCAAAATGATGTTTCGGAGTATTTCTTACAATGCCTGAAGAGGTTTCATCATGTTTACAGTCGTATGATCGATATAGGAGTTTGAATAATACGAATTATTTTTTCTAACTACCGTTTTCATAGAATTTTGTTAAATTTTTTGTCAAAAAGCCACCTATCGAAAAATTCTACGTATTAGGTATATTCTTATTTTTATTAGTGAATTAATACCTAATTATTAGTGAACTGTACATTTGTTGATTAGTCTGAAATTCACTAAATAAACACTCAAATAATTTACATTAGCAAAGACCTAATGTTTAAACAGAGACGAAATTCGCGTTGGAGCAGAAAATTTCCCCATAACGCAAACTAACGTCGGAACGGTGACTCGTGACACAGAACGTTGACGTACAGTGAACGTAATTTCAGTTTATGCAAGTTCACACAAATATGCGACCCGCAGGACCTTATTTTCCACTTACCATACGTTTTTGCGCCACCGTAATACTCGTAATAAAATGTACGAACGCAATTAGTTCCATTCACTTATAATACTGTCACCGTTTCACACCTAGCGTATGACCTCACTGATTATTTGTAAACAGTCCTATGCTAACACTAGTGAATCACGCCGAATAGTATATCCTCGATGTATAAGTTTCAATAAACTCTTGACGTGAGCACATTCTATAATGAAAGTCATAAAATCGCAAAAACCTCTTATTTCTGCATATTCTTGAAGTTATGCCAAACGTTGTATGACGTCCGTCGCACAAGTATCTACACTAATATGATTCATGGAAAAATCCTTCCTGCGGTTAACATATTTGTTTAACCGGAATAGATAATATTTATTAGCTGTCGTTAATACTGTGGGTGACGTTATTCTAAAAGCTGCCAGCACAACACGATATCGCTTGCTAATCGAAATTAAATAAACCGAACTGAGATTACTAAATTCCTCGGTGTTATCCTCGAGGAAGACGCCATGGTTGGTAAGTAGTTTGAGCGAAGTCTGCATTGGAAATCGAGCCTTAACCACCGCCCACGAACGCTCGTGTTGTCCGCTCGGTCTCTCGTTCCTCGCGGACGTGTTCCAGGTTCGCCGTTTCGCGCGACATCACCGCAGAAAACATTCTCTCCCTATTCTTACCTCGCGTCACCTCCGCGCGACCGTATAACTGCACTATCATTCTCATCAATGAGTATTGACGTTTTCGCGTTGAGTGCTCAATTTCTTAGACGCGTTTTACGATCGGCGATAAGCGCGCGCCCATTCCTGTTTATCAGGGACCATTACGCGCGCCTACCAATACGAATTTCCATCTGAATCGAAAACCCTTTGACGCTCTCGTCGACGGGCTTTTCGACGCGTCGCGTTCGCCGCGACTTACGGCCCGTAAAACAAAGATAATCTCTCCGCGCGGGCTACAAATACTCGAAATAGACACAAAGCTGTTGCTTCTTTCCGTGAACCGCGGACAACGGCTTTACAAACGCGTAATTCTCTAAGTGGAAACGTCATCGTAGCAATATGGCTATTCAAACATGTGGCCCGCGATGAGACTACGCAGACTCGAGCCGCGCTGCTTTCCCCCTTTCGTCGCCATGAATCTTCCCCCGCTTTCCTATCCTCGTCGCACACATTCTCTCTCTTCGTCGATTAACAGAATGCATCTCCACAGGCAAGAAATTGCTCGACGATCTCGCGTCCACCCGAGTTTATTTATTTATTTCCATGGCGCGCGGTCCATCTGCTTCGCGGTATGATTGCGACACGCCTTTTAAGAACTCGTCGGGACGCGATGACGGTGACGTGCGACGATGACAAATTACGTTGAAAATCTGTGGAGCGGATTTTTTTTTCTTCTTTTTGTTTGCAAGCCGTGCCCGGCGAAGCGATAACGGGCACAATTTTCGTGAGGTTATCGAGCGTGCCATGAGAACCGAGCCACAACCAATAAGAGATATCACGGCTGTAATGATAACTTCCCACGGATCATCGCCGGGTTACGTGTACTCGAGTTAACTCGATTATCATTACCACACCGCTGCCAGATATTTATCTTTCCCTCTCCGGACGGGGCCGAGCAAGTTGAAACTACAACGGAGCCGATCGATTTAGCCATTTATCAATTAATCTTATCGACGGGCCGTTGGTGCCCATAACGAATTCCCGTTTTAATCACGTACAGGCGAGCTATACTTTCGTTACGACGGGCCTGTTCAACGTCTGCTACGCTAATAGCGAGTTAATTGCATCAGGTGCAGGGGAATCCCCTTTTCCGTCACTTCGCGTTCCGCCCCCCGAGAAAAATATACATCACCCCCTTCGCCGCCTCTTTCCATCGGCTCCGAAAAAAAAGGAGGAGGAAAAGGGGGAAAGAAAATCCTTGGATAAAACACGATACACGATTTTCCTCCCCTCCTGGGTTCCTCGTTTCATTGTCCGATAGAGGATTTTACTATGCCGTTAAATCAATCGTCTCCCGCGCGGGCATTTTTCAACGGAATGCGTTTCTTACTTTCATGAATCATAAATCGGTAATTCACGCGCGACCGGTACCGGCGCGTTCCACGTGTGCCGTGGAAACGCACTCGGAGTGAGATACGGCAGGATATAAGCGAGCATTTATTATCCGGGAAGTGGTGGTTACGCTTCTTATCAATTCAAACACATTTTATTTTTATCGATGCCTCGTTCGGCTATTGCAACTCTTATGTAACGCCATTGCCGGACCCCGTGCAAGGAACTCGTTAACACTGCGTTGCTGGAGGGTCAAATAATAATTGGTGTGTCGTTTCAGCCGGCATTATTCGTCTTTCGAGATGTTGCAACGGTTGGAAATTCGAAATATCACCCATTGGATATCATGGAATTTTTTTACTGATCTTGAAAACTCGCAAAAAAATAGGGAGTGGAGTAAGGCTCGACCAAAAGGTCTATGAATACCCTGTATATCGCGTAAACTGCCCCAGGACTTAGGTACAAGCGATGGCGAACGGTTTAGGGGGTAAATCGTCGCGTAAACGCCTCGGTATATGGACCGGCGGGATTTCGTTTTGGAATCGGCGCGAGCGAGTGAGAGTCCGTAGATAAGGTAATCCGGAGTCCCGAACCTCTCTTCGAGAATCCTGAAAACCACCCCCGCGCCTCGTAGAAACTGTGTACCTGCCGCGGGAGAAAGAGGGAGGAAAGGCGGGTTTCGGTCAGTTTAATGCGAACTTGCCCAAACGCCGAGTGGTTCCCCAAGTACCGCAGTAGATCGGGAAAACAATAAACAGACTCCTGCGAACTTAAGAGGATGCCACGGTCGATTGAGCATCGTAAATGCTTCGATGGGAATCGATTCTACGGCTTTCTGATTTGTTTCGCAGAGGAGCTACCTGACGCTCGTTGTCGTGTGGGCAGAATCGAGGGTGGAAAGTGGAATCGACGGAGCATTCAAGAAGGCATTGGCTTTATTAAGAACTTGTCGGTTACCCTTCATTTTTTTACATCTGTTTTCTTTTATTATTTTTTATGACCACTCTTTTATTTTTTTTTATATACAGGGTGTTCCAGATTTTAACGGCCAAACAGTACATTGTGAATATAAACAAAAAAAAAATGTTATATAAATATAGGTTGTTTAACGTTTTATTGACAAGTTATATGCAAAAATACGGAATTTAAAAGGAAATTTAAGCGATATTTACATGCTTACAAAATAAGAATAAATACGCGTGATGAACTGATACAAGAACATTAAGGATTCATTCACTGAAATTAAATAAAACAAAAATTAACTTTGTACAGTAAAAAATTCCATTTTGAACCGCTATCGTTCTATCAGATCGTTCAATTTTGTTTTGGTAGAGACGGTGGATATTTTGAAATGGAATATTAAATGCATTTATGAATTTAGTATTGAAGTTAATATCAGTAGTAGGTAAGAATTAGCATTAAAACTGCATGTAAATTTCGCTTAACTTTTGCCTTTGAATTTCATATTTTTGTTTATAACTTTTAACAAAGTGTTAAACAACCTATGTTTATATAAAATGTTTTTTTTGTTTAGTCCCAATGAAGGTACTCATAAAATTTGACTGTTATAACTTGGAACAACTTATATAGTTATTTCTTTGTAGTTTGATTTTTGTAGTTCAAAAATAAAAACATTCGCCCTACTATTACAGTAAAGAATTCTTGTTTTTGTATGACGTGCACTGACATGCGAAACTGTTTGCACTGTAAATACAAATATGTGTATAAAATGTATCTCACTATGTAATATTTCGATAATTTAATTTGATAATTTTGCCGATACGCGCATGTACCCAGCTTGGCGTTGCATTTCGAACGGTGCGTTATCAAATATTTCAGTATCCTTATTTATTTTAATGTAGCGATATAAAAACACAAACAATCGTGTTTATAAGCATTATTTATATCATCTTCGCTAACAGTCAATTTATATTTTAAGTTATCCTTTTGTTAGTCTTTTGATTAAGGAGCTTATATAAATAAATAAATGTAGGAAAAGTTTATCTCGCTTCATAAAGCAGTAAATATTGCATAAATCAATATTTCTACCGTGAACATTGATTAGGAAAGGTTATAAAGCATAGGGAAGAATCACGAAAAAGGGGTGAAATAGAGGAAGGGTGCACAGTGGATCACGGCTTGACTGATCGACGCTCCACGCGAACTCAGATACCGAAGATTCCAGCAACTTTTCCCATTATCGTCAATATGCGGGCTAAGGCTTCGGTTTCACGTTCGAGGGCGTTACGGCGTCGGTTCTACGGTAAAAGGAAACCGGTTAAATCGCGTCGACGACCTTTATTGCCGTCTTAAAGCAGTTAAGTTAATCGGCATCAGCATAAGAAAACGGAAGGGGCTGCGAAGTTGACGCGGCAGGAATCGAATCGCCTTTCCTTGTATTTAGAGTTCGAGACAAAAACATTAACATAAATCACGAAACGATGGGGAGCGGGGGAGCGGGGGAGACGGGAAGAAGGTGCGACACGACGGGAAGGGGAAGGATCTACCGCCGGATCGAATGTTTATTTCGATTCCCTTCCGAGCGGTTCCCTTGCCGGGAGCGAGGCGCGCTTTACAGCTCCATCGAGCCTCGTCCTGCTTCCTTACCACCCGCAATTAGTGGCTCGAAAACTTACGAACCATTTATTTCTCCGTTACAAAGAGAAAGTCTGCATTGGAGTGGCGACTTCCTCGTAATCTACGGATAGACTAAATTGCAACAACGCGGTCGCGGAGATTAATTTGGTAGATTTACACCGAAGGAAATTGCGCGATCAAATAAAGTAAACTACGTCTGTCTAATGGAAATAAAAGATTCATAAAAATGTAAATGTTGCGGGGATGATAATCGCTCGTGGCGATTAATCATTGCAAAGTTCTGCGATCGCGACACGAAATGTTGCAAAGTTGGTAGGTTACTGCTCCCCTAGTTTCGCAACGAAAGAAACAGGTCTACTGTCAACGAGCGGAGAGAGAGAAAGAGGGTTGTTGATGAAAATACGTGTAAAAGCGCGAGAACGCGCGAAAGGAAAGGGAAAAGGTGCCACTTAACTCCTCCCCCAGTTTCGTTCTCGACGAACGCACCTTGCGTTGCACGAGTGCCAACCCTCGACCTCAACTCTTTCACTTTTAGCGGGAATTCGATGAATTGCCAGCCGCTACGGGCAATAAATAATGCATTTTGTGTTTGCCCCCGGTAAAAGGGTCCACCCTCGCTCTCTACCCCCGGCCCCTAAGCTAACCCTAAATTTTAGAACGGCCACGTTCGAAGGCGATCGACGAGCACCATTTAGCGGAACGGCTGGGAATTGATACAGCTCTGGAAAGCTGCGTCGAGCGTTGCTTGACCTTTTTTCCCCTGAGAAAAACCGAAATCTGAGACCCACGAAAATATCGAATACTCGTCGACCATCCTCCACCGTTTCGCGCAATTGTTTCGGTATAAATCGAACGATGATCGGTGCCTTATTACCGGGCCTGAAAGCGGAGCTTCTCGAAGACAACGAAATAATACTACGGCAAAGAATAAAGGAAAAGCTTCAAACGCAGACCACGTTGAAATAAATTTTCCCGACAATGGGAGAATTGCCCAGAAGGCTGGACCTGTTAAGGGCAACAGAAAATGAGAAGCGAACGAGGCGGAAGAGAATATCAAGAATAATGGCAGCGCGCAATGCTATAAGGTATGCATTGTCTGTAATTTAGCAAGCAGATCAACGCTGCCAATTACGGGCAACTATTATGTAGAGACAGCAGTTCGTGCACGGATCCCATAGACACCGTAAGACGATCGGAGTCGTTGCCCCTGAATTCGCCCACGAAACGATCGAATTAATAATCGACCCCTTCGCTTCCCCCTAAAACCGATGAACACTGAATCGAGAAGCAACGGCCGTAAATACTAAGACATTTATCTTCGTATTCGATATTTATCTGGTCGAGCTTTCAGGGCGAACGCGTTGTCCCTTTTTATCCCGAGTCCCAGTGGAAGGGAACAAAATGCGAACAAGGGGTGGAGAAATTGGCGACTTGTCGCGGCAATAATTAATGCGCGAGATCGAACTTCCCGAGACTTCTTTTAGTTAACGAAAACACAAATTGCTTACTTAATAAATTATTAATCGACAATTTTCGACTCTTTCCCAACGCCTGCTCGACCCATGGAAACTTTATTCCCGATCCGGTGGGAAGCTTCCCTCAGCCTAAAAGGCGTCCGCATCGAGCGATGCAGTTTACGTTTTCGTCGAGAGGAAAACTGATTCATCAATCACGCTTAATCAATGGCGTGTATCGGCACGATCGATAAAGGACCTCCTCTTGCACTTTTTCACGACCCCCTCGAGATAAGAACGGGACACGGGAAAGAAAGGACGGGAACTTTCTTATTAACACGATCAATCAAATCGCAACGAATTTAAAGCATTTTTCACGATTTTCCGGATTTCTGGTCAGACCGGGGGAAAAATTCGCTCGACCGAACGGTTAGGGATAAACTTTCACCGGTCGATGCGGAATTAAGAAGCGGCCGGCCGCTTTTCCGTCGACTAATTACGAGGGTGCGATCACTCATTGGAAATAATCACCCCACGGAGGAGGCAGCCGCGCCGATTCCGTCTTATAAAAATGAAGAGAACGCCGTTTCCGCCCCGTACTGTTTGCTCGACAATCGCGATTCGCTCAACGACAAAGATCCCGAGGAGCAAAAGTTACACCGCAGGCGTTTTTCTCGATCCCGCCCCAACTTCTTAATTTCGGGGCCGAAGCCAGAAGGAGCCATCAAATGGAGTCAGGATTTTAATTGTTTACCAAATATTAGAGGGTAACTCTCCAAGGAGCAGAAAAGAAGGGAAAAGAACTCGCAGTTTCGAACTCGTAAAAAAGTCTGGAGAACGAGAATTGCCCACTTATTCCCATTGTTTACTGTCTTCCTTTGCCACAAACCCCGTCATTTTTTTCCCGCGACGCACCGTTTCCCGAATGCCATAATCGCTTTCATTAACTCCTGCGTTTTAAGTTCGGGGCACGAGGATGAAGAGACGTTAAGGAACGCGAAGTCGATTCCGGCGGTCCCGATACAACGACAGGACTTGATCCTTTACGAGGGTTGTGCCAAGGAGGACGTAACGCCGTGAAAATTGCTCAATAAACTTAATTTAAGTATCCAAGCCGATGCTTCTGAAACGATATACTAATCATATTCCAACCCTCGAGCTCGGGGACGCTCGTTTATGGACGGATGTATAAAAAAGGTATTTTCTGCCCTCCATTGCGATCATGAAATTTTCACTCTCATTATTCAAGTCAGCCTGGGGTCCTAATATTAGAACTAAAACTGTTAATTTTGACAAAAATTACTCGATTTCGTAGAATTCTGATTTCTGATACTTTTTGTAATTTTTATTGTCATATTTAAAGTTCAATTTCTCTCTTTCTTTTAACATACAAAATATAAATTGATGCTTGTTAATATTCAATGACGTGGCTCTAAACTGTTTCGACTAAGTTTTGTCAAGTGTCGGAGAATCCAGTTAACAGCATCGATTAGGAAAAGAGATAAATAATTCAAGGGGAACAATGATGCACGACCGCGTAATTTAGTCGATTGTGCCGGTTGTTAGATTGTATTACAACGGACAGACGTAGCTTCATTTAAATATCATAAACTAAATGAAAGCGCGGCAATGTCTGACACGATTTCTGAAACGTCGCTCCTCGCTGTGACTTGACTTAATATTTAATACCTGTGACGCTCGCGAGCTACGTCTCGTACATCTCTCTGTTCGCATTATTTTCCGTTGCAATGTGTGCATTTCGTGCTTCGACGTTAAGAGAAGTTGATGGTTATAATCAATATCGCCTTTGGTGAAACGGGAGAAATTCCAGCAACTCCGATTCTACATTCTTCGACGGATCCACGGTAGAAGCATCAACATAGTCTGCATAACCGGTTGCTAATTCTAATCTTAACCTCATTAGTAATATCGCAGCAAACTGAGGCACGGAAATTTTTCAAATTTAATTTAATGCGTCAACTGAAATGTGGAACAACTTTCCACAAAAGACGAGTAAGTGAAAAATCGTAACATTATTAGTTATCTTTATTGACAATGTCGACCCATATACTAGAGGGTTTAAGATGCATATTTCTATATTTTAACTTTCACTGGAACTTTCCTCGAACAAAGTAACGTTTCTGTCGATGCGAGAAGAAAATTCTGTTTGCCGCAAAGCGTGCAACAATGTTGTCATACTTTCACCGCGGCTAAGATAATACAAGGAGAAATTCTTGTTGAATAGACACGGGTCAAAGAACTCTGCATACCGTTTAAAACACTGATTATAAAACCAGTCACTCCCAATTCGTTCCAACGAATTAGCCAACAAAGTGGTTTACAAATAATTCTATCCGCCATTCGATCGACAATTCCACGTTCGAGCCCGGGAACCGAGCTCCGCCATTCAGTTTCCTCCGACCTCTCTCCCTGTTGCCAGTTAATTGGCCTATAATCAGGTAAATAACGGAACAGCCGAGATAAAGTAAATGCGGCTAAAGGCAAGAACTCTTTATGGCGTTTGAGGTTCCGCTTACGTAACCTCTAAGCGAATCTCTATGCTTTCAGACGTCCGATAACATTTATTGCATATCTCGAGAGCCCATCTTTTCGAATCGTCTTTGTTCGAGCTTTCAGAGTCGTTCAAACGGCCTATAAACTATATTAAACTTTTATACACAATGCACATGTCTAGTATTGCTCACGCGCGTCTAATTAAAAGTAAGATCCGTGATACCAATTTTCTTGCTTATCAGATTTAAAGCATTTTGGGCCGACGATGAGTAGACGAGATATCCCGAACGCGTGCTCGCGACGAAGGCAAGATAATGGAGGGCACACGTAACTCGATCGCATTATCAGCGCCGAAAGAATAATACGTCGTTATAATCTTTCGCCTTGGCGAGTAACCGGACGGAGGAGAGTTAAGTTCCGCGGTTGGAAAGAAAAAAGGAGGATCGCGATCCGCGCGTGGAATCTGAAAAGAAACAAGTCGTAACGATCCGCTCCGCGAGCGTGTTGCACACGAGGAGAGGTATTCCATAAAGAGTAGAAAATAATCACTGTCGGGTGTCCTCTATCTGCGATATACGGCTTCTCTATCTCCCTCGTTCTCTCGATTTCTCGTTTCCGAAGCGAGCCTAAATTTCCACCCCCCCCCCCCCAGTCGGTGCACGAATGAATGGATGTTCGCGATGCCAATGATTCCTAGCCGTTCCTCGTCCGGAGAGGGGACCAATCACCGCGCGTACACGGCTACGTCGAAGAACTCTCCTTTTCCCGACACGGTCCGGTAGCGTTTAACTTTGCCGCGTCGTTTTAACGTATAGAGAAGCGGCTGATGAGGGCCCTCTCAGCATCAATTCACCGTGGCAGAGGCACAATCATCGAGGGCAAAGTCATCGGGGAAAAATAATTACAATCGGTCGCCTAGTAAGCGTCCCCCGTCCCGCGCTCTCGAACCCCGTTCACGTCTCTCGCCCCTCGGGCGGCGGAGCTTCAAACCCCCCTTCGCGCCACCCGTATATATATCACGGAGAACCACTTCACATATTCGCGGTTCGACGATCCTGTACAAAATCCTAGCCCCGTCGTTATACTTGGTGCTCTTTATTATTACTTTTTCATAACGACGTGACAGCCGCGCAGTGCGTCAAAGGTTCGAACCGTGCGCCGCTGTCTGCGAGCGACTCGATCGGCGGACAACAATACTAACGACGCGCCCCACTGTATTCCCACCAAGCCCTCTCCCCCCCGCCCCTCTGTGTACCGGGAGCCTCGGTTCGATTCAAGATCGGGACACGATACTGTCTCGTGTGTAATTCGATAGGTACATAATGACTCCACACTAATGATTCCGACATACACAAGTCTGCTATTGTGACGATTACAATGGACGACGGAGGCGTAAGAAAGTTGAACTGTGTCTTGCTATCCCTGCGTTGTAATCAAGGGGTTTGCGTCCTTTTATGGTGGTTTGCCTTTAGGGTTACGTGAAATGGGTGGTGGATTCCGGAAAAGAGGGGGAAGATTTTAGGAGTATGGATAGCTTCTTTTTTTGTATTCAAGACTGTTTAATGTAGATTTTGGTCAAGTAGTTTTTATATTCATGTCAGCAAATGGATAGCGAAAGTGTAGTTATAGTTTTTTATATTCTTTATACTCTTTACACTCTTTTCTTGACTTCTTAGGACACCTTATATATGAAACACTCGGTTATTTAATGTATTTTGTTCTAAAGTTATTTTCTCATTGCATGTTTCATCCTTGATTACCAAGAAAAACTCAATATCTTCCTTTGTCAAACGAAATTTATTTATTGAATGACTTAAAATTATTCGTTGTTTCACTATGAGCAGTGGCAATCACATTATCCATATAAAATACTATATGTATATGTACATATTTTCAAATATACATATTTGCTCTGCCTAAAATATAAATACAACGATAAACTGATGAATTTCGAAAACCTCTTTCTATCATATAAAGCTGTATTCAGTTTAATCCGAAGATTCCTGAAAAACCTTTATTCATAAGTGAATTTATTGTCGCAATTATGTTCTTATATCTATTTTCTATTTTAAGTTTCTAAGTCCTGATAGGATTTCATTCATTCTAACAAATTTTTAATAGTAGTCGACTGATGAAACAGAAATTCGATTAAGAAGCATCTAGGGAAGAAACTATTTCTACCATCAGAACCCAAAAGCCCAAAAGCAAACTGTTTACAGTTACAAACAAATGAATTTAAAAACAATTTGGGAACAAGTTTAAAACACTTCCGGCCTTAAGGCTGAAATAGACACGCTTAGTAGTTTAGTCGAGTGGCACATTTCATACTAAAATACTTGCCACTCGACTTAATTACTAAACCTGTCCGTTTCAGCCTTAAGAGGATTAAGCAAAATTTTAATCTTTGACTCGTGTATTATGTGAAAAAAATTTTAAAGTTTAATCGAGGTCTGAAAATTGTTTTGGCTAAGGAACTTGACCTCATGACCCAAGGAACTGCTTTACCCTACACTACATAAAACACACATATAAGGTCTGGCTCCATACAGTTTGGATCTCCTTCAGCCTCAATTCGCAGTTCTACATCAACCATAAATTGTTTCCTCATTCCAAAAAAAAACGTAACATATCCTTAAATTATGGGATCCTTTTTCCAGACCATCCCCGCACTATTAGTCCCTTTAATTCTTCTATATTCCGTATCGACTGGGTTCTCAATTAAACTCCTGTACGGGTATCGCAGTGGCGGCCACTTACGCAGATAGGGGAACGTTTCCATTACTGAGCCCCGCGCGTTTCAATGACGCCGCGAAGGAAAGGCGGAGAAGAAGTTCGAGAACTAAAACAGCGGTTTAAGGTGGTCGGTGGAAGAAGGCTGTCCAATGTTCCCTCTAACCCGGAGCCGCTAAGGAGGCTGATCTATAAATAGCGGCTCAAGGCACAGACAGGCCGACTAACACCAAAAAACAGCCATCGGTATGATCGGCCAAGGAATGTTCACCCCCCTATGCCTTATACCGATCGTTCAGGAAGAATGTCCGTTTCCAATCGTTATCACGCGAGCATTACCTCAATACACGGGGGAACGAATTCTCCTTGCGTTAATGTGCATCGTGCCTTGGAAGCCGGCGACGATATACGTTTTAAGCTTGTCGGAAGCTTTATGAAATACTTTCAGTTTTTTTTTTTTAATTATTTGATGTACCTTTGGGGTCGATATTTTGACTTTTAGGTATTAAAAAGGCTAATATTTGAGTGGCTCAAAATAATAGTAGTATAACTCCCATTATCAATCTTGCTGTTCTCCTCTTTAAGTCTGATTTACTACAACTTGAATTATTAACATATTGTTATATATGTTAAAGAACAATGACTGTAAATATTAACACTAACTTCCTCATATTTTTCTTATAATCAGTTATTTATTAAAATAAAATGCAGGATTGGGTCAAATAATCCCGAAAAGCACAGCAGGGTTAACTTTTCTAGAAAAAGAAAATGTAGAGTTCAATTTAGGTGCTCAATTATTATTGATACTACGCAACAACAAAGCACAAGATTTTTAAAAATAGGCAAAAATGTTTCATATGGAAATACTTCACTGTTATACCGATAATTTAAAATTGTCTTGTATAGTTTGATTTTAATAAGATTGGAGATACGCAATTACTATTCCAAGTGACACAAGTCTTGACTTAAGTCTTGAACTCTGTTAACCCTCTAAGTAGTATTAGTGGTCAGACCAGTTATCATGATGAGTCGGGCACTCATTTCGAATTCCCTTTAAATAAAATATGTTCCCGTGACGAACTCGCGACGGAAAAGGAAGTCAAGGCTTCTGAGGAAGATAAAAATTCGACGAAATGGTGCGAGGAAGCGGCGCAGTGATTTCGTGGAAGACAGATTGCGGAAAGAGAACAGAAACGAAATCAGTTTACTCTCGGTGCCGAGCGGGCTTCTCTATTTCTCGCGTTCGTGCTCGTTAAGATCATTAACCCTAATGGTATTCCCAACACGTACCGCTGAAACTTTAGGGCGACGTATATACGAACTTCCGGGCAGGTTTCTTTATCTCGGTTTATCGACGGGAGTCGTAGGTTCCCCTTTCTTACGTCTCCGCGGCACAATTCAACGATGGAGGCGAAAGCGGGGACCCGCGACAACTCTTTCGATCGGGGCCCCGCTTCGACATTTGCATTCATATCTTTCGGCCATAAAACGTACGTGGATGACCGGAGTTCGTTCGGTTCGCGTATCTACATAACAGCCCGCGGCGTTCTATTCTAGATTCATAACTATTAATACTAATGTCCGCGAGTCTCGAGCCAGGCACCGGCTTCTTGGCTAACGTTGACCATTTCTACCTCTCATCAATGGTACATTCAAACGCGGGCAAACATGAATTTATCAACGGGAATGAACCACCGAGTAAGCCAATGTTGTTTCCCGGGTGTACACGACTAAATTTATGCGACCCGCCTATCCAGCTGCATCGAAGTATTTACAACGTTTCCCGTGTACAGAGCTCGTCTTATCGCGACTAATTGCATAGTTTCGTTATTCAGTTGCGGAACGATGGTGGAGAAGGCATTCCCGTGACTCTACGTCTTCTTTCTCTGCGCGACACCGAATACAATCAAATATAACCGTTAAAATTCTTCAAAGTAGTCACGAAATCACGCACTTATTGTCAACGATAAGATTGTTGAAAGCACTTCTGAATTTCACGGTTGATTCGTCGAAAACCACTGACTTCATTTCCGAAGCCGAGATCCCAATCGCGTATAAATCGCTTCGATCGAACTGGTTTGCTTCTTATATTTTCTATCCGACTACCAACTAATACATTTCGTGCCTTTCTTTGCCCGCAACAAACTCGGTTGCGGAATTTAATCGCCGAATCTCGCATTGTACATTTTAACAAAGCTCGAACCGCGAGATTAAATCGGTAATCCATGACGTTGAAAAAGACAGAATGGGTGTGGAGTTTGCGCGAGTGGATACAGCGGATGGAAAAGAAACGGCCCCGAGTCTAACGAGCAAGAAAGAAACCGGGTTCTTTCGTTCGCGTTTATTGCAGGCACGGGCAACATGTTGCCGAGTTATTTAGAGCGCGATTGTGTACCAGATGATTCATATTTCAATTTTCTCTTTGCTAACTATCCGGCGATCGAAGACGCAAGCACGCCTCGATTACTTTAATCATGTGATCCTCCGCGAGCACGTATTATCTTATCTGTCTTGTACACAGTATTCCTCCGGCACGATAATGCTGCACTCCGCGTGCTGCGGCAAGTTGAATTCGTGTAAGGAATTCGTCGGTAGGAAAGCGCTTTCGCGTGAAACGCCTGTCGAGGCGATCTCCGCGTCGAACGAACTTAAGATATCCTGGTAGAATCTCGGATAATTTCGACGATATTCGTGCGGCGGGAAATGGAAGCAACTAGGAGAGGCATAAATTTGCGACGGGGTACAGCGTTTAAAAAGGAACTACACGAGGTCGAAAAAGGAAGTTCAAAGAAACGAGTGTTGAACTTGGACGCGGGTGAGCGCGCGCGACGCTGGCAAATTTTTCATTATCTTGCGCCATAATCTATTTACAGAAAAGATTTAAAGCTGAGACGTGCGGTGCTCTCCAGGCTGGGGTTACTGAATTCATTATTCCTTTAAAAAATATTAACTTTACTAACTCCGTCGCTTCCCTTCCTTTTTTTCAAGGGACAGAGAGAGAGAGAGAGAGAGAGAGAGAGACAGAGAGAGAGAAAGAAAAAGAAACATAAACCTACGTGAAAGAATGATAACATTTTGTGACTCCTTCCGAGGATATTTCCTTCTTTTTTTTCTCTCTCTCTCTCTCTCTCTCTCTCTCTCTCTCTCTCTCTCTCTCTCTACTCCTACGAATATTTATTTAGCATTTTCTTGATAAGGTTATACGCGGTAAATCTCGGCTTGCGCAATTATAGACAACGATATTTCAACGATATATCTTTGGAAACGTCTTGCTCTAAGGGCAATAATTAACCGAATTAAATAATTGCCGCTTGCACTATACTTCCAAGTCATATTTCAAGCACGATACACGTTTCGAGGTATACGTCGCTACCGCTGTCGCAATTAAATTTACGCGTGTCTAAGAATAACCATCGTTTGAAATAGAATCTTGTTGTCATTGGTTCACTAGCCGATATTCTAATCTCACCGGCGCGGCGCGGCGCGGTGCGGAATCGGCGCCGCGGATTTCCAGCCGCGTTCGGATAAGTGGAAACGACCCACCTGAATCTCCGCGATGACGTGCGCAACGAGCGTCCGCGACTTTGTGTACACGGCGCGATGTCGCGTTAACATTCGGTGGAAACGCGATATATATATATATATTTCGAAAATTCGGGTCGCGTCGACGAAAAATTTACATTTAAACCGTAATTTATGTGCGCGGCTTCTTACCCCGGTAAAATTAGTGTTTAGCAGGGAGCGGCGCGATATCGAGGTGGGGGGCTCTCTGATCGCGTAAATAAATGAACCGATGAGAGCCAGCTACATACCAATCCGTAGTACAGCTCGACCTAACTATACTTGAAACTTCCGTGACCGCGGGAGCGAAATATACCAAAGTCGCCAGGAATGGAGCAAAGAGCAAATGCGTCTGCTAGAGGGACGAACAGTAAATCTGTCTCATCGTTTGGCACGGTCGTGTTCACCACCTCGAATGAATTATTTACTTATCAATTATTAAGCAGAGACCGCGTGTAGCGTTTAAAGATTTATGCCGTCGAGAAATTGTCTCTGCATCTTCCCGCTCGTGTCGTTTCATAATAAGTATGCCATATTTTCGACGTTACGCTCGCTTTCAAGGTTGCTGTACAAATAATTTTACAATCTGTATCCGAACTAAGCACCCAGACCTGTACAAGTAATTAATGGTCGCTTCGCCAAATAATTGGATGTTCACCAACGATAGTAACCTAAAGCTAGACAGTTGATAAAAAGTATCAAAAGCTTGAAAATACATTATTAGTAATATTGGAGCCTAGAAATAATGAGAATCGAAATATAGAAGACCTCGTTAAGTCTGGCGACTTATTTCTGGAGAAATGCAAAGTAATTAAAAAAAATGTTTGTTGTTTGCATGTACTTTTTTTTGTAAAGTCTAATTCAGTGTCAAGTATTTTTTTATATGCTGAAAGTCTGTAAATACGGTAGTGGTTAATTAAATTACACCATTCCTTGACAACACATTTCGTCAAATATTTAGATACATTGCGAACTTTGTGAGTACATCAAAGTATTATTACACTGTCTTCCAATAGTCTTCCATAACCTACTTCAACAGAGTTGCATTATATTCTATCAACTGAATCATGCATAAATTATTTCATAAAGTATTGATATATCTTTAGCCAGTGACGTACAAAAAGTTGAACGGTATTTTAAACGGATCCCAGAAGAGTAGCGAAGTTAAAACTGTTTTGCAATCCAACTGCGCTAATCAACTGTTTCAACGGCGAGAAGAAGAGGCACGCCGGAGGTCCGCCGGTGTACAGAAATTTCGTTTCACGCGAAATTCTTTCCCGGTGTCTCCCCGAAATAGGAGCAAAATAGAGCGACGGGAGCGGAGCCGGTCGAGTATACCCACGTCGTATACAACCCGAGCGGTAAAT